>OX392481.1:6912500-9312500 GCA_947623365.1 Achlya flavicornis
CATTGGAGCGGTCCCTTGTAGCATCAGAAAATCTCGACGGTCTATCGCCACGCCTTGACCGGTCCCGATCTTTCTCTCTTTGGTTATCCATTACAAATCACCCCTGTGAATTAAAATAACATGAGACACACAACATCGATATTTCTACCGGTAAAAAGCACAACACGAACGAAACGAAAGCACATGTAAAACAGTAGAGAATTTTATGACGCATACCGTAGGAGATTACCACACCGTAAAATTATGTTTTGTCCCGATATTGTTTCGATTATATTAGATAGGTAGGTAATAGACTGAAATTAAAATTCTGTCCAACAAACGACAAATAGAATGCTTGCTTGAGTTTGTCAATCAGCTTGTGTATCGGTTGGTCGATTGACACAAAATGGCGGTATTTCCTTTTTCCGTTCTTAGTCAAAGTTACCAATCTAAAAAACTTTGATTTTCCAGTCTAGCACGCAATCACAGACGTATGAATAGTTGTACAACTATTCAGATGTACAAGCACGCAATGCATAAACAATTATAGCGGTTCATGAGATTAAAAGGTTAGTAATACACTAATACACGTAATAGCGTCAGCGACTGCCAAGCGATACGAACACCATGTTTAAAGTTGTGTGGTATCAGGATTCAGTGGGCGTAGTGCAGGCAATGAAACAACGTAATACTATCGCTTCGACAAAGTCCCGTATGAGGAGAAGAAGCGACGCAACAAACTCGCTCATGGGCCCCGATAGGTTTACTGTTATAATATTACAATTAATTACATATTCACTTCACAATCTTAGACTTAAATTATAATAAGTTACAGAACCGGGTAAAACAACAATCGCACCGAGCTGTGGTATATCTCGAGAGCTTGATAAAACTAACTCTTACAAATACAAATACCCACATTTTTATAAGCTGCTATGGTCAGTGTTGCCACATCAATCAATCCTTCTACCATAATAATATGATCCAACCAATATGAATAAATATCTAACATTCGGCCTTTCCTGACTTCAAGTTTGTCCTCAAACTTCGTGTAAACAAATAAAAGTTATCAATATCTTACATAAAATAATACAGATAAACATACACCACTTTACTCAGATGGACCATCAACATCTACTACTCTTTTTCTCAGATGGATCCTTCAACATCGGTTCACCTATCCCTAAAGCTTTTTATTGTATGTGTACATACGACAGTGTATACAGTCAGCTATCAACTCCAACCAAAATCAATCACCAAATCTTATCTTATCAATCTCATCTATCTATATCTATTCCTTTATAAATTAAGTGTAGTTTAACATTCCACGAGGTGTAAGTAGCCTTGACGACATGCAAAATCATTTGAGATTTAACATTTTGGATTAACAGTTACATTACATATGAATTAGACAAGATTAAATATTAAAACAGCTATCTATCCTTTCCTTATCTTTCCTTATCTTTTCTTATCTTCATATTATTATTATTTATATAATTGACCAAAATTACATGATAGGTAAAGACCAAAATTACATAAAGCCTGAAAGGCTTGTGTCCGGTGAGAGTTCATTATACATATTGATATTGACTATTCCTTTTTTTTTTTATGAAATGAAATTGTTTATTTCGCCAGAAATTTCGTACAATTTAGGTGGAATCTTAATATAAAGTCTACACATTTCGCTACAGAATAGCATATTATAGCTTATATTGCGAGACTCATGCTACAGATACACAACTACATTCATCCGCTTTCATTCCCATATTAATTAGACAAGATTATAATTAAAATACAATACATATTTAAATCCAAATTTCTATTTATCATTACCTCTAACCTTATCTATTTTTATTTTTTTAAACTTTCCTAATTGAAGAAAAACATGTCCATGGGGATTTTGCCTAGCTCAGCAGCAGATGCTAAGCTTTTAATTATATAACCTAGTCTAAGAAATTTACCATTAAGATACGTTGTATAAGTTTCTTATGTCAATAAACTATTATTATTAATATTTTGCAATATTTTGTAATCTTTCCATACATTTTCTAATATTTTCTAATATTTCCTAATATTTTAGAATCTTTCCATATATTTTCTAATCTATTCTAATCTTTTGTACCCTTTTTCATTTTCTAATCTTTTAATTTTCTAATCTTTTCTAATCTTTTATAATCTTTTCTAACCATTTCTAATCTTTTCTGATCATTTCTAATCTTTTGTTTTCATTTATTTTTTTCATATCTTTTAATATCTTTTCTATTCTCTCTTTTTATTTAGATGGCCCTATCAACATCTATTCATTATATTCAGATGGCTATATCAACATCTTGTAATATTATTCAGATGGCTATATCAACATCTATTAATTTTATTTAGATGGCTCTATCAACATCTATTAATTTTATCCAGATTGCTATATCAACATCACCCACCCTCTCTTCTTTTTTTAATTGTTACTAGTCATACTAACTATTTTCTTATAAGAAGTGTCTATTCAACTATTCATTTACGCTCTTGATACTTAAAACTGCATATCTATCATTAAAGTCTAGTCATCAAGACTGCATGTCTGACATCAAGACTATATGTCTGACATCAAGACTGCACGTCTGTCACTAAGACTGCATGTTTGTCGACAAGACTGCACGTATGTTATCAAGTTTCTATTTTTTTACAATATTTTATTGAAGAAAACTGCATGTATTTTATCAAGACCGCATGTCTGTCATCAAGACTGCACATCTGACATCAAGACTGCACGTCTGTCATAAATACTGCATATCTATCGTCAAGACTGCACGTCTGTCATCAAGACTTTTCAACACAAGATTTAATTGAAGAACTTGTTTGCATTGCAATGAATGGACATCTGCTTTTTAATCATAATTAAACCTGTATCTTATCGAACCTAACTATGATAAATTCTATACTTTGGTACCTACATCTTTTATCTTTTCTCTCTCTCTCTCAATATTAATTCATCTTATCGTAAATGAATGGACTTCTGCTTTTTTTTTAATCATAATTAAACATCTGATTGTTTTATCATAATTAAACCTGTTCTTATCGAACCTAACTAGGATAAATTCTATACTTTGTTACTTACATCTATTACCTCTACTCTCTCTCTCTCTCTCTCAATATTATTTCATCTTATCAGTGTCCTTACAAGTGTTTTATATCTTTTTATTTTTATAACTACTTTAAACTACTATTCCGTATGCTACTGCTGTTAGAGCGGAAAGCTAAAGCTTACGTCGTAAAAAAAACATCTCAACTTCCAAATCTAAATTTCTTTGTCATATTTTTCACGCAACTCATCCATCTCTTTTTCTACTTCTATTTACTACTATAGATCTACTTTCATATTCATAACTCTTTTGGTCTCAATCCTACGATAACATTATGATCCAAGCGAGTCCGACCAACAATCCAACTCTCCGATACGGCCACGGTGAATCACAAGTCCAATCACATTCTGGTGTGAAAAACTCTACCTGAAACCAAAGAAGTTCAGCACAGTAATAAATAATTTCACTCGGCCATTTCTGCCTACATTTGCGAGCCAATTTAGCTATTAATCGATTTAGTTTGATCATTTTGCTAACGCTTACTCATATTAACCAAAGATCTAGAGTTAATAATTCTACTTTTCAACTTTGTGAAGGGAAAATCACATCAATTCAAAGCAAACTAAAGTACACACAGGCAAGAACATTACTAAGATCAAGAATCATAACAGCTCCGCCAAACAGACTTAGCTACACACACACACTACCCTAAGGAAGAAAGCCTGCTTTGTTTTAGCTTCTACAAAACAAAATTGACGACAAAATGTGATTCTTATCAACATGGCATTTAAGTATATTACTTTTTTAATAGACATTTTATGAACTTGTTTTTTTTTTATAATTGTTTATTTGACGGTGAATGGTTTATCGATTTTGTATTTATGTATCGATTTATTATTGTTATTATTTAGCTTAATTATTATTTTTAATTTGAATTAACCATATATGTAACATTTGTTAAAATGTAGTCTTATCTATTTGAGCAATGTCTTAATGTAACATTTAATTTTAATATTTGCACACCGAAGCTCGCTAGAGTAAGCTTGGAACTCCATAATTTTTACCATCAATATTTTTGTCACCCTTATTCTTGCAAATAAATTAATTTCATTTCCTTTCAAAAGTACACCACTCGAAGCTTTTGCTTACAGAGTATTAGACTATTCGGACTATTCAGTAAACGTCAAGAAAACGAAGCTCAACTCTACATTGAACTCTATATTAAACTCTACATTGAACTCTACATTGAACTCTACATTGATCTCTACATTGAACTCTACATTGAACTCTACATTGAACTCTACATTGAACTCTACATTGAACTCTACATTGAACTCTACATTGAACTCTACATTGAACTCTACATTGAACTCTACATTGAACTCTACATTGAACTCTACATTGAACTCTACATTGAACTCTACATTGAACTCTACATTGAACTCTACATTGAACTCTACATTGAACTCTACATTGAACTGTACATTGAACTCTACATTGAACTCTACATTGAACTCTACATTGAACTCTAAATTGAACTCTACATTGAACTCTACATTGAACTCTACATTGAACTCTACATTGAACTCTACATTGAACTCTACATTGAACTCTACATTGAACTCTACATTGAACTCTACATTGAACTCTACATTGAACTCTACATTGAACTCTACATTGAACTCTACATTGAACTCTACATTGAACTTCAACTTGAACTCTAACTTGTACTCTAACATGAACTCTAACTTGAACTCTAACTTGAACTCTAACTTGAACTCTAACTTGAACTCTAACTTGAACTCTAACTTGAACTCTAACTTGAACACTAACTTGAACTCGTAACTTGAACTCTAACATGAACTCTAACTTGAACTGATAACTGGAACTCTAACTTGAACTCTTAACTTTCAAGTTGAACTTTAACTTGAACTCTGACTTAACTCTGACTTGAACTCGTAACTTGAACTCTAACTTGAACTCATAACTGGAACTCTAACTTGAACTCTTAACTTTCAAGTTGAACTTTAACTTGAACTCTGACTTAACTCTGACTTGAACTCTGAATTGAATTAAACTTGAACCAACTTCAACTCTGAATTGAACTCTAAATTGAACTCGATCTCTAAAGTTAATTCTAAAATGAACTGTAAATTGCACCCTTAATAGAACTCTAAATAGAACTGTCAGTTGAACCCTTAATTGACTCTAATTTAACTGTAAATTGAACCATTATTTCAACTCTAAATTGAACTCCGAGTCTCTAAATTGAACCCTTAATTGTACTCTAAATTGAACTGTAAGTTGAACCCTTAACTCATTGGCTCGCGGCCAAAAATATAACAATTACATCAACCCTTATAATAGGACGCGCGTCACTCGCGAGAACTAACGGGTTGATTGAACTCTTAAAATAACTCTGAATTGAACTCTAAATTTAACTCTAAAGTGAATTCTAAATTGAACTGTAAATTGAACCCTTTGTAACTTTCTAAATCTACATTCTAAATAATACAAGTCTTTAGCACCTTGAATTACATTGGGAATAGTGTGAATACTGGGACCGTTTCATACACACCGAAGTAGGTTGTTTTTCACCCTAAATAACAGTTTTTTTTTACTGAACTTACAACATTGTAATTTATAAATCAATTTTTTTTTGTAAATTAAGTAGTTCTTGTGAATTTAAAATTAATATTAATATCTCTAAATAAATTAAGTACAACTTTAGATTTTTAGTTGTTTTTGAGATTCTTCTTGGCAAACCATTACTAGAATGTTCTAAATAAAATTATTCAAATGAAACATGCTATTCTGAAGAAACTTTTAAATGGCTTATGTTTAACTATCTGTACTATTATTTTTGTATAAGCTGTAAGTTTCTCTTAAATATGTTAAAATAAAATAAAATCCATGATATTTACTGAAAAACCGTGTTCTTTTCGTTAATTCGAAATCTGTTTCTCGGGAGAAACCTGTTGATCAGGAACTTTAGCCTATACGTTTGTCTAACGTGCTACAGATTACCACCATTACATGACCGTTGCGTATTCAATTTAAAAGGAATTATCAAAATACTTTACAATTTCTTTTTTTTTTTTTGGAAAAATTAAGAATCTTACCGGAGTTACATTCAATTAAAATTTACCATTAACCTCATTCCACTTTTGCAACCTCAGATTAACCCAACATGACCCTCATAGCTAAACAGCACTTATTCAAAGTTAATTACTTTTTTTTTTTTGTTATCTGGTTTGTAGTCCGGTACATGAACCGACTCAAGTCTCAACCTTAAAACATTGTCTTTTGAACGTCCTATAAATATGTCATAACCATCACTATGTCAATATATCTAGGGAAATCCCTTTAAACAAAATACATTTATAAAGCTACCGGCAAAATGAGGAGAATCACCAAACTAGTTAGATAGCTAGTAATAATAAATTTATCGCACAATTAGTTAATAGTACTTACTTCATTTTAAAACTATATTTTTACAAAGTATCGGTCCGTCTTCCTTCCTTCCTTTCTAGGATAATGTTATATTATATTGAATTGCTACACCCTATTATAGGGTCATATGTATAGAATAAATACCCAACTTACCTATACATATTGCAATAAATAATTGAGCATTGATTCCACACTTATTCTTTTAACCAATAAAATCTAGCTAACTTGACTATATTTTCAACAATAATTAAATTATTTAATCGTTCCTCAGATACTTTCGCCATCTATTAGCAATCAACATGAAATCGACTCACCAGATAGTATTAAGGCAATTTGTATACACCACAATTCAGGCACCACTACATTTACATCAGATAGCCACTCGCATGGCACACCCGGCGCCAACTTGCGTCACTGGTCGCTACCAGCATGAACTATACTGCAAGCGTGCCGCCCGCGCCGCCATCTGTCTATTATTCCGTCTAGCACGCGCATGTCACAAACTCGCACAAATACACTTATTTTAGGTAATCAAATAACTTGATTAAACTTTATTCTTTAGTGCTTTACTTGTTCGAAGTTCTCAAGAACGTGGTCTTTTCAAACTATGTGAATACAACCCAAGTACGGTTTACATTGCCTCTCTTTATCCCACTTCTGATAATAGCGTCAGCGACTGCCAAGCGATACGAACACCATGTTTAAAGTTGTGTGGTATCAGGATTCAGTGGGCGTAGTGCAGGCAATGAAACAACGTAATACTATCGCTTCGAAAAAGTCCCGTATGAGGAGAAGCGACGCAACAAACTCGCTCATGGGCCCCGATAGGTTTACTGTTATAATATTACAATTAATTACATATTCACTTCACAATCTTAGACTTAAATTATAATAAGTTACAGAACCGGGTAAAACAACAATCGCACCGAACTGTGGTATATCTCGAGAGCTTGATAAAACTAACTCTTACAAATACAAATACCCACATTTTTATAAGCTGCTATGGTCAGTGTTGCCACATCAATCAATCCTTCTACCATAATAATATGATCCAACCAATATGAATAAATATCTAATAAATATCTAACACACGGAACAAAATATATAATCCATTCAAATATACAGTCCATTGTTGTCCATACTAATACTAATATTATAATACTATACTATACTAATACTATACTAATACTATACTAATACTATACTAATACTATACTAATACTATACTAATACTATACTAATACTATACTAATACTATACTAATACTATACTAATACTATACTAATACTATACTAATACTATACTAATACTATACTAATACTATACTAATACTATACTAATACTATACTAATACTATACTAATACTATACTAATACTATACTAATACTATACTAATACTATACTAATACTATTACTATACTATTACTAATATTATAAATGCGAAAGTAACTCTGTTTGTATGTTTGTTTGTTACGCTTTCACGCCTAAGCTGCTGAACCAATCGCGATGAAATTTGGCATGCAGATAGCCTATGGTATAGATAAGGACATAGGCTACTTTTTATCCCGGGAACGTGGGTGAAGCCGTGGGGGACAGCTAGTATGCAATAAAACTCAAAATAAACGAATTTATGAAAGTAAAAATGAAAACGCAACGTCACTCTGCAAATTCCCGCCAAAAAGTCCGAAACTCCTGTTTCAATGAAAAGTTTCCGTAATGTTGCCATATCAAATATTAGTCGTTACTTTATTTTGCAGACGGTTCAATGTATGCAAAAATATTGAAAAGCGCCCCCTTGCGGCAATGACAAACTTTTGTTTCTTTCCGTCACTCGATGACATATACACACACATTCACGTTTTTGATTGTATGTATTGCTTTATAAATATTTTTCGCTTACGATAGCCATGCAGGAGGCAATCTGCGCTAGATTTTTAATAAAATAAGTAGTTATAATAATCCACAAATTATGGAGCAAAGTAAATCTAATTCACCTAAACTATTCGTGTGCACCGCTATAGAAAACAAGGATGAAGTTGAAGAGGTACTGTGCATAATTTCGCAGTTTCTCAACAAAGAATCATTTTGTCGGCCATGTAGAATCATAATTTTGAACATTGACAGTGGTGGCGCTGGTGTTTACGTGGCGCGAAAATTTAAGTTCAACGTGCTACAAGTTTTCTTATAAGATTTTGTATTCGCATTTCAGAGATACGAGAGGGCCTACAATTTCTTTCAATCACTCGTCGCTGACTGCAGTGAAAAAGAAGCTCACGACGCACTCAACAATGCAGTTTGCAAGAATCCCGAAGAAGTGTCGCTCGGAATGCTCATGTCCATACTTACAGAGCCTCACAATGCTACCAAGTGCTACAGAGATCTCACGTTAGTCACAAGAGACGGTCTAACTTGCGTGCTCAATAATCTTTCCAATTTGATCTTAGAAAGGTATTTAAAATTTAGTGACACCACTCGTATCCAACTTCTATGGCTAATAAAGGAGATGATAAGGAATGCAGTCACTGGAGTAGACAGTGTGTGTTGGAATTTGATGCGGTATGCGTCAGGCGGTGACAACAATCCTAAAAACATAATACTAGTTGAATCTCTTTTGGATATTTATATTGAACACCGGCCATGGTTAGATAAATTTCCTGTACTTATTTGTATGGTAGTGTACACCTACTTAAGATTGATAGAAGATCACAACATACCCCAGTTAATGAGTTTACGTCAAAAGGAAGTCAATTTTGTCATAGCTCTGATAAGAGAGCGCTTTTCTGATGTGCTAAGTCTGGGAAGGGATTTAGTACGCTTACTCCAGAATGTAGCTCGCATCACTGAATTCAGTCAACTATGGCAAGATATTTTGATGAACCCTAAAACTTTGAGTCCAACATTCACAAATGTCCTACAACTTTTACAAACAAGAACATCTCGTAGATATTTGCAATCTAGACTTACTCCTGATATGGAAAGAAAACTTGTATTCCTTACTTCACAAGTAAGATTTGGTCACCATAAAAAATATCAAGAATGGTTTCAAAGACAGTATCTTGCTACTCCCGAGTCACAATCTCTAAGAAGTGATATGATCCGTTTCATAGTTGGAGTCATTCACCCCACAAATGAACTTCTATGTTCTGACATCATTCCAAGGTGGGCTGTTATTGGATGGCTACTAACAACTTGTACTTCAAATGTTGCAGCATCCAATGCTAAATTAGCATTATTCTATGATTGGTTGTTTTATGATCCCGAGAAAGACAATATAATGAATATTGAACCAGCTATTCTCGTTATGCATCATTCAATGAGATCACATCCAGCCGTCACTGCTACTTTACTTGATTTCCTATGTCGAATAATTCCAAATTTTCATCCACCTTATGCAGATAAAGTGAGACAAGGTATATTCAACTCTCTTCAGCAAATTATTGAAAAAAGAGTGTTACCCAATTTACATCCTTTATTTGATTCTCCTAAATTGGACCGAGAATTAAGAACAACTGTGAGAGAAACTTTTAAAGAGTTCTGTACCAATGGGAATGGTGAAGGTGCTTCTGGGTTACGTGAAGAAGGTAACGAAGATATGCCCAGAGGAGGGCCTGATGAACCGGCGTTTTCAGATGATGAAGATGATGCTCCACAGATTATTGCAGAAGACACTGATGATGATGATTTACCATTATCGGAAGTCCGCGCGCGAGAACGTCCAGAGCTGTCGGCTAATTTGCCATTAATATTGCGGCCCCTCGCTGAAGTCCTGCTGGATGAGAGGACGTCAGCTGCGGCCACGGCATTACTTAATGCTTGCTGTGCTCCAATGCCGACCCCGGCTGCACTTGCAGATCTATTCTCAGCAGCGGTACAGGATGTGCCACCATTACGAATAAATCGCAATCCTTCGCTAGCCGAGCTCGACACTGCTATTAATTCACCTATATTTTCCATGTTTACCTTCCTTATCGGTAAAAGTAGTGAAACCGACGCGAAAAGAAAACTGATTTTGGAAACACTTAAAGAAATTCAGACTCAAACCGCTTTTCGTCATGTTGGCTTTTACTTATTATTTTATTTGAAGGTTTGCTTTGAACGTGAACGGCGCTCAGAGCGTGATGCAGCAAAAAGGAGGAATGTCAAATTTAAAGCTGAAATATATAAGGAATACTGTAATTTATTAGAAATTAAACTTGGAGATAGTTTAGCAGATGACTTTGAAAGATGTCAGGAATGTGATGCAAACCTTTTGGTATGGTTGATACCAGATGTTTATGCCGAGTTCAAGGATCAAGCTCAAAACCACATTAGATTACTCCACTCAATCGTTTCTACATTAGATGCAGGACAATTGCAGCAGCTAGTGTGTCTCACACTGCAGGGCAGTTTGATGATGTTCAAATCGGACGACATTACAACTATGCTTTCTACGAGCCTAGGATGGGAGACTTTTGAACAATATTGCCTCTGGCAACTTCTGACAGCGCATGATATTTCAGTTGAAGATGTTCTTCCTATAATCCCTAAGTTATCTCATAAAGAACATGCAGAAGCATTGACATCGGTTCTACTGATGTTAAAACAAGAGAGGCCTACTACAGAAGTATTGCGACAATTATTCTGTAGGTCTGTCGACGACGATGACACATTCGTGGTGTCGACAGTAATGTACTGGTGCCAAGATTTTGAAGACAAAGTTGGAGATTTAATTTCTGTCTTGTTGAACACCCGATATCCTGGCACTAGCCCCAACAAGAGAAAACGCCCGGGGAAACACAGCATTCCACCTAATGCACCACCATCTGCTGAATTGGTAATTAAATATTTAAAAAGAAAGTACGATTTAATAGTTAACTATCTTATTGTTAACTAAATTAATTGTAACATTCTTGCAGGTACTTGGTCACTTGGAACAAATAAGAATATGCTGTGTAGAACAAGACGACATGTCAATTTTTAATATGGAGTGTATGCAGAAATCCTTACAGCAAGCACAATCGAATAGTAGTGATAGTTTAAGGGTAAGAAAATTTTAATATAGGTTGTCTCAATATTTTAGTAATACACAATATACATTTATTTAGTTATAAAAGGGAAACTTTGCTGGTACCTACTGTTTTTGTTAACAGGAAGTCCAGTATATTAATCCTGTAGCCAACATTCTACTGCATAAAATATTTTTCCAATTTTGCAAAATGTACTAATACAGACTTAACATCGTGTAAGAAAGTGGCGAAGTTCGCATTTGAAAACTCGGGACCGATATCAGATATTACTTGTCGCTCTACCTCCGATCCAAATCCGTAATTCAGACGTCATTTTACGCAAAACCACAGCAAAGCGTTAATCGTTGATCATGAGTCCTTTCAATCGGCGTCAACTTCTGGCAATGCTATTATACGTACGAAAACATTATAAACAATCAATATATATAAAAATCAATGCCACTTTTCGTTGTAACCTATCTATCCAAACCAAATGTTTAGGCTTTGTTCGGACTATTTAGTAGATGGTTTATGTGAAGTTTGCACAAAATCGGTCGAGCGGTTCTTCATTTATCACATTTTTAGGGTTCCGTAGCCAAATGGCAAAAAACGGAACCCTTATAGATTCGTCATGTCTGTCTGTCTGTCTGTCCGTATGTCACAGCTATTTATTTCCGAAACTATAAGAACTATAATGTTGAAACTTGGTAAGTAGATGTATTCTGTGAACCGCATTAAGATTTTCACACAAAAATAGAAAAAAAAACAATAAATTTTGGGGGCTCCCCATACTTAGAACTGAAACTCAAAATTTTTTTTTTCATCAAACCCATAAAAGTGTGGGGTGTCTATGGATAGGTCTTCAAAAATGATATTGAGGTTTCTAATATCATTTTTTTCTAAACTGAATAGTTTGCGCGAGAGACACTTCCAAAGTGGTAAAATGTGTGTCCCCCCCCCCATGTAACTTCTAAAATAAGAGAATGATAAATCTATAAAAAATATATGATGTACATTACGGTGCAAACTTCCACCGAAAATTGGTTTGAACAAGATCTAGTAAGTAGTTTTTTTTTAATACGTCATAAATTGAAATTAATATCAAATACTCAGGTCTATACTACCATTTACTTATATACCTACAGGCTTGTACGGAACCCTCGGTGCGTGAGTCTGACTGGCACTTGGCCGGTTTTTTATTATTTCACTTTATACGTAGCGAAGCACGTACCGGGCCGCTAGTAAATTATAAAATTAATTAATTATACCCCCGCCGCACTGTGGATCGAAAATCAGCTTCGAAGACATAGGGATTTCAATTTTTAAGTGTCGTTTTTTTCTTGGATATGGCTTTTGTTTACCATTACTATGCTCAAATATTCACAGAAGTTTCCATCTTATATTGTTCTGTGCACTACATCTGTTATCAAAAATGTAAATAATGTCTTGTTCTCTTTATGTTTTTTTATGTTATTTACAGAGACAATATAGTGAATTATTTGCTTTGGCGTGGGAGGACGAATTACCAATATCTAGAAGAGCGAGAAAATTAGTTTCAAACTCAATGCCAATCAACCAGAATTTACATTCGTCTAATGATGACAGTGAGGTAACTAATCTTTATAATATACGTACTTATAGCCTGTTTTTGACCGTCAATATCAAGGACAGAAAGGATAATGGCGAGATTTGTATAAAAAAATAAAGATTTTTAGAGACGTTGGAATGACGTTATAATTGATCCATGGTGCCTAAGGAACAACTTGAGCCATTTAAAATATTTTTAGAACCCCGGGATAAAAATGCGAATTTCTATGGCATGCCGGCGAATCGCGACTATTCGCGACCAAATCCGTTATGTTGTTGTTCTGTTTTGCGGGGTTTATAAAATATTTCATGTATATTATATGTTGCTGGTAATGTAAACATTGGAAGTGATTCAGAAGCCTCTAAAATGTTTTATTTTTTTGTACAAATCAATGTATGGATCTCGCCATGATTCTTTGTTAGACAAAGTCAACTTTATGACGACTCTTTCCAGCTAATGTGGCAATAAGAACATCAACAGTGTTAAATATTATGTTCATATGGAAAATAAATATTCCACCGTGTGTAATGTCATACAAATACAATATTATTTTACAGGAAGAAGAGATCGTGAAACCCAAACAAGCAAAGCGTCGAAAGAAGGCAATCTCAGACAGTGATTGACATATCTCGTGTATAAAAAATGGTAATTTTGAACACCAAAGTGCAACTCTACAATACAATAAATATTAGTGTGTGTAATGCATTGTTTGTTACCTTTTGTAATTATTACACAGGTGCATTCCAAGAATGGTACCTTTTGATTGATAGTCACATGATTTTGCCTTGAAATGTAAAAATGTCAACCAAAAATTGCTATGGTTTTCAGGAAATTAATTTAGATGGTTACAAATATTTGAGAACAATAGTGTCAGCATGCTGTGCCGTACAGGGGTGCGTTCAGTTACTACACACCGGGCGACCGATCGCACCACATGTTATTGAACTGTTACTGAACGCTACGATGATCGTCGGCCGATCACACGGCGTAGTTACTGAACCCAGCCCAGGACACGAACAAGCTCAAATTCCATAAAATGACACTGGTGCAGATTCTGTTGTAAATCGCACTTAACTAATTTTAGTCACATCACATCTCTTTCTTACGAACATGATTGAAAAAGGATAGAACATATTTAACGCTGTCAAATTAGTCTTTTGCCGTCTTCATTTGCTGGTATTTAGACTTAACCGCAATATATGGCGACGTACCCCCTTACCCATAAAGCGCTATTTAACTAATATACTGATTAAATGGTCACGTAAATAATGTCACATTATTTGACAATGACAATAGAGTGACGTTATTTACGTGACCCTTTAAACAGTATATTAGTTAAATAACGTTTTATGAGTAAGGGGGTAAATTTATATTGAAAACAAGCATTGGACTAATTTGACAGGACTAAATTTCTTACATCCTTTTCTTATGTTCTTTGTTAGAAAGAGACATAGTGAGACTAAAATTTGTTTAGTTATAAACAACAGAATCAGCACCAATGGTTGACTATAGATCAACTTTGTTTTATAATTATTATTACCGCAGATTATTACAATGAGTTGGAGTGTTCGGAAATATCTCAGTTTACAATTTTACTGAGAAATGTGTTCATATTCTGAATGTCTCATACATGCATTACTTGTACATTTCTGCACCGTTAAGTAGTCATTTATTGTAAATGTAGGTAAACCTTTATTTTATTGTACAGTTTTTTTATTCCCCATACAGTGGCCCTGATTCTGTTGTTTACAACTAAACTAATTTTAATCTCACTATGTCTCTTTCTAACACAGAACATAAGAAAAGGATGTAAGAAATTTAGTCCTGTCAAATTAGTCCAATGCTCGTTTTCAATTTAAATTTAGTCGCCATCTATCGCGGTTACGCCTAAATACACGCAAAATAAGACGGCAAAGATTAATTTGACAGCTTGAAACATGTTCTATCCTTTTTCAATAATGTTCGTAAGAAAGAGATGAGATGTGACTAAAATTAGTTTAGTGCGATTTACAACAGAATCGGCACCAGTGTTGGACTTAATTTAAGTGTAAGGTATAAGACCAAGATTTTATTCAAAGGATATAATATTGTATTGATGCAATTTTCGAAATACATTTTACACTAAGATCAATAAAGTATTTCCTCATTATTACTAGTTTTAATTATAAAAGGATAACATTATTGAATTGAAACGTCATTATGTAATTTCGTTTTTAATAATAAACAATTTTCTTCCAAACAGTTGAGAAAGAACAGTCAAACAATGGTGCCGATTCTGTTGTGCATCAGACTAAACTAAACTAAATTAAAATTTTACTTATTTTAGTTAAGGATTTTCTAAACGCTATTCTGTTGTCACATCGAACTAAATTTAAATTTAGAAATGACAGGATTAATTTTGATTTTGACAGCTCCTATATTGAACTGATGGGTGTTACCATCAAATAAAAATAATGAACGAATGATATATATTTTAATGGAAAAATAATTAAAAATAAACATTTAGTTCATAAATATCATTAAAAAATATATAATTATGTCCAGAAATGAGTATATATTTGTGTTATTTTCCAATAACGCGTAATAAAGTCAGTTGAATATCTTGATTACCTGTGGTATACAGGCATAATAAATATATTTTTAACCTGGCGAGTTTAGTACCTAGTATGTAGTTTTTTAATCCTTAAAATGATAGGCAAGGGTTATTCAACCATACAGCCTTTTCATATGATGTTATATCTTTGAATATTCGGTCTTGTCGATTTCGACTGTATGGTGGTCGAGTTTTCGTTGTTTCTTATTCTTAATTTTAAGTTTGGCAATCAAATCCAAATTAGGACTTATTTCTGCCAGTGTCGAGTTATATTATAAAGTAAGTTTTAAGTCCATTTTTTTTGTCCATTCTTTGTGAATTTGTGATTTCATTGAAACCCATTTTACAATCTACTTATAGTCCTACAAACTTATCGGACCCGGTGGTCAAAAGAGGAATTCATCAGTCATTTCGAAATGTTAATCGCCATTGATCAAAGAGAATATGAACTCTACGTTCATTGGTTGTTTGCTCCACCAAATTTGATAACAGCGACTCTCTCACCGGGCCAAATAAGCTTGTGGCACTATATTGGTATATCATTGGAAGTGAAAACAATTAAAATAAAACTACGATTTTCACATAATTTTGTAGTCCAGTGTACGTATGTAACATATCCCTATCTTGCTTTGTCCTTATTCTATGCAAATATTTAGAATTATGAATAATCCAGATCAAAATATCCACTTTCCAACACTATTTCTCTAAGACTATATTTAATCCACATCTAATTAGGTGACGACTAATTTTAGTTTGACATTTCTAATTTTAGACATAATTTGACGTAAAACGTGACCAACAGAATAGAAAAATTGCACACTTAACTAAATTGAGTAACTAAAATGATATTAGTGCTGTCAAACTAAAATTTAGTTTAATCGTACGCCAACTGAATAGGAAACGTCGATTTGACAGGACTTAACTAAATTTTAGTTAAGAATAGTTTAGTTTGTGCCAACAGAATCGACACCAATGTATTTAAATATTTTGATTAATCAACATAACTATAAAACACATAACTTATAGTGTAAAAATGCTAAAAGGATAAAAGTTTCAAGAGTAAAATGTACAATATTTTATTATTAAAAGTGCCTAAATTGTATTTTAAAATTTAAAAATGTCTTTTGCTATCTAGTCTTAGAAGTGTAAACTTCATTTAATACACTTTGAACTTAAACATTCTGTAACACATACCCCACCTACACCAATTATACAATACAAGCTTACCTACAATTGGCCAATTAAAAAAAATTACTCGTTTTTAAAACTATATCTTCCCCTGTTTATACCTTTGTCTAGCCTGTGCCTTGCTGTATTTCGTCTTCTTTTCAGGTACAGTATTTTCTTCCTTAGAATTGCCATTTAATTCTATAAAAGAAAAAAAAACATGTTATAATATTTGGTATGATGTTGCCTATGCGGCCCAAATATATATTACTAGCTGTTCCCCGCGGTGTCACCCGCATTCCCGCGATAAAAAGTAGCCTCAGTCCTTCTTCATACCATAGGCTATCTGCATGCCAAATTTCATATTGATCCGTTGAGAAGTTGAGGCGTGAAGGCGTAACAAACAAACTTACTTTCGCATTTATAATATTAAGCTAGGATAGTGGTTTCCTTTACGAAACCGCTATATATTTTTAACCAATGTAAGAAACCTCGTAAAAATTGCATATTTCAACGTTTTTTGTTCTCGCTACATCTTATAAACTATTGAACGTAGAAGCACAAAATTTCATCCGATTTTACTTAATCTATATATACGGGGTGGATTCGAGAATAAATGAAACCACGTAAAGTGTAAGCGTAATTTGTAAGAAAATATGTATATTTCAATATGCAAAATTGCGATTTAGAGGTTGTTCCCGTGGTAAAAGTTGATCGAGTGCTTTACGTGGTTTCATTTATTCTCGTATCCACCCTGTATAAAAATGAACCCCTATTTCTCCTGGTCATGCTATAACTTGAGAACGGCTTTACCGATTTCATTCATCTTTTTTTTTTATTGTTTTCCAAATTTGTAGCCTTACATAAAAAAAAAATATAAAGTTAAAATTCCGAATATTTTAGAAAACGGTATGATAGGGTAGGTTGGGGTAGGATATCCCTTGGATACGCGGGTGAAACCGCGGGGCGCAACTAGTCTATTATTTTTATTATGTATCGTTTATGTTGTTTTTATTTTTATTCTTGACTTCTTCTTTGTCTCTTTTAAATGTTTCACTAGGAAGGTGGTCCACAAGATACAGGTTATCCTAGTTTGTGGACCAACAAACTATGTAAAATATCTTTAGTATTGCACAATAGTACATTATGATACATGTACGCAAATTTGATTATGAACACTCCAGGCGGTATTAAGCACGTGATCCTCAGGCGAACGCGATAAGGGAGCCTAGAGTGTAATAAATCAATGCACACGAGTATCATACGACATTTTTCAACACACTTGGCAGGAAAAAAACAAGACTTCAATTTTGCAATAATTGTCACTTTACGAGCGAGTGTGTAGAAAATATTATTATTAAATAAAACAAATAATAAAAATTGACAAATTGCGCCTCATCATCAGTCTATAATGTCCCACTGCTGAAAACAGTACTGGCAAATAATCCACGCGTGCCCACTGCAGATCGCTGGAGGTAGGCTAGTAGTCAACCTACTGTTGGAGTTTTCAAGACGACTAAGAGGCCTCAAACTAGCTTAACGAATATCACAATTAGGTGATAATCGGGACCAACGGCATTACGTTCCTTCCGAAGCGCTCGAGTTGAAATACCACTAGGTGGTCACCCATCCAGGTACCGGCCTCACTAGTGATAGCTTAACTTTGCCAATCTATTAAGAACGGCTAGCTAATTATGCTACACCACGAGCGCTTGTTGTGTCCACAAAGCTTAATTTCATACAAAGTTGAACCACTTCGCCGGTTTTTTTTGTGGTAGCCAGCTTCCGGTTCGGTACTACAAAAAAACCTCTTAATTAATAAAAAAACGTCGAGTTAGCCAGCTGATGCTAACCTGTAGGTATGTCAGTTTGCCTCTTCTTACTTAAAGGACTATCATCGAGGAAAAATCCCTTTAGAGTCGTAATACCGGCCAATCCAATTCCGCTACCCGCTACTAGTCAGTGATTTACAAGAACAGAACACACAACAGAACAGTAAGGACCAATCACTGCATCGTGTGACTCTCTTGACTCGGTCAATCAGAGCGCATGTGTCCTTGACTTAGCCAATTAGAGCGCATTGTCGGTGGCGGGTAATTGGCGGAATAGATTTCAAGCAAAATTAACGTCGTTGCGCTTCTTTGGGTTAATTGATCGAGTATTTTTTTTTATTATTTCAGACCTTTCGATTACATTGTTTTGGAAAGTTAAAGGAATATCGTGAAGCTTCTAATTGCACGCTCAGGATGAGGAACAAAATAGTGTGTAACGAACGAACGCGGTGGTAGATCACCCGCCGTTTACCTAATCCGATTCACTTCAACGCAAGGTCAAAGACATTTTTACGTAAGCTTCCCTTCTATAGGATGATCCACCATACTCTTTTTCATTTGGGTTTGCATTGATACACATTATAAGTATTACAGTGTGTGGAATACTGACTTGCAAATTGATGGTTTTTTTTTAGCCTCAAATTACGATTTTTTCGAACCGGGGCAGAATCTTGGTAGTGGCGCCCCTAGCGTTTGAGATAATTTGTAAAAAAAAATGTTCAATGATTGGACTGTTTTACAAAACACTTAAACCGACTTCAAAGTACACTAAGAAGTAATCAAATCTGATGACAATGGGACCAAAAGGGAAGTGTACCCTTCCAGACAAAAAAAGAATTTTCCAAATCGGTTGGTAAATGACGGAGTTATGAGGTAACAAACATAAAAAAAAAAAACGAATTGAGAACCTCCTCCTTTTTTTGAAGTTGGTTAAAAAACCATTGTTTTAAAATCAAATGAATACGATAGAACAAGGTGTGCTGGATCTAGGCCCTTTATGAAACCAGAACCAGGCCTGGGTTTTTTAAATGATTGTTTTTACTTGCCTAAGTCTTCTGGAGGTTGTAATGATTTTCCTGCACTCCATGTATTCATTAATGTAGTTGTTTTTCCAATAGCCCATCCTATAGCCGATAGCGCTATTGAAAATGCTGTCATACTAAATGGATTCTGCAAATGTAATAAAAACAATAACTGATTAGTAAGAACAAATAACATTTTTAAGGCTTACGATTTTGGCTTTGCCCCCAGCGGCAAAAAGTTTGTGCTGCTATTGGCCAAACAATCTATGTACAGTAATACCCAACTGATATGGCTTACCGATGTACCTGCGCAGAAGATACATTTTCAAAGCGCGGGAAACGCTATTGGTCGGCAGCTGCCGCCATGCTAGCGCGCGCCGTGCGGAGGGGCGTGACTTGCGAGTGAGACTGTACTTACAGCTGCAGTGTATTATTGCCTTATAGTAGTGATCTAGGGTTGATTGTAAGTTTTAAGCATTCTTTTGTTAATCTTCGGGGCCATACTTTCTTTTCTGTGCGAACGAAGATTCACGACGCGCCTTATCAGTTAGGTACTACTGTACCAACTTTTTAACAAAAAAAATTTAACGTCTTCAAAGTATGAAATAGTTCTTATCTGACACTGTTTTGAAGTCAGCGAAATATTTTCTATAGAACACGTCATGCTCTTTCACTGACTTTAATAAGTGTCAGATATGAATTATTTCATACTTTTTAGTGTAATTTGAAGATTTGAAGGCGGTAAAATTTTTTGGTTAAAAAGTTTTTATTTACATACTGTGTTTGTCTCTTTAAGTGCTTGTTTTGTATGAACAATTAACAAAAATTACCCAAATAAGATTTATAGCTGAATCAGTACAGAATGAATTATGAAGTTTTACGATTGGTTAAATAAAAAAATGGGGTAGTGGTGGTAAATGGTTAGTAAAGGTCTCCCTTAGAAGTTATAAGGGAGAATACACATTTCACTTATAAGTTATAGTTATATGGTCCAACTTATTTTTTTCAAGATTATGTTATCGCTAAACCCAGCCGGTATTTCAGCTTCAATTGATAGAACTGATGATGCAGATAGTGTCGTGTCTCATCATGCTTTTGAAGTAGAGCAATCAATTTTAACTTTAAGAAGCTTCCGTCAGCAGAAACATTACTAATTGGAATATGTTAATGGATCAATCAAATTGGACAACAGTGACCGAGTTTCTTAAAAATATATGTTATAATAAAGTTTATAATATATGCTACTAATGTGCTTAGGAGATTGTACATACAATAATGGGCTTATAACTACGACAAAAGTACATTCGGTGAAATGTACCCATAGAAAATCATGGTTTCAAAGAGTTGTCCAGGGGACGTAACCATGGCAACAAGGTACAAGAAAAAGTTGATTGACCCCATTGAATTATTACACATAGAAACAAAGTACACGCGCAAAAAATAACCCATTCAATTGAAGCCATATATGGCTTCATTTGACCGCCGCGCTGTCAGTTTACTGAGTGACGTTATAGTGAGTTCAGCTCTCAGAAAAATAATAAATATGACGGTTTGTGCAGTAAAATTGTGTCATAATTCATCAGGGAAGAAAGATAGGAATTCTGATGTAACATTCCACAGGAACGGCACTAATTTTATTGCGTAATTCGTCTAAAATAACAAAATTCATAAATAAAAATAATTCACTCAGATTTCGAGCAAAGTGTTGCCAGCTGTTTGTATGCTGAATTTGCGTTGTTTTACGTAATGGGGAGGGACAGGCAAAGCTAATCTCAGATGGCGCCACCCTCACTGGTAACTGTCATTGATATTGAATTGATGGATTTTCATGAATTTCAAATAATTAAACCAACCAGTAACCGGCTTTTATAATAAAATCGTTAGGTTTGAAGTGATAACGGCATTATCTCCTATGAGCTTGGTGTCAATTATTTTTTTAATAATCCACTGCTTTTTTCTTTTCAATTGGTGTAAACCTTTATTATTGCATTAAAATTCACTACAGAAAGGCATTATAATTATTGAATAACTTATTTGATAACGAATACGTAAAAAATGTATGGTGTTTGACAAATAGACGGCACCAGCGACTATACGAAACCTAGCGGGATAAATTGTCAGTGTGCCTCCTCATTGATACTGAATTTGTTATTATTAAAGTAATTGAGTCCGATACCTAGGCGACTAGTTGTCCCCCGCGGTTTCACCCGCTTCTTGGGATAAGTAGCCTATAATACTCGGGATAATGTAGCTTCATATTTGTGAAATAATTTCGAATCAGACTGGTAGTAGTTTCACAGAAGTAGTTTTACAGGTAGTTTTTTTTACAGTGATTAACCCGTTTAAACAAAAAAACAACAAACTTTCCCGCTTTATTGTTTTATAACAAAATATGCTAAGCCCTCTCCTTGTAAGCCCCGTCTTCAGCTTTATTCATCCAGCTGTCATTTTAATAGACTTCAAAAAAGGAGATGATCAATTTGACACGTATGTATGTAATATTATTGGAACTATAATATATTTACATATGTATGAATATCTATCAGGGCTTCCAAACAAATATACTAAATTTCATAGGTGTGTGTATCTATGTTTGTCCACACATATCTAAGAAACCATTACAATTAATAGTTTCGGAGATATGCGTGGACAAACATACATACACACACCTATGAAATTCAAATTCAATGATTGTTACCATATTTTTCTATTTGCATAAATTTACTTAATTAATTAACTAGCTTAATTTACAGACTTTTAAAATTTAAATTTTATGTATTGTGTTAATGATAATTACCTAAATACTACTTAATCTTCTTTTTCTATACAACCTATCATATATAATTACCAAGGAAAGCTACAAATTCTACGATCATTCATAGCTCTGCACATTGTCTTGGTTTATTATGTTAAAATACCCGACTTAAGTACTATGAAACATAACCATTAAACTAGTAATAAATAAATAACAGGCCTGTGTCTATGATAAATTATCTAAGACGCAGAACTATTTAATAAATTGTATGAATACTTACTTCCAATTTCACTAGTAGGCGAAATCGGAAGGTTAATTTTACCGAAAAAAATCGTTTAGCTTGCAACATTACTCGTGCGCGTGTGTGCGTGTCAGCGAGTGTAATTATATGGTACTCCCGCACACATTGGTTGTCAAGTGGCTTACGTTTCGCGCGGATCTTTGTTCGATACTTCGGTTCTAAGCGTAATAATTCAATGATTGACCCTAATCTATTTTGCAAGGCCCTCTCAATCACGAGGCCGTCAGCGGTCGTCTACGTCTTACGCCGCCACTGGCTTCATGAAAATGAGCCTACCACCATTTACAATGGGTTCAGAAACATTCAAAACAATGTAATGACAGGATCCTTTCTTAAATAATACTTACAGATAAGGTAGGATTTGAAGTCAAACTATAGTCCAGTACAACAACACCGATACCAATAATGAGACCAACACAGGTACAGATCCAAATTGTATTTTGATTATCTGTAACATATAAACAAAACAGCATAAAGTTTCTTGTTAGTTGTAGCTATTGCAATCAACCTTCAAGAATACAATATATTTTATAAATAGATTAAGCATCAGCAACAGTAAAACATTTCTATGGTAGTGATTTTAATTTTACATATTCTAAACAACAATATGGCTTCCACCACAGTCGCTCGGCTGATGACATTCTAGTGTATCTCAAAAACCGTTGGTCTCTCGCCATCGACAGTCAAGGTTAGGCATTGGCAGTGAGCCTAGATGTGGCAAAGGCGTTCGACCGAGTCTGGCACCAGGGTCTCCTAACGAAGTTAACAGCTTACGGGCTTCCCGAAACTATGCAAATGGGTCGCCAGCTTTCTGTCCAGCAGATGCATAATAAGAACTGTCGTTGACGGTAGCTGCTCCGATAGCATGGACATAAATGCCGCCGTCCCGCAAGGGTCTGTGCTGTCCCCAACACTGTTCTTAGTGCATATCAATGATATGCTGTCTATGTCTAATCATTGTTATGCAGACAGTACAGGGGACGCTCATTACACGGGCCGTGCTAATCCCTCGTCCCTCGTTCCGAGGTGGAGGAAAGCCGCGAACGGCTGTTGTCTGAAATCGAGAGTACACTGACTTGTCTCCGATTCGACGAAACCTAGTCCATTTCAACTCCACTAAGACACAAGCCTGCGCGATCACCGCTAAGAAAACCCCATTTGCTGTGGCTCCATAAGTCCTTGAACATCAGTAAAAGCATTGGAATCTTTGGCATCGACATTTCTAGCGACGTTTTGTTCCGTAGTCACTTAGAAAACAAGTTGAAGCTGGCATCCAAAAAGCTTGGAGAGATCAACAAAACGAGGCAGTACTTCACATCGGGGCAAAGGCTGTAACTATATAAGGCGCAAGTCCGGCCTCATATGGAGTACTAGGAAATGTATGCATTACCTATTAGTAGTATTTTGCAGTAGTATTTAGTAGTAGTATTTAGTTTTAAATAACTCGACAAATTGTTTTACACATTTCCTATACTGGCTCGTCATTGTATACATTTTCTAGTAGTCCATCCTCACACATTGAAACCAGAATTGTATCGAACTGCACAGGCTAAAAGGAGTTTTCTTCCGCGGGCACTCGGACTGTGGACTGAGCTCCCCGCTGTGGTTTTTCCAATGGTACAGCATGGGGTTCTTCAAAAAGGGCGTGAAGAGTTTTCTGCAGGGTCAGCAACGCGCGAGTGTTACCCCTGGTGTTGCAAGTGTCCAGGCGACGGGAACCGCTTACCATCAGGCGGGCCATATGCTTGTTTGCCACTTAGTGGAATAGATATGTTAGAATGTAAAGAATAATTATCCATTATTATTATTACTGCGTAAACTACACTTTTGCTATGCCTGTAAAAGTTAACTAAGTTCAATTTGTACTATGTAATAGAATAAGATCTTTACAACACATACAGTCAGTTGCAAAAGCGTTCTTTAAATTTTAAAGTCGGCATTAAACACTAAGCTTCCATTAAACTGTTGCAGTTGCAAATAAATGAAAAAAAAACCTCCGGAGTTACTATTTGAATAAGAAAAATATTAGAATGGGTTACATTACATCTAATTACCTTTGAATTTTTTCTTTTGCATATCAGTAATACTTTTAATAGAATCCATAAGCTTAGCATTATGTGGTTCTATCTGCAATGCTCTAGTATAAGATATTATTGCTTCATCATGCAGCCCACTAGCTGCTTCTACTTCTGCGCGTCTAAAATATCCCTGAAATCAAACATTTCAATATTTTCAGTATTTTTATCTTATACTTATCAAACTGACTGACACAAAAATATACATGATAAGAAAATTTAATATGTAAGCCATAAGTTAAGAATGCACCAAACATACTGTTTTTTCCTGTGGTTGCATAATTTTATTTTACCATGAACAAGACAAGTGTTTGACCACTATCTTACGATGGTTAGTTAAAGTGGTAATTCACAGAAATTATAAAGCAACTGTGTAGATGCCGGAATAAATTAGTAGTGGACCAGATTAGATTTGTAACCAGTCAGGTGACTAGTTACAAAATATCCTGCCAACATGCTGTGGTTTCTTTGTTATGTTTTCTCAACAAAAGTTTATGCTCATTGTAAGATTCAAACTCATGACCAGAGCTATGGTTAGTTATTCACTAAAATATTGATGTTGATAACTGTGAAACCAGTCAGTTAAATCTAGTAAAAAATAAGAATATAATAACCTTTGCCCAATTAGGCTGCAATCTAACTGTTTCATTTGCATCCTGCAGTGATAAATAATGTTGATCCAATTTCAAGAATGCAAAAGATCTATTACTATGGAGAACATAATTATTAGGATCCATTTTTATCCCTTGAGTATAATGGAGAACTGCTTCAATAAATTTTCCCTCCTTAACGCATTCATTGCCTTTATTCTTCAGATCTTCAATACTTGGAGGCAGGCTACTTTTCTTACCTTCATCCATGTCTATTACCGACTTAAAGTATTGATTATTTACTTCAATTTAATTTTGGAAGTAGACCCATAAACAGTCGGCAATTGGTAAAGATAGTGGATCCTCTTGTCCTGAATAAACCTGTGATTTATTCAAACCCGGTTTTCTTGCAATCAATAACTATTCGATGATGATTCTATCTATGAAATACAACATTGACATATAATGAAGACTCAATAAAGATCTAGATTAGCTAGGTTTTGTAAATTACTCTTTGATGATGAATTCAAGATCAAAATAAACAGTAACAGTAACTTCTCGGGTGTGTTCAGTTCACAAACTACCAATTATAGAACTAAAGCACAAACCAAAGAGTATTCAATAACTAGGTCCGTAAGAAGAGACGGGACTCCATAGATCAAGATAAAAATGATAAAATATCATTTGGGAACCAAAAAAAGCCACAATGAGAACAACGTGAGAATAATAACAATCAGTACTACCAACCAGTGTTTCCACTTAGGATTTTGGTTTTGCCCTAAATTCTTTGCAAAATATCCCTAATTATTTTTCAAAATACCCTAATTAAGGGCGCATGAATAAAAAACACATCTTTTGGCATAATTTAAGTATAAAAACAATAAAAAATGATATTCAAATTAGTTGAGAGTGTTTCGCGACCGCTAGAAAAATTACAAACGAAATAATCCATGAATCGTGTAAGTGTAACTAATTTATGATGTCCTTCACAACAAAGGTATAGTACTATCCAAAAGGTAAACTAACATTTGTCGGATTATAATACGAAACCAATTTGGGGAATCCCCTTAATAGGAGAGCCATAGAGCATAGAATAAATAGGGTTACCACATCAGGTAAGTTTTCCCTAAAATGCCCTAAATCCCTGTCGCAATAGAAACCGCCCTAAGTCATACATAAAATAAGTAGTTTCACCCTAAAAAAGGGCGAAATCCCTAAAAGTGGAAACACTGCTACCAACCTTAGAACAAAATAGAGATGCGCTGCTTAGTAGATATTTAAATCTATCGATATCGATATATATATATATATATATATATATATACTGTTGTAAATAATATAGATATTTAAGATCCTCTGATTTTGTTTTAGCACTACCAAAACAAAACCAGTGGTACTTTGTTCAGATTATGACTTGTATAAAAATATAATATACCATACAATATATTAATACACAAGGTTACATAATAATAATAAATATTAATATTTTTTACTGTATAAATATAATATTAAATAGGAAGGGGATTTAGATGCATTTTTTCCTGGGGATCACAGACCGGGGTATTTAAGAAAACCGTAAAAAGTCGAGACAAAGAACTAACTAATACAATACACATTATATTAATATACAGTAAGGTTTGTGATTGGAGTTTAATTAAAACTACATAATATTTGCAACTAGACGTTTTATCAAAACAAAAAGTAAATTATCCTGTTTAGGCCCTGATAACGCATTTTTTTGTGAATCCTAAAAAAATATGTTATTTAGTATGTAGGGATAGCTTTATCCCTGCAATATAAAGCGTACGCCGTATGCGCCGCTTGCAGTCGTCACACGCAGTCGTCACACTCAGTCGCCATAGAACAGTCGCCATAGAGTTCCCACTCTCATCCCAGTCTCAACGTAGCCTTTTGATAAGCACACGTGTCATGTTATTATTATTGTTGTGCACTCCTAATATATTCACCGTAACCGTCACCTTAATAATAGGATTGGCTACATAAGAGTCCTAAACTAAGATTAGCCTTAAGAAGAATCATAAAGTGTATATGTTATGTTACATATTAGATAAGCACAGTAATATTATTTTGCTGAACTCGTTAATTGAGCAATTTTATTTTTGTCTGAATTAAACTGTTCTGTGTCACTAACGGAAGCATTAACTTTACGACATTCATTTCTGATTAATAAAGCTGCCAATCGAGACAGCAAAGCCTCAGATTCATTATTAATGTGCTTCTCACACAACCATGATAAATTTAGGTCTGTCATCATCATTAACTGGCAATATTTGCCAATATTGATAGAGTGATGATTTTCTCTTACATTATGTTCAAACACAGAAACACATGAATCAACAGTTTTACATAGATCCAGAGTCGGGTACGTAAGAGATAGTGTATCCCACCATTCCCTTAGTGCGATATAGTCGTATATTTTATCCTTTCCAGGTGTAGTTGCGACACGTCTCGTCGCGTCTCGTCTCGGTGTGAACTGACCCTTAAAGACCGAACCTTTCAACGCTTTACACTTAACAACATTTTCCCCAATAATGACCACTTTAGCTCTACCGCTAGCAGGAACAGTATGAATATGCGGAATATCTGGAATAGAAGGTGATAATTATTTTGTATCAAATTGATTTTATAAAGTCTTGTGAAATAAAATCAAAAAGTGGCTATATACCTTGCAGCTGCTCACTTGTATGGCTCACCTCTATAGTATATTCTACTGGAATATCATACTCGCTATAAATTTCATTGCAATTTACTGATAAATTATCATTTAAATTTATAGATTGTTCAATATCCAAAGAAGCATTTGGGGCCGAAGAAGTAGGTGGATAATCTAGATGATTGTGAAAATATTTAAAATTTATATAATAAATTATCGTTTTATTTGTATTGATTTTAAATATGTGTGTTACTGACCTGATGCTCACTGTTATTTATAAAGGTAGCAGGGAAATCCCTTAAGTTTGTCTTTAGAGAGTGGCTTAGCTGAGATTCTTATGGATGGAACTGCAGTCTTCTTTAGCCGTATTTTTTTTTCTGAAAGTCCTTCTCAACAAAATGGTTTCCGCAAATATATTTTAATTAATTTAGTTTCTCTATTGGAATGTAAGCCAAGTCCTCGTTGCCTGTCATTTTCACCTATTTTCGGCACCTAAAAATATCGATATCGAATTCGATAATAAATGTTGCACAACTTTATTTTCTTATATATTATTATGGTATATACCTTAGGATACTATTTAGATGTTTTTATTAAAGGAATTATAGAACTTATAAATAGTATGATATTCTACTTACCGAACTGCATCCAGGGGAAATTTGGCCATAAAAACACGTTTTTTACCATCTTTCCTTTCCGATTTTAATCCGCACACTTCGCATTTTCTATACTTCAATCTTAGTTAAAAAAGAAAAGGTTTCGTAAGCAAAACACTTATTATTCTACTTAGCAATTATATTAACCAATATCCTGTATAATATTCTGTAATATAATATAATATTCTCAACTTATCAAAAAAAAATCATTTATTTAAAACTGGAGGGAAATAACAAGTGACAGATGACGTTTAATCATAGAGCGAGACAGACTACGGAAATGAGAGGGCACCATAAAAGTTCTACCAAACTTCATTGACTTTTTTCTTCTTCTAAGTCGCGACAGACTGGCACAAACTACCAAGAGAACTAAAGTTGAACTAAAGTTGTTCAGTTCTCGTAAACAGTTCAGACTTCAGACTTCCTTCAAGAGAGATGGGTAGCTATTCATATAACTAGCCAAAAAACGGCTATACACAAAATAGCCACGGCTACGTTATCTGTCAACACGATAATTAGCTACTGGCTACTGGATGGCTACTGGCTACAGGATGGCTACTGGCTACTGGATGGCTACTGGCTATGGCTAGCTAAAATGAGGAGTTTTCTTAAGATACCTCTAAGCTGAAAATACCTGTGTAACTATTGATAATTCGAACCAATTTGAACCTTAAGTGCACGATTTTCAGGTATTTTAACCTTTTGTAACATAAACCATCCTCCTCATTACGAGAAGTTAATGTCACACACAGCGGGTAGCCGCCTAGCCGCCAAAGGTTAATAGCCACTGTAGCCGCCACTAGCCGGTAGCTGGCCGGCTAGCCAAAGCCATTCTAGCTGAGTAGCCGCGTAGCCGATAGCTGTATGTGCGTGCGTTCACTGCGAAACTGAGTTGTGTAAGTTCCGAAAGAGTGAAATTCGAGTGCATGTCGTTATTATTAATTCGAATTTGAAAGGTACTAATTATACGAATTTAAACCTATTGTTTTTTAATCAAATTAAATTATTCTGTAATATTATTATTTATTAAATAAATCGTTAAAATCATCTGAAGTAGCGCGACATCTATGGTTTACTTGCCTACAACTAACGACTGAGTTGATGTACTGTGAAAGCTTTTAGTTCATATCCATAAATAGAGATGACGTTATTGTTGATTTTCGATGATTTTTTTAGTAATACGTATGACCTATGAGGGAAAGTCATTTATTTTCAAAAAGTATACAACAAAATAAAAAGTAAATGAAAATCAAAATCATTACATTTATTTATTACATTATCATCTAGACTAGACTTGTTGCAGCGGCGAGGATCGAACTCAGATCGCAGTTGAACGTTATTCTTCTTCTTATTTTTAATTTTGGCAACCAAGCCCACATTAGGGCTCATTTCTGCCAGTGTCGAGTTATATTAGAGTTTCCAGTCACAATAAATCACTTCAGGTTATAGTCCTCAGTCAGTCACCGTCCATAAAAGTCATGTTTTACTACAGTGGTGGTCATTGTACTAAAACTCTACACGGACATTTTGAGACAACTTGAAAAGTCACGACACAATAATTCATTTCATTTCACTTCACTGGTGCACATGGATGATCTTTATTGGGTAAAATACCACCAAAAATACACAATAAAACTCAAAATACACAAATTTATGAAAATAAAATGAAAATGCTACGTCACTCTGCAAGTTCCCGCTAAAAAGTCCTGAACGTTATTCATCAAGCTGCGCCGCCGCTCAAGCTTAATAGCCAAATAGCCAAAGTAGCTGACTAGCTAGCTGGCTTTTAGACCACATATAGCTGGCTAGCTAAGCTATTGAAATTTCGGCTAGTTACCCATCGCTACCTTCAGTTACTATTACTACTAGTGTTGCCAGGTGTCCCGATTTACGCGGGACGTCCCGTTTTTCAGGGGTCTGGTGACATGTCCCGATTAACCCTTGATCGGGACGCCAAATGTCCCGATTTTTCAATAACCTCATGAGTCTACTATTTACTATATTCGATAATTTTGACAGTAAAAACGAAAATAACTAAGATGTTTTTTTTAAAGATTTGTGTTTTGTTTAGGGCGTTGATAGCTGACTCCTACCCAAAGAATTTAAAACGTCCAGAAGGATAGTCGCCTCTATGGGAACATGAAATAAACAAGCCAGAATTGACAGTATTTGACAGTCTGTGTAGTTTGCATAGGGTGGGAGTTAAAAAAACATTTTCCTCTAAATGGCGGAATTTATAAATTTCGGTCCGGAAATTTTTCATGTACATAAGTACTATTATACGAGCAATATTTGTTTACAATATATATCCTATACCATTAGATGAACAATATTTGTATATTTTAATATATCTTGAAAACGGCTCTAACGATTTCGATGAAATTTACTATATGGGGATTTTTGGGGGCGAAAAATTTCTGAGAAAACGGTTTATTATTTTCAAAGTTCTAAAATTGAAAAATTGGATGCCTTATTGCTTTCAAAATAGTTATTTGGGATACCTTGGGTACCCAAAACATAAATCCTACATCATATAAGTAATATTTATGAACAAAAATTAGACCCCCTGCAATTGCAGTTGTTTTCTATACAGCTGTCGTTTTGAAATTGTATTTCTTAACAAATTTTCGGATTTTGCTACATAATATAAACGAATATATGCAAATGTTTCGACAATAAGTTTAGTTAGGTTGGCAATCTGTGTTAGCTCTTGTATTACCAATAAAATTAATTTTATTTATTACAATGGTTGTGTAGATAATATTTAATGAGTTTTCTCATTATTTTGACGTCTATGGTCAAAATACCTGTCAAATCGGGGGGTTAGAATTATCAAAAATAATCAGTAGGTACTCGATATCATTTTTTAATAATCCTTAACAAAAATGTGGAAAATTAATTTTCATGTTGTGGCAACCTTCCATAAAACATGGCCGGAAAAGATTTAAAAAATAAAAACTGTCAAAACCGAAACGTATATTTCTAAAATAAGTTTAGGTAATTAAAAGTGACGAAATCGCAATACTTACACATGGAAGGTTAGTTTTTTAATTAGTGACAGTATTTCAATAAGCAAGTAGTCATTTTTTTTATATAATCAGTTACAGCGAGTATGTCGCGGTGACAGCCGTGCGCAATACGAACTGAGAGCGATTTGCTCAGGAACCCCTCAAGCGGAGTGATATAAAATGTCATGCTTTAGTAAGGCGGACTAGCCATCTGGGTAGAGGCACGATGCCCTATGAAAATCTTTGCTCCTACCATGAGCTGAAGCTTTCAGTGAAGGAAAACATAGCACATAGGGTAAGAGGGTACTTTGTAGTACCCATCTGACTGGCTACCACCCTCAAGTTGAAATACTATCGCCAAGCACTTATCGGTGTGTTTCGACAGCTGCTCTTGAGGGCCAGTTCCTTCTACGTTTTGTGTGCTTAACATCTTCGGCCACATCATCACCATGTTGAGATCGTGGTCAAACACAGGTCTATACACAGTAAAAAAAAAACATTGCAGCTGTCCCGATTTGAAACCCAAAATCCCGATTATTTATCTTTACGTTCCGAAATTTGACACACGGTACCTGGCAACACTAGTTACTACACAAAATCTTGAAAACCAAAAACAAAAATTTGAAAATCGCCGTTTCACTTTCGCTCCTTTATCGTCCGTCCAAAGAATGTGGTAATATGTCCGTCCGACGTTACTACTTACTAAAGGAACGACTTTCGTACCTATTTTCCATTTATTTTCGTAATCCAATTTCTTTGATTTTCGATATGTCAATGGATTTTCGTAAATTCCAGAGATGGGTAGCTATTCATATAACTAGCCAAAAAACGGCTATTCACAAAATAGCCACGGCTATGTAATCTGTCAACACGATAATTAGCTATTGGCTACTGGCTAGCTAGAATGAGGAGTTTTCATTTAATACCTCTATGCTGAAAATACCTGTCTAACTATTGATAATTCGAACCAATTTGAACCTTAAATGCACGATTTTACAGGTATTTTGACCATAGAGATATCATAAGCAATCCTCCTCATTACGAGAAGTTTACGTCACACACAGCGCGTAGCCGCCTAGCCACCACAAGTTACTAGCCGCAGTAGCCGCCACTAGCCGGTAGCTGGCCGGCTAGCCAAAGCCATTCTAGCTGAGTAGCCGCGTAACCGATAGCTGTGTGTGCGTGCGCTCACTGCGAAACTGAATTGTGCGAGTTCCGAAAGATTGAAATTCGTGTGCATGTCGTATTTATTAATTCGAATTTCTTTCAAATTCGGATACTAATTATACGAATCCAAACCAATTTTTTTTTTTTTTAATTAAATTAAATTTCAATTATTCTATAATATTATTGTTTTTAAATAAATCGTTAAAATCATCTGAAGCAGCGCGACATCTATGGTTTACTTGCCTACAACTAACGACTGAGTCGATGTACTGTGAAAGCTTTTAGTTCATATCCATACATAGAGATGATTTTATTGTTGATTTTCGATGTTTTTTTAGTAATACGTATAACCTATGAGGGAAAGTCATTTTTTATCAAAAGAGTATAAAATAAAGTAAAAAGTAAATTAAAAACAAAGTCATTACATTAATTTATTACATTATCGTCTAGACTAGACTTGTTGCAGCGGCGAGGATCGTAGTCAGATCGCAGTTGAACATTATTATTTGGGCCCGTTGGCGCAATTGGTTAAGACGTGGAGTCTTAACCTATAGCGCCGCAGGTCGTGGGTTCGATTCCCACACAGGACATACATTTGTGTGCATGAACATGTCTGTATGTCCTGAGTCTGGGTGTAATTATGTATATTAAGTATGTATTTACAAACAAAAAGTAGTATATGTATTATATCAGTTATCTGGCTTCCATAGTACAAGCTCTGCTTAGTTTGGGATCAAATGACCGTGTGTGAGGAATGTCCCAGGATATTTTATTTTATTTTATTCTACTAGCCGCACCGCCACTCAAGCCAAATAGCCAAAATAGCTGACTAGCTAGCTGGCTTTTACACCACATATCTGGCTAGCTAAGCTACTGAAATTTCGGCTAGTTACCCATCGCTAGTAAATTCCCGACTGACAAGTGACATTGAGGATTTTTTGGCGGGAACTTGCAAAGTGACGTTGCGTAAACATTTTTATTTTCGTAAATTTGTGTATTTTGAGTTTTATTGTGTATTTTTGGTGGTATTTTACCCATGTGCACCAGTGAAGTGAAATGAAATGAATTATGTGTATCGTGACTTTTCAAGTTGTCTCAAAATGTCCGTGAAGTGTTTTAGTACAATGACCACCATTGTAGTAAAACATGACTTTTATGGACGGTGACTGACTGAGGACTATAATGTGAAGTGATTTATTGTGACTGGAAACTATAATATAACTCGACACTGGCAGAAATGAGCCCTAATTTGGGCTTGGTTGCCAAAATGAGAAGTTTTCTTGTAGGTATTTAAAGAGTTGCTGCAAAATAACTAGGTGGCGCTGTCATCACCAAATTGAATTGTCAAATCAAAATATGCTGTCACATAACTTTAGTGTTGCCACATAGGCCAACAATGGAAGGTGTCCATCCTTTTTAATTCAAAATCGATAATTGAAAAAAAAAAAATATACAGATTTCTTTTATTAAGTGTTAATTGATATTAATGGCAACCATGAACATGATTAAATGAAACAAAATTTCAGAGGAGCAAAACTTAATTTTCGTTGCTTTTTGGTAACAACCTGTTTTTTTCGTACGAAATTAGTAATAAGAGGCGGCAACACTGGTATGAGTGGATGTTTGTTTCCGTTGTTTGTTTTGTTGTGGAATTCACGCTTAAGGATTATTTGTGTCTATCATTGTTTTGATAGTTGTTGGACATCCACCCTTGTTGCTTTTATCCACTGTGACCTTAGTGGTTCATCTTTCATCAGTTGGAAATGTAAGACGTCCCTTATTGGTACAATTCACAACTGCACAAACACGCATTTTCAATAGTTTTCAAATCATTCAAATCTAAGCTAAATTTCACAAAAGTTTTGAACAAAACACACATGATACTAGTTACAGACGATCCGACTGTCGGACGTCTGATGGTCAGGGCCGTGTGTAGCGCGGCAGGACTCTCTAAGTATATACTGTAGTCTTTGGGCAGGACGTCGAAAGCTTCCAACCGGTATTAGTAATAATTAGGAGGGTCCTGCCGCACTACACACTTTCCTACGGCAGGACGTACCTTGGCAGTGTCTCCTGCGTAATAATAAAAATAGGAGTCCGACATTGGAACGTCTGTTACCAGTATAAAGCCAAATAGTTATGGGATGTACTCTTTGGTTATGGGCTGCGTTCAGTAACTACGCCGTGTGATCGCCCGAAGATCATCGTAGCGTTCAGTAACAGTTCACATGTGTAGTAACTGAACGCACCCATGAAGTTACATAGTTTTTTTTTTTTATTGAACTGACAGCAAGATAGTTCGTTTCAGTCATATTAACGCCATCTATTGAGACTTAAAGAAAAGAAAATTAAATACCTACAAGAAAACTTCTCATTAAAAAGAAGAAGTTACATTGACAAATTATTGACACTGGCAGAAATAAGACCTAATTTGGATTTGGTTGCCAAACGGAAAACTAAGGCTTCATTCCGAATTAATGCTAAATTCGCTGTAATCGATTTGAGCTTGCGAATAATGACAGATTACGATGTCCCGTGAAACGTCATAATATCGCCATATTGCGCTCACACCGACCAAGCTCTAAACCGTAACCTAATCCTCTATCTACGCCCTAAACTGATATCATACTGATATCACCGTGAGCGCCTGTGGTGAGCGCTGTCAAAAGTGACGGTTAATTATTGTTTTCGGCAAAAAGTCTAATAAGATTCTTGGTTTTCTATTTGGCAAAGATACTTTTTATGATTTTATGAGAGAAAAATAATAAAAGACGCGAATATTCCTTTTTGCCAGATAAATTATAAAAGATATAAGGAGTCCTAGAGCATTGTTATTTCAGATTTTAATTACATTCTCAAATGTTCTGTTTTGAATACCTACTGTGAGCGCGATAACGGGCGTTCCGAATTGTTGACAGTTCTCAGCTGTCATTAAAGTGTTTTTTTTTTATTTTATTTTTTTTATACCACTAAGGTGGCAAACAAGCATACGGCCGCCCGTAGATCGAGGATTCGCTTTCCGTCTGTTTGTTTCACCACATATTATAAAATGAAGTCGCTTTCCGTCTGTTTGTCCACTAACTCCTTCTAAACTAGGACTTTCTATAATATGTAATAGGCCTTAGAGCGGTTCCGCCGTAGATTGAGGATTAGGTAGATTTGCCACTAAAATAATAATAATTACGAAAGCGAGATACGTATATGTCAAAACGTGTATGTGTGAGCAGGACTAAGCATATTTTATCGTCCCTATCTCGCGTATAGGTTTCTATTCTTGACATCAGTGTCAAATCAGTGTCAAAATCAGTGTCGTTGACCTCGTTGATGGCAAGCAATTTTCTAACCGACCAAAGTGCGAGGCTTATTATTGTGGGTGGTTAACTATGTATGTGCATATGTTACTCGGTTGAGCCTGTCGGATCTGAAATTGAAAATATGTATGCATCCTCCTGCATTATTATCCTCTTTATTATGTTTGGTGGTTTAAAAATTAGGCACATGCCTAGGTACATATATTGCTTCCATGTATGTATTATTTCCAAAGTAATTATTTTTAATGTTTGTATCAAACTTACGTATAAATTTAAAAAACAAATTACTAATGTAACTTACGTGGATTAAAACTACAAAAAATAAAACACGCTATTTAAAGTAGTAAAAATAATAAAATGCTGGTATCCCCATCAACTTATAATCCGACTATTTACGTACGATTCGTAAATAGTCGGTACTACCTGTCATTCGTAAATTACGAATGACAGGTAGTACCATAGTTAGATACACTAATAGCTTGATCTATGTAAAGTTCTAATTTTATTCACTTGGTAATAAAATGAATTCAGCTGTAAAATTGTTTTATTAATATTTTTTTTGAAAAGACAGTTAATTGAATAATAAATCAATAATACATTTCACTTTCATACAGATAATAGGTACTTATACCGTGTCACTAACAAAAAAAAACATAGTCAATGCCTTCATTGAGATTCAAAGACTTGAGATTGCTTTCAAATTGTCCATTTGTAAGATCTAATTTGACACAAATGATAAAGGGAGGTTTTGCATTACTAAAATGTATAACAGGTAGTTTTATAATAACCTTCCGTTTTATGGGATCATATAATTCTATCACACGGCCTACTTTATTTTTGTCAACATCACAAAATGCTACAACTTTACTTTGATTTACTGGATTCAATGCACGGACCAATTTTCTCCCACCTTTACCTGCATTCCAAATTGTACAGTTGTCCCAGTATGCTATTATAGATCGTTGAACTCTTTCTAACTGAATTAGCCATATTCTTTCTCTTGTAATGGAAAATGTTGCCGCTCCTTCATGATATGTATAAATTACTAATTCTTCTTCCACTCTGTTTATATCTCCACCAACATCTAAGTGAGCATAAAAAAATAATAAATCTTCCGGTGTACCATATCCACTTTCATCAAAACCTTCTACTCTGATATAAACAGATCTATGACAAAACCAAGTGGGCATAAGGACAGTTGGGCCATTTGAAGTAAATATCTGCTTAATTAATTGTGACTGGTTTAGATTATTTGCCCAGCGGACTAATCGTGGTGTAGAGTCTTCAGGAATTCTTGATATTTTACTCCCAATAAGGGCATTGTGATTACATTTAGCAGCTTCCCATTGTAAATGAATTCTGTTTGGATGCATGACATCATCAATATCTTGAAAGCAAAGATATTTACCTGTACTACTTTTAACAGCACCATTTTTAGCTGCACCAACTCCTTTTGAGACAGTTGCTCCCGTAACAATAAAGTTTAGGCGATTATTAAAATATATAGCCCATTTTTCTAAAATTACCTGTGTTCTATCAGTACTGCCGTCATTAAAAACCACAATCTCAAGTTTCGCTTCAGTAGTAAGAATAGTTTGAGCCGCAATTGAATTCATACAATTATTTATCCATTTCTCTCCATTATATACGGGTATGATGATTGAGATATCAGCCATAGCTTGTTAATATTGATTTTTGTACATATTTTCACATTTCGTTTTAAATTCCATCCCTTTATTTTTGTATTTTCTTAGTATTTTTGTAAATTGGTTTTAGTTTGCGCTTACAGCAGATTTCAGCATAACCTCCGCTCCGCTAGGTAGGCAGAATAGCAACAGTGTTGCCAACTCGGATTTTTAAAAAGACGTAGGCCAGAAAAAAAAATTCGTAGAATTCGGAAAATTTGCATGAAAAGTTCGTAGATTTTTTTTAAGAATTGTTTTGCTGTACAATTTATATAAATTATTCATTCATCAAGCAAATCTTATCTTATCTTCTACTATATAAAAATAAGTCGGGTTTTCCTTCCTGACGCTATAACTCCAGAACGCACGAACCGATTTCCACGGTTTTGCATTCGTTGGAAAGGTCTCGGGCTCCGTGAGGTTTACAGCAAAGAAAATTCAGGAAAAATTTCAACAGAAAAGCGGGAAAATCTTTTTTCACATACAGCGCCATCTCTGATACATAGCATGTACTACAAACGAATATTTTAATTTTGGGCAGTTATACCACAGAATATTTAATAGTACTACGTACAGAAAACCCACTTCGAAAACGACATTTAAACATAAATCGACTCTTGTAACGACAGAATAAAGCGCAATCCAGTTCGCGCAGCGCTGCGCGCCTAAAATTATATTCACCTACAACTTCCCTCTCTTTCTATCGTATAACTCTATCCTGTATGACGCGGCACGTGTTACGGTAGGGTTGTCTAATGACGTATTATGAATTTTCAATATTTCCTTATCGCCTATGTATGTCCTATTACTATTCTCTGTGTTTATTTTATTTCTATGCTATTCTCCTTTCGTGAACAATGACATTTAAAATATCCTAGCTAACTAGTATTAAATCAGAAAGTTATTTTAAAATGTCTACATACTTTAATCTAAGTTGTTAGACCTATACGTACTTTGTATACTGAATGTGTATTCTGTCTACGAAACTGAATACAACTATTTTGGGGAAGGGTTTTAGTAACATACATGCTTATCAAACCTGGAATGACTGACGACGCGACAAGAAACGGCACGATTACCTAGTCCAGTAGCCGTCAGCCGAAATTCACAATATTTGTTCTTAATATAGATGTTTTGCATTACAACAAAACATGTATTATGTGTTGAATAAAACATACAGCGTTTAGGTGAAGAAGCAGTCTGTGAATCTCGTCTTAGTCTAATAAAATGTATAAAAACCTTACCAGATTTCCTATGTTATGTAAGTCCTTTGTTACATTGTTAGCAACACTCACCGGCAAGTGCGCGGATTACCGCGCTGTCACTGTCAAGTGTCATAGCGTCTTCACCACCAGCAAGTTTTACACTGCAACGCTGTATGTTTTATTCAACACATAATACATGTTTTGTTGTAATGCAAAACATCTATATTATGTGCCTTTCTAAAACATACAGCGTTTAGGTGAAGACGTGTTTGATATCTGCTGGTGAAATGTAAACACAAACGCTATGTGATATTTTTTCTGAAATAAATTAATAATTTTAGAATCAGACAGAAATTTATGATGACATCATTCTTCTGAAAGGTCTAATGAATTCAAGAAAAGTAATTGTTTAAAATTTATAATTTTTCTGTAATCTTGAACATAAAGATAAAAGGCTAGAACATAAAGCTTAAAAACAATAAGTATTTTAATTCTTAAAAACTTAACATCACTTCTAATAATCTTATTACTGAGATCAACATATTATTTAATCAAATAGGACAAAAGATAGAAGATAGATCTGATTTTTCCTTATATCTACTAAGTAAATTGGTCTGCAATAGAACTTTTCACATGTTCTTCACTGCACCAGTTTCCTCTTTTTAGGATTTTCAAGCCAGCCTTTTGAACCCACTGCTGATTGTATACTACTCAGAGGGGCCTAAATATTTGCTGCTATAATAATAATTTTTAGCCATCCAGCTATCATTGTCCTTGAGGCAGGTTTAACCTTGCCAGTTATTGAGATAAATAATTGTTCTGTGTTCTTCTCTCTTGAGATGACTTGATTAATTGTTTGTATGTTTCACTGGACAAATACTTGGAACAGGGAGTTTTGACAAACGCCAACCAGATTGTTGATATGTTATAAGTTGCAGAGTTTTGTATCAATATTCAGGTCATAATAATATTTCCAATTTCATCCTCTTGTAATATTATCTTGTCCTATGAAATATCTCATAAAGTTAAATCATGTAGGTACTCTACATCCAGATGCTAAAAGTAAAATTAATGCAGTTCTTCTTGAATGTTTAAATTATGTATTTTTAATAGGATTTTCTTTCAGCCAGTAAATAATAGTAAATAATATTTTTAAGAAAACACCTAGGTTTCTTTAGTTTTGGATTTGAATAGAATAAAATGTGTACAATACATAAGCCTTGCAAGGGCACTGCAACAGTAGAATAATATTAAGTAGTAATTAAATACATAAATCCAAATTAATTCACCAAAAACAAGAGAAAAAATAAAATATAAATATATATTTTAGAATACTATTTAGAATATTATTTGCCATAGATTTATAGCCTTTATTATTTGGTGGACAAAGAAATTTGCTGATTGTAAGCAAAGTTGTAAATAAGATATAATCTTGCAAAAAATAGAGCTAAGTCATTTCTACTGGGAGACTTAGTAATTCTATTTAATTCACACCAAGATACCTATCCATTGTTTGATTGGTGGGCCATATATTCTAAGAGTGGATTTTCTCCAAATCATAGTTTGTTGACCCCACCCCCAACATTCCTTTCTTGGAAAGTTAACTCTTTTTATCTGTGGGGGGGTTAGTCCTATTGTCAGGTCTAACAATGATCTTTGTAGATTCTGGATTGGTTATGGGCCTGCTAGGGCTCTCGCCTCTAGATTTGTGAGGAGCCGTATTGGCATTGAAGCTGTATTGGGGCCGAAGGGTATTGGCCTCTCAATAAAAATCAAATCTCACAAAAAATTGTGCATTGTGTCCAATGAGGAGCTATTACAATGTAATTCCCCCTCGTGTTGTTCTGGTGTGCTAGCACCCATTGAATAAGGTTTGGAGGGGGGAATACCCACGTTATTTGCCAATCCCATTGATGGCTAAAGGCGTTGCAGGATTGCACACAGCAATTTTTTGAGTCTAACGACACATATCTTTGGGCCACGGCGCTTCTTTTTTGATGCAAAAAGATTTACTTGTGGTGTGCCCCATTTATGGAATATGGCCTCCGCGGCCTGGGGTAAGAGGTGCCATTCGGGTAATGGGCAACTTCTTCACAATCGGTCTGCTGTGTCATTTAGTCTCCCGGGGAGATAGCACGCCGACAGCGTCACATTGAGCTGATCGGTCAGTTTAAGCAACTTTGTTGTTAGGTCTAGAAGGGCATTGACCTGATGCCTGTATAGGCAACCAGTGTCCGATTGTCTGTGTAAAGTAAAATGTGAGCATCTATTAATATTTTTTGGTAGTTTAGAATTGCCCTAAACTGCAAACATATGTTTGATGTTTGAATGCCATTTCTTTTGTTCCCGAGTACACCGCCAGCACTGACAGGTCGCCTGACAGGTAAGACCTATTCAGGTGTGCTCCCCAGCCCGCATCCGCTGCGTCTGTGGTGAGCAAATGAGTGATTTGATTCTTTTTCAGAGAAATTGTATTCTTTTCGACTGAACTCAACCACCATTCCAGCTGGCCCCAGGCAAGTGTTGGTAACACTGTTATTTCCCTCATCTTGTGTTGATGTTGGTAGTGTGGGGGAAAAAAAAATAAATTAAAAAATCAGAAATACTTGCAGTTTCTGACAATTCAGGTGGCCTCTTAGGACTGTAAAACTTGCAAAGTTCAGATAATACAGCAAACATTGCAGAGGGGCAAATATATATATATATATTTTTTTTTTTTTTTTTTTATCAATTATTGCTATTGTATTTGTATGTTCCAGGCTAAACCTAGGTATTCCAGCTATTGAGCTGGCTCCAAAATGGATTTTTATGTGACAACCCTAGGTCTCCAAGGTACTCACAGTTTCCGCAACCTGAGTAATTAGCTTGGAGCGGTCCTGATGGACCGGGAGATACTCGTCTAGGTATACTAGAACACGAATACCTCTGGCTTAAAGGATTTCCGCAATCCTCAGCCGCGAAAGTATGGGAGGCAAAAGAGAAGCCAAAGGGTAGGGCTGTCAGCTATAATACCTCCATTGTAAATAATGCGCAGGTAACGGCAGCCTGAGATGGGCACATGAATATAGGCGTGATGGAGATTTATCTTTACCAACCAGTCCTGATCTTGTAAGAATTCCATCACTGTTACTTGGGAAACTAGTTGAAAATGACAGGCAAAAACAAAATTGTTTAGGTTCCTCGAGTCAAATATGGGCCTCTATGAGCCATTTGGTTTCATCGCAAGAAAAATCTTGGAGTGGAAGCTGGCATTTACTTTCAGTGGTTCTACTAAAATAAAATAATACTAATCTTTGAGTGATCATATCATGATCATGAACATTGCTGGAGTTGTCTTTGTAGAACATTTTTTTTTTTTTTTTTTTAATCTAAAAGTTGACTTCTTTAAAAAATGTATGCAACTAGTTATAGTGCTGAGGATAAAATGATTGACATTTAGTAAGAACCCAAGCTGTTATATGATCGCTTGAACATCCACCCCGGAACACTGTACTAATTTTTGAGTACTTTGGTTATCGTAGGAACCACCACAAATGGGCTGATTTTTCATTACATTCATACCATATTTTGATTTCTTATGAACTTATTTATTTGTTTTGTGAATTTGATATTTTTTGTTACCTGTATTATTATCAGTAAGTACCTTATCTATTGTGGTAGGATGATTTGTTATACATTTATTGTTACAGATGATGATAATGTTGATGGTATTGTGGTACATTGTTTTCTTCTATAGTTATAAGTATTAAGCCATGTTTGAGAACCCTATAGTATATACTACTATAGTAGAGGAATACATTCCATAAAGTAGCTTTTAAATTTGTATTAGTGATCTCTTTCAGAATACCTAGCCCAAAATGTATTAATTATCTTGGCAAAACAGGTATTTCAGATAGGTTACAGATAGTTCAGATCTTGTGAATTATCCGCAGACCAGTTAACTAAGGATTGTAAACTTGTGTGTAACATTTTTCTATGTTCAAGAATGGCAATAGACATTAATCCAGTCAGCACTGGTTCTGTTGTTGCCCAGTATTCTATGGAACTAGATGACAAACTTTATAATTTGCTTTAAGAGCTATAAAGCCAGGAGGCACCGCAAGACTGCAATGCTTTTTTATAACAAATAACCTTCCACACTGCAGCTTCAAATTGCTGAAGCCTGTTAAGGGTAGCTAGCCTATCATTATAAGCCACTGGTACTACTTTGTTGTCAACAAAGTCCATTTTGATATTACTAAATCAATATTTGGGATTATTGTGGAAGTTGACTTTTGTAAATAATTTGTATCATGGTTAGATTGTTATTCAACATTCGGCTGGGTGAGTACACCCCTATAATGAGTTAAGAAACTCACCTGAGCCATGAGGGTGTCTATAAGAGGGTCGTAGCTAGTTTCCGATGTTTTGCGCTGTGACCGTTTGGTCACAAAATACCTTCTTCTTTGGATTCTTCGGATGATGAACTCTCGGATATAATTTGCTGAGGTTCCTTCCTTTTCTTCGTAACTAGTCGCGACCGGTTCATGAAGATCGGTCTCACTTGTACTACTCCATAGCACTCATTTTCACGTAAAAACACTCACTTTCACTAAATAACAATTTAATCTAACACTGTATGTATCTTCAACATGATTCTTATTGGTAATATAACTTAAATTCAAAATTGAAAAACTTTAGCACGTTACTCGAAGAGTTTTCACAAACGCTATGACACTTGACAGTGACAGCGCGGTAATCCGCGCACTTGCCGGTGAGTGTTGCTAACAATGTAACAAAGGACTTACATAACATAGGAAATCTGGTAAGGTTTTTATACATTTTATTAGACTAAGACGAGATTCACAGACTGCTTCTTCACCTAAACGCTGTATGTTTTAGAAAGGCACATAATAATCTTCATGTTGATTAAAGAAGTTTGTTATATAAAAATTAATAAAGAATTAACCAAAAAAAGGATATATTGAGTTACTTACCTATATAACAATAAGAATTGTTAATTTTTTTTGAATATTGTTCTACTGATTTTTGAAATAGTGGTATGTTAAATCTTAGTTATTCTAAGAGTTGTAAGGTAGAATTACTGTATATTTAAAGAAATCGTCAAAATCGGTTCATAAACGACGAAGTTATCCGCGAACACACATAAAAATAATTAGACTGTTTTACAAAAAACTTTAACCGACTTCAAAGTACACTAAGAAGTAATCAAATCCTGATCTGATGACAATGGGACCAAACGGGAAGTGTACCCTTCCAGACAAAAAAATTTTCCAAATCGGTTAATAAACGACGGAGTTATGAGGTAACAAACAAAAAAAAAAAAAAAAAACATTGAACCGAATTGAGAACCTCCTCCTTTTTTTGAAGTCGGTTAAAAATATACGGTCGAATTGAGAAACCTCCTCCTTTTTTTGAAGTGGGTTAAAAATCATTCACGTGAGTTTTCGAGGTCTAAGAGGCCCGTTTATACAAGAGGGTCTCTTCTGGTCGCTCTATCTTTGTCCCTTTTTAACACACTGGTATGTTATCAAACGGGCCTATTTTTATAATAAGGACTTTAGGACAATACAATGAAACAACAACAAAATATCTAGAACTATAAAAACAACGATATCTACACAAGATAGTGTTAAAAAAAGAACAGTAAACACTTTAACGTAGGTATTTATACCCACACGCGTCTTGCGCTGCGTGCGCGTTGCAACCGACTAGCGTTGTTCCGGTAGTCCGCGTGCGCGCGATCGTACCTAAACATGGGAGTGGGACAGGCCTGGTTATACGTAGGGTAGGGTAGCACTATAGGGTAGGGTAGCACCACGCGAACGAAGTCGCGCCGGGCAGCTAGTTAAATTTATATATATTTTTATTAAATAGCTGAATTTGTTCCTGTGCAGGCTCGCGGTTTATTTTTAAGCCTCTTTTCTTCAATTCAATTAAACTGAGCAGAAAGCTGAAAAAAATAAAAACCGGCCAAGTGCGAGTCAGACTCGCACACCGAGGGTTCCGTACAAACCTGTAGGTATTATATGTAAATGCTAGTATAGAACTGAGTATTTGATATGAATTTCAATTTATGACGTATAAAAAAAACTACTTACTAGATCTAGTTCAAACCAATTTTCGGTGGAAGAATTTCATAGCTAGCGGCTAGTAACTTGTGGCGGCTACCCGCTGTGTGTGACCTAAAGTTCTCGTAATGAGGAGGATTGTTTGTTACCTCTATGGTCAAAATACTTGTAAAATCTTGTACTTAAGGTTCAAATTGGTTCGAAATATCAATAGTTAGACAGGTATTTTCAGCATAGAGGTATCTTAAGAAAACTCCTCGTTCTAGCTAGCCATAGTAGCCATAGCCACATAGCCAGTAGCCATCCAGTAGCCAGTACCTAGCTAATTTTCGTGTTGACCACAGACATATGAATATAGGTGTTGACAGATAACATAGCAAAGCCGTGGCTATTTTGTGAATAGCCGTTTTTTGGTTAGTTAGTTATATGAATAATAGCTACACGGAGTAACTAGTAACTAATCTGTGATAGCTACCCATCTCTGATAAAGTACAATAGTAGGTCTGTGAGTAGTGTGAGTGTGACTTGAGATACGTAGCAAAGAGAATATAACCACTACGTTAACTATCCCCTATAGTGGTCTGTGGACTTGAGTGAGTAATAGCAACAGCGTTGCCAGATTATACCGCTTTTCCGCTTTTTACACCGCCTTTTTGACAATGGATCCGCCATCCGCTTTTAGCCAGCGCGGTTCCGCTTTTTTCGACTTTGATAGGACATGAGGATTAAAATATTATCTTCCCACTAAAGACATTTGCATGGGCACCGATCCGTTTACCCTTCCAAACAAATTTATAACTTCCCAAAAGCGGAGGTCGGAGTAGGAGAATCTGGAGACAATGCTGAGGATGTGTTTTCCTTCCAATGATAATATAATAGCAAGCAAAGTACTTATACGAAAAACATAATTTATTAAAGCTTGATGACTGAAATATGGTGTTATTACTTATTACTCTTTGATTTGTAATATGAGTACGAATTGAGTGAGAAAAATCGATCTAACGTTAAAACAGGAAATTCCGCTTTTTTTGTTGAAAATCCGCGTTTTTGGAGAACCGTTACCGCATTTTCAACTTTCGCATCTGGCAACACTGAATAGCAAGAAAGAAGCAGCGTTGCCAGATTATACCGCTTTTCCGCTTTTTACACCGCCTTTTTGACAATGAATCCGCCATCCGCTTTTAGCCAGCGCGGTTCCGCTTTTTTCGACTTTGATAGGACATGAGGATTAAAATATTATCTTCCCACTAAAGACATTTGCATGGGCACCGATCCGTTTACCCTTCCAAACAAATTTACAACTTCCCAAAAGCGGAGGTCGGGGTCGGAGAATCTGGAGACAATGCTGAGGATGTGTTTTCCTTCCAATGATAATATAATAGCAAGCAAAGTACTTATACGAAAAACATAATTTATTAAAGCTTGATGACTGAAATATGGTGTTATTACTTATTACTCTTTGATTTGTAATATGAGTACGAATTGAGTGAGAAAAATCGATCTAACGTTAAAACAGGAAATTCCGCTTTTTTTGTTGAAAATCCGCGTTTTTGGAGAACTGTTACCGCATTTTCAACTTTCACATCTGGCAACACTGGAAAGAAGTGAACTAGTCTATAAAAGTAAAATCATTTGAACCTTGTTTCTTATTCAACAAGCTATAAATAAGATGGGTATAAAAGAAGCTAATATTTATTTAGATAATCAATGGAACACATACTATGCAGGCCAAACAGTAAATGGAAGAATAGAATACGTTTTTGATACCCCAAAGAAAGTTCGAGGTGAGTAATTAGAAGTCTACATTTTTCTACAGTCTACTAGAGAGACCACAGAGAGAGACTTATTTTATTTAATTACTAGCTGCCCGGCGCGACTTCGTTCGCGTGGTGCTACCCTACCCTACCTTACCGTACCCTACCCTGCCTTACCCGGCCCTACCCTGCCTTACCCTACCCTACCGTACCCTACCCTGCCTTACCCTACCCTACCCTACCCTACCCTATCCTGCCCTTCCATACCCTGCCCTACCCTGCCCTTCCATACCCTGCCCTACCCTGCTACGCTAGAATTATGCGATCACTTCATTTCTTGACATTGACTCCCTCCCGTACGGCCCATACCTCAGTGACATGTTTTTTCTGCTACTTACATTTTTAAACTCATGATATCTTTCGAATGGAATGTCCTAATTGAATAATTCAAAAGTTATATAAAGGTATTGAAGCAGTCTTGATTATGAAGTAATTTATATTGATAAGGATTAATACCAAAATACAAATAAAGAGCCTTTTCTAGCGGCGGTATTTCAATTAAATTTTTAAAATAGATAAACACTTATTGTGGCATAACTATAATAGTTAGACATATGGTATCTCAACACTTTTTGTAAATAATAATGTGTTCTGCCAAGTCGTTGTACATTATTTTATTCTATCATCAATAGTTTTCGCAGCGCACGCGATGTAATGTATATTTTAGGTAATTTTTTTACACCTTGGGTTACATTATTGAAGTTTTAGTAAGGATCCCAAATTTTTTTGAAAATATAATATGGCCTATGTCACCCGGGGATAGTGTAGCTTCCCAACAGTGAAAGAATTTTTCAAACCGGTTCAGTACTTTCGGAGCCTATTCAATGCAAATAAACAAACAATCAAATCTTTCCTCTTTATAATATTAGTATAGATTAGCCCCGCGTTTTTACCGTTCCTGGGATGAAAAGTATACCTAATTATTTTAGTCTTGATTATGTATCATGTATTGTATCTATGTCAAATTTTATCAAAATTAGTTGAGCTATTCATACACACAAACATGCCAACAAACTTTCGCAATTATATGTTAAAGGATAGTAAATAATTAATTTGAGGATGAGAAGTAATTGTTATTAATAGGAAGAAATATCTAGGTTATGACTCCTTCACTTCTAAATAATTTGATTTATTAATTCTATAATTTACTCGATATTCTTTCCAAATTTAAGGAATTCATGTGAAATTCAAAGGAGAAGCACACACTGAATGGTATGAAAGCAAACAAGAAGAGAATGCTCAAGGAAAAACAGAGTCAACTGATACTATGCACTCTGGGAATGAAGAATACTTCCAGATTTCTTATTATTTACTGGGTAGTAATACAGGTAAAATGTTTTTATATTTATTACTTTGGCTCACAGTTAAAAAAAATAACAATGACATCAATTGTTATTATAGGATGCACATCCCTCATAAGAACTAAGGGTTAAATGCTGATCCCCTTATTAATAAATAAGGTTTAAGTCAAGTATAGTAATACCTAGGATTAAAATATATCCGTCACTTTGGGTATTACAAGACTGACTGAAACCTTATTTATGAATAAGGGGGCGAGAGTATAGGAGTAGCATGCTTTCCCAAAAGTAGTAGATTATTATCGGTACTCAGTAGATTATATTATGAATCACTTGATATGTAGTTATGGGATTGAATATGCAAGCTAACATTTTAAAACGCTAGCAGCTGGGGTGTTATATATCACTTGCTTGCTATGAGGGTATACAATACAGAGCAGAAAGTTGCAATTTATATAATTAATACAAGCTGGAATTATCATGAATTACTCTTTAATGTATATTTATTATCCAGGAGACTTAGTACATTTGCAAACCACTACAGTCATAACGTATTTGAGGATGATGTCATCACTGACTGCAATAGTCATGCTAATATGTGTTGTTGAATTATCATGGATGTAATAGTATGGTTTATTGACATTGCTTTATATTTTATTTACATGTGCAGATGATTATTGAATTACTAATAAATTAAATGAAAATTTTTATGTGTTAGTTACTCATTGTATAATAATAGCTTAGTATGATGTTTAGGTTTGAACAAACAAGTATACATTTGAAAAATGGATGAGTCAAAGACAAGTGCGAGTCTGACTTGCACATGGAGAGAGATGGAGACATTAACTAAGTTAACTTGAAAAAAAAACATTAAAACTTCATCAGTTTCTTGTATGGGCGCCCTCTTTAATTTTTAATTTTATTTCATTCATATTATTTGTTGTTATAGTGGCAATAGAAATACACTTTCTCTGAAAATATCAGCTGTCTACCTATTACCATTCATGAGATACAGCTCACTGACAGACAGACGGATGAAGGGACAGCAGAGTCTTAGTAATAGGGTCCTGTTTGGCACCCCAAGAATATGTTGAATTATGTTATGGTATTTTAGTTAAAACTTAATTTATATTTTAATCTCATTTAAGACTTCCTAAATCCCAATTTATGTAATCTGAGAGTTGAATTTGTTCACAGGTAATGAGATAGAGATCCCAGCTGGCAAGCAAGTGTACAACTTTACGTGCACACTGCCTCCAGTACTTCCCTCCTCATTTGAAGGTGAACATGGCTATGTAAGGTACACTGTCAAAGTAACATTAGACAGGCCATGGAAGTTCGACCAGGAGTCCAAGATGGCATTTACTGTTATCAACGCTTTGGATTTGAACCTCAATCCTTCATACAGGGTAAGATAAGAGTTATAGATTTTAAAATACTAATAAATATATTTAGAAACTATTTTTATTCAATTCAAAATCAGTTATTTTGCCTTTTTCATTTTTTCTTAAACATAATCTTCTCTATTGTTCTGTCATGAGATCCAGACTGTTTTATTTATGCAAATTAGTATGCTTATTGCTCATTTAAGTATTTTCCTTTATTCATAAATCATCAGAACAACATAATATACACTATACTAAAATTCAAATGCTGATTTCTTCTGCAATTTAATATTTATAGCAGCCAATACACATTCAATTGGAGAAGACATTCTGCTGTTTCTGCTGTGCTTCACCACCTCTCTCGGTTGATGTTCAAGCACCTGTCTCAGGCTACTGCCCCGGACAAGTGATACCAATAAGAATTCATATTGAAAACAAGAGCAATGTACATCTACATCTTGTTAAAATATTTTTACGTAAGGTAAGTTATATATTAAATTCAGTTTATTGTAACTAATTGGTTGCATTGGAATCCTATGCTAACTAATATTATAAATGCGAAAGTGAGTTTGTTTGTTTGTTTGTTCACCTTCATGCCTCAACTACTCAAGGGATCATCATAAAATTTAGCATGTAGCCTATGGTATGGGGAAGGAAATAGGGTACATTTTATCCCGGTAACGCAGGTGAAACCATGGGGGACAGCTAGCTTTCTATATTGTTGTGTTTTAGGTGGTTACGTATAGAGCAACGTCGCCATCGTCAGCAACTAAGAAAAGTAAAACAGTCGTTATAACTTTACAAGAGGGTCCTGCTCCGGCTGGCTCCACAAAGATATGGAACTTGAACATGGAAATTCCGCCGATTCCACCGTCCAACCTCGTCAACTGCAATATCATTGATTTGGATTACGATTTCAAGGTATAAACAGAACTTAATCATCCATTATTCTGATTTCATACAATAGATGTGTATGTGTACCTATGTTTGTTGGTAATGGCTGAACGGATGTAGTTGTCACATAGATCGTATCATGCATCGAGGAAATATCCCTTTAGAGTAGTAATACTGAACAATCAAATTCCGAAACTTGTCAGTGATTTGTCACTGATTTTGAACAGTAAGGACCACTCACTGCATCGCGTGTTTATGACTTGGCCAATCAGAGCGCATGTGTCCTCGAATTAACCAATCAGAGCGCATTGTCGGCGGTGGGATATTGGCGGAATATATTTCTACCAAAATGAACGTCATTGCGCTTCTTTGGGTTAATTGTTCGATGGTATCATGGAATAAAACAGGATACCTTTTTTAAATCGCGGAATACCATAGTATCGCGCGGAGCCTTACCAGGGCCTAAATTGAATAAATGAATAAATTGAATGCGGGTAAAAGTCGCGGAGGACAATTACAATATAATAGTGTGAACTCATATTCCTACTAGGCCATGAGCATAGATATAATCGTAATACTTTTTCACCATGGTTAAAATACACGGGTGCCAATTACATTACAAAAGGCTGTTATACTTAATGCCGGCGTATTGTGTAATATTAAATTTGTTTCAATCAAGGTCGACGAGTTTTAACATAGTATGGCGATTCGACTGCTTTTTTTTTGCTAAGCTTATGTGAGTGGGATGATGTCATGCTGTGTTTTGAAATGTAGTTAATCAATTGTTGTTGGTATCCGTCTCTGCTTCTAACATCAGAATCTATTTATTTGCAGTCCATGTTAATTGGCTAACAACAGCAGTACAATATTGAAGTAACAATTTTATTTCTGTCTCTAATTTTATTTAATAGGATAGAATTGGATTTGAGCCGATTCTGCTCGAGACTGTGTCGATTACATCCATCAGGTCATTTACAGTTGGTAATCCGAAATAAGTACTGTTGTAATTCCTTTGGGTAATGATCGGACTACCTATCGGGTATCGTTTGTTGGAGTTAAGCCTCAATTCAGTTCCGCCTCAGAAAATAGTTACTTTTGGCAGTTGCCAATAGTAATTAATAGTAGTTAACTCAGAATTAGTTAATTCTGAGTTAACTACTGAACACTGAAAAAAGTTACAGCTTAAAGAAAAACCGGCCAAGTGCGTGTCGGGCCACGTGCAATGTAGTTCCGTAGTTGCCTGTCACAATATGCGGATGAAATTGCTTATTGTTTGATACTACTATGAGCATATTAATTGAGTTCACGGTTTATCGACAAAAAACGGGCCCAAATAGTTTGTAATGGAATGCGTAAAAAACCTTTTTATTTTTCAAAGTACATGTTATAAGTTGGTCGACTATTACCAGACTATTACTCGTTAACTTGTAAAGCCTACTTAGCAGTGATAGTTTTCCTTTTAATTTCGTTTTATATGGGTGAATTTCTCAACTGGGCATGGATGGCACAATCCTAAAATAGAAATAGCGAAAAATGCTCAAAGAAGTCTCGAGGCCGATTTTGATAAAAATTAAAACATTTTTTTCTTAAAAATTTAATCAAATGATCCCTAATTTACGTGTAGGGGAGGTGCACTTAACCGGCGTGATTAATATGTGTACAGACTGGATATGGCGAAATGCCTCAACAAGAAACCTCTGTCAATCTATTGATAAATAATGAAGCCGGAGTGGGGATTAAGAACGAATCATAACAGAACATTGACAAATGACTATAATAATATAAACAGGTGGAATGCGTGGTGTCAGGCTTGCACATGAACATGCACGACAAGAAGTACATAACAATCGGCACTGTGCCGCTAGTTGGTATGCCGGGCCAGAGCGTCCCGTCGGCGCCCGCCGCCGGCGCTGACGCCGACGCGCCCGGAGGGTACTCGCCGACCCAACCAGCCGTGTTGCCTGTTAGCCCTGGACACCCGGCTCAGCCTAATAGCGTAAGTACTTTTGAAGCTCGAGAAAATTCTATGAGGTTTTTGTCAGTAGAGGACATCGAGGTAAACCCCTTTATATTATATACTATTTACTTTATATTTTGCACAGTACCAACCAATCACTGTATCTAAATGTTAAGTGTGTCCTAGCCTTTGCCGATCAGCCGGGCTATTGCGTATTGGTGGTAATCGCAACGAACACCATGTTACGCGGTAGAGCCCCAGAGCGTATCGCTGGTTGGAATTGGAGGAATAGAATCTTTGGGTTATTTGTTCAATGGTGGATGATAGATATTTTTACTGTAAATGAAGATGTAGTATTGTGAAAAGGTATTTTAAGAGAAGTAGAGCATAGTGTTTTTTTGATCAAGGAATCTTACAGAATACCGCAGCTAAATTACCCAATGCTATGTTCCTGCGCGTGAGTAAGGTTAGAGCTCATCAGGGTGGAGGGAAGTCGGTAACGTGTGAGTGATGCCCGCCCGGGGTATTGAAAGCGTCCATATGGCGGTGATAGCTTAGTGGTAGTGACGTCGAATGCCGAGACGAAGGTCCAGGGTTTGAAATCTACAATGAGCTCGAGCTTTCGGTGAAGCAAAACATCGTGTGGAAACCATAGCATGGTGGTAGGGTACTTTGTACCTAGTACCCACCTGGCTAGCTAACACCTTCGAGTTGAAAATCTGTCTCTAAGCAGCTTTCGGTATAATGTTTCGACAGCTGCACTTGAGAGCCAGTTCCTAGGCTTTGTGTGCGTACCACCTTCGGCCACATAATCACTTACCATGGTGAGATTGCGGTCAAACAGGCCTATAAATAGTAAAAAAAATACGACGGTAATCGCTTACCAACTGGCGGACCGTATTTTACAGAGGCCGGCAAACAACTTGAGCCAAAGTCGACGTAGTGGGGGTAAGTTCGCGCATGTACACTCATGCTCGGCCAATAGCGTGGACGCGTGCCGACAGAATGCCCCCGCGCACCTCTCTTTCCACCAACGACACCTTAAAATCGTCTACTGCGCACTCAAGGTCATGGCTCAAGTTCTTTGCCGGCCACTGTACCAGGCCAGATTTTAACAATTTGGATGGCGCATGTTTTTTTATAGGCTAACTAATCTTTTGTAGTGAGTAATCAAGTAATAATAATATGCAGGTGCCTTCAGCTCCGGGCGGCAATGGCGAGCCCACGCCGGGCTGGGTGGTGCCGGGCCCGCCGCCGGCGCTGCCGCCCTACCAGTCCTTATATCCAACACTTTGTAAGTTTAATGTTTTGCATCATTTTCATTTCATTACTCATATGAATAGGTATTTCCTTAAATGCGGTAATTTTTTTTCCTACGTTTTCCTAATATGATTGGACTGTTTTACAAAAAACTTAAACCGACTTCAAAGTACACTAAGAAGTTATCAAATCCTGATCTGATGACAATGGGACCAAAAGGGGAGGGTTCCCTTCCAGAAAAAAAAAATCGAAATCGGTTCATAAACGACGGAGTTATGAGGTAACAAACATAAAAAAAAAAAACAACCGAATTGAGAACCTCCTCTTTTTTTTGAAGTTGGTTAAAAAAGGGCGTTCGGCACATGGACCAACCATTTTTTTATAAGTTTTGGTAATTTTAAAAGGCTATATTCGAAATAGCTCTTTGTTTTCCTTTAATCTTATACATTTACGCAATTCGGAGACTGTATTTTATAGAAACAAATAAATTATTTAATGAGAATAAAAATACATTACAGAATACAATTAGATTTATTTCTTCGTTTCGGGCTATTGGGTATTTGAAGAACTCTATTATCGATTGGTACTCAGTTTATGGGTGAAAATTAGGAAATCACAATTTTTTTAAATCATTGGGGGAAAGCCTCAAAAAATTCAGTCGGTTCATGCGCCAAACATACATGATAAATATAGAATAGTTAATGTAAAAAAAATAGTGCATTATAATTTTATTTCCAGCTAACCCTGTATACAGGGAGTCTACAACAACAGCGCGATCAATCCAAGATAGAGGCGATACAAATTATACGATGATAAACGGCCCTAATAATTTCGCTCCGTGCTACCCAACTTATGCGGCCATTCAGCCACCACCACTACCTCAGTAGAATAAGACAGCAGCTTTGTAGCTTTTTGACTATTTATTTTATATTCAAGGTTTATATGGCCTGTATTTACACATTCTTAGATGATATTACAACGTCACTAGTTATATTGGTATGCACTAGATATGGTTGTGAAAATAATAATTTTCCACGTTTGTCAAACGCTGGTGCCATGAAGTGATTAGAATAGGTATCAGTTGTTTTATGAAGAATTATATAATTGAGTATTCTGAATCTAATATATTGACAGTTTTTTTAAGCATACTTGTGCAGCCGTCAAAGCCCATCATATAATATTAAATTAGTAAGCCATAAACAAGAATTGAATTGAATTAGTGTGTCTATCGAAAAGGTGAATCTTGTATTGAATTTAGTATGTTGTAATAACTAAATCCGTCCTAGTATTTGCAGTCTGGTATTTATTTTAACGGTACCTATATACGCACAATCATATCTGCTAATAATATTACAATAAACTCGAATGTTTGTGACTTATGATGACTGCAGATCTAAATCAGTTAAAAATAAGGAATTTTCATTAATTTCAAAATTAAGTGTTCTACCACTTTGGTAGAATTAGGTGAAGTAATGCCTGCCTCTAAGCACACGAAAAAGCCTTACCTACTTCACATTGTGTTGTGGCAAATATAGAATTGACACTACTGAAGCGAAAAAAATATATATTGAGGTGCTCTTACATTGGTATATGTTGAAATCGATTTTAATTTAACTGAAAGGCGGGAGCTTAAGTGTTGGCCCGTTGCCGCAAAAACTAGCAAAAAAATATTTTTCCCATATTCTAGCTTTTGCCTATTTACAGTCTCTGTAAGAGCAGCTTTAGAAGAAGCATTTATTACTAACAATTGTGCAATATCAGCAAGATTTTTAGGGGAGCAGTTTTGATGTGAATAACTTTTCGTAATATCAATAATTAACGAATAAAAAATTGTAATCTCAAGTATATGTAATATTTACTAACAGATTATTTTATATTATTGTTTCTTCATATAAGTCGTATTTATAACGTAAATTGAAATAAAGATTTGTTGAATAAATATTTTTTTATTGAAGGCATAAAAGAAACGAAGGTGTTGTATAACGACAATCTTTATTGATCTTCCTTCTCAAAATAATTGGAAAGGTTACAGTGTTTTTATCGATTTAATCCAATCCAAACAATGATGTTGAATTCTTCTTTAAAAATATGTACTACTAAAACATAATTACATAAAATATACAGTTTCTTCCTTATAATACAAAAATAGAAGTTCATATTATAATATTTTCAAGTTACAGGTTCCATAATATTTGGTTTTATAAATGGGAATAATTCATATTTCTTTTTACATTGCTTTGGCAAATGCACACAAAATTGAACATTTAGGTTCTGTATTGACATGACTATCATGACTTACACTGGTGAGATTATTGACAAACAACCTTATCTACAGAAAATAAAGCTTTTTATCGTTTGCAAGTCGAAGGTTGCAATTACCTTTTTACAATGTTATGTAAGAATGGATTCGCACTTCAAAGTCTACATTTGCAGACAAACAATTAACAGTTTGCTACTATGCATCTGGTGCGCAATGGATGGTCAATCGCGCCCAAAAAGCCTTGGTCCACACGAGAAACCACAACAAGCACAGGCTTTCTATGATTCGACCATATTCACATTATTTAGTGTTCTGTTTGCTGCTATACACTAATAAAATTGAACTATAACTGTGTAAATGATGTTCTAAGTTGGCAATATAATATATAATAATAAAATCCTGAGACATCTCTCACAAATGAACGTATTTAAATGTTGTAATCATAATGGGAAGGAAAAACAATGAAGAGATCATGGGTACAATATTTTTTCTACGACAGTTTTCGATCTGACACTGTTTATGTATCGTCGATGAATATGAAGTTATTTATGAATTGTGATACTCCCTATGACGAAAACAAACCCTTAAACTGATAAGCCTAATAAACAAATATCACTAACTGGCTTTGCATTGGTTAATTTTAATTGTCAATGTAAAAATAAAGAGTGAAAATGATTCTAAAATGCGATTGAGATGGATTGATCGCGTACCTTTACGTACATGTACTACTGGTGTATTTCAACTTGACTTAGAAACGAGTGGACATAATTTTTATTGGTAATTTTAACAGATATAATAGTTGTTTTAGCTTATTTAGCTCGTATTTATAGCTTTCGGAAATCACTTCTCTCTCGGTCTACTTTGAGTAGGTGTAATTAATCTTGGACTCGAGAGTAGTTTTGTAACGCATGGCCAGCAGTTACTATTATACTAAAATGTGCACTCGTATCTATGTCAATGAAGTTCAAGTTACGTACACCGTAGCGTAATTAAAGGATAGTAACAATTTTATAGTAACATCGATTTCGTGCACAATGGTTTCCTGAAGTACATACTGATAAAGTTTTTTACGACCAAATCGCTAGTTTCGAGGACTGCATTAACATCGTTTAATTTAAAGATTTTTTTACGTTCGATCATTCTATAAATTCTATCCCTGTAATAAACGGTCACATCGTCTCACGCTTCCTTATCTATCGCGCGAGTGACGCTCCGCGCGTGACACGATTTCTAAGATTTCGAGTTATAACTCGTCAAAACGGTCGATAGGCGAAGACTAATTTAGTCGCGGTCGGAATCCGCCGCCGGCGCAACCGATAGATTCCCGCGATTCGGAGACTCCGCGGAGTCCTACCCGAGGCGGGTCTCGAGTCTCGAGCGGGTCGTGTGTGTCATCGGTGTCCGTGTCGGTGTCGGTGTCGGTCGGCGCGTCGGCGTCTCTCGTCAGCTCCGTGTCTGCGTCTGCGTCCACTCCACCCCCGGTGTGAGGAGTGAGGTCCGGTGCGCGGCCCAGCGGCGGTCCGGCCGGCGCTCTCAGTACTGGCCGCGCCGGAACCCGCCCTGGTACGTGGAGTCCTGCGACAGCAGCCCGTCCGGCTGCGACGGGCAGTCGGGAGCGGTCGACTCCTGACTGAAGTCCGGCTGCGAGGCGCCCTGCGAGAGCGAGAGCGGCGGCTGCTGCGAGAGCGGCTCCTGCGAGAGGCGCGGCGGGCGGCGGCGCGGCTGGCGCAGCGCGTGCGCGGCGTGCGGGGCGTGCGCGTGCGGGTGGGCGGGCGGCGCGCGCGGGCCGGGGAACGCGCCCGCCGGCACCGGCGCGTGCGCGTGCGCGAGCGTGCCCGCCGACCGCGACACGTACGCGAGCGGGTCGCGCGGCGGCCGCGCGCGGTCGTACACCGACCCCGGCACCATCGCCTCGCGCGCGTCGAACATCGACGTCGACATGAAGTGCGACCCCGGGTTCTGTGCGTTCACCAGCTTCTTCGGCTTCGCAAACTGAATCGCGGACTCCTTCAGGTTGGAGAGCGGCCCCTCGGTGAGCACGCGCCGCTCCTTGTAGAACGCGAGCAGGTGGTTCCATAGCGGCTGCTTGCTCAGCACCTTCGGGTTGCCGACCACGATGAGGCCGTACTTGGCGCGCGTGAGGGCCACGTTCAGGCGGCGCGGGTCGCTCAGGAACCCGATCCCCTGGTGCTCGTTGGAGCGCACGCACGACATGATGATGATGTCCTTCTCGCGGCCCTGGAACGCGTCGACGCTGGCGACCTCGATCTCCTGGTACAATTTGGCGTGCAGGCTGCCCTGGTACTGCATGTGCTGCACGAGGTACGAGCGCTGGCCCTCGTAGGGCGTGATGATGCCGATTTGCTCGGGGCGCACGCCCGCCTTCAAGAACCGAGTCGTGAGTTTTTCGACGTTCGCGGCCTCGGTTCGGTTCAAGTAGGACGTTCCGGAGCCGGCTATCTCCTCCTGGCCCTGCGTCACGTAGAAGAACATCGGCCGGTCCGGTCTCGGCCACGGGAAGTCAATTTTGTGGAGGCGCCGCTCCTCGGCGCTCACGCCGTTCTGAAGGGAGCCCTCGTAGAAGAAGTCGGACGGGAAACGCGACAGCTCCGGGTGCATCCGATACTGAACTTCGAGGCGGAACGGACGGATTCCGAGGACGACGAGACGCTCGAACAGACTCTGGCTGAGGCCGGCTTTGGCCGCCTTCTTGCACATGACGACGGGACCGAGCTGGCAATGGTCGCCGACGAGGATGAGTTGCCTCGCGCCGAGCACGACGGGCACCATGCACTCGGGCTCGGTGGACTGCATGCCCTCGTCGATGAGGATGGACTGGAAGCGCATGCGCGCCACGCGCGGGTCGCCGGCGCCCACGCAGGTGGTGCACACCACGTCGGCCGCGTCCAGCAGGCGCCTCTCGGCGGCGCGCCGCAGCGCCCGGTAGCGGCGCTCGTCGGCGGCCGACAGCTCGCCCGCTTCCTCCTTCAGCCGAGTCAACTTGCGCAGCTCGCTGTCGGCCGAGCCCAGGGCGCGGGCTTGCTCGTGGAGTGCCAGGAACGACACCGAAGACTCCATCGCTTCACGAGACTTGGCACATAGCCTTACCACCTTTAATCCGGTTCTGTGTATTTTCTCTGTGAGTTGATCGACGGCAGTGTTGGATGGCGCGCACACTAGAACTGGGCCTCCGTTTTGCCTCACTAGTTGGTACACGATGGTAGCTGATGTTACCGTTTTTCCAGTTCCGGGAGGACCCTGGATAAGGGACAGGGGGCGTTGCAGAGCGTGCTTTACTGCATATACCTATGAAAAACACAAAGTGAATTAGATATTAACTATAAACATATAGGTATGTCAAGCTTTCATTGATAAGATTTAAATTTACCTGAGATCTATTGAGATCTGGTAAATTAGGTGCGCTGAAGTGTTTCGGCAGATGAACGCGGAACAACACCTCCTCTACCTCGTGTCCCAGCAGGCGACGGTAGATATACCCAGATACAGATGAATCGTCCACGGCGAACTTACGCAAGGCTAGTTGCATTCTGTAACAAAATATAATGTCTTCAAAAAACTTCGTGAGTATTTAAAACTAGTTTCGCCGCGTTTCCGAGGATCTTATGTGTTTCTAGATAAAAAATATAGGATATATCATTCCATGTTATGGTTGAGCTTAACTACCTGCATGCCATTTAACTGAACTGATACTGAGAACAGTTTATTTGTGTCCATTTATTAAGCTCAATTAAAATAACTAACCTGTCAAAAGAAGTGCTTTTCCATATAAAGTCGACGACAAAGTTGGAGGTACAGTCTAGGGGCGCGCCTGCGCCGCTTTTTAACTCGAGCCCGACGTCGTCTCCGTAGTTGTCCGGTACTTTGATCACGTGACCAACACCTGACCATGCCTTGTGCAGTTCTCCCACATATCTGAAAACATAAAAAACAAAGTATTAAAAATAACATTGCCAATAAGGATTGCAATCAGACTTGCTTTCAAAATCTTACGTCACAATAAATTAAACGAGATTTTTAGCATTTAAACAATTTGTTTGCAAATGATCTGATATACAATATATATATCTGTATATCTGATTTCCAATTTATATAATATGGACTAAGGGATTTTCAAAATTCAAGGAGTAAAAGGATGGGGTGGAATGCTAGTTAATAATCCTATACTGTAAATCATAAGCTAATACATAAAATCAATAGTTTAGATCTCAAGAACACATACCTCAATCTCAGTTCGTCGCCATGCATAAGCTTCATATCACTGTCAGTTTTAGCAAGAGTAAAGTATGCAATGGTCTTCTTATTGAGTCCAACGTCCCAGCGAACTTCAATGCCCTCTTGAGTCTGTGACTCTTTGAGTCTCTTATCATAGTCTGCTTCCAACTTGACCAGTGGACCAAAGATGTTTTGATATTGGTACCCATCTTCGTACCTGAAAAAATGCATTATTTAATCTAAAATCTATAAAAAACAAATTTAAAACACTCGTCTATAAACGCACAGCTTAAACCAGTGGATTAGAAACATGACATTTTGAATATAGATCCCTTTTATGTTGTTGGCATCTGCTACGGATTTTTGGTAATTCCTTAAAGCGCGGCGGGAAGCTAGATTTTAGTTTAATCAAATTTCCTTCCTCGAGCTAAACAAGTTGTTAACCATAATTCAGCGAAAAGACATCTAAGAATAGTCATTGAATAGTTTACGTTGTAGGTAAAATTATTCATGTTAAATTATACTCCTCATTACATTCATTATTGTTGTATGAAACAATCAGAATCCTTGCTGAAATGTAATATCCAAACATTTTTCTTTACCTTAGCAATACTTGATGTGGTTCCTCATCTACTCCAGGTTTCTCCAGGTCCTGGAAGGTCGCATCAACGTTGTCACGCCACAATTCCTCAAGGCGACCTATCTGCTGAGGTGTCACCTAAAATATATACATTAATATTGAATAATTTTATGCATCACATGTCATGTTCTTTTAAATTCATTGAATAAATTATATGTCAATACAAGTTAGAGACAGCAGTGGAAACCCAAGTTTATGATTGAAAGCAATAGACAACTTCAATGTTTTGCAGCATAATAAGAGTAAATAAAATATTATTCACCTGACGAGCTCGCATTTGCTCTGCTTCTGAAGGAACCTTCACCAGCCACGAAAGAAAGGCTCGGTCGGCTACAAAAATAAATAATATTTGTCTTATACACAATAAAAGTATTATTTTTTATAGCACAGCTGTTGAAATAAATTGAGTCGATTAGCTACTTGCTAATTACTTAATTATTATAGTCATATAAACAATTCTTGAAAGTAGCAATGAATCTGATTTTTATACTTTAATGAAAAATGGAAAAGGAGGTCTTTGCCCAGCAGTGGGATAGTATAGGCTATTTATAATATATACGTTCCAGAATATAATTATTATTTATCATATATTTTTACACTTTCTGAGCACTTTATCAAAAAATACTTACATATAAGTGGTTTCCATTGCTCCTGATCCCAATTCATGTCTTTCAAGGAGCTTTGTGCTGCACAGGGTTGACTGTTAACAAATATTTCAAGTACATTTCTTTGATGTCTATAATTAATTGAAGCATTCACATTTTTTTTTTACTATGTATAGACCAGTGTTTGACCACAATCTTACCATGGTAAGTGATGATGTGGCCGAAGATGAGCACACAAAACCTAGAAGGAACTGGCTCTCAAGTGCAGCTATCGGAAGACAGTGACAGTGACTTGGTGACAGCTTTTCAACTTGGGGGTGGTAGCCAGCCTGATGGGTACTACAAAGTACTCTACCACCATGCTATGGTTTCCTCATGATGTTTTCCTACACCGAAAGCTTGAGCACATTGTAGGATTCTATCCCAGGACCTTCGTCTCAGTATCCATCGTAAAATGTCCAGTCAACGGAAATAAAATGTAAGAGGTAATTCTAAATTAATTTACATAAGTTTATCATGTATAACTTACCGACAGAGCAGCACAACCACAGAGTCAGCCTTAGCTGGTATGAATCCCAGAACAAAGACATTGCGAGCGCCACAAGAATAGCATTCAAGCAGAGTCTCTCCAAGGGGACCATCACGATGTAGAGCAGCCTCCTTGTGCTTGGCTCTCACGAGGTGGTTAATGATATGCGAGCCTGAGGTATTGCCACGACCATTGCAGAACCTGCGTGATTATCAAGTTATGATAATTATGTCATGTTACAATATAACACATAGGTTCTTCAGTGGCATTTTAATTCAAAAGGTGTAAGCAAAGTAATTTTTATTTATGAGAATCATAATCTTTAAATCTGCATTTATTTTATTGTAAACTAGCTTTCCCAGGATGTAAAGTAAGTGTTAGCACTTAAAGAACAAAGTAGTTTCCTATTAGTGAAATAACTTTCATTATTAGATCAGTAGTTATGTAAATGCAAAGACTTAATATTTGCTGAAAAAATTGTGATGTCACATTGTGGTAAAAATATGTTTCTAAAGAAAAAGTATATATCTAAAGTAAAGATCATTCTAGAGTTTTTTGGGTTTGAACAATACATTTGAAGGTCTTTCATGCAATTGGCAATTTAAATTAATGTTTATACTCCAATGACCCTGTAGGTTAGCCAATATGCATAGCTTTAAGATCACTGACTTCAGACTAATAAAATTTGGCCAATTTATTTCTAGCTGTACCTATACAATATCAACTTTGGCTTGTTGACAACAATCTTTAACATAACATAGTATTATTGTATCACAACTTTACAAATAAACACACTTCCATAAATTATAACCTATAAGAATAAGATAAGATATAAATAGTGATATCAATTCACCCCCTTACTCATAAAACATTATTTAACTAATATACTGTTAAAAGGGTCACGTAAATAATGTCACTCTATTGTCTTTGTCAAATAATGTGACATTATTTACGTGACTATCCCTTGACTTGCGGTAAAAAAATGACAATCGATTTCTATTGTTTTCCTTGCCCGCATGTGTCGTCAAACAGTCAAAGAATTAAACAGTATACATATTAGTTAAATAGCGCTTTATGAGTAAGGAGGTAAATCAATTAGTAAATGTCTAAAACAATATGGGCATTTAATTTAAAACCTTGGCTTGCAGTTAAAAAAATAACAATGACTTCATTTGTTGACCAATGCAAGAACCAATGGGTTGAGTTAGGAATAGTGGAAATAGCTTTTAAAACAGAAAAAAAAAAAAACTTTTTCGAAATTTCCTTCTAGTTGATACAATTTCGTAACATGAATTGTGCTATTTTGACAGTGTATGAAGAATTGTCTATTGTAAAAAAGTATCCACCCATTTGAACAAACCCCTAAAACTTCTTGTGTAACTAGTGTTGCACAACCTTTAGGAAATTCCCCAGGCATTATCAGCTTTGTTTTTTAATTTTTACAGTTATTCAAGTTGGTAAATAATTTCAGATTAGATGACTCACCACTTGTTGCATATGTTGCACATAACGACAGTGGCCGGGTCATGGATCCCACAGTACTTGCACGCATGATCAGGGAGTTCCTTGCTGCTATAAAGCGCTTCATCCTCCTCTTCAAATTGCAATTCAGCTATAGCATTTGTAACACTCGAAACTTTAGACGATAGGTCAGAGCGACCCAAACCGTTCACCTATAACAAGAAAACACGTAAAATAACTAACGATTTGACGCTTTCAGACTCTCACACGAAAGGATCAGATTAGGTTATGTATGATTGAAAACAAAATAAACATAACAAGGGCCGTTCTTTCTGACCTGATTTGATGTTGCAAGGCCGTGATCGTGCTGCGACGCTTGAGTTTGGCTCTGAGATGGTAGAGTGAAGTCCGTAAACTCAAATTCAGAGCCCTGAGTGTCAGCACCGATAAGATCCGCTTCTTCAGTATCCAGAAACGTGAGCGTTTGGGAGCTCGGTCCATAGGCGTCGACACTCATTTTAGTTTGCTACAATTATAACGAACAAAACAAAGAAAATGTGTCAAAAAGTAAAAATATTGCACGATTAGACGAAATTCCCATAACAGCCACGCAATAATTATCAAACGACATGCGAAGGATTATGAAAAATCGCCATGTTAGCACATGGTTTGTTTCCGTTTACAATTTTACATAATTATCATTATTGCCATTATTGGTCACATTTGAAACGTTATTTTATAATCACCAATCAAATGAGAGTATTATTTGACATATTTAAATTATAACCAAGGAAAACAACTTGCGCCATGAACCATAGATTGTTTTTTTTTTCTTTCTGATTTGGTCAGACCAAGGTCGGACCGATACTCTCGAAAGATTGACCGACACATAGTTATATTAGTTATAATCGACTAGTTGCTAAAGGTGTTCTTCTTCTTCTTATTTTTAATTTTGGCAACCAAGCCCAAACTAGGGCTCATTTCTGCCAGTGTCGAGTTATATTATAGTTTCCAGTCACAATAAACCACTTCACATTATAGTCCTCAGTCAGTCATCGTCCATAAAAGTCATGTTTTACTACAATGGTGGTCATTGTAGTAAAACTCTACACGGAAATTTTGAGACAACTTGAAAAGTCACGATACACATAATTCATTTCATTTCACTTCACTGGTGCACATGGATGATCTTTATTGGGTAAAATACCACCAAAAATACACAATAAAACTCAAAATACACAAATTTATGAAAATAAAAATGAAAATGCTACGTCACACTGCAAGTTCCCGCCAAAAAGTCGCTAAAGGTGTTATTCTTCTTCTTATTTTTATGTTTGGCAACCAAGCCAAATTAGGGCTCATTTCTGCCAGTGTTGGGTTATATTATAGTTTCCAGTCTTTAATGATTTAACCACAATCGTTCAAGTTTCCAGTCACAATAAATTACTTCACATTATAGTCCTCAGTCAGTCACCGTCCATAAAAGTCATGTTTTTACTACAATTCAAAATTCAAAATTCAAAATTCAAAATTCAAAATTCAAAATCATTTATTCAAATAGACCTTCGCAGGCACTTATGAAAAGTCTGACTCTAATACTCTAATACCGGTTCGGAAGGTTGCATTTGCTGAGAAGAGCCGGCAATAAACTCAGCAATTACTCTTTTCAAAACAGGCTTAGATTAATTACATAATATTTACATTCTAATCGCACTGAAAACAATTGCGTGCCCCGGCGCGGCGGCAAAATTACAAAGTAGACTGAAAAAATATTTAATAAGTAAATAAATAGCAAACTTAAGCAGACCAGCCCCCACAAGCAGCACCTGTTCACAAGTATGACGCGTGTGGCAGCCATCGCCCTCCTCGCCATATTGGAGGGAATGGTGGTCATTGTATTAAAACTCTTCACGGACTTTTTGAGATAACTTGAAAAGTCACGATACACATAATTCATTTCAATTCACTGCACTGGTGCACATGGATGATCTTTATTGGGTAAAATACCACCAAAAATACGTAATAAAACTCAAAATACACGAATTTATGAACATAAAATAAAACGCAACGTCACTGCAAGTTCCCGCCAAAAAGTTCTACCAAAATGAGGATAAATAAAATATAAAAATAAACTTCACAGTATGGAGAAGGAGAACAATCCAAGGATATCTTATTCAAGCATATATTATATCTTGAATATACTACGTAACAATCTCTATACTTTGAGTATTTCGACTCTATAAATCCAAGTGTCCCTTAAATGGCATTAAATTGGTAGCGCGACAGTAACAAGAGGGTATGAAATGAAATTAACCGTTTTTGACGGAGTGAAGTGCGCTGAGTACAGGCACAGTTTTAAAATTAAGAGAGATGGTAATACTGTGGTACAGGGCTGCCAGATACGAAACTGAAGCTCTTTTGGAAATCATTTAAACGGCATATTTAATCATTCTAATCACACCATAATCAATCACATGCACAATCCACACACAGGCACCCACACACAAACACACAAAAACACCCCCACATACTCACAAGCACACCCCCTCATAACAATACACATTTATAAATTTGTTTGTTACTTTAATTTAATTTATTCATGTTAAATTGTTTTATATATTATTATTTTATCCTGGGGCCCAAGTCTGCTATTCAATTGTGTTCCAATGAACTTTCAGTGGTGTCAAAATTGTGACATTTTACAGTTTTGGTAGTCTACTTACTAACAGAATAGTGTCATTATGGCATAATTTTGACACCACTGAAAGATCATTGGAACACAATTGAAATAGTAGACTTGGGCCCCTGTTCTATTTGTTACACCTTAATCATAAATATACTATATAAATAAATATACTCTGTTATGGATGAGCGAGGTCTCCTAGCACAAGTATTTCTATACTTAAAAGAAGATCTCCACTACGTTTATTACCTACTGTATGATTAAGATTTTGATAATAAAGCATTTGTATTTGTATTAAATAGACTGTAATTACAGTAGATCTACCGTATACATATACTGATTTGAAGTCATTGGAAAATATGCTTATCAGCAACACTGTACTATCCAAAGTTGCAAGTTAATCGACTATAAGATGGATGAATTTAATGAGTTTTCTAATGATATATCTATACTCAAATTGCCTGTCCAAGGTTCAAATTTGGTTCAAATTATCAACAGTTTGACAGGTATTCTCTATGCTCAAATACCTGTCAAATCGGGTAAAGTAAAAGTAGGACGAGATAAAGAATGTAAACAATGTAAACGGACTTTTTGGCGGGAACTTGCAGAGTGACGTTGCGTTTTTTTTATTTTCATAAATTCGTCTATTTTGACCTTAGCGTAGCGAATTTGACTTTTGATCCATTTATCGGTGTTGTTTTATCCAATAAAGATCAACCGATGTGCACCAGTAATGTGAAAAAAGTGACTATTCAAGTTGCCTCAAAAACTTGAAAAGTTTCGGCCACCATTTTACTTTCTAAACATTTTACTGAAACCTGACCTTCATATTCATGTTCACACTATTCATTTTCAGTTCACTTACAATTACGTAATAATTCAATGCTTACAATCATATGGATTGCAAGCGGCGCAAAAGCCTTCGAAGTGGAAGTGAATAGGGGAGGCCATAGAAATAAATATACCTAGAAAGAACATCGCCATACTACACGAATATATAAAACAGGCCAACTTTTACAGGCTGCTCCGCGTAGCAGCTAATAAAACGTAAAATAAACGTTCATAATGATAGCAGTTGTTAAAATATTCCCACTAAAATCGGGAGAAATTTAAATATTAAACATTATTTAGCAATTTTATTTATTTTTATTTGATTTAGCCTCTAACAGTTAGGGCGTATTTTTATCGACGCGTGCACAGCTTCAACACTCAATCTGGATGTATCCTTAATCAAAGGGGGAGGCCTATGTTCAGCAGTGGACATCCATAGGCTGATATGATGATGATCATATTTATATTAATTTATCATAAATGGGAAATAGAAAAATCAATAAGACTAGGCTGTATTAGTTATATGTATGGCTCAGTACCTTGAGATGAGGGTAAAGAAGTGTATTGCGTATGAGTTTGCAAAAATAATATGGGTGAAACAAAGAACTTAAAATGTCGGCAGTATGCCCTTTGTAAATCTATGGGGTGAAATTAGTACGTTACGTAGTATTTATATACTCTGAGTTAGTACCAAGAAGAGCGAGTTTTTAACGCGCTCGATAATTGTTTATTTTTAAAGAAATTAGTTCACAATTTTCTTATTGATAAGTAAGGCTAGATACATGGATTACTAGATAAAGAAGCATCTGTTGTAAGGTTTAAGTTAACTCAATGATTTCAAAACTAAGGATAGGCCCACCGGAACATTTTGCAAAAACCTTCTTTATATCAAGCTCAGAGTGAATCAGAGTGAAGTGAGTGAATGAAGCATCATTACATCTGTGATAGGTACCTATTATTATAGTCGAGATTTTCTCCGGTTGGATACTAATACACAGACAGACAACATTGATTGAAGTGGATGTACAGTATTTATCTAAGATACCGTTATATCTAGGTACACTTGAATACCTACGCATTTACAATTTTGCGAGTCTGGCTGTCTGGTTCTGGTTCACTCGTTCTATTTTCAGTTCAGATGAGTAAGGTGGGGCTTGAAACAGGAAAAAATATTATCAGTACCTAATGTTAAAAACATCGGTATAAATAATCATGTTCACGATGTCTGTTACCTTAAGTACCTTTATGATTGGAAACTATACCACCTTAGTATGTAACTCAGCAGAAAAAAGACGTTTATTTCACAGGTAGGTACTTAGGAATAAAAAAAGAGTTTCGTTTTAAAATTCTTAGATGAATAATAAACATAACATGATCCTACTGAATTTGTCAATAGACTTTCTAGTGATGAACACAGTCACCACTTTCAGCCATTCGAACTTGAGGAATAATTTCTAACACAGCAAAAATCTAACATAGAAATATAAATGTATCGCAAGCCGGGCATTAACTAGTAATAGGTACCTATGTACATGTATACAATAATTACCTAATATTTACTAGGGATGCAACGAATAGTAGGTACTTTAGCGAATATTGAATACGAATAATAAAGAATTTTGATGAAAAATATCTTTATTTTACCTTAATTGAAATAAATCAACACGCAGCTTTTGAGATACCTGGAGGATCACGAATTGTTGAGTGACCGACAATATGGCTTCCGCCACAGTCGCTCAGCTGGTGACCTCCTCGTATATCTCACGCACCGTTGGTCACATGCCATTGAGAGTCAAGGTGAGGCATTGGCAGTGAGCCTAGATGTGGCGAAGGCGTTCGATCGGGTCTGGCACAGGGGTCTTCTCACGAAGTTACCAGCATACGGGCTTCCCGAGGGATTATGCAAATGGATCGCCAGCTTTCTGTCCAGCAGATGCATAAGAGCCGTCGTCGACGGTAGCTGTTCCGATAGCATGGACATAAATGCCGGCGTCCCGCAAGGCTCTGTGCTGTCCCCAACACTGTTCCTTCTGCATATCAATGATATGCTGTCTATTGGCATTCATTGCTATGCGGACGACAGTACAGGGGGGACGCTTATTACACGGGCCGTGCAAATATCCCTCGTTCCGAGGTGGAGGAAAGGCGCGAACGGCTGGTGTCTGAAATCGAGAGTTCACTAACTTGTGTCTCCGATTGGGGTCGACTAAACCTAGTCCATTTCAACCCCACCAAGACCCAAGCCTGCGCGTTCACCGCTAAGAAAACCCCATGGTCTGTGGCTCCACAATTCCAGAACACTTCCTTGAACATCAGTCAAAGCATCGGGATCCTTGGCGTCGACATTTCTGGCGACGTTTTGGTCCGAAGTCATTTGGAAGACAAGGTTAAGCTCGCATCCAAAAAGCTTGGAGTGCTCAATAGAGCGAGGCAGTACTTCACATCGAGGCAAAGGCTACAACTTTATAAGTCGCAGGTCCAGCCTCATATGGAGTACTGCTGTCATCTATGGGCGGGAGCACCTGGATACCAGCTTGGGCCTTTAGACTCGGTCCAGCGACGTGCCACCAGAATTGTTGACGATCCCGAGCTCACAAGCATTTTAGAGCCCCTCAGTCTGAGGAGAGACTTTGCCTCCTTATGTGTGTTCTACCGCTTGTACAACGGAGAGTGTTCTAAGGAATTGTTTGACTTGATGCCCACGGCTACCTTCCACCATCGCAACTCTCGCCATCGACGGGGAATCCATCCACACACATTGAAACCAGAACTGTTTCGAACTGTGCGGGCTAAAAGGAGTTTTCTTCCGCGGACGCTCGGGCTGTGGAATGAGCTCCCCGCCGTGGTTTTCCCAATGGAGTACAGCATGGGGTTCTTCAAAAAGGGCGTGAAGAGGTTTCTTCAGGGTCGGCAACGCGCGAGTGATACCCCCGGTGTTGCAAGCGTCCATAGGCTACGGTAACTGCTTACCATCAGGCGGGCCGAATGCTTGTTTGCCACTTCGGTGGTATAAAAAAAAAAAAAAAAAAAAATGACAGGCAAGTTTTTCTTAAGAAAGGCAAGCTTTTGAAAGTTTTTCGGCGTCCTATCCTATCCTCAGTTTATACCTTACCTTACCCGCCGTTGAACATGACGTCAATTAGATGGGTTACCTATACTTGTACGTAGTATTTATCTACTCTGAGCCTATACCAATATAGCAAGGATACGAAATGAGGAATTTATTAAGACTTGCAATACATACCTATAGTTTATATGATAATAACATGCTTCAATTTTATTAATTTACTTTTTTTAGTCTCTTTCTAAGTATTATCCTTTCCATCTTTCTTTGGGCAACTAAAATTTTTTTTGCGCACCATATTTGTATATAGGGATTATACAGCAGTTGAATATTCTAACTTTTGATTTTGTTGTTATTTTTTTATTTTTAAGTATATATTTAAGTTGCCAGAAGCGTTTCCAAGCATTTGCTATTCTTCGATCTATTCAGTAATAGATCTAAACAGTCTTTAAATGAGAACAGTCTTCCAAGGTAGATATAATTTTCGATTCGTTATAATGGGCTAATTTTCGATCTTTATGCTAAAATGTTCCTTGTCATTTGGTGGTCATACATTGTTCAGTTCTGTTACCAGTTCTTGCATTCATAGTGGCGATGATTCGAAAAGCGCAATGTCAGCCAATCGTGAATTAGATAATAGTTGACCATTTATTATTTATTCCGTATTTCTCCGATATGAGGAATACTACAGTAGAGACGACGATACGGCGACACGTGTTAAAGAATTGAGCATATGGTGTTTTTTTTTAATGAAATCATTATTCTATATCTTCACGAATCGTCGTTAGTTAGTCGTTTTAATATTCGTTTCGTAAAAAACAATATTCGGCGAATATGAATAATAGTAGGTACATGGTAGGTACCTATTTATTTCGTATTCGTTGCACCCCTAATTGCTCTAGTTTTCTAAAATACATAACAGTGCTTTCTCTGCGTACCCACTGCCTGAGATTCTTTGTATGTACTTATTTAAAGTAGGTATTATTTTATATCGTAAGAAATATCGTGGCGATTTAGTGGATAACAACTAATTTAAGTAAAAAGAATAATATGGGGTCATTACAGCTTTGTTTTGCGAGTATAACAATTAAAAAACCAAACAGCTGCGTGCGATAGCTTGATATTCAATTTAAAAGAACGGGGCCGAGATGAGAGTTCATGAATCTACATTAGATTGAACAAAAAGTAAAATAAATATGTAACAGTTTCAAACCTAGCTGTATGTAGTAGTTGCGGTTGACCAGCGGCAGCGTGCGTAGTAAATTCGCAATATCTCTTCCGCTTTACCAATCGCGGCTACTGGAGCAGGCACGGACTCTCGACGACTGTTTATTTTCACATCAACCCAAGCCTGCTGAGTAAAAATATATAGGTCGCATGTTGGTGAATGATGGAATCGGTTTGACAGGACGCCAATATTTCTTATTGCAATTTCACCGAATAAATCGGGGGTCATTAACCGTTTCGTGTGAGCCTACAAGTTATCACTGAGCAATTATTTGCTTTCTCATGTTTGAGAAATACTTTTAGTTTTACCTGCTAGATAAATAATATGAGTCAATCAATAATCAGATGCATCTTAGCTCAAGTGTGACAGTCTTCCGATATTTTTTTAGGTAGAGTTGTATCCAAACGAACAGAATACAATGATGCCATTCTGTAAAAATCTATTTTACGTACCTATTGTACAGTAAATTCGTATTTTAAAAACGTCGAATAAATAAGTTTTTCAAGTATGGAACACTTTTTCCTCCTACTAGAAGTATGGCAAATATAATAACGGTCACATTGTATTATATAATTTCCAAAATCCAAATGCCATACTGGTAAAAAAAAAACGGCAGTGCGGCATGGCGGCCATTTGCGACTGTCGGAAAAGTATGGCATGGTGATATTCGTGAATAAAAACTCGACGATGATTAGCTGTGCAAAAATTAGCCTGGTACAAAAGGTTGTTTTTTATTTTTTTGTGTTGTCTTTGGTATGGCGGGCTGTAAGTCACACCGGAGAAGTACTTATGGCATTACGCTACCACCTACTTCTTTTTTCATTGTCTATCGGAAAATACAAGAATGTTTGTGGAACAAATCGTTTGACACTCGTAATTTATCCGACACGTTCGATTAACGCCCACGCGATTGGGCCGCTCCGCCGCCGCCACCGCGCCGGTACCAGCGCTATGACCATCATTTTCCTTTTCATCATTACGTAACTAGACCCCTGTAGGGTCGCCATACTGGTACAATTGACCAGGAAATTTGTGTCATCATCTCCCGGTCTATAATATCAGTCAATCAATAATAATCAGATCACCGATGCATTCAATCGAATTCAAGCACTGTAGTAATTCCTCGACATCGTTCATATGAGTAGATACCTTTCGATCAATCGACGTTACTATTATTCGTGCTTTTTAGGGTTCCGTAGCCAAATGGCAAAAAACGGAACCCTTATAGATTCGTCATGTCTGTCTGTCTGTCTGTCTGTCTGTCTGTCCGTCCGTATGTCACAGCCATTTATTTCCGAAACTATAAGAACTATAATTTTGAAACTTGGTAAGTAGATGTATTCTGTGAACCGCATTAAGATTTTTACACAAACATAGAAAAAAAACAATAAATTTTGGGGGTTCCCGATACTTATAACTGAAACTCAAAATTTTTTTTTTCATCAAACCTATAAGTGTGGGGTGTCTATTGATAGGTCTTCAAAAATGATATTGAGGTTTCTAATATTATTTTTTTCTAAACTGAATAGTTTGCGCGAGAGACACTTCCAAAGTGGTAAAATATGTGTCCCCCCCCCTGTAACTTCTAAAATAAGAGAATGATAAATCTATAAAAAATATATGATGTACATTACGGTGCAAACTTCCACCGAAAATTGGTTTGAACGAGATCTAGTAAGTAGTTTTTTTTTAATACGTCATAAATTGAAATTAATATCAAATACTCAGGTATATACTACCATTTACTTATATACCTACAGGTTTGTACGGAACCCTCGGTGCGCGAGTCTGACTCGCACTTGGCCGGTTTTTTATATAGAGCAGGATGTGGAAATTGTAACCTATTTACGGGGTAATTAACTGGAAATGAAAGTGATACGATGCGGTCTAAAACTTTCCTGTAAGGTTTTTCCAATCAAAGCAAATCAAAACTTTCAATGTTTGTTGATCATGTCTGAGTAGCCGTAAAGTGCGCCTAATACTTGTACGTAGTATTTATCTACTCTGAGCTAATACCTACGTCTGTTATTTCTGACGCTAAAGATTGAATAAGTACGTATCTCTAGTTTTTTTTTATGGAAAGAGATGATTCCATAATTTTTCAGTTCTAATCTGACAATGGCCTTTGAAGATATGACGATTCAATTCAACAGTAAAGAGTATGATTTTTTTTTTATACGACTAAGTCGGTAAACAGTACGGTCCACCTGATGGTAAGCCGCGGTATTTTATAAGGTGGAGGTACGCACCCAGTCGAGCTGCTCTTTGAGCGAATAAACGCTATGCTCTACCTCTCTGAAAACATGATTGTTATTCGGTATGAAGCACGTTGGCATGAAGGTTAGATACTCTTACTGCCACTTACAGGTCATGGCATCGATTCTCATCCAGGCTAACCATTTTTGTGCATGAAAATGTCTTTTGTTCTAAGTCTGCGGTATATGTACCAGTAAGATTACCTAGTGTATTTAATAAATCAGTATCTGGTTTCCATTATACAAGCTCTGCTTATTTTGTGAGTGTGTAAAGGATATTCCCTATGTAAGTATTAATTTGATCATTATTATCGTACTATTAGCTTTTATTTTTTATAAAGTAGGTACACAAATAAATCCAATCAGGAAAACACTTGTAATAATCGTAGCGTTTTCCTTATTATTCCCATAATTTCCCATAATTGTGTTTTTATAGTAAAAACTAAAATCCCAGGTTATCTGTAGGTGCCAACACTAAAATGTTATATTCTCAAAGCTCTCAACTTCAATGCCACTTAGTGGTTAATGCTGAAAGCCACACAAAACGTGTAATGTTATAAATGCAAATAGATACACTGCATTTTCGTCTAATTTAGAAACCCGTTGCTTTGGCACCGGGCCAGGTCTAGATTATCATCAAAGACTTTTAGTTTTGCTACACGAGTACCTACAACTTGCGACTTGGAAAATGTGAATATTTATACAATAGGTACCTATGTATAAAATTAGACGATTACAATTATTATTAGTAAATAAATAAATAAAAAGCCTTTTATTTCTAACTCAGGATTACTAAGTACCATTATTATAATACAATTCATTAAATGTATACAGATCTTTGACTAAGGATACATCCAGATTGAGTGTCGAAACTGTGCACGCTTCGAAAAAAATAGCCCCTAACAGTTAGGGGCTATTTTTTTTTTTTTTATGCATAATAATGTTATGCTCATAGAAATAAATATACCTAGAAAGAACGTCGCCATACTACACGAATATACAAAACAGGCCAACTTTGATAGGCTGCTGCGCGTAACAGCTACGTTTTACGCTCCCTCTGCGTCATTCTGCTTGTCATAATGACGTTCATAATGATAGTAGTTGTTAAAATATTCCAATTAAAATCGGGAGAAATTTAAATATTGATCATTATTTTGCATTTTTATTTATTTTTATTTGATTTAGCCTCTAACAGTTAGAGCCTATTTTTATCGACGCGTGCACAACTGCGACACTCTATCTGTATGTATCCTTAATCAAAGGTTATGCTATCATTATGAACGTCATTATGACAAGCAGAATGACACAGAGGCAGCGTAAAACGTAGCTGTTACGCGCAGTAGTCTATAAAAGTTGGCCTGTTTTAAGTATATAGTCGTGTAGTATGGCGACGTTCTTTCTAGGTATATTTATTTCTATGATACAGATATTAATACAATTATTATTAGAAGGGAGCCAATGTATTCAGGACCCCCGAAAAATAATTCCAAGAAAGGATTGCCGATGTGTCGATCGATACTGACACCAAGCGGGGAGCCTATTACCCTGTCTTTACTGTGCTATTACGCCAATGGACTGGATTTGACTGGCCAGCTGGCGGATTCCACCTATCGCGCCGCAGGTCGTGGGTTCGATTCCCACACAGGACATGCATTTGCAATAAATAATAAATAAATAATAAGTGCATGAACATGTCTGTATGTCCTGAGTCTGGGTGTAATTATGTATATTAAGTATGTATTTACAAACAGAAAGTAGTAGGTATTTGTATTATATCAGTTATCTGGTTTCCATAGTACAAGCTCTGCTTAGTTTGGGATCAGATGACCGAGTGTGAGGAATGTCCCAGGATATTTATTTATTATTGGTCCTACCTAATATGCCCAAAAATCCACACGTAACCACTTGGTATTTTTCTACAACAAAGTGGAGGCAACTATTTGGAATATTAACTTTATTTTTGCCTTTAATTCCCAAAAAGTCAACGACCCTGACTTTGGAAGGAGGCGCCTCAATTCTCATAAAGTTAAGTAGGTACAGTCAGGAATATAATTGCTTCAGAAATATTATTGATTTAAAAAAGGTGCTGGCTGACCCTTCTAAAATCAATAAAATTTCTGAAACCCGCAGTTCTGGCCTGAGTGGGATAGATTCAACAGTATACAAATGTCAGATGCAGCTACAATCACAAAGTTAATGTCCAAAGGGACATACTTCCTATAACTGCAATCATACGTGTCACGAAGCCGAACCTCAGGCCGAACACTCCGGTGTACCTACAGATGTAGGTACACCGTCCACCTTTACCACACCAGTAAGGCGGAGGATATTGTGTACGTGCGCTAGGAAATCAAGTAGGTATACTACACGCCAAGGGTGCAGCTGCTGGAATCGAGCCGCAACGTCGACATCAAGGCGTGCGTGCTGCGAGTGCACCTCGTCGTGGCAGGACTTTTGGCCGCAGGGCGTTCCGTCGCTTTGTGGACAAGTGCCACACGATCGCACAAAGTCAGTGTTTGAAGTAACAAAAATGTGTTATTATAATATTTATGTTAATTTATAAGGTATGTGCCACAAATACCCTGAAAATAAATGCATTATTATTGTTATTTGTATATTTCTTTTTGGAATTTCACGGTCCGAGGTCCGATCCTTTTGGAATGCGTGCATGGGGATCCAACACGTATATTAGAGGCCCCTTTAATATACTTTAATGTGTTGTTATATGCTAAGCGGGTTCTATCTCCCGTACTATAGAAGAGATACGGCCAAAGACAGCACCCGCGAAGTTCAAGGACCAGAAAAGAAGGGAAGGGAAGGGAAGGGAGGCATAGGTACCGCCCCCGCCTCTGTCCATGGTGTCGCTACTCACCAACAGCACGCCACAAGCTACCCTGCGGCTTTATTATTATAGGCTTTTTCATCGCGATCGATTAACAGGCGAAGTGGTAATAAACATACAGTTACTTTCACTTATAATATTTGTAGGGATTATACCTATAGTTAGACTATCATAAACACCACACATGTTTCCAAGGCTTTCCATCACAAAAGTACCTACCTCACTCACTAACAAAAATGACCGACTGGAACGGAAAGCATTGATATTTTTATGAGTCGTTGAGATTGAAAACCATTAAAATATTTTTATGGTAACATGACTGATATTCACTCTGCTGCTTGCTTATGGAACAAATTCTTTTTTTGAAGGATATAAGTACAAACGTACGTCTAAGTAGGTACGTAAGATCGTTGTAGCTTGTGCAGATTTATTCTATGTTAAAAGTTCTTTATGGCAGTTCACTGCTCCATAAAAATAAAAATATATATAAATTCAATAACATGATGTTGTTCACGATGTCATGTGCGGGCATTCAATTGAGGGCCCACAAGTACACATAAGTACCTAATCTTCGTACAATATGGCTCCATATCAGATTTCGTTGCAGTTCTGCGTTGACTCTGAAAACTCAAGCTAATTGATGCAAACGTCTTGATTAATGAGAACGATGCCCTTCGTACAGACTCCGTTTATTTCATTTTTAAATCGTTCAAAGAGACCGGTTGTAAATCAATTAAAATTTTACAATGTCGTTTATTCAATAGGAGCCAATGTAATTACAAACATGATTTCATTAGGTCGGACAGTAAATTGTGTATGCGTCGTACGTAGTAAGACTAGCACGAGACAATTGCCAACAATTGGTCCGGAGCGGCGCCACTCGTGATGTCACCGAGAAGACTTCCCTTCTGTTCCATATATCTACATCATAAAGTAACAATTGCCGCATAATACATCATTGCGTTTGTTCCACGCGTCCAGGTCTGCTGGCAACACAAAGGAGCAATAAGGCGTGTTCAGTTAATTGTCTCTTCGTGCAGATACAATAGTATTAGCTAGAGTGAAACATTCAATCCCGTCGGCCCCAATTGGTGGTGTGGATATTGCCCTCATCCAGTGAACGGACGACGTTGAGGGCCCACTCATCATCTATGAAGTGTTAATGCCAGTTAGCACTCATTTGTAAAACTGTGAAAAGACATGGTATAGAATATTTTCGTAATGCGCTGGACCCGAATGGATTTGCGATCTAACTTATATTGACCCTTGCAATGCAGCCGCTTCCTGCACCACATCGGATCAATAACATTGATATGTAAATCTGTGTTGGAACCGCTATAGTACTCCATTATAGCCTCAGTCATAAAACATAATGACATCATGACAACAGACGAACTGGTTTTCACTATCGTAAATCTATTTATCAGGACGATGAATTGGTCTCGTAAAATAATACCAGAAATCGTTGCTAAATAAAACAGTTTCATATTACCTACTCATCATCAGCTATAAGTAGATATATAGGTACCTAATTGAAATTAATGTCTGCATACCTACCTATCTATATAATTAATTTCTGGGTCTCAGGTTTTCTATTAGGCTGAATGTTGATTGAAGACCTAGAGTGCCCATTGCCATTGTTGTTCCTATTTGTTAGATAGAAACCGGCCAAGTGTGTGATGTGTTACTGTCAAACACAACACCGTGAGACTGGTTGTAACATAGCATCAAATAATACCCCAAGAAGTGCACTGACGTTCATTTTGTTTGTTTGAAATCTATTCCGCCAATTCCCCACCACATTATAATTAACCTGTTGATTCAATCATCAATACTCTTAAAAATTCAATTTAACGATTTAACTCAAATTATGTGGAAAGCATCCAACTAGCTTAACGACTATCACAATTAAGTGATAACCGGGACCAACGGCTTTACGTGCCTTCCGAAGCACGGAAACGCTCGATTTGAAATACCACTAGGCGGTCCAGGTACCGACCAAGACAGACAACTCCTAGGCGGCTTGAAAAATTCCAACAGTAGGTTGACCACTAGCCTACCTCCACCGATCCGCAGTGGGCACGCGTGGTGGAGTATCTGCCCATTCCCTTTCACCCTGATGTGTGAAAGGAGGCCTGTGCTCAGCAGTCGGACATTATAGGCTGATGATGATGATGATGATGTGGAAAGCGAACATAAAAAACAATCCCTTTTATGTACAAACCATTTAATGATGATGTCTTGAATAGACTAGAATTCAAAATATTTATGTTAAATTTTGACCTGGCAAATTCAAATGTACTGCGTTATGTAACCTGTTATTGTAAAACAAGATTATAATTACTAATTTAATAACCACAGGGCGTATCATAAAATAAGCTAGTAATTATATTTCAGACATGATTAATTTAATAACAGTTGCATAACCTTAGTACAGGCTCCAGCCTCCACATTACATATTTTAAGCATAAACAATGTTTTATGACATGTATTGTTCACCTTTGTGTATTTGTGGTGTTAACAAATAAAGATATTATTATTATTATAACTTTTAATTAAGAATTGCATGAATTAGGTAATTTAATCAACCAAAATCCAGCCAAGAGTCTGAGTCTGACACACGCACCGAGGGTATGATGAGGGTGAGAGGTATAATTTCTTGGTTTGGGCCATAACTGTAGAAAAAAAACAGACCGTACCTGTAACTCAATTTGTTTGTGAAAGAATTTTGATGATTGCGGAAAACTGGTAGTTGCGAACATCGTTCTATTTTTCGTGTAATATTTACATCAATGTCTATATACTGTAAAGATTTTTGACTTTGCGAACTTCGGAGATAAGAGGGAATGGTATTTGTTTTGTCATTATTCATCATAAGTAAAAAACTACGCAATATTAAATAGAATAAAAACCTATTTGCATAAACAATTAAAAGCCATTTCATATGATTTTCCCCATTTACACTTTTACTTTGTAGGTACGCACGGCTACAGATCCAGCTATTCTTTCCAATATAAGCTGACCTCTCATTGTACGGAAATCCTATATAATGAGAGATCAGCTTATACTTGAAATGTATAAGCTGAATGTGTAGCCGTGTGTACCTACTTGTACGCCCTACTTTGAAATTTTGGCCCCTTTTGAAAACAATAATGGTTAAGCAATATTTAAAACTATTCCGAATTTCAAAGCAATAGTATTATTGCTTGCTGAGATAGACGGATAGACAGACGGACGGAGTGCTATATAAAGGTTATTTGTTTTTGAATCGGAACCTAAAAATGAGACAGAACGTAGAGTTGTAGGGACAAGTCATTCCAAAAGTAATATATCTAGTCAAAACAAAATAAGGGTCACTATGTATTGAAGGTGTACCATGGAAAACATTAAATTACTTAATTGTTTAGTTTTAGTAAACATAAAACAATGTTATTGTTTCCCGATTAGGCAAGTAGTCGGCTTAGAGCCCCTCAGTCTGAGGAGAGACTTTGCCTCCTTATGTGTGTTCTACCGCTTGAACAACGGAGAGTGTTCTAAGGAATTGTTCGACTTGATACCCACGGCTACCTTCCACCATCGCATCTCTCGCCATCGACGGGGAGTCCATCCTCACACACTGAAACCAGATTTGTTTCGAACTGTGCGGGCTAAAAGGAGTTTTCTTCCGCGGACGCTCGGACTGTGGAATGAGCTCCCCACCGTGATTTTCCCAATGGAGTACAGCATGGGGTTCTTCAAAAAGGGTGTGAACAGATTTCTTCAGGGTCGGCAACGCGCGATTGATACCCATGGTGTTGCAAGCTTATCATCAGGCAGGCCGTATGATTGTTTGACACCTTAGTGGTATAAAAAAAAACGTTACTGTAACATAATCAATAAACATTTTATATAAAAGAAATCAATTTAAGATAAAAACACACAAACAAAGAAAAGTCACTAAAAACTTGCTTTGATCCAACATCACATGAGGCCTGATGACTTCCTCAATGTAACGCTGAGCAGTTACGGAATCCTCATTTAAAATAGCGAGCTCAGTTTTACCAAGCTAATCCCACCCCAAATCATTACATCATATATATTACGAAAATCGCTCGCCGCATCGTCTCCATATAATAATGGACGGATCTTGCGGGCCGTCACTGTCCGTTCTCAACGGGACTTAGCCCGATATACCGACCCTCGTGAACAGTTGTAATGTGAACTCTACCCGAACCTGGTCTTCTTGTAACACTGCCGGTCTCTTGAAGGCGATTCCAAGCTTTTTGGATAGATTTTTCGACACAGTTGCAAACCCACAGACCGCTGCGAATTTTCTTTTTGGATCATTCATTGTACAGCTCTATAACTTTCGACCGAACGTCAACTTTGACTCAATGATTAGTGGAATACTAATAAACACGTAAAAGTCGCCGTTCGGCTGATTACACTACATTTTATTAGCGGAATTGGCCCTCTGGACAATTGTGTCAGCCGATTAAAAAAGTGATTACAAGAAAATTTTAAATTCAATTGTTTATTTAGTTTATGGGCAGAATTTGATAACAAGAAATGTCATCTAGTAGTGGTAGTGAAAATTGAATGACGTCACCAGATTTAAAAGAAACTGCCCATCAGTTATTTAGAACCATTTGCCCGAGACTTAAATACAACAAGCATTATGAAGATTTTTTACATTGGAAAAGCGAGAAAATAGTTTTTTATTTTTTTCCTTTTTTTTTTGCTGTATATTTTAGTGAAATAGCAAAAAATATTTATATTTTAGAGAAAAAATAAGCCGTGTGGTCTCTGTATTCATTCTATGTTAAAAAGTACCTACCTACTGTTTATTTTCTTCGTAGGTGTCAGTATTAGGTATGTTTCACTCAGAAGAAAGTGTGATTCCCGACTCGTGTCCTATACTCCCTTCTCAAACTACACCCTCGTTGGTAATCAGTCACCTTTCCCCCTCAGATTCACCAGTTGTCCACCGTCTGCTTATCAACCTTTTGACACAAAGAAGGTAGGTTAATTATATTCTGAAAAGTCACCGTTCATACATAGAAGTTACGAAGGGCACTTTTCTTACCTTCGCAGTTATAAATGCAAAGATACTAGATACCACATGACACGTTTCAAATAATTAGTTATGCGTGTTTCATACTAATGGGTATGTGTGTACAAAGTTGGCGCCGCATCTCATCTGGATTCACGGCGTGCGGCCGGCGCGCGGGCGACTACAGCGGCTCACCTATCGACCGACACACCATCACCGACCCATTGTGATTGGGACTGTACTTTGACCCGCTTCTCTTGCCGTGATAGCGATCTAAATCACAAATGAAATCTAAATTATGACCTAAATGTTTGCTTTATTAACGACCAATATTGAACTAATAAGTTTCATTAAAATTCTTGATAATAAATTATTGTGCAACAATCTGCAAACAAGCGTTCACGATGTAGCTAGAGCTCACGGACTAGACAGAATGAACATATTTACCTAGACTAAATTAAGAACAATTTACGAGATGGTTGTTTTATGTTTGCAGACAATTTGGTTCACGGCTCATTGGCAACTACGAATTTCTGGAACCGCTAACTATAACATCAGAATGCATGTTTCTGCCTACATGCAATTCAATGCACGCAAACCCTAACTCAAAGTGACTCTACTCCTCTGATTTTACAGATTGAAAACAAACGACAGGCTTATTAATGCTAACCCGTTCTCTTGTCATTACTGCCCTAAGCACCCAGGTATATAACCAGCTTCACCGTAGTTATTTTTATACCTATTTTTATAATAATATTATAAGTATTATGCCACCTCCTACTCTTCATATAAGTTTTTTTTAAGGCAATAGGTTGACAAACTTTACTGTCGGGGATTGCCGATGTTTTGCCTATTTGTAATCATATAAGGTACCTGTCGAGGATTATATCGATAGGTACCTTAATAATAGGTAAATTACCTACATTACGTAAATATTAGTACTACCGTAATACATTAGCATTTATTATTATTTATTTACAACAAATATTCAACACGAGGCGATCAGCAGCCTTGTCGCAGTTGATTTTTGAAGCTGACATTCTGTGCATAATGCACCGCAGATTATTGTAGTCTCTTATTTAGAAGATTTATATTTACGTATTCCAGAAAGGCATTATAAAAATTGTAATGATGAGTTATTAGTAGATACTCATAGGTAAAAATATTTCGCAATAGGTACTTTAGCCTTATCATGCATGGAATTAGAAACATATTACGCCTTCTTCATTGAATCAACACCTACTACTACTCTTACAATCTAGGAACGTGACATTTTTACAGATATTCTTTAGGTCTGGTTAGGTCACGATATGATGAGTCTTTCTATATTTACACATGAGCCTTTCGGCTGGTGCATCTATAAATATGTATGAATTGGTTGTTGTTGAAATAATTGAATTTATATGTGCATGAAATAATATTACTAATTAAATTTCGAAAGCCAATCAATTCAAATGAAATTATCGGTTACGTACAGTTACAGAACTTTATTTAGAGATGCAGAGCATAGCGTTTTTTTGCGTGTAGTGTAGCTCAACTGGGAAAGTCGACTCCTCCTTGAAAAATAGTAGCCATTGTGATCCAAGCGAGTTGAGGTTGCAAGCGTCCATAAATAAAATACGGTGACCGCTTACAACCAGGCGGGCCGGATGCTTGTTTACCGACGCACAGACCGATGGTGCTGTACAAAAGGAAGCAGAAATACACCCGATCCAATGTGCTGCACAGATTTTCGGGAAGGAAGCACTACAGAATAATAAATAAATAAATAAATATGCTGGGACATTCCTCACACACGGTCATCTGATCCCAAACTAAGCAGAGCTTGTACTATGGAAACCAGATAACTGATATAATACATATACTACTTTTTGTTTGTAAATACATACTTAATATACATAATTACACCCAGACTCAGGACATACAGACATGTTCATGCACACAAATGCATGTCCTGTGTGGGAATCGAACCCACGACCTGCGGCGCGTAAGGTGAATCTTAACCAACTGCGCCAACGGGCCCGTGAAAATATTTTCATATCCAAGAGAGAGATGTGGTAGAGTCCTCCAAGTCTCTTTGTTGTTTGAAAGTTAGCAAACGCAGCAAAAGTAGGTAGGTATACGGTAATATCCACTCATTAGCTACCACTACTTATAGCCTGTGCTCAGCAGTGGGACATTATAGACTGATGATGATGACTAATATCCAAATATGAATCAAATCAAATGTTATTGAATGCGGTGATAGCTCAGATAAAGTGACCACTGGCATGAAGGTCGAGCTTGAAGTCTTTCGGCAGAGGAAATTATTTTAATGAAAACAAAATTCCCGGGGAAAAATAAATTAAACTGACTAAATTTATATGCATTAAAAACTGGCCAAATGCTAGTCGGACTAAAGTGTTCCGTAAAGACGTTTCTTTTACAGAAATACAGATTCTGTGAACATTTCAACTGTCTACCTATTACCTCAGAGTAGATAAATACTACGTCTATTACGGTTCATGAGGTACATACAGCCCACTGACAGACGGATGGACAGTGGAGGCTTAGTAATACTAATAGGGTCCCGCTGCCACCCTTTGAGTATGGAACTCTAAAAATATGTATTTTCGGAAATAATTATCTCATAATACAGATTCATATATTGTGTAAATTTTGCTGTAATTTTTGTCTGTTTTTATCATAATGCTTTTTAATATCTGGCAAGAAATAAAGTTATTTTATTATAATTAATTATTGCCATTTTTTTATATTCTTTGACGTCACACACAATACGAACAATATCATGTTAATAATAATAAATAATAATATCCTGGGACATTCCTCACACACGGTCATCTGATCCCAAACTAAGCAGAGTTTGTACTATGGAAACCAGATAACTGATATAATACATATACTACTTTTTGTTTGTAAATACATACTTAATATACATAATTACACCCAGACTCAGGACATGCAGACATGTTCATGCACACAAATGCATATCCTGTGCGGGAATCGAACCCACGACCTGCAGCGCAATAGCTAGAATCTTTACCAGAGTCTTAACCAACTGCGCCAACTGGCCCGTCAAATTGTTATTAGAATCCTTTCCACAAGTTATCTAAAATATCAGTTTATATACTTGCATAGACCCCTAAGTAATAGTAACTTTGCATAATTTGCTGGGTGCGCGTAGACTACGGTGGGTCCACCCGTATATACGCGTGCCTCTACAGGTCTCATCGAGGCGACGCTGAGACAACTCGCTTTTTTGAACGCGTCCAAGAAGCAACCGACAGTGTGCTGGAACGGTATCCTGCAGCTGAGGTAATTGTCCTCGGAGACTTTAACGCTCACCATAGTGAGTGGCTGGGGTCTTCGCGGACCGACCACGCAGGCAAAACGATCCATGATTTTGCTCTGGCCTATGGTTTCTCGCAACTGGTGCAGGAAGTAACCCGCATTCCAGATATCGAGAACCATGAGCCCTCTTTGTTGGACCTTCTGCTGACCACGCATCCAGATAATTACCAGGTCTCCGTCGGCGCCCCTTTGGGATCGTCCGATCATTGCCTGGTTAAATCTGAGGTACCTCTAGCGCAACCAGGAAGATCTCGACCCCGCGAGACGCGCAAAGTTTGGCATTATCGTTCAGCAGATTGGGATGGACTGCGGGAGTTTTATGCGTCCTACCCATGGAGGCAGCTTTGTTTCTCAACAGATAATCCGGACAGCTGCGCAGCCTCTGTCGCTGATGTCGTATTGCAGGGCATGGAATGTTATATTCCATCTTCTGTAGTACCCATCGGCGGAACGAGTCAACCCTGGTTCGATGGGTCCAGTGCAAAGGCTTCTAACCTTAAGCAAGACGCCTATCGGGCCTGGTCACAAGCGCATGCTCGGAATGATCCGGATGTATCCAAACTGAGGAAAATATACAATTCTGCCTCTTGGTCCAGCAAGAAGCAAATTGCCAGAGCAAAGTTCCAGCACATCGGCAGAATTGGTGATCGACTTGTTGGTTTCCCTTCAGGGAGCCGAGCATTTTGGTCGCTTGCCAAAGCTGTCGAGGGTAATTTCTGTCGTTCGTCTCTTCCACCATTGCACGCTTCGGATGGCTATCTGGCTCACACTGCAAAGGAGAAGGCCGATCTTCTCGCTGCTATCTTTGCATCGAACTCAACATTTGATGACGGGGGAGCCTCACCGCCTACTATCCCGCGGTGCAACAGCTCAATGCCAGAAGTTCGCTTTTCGGCGAGCTCTACTCTCCCTCGACGTCCGTAAATCGAGTGGGCCAGACGGCATCCCCGCCATTGTGCTAAGGACGTGTGCTCCAGAGTTGTCTCCAGTGTTGACGCGCCTCTTCAGGCTTTCCTATACCGCCGGACGTGTTCCTTCTTCGTGGAAGACTGCCCTAGTACATCCGATTCCCAAAAAGGGGGACCGAACAGATCCGACCAACTACAGGCCTATAGCGATAACCTCCCTTCTCTCTAAGGTGATGGAGCGGGTCATCAACACTCAGCTGCTCAGGTACCTAGAGGAGCACCAGCTGATAAGCGACCGCCAGTACGGCTTTCGTCATTGTCGTTCAGCTGGTGACCTTCTCGTTTACCTGACGCACCGATGGGCTGAAGCCATAGAGAATAAAGGCAAGGCATTGGCAGTAAGCCTAGATATCGCTAAGGCCTTTGACCGGGTCTGGCACAGGGCACTTCTATCGAAGCTACCGTCTTATGGAATTCCCGAGGGTTTGTGCACTTGGGTGACCAGCTTTCTTGCTGATCGGAGCATCAAAGTCGCTGTTGACGGATGCTGCTCCGACGTCATGAATATTAATGCTGGCGTACCCCAAGGCTGCGTGCTATCGCCCACTCTGTTCATCCTGCATATCAATGATATGCTGGAAATTCCCAGCGTTCACTGCTATGCGGATGACAGCACCGGCGATGCCCAATATACTGGCCGTGCTAACATCCTTGGTTGGAGGAAAGCCGAATGCAACTTGTGTCTGAAGTCGAGACTTCCTTGGAGCGGGTCTCGGAATGGGGAAGACTTAATTTAGTCCAATTTAACCCTTCGAAGACACAGGTCTGCGCGTTCTCCACGAAAAAAACCCCTTTCGTAGTTGCACCAAAGTTCGAAGACACTCCCCTCATCATCTCAAAGAGTATCGGGATCCTCGGTGTCGACATTGCGAGTGATGTCCAGTTTCGAGGTCATTTGGAGAGTAAAGCCAAGCTGGCTTCAAAAAAGCTGGGTGTGCTTAATAGGTCTAAGTGATAACACTACAATACTATGTGATAATACTTTACACCACTCCAGCGGCTGCAGCTATATAAAGCGCAGGTTAGGCCGCATATGGAGTACTGCTCACACCTCTGGGCAGGCGCACCCGCTTATCAGCTCGATCCACTTGCCTCGGTGCAAAGGCGGGCCACTCGTATTGTTGGCGATCCTGAACTCACTGGCGGTTTGGAACCTCTCAGCATTCGGAGGGATATAGGCTCCCTTTGTGTGTTCTATCGCCTATATAATGGGGAGTGTTCTAAAGAACTTTTCGACCTGGTGCCGTCATCACCCTTCTACCACCGCACCGCTCGCCGGCGATGTGGAGTTCATCCTCATATCCTCGAGCCGCCTCGATCGTCCACACAACGGTTCAGTCGGACGTTCCTACTGCGGACCATTAGGATGTGGAATGACCTCCCCATTACGGTTTTCCCTCAGCGCTACGATATGGGGTTCTTCAAAAAAGGCGTGAAAAGAGCTCTTCAAGGTCGGCAACACATCGGCAATCCCCTTGGTATTGCAAATGTCCATAGGCGGCGGTGACCACTTACCATCAGGTGGACCGTCTGCCTGTTTGTCAACCTATTGACATAAAAAAAAAAAAAAAAAATTTAGATATGAATGCATCTCCATATTAAAATGTACACACCTAGTACCTAATCGCCACGACATGGTCACCAATTCGTAGCACGATCAATTGAATACTAAGTCGAGTTAAATATTTCTTGGAACCATCTATTGAATGATATCCGCTGTAAATAAATTGATATATTCACAAGATACGCTCATGTAATTATGTTTCATATGTTGTACATACAGATTATTCCATATGCAGGGAAACGATAAAGATACAACCGGGGCAGTACCAACCTAAATTATAGGGATACATTGATAACAACATCAATTTATTTGGAAAAACAGCCAAATTTGGTCAGATTGTCCAAAAAATATTTAAAAATGTTACCATTACCATTCTGAGTTTCTTGCCGGATTCTTCTCAGTTGAAAGCCGAGTTCCGAACCGGTGGTAACTTCAGTAAATTTGGCCTTCATAAGTGCACATCTGGGGCCGAAATTGAAAAAATGGCTTTGACTTTAAATTATGTATTTTTTATTGTTTGGAGACCTATCATTTATCTATTGTATGAAGTCAGCAATATGAAAATAGTCAAACTTTTGTTTGGTTCTTTTTGAATCGCACAAGTATTATCGTTATTATAATAAATCGTTAATGTAAATGACAGGAAGGCACACTGATACAAAAACATGTAATGTAGACCATTCAAAACCCATCGGACAAAAACGAAGCGCTGACGACATACCGTTGCTATATACCCTCTCAATAACAAAAATACGATATGGAAATAAGTAAACGTTCGAGACTGTAATTTATACGTATACATGCATTGATCGATCAAGTGTGGAAACACATTAACAACTTTAATACAATCCGCCCAACGCAAAACAAAGGCGCCAAAGAGTTTAAGTGCTCTATGTTCCATTCAACGTCTTCATACCATCAGATAACTCACTTTTTTACCCACAGGCTTCGAGAACTATATAACCATTGTTTTAACTTCAATCAAGATTACATTCTTAATGCGACTCCGAATAAAATTGTTGTAGGAGCTCTATGAAGGCTTTCGAGTTTATAGATTCTCAATTAGGTATCTACTCACTACTCACCTAAGGCCCACTTGCGTCAACTTGGGTTACAATTTTAACCTTTTACCCCGAAGTGATAACCTAAAAGCTGTGTCAAAGTGATGTAACTTCTGGTTTAATGGTTTAAATTTTAACCCAGGTTGATGCAAGTGGGCCGGACGATCCCATACTTAATTTTTATTCTTGGATATCATTCATACCATCGTTTTTTAATTTGTCAATAATCTTCATAATCATAATTATCTAGCTAAATGGACATACCTATTACTCGTATAATATAATGCTCAATATTTAGGTAAGTAGGTACTGTGTTATTTTATTTCTCGGTTAACTGTAATAAACATTATAATTGCAACAGTGTTCCTTATAAGTTTAGCAAGGCCTTGACTGTCCTTAGTGGATATAAATATAATTGTACTGCTAAGTACAATCATTCCATTACCTACAAGATATGACGTGGGAATCGTCCAAATTTATCTCTATGACGTCATTAGAGTCAATTTGGGTATCATGAGGTTCATTTTAGAACCCTATATAGTTATGAATTGCCCTTAACTTAAGAATTGTGTTGAGATTAATCTGAGACCCATATATGAATGTGTCGATTGTCGACAGACGGAGACTTTCCTATTTTAGCTAGGAAATTATATGTGTTTAGCTGGTTCTGGTTGATTAGTATTGGTTATAATAATTTTATGGGCACTTGGTTATTAGGTCTCGTGAAAATCTGTTAAGTACGTCACATCTTATCTTGTTGTCTTCCATATATTTATACGTAGATTTTTATCGTAAGTGAAAGTACTTAGATATCTTTACACAGTTAAAAACATACATTTACACAAAAATCATAGACGTCATTTTTTTCATGAACATATCCAAACGTAGCATTTATCAGATAGCTAATTATTTACCCCCTTATTCATAGAAGTTATCAAACGTTGATTAGCTAAACTGAAGTCTTTATCTGACACGTGACATTTGATGATCGAAAGAGTGAGACGGAGGACACTATTTCACTGATTTAGTTAAAAAGCGATTATGAATAAGGGGGTTAGTCTAAAAGGAAATTGAACATTATTGATCGGTAATATACCTATATCATTATGTTATCGTTCTAGGATAGAATTATTAAAATGTATGAAAATAAAATAATATCACAAATATTGCATAGGTACTGGTTGCATTACGTCTGAATTAGAATATAATGCTGTGATTAATTTTGAAGTCTGAATTGTCAATAATGGGAAGTAGCGGGCAAATTTTAAATACACTTTATTCGTACCTGTTTGGAATTACGTATTGGTTGCTAAAGCGGAACTGACGGCAAAGCTCATCCTTTATGGTGACTCGTCACCTGGCGATGGCGGGAGCCGTCCTTCACCGTCTGAGCAGCGACGGGACGCGACGCGACGCGACAATGTCGGTCGTTCACGCACAACCCTAGCTAATTATAGTTACACTGTGAATGGGTCGCGCGACACATTCTATTCCAAAATAGATAGCTACACTTTTTTCTCAGTTTACGGGTCGCCCACCTGCTGATGTTAATAGTTTTAAAAGACTTCATTAGACAGTCACATGAAAAAAAAATCAAAGACCTTTGAGATAGGTATTAGGTATACAATTTAGATTCATTCACAGATCTTTGGAATTTCCCGATTCGACGTAAACAGGTCTTTGAATAAATACGAACAAGATGATATGAGATTAAATCGTATCGCGTCGACATAATAATACAATTAATATGGTAGTTAGCGCCTCTCTATCAACGATCCCGTATAGATCATCGAGTCAGGGTCGAGCGGAAGTTTGACCCTATTGCCGATCAATTGATACTGAACGAAATCATTACATAGAGCCGTGTTGCACGCTCGCTTCCATGATCATGTTACCTCTTTGGCAAACAGACTCTACATATAACTATGTTTCTTAATTTAGAGATATTGCGAAGGATATCTGCCTGATTGCTTCAATGTTTGATTGATTGGTCCGGAAGCGATTCTTTTCATAAAAACTTGTATTTTTAAAGGTTAATAGAATAACAGCGCATGAAATAATTCAGTTTCTATATCGTCGTCCTCGTTCGAGAAAACAAAGAGTCATTAATTTCCCTAGGTTTGTTCAATGGAGTATGTCTTGTTTTATTAGCGAGCGTCGTCGATCCAGCTCCTCAACCCACACCCAATGATACAACCATTATACGCTCGATTACTTTCAAATTACCTCTTTACTTTGAGGTTCTATGTCGATATTGCTCGAGAATCGTCTAGAGGTGAACACAATTAGTTTTATTCGACACAAATCTGATTCCCGTGATAGGTCACAGACTTAAACCACGATAACCAATCAATAATTGCTTGAGTTAACTATAATATGATTACTATTTCTTAAAATATCATACTTTATCAACAGATGAGCTGTTTCATTTACACTTCTAACCAAAAACATAAATTAGCCTTAGAATCGCTTCATAAGGGTGTGCAATTTATGTTTATCGTGGATAGAATATTAATTTACTTATCTATTCAAATGTGTAAGTCTACACCACTAGAGAGTAAATAAAGTATAAAATAAATTATTTGCCTCGGGTGTGTCGTTTAATTATACATGACATATGTTATCTTATGCATGGAAAGTGTATCTTATGAAATATGCACCTCATCGTTAGGTTTATGTAATTTGTAATGAATGACACGGTTGCATAATAACGCATTCAATTGTATTGTTGCATTAGCATGAACACAATGCGGCTCTTCATCCAATTCAGTTTGCACTGAAGACCCCCTGAAATCAATGCACATGCATTACTGCTAATACGAGCTTACACAACATGTGGGTTGTTCACATACAAACCCACCGAGTTAATGACACACTCGACTCGTCGGCACCTTTTTTTTTTTTTTTTTTTTTTTTTTTCGTGGGGAAATCCTCATAGGATACCCGACCGCCCCGGGGGTAGCGGCCAGGTTATGCCGGACTTGTACCGGCTAAAACCTCACGGTGGTCGCCATCTGCGCTGTAGAGGGGGGCGGGCTCTCGTGTTGAACGCGTACCTGCTCACCCCTCCAAGCGCGGCGCTTTGATAGCTCGTCCCGGGGGAAGTCTGACACCTCCCCCCAGCACCCTCGCAGTGCTATCGCACGATGAGTCGTGACCACGTCGACCCATCGTCCTCCTTGGGGTCGCTTCTGAGCGCACAGAGCCCCCGCCCTGATTGCCCACGACCCCAAAGGCCCCGTTTAGTCGCCTTTTACGAGAGGCAGGGGAACACCGTAGCTGTTATTCTAAGCCCCAGCTACAGGGCAGGAGGGCCGCCACGAGGCACGTCTGCGCCTCGGCGGCGTCGTCTCCGAGCGGGATCGGCTCTCTCCCGATCCCGCTCAGCAGCCTCCTTCTGGACCATTACGGTCTCACAGAAGGAGGCTACGGCCCTCCACGCTGTATCCCCGCTCAGCATCGCCGACACGACTGCTGGCAGGGAGAGATTCCGCCCGATCAGGCCGACCAGGATCCGCCGCTCGGGTTCCCACGCAGGGCACACTGCGAGCGTGTGCGATGCGGAATCCTGGCCGCTCCCACCGCAGTGGAAGCAGGCCGCCGTCGCCTCACGTCCAATCTTACACAGATAATCACCGAAGCACCCGTGCCCGGTGAGTATCTGTGTGAGCCTGTAGGTGAGTCGTCCACCTTGTCGCTGCATCCAGGCCTCGAAGACCGGCAGGACTGCTCCAACGACGCGTTTGCGCGCATGACGCTCCTCCCGGAGCCTCGCGCGCCACGTCGCGAATGTGATAATTCGTTCCTGCCGTTTGATCGCCTCTTCTGGGTCGCCTCCACCGCTCTGACGGACGATGCGAATCCGGTCATAGACCCTCGCATCCATATCCGCCAGAATATCAAGTGGCGGAAAGCGAGCCAGAATTGTCGCCGCCTCAAAGGATACTGTGCGGTATCCTCGTACGATCCGTAGCGCCATCCTTCACTGGACGCTGTAGATTTTCGTCCTACAGCGTCGGATGGCCAGCCTCTTCGCCCATACGGGCGCCCCGTACAGGGCCACGGATCGTATGACCCCCGCATAGAGGCGGCGAACTTCCTCTCTCGGTCCCCCGAGATTGGGCAGCAGTCTGTGCATGGCACCCGCTACCCTCTCGATCCGGGGGACGAGGCGATCAAAATGCTCTTCAAAGCCCCAGCGACTGTCTAGGGTGAGGCCCAGGTACTTCATGTACCGCCCCACCCTGACTTCCGACCCACCTACTTGAACGCGCGAGTCGGGTGGTTCCCTGCTCCTAGGCAGTTTGTGAAACCAAAGCGCCTCGGTCTTGTGAGGCGCTATCTCCAGACCCAACTCGCGGATTTTGGCGACGACGACTTCTACCCCAAGCTCGGCGAGCTCCTTGGTCCTCTCGAAGGTATCCCCACTGGCAACCACCAACGTGTCATCTGCATAGCAGACGACATTTATGCCAGTGGGGAGGTTGACACGCAGAACCGCATCATACGCAAGGTTCCACAGCAACGGGCCCAACACCGACCCCTGTGGAACCCCACATGTAATCTCCCTCCGGATTCTCGTACCATCTTGGTCCATGTACAGGATGTACCTATCGCGCAAGTAGTCACCGACCACGCCTTGCAGGTAGGAGGGCACCTGATGATATACTAGTGCCCCCCTGATTGCGTCCCAAGGCAGAGAGTTAAAGGCGTTGACGATGTCAAGACTTATCGCCAACGCCACTCCACCCCGAGACACAGCCTGCTCCGACAGGAAACGGACGCGCAAGACTGCATCTACAGTCGAGCGCCCCTGCCGGAAGCCGAACTGACTATCAGCCAGATCGGGACCAACGCGCGACAGATGCCCGTTGAGACGAGCGGCAACTATTCGTTCGAACAATTTGCCAGCCTCGTCCAACAGGCATATGGGACGGTACGCCGAGGGAGAATCTACGGGTCTGCCCTCCTTCTTCAAGAGGACCAAACTTGCTTCCTTCCAAGCCGTAGGGAACTTGGCATAACGGAGGCAGCTGTTGAACAACTGCCTCAGCCTGTCCCCTAAGGCAGCCAGACTCAACACCCACACCCGACCCGGTACGCCATCGGGTCCTGGTGCGGTGCTTCGGGCTTTCAAGCGGCCAACAGCTCGATCTAGCTCCTGTACGGTCACCCCCATCTCGTCATGCCACTCCCACGACGTAAGGGGGTGGACTGAGGGACCTGACCGGCCTACCGGGAAGAGAGTATTCACGACTCGACCCAGCAGGCCCGGATCTAGGGTTTCCGTCAGGGGGGGCACCCATGGCCTGAGTTTACCCAGGACCATCTTATACGGGCGCCCCCACGGATCCTCGTTGAGTCCCTCCAAGAGCTCATCCCAGCACCGTTTTTTGGCGTCTGAGATGGCGATCTGCATCGCTACTGTAGCCGCTCGATATGCCCTATAGAGACTGGCTGCCTCCTCGGCAGGAGTTCGCCTTCGCCTTCGGGCTCTGGTGTACAGGCGGCGGCTCCGCAAGCAAACCGCGCGAATTTGCGCGATTTCTGCTGACCACCAGTACACCGCCCGGAACTTGGGGCGACTGGACCGCGGCATCGATGCATCGCAAATTTGCGTCATCGTGCCGCGGAACCAGTTTGCTTCTCTCTCCGGATCGGACGGAATCTCCACGGGACTCGTCGGCACCTGGGTGAAATTAACTTTAAATATAGAACGCCTATGATCCAACGTGGCCTTACTGAAAATGTAAGTGAAAGGACTCGTACTCGTTCAGAATTTATTAAATGGTTGTATTACAACTTCAATTGTTTCAAATGTCAATCGTATGAATTAATTTGTAGTACAATGCATGATTGACGTATCGATCGATATCGCGTATCTGTAGCGGTAATTGAATCTTTGTTTTCCAAGTGGGTGTCGTTGGCTGTGGTGTGCGTTGCGTCTCCTACGCGCGCATCGCTAGCAACAAACGAACGCAGGAAGTTGACTCACTCGCAAGTAGTTCCGAAGCGATCAATTTCAATTCACTTAATATTCCGGAGAGGATCCTCCGCAAATCATTCTGCGGAAAGGCGGTCAGTGCCAGCCGAAATTTCAAACATTACATGTCATGTTAATATTACTATATGAATATATATTTTATAACTTCCATTATCAATTTATACCGTAATCGTTTATTGTGGTAGCAGGCAATATATTTGCCGTATCACGTTTTAACAAAAACGAGTTATGTGAATATTCACCCTATGAATTTAGAAGTCAAACTACCTTCTTGTGGATTTGTTAAGTTATGTATGTTCCTATGCATATATGATGCAAACTACACGTATACCTAAGATTTTAAGGGTTGCCTGCCTATAAAAAGGCTTCCTTTATTTTTTATTTTTATAGAAATTAAAATTACACAATAGTACATTATGATACGTGTGCAAATTTGGTTATTAACACTCGAGGCGGTATTAAGCGATAAGTGAGCGGAGAGTGTAATAATCAATGCAGTCATACGACGTTTTTCAACACACTTGCGAGGAAAAAAACAGACTTGTATTTTTTTTTGATAATAATCAATTACACAATGAGAACGTTAAAAAATATGGCGTGCAGGCATATTTTTTTTACAGCTGTGAACTGTCAAACTTGTGTTGTGTGTGTACTTTACATTACTGTGCGGTAACGTAAAGTTAAAAGCACTAGTGCGTAATAAGCATTAAGATACTAAAAACGGTACAATAAATCTCATTTACGAGCGAGTGTGTTGAAAAGCATAAATGTATGTATTTTGCATGTGTATATGACGTGTATACATTTTAGTTTAATTAAAGTTTAACCCAACCCTGGAGTAAATAACGTTGGTATTTTCATGCAAAAGCTTAGCTGATGTAATAGGTGGCAATTGGTAAATTGTTTATGGCATTATACATGCAGCGACATGAGCTCAGGAACACATTGCAAAATTAACACCGCCTTCTAACCTAACTAATGTTTTTTTACTAAATATCATATCAAGGAAATTAAGTGCCAATTAGGAGTATCCGCAGGTAATTCATGTTATGTAAATGTAGCTGTAAAACATGCTTAATTACTCTTTCGAGTCTACAACAGCACTTAATCAAGAACTTTTTCAAAATCAAAATGTAGCGCTCGTTGAGAATTCCATCGAAGCTATCGTATATTAATACGAATATAGTATATTTCATTACGAGTGCAGAAAGCCTGTCATTGCAAAGAGTTCCGACTAATTTAGAATTAAGTTATAATTGAAATTTTTTTTTTTTTTTTATATGTTTTTTTTTGTATAAACTTCGTGGTTGGTTTTTTCTTTTTAATAGACATTATTTTGATAGTTGGGAAAGAGAACGCACGAGTTCGGAAAAGGTAAAGAAATAGCTTGAATATGTAATAGCCCACATCACGAACGCTATACGTCCCTGCAATAGGACACTTTTTGAGCAACTGTATTAAAAAAATATTATTTTTATGATTAAATAAAGTAAAACGAAAGTAGAATCAATATGTCTCCAATTATTCTCTACGACGTAGGTATATTGGCGACTTGAAGTACAAAGTCGTCGTCGTCGTTGGCGAGAGTTGCGATGGCAGAAGGGAGCCGAGGGTATCAGGTCGTACAATTCTTTAGAACACTTTCCGTTGTACAAGCGGTACAACAGACATAGAAGAGGTATCCGCAGTTTAAGGGGCTTTGAACCCCTTATTTGTCTCGGGCAGAAATGCTATATTCTTATCTTATATAAAATTTTCGTGTCACAGTTTTGGTAACGAGAATAGGACGTAAACTATTTTTCATACCCGTAGAGTAGGGTAGGGTAGTACCACGCGAATGAAGTCGCGCCGGGCATCTAGTCTAGTTATAAAATGTATATGGTATAAAACTCAGGATAACCTCAAAGATAACAAAAGGATGACAAATGTCTATATGTAACTTGGTTATAGGTAACGTAGGTACTGTTCGAATGTGGTAATAGTAGTATTTATCTACTCTGAGGTAATAGCATCTATGTATTAGGGTTTCACAAGGAGGTTTTTACTTATAAAGCCTTCCTTCCCGTTTACCGCTAAATCTGCTGTCTGGGTATTGTCATTAAGCAGTTTATGTTTACAGGATAATAAAATTCTTTGATCCAAATGGCATCCGATTGTTTCTGTAAGGGAAATAGGTATATTTTTTGATATGCCTTCCTTTTTTGTAGTAGTTTACTCATCCCGTGACTAGGAACTTCATCCCGATTTGTTCAAACATATATGGACACAAAGACGACATGTGTTTTTCGACATATCCAGTAATCATGATGTTGATTCGCGATAATCTCGCCTATAACACGGAATGAATGAGCTCTAAAGTGTTTTCCACGAAGCTTGTACAGTGTTGTCTTGTTTTTAGTTTCAGCGCTGTAAAGTAAAACGTATTTCCCGGTCGGTTCCTCGAACTTGACCTTCTAGAGTCTAAACATTTCATAATAATAGTAAAATTATAAGAAGTTTCAAAACAGTAGTTACCTACAAATAAATCTAAGGAACTGCTAATTACTATATTAGTTAATCAGTCGATCCGTCCGACCGTTTGCATGTTAGAGCCATTTTACTCTTCTATTTGGTCTTCTTCGCTTTTTAGCACAGTAATAGCATCTAGATTTATTAGTAAATTTATAATGACAGTAAAGTTGTTAAAAACTTCCTGTTCATCTTGGATCATCTTCATATTCGAAGATGGTGTCTTTGTAGGTGTTCAGGACACTTAAAAAACTGCTCTACCGAAGCAATATTTTTTAATTAGTTATAAATGCTTTATATTATATTTACTTAATTAAATATATTTAAAAATATACAAATTACAATCTTATAGAATATATCCTCGAGACTTTTCCTCCACAAAACCTCCTCGGTAAAAACCAAATGCAGAATAATACTAAAATAATTTAACTTCTGAATTTATCGAATTTTCCTTCAACTTCTAGATTCAAAACAACATGAGTATAATTAAACAACACTTCTTGAATTGTTGAGGTAATTGTTGCAAACAATATTAACGGGATTTGAGAATAAAATATAGGTACGTATTTTTTATCTAAGCCTGACTAATTCGCTAAGCGATTTCGATTACTAAGTTTTGAAATAAATAATGTCATACTCTGCAATTGCACTTTCACCACTTTGCATTGCCACCTTGATACCGTAAACGTATATCGAAAAGTGCACCTGGTTTACATAAAATTCATTAGTTTTTTAACCGACTTAAAAAAAGGAGGAGGTTCTCAATTCGGTTGTATTTTTTTTTAATGTTTGTTAACTCATAACTCCGACATTTATTAACCGATTTGGAAAATTCTTTTTTGTCTGGAATGGTACACTTCCCGTTTGGTCCCATTGTAATCAGATCAGGATTTCATTACTTCTTAGTGTACTTTGAAGTCGGTATACGTTTTTTGTAAAACAGTCCAATTATTACTGCGACGAGTGAACTGAAACGAATGTGTTGGACTGAAATCATGGGACTAGTTCGGGTCGGTGCGTGAGGTGCGTGCTTTTAACGTAAACATGAAAATGTAAAAACACTTTTAGTACGATGCTACAACGCTTACCTACACCATTGCGAAGCTTGTAGTAAACATTCACAAGGCGAAGGTTATTCTTAATACAAATAATAACAATATAATTCACGTGAAACTCCAGTTAATTTCACATTTGTTTCGATGGAAAAGATAATTTTAGAAAGACACTTATATTAATTTTCTACGTCGTAGTCAGTAACAAAAACTCGACATTTATCTACATCATAGTTCCCGAAGACTAACCGCATTTGCTAATGAAATCTTTTTTTAAATGTTCCAACTGATGATTAACCTATTCCTGTATGATTTGATTTTATTATTCCACTTATCCTAAATAGCCCAGAAAATAATAAATTTTCCAAGTAAAAAAACATGATACAATAAAATGCACGTAACGATTCTTTTCTTTAGCAAAACAATTTTGCCTACGGTACATAAAAATCTGCAACGCTGCAGCATACTTGACTTTCTAGATACCAGGAATTCGTAAAAAAATAAGGTCATAAAACGCTATTTATTTTATAAATTGTACAAAATCCAAAGTACTAGACAATCTATATATATAAAAATGAATTGCTGTTCGTTAGTCTCGCTAAAACTCGAGAACGACTGGACCGATTTGGCTAATTTTGGTTTAGAAATATTTGTGGAAGTCCAGGGAAGGTTTAAAAGTAGGGTAGGGTAGGGTAGGATAGGGCATCACGTGAACGAGGTCGCGCCGGGCAGCTAGTTTTAAAATAAAATAAATCTTTCAAGTACATATTACAATGCTAATTATGTGTGAGGGGTGTGTGTGTGTAAGATAAAAAAAATAACAAATCTGAAAAATGGGGAAACATCTTCGAGACTCGAAACCCATGATGAACGAATTATTTACGTACCTACAAGTTTGTACGGAACCCTCGGTGCGTGAGTCTGACTCTCACCTTGGCCGGTTTTTTTATTCTATCCATCCTCGTAACTCCTCCAATCCAGCTCAGCATTTTCTTTCTTTGTAACAGAAAAATGGCAGAGTTTTATAAAGTGTGAGCCTCATGATATCACAACTGTAGACTAATTATGACAATTATCAAGATTAATATCTATAAATTAGCAAGTTTAGTCGGAACAGTTTGCGCGCGTGGATGTGTGTTGATTCGGTACACAGAATCACAAAGTTCGTTAAATGTGGTTTTACAATCTGCTAAAAGCTAAAGGTGTTCCAAATAACATTCCGTTAATATATTCCGTTTTACACGTGTTTGTGAATCGTGGAAATAATTGGATACAACACCTACCCAGACTGCGAGGCGCTTATTGGTTCGCTTTGTTTCAAAATTTCATATCGGAAGCGTTTGTTTCGTTCTCTGAAAGATCTTTTGTTTCTTTGTGCTCTAAATAAAAGTAACACAAAGTCTATGCTACGGCTACAATATGTAACACAGTATTCGTATGAAGAAAGGTGACGTTATAGAGTTCGTAGCGAATAAATACTGAACGACTGACGTCGGTGTTGCGGCAGTCCGGATAGTAGCTATGTAACCCAGCATAGAGTATATATAGAAACAAACAGTCCGGAAGGATTCCCGGCTATGTCTATGTCGGACTCAAAGTTACCTAAACAAAACTAGAGCGTCTAGATTTCCAGAGAAAGCGTGCCATAAACAAAGTCAATTGGTCTAAACGAGCGAATTTTTATTCTGGGGCGATGAGATCATTAGGTGAATGGCCGATGGCGAAGCGGTGTTTGTAGAAATGGGTCGCTGGGACTCCACCATGACATTGATGGCTTGAGAGCAAGATTAAAAACAACCTCATTACATGCCTATTGCCTATAGGTAGGTAAAACTTGATATACAACAATGCAAGAATTAAGTTACTTAAAAAAAATATGATGAAATGTTAGTAGACAATATTTCAAAATATTGACGACAAAAATAAATAAAACATCGTATAAAGAAGAAACTTTTATATAGAATAATCACCAGCCGTCTCAATTAGAAAAAACTTTCATGTTTTTAAATCTGTTTAATAAATACATTCTTAGGAGTCATTTTTTAACAAAACATTTCCAGTTTAATTCGAGGGTACACAGAATAATCCGCAAAGAAATTATGAGATGAAAACTTGACGATGCGATGAAAATGTATAGTTACATGTATTATTTTACACAAAATGATATAGGCAGGAGCGTGGTTTTCTTTTGTGCTTCGATAAGATATTGTTCAATATTTTTGGAGTCGCTGATTGTTTCCTTACAATGACTCTTATTTGTGTCATAGATATGTAGAGTAATACGTATGTACTTATTTTTTATATATATATTTACTACCTAAGGATAATACAGTAAGTTTTGGTTTTAGATTCGTCTTCTTCACATGGAAGCTGATGTTGAAGGAGGAGTCTGAAGGATTCAATATTTTTCTTCAGTTCTCGTGATAAAGGCTAGTTTCAAAGGTGATAAGTACAGATGAAAGGGATTATAGGGATTGTTACAAAATTATCACAAATCTGATTCAAGGAAAATAAAAACAGTAGTAAATAAAAAATCCACATTCAACTACATATTTTATTTATGAAGTAGTTGTGATGTACTAAATTAATTAATAACAAAATTTCAGTGATGCCTATTAAATTTATAATGCCCATTGAATCAATAATACCAAACTGATTAAGCCTGATTGATATCTCATTTGTAGTGATCAGCGTCCCATTTTTTTGTGTCCGGATCGGTTAATGGTCCGCGCCCCATCAATCTGGTTGATTGGTGAAATTGAGAGGCGCCGTCTGAGCTTGCTAAATAACTAGATGCATTCTGACTAGCGTTCTGTCTGACTCATTCACCCGTGCAGCCGTGTGACCGTACTAAATAAGAACCCCCCTTACTCATAAAACGTTATTTAACTAATATACTGTTTAAAGGGTCACGTAAATAACGTCACTCTATTGTCATTGTCAAATAATGTGTCATTATTTACGTGACCCTTTAAACAGTATATTAGTTAAATAGCGCTTTATGAGTAAGGGGGCTAGTCTTTTAGTTATACAGGGTTACTGGTTATATGTTATGATTCCGTTTCAGGGTCGTAGGAGGGGTCATTCACTATTGACCCCATGATATTATGACATGTAAATGTGAACCAGTCTCAAGATATGATCAATTTTGTATATTTAAACAAAAACGCATTCAAAATGGTTCACCCATTTAAGAGCTACGGTACCATAGACCCCTCTTTTTGCGTCGGGGGCTAAAAAAAGGCATGTTAAAAAATCGATACACAAAACGAATGCTGGTAGTCTCACTTATTTATTACTAGCTGTCCCCCGCGGTTTCACCCGCATTCCCGGGATAAAAATTAGCCTATGTCTTTTTCCATACCATAGGCTATCTGCATGCCAAATTTCGTGTTGATCCGTTGAGTAGTTGAGGCGTGAAGGCGTAACAAACAAACAAACAAATAAACAAACAAACTCACTTTCGCATTTATAATATTAGTTAGGATTTAAGTAAGTTATAAAATACAAATTAACTTCGAACATTTTTAAATGAGGGCACTCGAAAAAAAAAGATTTTTTTTATAAGTACCTAAGGAAAATCCTGTTTTTCTTGAAAAATATTCTAACTGTTGAGCTGCGGAATATTTTTATTATATTTACACATTAATAGCTATCCAAAATCATATAGAAACGCTATTAAATGGTTTAAGATTAAACCTGCGTAGACTAAAGTAATGTGTGGTGAGGTTTTAATAATGTGCTGCTATGTTCAATTGATTTTGATTCCAGCGTGTTGGTGAAACCTTAGTGAATAGCAAGTAGGCGTGCCGACTTCATGGGTGATCGGGGGCTCCAGCGAAGATCATCATCATCATCTTCAGCCTTTTCTTGAGTCCACTGCTGGATATAGGCCTTACCCAAAGCGCGCCACTCCTTCCGGTTTCTTACCACCCACATCCAGCCCAGTCCGGTCACTTTTTTGAGTTCAGAAATGGATTTAGAGCAATATCTCTACAACCTCACTCGCTCATGGGACCAGGTCTACTACTCTTAGATTATTCTATTTTCTTACGTATCACAGAAATTCACATTTAACCGTCATATCAAGTTCACATTTACCTGTCATATCATGAGGTAATTTAATAGTGAATGAACCCTCCTATAACCCCCAAACGAGATCGTGACATATAATCAGTAACCCTGTATAGAAAATACTTAATATCAAGGGAACATCAGTGATTCATGATGGGATAAATAAAATGCTGAGCTATCTCATAATCTCAAGAGATGTAGAGCACAACGTGTTCTATGCTACTGAAATACCTCCTCTTACAGAAGGGAAGTGAACTTGTGAAGTGAGGGTCAGCAACGTGCGAGTGACATCCCTGGTTCGTATTGCAAGCGTCCATATGGTATGGTTGTTTGCTATCAAAATTGACATTTACGTCGGATTAACAACCAAAGCCTAATGTTTAGTAGACTGTATACTCCACTCGGACGGAACATAGAAGAGTAACTTTACACCGTGGACCGCTAATAAACAACGAAACGGCTACTACGGTTGACGAATGGCACAGATATATAACTACAATATCACTTTCTTATCCTTGAAATATTTCGCAGCGGTCATTAGCAGTAATATCTTGTCACCAAGTAATTTTCATCCGTTGACCTATATTATAGAAGTGAATCTACAACTCTTGCCAGACGAATTTAAAATAAAATTACTGGGTTACAAAATAAATAAGAGTTATATTAAAGAAAATTTTACGACATATCATGTGATAGTATTTAAGTCTGTAGTGAACAGTGTGTATTTTCCAGGAATAAACAAGAAACAGGTTGATTGAAATTATCACGCTTCCCAGACACAATATGCTGCAGGCAAGACAATAGTGTAAATTAAAAATATTTGACACAGTTTGGAAAACGTTGCCGCTCTCAGTTTATGAAAGTGGCGCCTGCCTCGATCCAAATCTGTAAATCATACAATTTGGCATTGCGCCGAGCAAAGATTAGCGAACTAGACAAATAAAATACTGTTGATATAAGGATAACACTGGAACTTCCAAGTGTTATTTTCAATCAAATAAATTCTTAATCAAGGAATTTGAATGATTTGATATCCAATATTTTTAAATAATATATTAACAGAAGATGTTTCATTAATTTTGAATTACCTACCTAATTGTTATAATGAAAGATGGTTAGAAATGGAAAGGTACGAAAAACACACATAATACATAATGTTTATTTTAACATGATCCCATTTCCGCAGTAGAAGAGACTTATCTATTTATCAGATAACATAGATTTATCATACTGAAGGAAGTAACATTATTTTTATAACCATTATAAGAGTACTTGAACTCAATAATGTTTTATATACAAACAAATACCAAACGGACATTGATGAAACTGGCATCTAAGTTTATCAGAAACATATTTAGGAACATGAAAGCAGTGAACACTCTGTTTTTATTAGGAGCGGAGTGAGTCTTCGAGACGGCGTAGATACAAGGATGAAACGTTAGCGCAAAATTAGCGGTGCAATAACCGGCGTACATATTTCAGGCACTTTACGGTGACAAGTCATATAGTGTCGCCAGAAGGTATAATTTTTATTCTAATGAATATCTCCTTCATTGTCTTTATTGGGCTTATAACGCGGAAGTGAATACTGAAATAGGCTGCATGGTAATGACTCACGTTAACTCATGTGAACTCTACTCATGAAATTTAAGCGCAAGTATACTTTAAGATTTTAATTATGATTGGTAGGTAATATAAATAGATGTAAATAATGTGGTGCTAGTGAATATTCCAAGATATTTAAATGCAATGATACAGTAATTGTAAATGGGCAGTTACTCAGTGTGCCAAGTATCCGCTTTTTCTTTCGTTATTCTCTGATTTTGCAATCCGCTAATAGGGACGACAACTTCTTTAAAGGCTCAATCATTGGGTACAATATACGTTTATGCGTGTTATTTACTACGACTTTTATTATGTATTTATTTATACATATGTGTCATGATTTTATACAAAAAATAGTACAGCACGAGCAGTACGTAGCGAGAAGTGATATTTCTGGAGCTGGTAGCGAAGCTAAAGTTTGTTTGCGGTTTGTTTGAAGTGGTATCGTCATCTGCTGGATGGGTGCGATGTTATGACAGACCATCGCGTCCGCAAACGACTTATCCGCTATTTTAGTCAGAACTGCGAACTATTGCGGTGTCTACTGAAAATATTAACTATTCTTAGGTAAATACTGATTCACTTTTGAAACGATCTCGATCCCTTGTTATTTACTCTTTATTCAACACATATTAGTATCGAAGAATAAATACATACTTATTTGGGCTATTTTGGACACGGAATCGAAGCTCGTGCTACGGTTAAATATGTTGATACGATTACTGACAAGGAGTTAATGCGATCACAGATCAGAGGCGAAGAATGATATTATCTGACAAGTGGTTGACAGCTCTGTTGGACCACACATATGTGGCTTGTATGCGGTTTCTACGAAAAACATACGTTTGTAATACCTTTGTTTTGACTTTTACATTTTAATGTTAGGTTGGGGTTAGAACTATCAATGCACGTGATTTTAAAATATTTTCCATTTCATTTCATTTTGTGACAAATGGAGCCTGAATCTCACAGAACTGTCGTGGGATATAATTATTATAATATTGTGGGGATACATAATCGTAACCGTAATCTTCTTATATATAAAATTCTCGTGTCACAATGTTAGTTACCTTACTCCTCCGAAACGGCTTTACTGATTTTTACCAAGTTTTATATGCATATTCAGTAGGTCTGAAAATCGGCTACTATCTATTTTCATACCCCTAAGTGATAAGGGTAGGCACCACGCGAACGAAGTCGCGCCTGTCAGCTAGTATTAAACTAGATCTATTTTTATAGGATTTATTGCAACAGCATATTAAATTTTATCTTCATGTAGTAAAAGTAAAATATGCGTGTAGCTTTAGTTCGCTGTGTGTACATGGGAGGCAAGGGCGCCGAGGCGAGGTACTTTGGATAAGATACAGGCCGGTGCGGGCGCTACGTAGGGCCGCCTCGTGAGGCCCTATCCCAGAGCCGATAAATCAGTCGCGCTGGTGAATGGTGACATCACCGTCTGCGGAACGACCTTCCAGCTAATAGCAACATATATTTCCATGGCTTACGTACTGAATTAGGTCGGGATCTCTTCAATACATGTAAGTAGTTTATGATAACTATTTTCAGGCGAGTTGAGTAACCGTTTCATGTAATAAATTTTAAATATCAACATGTAGTAACTCTGTTTAATTGAACTAGAAATATCTACTTGTATAACAACTTTATGTATGTAAATTGCTTGTATAATAATCTTGGCGCCTCTAAATTTACATAAATAACAATATAGTAAACGTTAAATCCAGGGCAAGTAAATAGTTATTGTTGTCTCAAAAATCTTTTGTATTTCATTAACGATCTAAATATAAGTAGAGCTTACACTGAGTGAGGTGACATTATACAAGGATACACGAAAGTCACCTAAGTTTCATTGACACAATTGATTTGAGAAAACAATCAGAACTACTCACTCACATCTATACCTACCTATATGACGTTATACCAAGAATGAAGACGCATCATCAATTGTATAATTTTAATCTAAATCAATGAAATGTAAACAAATAAAAAATACATATCATAATATAACTAGTTAGAGACCCAAAAAACAAAATTTCGTAGCACCGCTGCTACAGGTCGTAGTCCTTACTGTAGAATTTTATTGTCGTGATGATAGCGTAGTAATAGCAATTAATTAAATTATGTAGCCAATTGATTAACAAAGGATTGACAACATGTTTTAAAATACAAATATATGTTAAACAATTAAATATACCTACTTATTGTAGCTAACAATAAAAACATGCATATCTGAGTGCACTCTACATGAACGTAGAGCCATAGCCGCCGCTACTCCGAAAACTTGCTGAACGTAGAATCGGAAAATCGATGCAGGCGCTCGATTTTTAAAATTGGAAGAGTTGGAGATCGACACCAAACGGGTGCGCGCGCGCAGTCAGTGGCCCGCAAGTCGTCGCGTCGCGCGCTCCGCTCTCCGAGCCGCTCTACCCCACGCCGCCGCACTCGACTCATTTTCCGAACGCACTAGAATAACTTCTATGAAATATTTAAATACGAATATATTGATATAATATAAAGAGGCTATTTTTCGAATAATCATCGTATAGTTAAAAATCAATTTATAAATTATTAAACACGTGTTTATATATAGTTGGCGCGAACTGAACACGGTGTCGCTGATATACACGTTTTTCACTGCGAGTGAATAATTAATTAGCGGGCGACGTCTTCGCTAGAAATTTCACTTTTTACCGGCAAGGATCGACGACTCGCCTTGTCTACGGAGCGTCTGACACGCAGGAGCATGCACCATTGATTCGAGTGAGTATAACTATTACCAAAAATACTTATTTAACAATTTTGAAGGTAAGCTAAAAGCTCCATATCAAATGTATTATTGCAGTTAGTTCACACCAGACTAGAAAATACTAACCGGTTATTTTTTTATGTTGTGTTTATTAGTTACTTTCTATGTATTAAGATGAAGTAACTTTATTAATGTAAATAAATCAAAGATTTTGTACATTAGTGTTTTAATCGCTAATGTAATATTAATCGAATCAATATTATATGATCGTGAATGATAGACCGGTAATTCATTGGTTGGTTTTCTAATGATTATTTCTTAGACACTTTCTATTGAACCACGCACTATCCAGTATGTATGTTGGTAGTTGGTACTAGCACCTAGTTCAATATCAATTGAACAAACCAAACACTATCTATTTACATTTGAAACACCTAATAAGAATATTCGTTTGCCTTAGTTAGGTACCTACATGTGATGAGTAGGCATGATAAGCGTTGGGTCCGGTGGGTTAATTATAATTACATATAATATTTTGTGCTAAGATAACGACTTTTAATTTTGTCATTAAAATGTAATTTTATCATGTGGGAATTATGTTTATTAGATGATAAACATTCAATTATTATTCAAGATGATGAATCTCGCGTATTTTATTAATTTATGGCAAAATACCAACAAATAATTTATAAAATGATTAATTACAGTTTTTGTAATATAACTGCCGGAATGACCTAATTTAAAACTTCTGTATCATCTTATTATTTGAAGTGTAATCAGAAACTATCTTTGCGTCTGTATGTAAATAAAATTAGAGAGTGTAAAAATAGCTATAATGCTTTACATCCAATAAGTATACAAAATTATAATGATCGTATTTATTATAGTACAATCCGCCAATTCTAAAATTTGCTGCCGCGAAATTGTGTGCCAATGGTGCGCGTACCTTTATTCCTTGATTTTTGAGTTAGAAACTAAGTAATTCGCGAGAATGGAGTCCGCTATCTCCATGCCTCTTCTTGAAGTTAAAATAACTATAATACCTCACATATTTCAACAAACGTTATAACTACTGAGATGCAAGCTTACATTGGGCGTAGCATAGGTCAGTTAAGCATGGACACTTGCATAACCTGAACTCTGACATTTACAACCAATTGGTTGTAGAATAATCAAAGAAATATATATTAGGTGCCTATTACTACCTATTGTAGTGAAACATAATTGTAATATTTTTGTAAAGACATATCTTCAGTACTTCGCTATTTATAGAGTTGACAATCAAGAAAATTCTTAGTTTGGCTCACTTGCGTCAATCTGGGGTAAAATTGGTCAATAACCCAGCTTTTGATGCAATTGGATTAAAAGGATGTACGGGTAAAATGCTTAAAATTTTAACCCAGGTGGACGCAAGTGAGCCTCATACCAACTATATAATTAAGTGGCAGCTATGTTGATTTATTATGTATAGATAAAAAAGCTAAAGATAATTATTCATACAGTTTATTATAAGCACACATTAGAGATATTCCGCTGCAGAATTAATTTGATATTTATGTATGTATAGTTGTAGATAACGTTTTTATATCTACAGAAGGTCTAGTGGGTGAATGACCAGTGTTTCAGAGGTACTAATTTATGCTTTTGTCATTGTTTAGCAGACATTTCCTCCTCTATTTGTTAAATAGTGTAGGATGACCTTGCGAGGCCGATTCGTGAATTGTTACAGACACGAAGTGATTTTGCAATTGTTATGCTACCGTTTGAACTGATGAAATAGTGATAGAGATACCATTTTTTTGTTCTTTGTTTTATAATAGTATAGTTATAATGACATAATGATACCATTATTATACCTATTGAATTAATTGGAAAAATATTTAAGTATTACAAAAGGCGGTAATGAACAAATGCAGGAAGAAATTATGAACTTCTCGCGTAGTAGTAAAGAAATTGTAGATGTGTGTACACATATACTTCTTTTGACGTGAACAATGCTTTTGCTTGGATAGTTTGCAGAAATTAGCACATTGAAAATGTAACGGATATGGTAAACATAAATAATTTCATGCGCTCACAAATTTGTTTTTTTTTTTCTTTTCATCGTAGAATATTTATGTGTGCGATTCAAATAATATGAGATTGTAGAAAAAATATTCTAAAATTATTCCTTAAATTTATATTTAAAATATTCTTAATTTGAAATTAAGAAAATTGTTGGAAGTAAAATCTTTCACAAAATAAATTCAGGATTAATTAATATGTGGATATCTTAAAATTCTAAACCAATCCGCATAGCATAGAATAACCAAACCACATAAACTATATTTCAGATCAATTTGATGCAAGTTCTATTTATGTCAAAATTCGAACGAATTGATTTCAGTTCAGTTTGTTCAGATCTAAAACCCCAGAGGCCTATACCGTACACTCTTAGTCATTAGTCAGCATCAGCTTCTCCTGTTACTCGATTGGCTCTAGTCATGGAGTCATTAAATAGTGTCACGTCGTTGGCCCCAAATCACCTCTCAGAGCTGTTTGTATCAATTAAATCGTCGTTGTTAATTTTCGCGTTAGGTTCGTGAGAACTGTCTGAATGTCTTCGATCTTGGAGGTCACAGGGTCAGTGGTGGGTGACGAGGCCCTTGGGAAGCGCCTCCAATTACGGAGATCTTGTTATTATTATATTATCTTCTATACCAATAATAGCATTTAAGCAACGGTTCTTGATGTTGAATACATTTTAGAGCTGTGCTAAGTGTTCAGATTGTTGAACTATTTGATGTAGAGTTTTTATAAACGAAATTGTAACCATGAGAACAGAAAATTATCTAACTGTTTATCTATTTTTTTTTATTAATGCGTGAATAATAAAAAAAATGAATTCAGAATGTTGGTCGTTACTTCTCATTAGGACGATTGCATGGACTCTAACGAGGTTGTAACAAAATATGAGTAATTTTCACGATTGGTTTCGGTATGTATCAACGCTTGTATCTATCACTATCAAAATAAAATATAGATTTATTATTCTTTGAGAGTGTAGGCTGATTCACATTGAGTTCTTCGGTCCGATATGTTTTTGTTACTAAGCCATCTAATTCAATCTGCGAGCTGATGATGGGGATTGATCGGGCGCCAAATATTATGCACATTTAGAAACTGTTTTATGCAAGACTGTGTTTGTATAAATTGGTAACATAAAGCGTACCTCGGCAACCGGCGCGGCTCAACCAGTACGCCGAGCGATAAAACCGTCGGCGGGATTACGTCAATGAAATGGGTTAAATGGACTGAAGCAATAAATGTAGCCCTCGCCGTGAACTCACACCGTAGCCGTGAGCCGCGCTCAGATCCGCGGCCCCGAACAAGGTCACAGACGCACATCATAACCGAAACGAAACACTCACCGTAAATATCAATTAATATGTCTGATGTTTCACTCTCACTTACAACTATTGAAATATCATTTGAATGTTTTTTTTTAAATAAATGTTACTGATAATACTTCGCCTCTTCAGTAACTGTGTATGCTTACGCATGATGATAAAGATACCCCCTTGAATATCTCAGAATAAGTTACCTACATATTATAAATAAATATTAAAAGAGTGGTTATAGCATCGCATTAGAAACAGCAACAAAGCGTCGGGTAATGATTCGGAGCAACGCATTGAATGGTAATGATAACGGGGCGGTCGTTGAACGAGCACTCATGAACTTGGCTCCGTGGCCTTCGAGTCGCCTTATACCATATTGTTTAAAGTACTAGGTATTGTTCCTGCTATGTACCTTCTACGTACTAGCTATCGTCTTCTGTTTTAGCAACATCTAAACAAACTGTTATCGATTATAATGTCTTTAATTGCACAATCGTCATTATTTTGCGGTGTAACCACGTGTTTTGCCAACTATTGCTATGTACGACTGAAATATAACAAGACTACAATTTTCTTGGAAAACGTTGATCGTATCGTTTTCAAAATCTGTTTCTCAAATCAAACCACGGGAGAACTCAATCAAAACAATGGAGTGGTTAGTAAGTAGAGCTCATACAATGCAGTATGCATTACACGTGTTGGTCCGCGCCAAAGTCGATCACTAAGCAGATATGCTGCTATTCAGCCGTGCTGTGGATAACAGAAAGTGAATAACATTTGATAACCATATTTGAAAGGATAAGGAAGCAAAACTTTTGTGATACACTTTGCAGTTTCCTAATTTGAATCGTGTTTACTAGGTACCGTTCGTAACACACCCAATAATGTTCCCAATGTGAACTAAAATACCAGAGATTAATAAAGGTATTAATTGCCCTACATTTAGTATAAAATACCTTGGAACGCCACGCCACGCTTTCTTGAAACGCCACACCATATGTGATCCGTAGTTCGCAACTATGTTGCTCTAGATTTGGGTCGTACGTGGTTGCATCGAAATCTGCGAGCCAGTTCGAAACTAAATCCGTTGAGTCCCGTATAGTCGGCCTCAATCTCTTTCCTTAAAATATAACTCGGTCTACGAATATTAAAACTAGTTACAATATAAAAGTTCCTGAAACGTGAACGTGTTTCAATTTTTCCGCGTTGCTAAATATTGAAGCTTGGCACATTGGCCTAATTTTCGCAGTTCAATAAAACATTTTCCCGTCTGGTTTCCCTGAACTTGCACGCGTTCGATCTGAAGCAAACGCCCCATACCGAAATAGATCGCAGATACATCGAGTATCTAATGAAAATATTAAGAGTAGGTATGTCTGCGGAGCGTACTGTTCAGTTCTATCCTACTATATCTAAATGAGTATATATTAACAAGTACCCAGTATATGAAGTATATCATTCATCTGGTTTTATAGTACAAGCTCTGCTAAGTTCAGATCACATGGCCCTTTTTTTTTATACAACGAAGTTTCGAAGTCGGTAAACAAGCGTACGGCCCGCCTGGTGGTAAGCGTTTACCGTAGCCATATGGACTCATGCGTTACCGACCCTTCCCCCCTCCTCAATGAGCTCTGGCGACCTTACTCCCGCGCAGGAACACGACATAAAGTCATTTGGCTGCGGTATTCTGTGAGGTACTTCCCCAGAGAAGCCGCTCTTTGAGCGAATAAACGCTATGCTCTACCTCTCTTGTGAAGGCCTCATGCTCTACCTCTCTCTATTTAAGTTATTGCGTATGTGTGTGCGTATATTTATTTGTGAATCATGTAGTGATAGCTAAACGCATTTGGATGAAAATTGGTACATAATATTATATAATCATAACTTGGAAAAATATGGACTACTTTTTATCTAAGGAAAACAGTCATGTTATACAGTAGGTATTGACCAAATGTAGGTACCGACCAATGTTCATAACATATACCTAACTTGAAGTAGGTAAGTAGGTGGAGTATGCAAAATGCGAAGGAATGTAGCTTAAGAAGGTACTTGAATATTCAAGTATTCCAACGACCATTGATATTTATTCTCAATGAAAACAAAAAAAAAATTGAGGCATTTAATGAATGAAATAAGTATCAATTTGCAAGTAGATCGTGACTTGATAAGTGCATGCGCATGCCGCATCCAATCAACATGTTTATCTTCGTGCCTAGTAAATAGGTATTACAGTGAACAGAGTCGTGTGCTTTTTTTTGACGGGATTGGGATCGCGGCGCGCGGGCAACATCGTTAAAATTTTACTGCTGGGCCTACATTACATTCGTATACCAACCGTATCTTTTATACCCTACCTTTATTGCTAAACATTTTAAAATAAATTAAGTTCATTAACGTCATCTTTCCATCGTACTTAGTAATTTCCTTACCTATTGGTTTGGTTAGACTTCTGTCAAACTCTCTTTTGTAAGCTATAAGCTTGTCACTAGATAGATAGACTACTTTATTGAATTTATTACCTACTCATTACTGGCCGCAGGCTTTTCCCACCAAATGCCAAAATTTCAAATCCTTTCAAATTATTTTACGGAAATACGGTCCATTTAAGTGGATGATTCAATTCTGGTCAAAAACATGCTTGTTTGGAGACAGCCCCGACAGAAGTCAAGATCAATTTTTGTTATCACGTTTCGTTATCAATGATCAAACAATTGCACTTAATTCTGCATCCGGGTATTTTATCATTCCACTTCAATTGTCGAATTTTCTTACGGTTTCCAAAGCCAATAAAAATGTATGACACAACAGAAAGGTATTTAATATAACTGTTGTCTAGTATAATCTTAGACTGCCTGGCTTAATTGTTGACATAAAATTATTTAATTCAATTGGCACTTGTGGCTTATCGTCATTTGAAAATATACTTAACATTTTTGCCTTCGGCCTACATATCAATTCGATTGCCAATATTGGTAATCTGTATAGCTATTTAGCTATGAAGCCATAATGAATACACTCCAAGGGCCAACACTTATCGGTGACCCTTTAATATTCAGTACCCAATTAAAAAGTTAGTTTCATTTATTATGAATTCAAAACGATTAGTATACATTATTTAATTATATTAATACAAAAATATAACAGATAAAAGAAAAGTTAAATGTAATGTCAGATAATAATTTACGTTAAACGATGACCCGAGATATGTTGAAAAATGTGACCTTTTACTTGTACCTACATATTAATATCATGTTTGTATTAAACATCGTATGTTTTATAGTTTAATTTGAGAACAGATAATTACCTACGTAGTAACGGGATAAAAATATTGTGAATGTGTCATAATAATGTCGATCATCGTAACCTCACATCTGTCTACAATACTTACAATTTCTATATTCCTAAACAATATAATTTCAGATATTATGAATCAATAAATAATAATAATATAGCTTTGAGACTTTAGCTATTAATAAAATATACGATTATTATCGTTGCACAAAAAAAAGATCTAAGCACTATTCTATATTAATCATGTGACCTTAAAAAGGTCATTATCTTTTTAAGTTACGAGATAACTGTGACGTTTCAAGAGGTATTGATGACTATACCTAAACATCTATATTATAGGTTTAGAAGGCTTTTTAGAAAGTCAAGAACAATGCGTGCTAAAAAACAATGTATTGTAAGGATTTTATTTGAAAGATAAATGATGCAAAACCTTTATGAATTAATTCTATACGAACCGTTAATATTTATAATGGCTTTAATGCTAGTTAAGGTAGCGGTTTATTTTTTAGCTAAGTCAAATGAGCAATCCAAGTCCAATAACTATAAGATAATATAACTGAATATGAAGATACTAGATTCCGCCCCGCGGTTTCACCCGCGTTTTCCAGGATGAAAAGTATCCTATGTGTTAATCCAGAACATATTCTAACTTTGTGCCAAGTCTCATCTAAATCCAATCAGTTTTCGCGAGATAGAGTAACAAACAACCTCACAAACTTCCGAGTTTAAAATATTAAGTAAGATACGATATAATGCATGGATAAAATAAAACTAGGCCTTCACAAATTCACCTATTAGGCCTATTAGGTGCTTCGTTTGCCCCATCTTTTTGTATGCTGTTTTGTAAAAATAATTTTTTTATGTTTGCAAAACATGAGAATCGTGCGTGATCAAAATATTTTAAGCACTTTTATGATAAATAAGATTTGTGCTCGACACACGAGGGCTTAATACAAATACGAGTATTATTTTATTATTTAAATAAAAATTATTCTCACGGGTATGTTTATAATGTATAACAAGATATATTATATCTATGTATGTACCTACATAAGTACTTATTTATGTGGAAAAACCATAGTTTTGATTCAGGCGGAAAATCCTGAATGTTATTATTGCAGTGAGCTGACAAAACTGGGATATATAAATAGTAGCGATAACTATGTAGGTGCCTACAGCCCCTGATTAATTAATGTGATTTCAAACTATTTTAATTCTATTTCCCTTGTGATATGGTTATATACAGATATCAGTTAATTAAATAGAACTTTAAGGAAAAATGTTAGCAATGTTTGGATCAGTTATTGCGCAAGGTTTTAGTAAACGATTTATCAATTCAATAACTTTATTAAGGTCTTTTTACCTGTGTACCCAAGGAATTTTATGTTTCCCCTGTTTATTCCAGGGCAAGATATCAACCCCATTCAATTCTGTTCGCAGTTATTATGGCGTAAAGGCTAAAAAAATATCCATAAACATAATAAAGATACAGATTAACATTCGACAATAATTATATAAACACGATAATATGCGTTATTTATTGTATTGTTATTATTTTATTAATAATTGTTGATTAATATTTTATGTATTGTGTTAAAATACATAAATATACAATTTAGCATTGATATATTCGTTAGTCTCACTCAATATATATTTATTACTCACATTTATATTTTATAATATTAGGTTTAAAAATAATATAAAATCATGTAGATAAATTCTATATGACCTACATTATCTAAATAAATAACATCTAAAAAAAGATTTAGTAAAAATAGAGATACTCAAGCTTTTAAACAAAATAAACAGTGTAGCAACAGAGGCGATGGTCATCGATGCCTACTTACATAAACAACAATGTTTCACATACTGTTCATCTGTCGATATGCAACCAAACACCGCACTTCTTAAGACAATCTCCAAACATTCGATTTCTAACAACAACACATAAACTAATAAAATAATAGTCTATTTCTCTTAGTATAAGCAGGTAAGTGTTGTTCGTCTAAAATTTTGTATCTCGGTTCCATCTTGGTAGCTCTACGGCTATTGCTATGTACGTGCATTCCGAAACCAGTTCCATGGATGTAATGCAACGTTGGTTTCCGCGAAGTTCAACATTAGCATGTCATAAAGAACATTATTTTTGCCAATTTTATTGGCCAATTCGTGTACGGAAGTGATGTTTACGGAGATGTGCACCAGTCGTTAACAATTTACGAAGTCGTTTGCGATCTCGTCGTCAGGTGTTCTCATGATGAATATGTGAGCGATTTACAAATTAAACGTGTCGAAATGGTCGCTGGCCCATCAACCCATAATTTCCAAGAAGGTTGCGTCGTAATGCTACCACTTTTTAAGCGATTTAATCAAAATTGTTTCACTAATAATTTTATGATTAAGGTATACTTATTTTTAAGTTAAATAAATCGTTTTTTAACCGTACACTGAGATAATGACTGTGATGAATGAATACATATTTATTATTTCTATTTCTAACAATACTAGTGAAAATGGAGCGATCTCTATCTAAATGTCCTTTGAGTGAACATTTATATTATTTTAATATGCCATAGATTATAAATAATTCTGCCCGCCCACAACCTCTCAAAGTAAGCCATAGACCAAGATCAGCGAACGTTTCATTTCATGATTTTCTCCCGACTATCAGAGACAGATTTATGCATCCTTTCCACAGCCTACGCGCTTCTACTTATCATTGGATGCGAAACCACTTTTAACTATATTAATTGTACACTGAAAGCAGTTTCAGTATTACGAAGGTCTATCTATCCATATATACCTAAGCATGCGTCGTAAATCCAATAGGCTTATGGCTTATCAACGTCTGATTGCAGCATCTGTCTGATTTCGTATAAATAGATATATTTTTATTATGTAATTCATGTAAACTCTCCTAAGCTTTCTTAAATTCGTATCAAGGTTACCCAAGATTTGGCAAACAGGTGATATGATGTCACAGATTAAAAATGATAAGGCGTAGACTTTTGTGAGGAGGAAATAAACTCGCAGTAACTCATTAGTGCGAGTTTATTTATTTTTTATTAAATTCAAGCGGATTTCAGGCTATTATGATGATTAGGTGCAATGTAGTATTTCAGTTAAGCTATGGTTAATTAATACAGTTACATTAGGTACCATTTATTAGCCTAGATAGTAAGTTAGCAGATGTTTAACTTGTACCTATAAAGTCGATAGGTAAATGGGGTAGGTACACGTATTTTGTTACATGGAGTTTTGTTTAAATGGTAAAATGGTGTGCATAGCTGCGTCCGTTGTCTATGAGTGGGCGAAAACACCACGCAGTGTCACTGAAGTGAAGACAGCTAAGTTACAGCCCGGGAATAGATGTGGTATAGCGGTAAACTATATATTTGCATAGACCAATATTAAGCGTTATTGTGAAAGCTTATGTAATAGAAAATATATTACTAATATACTAAAACTGAACATTTTTATTGTTTTTTTGTTTGTTTAAATGGATCTATCAGTCGGATTCGAAAAATTGGAAGCTACACCGAGTGTTATATGCTTTTTGATATTATGCGCGGGTGAAACCGCGGTGGAAATATACCAACAAACGGAAAAAGTTTAAAAAAACGTAAGTACAACCATTTTGATAGCCTCATTATATTGTAAAAAAAATAAACTGGGATTTCCCCAATACAATTTTATGAGTATCGTTTGTGATTAAATTAATTATGTAATAGTTAAGTCTTGGTCTTTGGTCTGGTTTTATGGTTTTCCCAATAAAGTTTCTTATTGTCTTCGTATCTTGGTTCGACCTTCGAAACTTCATGGCTGTTTTACCCCAGTGTTTGTTATCCGAAAAGAGAACTTGCGGTTCAATGCTCTTTAAAAGGTCTACAGGAGTAAACTCTTCAAGATTTATCTTTTCATACAGACTTTCTTATCAGTAAAGTGTGTTAAATCTCCGCGTCGGATACTCGTGTTTGTCTATTATGTATCTTTTATCTTACGTATATATCGTCATAGCTTCTAACCGATTAAGCCACTAACGAGTTTTAAACTAATAGCAGTTATTTGTAATAATTTTCCTTAAATTTATGAATTTGGATTAACATGGTGTGATAAATTAGCTTCATTGTGTCCACCTTATTTAGTTATTTATGAATAAAGTATTAACTAGTTGACTAGTGATGTCTAAAATTGTATCGATGAAAATAAATTATCAAATAAATTATGTTTTCCTTGAATAAGTAGTTATTATTGGAAGGGCTGTTGCACTCAGAAAGTTATATCCTGAATGTAATGATCCTGTTGCACTGGGTCCGTAATAAATCGTTATTTAATATTAATCGGTTTTGATAATTAACTGGAGAATAATGAATGTCTTTTTGTTTTATGAGGTCTGCAATATATCTTTTAAATTATAATTTATAGCGTCGTATATACGTACATTATACATATAAAACAATTGCGATTGACTCATAATTTATTATTCATATTACGATAGTAAAACAGTATTTTTTTATATGTATTTTGATGACTATAAAATAGATATAAGAAATAAATAGAAGAAAAGACCTAAACGGTCTTATTACAAAACGTGGACTAAATTTCGTACCTGGATTAAACATGGTAATAAACCATGTACTAAAATATTTCGTATTACAAAACGTAGATTATCTCATATTCGTGGATCAATTATGGTACTAAAGATAAACCAACAGCACCCCTAGTTTGTCTTTGGACTATCGCACGACAGAGGACTAAAGTCACTAGCAAACGTCAAATTGCACAGTGAGGTTAAGTTTTATTGTTTTACTTCTGTTTTCTGATTACAAGAAGAATGGATAATATTGATTTAATTTATTGATCTAGAGGATATGGACGATTTAGATTTATTACGGGTGCCCCGGCGACCTTTAAGACTTCGTTATTGGCTGAACCCTTTTGTTGAGTTGTGTGACGAAGAATTTCGATATAAATACACGTTCACGAAGCGTTTCGGCTTAAAAATAGTGGACCTGGTAAAAGCTGAAATATCCCAGGATCCCCGAGGATGCCGAATACCCCCTGAAATTCAAGTGGCTTGCCCATAACGGAGCTGGGCTCGCATTGCTCGCAATGAAGTAAGTGCCTTATAAACCTTGTCTAATAATAGCAAAACAATGTGCAATATAACTTTCTAATGTATTATTATTGTTTTACTCATAGATTCAAGACAACACAGCCGATTTGCACGGTGTGTCTCAGCCAGTTGTCAGCCAAATATATGTAAGAAAGTAGCAGGAACCATTGCACAGATGTCACACAGGTTCATCACGCATCAAAAAGATATGTGCTGATGGGGGCAGTTATATATTAACAGAAAAGGATATCCATCTATAAATGTGCAGGTATATAATTTGAAATTTCAACTTTCTTGAATCATTTTGTAATGTGAAATAAAACAAGCATTTGTTTTTAGGTGGTCTGTGATGCTGATCTCAGAATAATGGATGTAGTAACCAGGTGGCATGGCAGTGTATGTACATGATTCCAGAATATTCCGGGAATGTAGACTGAAACAGTGATTTGCAAATAAAAGTAGCGGCTGGTGCTATCTATGGAATATTACTGGGTGACAGTGGCTATCCTTGCACCCCATATTTATTTACACCAGTTCTGAACCCTACAACACCTGCAGAAGAAAGGTATAACCAGTCTCACATGTGTACAAGGAACACAGTGGAGAGATGTTACGGGTTATGGAAACAATGTTTCCGCTGCCTACTAAGAGGCATGTGTTGTGATATTTAAAGTGCCAAAAAAACTATAGTAGCATGTGCAGTTCTTCATAATATAGCCATTGACATGAGAGAGGAGATATTTTCTGGTTAAAATGATAGCAGCCTGACACCATCCGCTAGAGAAACATTTTCACAATCAAGAGTTGAAAACACAGTTCATGGAAGGCAGTTCATTGAAACTTATATATTCATTGATTATATTTATTTATTTATAAAGTTTAGTTACAGACTTAGCACTTTTATTATTTTCAATTTTGAAATTTATATACTAATATAATTTCTAACATTCTCACATTATGTTTTGTAAAATTAAGACATTTCATTGATTATTATTTATTACTGTTGTGGTTGACCTGAAAAAAAAAAAAAGATATTAGTTTATTTTTATGAAGCTGCTCTTGTTTTGCATAGGTTTATTTAATTTGGTTTGAATTTGTTTTACTAACATTTTATTCATTAGTGTGTTTTTTGCTTTCTATTTCTAATAAATCTATTTCTAAATCCAGTTTTTTCATTCTTGATTCTGCAATTATATTATAAGAATGTTCAATCTCCAACTTTTGTAAAGTCTCCTATGTTTTATCCATACCATAGGCTGTCTGCATGCCAAATTTCATCGAGATTGGTTCATTACTTTTTGAGAGATGCTTGAACAAACAAACATCATTTTTAAAAGCAAGCTGTCCCCTTCGGTTTCACCCTGAGATTCCATACATAATTATAAACATGAAAGTAACTTGTGTTTGACTGCTGGACAGGTATAGAGAGGGACATGGGCTACTTTTTACCCTAGGACCAGGAGAAACCATGGGGACTAGTAATTATATGTACTTACATGTGTTGAGAACCTTTTTTAGTTTTCTTTGATCGAATTCTATATAAATTTGTTCTGGCCTGCTTGTCACTAAGAATATAATATATCCTAGAATGGTTGAAATTAGAGTTATCATAAAGAATGTTATGTGTATCGCACAGTTTTAACATCAAAACAAACTTTCTCTTCGGCACTCCAATTTTCACCCCTTCCTTTCTTCTGATCATCTATTGTAGAGTTTTTATTATAAAATAAGCACTTTTTATTTAACTTTTTGTTGCTTAATGTTAGTAGTAGCAGTTTCGTATTTATAATACGCGCGAGAACTTCATTTATTCCGTTACGCGCAAGAGTTGTTGCTAATATGTAATATTCACGGGTAATATTACATTATTATACGTGAAAACAACGCCAAAAACAAAATTATAGTTGATAATTTAGTTGCACCAGCAAAATCTTTTCAAAAATCAATATTTGAATTTATATCTTATTAGTATATACTATTTTAAATTTTAATAATTTATATAATAAATCAGCTATGTAGATAAATGGAACGGTGCGAACGAATGATGTCAGATTCAATGAATGTTTTCTATAGATAATCTGTGGATATTATTTAATCATGGACTAGCTTGTGGTACTAACACATCCTCCGTTAGTCTGCGATTTGTAATAAGATCGAATTTTAGTCATAGGACCAACGTTAGTACCGTAACAATCCAAGACTTGTAAGTTATGGTTTAAACCAGGATGAAGATCGTTTTTTGTAATAAGACCGAAAGAGTTTACGCTCAATGAGGCACCTTATAAATTTATCACCAATCGATTTTCTACAGCGAATTAAAGAAAGATGAACCCGATACATCACTAGTAGTCGACTTCTAGAGGTCGCCAGTAACCTGCGCCTACAGCTAGGATCGGCTGTGGGCGCGGGCGACACAGGATGGGTTACTGCAAGACATCGACATCGGCATCGAATTCGCCGCCAACAAGACGTTCCGCGGGCCACATGCAAATCTGTGACTGCCTGTCTAATTAACACCTTTCTATCGCGTATTTATGATTTATAATAATTTTTGTTTATTCGATATGATATTTGTGTCTCCGTGAGAAAAAGCAGAGTCGGCTGTGCAGTCTCCAGATGTTGGTGGACTGCATTGATGTTCGCATGAATTCCCCTGATGTTGCAGAAGTCCATTTTAAAGGTGGACGAGGAGGCCGCTGAAAATCTCTTTTTTTTAAATGCTTCCATGCAAGCGTATCTAATGCTCCATTATTAAAACGCTTTCTAAATATTTATTATAAAAAAAAAATATCCACCATTTTGGTATTTTTGAGTAAAAATCATCTCACGAAGATCCGTAGAGGACTACTCGCCTTTTAATAGTTTTTTTTAAATATAAATTAGGTAGATATTTTTCTACGTAGATAGAGTTAGTTTAATAACATAATATATAGGTAGGTAAACAAGATTATATTTTGTTCGATAAATTTATAATATTTCAATGGATTTTTGTATCGATGATTTATGGAAGAGGTAATGTTGGATAAATGTACCTATATGTAACATGCCCATTATACATGTAGAAAAACCAGTGACAAATGTCTTAATATATCACATAAACAACGTTATTTTTAATTTACCTGAAAACCGTTACTTATAGTCCAGCATAATTATACGCTGAAAATCTCTACATAGGTAGTATAAGACAAAGTCGCTTCCTGCTTCTGTCTGACTCTCTGTAGGCATAGATCTTATGCTATGCAACGGATTGTGAGTTTGTTTCGATGGGTATTTAATGTAAACAAAATTTGGTCTTTACAGCAAATCATTATCATTCATATTTTAGAAGATATTACAGATTTAAAATGGACAAAAAACCAGTATTCGCGATACCGTACCCGAACGGATTCTAATCATGATAGTAATATTTTAATTGCTCTACAATGACACCCCACATTAGTACCTACATTTCACCCGTGTGTAGCGGGTCGCTAGTGAAGTACTAAAAAAATTAAAAGCCTAATAATTACGATGGAGTAGTTATTTAAAAATTACTTTTTTCATACAATAATCTTGCAATACTGTCTTGATCAGTTTCATATATATATATATATATTTATAAGATTCTTGGTTTTATGGCATAAAGATTCATTGGGATCAAACATATTAAGCCGAGTAAGGAAGAAATGATTATAATTGTCAGGAAATTACTCATATAAATCATTTTAGGAAAGAAATAACCCATAAATGTATTCTATTAATGTATCCATAGTAGTACCTACTACTGCCATATGAATAAGGTAATAAAGTAATAGTTACATAAACTAAGCCCAGCTTTATTGGAAAACAGGGAAATAATTACCCATATTTTGTAATACCTCATGTACCTATTACCAAAATTGTAAAGAGTATACAACGTGTAACGAAAATGGTATATCCGTTTCAGTAATCCACTTTTTAGGGTTCCGTAGCCAAATGGCAAAAAACGGAACCCTTATAGATTCGTCATGTCTGTCTGTCTGTCTGTCTGTCCGTCCGTATGTCACAGGCATTTATTTCCGAAACTATAAGAACTATAATGTTGAAACTTGGTAAGTAGATGTATTCTGTGAACCGCATTAAGATTTTCACACAAAAATAGAAAAATAACAATAAATTTTGGGGGTTCCCCATACTTAGAACTGAAACTCAAATTTTTTTTTTTCATCAAACCCCTAAGTGTGGGGTGGCTCTGGATAGGTCTTTAAAAATGATATTGAGGTTTCTAATATAATTTTTTTCTAAACTGAATAGTTTGCGCGAGAGACACTTCCAAAGTGGTAAAATGTGTGTCCCCCCCCTGTAACTTCTAATATAGGAGAATGATAAATCTATAAAAAATATATGATGTACATTACGATGCAAACTACCAACGAAAATTGGTTTGAACGAGATCTAGTCAGAAGTTTTTTTTTAATACGTCATAAATTGAAATCCATATCAAATACTCATGTCTATACTACCATTTACTTATCTACCTACAGGTTTGTACGGAACCCTCGGTGCGCGAGTCTGACTCGCACTTGGCCGGTTTTATTTGGTAGGTACTAGGCGCACAGATTGTGGAAGAGATATAAGTGACGCATAATGATAATAACCCTAATTGAGCGATGGTGATGGTTATAGAAGACGAGGTAGAGCATAGCGTTTATTCGCTCAAAGAGCAGCTCGACTGGGGAAGTACCTCCACCTTACAGAATACCGCAGACAAATAACTTTATGTTGTGTAAAGTTGTGTTCCTGCGCGTGAGTAAGGTCGCCAGAGCTCATAGGGGGGGGGGGAAGGTCGGTAACGCGTGAGCGATGCTTCGTGTGTTGCAAGCGTCTATATGCCTACGGTAACCGCTTACCATCAGGTGGGCCGTATGCTTGTTTACCGACTAAGTTGTATAAAAAAAAAAGACGTCTACAGGGCTACTGGCTCTTGTAAATGCATCTGTTGGATCTTACCGCTGCTTTGCAGCAGATTTTTAACGTGATCACAAAGTACCCTGCCATCTTGCTGTGGTTTCCTCATGATGTTTTCGGCACCAAAAACTCAAGCTCATTGTAGGGCTTTCGGCACGTTATCAGCGTCGCTGCCCAATATTAAATTATTTGATACCTCAGTAGTTATCAAATAATTTTATCATTTAGTTTGGGTAATAGGTACATAACGATCGCAAATCAAAGTGTAGGGTAAAAATGCTTTTATATTATGGACCCTTGTTAAAACTGAGTTGATTCTGTGATATCGCCAGAAAGACGTCAGTACAAATCTGACGTCTTTTCTGATATTAATATAGATATGAAGATAGAGCCGTTGATAATTAATTATTCGGTCGCATTGGTAATAAATAAGGCACTCAAAACTCATATATATTTTATATCCGTAACACATGTCGTCGGACTATTGAGGTTTTTTATTCAGTGTCAAGCACGGTGAAGTCTTCTATGTGGGTTTCTCACGGCGCGGCGTATTCGCTAGGCAACGGTGCGCCCCACAAATTATTTGGTCTATTAACATTATTTCTAACATTATTTACAAATTTGTAATAATTTATCGAATACTTCTCTTCTATATTGAATAATAATTTATTTTAATTGGATATTCGTTATTCTACCGGATTTATTGATAAAAGCAATACAATAACGTCAGAATTTTGAGTAAAATTTTTGGTAATAAATCTCATTATTATAACCGTGAAGGTGACAAAATTATGTACACTATTTAGAACAATAGCTCACTTAGCTTCGGTTCAAATTAGTTCACGTAATAGGTAATGTCTTACCATACGTATGTATCTTTATGGAAATGTATTTGTAATATCTCATTAGGTCAACTATGAAAAATCACAATTTTAAATTGGTTTATTACATTATGGGATTCATAGGTCGATGTATGTACGCCTTTCTAAATATCTTCTTATAGAAAAACCTTATCATAATGCAATTTGTAACCCGAATACTTAGATCTCTATCGATAGGTATATGTCGAATACAATGGGACATTACAAGATAGGTATTCCGATAAATCTCGGCCTACGCGTATAAAATGTGTTGCATGCATGAGTACATGCGCTTGCGATCCTTAGTTGCTTTTCTACGAAATCAATGGCAGCCGGTGAAAACGGCTAGAAGAGCGTAATGTCATCAAGACGCCACCAAGAGTCAAATTTCATTCACGTCTCTTGTGCCTTGCCATATATTTAGTTCACAAGTAAACAATTTACTTTTTAAAGACATCGATAATGTCATTCAACTTTATTATCCCAGTTCTGTCTGTATTATGTTATGACGAATTCAAATCAGCAGTTTTCGACATGACAATCACCTCAGTGCCAGCCCAGCGGCAAAAACAAAAACAAAAACAATTTTGCCATATCGCCTAGTCAGTAGAAGCTTGTCAGCACTATTAAACTTATATTACTAGCTTGAAAATAATGTATCTAACTATTGCGATGGTGATTGATTAGGTACTACATACTTCACAGGTAGCTAGATACTAGAGAATGGTTAGTAGGCAGGTTAGGTAGGTACCATTTACCTATGGGGAAACGAAGGGTTGAACTATTTGAAGTACCAAACGCTAAAGCGATCACTATTACAGTTTTTATTGATGTTTATTGGAATTAGTAGGTAAATTATCAAATGCATTGACAAATGTTTTTATACCATAAATTCTAGTTTCCGATTAAGCACTGAAGTGTTCATCCTAATTTCTAATATAGTTAGAGAGTTAGACGATCAACTGACAACGCGTCATAGTTTACATACAATGCGTTCATACATTATTCATAATCGAGTGCGGGCACAATGAAGTGTCATCAGTGGCGAACCTCCCCTACGCTTCATGTTGACTCGTAGGTGAGGAGTGACCGTCTCTGATTGATTTCTCGGATGGCGTCTCGATATCCGAGATACTTTTGATAGGCGAATGGGAGACAATCACCGTTTATCGCTTGGGGAATCATAAGGCGACTATCACACGGAAGATTTCTGCAGTTCCGAGTCCGAGTTCTGAGTTCCGCGTTCACTGTAATCTATGCGGTGCCTTTGATCATTGCACAGGCACACAGAGAACTCGTCGTTTAAGAGAACGCGAATTCTGTCGGAGTTCCATTCTCTAAAGCTGGCAGTTGAGGTGACACGTCTGAGCTATCACTGTCGCATTTACTGAGCGACACAAGGCAGAAAGGACAATGGGTATTCTGACCCATAAGCGGCCACCAATGAAACTTAAGTAAGGCCAAAGAGACGAGATAAAGAATGTCAACAAACTTTTGCTTGCTGTATGTATATAATTACACCTTTTGGTACGGGATATTAATCACATTTAATGCAACTATCTTGCAATTTGATAATATCTCCAATTATTTCTTAAATCTTCAATACTCTATAACTTTATTTCTTAATACATCACAGTAATAATCTTTCATATTTTTGTTAATATATTATTGCCTAATAGAAAACATAGAAATTATTGCTGGCCGCCAATGGGACAAGCTCCATACACATTTGCTCATTTACCTTTAGAACTCTAGACTGCTCGCTCGCTATGTGTACAGTAGTGAACGCGGAACTCGGAACTCGAAACGCCGAACTCTAGAAATCTTCTCTGTGGGATCGGCGCCTACGAATCCCGCACCGCCTATACCGAGTTCTCGCCATTTTCTTTGTTTAATTTACACAATCAGATATTTCGTACTTGTTTACATCATGAAATATTGCGAAGAGTTTGGTTTCTCTCGATGGTGTAACATACATTGACGTAGGCGTCATAGTAGATTGAGATAAAGTGGCACGAAACGTGATAAAACAATCACATGTCACCCCTGTCACGATACCACTCACCAGCTACTTTGGCGACCCAAGTGACGTGTATCCAATACAATATTAAATATAACTGAGCCAGTTTAAATCCTTTACTCTTACGCGCTGTATAATCAATCCAGCACAAAATTATATTTGTTTCTTGCGAGCTTGCTAATTATATATCGGTAAATAATTAGGATTATCTTATGTATTATCATTTAATCAACATAACGGTGGAGATTATGTAATGATTATGAATTAATTAAGCTTAATTTGTTACCGTCGCGACAAGACAATTTATGTGTGTTTAGCCAAAGTTCAATAGCCGAATGTGACGTAAAGTTTGTTAGAGCTACTACTGATAAGATATAATTTCCATTTTGTTAACCATTATGCATAAAATCAGAGTATATGTAAATAAAAATAATTTATAATAACCAAGTACTACGTATACTACACGTATAAATTGTGGAACATAGATTTGACGACGCATCTCTTCGCTTCTTTGTTATTCAGCTAGGTAGCTAATTTGTATGAAAATAGAAATAATATTTTTAATTTTTCACTTTGTGGAAATGTCATATGGTAGGTATCCCATGATTTATATTCAGATAGAAATATATATTTTAGAAATGCTGTAGATGAGGTCTGGAATCGTTCGTCAGACAGCCACCATTTGTCCTCCGACATTACTAATGGCATCTGTCAAAATTACACAGACGCCGTCGCCGCGGTAGACAATCGACTACAGAAAAAACAACCGACATAGACCGGCTCCAAAGCAAACTTGAAATTTTCTCGGATGACTTCCGAGAAAATTATAGTATATTCTATACTATTATATACACTATCCCCCTATACTCATAAAGCGCTATTAATATATTTGACAATGACAATAGAGTGACTTAATTTACGTGACCCTTTAAACAGTATATTAGTTAAATAACGTTTTATGAGTAAGGGGGTATAACAAATTTTTTGGGGAACGGAGTTTGTTACCGGCATTAAGTGTGATAGTTTTCCTTGTAACTTCAGACCTTGTAACTCTAGCGCTGTAGATTATTTATGATTTTTAGGAATTACAGTGGAGCTGAATAGTTTGGGGACACGTATCTACTTGTATTTCGTAAACAGTAAATGATATCGAAACATTATTTGACTTAGGAACTTAGGAAAAATTTATCGTATGTACAATGCTCTCAACAATTTATGATTCAATTTTACTACTAATCAGCTACCTAACACTAAGCAGGTACCTCAACAGCAAATGATTAAAATTATATTCTTCATTTGTTTTGTGGTACAGTAAAACACTACGTGAAGCTGCTTTGGTGAAGTACTCGTAAAATACATTAGTCTAAAAATAAAACGTTAATGGTTCTTACTCTAATGGCACTGATAGAACAAACAAACGATATTTTTCTTTGTTACGTAAGTATTTTTTTAATAATTCCAAAGGCGCAGTCGGTTCATAAAGGGCAATAATTCTAGCCAGCCATAACCGGCGCTACCGGTCCTCACAATGGTTTAAGACAAAGCCCGCGGAGCGCGCGAGACGATGACGGATGCCCCGGGCACTGCGCGAGCGCATTGTTGAGCCTCCTTCACACCTGCGACGCGTTTCAACACTTTCAAATATAATAACTTGTTCGTGAATATTTCTAATATTAGATCCAACTAGGACTTTAAACAAAATTAATCATGTGTGTATGGTTTTGAAGAGAATACTTTCACCCTTGACCAGGCGCACCCTCTTATAAGCTTGATCCACATACATTATGTAAAGACCGACCACGTGTACAGTTGACGACTCAGGTCGATGATCCTGAACTAACCCGGTCCCGAACTTTTTGAAGTGGTGCCAGCTAACGTTACCTCTCTGTCTTCCAACGCACCGCTCGCCATCGATGCGACTCACACCCTCATATCCTCAAGCCGCCTCGGTCGTCCACGCAACAACTTATTGTCTATATCCTAAGGATGTACAAGTAAAGTTTTCTCTCGGTGATACGATACGATATCAAGGTGTAAAAAGAGATTTTCAACAATCTTCAACACGTTGGCAAAGTTCCATATTCGGTACCACTGCCATCAGTCAGTGAATCGTCTGCCTGAGTGTAAACCAATAAACATAAAAAACTTTAAAATATCAATTTATTCTCTTATGTATAATTATTCTTATCCTTATTCTTATCCGAATAAAATAATTCTTTGGCCTAAGAATAATTCACGCTAAATGGACGAGGCTTTACCTGTAAGTAGCTAGTAACTACACACATAATAATCCACTTAAAGAAGATGATCGCATTGCTCGAGTTCTGTAATCTAAAAATAGCAGCTATAATAAAACGCTAAAGGGCAGTTATCAGTTCTTATAGTTCTAAGAATATTTGATAAAATTTTCTCTTCATTAAAAATACCAATGAATCCTGCAACTGGTGTTCTGATTCAAATATTAAGCTTAAAAAATATTTCTGTGACGGTGGTTTTATATAATATATTGTCAGTTTCATTTTTATTTTGTGCTTTTCATAGTGCTTCCATGCTTGGCGAACCGAGCACGAGCCGAGCCACGAACGAGCACACTGCGAGCACGATTCGCGTGGCGTGGACGGGCTTGCGAGCCTCGAACGACCGCGATTGTCAGTTTTTTCACAAACAAAGGGATTCGCATCGTGCTCGTTGTAGACTCGTTCGTCGCTCGGCAGCCCGTCCTTAGGTAGGTGATACCCATGTGATACCCCTATTTACGTAGGTAATTGACGTTGACTTATGCCCGGTTCCTATACACAAAAACGAATCGTTTTGCTGGTTGGAAAGCTAATTAGCTAATTTTACATCTGATAGCTATTTCCATATGTCTTCTATGCAAATCTTTGAGGTCTTTGCTTCATTATTAGTAAAGATACAAGAGTCTTAATTTTAACTGATAACGGTCCGTTAATTTTATGAATCGGCCATTAGGTAATTTGTTGGAATAGGTAATGGTCTTATTTAAATTATAAGACAAACATTTTTTTATGTTTTTTGTGAAAAGAAGACGAAAGAAATAATAAAATGTGACGTCACAAAGAAGATATTCGAAGCTAACATCATATTAAATTATTCAGCATTCTTTCCCCCAGGAGCATTGATTGATTTATAATTGTATTAAAATAACCCTGTCATTGCTGTCGATTAGCTTGGTAATAAGAAAAAAGAATTACAATATTTTTAAATGTAACGTCACAAAATTAATAATGACATATAAATATACAACTGTATACAATACGTCAGCATTCTTTCCTCCAGGAAGCATTGACATTTTAATATTTATATCAAAATAACAAAAAAAGAGAGGAAACCAGTTCTTGAAAAATGAGTGGACAAAATCGTGTAGGATATCGTCCTTGTCTCCGAACCCTATCGCCGCGCGTCTGTGCCTGCGACCGCGCCGCTCTGCGTCAGTCGTCAGTAAAAGTAAGAGTAGATGATCCTGTGGCGCCACTAGGTCGTCCACACGAGTTTTTATTAACACAACGTCACATGTTGTACAGGGACTACTTCTTACTGCGGATTATTGTCCGCTACTATTTAAAAATTCTTGGAATAAATTATGGATAAAATAATACTTACACTACACATTATTAAACCCGTTTTTTATCTTACTGTTCAGAAACTTATTTGAACATCGCAGAGACAGATTTATAATATATTTTATACATTAGATTTCTTATTAATGAGAAGAGCCAAGAGACTCGCTCCGCCGCTGATGTTTTACAAATAAAAGGTCATACATGTCATAATATTCATGCTAGGAATCAACACAGTTGAACTTGGCTTCCCCAAGAAAGTTTGGTTCTCAGCTGTACGATATGATGTGCCGTTCAATAAAATGAGTTTAGGTACTTTATCTTTATATCATAAATGAATTTTCCAAACTATATGGCCTCAATGGCGGGTAGTTAAATCTCCATTATCTGTTGTTTGACTTAGATGGTGGAAGAGATTGAGTCTAGGTCATACGTCATTATTAGCCTAGGCACGAATCGGGTCAGCGCTAAGATTAGGCGTTGTACACATAGAGATATTATCTGCCTGCTCTGATAACGGCGATACTACGTGATACCGGGAAATCAGAGTTGTAAAGATTACTCTGTTTATGCAAACGTATCATATTATTTTACGTAAATTATATTTTAGTTGGTTACATAAAGGTTGTGTGAGGCTGGAGTTTTCAATTTAAGTAAAAGTGTATAAACATCTGTTATGAGGAATAATTACTAAAATTCGTTTTGAGTGTATTTATTAAATGTTGCCAAGACATATGGCTCGCACTGTCAAAAAGTTATCAGATCTCATGTAGAGCCCAGCTTATAACTCTACATGCTCTAACTTTACAAACTCTACACACCGTAGTCAAAATAATATGTGGCTTGGCCGTTTCACTACTACAAGAACTATTGTATAACAAATAAAACCGGCCAAGTGCGAGTCAGACTCGCGCACCGAGGGTTCCGTACAAACCTGTAGGTATATAAGTAAATGGTAGTATAGACCTGAGTATTTGATATTAATTTCAATTTATGACCTATTAAAAAAAAACTACTTACTAGATCTCGTTCAAACCAATTTTCAGTGGAACTTTGCACCGTAATGTACATCATATATTTTTTATAGATTTATCATTCTCTTATTTTAGAAGTTACAGGGGGGGGGACACACATTTTACCACTTTGGAAGTGTCTCTCGCGCAAACTATTCAGTTTAGAAAAAAATGATATTAGAAACCTCAATATCATTTTTGAAGACCTATCCATAGACACCCCACACTTATGGGTTTGATGAAAAAAAAAAATGAGTTTCAGTTATAAGTATGGGGAACCCCCAAAATTTATTGTTTTTTTTCTATTTTTGTGTAAAAATCTTAATGCAGTTCACAGAATACATCTACTTACCAAGTTTCAACATTATAGTTCTTATAGTTTCGGAAATAAATGGCTGTGACATACACGGACAGACAGACAGACAGACAGACAGACAGACATGACGAATCTATAAGGGTTCCGTTTTTTGCCATTTGGCTACGGAACCCTAAAAAGTAATGAACAGTGAATACATTTTTCACCTTACTCCCGTGAGACAGTAGCGAAACGGCCAAGCCACATATTTTGACTACGGTGTGTATAGTTTGTAAAGTTAGGGCTTGTAGAGTAAGGGCATATAGAGTTATAAGCTTGGCTCTACATGAGATCTGATAACTTTTTGACAATGCGAGCCATATGTCTTAACAACATTTTACATAAAAATGTTTTTGGTGGGATTTTGTTTATCTGGTATAATCCAAAGTGCTTCGAGAAAAGGTAGGTGCCCTTGCGCTTCATACTCTTAAACTTATATTTAGTTGTAACTAACTAAAGTGTTGGCATAGTAATTGATATCAATTCTCTGTATCTTCACAAGCTACTGTCATATCTCTTAATTAGCGCTCTTATATAGTGAGACCACGTTCCCTAAATTATATTAGATTCCTCGTCTCGCAAGCGAGTCCTTTGCATATTTACTTTTGTTCTACGTGACTTACCTGAGAATTAATTTTAATACGTAATCAACCTTTAGTCTTCTTCAGTATTGTAAATATTACCATGTGTCTTTGATCCAAAAATTTGCACAACTGTCAAGCGCACACACCGCAAAAACGAGTTAGGTATCTATAGTAGATAATAATGTTTGAAACAGGTGGCAGATGTCGGCACGCGGTAACCGAATGTATGCCGAGCAATGAGAAGTGGCATAACCACTAGCACGGGGTCGCTCTATTTGAACAGCCAATAAAATCACCTGTGATTGTACAAATTAATTAATTCAGCGTTGTAAACGTCAATCGCATATTGTTTGAAACAATCGGCATTTTATCAATAGGTTTGTTTAATACAAATAAAATAAGCAGTTGCCGAATTGTTTGTTTATGAAACGAAACTGTTGCTATGCCATTAGGCCTGGATTGTAGAGATAGGTACACATTTTGGATCAATTAATCGTATAGTTTTACCTTAAAATAACAGTTCTATTGTCAGCCTGTTTCTTTATGGACCCGTGATGGCTATATGCTGTAATGAATGGGCGAAGTGCACACGCACTCGAGTACAACTTTGAGTAACTCTAAGCACCTTTAAAACCGCCGACTTTTCCAATTCACTTTTCTTGAAAAAGTTTAAGTTAACTTTATATTATTTGGGTTTTGGTTTTAATAATATTAACATTATTATTATTAGTAGATACATATTAATGTCTTTAATATGATCATAATAATGTACAGATGTTCCAACATAGACTGATTACTGAAGCATTATATACCTACCTGCTCATAATCAGCGGTGAGCGTCATTTCTACGACAGATAAAATGTTCCTAATTCTTTACTTCCTCTCGTACAGCGATAATTACAACAAGCCCATAAAGTGTCTCAGTAAACACAAAATTTAACAATCTGTCATGGCGCCACGCGTTCGCCTCCACCGAGTCAGAAAGGAAACCAAACAAAACAAATTACCGAGGAGCCGAGGTGCCTGGCGCCTGTCTTATCTCTTGACACGTGGGCCCCACCACCAACCTTCCATTCTTTATTCCTAGAAAACATTCCACTCTTTTTATAAAAACGTTTGCGTCTTTTACCGTCTCGACATTGTCATAATAATGTTCAGCTCGACTAAAATTCTACGGAACTATGATTCGTTGGAAACACAAAACTTTCCCTTAAAAATGAGAACTAGCTTACAAGAAATCCTTGTTGATAAAATATGCGCATAATTCTTGGGAAGTTTGTTTATTTATGGTTTAAAATTGTAAATAGCGCGAGAGCCTGTCAATCATTCTTGTTTTGTCGCGATGCCCATGAAGAAAGCTTCGCCATAAAGAGAAGTAGTCAGCTATTCAGGGCTTAACGTGCCCAGTTTTTGGTATCAATAAAGTAACTCGTATTATCGAGTTGTCCATTTTTTATTGAACTAAAAACATCTGTTTCTGTTAACCAATTGGAAAAAGAGTTATGATGATTTTACTTCATCAGCTTTGATATTATTAATGTGTTCTGGATGGAGCAATTTTTCATTATTATCATTATATACAGGAATTTAAATAGTTATTAAATCAGAGATGGCTGATGTGTAACCTTTAGCCACGTTTAGCTATCAGTAGGCACTATCCTAACTCTTTGTTCATAATTCAATACCAATATCAGCCAGACCAGGTAAAATATTTTCACAGGAGGTACCTATCAGTGAACGTATTCTGAGAAAAGCTATGAAACAGGAATGATCACTTTCCATCAAAGTCAAATTTCGCCTAAATCCGTCCATTTTCTGAAGTGTAAACAAACAAATAGACAGCGTTTCATCGAAAATAGTTATAATATGCAAAATGTTTTTGAGTTATTTATACTAAAAATAAAATGCATTCAGTGAGAGTGAGTGAGATTCAGTAAGAATTGTAGAGGTCGTTTAGACAAAAGTTACAATAACAATAAAGTTATACTTAGCTACAGATTTTATGGTTAGACTAGAGTGCTCGTAGCTCACATACTCCATATTTATTACCATAATTATAACAGGTGGAGATTTCGAGATGGCATATTTTCGAAACCTATGTCCGGTTAGTCATTCCGAACAACTTTTACTATGGGACCAAAAGTGAATTCTCGAAAAAATATTTAAGCTCTTCTTACAAAATGTCAACTTTGCTCGATAATAAAGTATGAAAAATAAAAAATAAAAATTGAGAATTCTCTATTGGTCCCATAGTAAAAGTTGTTCAGAATGACTAATCTAACATAAGTTTCGAAAATATGCCATCTCGAAATCTCCACCCAGTATATTATTAGGGAATAAAGTTAACCCACATAGGTATTTTGAATGTGTTTCAAAGAAATTAAATAAATTTTCAAAGGGTTTTACGCAATGACTGTAGGTAATATGACATATTATAGTATATATGAAGACGAGTTCAAAATTATACTAATGTTTAATGAGGAATTAGAGATAGATAATAGGTAATTATGAACGATTATGCAACAGACGGCCTCTCTCGGTAGAGATAACAAGCTATCAACGAGATTCAGCGGGCGGTCGCGAAAATCGCACATAAACCTAGTCGAGGCGTTACACGCGTATCCTGTGTTCTTCACATTATAAAATTACCACATTTATCAAGAATAAACGGACTGACTTTTAGTACTTTAAAATTGAAATTGAACATTGAACAACAACGTGAAATTTTTCTTCATGGGACTTTTAGTAATTTAGTGTCGCATATTTTGTGTTTTTGGGTTATTTGGTAAGTCAAATAGTATTATATGGATTTAAAAAATGAACGATCGATCTTCAGTGAGGTACGGGCGAACTACCGCTTTGCTTCCTCTCTTTAAATTATACCTTAACTCATTGGCACGCGGTTAAAAATATAAGAATGACATCAATTGTTATAATAGGACACGCGTCCCTCGCGAGAACCGCCGGTTTAATAGGACTAAATTCGTTATGAACATTAATGGCACGTTTATCTTGCTTGTCTTCAATTTTTAATTTTTAATATTTTTTTTTTTTTTTTTTTTTTATACCACTTAGGTGGCAAACAAGCATACGGCCCGCCTGATGGTAAGCGGTTACCGTAGCCTATGGACGCTTGCAACACCAGGGGTATCACGCGCGCGTTGCCGACCCTGCAAAAATCTCTTCACACCCCTTTTGAAGAACCCCATGCTGTACTCCATTGGGAAAACCACGGCGGGGAGCTCATTCCACAGTCTGCGCGTCCGCGGAAGGAAGCTCCTTTGAGCCCGCACAGTACGAAACAATTCAGGTTTCAATATGTGAGGATGGACTCCCCGTCGATGGCGAGAGTTGCGATGGTAGAAAGTAGCCGTGGGCATCATCTTAAACAATTCTTCAGAACACCGTCCGTTGTACAAGCGGTAGAACACACATAAGGAGGCAAAGTCTCTCCTCAGACTGAGGGGCTCTAAACCGCTTGTGAGCTCGGGATCGTCAACAATTCTGATGGCACGTCGTTGAACCGAGTCTAAAGGATCAAGCTGGTATCCAGGTGCCCCTGCCCATAGATGACAGCAGTACTCCATATGAGGCCGGACTTGCGACTTATAAAGTTGCAGCCTTTGCCCCGATGTGAAGTACTGCCTCTATTAATATATAATTTATTTAATTAATAATTTAATAATTTATTTAATTATTAATTTTTATTTATTTAATTTTATTTAATTATATTTATAATTTATTTATGAATAAAAAAAAAATGTTTGCTTTTAGGAATCCGCGGCTCTGCTCTCTAGCCTCTGTCATTATTCGACCCATTTATAATAATTTTAATCTATTGCTCCGTTGCTAAGTAAAACATACTATCACATATTATACTCCGTGACTTTTTATTCGTCTTAGAAACGCAGCCCACATAATTTACCCAATGAATATGTACTAATCATTAAAAAAATAAATATTGAACATTAGTATAATTAAAAAAAGTCGAACATTATTCATTATGACGCCTGACGTAGTTTTAAACACCCTGTTACTAGCGCAGTCTACTCGACTCGTGCTCTGAGTTGGTGTTTTCTACCGCATACGTCAACTTTAATTTATTAATTCGATTTTTCATAATTCTAATGTTTTTTTTTAATTATACAAATGATCAAAAAAACATGTTTTATGATATTTTACTAATATTTCAATGAGAACATTAAGTGGGCTGCGTTTCTAAAACGAATAAAAGTCACGGTATATAAGTAAAAAGGAATAAAGTTAAGGATTAATATACATACATAATATGCTTAGAAAAATTAAGATTTCTCGACGACAAAACAGGGGAATAATAAAAATACTTATTTAGTTGTGATGTTATATACGTATATATATTTCATATAGGTTTTTAACGCTGGATTTATTTGCGTAAATTCATCAATGATGTACTTCTAATCGGTGCTTTTAAATTGAACTGCTTAACTGTTTAATTTCTTCTTTTTTTACCTTTTCCAGACATAAAACGTGTAAAAGTTGCGAGGACATGCCCGGTGTGCTAACCTTGGAGAACACTATTTTTACACTGGATACATATACTTTAATTCATATTTTATCGCACTCAGTCAAACACGATATGATTTGATATGAAAGTGACTAAATCTTGTTTCCTATTACCTGATGAAATAATTAATGGTGTTCGTTACGATTACCACCAAAGTTACACGGTAGAGCCCCTGGTCGTCTTTATAACGGCCGCAATAGTATAGTTATGTATCATTATAAGTGCTTGTAAATAACACTATTTTCTCTCATTTCAGGTACTTCATAATGATAGTAATCCTGAATCAAAAGCGGATAATATATTCATTTTCAATATCCAATTATAAACACAAAACGTCGTAAATGTCGCAACGTGAAATAACCTCTTCAGGAAACTCCTGGAATCGGTAGTAGTGACATGTCAATTGGCATATAAATAGAACCTGTTGTAAGTCTGTCTGTGTGCATCGCAGACTGTGGACTGTAAAAATGTGTACAAGTGACTGTCGGGTGCTTAAAAACATGGATGTGCGGTGTTCGTTATTCAAACTGTTATTATTTCAAACGCTGGTAGCGTGGTGCGGAGCGAAACATGTGACGATAAATATGAATACCCTGAGGGATAACTTCAGGACGGGAGAGGTGGAAGGCGAGGTCCAGGATAGCATAGAAAACCTTATGCATACTGGTGAGTCTTTTCAAAGTCTATTTATTTCATAGAGTAGAGTTGGATTACGTCCGACTATTGCATTGCATAAAAATATGAATTGTTGCATGCACGAGATAATTGCATTCCGTTGACAATTGAAGATTATTATACTGGAACGACAAAAGAATACCATTCACCCCTTACCCCGTTGGGGTCGTCACGCTGATTGATTTTTATTATGGGATCATCTCAGAAACGCGAAAATATATCATATTTCGATTTGATTGAGCAAAGTTGAAGGTTTGTGTGAGGTTTTGTTATTTCGCGATTACAGACTTGGTTGCCCAGCCAATTTAGCATGACTAACCCAACGGGGTAAGGGGTGATAAATAGGGGTGATAGTCGTTTTTCATTATATGTAACTATGTTAAAAATTATACAAAATACAAAAGTAGTAAAAAGTGTAGAAAAAACGACTGTTTTGAACAGCGATTACTCATGAATAAATTTTCCTATTTAATTAAATGTTCGGAGATATACTAATCGGTACTTATTTTTAAAAAACGATAGAAAGCATCAAATATAATTCTAAATTGAAATCCGTTAATAATTAAAACTGTCGGTTGACAAGGGTCCGTAATCTCGGACGTATGTCAGTCTGAATAAGACTAACATTTTCGCAAACGTAATATCTTATTTACGTTTTTTTTTGTAGTTGTCAAAGCATTTGAAACGCTTGTAATTGGATCCAGATCTTGTGTCACAGAGTAAGATTAACTTTGAAGGGCCAAATTGGTCAACATCTCAGAGTGCCATATAATAATTTACTGCAGTATATTTTAAAACAATAAATAATTATATCTTACTATTGTGTTCATATCATACACCACTGGTTGTAATAACACGGTACATGCATTTTATTTGTTTTTGTTCAATGTAATAAATACCTACAACACTTTGCATTACACAAGAAAATTAAGCACGAACATGTAATCAGTGTAATTACAAATTCCATCTACCGATATTCGACCACACCAGACGACGCAGTGATTTCGGTCATCGAAACAAAATAATATTTTTAGGTCATTCACTACCTACCGCATAAAATCGCCTGCTATTAAAGATTGTAAGATAAAAAGCTAAACTATAAAATTACTCAGTATTGGGTAACTGTAATCGACTGTCAACCTGCTCGGTACTTACCTACATAAAAAGTTTTATTTTTTCAATAAACCGATTGAGTAAAGAAAACTCCCTCATGAGCTTTCGATTATGGAGAATACTGGTTATTCCAAAAGAGTAAGAGATTCTATGTACGAAGGGTTTGTTTTTTTTATTCATGTTTCTTTTAATGTATTTTCACCGATTACTCGAAAACTTTTGACCGTATTATATGAAAATAGATCTCGAGATGGTCCCATATAAATTGATCTGACCATATGAACATTCAAAATTTGATGGAATTTCTTAACTGAAAAGAGCACAAACATTTTATTCAATATTGTTGAAAATTTATCAATGATATGCACAAGCACATCCTCGTGAGTGACAAATCTTGAGAGGTACTGAAAATGCATATGAAACTCAAAATTAAATTAATTAACGTTTTAGTTATTTTATATCCGTTTATATATGGGATTACAGAATTATACCACTACCACACATGCGAATTATGCAAGCGCTGATACTTTATAAGTCTGCAACTAGAACGGGAAAATCGGTTTACAAGCCTAATAACACGCCCGAAATAGAGTTCAGAGTGCCCTAAGTGAGGCGAACTGAAAGCGTCAAATTGAAGCATAAACGTAATGAAACCAATAACCGTAAAGCGGCAATCGGGTGGCGGGATTTATAAAACAAACGTGTATGTGGGTTCGATACGGTCGACGAACTTCCATTCTAAATTGGTACCAGGATTACGATCACCAGCCTTAGTCTACTTCTGCCTGAAAATAGGCGTCACCATTAAGTGTCAACCCTCAATCGAAGTTTATAAGGGGACAGTAGCCCTTATAAACGAGATTACTTATGTAAGCTGTTGCGTTTTCTTAACTAACGGCCATAATTGAAAAGAGATCAACCTCTAGAAAGAGGCTGTGTATAAACGTAGTCTACATGATAAACTGGCCTGAAAGTACCAAAACAAAATTACTAGTTAAATATTTGATTAGCGTATCGTAAAAGTAATTAATTGTTACCAAAATTTATCGCTGGAAAGTGTAAAGTATAACGATCCGGTTTGCTTATCTGATAAACTCAATATTTGCTGAAGGAATCTTATCGTGTGGTGCAGAAAGGTGCGAATCTGTTGGTTACGGTGACGTGGAGAGGCGATGACGTAAAGCTGTCACTTGTCATCTGAGAACATGAGCGTAGGCTTTGCGGCTATAGTTGCTTGTTAGTATTCTCGATAGATACATATCACCGATGCAGTAATTTATTATGTACTGTGGTCCTCTCATATCATATCCCCTTTCCGGGCATTAAAGAATAAAAAAGCCCATGGTTAGTTGGCACTACGGACTCAAACCTTAGTTTCAATCAGCCCCGGGTTGATTACAATAGAATGTACAGGGACCTTTCTTTTTGTTGTTAGAATACGCTACCCCTTTACCCACATACGGGGGTAGAGTATTCTAACAACAGACAAACAGACATCCAGAGAGAGGCGACAAAAGAAAGTTCCCTGTACATTCTGGGGTGGTTCAGAATGGTATGTTGCCCACCCCAGGATGTTGGGCTACCAACTCAAAATTCTACATTACCAAAATCGATGGCCGAAATATAGCTGAACACCTCAAATTTTAATAAGTTTTACGTAAATTGCATCGGTTTCTAGGGGCCAGGCCTCCTTGGAAAAAAAACTATAACGCCAGTAGTTATAGGATACTTGCTATCACGGGAACGCGCGTGAAACCGCGAGAGACAGCTAGTATAATATATAATCGCTTTTATAGTAAAACTAAATTTAAGCTGTTTGTTATGAGTTAACATAGAGCATAGAGCCAATTACGTTTAACATACATAAATGTTAAATGAGTATGATAAAATTAAAATTTAGTCACAAAATAAATAGTTACGCATATTCATTATACTTTTGCAGGAAACTCATATAAGACGCTTGTTCTTGTCACATCACACTTAATACCTCTGTTTGCTCACCCTGATTATGTACAATTATGGGTGATGCAACAAGTTTTTATCTCTATACATTAAATCAGGTTTTGTTCACTTGAGCCACCTTGCCAGCATTTAATTTGATAGGCTATCTCTCGTGAATTGGTATATTTGATCCAAATTAAGTTATAAAATATTTCCAAACTTGTTAAGATTCTCCTTGACCGTGGACACCAAACAATGAAGACGAACATTACGGACTTGATGTGGCGGCAATCATTATAAGACGTGAAGATGAGATTATCACCAGACTGGTTCCTATCCGGCATTGAAACTTAATGAATAATTAATTCTATTAGATTAGGTATCTGCTTATTATAGCCACAGGGGGTACTGCGGGTTGATAAGGATGAGTCTTTACAATTACCGAGATATATGTTCAAATCACTTCCAGGTAGAGACCTCGCATGGGCACCCTATGGTGCTTCTAATTCTAACTCTATTTCAGATTATCCAAGCATTAAATGATGTATGTTCCGATTATTATTACTTTAGATACGTTAGCACTCTATGAATGAGTCTACGTAACAGAACACGTTACGCAAAAAACTACATATTTATTGAACGTGTTCCTTTTTACATATATAGTTTTGCTATGATCAAAATTTTATTTAATTCTGGTTTCTCCCAGAAATTATAGTGTATACTTTTCAATTCCTTATCAATTACTTTATACGCCTACGAGTAGTTAGTTAACAATTGTTTAAATTTTACTCAAGTGATGATTACGCCATTTCTCTGTTGTGCAATAGCCGGTTTACAGTCACGTAGTTGGTGGGTCACGTTAATTAATCTTGTCAATTGTTGAAAGAGAATCAGTATGTGTGATTGATAAAAGTGTAACTAGTTAGGTAGACTAGACTAGTGTCTGCCTGAAGTCCACCCACTAGCGTGCTATGCGTAGCATGACTCGGCAAACGGTGAGGTCGGTGCTCCACCGCTCGCCGCGCCGGTCGCCGCCGGACGCCGGACGCACGGCAGGGGGCGGGTACCCCGGGTAATAGCAAATAATTGCTGCCATGCCTCTGGCAGACGACCGAACGTGACCGAACGCTCTAACATTCGTCTAGACGACCCACGCATGCCATTACAAAAACCCACGGTGCATAGAACCTATTTGGATGTAAAAAAAAGTCTTTAATTCCCCATTAGTTAAATTGAGGTCGTCTCTAAATTATCTAGATACATCGATCAAGTAAGATTGAGTAACGTTTGCAACCTGTAGGTATATGGTATCCATATTCACGCGACTCGATGCCTTAAGTAACAAGTTTATGTTTCGTGTGATACTTCCTGGTAGAGCCACCATCCCGGATTCGAATTATGATTGGAAAAGAATCAGATTTTGTCTCTATTTTATTTTTTATTTTAGGAGTCAACACATATTCTCGCTAGGCAGGGCTACTATAATACGCACCCTTATCAGTTGTGAACCAGAAAATATGTCGGAATACAGATATTTGGCGAAACTATCTTGTGTTCGTGCAGACTCCATATCCTTGATGGTCGTCCTGCCAGGTACACAAAACTATCTATCTAGTCTATATTCACTTGTAGATGAGAATGGTCGTCTTGTGGCATGCAACGAGGTTTGATTTATAAATGAAGTTGTTTATTTTGCTCCGTATATAGTACACTTTGATATGACAAGGAAAATAATTTACCATCATCTTCATAACTCCAGCCAGACCTCGTAGTATAGTTACCGAACCGGCTTATCGCAGTTTTTACGTCAATTATTTATTTTATTTCTATGATCGCTTCTAGACAAATATGGAGTAAGAAAAACACGAGTAGCGAGTCGATCCTGTGTGGCCTTACCAGTCAGCGAGTGTCGAGTGACTAGCGCCGCTCGGCTGCTGACCGAGCACACAGATTTCATAAGAAATTGTTCATGTGATTAGCTAGTTTTGATTATCTATGTAAAATGTAAACAAATTTAAACCTGTTACTAGGAAACCTTTAAACGTGTCCGTAATAAAGTGTTATATTACGGTTAAAGCCAATTCATTATATACCAATAGGTAATTAATTCTCTATTGAAAAAACTAGCGGCTATATTTTTAGATAAATTAACTAAATCATGAAATCACAGTTGTATTGTCTAACATCGATTTATTATAATGTCTAAAGATCGTGCTTGTTCGTTCGAGTTGTCTCCACCAGCAGGGTTCTGTCCTTAGCCATTCCAAGATGTTTGTTTTCAAGTTTTTTGTCTTCCCTTATTTAACCCATCAATCTGTTTGGGGATCAGGGACCCAAGTCTGCTATTTCAATTGTGTTCCAATGAACTTTCAGTGGAGTCAAATGGCGCTATAATGGCGCAATTATGACGCTGTTGTGTTCTAGACTAGGTACCAAAACTGTAAAACGTCACAATTTTGACACCACTGAAAGTTCATTGGAACACAATTGAAATAGCAGACTTGAGCCCCTGGAGTCTCTCCGCAAAATTAAATAAATAGGTAATGATTAATTTTTTAAAGTTCTGAAAATTATTAATAATTTAAATTATCAAAGGAAAACTAAACTACTTATAAATAAGAAAATTACCCCAAATTGCTGTCTAACGGAAGCGAAATATTATATAAATACTAATTTGAAACCTCAAGTAGGTTCCGTTGCTATGTGTATATAATTTAACAGAGAAAGACTAATAGTGTATGTATACGATAATTAATAAATCCATAAAATACAAATTAATTGCAAAGTGTGTGCGCCGGGCGGCGCCAGCGCCGGTCGTCTGGCGCCTACTTTAGGGCATAGGCTGTGACATTGACCCTTACACAAATTCTAAATATCAATACGCTCGTCATGCTTTTGATAAATTAATAATGTTATAATCTAATTTTATTGCTATTTATATTTGACCTTACGCCGGACGGTGCGGCGCGGTTGGCGATAGAATGTCACGCACCTCCTGATAACCGGTGGCTGAACCGCTATTCCAAAAAGGATGGATCACGGACGGATCCTGTTGTCACAAAAATTAGTAATACTTTAGGCATTTCATCTATTATATAAAAAAAATTGTGTTCGATCGTTAGTCTTCTACATTCTCGCATGGTTCATCCGATTGAGTTAAAACTAAATATGTACAGATTTGAAATTCGGAGAACCGTAGGGACCCCTTGGGTAACACAGGGGTGCCTTAAGATAGGATTAAATTAGCATGAATTCAACTGATTGGGACAAAAATAACCCTGTATCAGAATTAATATAAGGTACAAAAATCATCCATTTACAAAAGATAAAGATGGAGATCTGTGGCTTCGCAACCTTAAAAAACCTAGCTATTAGGATGATGAATTAGTTTTTATTGCAAATAAAAAGTTATGACAAAGCCGTTCTTTATTTTAAAGGTATCATATTACAGATGGTTCGATCACGAGTCAATAGCCACGCGTAATGTATCTTTGTTTATCACGATCAGCGTTTACCGATCGCAGGTCAACGCTGTCTTGTAATTAAGTAATGTATTTGTTTCCGTTATTCCTGGAAACCACTGTCATATTCGAAACCGCAGTTACTGCAACTTCGACAGCAAAATTGTTCTCCGTATGTAGGTTAGCGTCACGCGTTGGCTTCTCATCAAATTCATAAAAATAATTACTGCAACCTTTTCTCTTGTCGTACCTATAGATATTTTGTACACAAATTTTACGAAGTATTATTCGTAACGTACTTATTTTTATGGTCAAACCGCATGGACCCCTATCTATACTATATAGTTTTTAATTCGAATGGTTTTAATATGTCTACATGCATTTGCATCAAGAATTTTATATAAAATCGAATGTAATTTTTTATTAATGAGGAAAAGGCAAGGTAGAATAAACATAAGTCCGTGTTAGAAATGTCTACTAATTCGCTCTAGCAGCCTTTTCCTGGATTTCCTAAGTAGCAAATAATATAAAATAACACCACCTACAATAGGAAGTATATTCACTAAAAAAATAGTAGAGCTATACATATCGTCTTGTTGCAGGTATTTACTCTCATCGACACCTGGACTCGTCGCAAGTGCAGGTGGTGACGCCGGTGAAGGTGACGCGCGACGGCGAGCTGGTCTCGCACGCGCTGGAGCACGCGCACGCGCACGGCCACGCTCGGGCGCGCCGCGACCTGCACCACACCGAGCAGGAGATGCCTCATGTGCTGCATTACAACCTCACCGTTGGTGGCAAACCTCTGAGGCTGGATCTAAGGTGAGTTTTACAAATACATATCTAGCTTCATTTTGATTTTAGATGCTATTTACATTCTAAAGGACGCGCGAATCGTGGATGAAAATTTTTTTAGCCTTGAAGGTTACTAAATTATAAGGGTCAGGATCAGGAAACAGCGAAATCTAGTTTCACAAATTCCGTACGCTTAGTTGGAGTAAATGATGATAGGTGCTCCGCCTTAATCGAATACACCTAGGAAGGTAGATTCAATAAAATTAACTGCTGATTCTTCGATTTCCATTACAAAAAGTTCTTCTGACACATATTATCTTGACATAATTAGTATAGTCAAGGACGAATGTTAATAATGTATGCTATTTATTTATTCAATGCGTGAAACTAATGTTTTGTCTCCAATGGCAAGAATGGCAACAAAATATCCGTGAGTTGATATAATTTCCATTTTACAACCTGCAACCGTATTGTATCAAGTATTATAATTCCGATCATTATCTATTCGTATTACATAACCGTTATCAGACACTATGGCAGTATCTGAACAGTACCTAACATAATTTTGTAAAGATAAATATGAAGTTCACGGGCAATGCCGTTAAATCTAAAAGAGCATTGATCGTAAACTTTGTAATTTATTGTAATGCAACAGGCATTTATTGTTATCGAATTACGTATCTTAATGATATCTTGGGTCATGTGAAGTTTTGGCCAGCGAGAGACACATTGAAAAACAGATAAGAGTGGTAACTACGCGTCCGTCCGCTCAGCTCGCTGTTACCGGCCCGACTGACATAGTTTATTTTTTGCCTATCGCGAATCGACCTTCTCAAATAGTTGAACTTGGTTTGACTATCGTGCTGTGACTGTGGGCCACATCTGTGCGCTGTTTATCTGTTGCAGGCGTAACGACTATCACTTAATCGTTATCATTCGATACGTTCTATTTCATAATATTTTTTATCCGATTTAATAAAAGCATATACCATAAGTTTTTTTTATCACACACACTTTTTTGCTGTTTTTGTTATACGGACACCCACTTAGATCAACAAGCTAATACAAAAAAGTTAAGTTGAAATAATCAATCACATCTAATTATAGTCAGCGGTGCGCAACGGTGGGTATCATACGTGAAACTGATTAGGAAGTAACGCTTTACTCTTGCTCGACTCGCCAAATTGGCTGCGAACAAGACCAGCTAGTCCCCTTTTGTTTCCTAATTCCTACTACAAGCACAATTTGTAATAATGAAACTATAGAAAGCCCTAAAGAAGTGATAAATGAGGCCAAGGATGTGTAAGGCTTACTCAAAAAATATACGTTTGCCCTATTCACGAAAGACTTGACTCTTCTATAAAATAAACAATAAATTTTGTCACAAACGTTTTGCGCGTACCGGCTAATTGAGTTTATTGCAAAATGTCGCAAATATGTCCTTTAAATAAACAAGACATTGCGATTATTTGCGATGCATCTTACGATCGCAGCAAAGATCATCCGCACAATAATGTTAATGCCAGCAACAATGAATTTAGTGTCCAGTGTCCACACAGGGCGCTAAATATTCGAAGACGATATGATGCTGCAAACAAAGATTTTCATAGGGCATCGTGCCTCTACCCAGATGGATAATCCGCCTTACTAAAGCATGACATTTAATTTCACTCCGCTTGAGGGGCTCCCTGAGCAAATCGCTCTCAGTTCGTACTGCGCACCGCTGTCAAATACTGTCAATTCTGGCTTGTTTATTTCATGTTGCCATAGAGGCGACTATCCTTCTGGACGTTTTAAATTCTTTGGCTGCAAATAAGTTAGTAACAAGCAAGTAACCTTGAGACGGTAGTCTGTCAGCCGGCTTCCAAGGAATATGCACATAAATCTCTGTAAATCTGACAGAGACGCCAATTCCTCTGACGCGATATATATGACCATTGTTGCCACTAGAGACAGCTGTATTCATACCCACGCTACTTTTATAGTTCTGCACAAAGAACACTATTTTTGAATTCTTGTGTGGCTTTAAATAGATACCAAAATAATATCATTTTCTCAGATCTATATACTTACTAGACTTCTACAACCCGGACCTCAGTCCAACAGTTGAAACTTGTTTTATAATTATTCTAATTTTCTATATTAGGTGTTTAATACCAATTACGAAGCAAAAAATAAAACTATGTTTCTAAAGTTTACTTTTAATTATTTTAATTGATTAAACGACACGGGGTTACATGCGTTATAATTGTAATTTAGTTGCTATGGCAATTCGTATCGAAGTTATCTTCTTTTAGTTTCTGTGAAAACAGCTTTGAGATTGATTTTTGCAAAACTTTAGCCCCCTTGTTAATAAATAGGGTGTAAGTCAGTCTTGTAATACCCAGGTGTTAAGATAACCTCAGCCCTTTTTTAGGGTTCCGTAGCCAAATGGCAAAAAACGGAACCCTTATAGATTCGTCATGTCTGTCTGTCTGTCTGTCTGTCTGTCTGTCTGTCTGTCTGTCCGTCCGTATGTCACAGGCATTTATTTCCGAAACTATAAGAACTATAATGTTGAAACTTGGTAAGTAGATGTATTCTGTGAACCGCATTAAGATTTTCACACAAAAATAGAAAAATAACAATAAATTTTGGGGGTTCCCCATACTTAGAACTGAAACTCTTTTTTTTTTTCATCAAACCCCTAAGTGTCTATGGATAGGCCTTCAAAAATGATATTGAGGTTTCTAATATCATTTTTTTCTAAACTGAATTGTTTGCGCGAGAGACACTTCCAAAGTGGTAAAATGTGTGTCCCCCCCCTGTAACTTCTGAAATAAGAGAATGATAAATCTATAAAAAATATATGATGTACATTACGATGCAAACTACCAACGAAAATTGGTTTGAACGAGATCTAGTAAGTAGTTTTTTTTTAATACGTCATAAATTGAAATCCATATCAAATACTCATGTCTATACTACCACTTACTTATATACCTACAGGTTTGTACGGAACCCTCGGTGCGCGATTCTGACTCGCACTTGGCCGGTTTTTGTTTATATGACATTAATAAGTGACGGATATATTTTAAACCTAGATAACTTGACTTACACCTTATTTATTAATAAGGGGGTTATAAGTATAAGTTCGTTCGAAGCTGAACTACCTAACAATGAAGAGCGTAATTCCACCCTACATCATTTGTGTTAGATAGAAGATATTAATTTCGGACATTTTGTTGGCGAGGCGCCTAATTCACCACACGCACTACTTACTGGAGCTAATAAATTCTCGATGCTATTTCCGTTCACTTTTTTCAGCAAAACTTATCACCCGAACACTGACTGATGTAGATTCTGTATAGACATATAAAAAAGTACTTTACACACTATATAAATAAAAACTATTTGCAGCAAAACATAAATCCAGAAGCTGTTCAATCAGCTCTTAAGATAACCGGATACGAAAACAATAAATCAGTAAACTTTACCTAATCAAAGCTAACTATTTTCCTAATCGAGGCATAGCTGCTTTATCTTAAGTTAGATATAATGAATACCTAATCTGAAGGTATAACAGCATTCCTATGCCGAATACTTAGTGCCAATGAATTTATGAAAGACAGTCGAGAGAAACGAAATATTAATTCATTTTAATTAACCAAATTGTCCTACAGTTTGGTTTCGTTGCAGTGTTTGATACATGCAATTCTAGTAGGTAAGCTAAAACTAATTTAACAGATTGATTTTATTAATATTATCTCAATTATTAATTTCTTAGTAGACTTTACAAAATATAAAAGCCCTTTCTTTTTAGCCTTTAGTAATTATGAACCTCATGAATTCTAAATTTTAAGATGAAATTACACATGTATTATTTCCTTTGAAGCCCATTCAAGTTATTGTATAAATTGCTGGACTGAACAACCTTAGGCTGTGACTATACCTAGTGAATAGTTTTGGTGACTCAAGAAAATTGCATAAAAGACAAGCTTTGTACCAGATAAATTAATGTTAGCGATAACAGGTAATTATACTTGGGCTATATTGAATTTACGATATTGTAAAAGCCGGTTTTACTTACCTTTGTTTCTGGACATTAGATTAAGCTTTGTCATTTAAAAGCCCTGTATGTTTATCGTAAAGATTCGTATCATCTATTTATCATGGAGAACGCCGATCAAAGGAGTGCGATGGGTTTTCGCTCGGCAATAGTTTCGCGGAAGTGTCGCTATCACTTGCACGCGTGTGAACGCCCTAATGCCTACCTACGCAGAAGCTATTCGTGCACTTTTTATACTAGTAGATAACACTAGTACGCACCATGTATAAAATAGCCGGTTAGATTCTACGATCACGTACTAAAAACCCAAATCACGAGCGAAATTTGCATCCGTTATTAAGTAACCATTCTAGTAAAAGGTAAACTTGTGATAAAACAAATTAATCACAACTATAGGTGTTTACAAAAATAACATACTGGGGTGTGAATCCATAACCTTGCCGAACTTCTTCTTATGCAGAGTCAACAGGGACGTTGAGCTCATGCATTTTTTATGTGTGTGGGATAAAAACTTAACGGTTTGAAAGTTGCAGCGTGGTCTTCGAAGTTCAGTTCATACATATTAATGTGACAATTATTGTAATACAATGAACGATGAATATTGCAAGGATTACGCAATGTGACCCTCCGCGTCCGTAGCGGGATCGCTGGTGTGCATTGCCAAAATTAACAGATAAACAAAAAAGCTAACGTGATTATCATTAATATAAAGCAAGCTTTTATTGAAACTCACTTAAATGGCTTAAATAGCAGTTCAACCAGTCCAACAAAAAATATAAGAATGAAAATGTTTGTTTAATTTTCTCTTTTTAGTTTTGTAAATCGAACAATCGAACATAAATGCCCAACCCTTGAAGAGATGATCCTGATTGCTCTTTAAAACCTTATGTACCTACTTACTATCATATTATGCTTAAAACGTGCATGCAAAGTTTATAACCAGGAAGTAGTCGAGTTAAATTCAAATTATGAACCGGAATGACATGCGAAGGAAGCAAGATAAATAAAAGCTTGTTAAAATAGTACTTACTACACGTGCTTACTGCTTAAAACTATACCGAACTAAATAAATGAAAAACTAATGGATTCTAATTTTATCCCAGTTATCATTGGCATCATCAAAAGTCTCTCGAGTGACTAATTACTCGCCTTTTTATTATGTTGTTTAGGCACTATGGGAATATTGGGCCACTATTGATGAAAAAAACTTAATGTAAGGCCAAGGTCGAGCATTGTGTATACAAACACGTGTTTGGCGATCAAACGCCAGAAATATATTTGTATACATAATCGAATCTTTACATTGACGCTCGTTTTCTGCCCGACCAAGAGGCTTCCCACAAAAGGTAGTAGGTACGTTACGTACTTATAACAAAAGATATACTTACAATACCTAACTAATTTTAAAATCTAATTTAGCAGCGTGATACACTTATCTTAAATTATACGATTTTATCTTTATTGAAAAACAGTGGGTGCTATTTGGAAGAATAACACTTAGGTAGTGATAATGGGCCACAATTTCGTCGGGTTGGCAGTTAAGTTCGCAAGCTCAAGATCAAAACAACGGTTTCAACTCATATTAAGGGCGATTAGTTAGATACCGATTTAGATTGCATAATGGTGTTTTTATACAGAATCAGTAAGAAAACATTGAAAGTAGTGACTGGTTTAATGTTACGATCTGCTTTACTGGTGTATTTATCGAATAAAATTAGTAAAGCGAGTGCGGCACGTCCCGTCGCTCTAATGGTCGGTGTTAACTCCACTAGTGGCTGGCGGCTGGTAAATTCGGGCCATCGATCATACATTTTCGCATTGGTAACATCGACAAGGCAAGAGAGCAGACAGGTTCTGCGTGCCAAGTCGTTAGGTTCAAAATTATTTGCATAACAATTTGTGTTTTGTGTAATTGCTTCGCACTAAATGCTTCAAGAAATATTTTATATAAATATTCCTTTTGTTTTTCATAATTTAAGCATTAATGACACTTTTTCATTCGTTTAACTTTAGCTTTTTGTATTAGAATTAAGTTGGTTGAATGGTTTTGTTGTTGGTTTTTTGTAACACGCGTTTTATTAGGTACCTACAGTTTTAGCACTATAAAGCATTACCGTATGAATTCCTCTCCACTAGTAAATTGTCCTTTAGTAGTAATTTGGCCTTTACACCTATCACACGCAAAACCAGGTTCAAGTGCAAGGACCTCGTGAGGCTGTAATAAAATAAAGGATTTGCACTGCAGGGCGCCAAAACCGCAGGGCTCTTGAGGTATTTATATTTACTGTGTACATCACGAACCGATACTCGATACGATGCGAAAGCTCCCAGTAAAATGAGCCCAAAACAAAACACTTTTGGTTTTAGTCGTTTATTTATTTTGCACGTCTTTAAAGACAAGGTTAATTTGCGTAGCACTTTCTGTGTTTTTTCACAGAAAGTACTACTCACTACGAAATCAAAGATTGAATGGTAAGTATGAGAAGTCTATCAATCTCCGTGCTAGACCTTAATCCACATTTTTGTGAGGGGAAGCAGTAAGTGACATAAGTAGCTGAATTTTCAAAGGGAATTATATCTTTTGTCACCAAAGTTTATATTTGTCATCAACTTGTAATATCTAATATCTAAATTAATAGATCTATCGCCACGAAAAATTTTCATTCTCAGATAAATATAAACTGTCACCAAGTATGAATTACAAAATTAATGTCATTATGTATCTAAAATAAGAGATGGATTATCAATAAAATCGTAGTTCATACCATGAAAAAAAAAAAAAACTCAAAATAATGGGTTCATAAGAGATAAAACTCTACGTAATGGATAGTTTCAGTGTAGGACTTACAGGTGTTTTGTAAATTTGGAATACTTGAATGTTGGATATATATATATTAGTTAGGTAACCGACAAAATCTGGATAAATAATTGTAAAAGCTGAACTTATTATTATTTTCATTCTGTAAAACAAAAACATTTTAACGAATTAAAATTCCAAGAAATCCTAATTGAACCTTGTAAAAGTTGGATGCAATGTTCCTAATGGCAGTACCTACAATCCATGAATTACTTATCAATACAAAAACGAATATTGGTGAGTGTATTTTGGAAATATTTGCATGTTAATCGCAGCTATTAGGTATTTTAATCGCGCACTTATCTTGAATGTCGCGCCTCAGTGTCGGCGACGTCCGGCGTACCCTCAACACATATAAGGAATTCATTGACTATAAACCGGGCTCCCACTGTAATTGGCATAAAACAGCATGGGTTAAACGATACATTTAAAGCCATTTAAGTTCCAATTTTATTCAAATTGATGCATAAATTATACCATCTACTAATTGACACTGTGGGGTCAAGGGCTTTGTGAGAAACAACGATAACATGTAACGTACCTAACTAATGTTGATTGATTGAAGGTAACCTATATTTTTAATAATAGTAAGTGCAGATTTCAAAAACCCAAGTCCTAGCGTTTTTGATTCATACTCATAAATATTTACTTAGTGTAATCTGTCCTGGCATGGCCATTATCACGGATTTGTATTCAATTTATCGGTCCCTGGTCCAAAAGCTTAGGTACAAACTCTAGAAGTAGCAGATCTTCGCTATATGTAAGATACAGAGACATGGAGTACAAACGTACCCGTCCTGACAGGGACACAATCGGCCATGATATACATATGACCGTGGTAAAGGCTCTGCTCTACCATGACGGACGGGTCACATCATTTACCTACTCCGAAAACTAGAACCAAAATATATAGTGTAAAATCAACTGTGCATTGCACAGATATACTAAAGCCCTGAATATGAAAAGAAAATGGAACCATTCATAGAAATTAATCGTCTATTAAGATAATTGATAACCCCCTTACTCATAAAACGTTATTTAACTAATATACTGTTTAAAGGGTCACGTAAATAACGTCACTCTATTGTCAATGTGAAATTATTTACGTGACCGTTTAAACAGTATATTAGTTAAATAGCGCTTTATGAGTAAGGGGGTAAGTGCTTAAAGCAAGTTGTATTTAGCATGGTGATGGGTTGATACCTGAGACACACACATACGTCTGGCGCACGCCTCAATGGCTACACATATCTGGGGCGGCCATGTTTACCTCCACTAATTGCTGTAATGAGCGTTATCTGTGTGCTTAGTGCCTTACTCGCCACTCCGAGTGTTTGCCTGCCGATCGACAGCTCACCCTGCCTGAGCCTGATAATGCCCACAACAAAAAACAACTGTGTTTGTTGTGCGTTTTGTTGGCATACTGGCGCCGCTCAGACGAGTATACTTCACACGTATACTCGTAGTAGCTGTCCTCCACGGTTTTACTCGCATCTGCATCTTTTACTTGCACTCTGGGATAAAAAGTAGCATATCCTTCTCCATTCCATAGTTTATCTGCGCGCTTTTCATCGCGATCAGCTCAGCGCCTTAAGCGTGAAATGGTAACAGACAAACAGACAGAGTTACTTTTGCATTTATAATATTAAGTATGGATGTGCTATATGTTGTTACTCGTTGCTCATTCAATGAAATGATAATCCTAATCGGTCATGCCTCCTTTGGTAAGCCATGTACCTATCTATACACATTATACTTCTCATTGAGGCTCTCAAAAATATTCATTACGGATCCTTGTGACTTTAATCTCCATTTCTCTATGTGACATTGCGGCCTTTTTTCAATGCTAAGCAATTCTAGTACTACTTTAATTGCCCTGTTATCAAGTATTTTGGGTCGGGGTATGTGTACGCTTCTTCCATTCAGCTTTTCTATCCGTCATTTAAGGCGATGATAGCTCAGTGGTAGTGACGTCAGATAACGAGAAGAAAGTCCCGGGTTCGAATCCTACAATGAGCTTCAGCTTTCGGTGAAGGAAAACATCGTGAGAAAACCCTAGCACGGTGGTAGGGTACTTTGTAGTACTCATCTGGCTGGCTACCACCTTCAAATTGACAATCTGTCGCCAAGCACCTATCGGTGTGTTCCGACAGCTGCACTTGAGAACCAGTTCCTTCTAGGCTTTGTGTGCTTACCACCTTTGGCCACATCATCACTTACCATGGTGACATTGTAGGCAAACCAGGCCTACACAAAGTAAAAAAAAACAGCATTCCCGTCTTTCTTATATACCCATATCATCTTTAACACCATGCATCCTTCTCTTTTTCTGTCTTCGTTTTCCTTATATCCATCCATTTTCATATTCATTACATTTTTAATGATCTAGTAGTGGTGGAAGGTACTTTCCTGATCTAGTTATGAATTATATCACGATACTAACATCTATAAACAACAACGTTAAAAAAAATACTTAAATTATATTATGGAATGAACAAGGAAATGAACTTTGCACAACAATATTTATTTAAAACATTGTCAAGCACCTGTATTTATGCACATAAAACACGCTTGTACTTGGTAAACTTTTATAAGTTTTGCACGCTTATGAGCGCTCGTGTATGTGCAAACAACATCATTATTGTCTGCAATTACCCGAGCCAGCCGGGCTGATACAAGATAGCGATCACAAAACTAGGTCTACTGCTATCTCTGCAGGCCGCTATCAGCCTACTCTTAAGATACTAACACTAACAGTTCCGCAATAGGTATCAACTCCCCATTAACTTACATCAAGGGCTAATCAAAACATAAAACTGTGCTTAAGTGCTCATTTGAACGTTGGGCTTAATTAAAACTTGCTTCTTATAAAATTAAATGGTAACGTGGGTGTAATTTATGGCTATTCGATTACGCTTTCACCTAAATGGCTCTTCTAAAATAAGACTCGTGTACAATTTCAATAATTGATTATTGAGTCGCACATAACAAAGTGCAAAGAGCCGCTCGATTACGTAGAAGCATTGAAGTTACAATTAAGTATATCCTTCCTTACCATTTAACGCTCAGTGTATAGCAGCATTCCACAATAGCTGCCTTCAGGTCGGTATCTAAGGCCAGCCGTGGCTTTACCCGATAAATCTTGACCGTGTGCCAGGCTGCCAGCGCGAAATCTACTTTTTATGGTCGTCGTTGCCTGCGTCGCCATAGTGGACAGATTCCTTGGCCGATATGCGCTTAAACCGCAACTTGAATTTATTGCTATCGACACACATTTTTTATTATTGCGCATGGTAAATTAAAAAAAACAAAAATTGACCGGCCAGCGAACGTGTTTAACTGCAACATTCAAACTCAGGTTTAAAAAAAGTTATTTTACGTCGTTGAAAAGTGCGGTGCGATATATTCAACGCTATGTCAGACATGTTAGGCGCTTAGCATAAATAAAATATTTCACAAATTCTGATAATTCACGATACTCAACATAAATATAGAGTTTTCTGTTGGGTTAAGGCTAGCGATTAAATGCATGCGTTTTATGTTGTCATATAATAGTGTTGGCGCGCGCAAGAATTTCAGACAAGCAAGCGAAGGAGTTAGCAGTAAACGATAGATCGTTGTCCATTAAAACTTGCCTTGTGACCAAGAATTCCACAAATGTCGTTGTGGTTTTTAAGCATCCACGTGAAATGAAAAAAAATACCTTGAATTGCAAATATGAAAAATCCTCAGTAATGATAAGAATTATTGAAAAATTCGTTTAACATTTTTTTGTGTTCCTATTACACTATTAAACAACTGAATAAATAATAATGAAATTATGGCACACTACAATATAATTATGTATGAGAGGAATTATGAGACCCATAAGTAAAAAGCTGATAAAATCCCTCCCTATCAGTACGAATTAAATTTAAATGCAACTTTATGCTCGTTATATTAAAAGTGCTTTTCTTTTGTTTCATAAAGGCCGTCGGTGACGTTCATAACGCCAGCGATGGTTGTGGAGCGGCACAGCGCGCGCGGGCGCACGCGACACCGGCCACATCCAGATTCTACTGCGTGCCACTACACGGGCTCTGTGAGAGGCCAGCCCGCCTCTAGTGTTGCACTCTCCGCTTGTGATGGACTTGTAAGTAAATAGCTTATACCTTATACCATAACTGTTACTGTATCTATCAAATACTATCATATCTACTTTGCGCGAATATACTATCCCGATTGCAATATTGCAGGACCTACGGTATTTTACTGATTTATTAACTGTAATCATATCACCGCAAAGATGACCTTAGATTATTAAATAAAACCACACGCAGTTAAAATTAATGGTCTAAACTATAATGTCTAAGAACTAACCTAAAAATTTAACAAATGCACAATATGAAATCAAAAACCACCCAAATCATACATCACTCGGACAGAAAACCAAATGTTTTTGTCTACAAATGTAAATCGTTAATTTTATTGTCAGTTATAAAACGAAGAGTAAGATAAATGACATGAGATTATGCAGGTATAAGGCCTCACAAAATACAATAGGAACATAATCTGATGACCACCGGATACCTATATTAATTTACTTATATTAGTCACGAAACTGCTGATTTCAGGTATAAATCGAAGGAAACTTGTGCAGATTTTTAAGATTGCGAATCTACGAATTTAGTTATAATGTAAATTTATTCGTGTAATGTACAGGATTATTCAAATATTTAGCATTAGCGGGTAATCCCGAAATTATTTAGCTTATTATTTATTTAGCTAGCTTTTACAGTTCTTTGCGACAAACCACAAATCTTTTCATTTGGAAGAAGTATTTTAAAGTGACGAATCTTCGGATATACACCATAAAATCATTTTGGGGTATGTCGGTTCTCTGGAATACTAAAAATAATATAATGTAAAATAAAAAAAACATTCTTGTCGTGTCATTGGGATAATGATTTCCTGAAGTTGAAATAACTCAACTTTTTGTTTTGACGTTTACTTATAATTTTCTTGCTTACGGAATAGCTTGTACGGCTCGTGTGGCTGATAATATTTTTTATTCCTGATATCATTAGTAGGTATTAATTATGGCCAAGATGCTTATGGAACACCCTAATTATATATTGCATAGTGCAACATTAATTTATTTAGGTTATTTGGTCGGAACTTATGTAATAAAATAATGCATAGTTTCACGCTATCATAGGTAACATATTATACCTTCTTATGTTTTGATATGTAAATTCTATTGAGATATCGACAAACAAGATCGAATGAAACTTTGATTTAGCACTTTTTAAATATTGACTCCTGCCACACCCAAGCTTCCGATAAAATCTGTCTCAAATCATTATTTATATACGTATCTAATTACTTATTACCATCCCGAATACCTACGTCTCATTTGGATACAAACCACATTTTTTTTTATTCATGCGTACATTATCGTTTCACCTAACACATTTGCAACCTTGATATGACTGATAGGTGCGATACTATTACTAAAATTAACATAAATTAGACAACATATAACAAACGAGCGAAAGTGGGCGTAGTTGGTATACATATGGAACGTACCTATAGTATTTTGGTATTTTTTTGTGACATTAAGCACTAATTAGTAGCACAAATCAAGGATTCAGTGATCGATCATAAGGACAGTGTGATAGATAAGTATGTAGTACCGCTGTTTTCATAATAAATTAGAATTTAAACTTTATGCATAAGACACTTAAAGTACATTTCGCAAACAACCAAATAAATGGTAGGGGAACTTCAAATTAATGTAACCATCAAAATGTTATTCAAACAACAAAAAATCTAATTGCGTGGTACAGGCGTGGGCGTTACGTACATATAAATTATTTCTTATTCGAAACAAACCTTTGTGAAATGATCACTGTTGATAAAGAGCATTAAATTATAGCATGAAGTCGAAAAGCATGATCGTATTGAGATAATTCGTTTGAAACATTCCTTACCGGGACATAATTGGAGATTTATTTAACATCAATGGAATCAATTCATTTTCATTTATGTTTTATTTCACGGTTTCAAGTACTTTCAAACAACGTTGAAAAACCTTTTGTAATGTTACAAGACTTAATGAACATTTTTTGCATTAGCTTAATAGCCATTTATATTCTAAAGATTATTAATATCCGATATCACGAGATTGGTATGATCATAATGTACATTAATTACAATACACACGTTGTAAACTATGATTACGATAATTATAAAAAAAGTTATCTGGCAACAACCTAATTATAATATTAATAGTCTACGCTTAAGGTTTTTTCATTGCAACCCGTTGAATTATATCTACAATTACGACCGTACTATGTATCTATGAAGTTTTCCTTGTTTTACAACTTAATAACCCTAGCAACGGATGTGGATCATTATACACAAATGGGCAGAATTTGATTCATTATCTTTAAAATAACTCAGCCTAACAAAAACACTACAATCTTCTTGTACCTACCTAGATCATATTTTTAAGGCACAGTTGCTAAGGCCGCTTTAAAGTTCTGCAAACAGGATTATTTCAACAAATCAAACCACTTAATTTTTCCCGTACTTACAGAAGATACCATAATTTTAATTATATTTATAGCGGGTATCACAGAATAAAGAACTATGTAGAGCCAATCATCCAAATACCTTTGGGAAGTATTCTACTACTAATTACAATTTGATTCTCAGATCAATCGCGGCTGTATGACATTATCATTGGTGTTATGTAAATGGTTACACGGAAATGCTCGTAGCACGTCAGGTAATATTGCAAGTAATTATGATTGAAAGCGTGATTGAAAGGGTAAACCACTGTCTTTTATTCATATTCTATTACCTTTTAAATGCATACGTTGAGTAATCTCAGGTAGCAGCTACCGTGCATATTAGCCGACGAAACCATTTAGACATCACTATTCGAAGTCAATCACCTCTTACTTTTCAATAGTAACAAATTAGCTTTGACAAACCAACAAAACACAAATTGACATCTCAATACGTTACGTTACCGATGAGTGTTGGCGGATTATGAATTCATAATAATAAAGTAGTTTGTTTATGCGGTAATAAACATTATTGTCTAAAATTTAAAGGTGATTGTGGACTGAACTATTTTGATGAGTTCAAATTAAACAGCGGTCTACTTACACGTACCACATCAATCTTGTATTTTGGCAAGTATGAATGAACTTTGACAGGTGAATGATGTGTTTATAGGTTTGCCTAACGGGTAATCAGCATTAACACTTTAAGTGATGATGATAGAAGAGCTCAGAATAAAGACGACTCTCGACTCGATATAGCTTTAGATGAGAAGGGATATTAATAGATGAACATCCCACAAAAAGAGCACAAAGTTATTTAATTATTTATGCAAAAGTAGTCACCCCTCGTTCAACGAAGTGTCAGAAGCACACTCAGTTCCATCAATCAGTATTCAATATTCCACTCAGATGTTACATCGTTAATTTTGCATTTTTATTTGTCTCGACTATGATGCGAAATTAAAGTTCTTTATAATTGAAAAAGGCACAGACTAAAAATAAACATCTTAATTTTTTAGGCTGGAAACTGGTACTCAAGGTTATTATTTTATTTCAATGGAGACGATTTTATATTTTTCGTTGTATAATTAGTGTTCTCGAGAAGCGAGATCGCGAATCGGAAATGGCGCTTGTTGGAATGTTTAGGTCTTGACCCATTCTTTTTTATACGTCGCGCCGCAGATTGCTGCGAATTTGTAATTCAATATTTTCCTCTACTATATAGGTATTTTATAAATAGAATACGTATTTAATGAGTTGTTATTTTTTACTGTTTCCCTGCTTTACGGTAGATATACAAGTTGACGGAAGTCATCATTTAATGAAAGCCTGTTAATAGATTTTAAATTAATTGACTTAATAGTTAATTACTTTGTAGTTTTTTTTTTATATATACAACTTAGTCGATAAACAAGCTTACGGCCCGCCTGATGGTAAGCGGTTACCGTAGCCATATAGACGCTTGCAACACACGAAGCATCGCTCACGCGTTATCGACCTATCCCCCTGCCCTATGAGCTCTGGCAACCCCACTCACGCGCAGGAACACAACTTTACACAACATAAAGTTACTTGGCTGCGGCGTTCTGTAAGGTGGAGGTATTTCTTCAGTCGAGCTGCTCTTTGAGCGAATAAACGCTATGCTCTACCTCTCTTCTGTAGTTGTACCTTAGTACCTCGTTGATCATGTTAAAAATCTGTCGCGCTACCGATGTGTTCCTGCAGATGCACTTGAGAGCCTTGTAGGCTTTGTGTACCACGCTCGGCTACATCACCACTAACCATACTCAGATTGTATCCATAATATAACCAGCAAACGCCAAGAATAGTTGTAAAATTTTCAACTGTTTGAAGAAGCACCTAAATAAAGAGCGGTACATCAGTGAACCCACCACCACTTAAGTTCCACTAAGCGCTAACCACTTGACCAGCGCCACCTCAAGTGGCCACATCCGCGTTGGTTTAACCTCCACGTTCACTTTCTATAAGAGTAGAGCACCTACAATCATGTTATCGTATAAATGATGATAAATCTGAAAGCTAGCAGGAAAGGATATCATTTAGTTGAGATAAGGAGGTTTCCTTCTGAGTTTGCGTGTGTAATAATATTTTCAGGTAAAACTTAGCTGCAGTAATGATCCAAGCTGAAATGTGAATATCGTATTTTAAATACCTAATAAACTTGAGGGAATAACTTGGCATTACTAAGTGGATTTATTACAATTTATTAATTTCATTATCAATAATAAATTAATTATTATAAAGATAATTTTACGTCACTTTATGGGTAGTGTACAATCAAAACACACAAATCATACATTACATGTCGCTCGCACAAAGCATATTGAGATAGGCACAAATTAAAAGTACGTTATTTACATGTGATATCTCAGCGGGTAACAAGGTATTAAATAAGATTTAACATTAATCAATTTATGAGTTGGCTATATTGCGCAGCATGACTTTCGTGGACGGCCTTCTACAATGCAAGGCCGGCGACATACAGGCTAGCGAACCGCTTCATCCGAATGTTCACATACTAGCTTCAAGCGACTCTATCTATACTAACTGATATTCTACTTACTCATTACGTGAAAACAAAAATGTTAGTTTTTTTTTTCATTTACCAATAATTGTTAATTTTAAAACTTCTATAATATATAAACTAACGCGTATATTGAGAAAGAATTATAAACATGGAATATAAAATAGCTAAACAGATGGTGATTGAAGATGCCGCAGATAGGTTTTCAAAGAGAGTCTATAACTCCGCTTCCCCGAAACTCGAGTTCCAAATATGTGTTATTTACTAAGTATTAAATTAGTTAGCTAGATACTAAGATCCGCTTTTGAAGATAAGATTATTCAAAATCTTTATGACACGATGATAATATGCTAAAATTATTAACATTTTTTTTATAACGTACTGAAATGTCCTTTATTTTCATTCTTGCGCGTTTATTCATAAATCAATCAATTTTAAATTATTCCGCAATCACGCGCACCAGTAAGTTGATCAAGATATCTGTTCAGATGGAATAGTTTCCATTAAATTTCGCGCAAAGCCGCGTCTAGTTCGTTATCAATCAATTTATCTTGCTTTACTAGCAAACACGATGGATTTGTTGACCACTAGTCGCTGGACCGGTTTGAAGCTCTCAATGGAGTTTAGCAAAGAAGTATTTCGTGGTTTAACTGCCTAGTTTTTTCAATCGTATGAACGCCTAATAATACTTAGATCAATGTCAGTCGTTAAGTATTTTAAATTAAGTTTTTGTATCATATTATGAGGTTATAAAGTTTCGTTACGATATAAGATACAATATCATAGTTTTTTCAATGAAACCATAAAAACGTCTTATGGCTTTTAAAATGCCTTTGGCCTCTGAGATAAGAAGAAACATTACCTAATATTTTTAGTCTTCATAAGTTACTGAACAACACCTAGTAGGTTACCTACCTGCTGAGGTAGGTACAAATAAGGTGGATGGGGATGTCATAAGATATCGTTTAAACCACACAATATTATTGTGGTTTGATTATGATTCAATGTAGGCATAATCATCCAGATATTTGTTGGGAAATTGGACTACCCTGAAAAATAAAAAAAACCTCTCAAACTATGTACCTATACTATTATTAATAAATAAGTTATACATAGGTGTTTTATATTAAACGGATTTCTTATAACTTTTTCCTCCATTTGCAGGCGGGTCTTTTACGGACTGAAAATGGGGAATATTGGATAGAACCGTCTAATAAAATTTCTACCGATAACGCTCAAGGAAGACCACATGTAATTTTTAGAAGATCTGCTGTGGATAAAGTACAGGCGCACCATAGAGCGAAAAGAGCAGTAGACGAAAAAACTAATACTCATACTCGAAGAGTTAAAAACGATACGATTAACAAACAAAATCCTAAAAGGTATATGAATGCTAGAAGGCATCGCGAAAGCAAAGAGGCTTATGACCGACGTCGACGAGAATATTTAGAACAAAGACGAAAGAGATTAGAAGCAATGAGACGTAATCCTACAGAATATAGAAGACATCAAGCTAACTTACGAATTGAAGAAAGAAGGCCACTGAAAAATTCGAAAAGTAATTCAGTGGAAGCTAATAAGTCGTCTGATCAGTCTGTTGAAATGAGAAGAAAAAACCGAAACAGAATGAGTAACGATAAAATACTGCGGCGTATCAAAAATAGAAGACGAAAGCAAAGGACGAAGAACTGCGCTACGAAGCAACCACCATACCAGTGGAAATCTAAAAACTTACAAAATGATACTAGTGAAGAAAACAAGAAAACGCAATATAATAAGGTAATAATTGCTCCACAAAAAGCTATTTATAGCCGGTCTTGTACAATATTCATCTTTAACTTAAAACTTAATTCTGTTCCAGAACATGTACCGGAATCAGAATCACCACTACCACCGCTTCGACTTGAACGGCACGAAGCGTTCGACTCGCTCCGTCAGCAGGCCACGACACGTCGAAGTGTTGCTAGTCGCTGATAAGTCTATGACCGAGTTCCACGATGAAGGCAACTTACAGACCTACCTTCTCACTATTATGAACATGGTAAGTACAATGTTCCAGACTGTACCTATCATTTCTTATTTGTTGTACATTTTTCTAACGTATATTTTCATGCATAGGTATCGTCGCTATACATGGATCCTTCGATTGGTAATTACATAAAGGTGGTAGTTGTGAAAATTATCCTCGTGGAAGAAACTGAGTCATCCCCCCAGCTTGAGGTATCGACTAATGCAGATTCGACGCTAGCGTCATTTTGCCGCTGGCAAGAACAGCTGAACCCTGATAACGATGAAAATCCGCATCACCATGACGTCGCTATTCTTGTCACCAGAGAAGATATCTGCAGCCAGCACGACACTCCTTGTAGGTATGAAATTTTCTTTTCATATTCTTTGTCCTGATGCGTATCAATTTCATTTTGATCCTAAGCACAATAATTATCTGCTATAATGAACCTAAATATTTTTTTTTATGTAATTTGCTTGGAGATATACAACAAAGGCCCATGAACTGATCAAGTTAGTCTCGCGTCTGTCGGAATATGATACGGCGAATCAGTCACAGTTCTATTGATCGACGTAAAGTAAATACGAAATCATAGAGCCCGCAAACATGCAAGTATCAGTTTTTTCTGAGCAAACTCGCACCGAAACAAGGTCAATGGCAGGAGCAGGCGTCTGTTAGCAAAGTAAACAGAATCGCGATGAGTAACCGACTTGGAAATAGAACACTTTCAGATTTAATCGTCAACACCTGGGAATAGGTGTGTTGGCGCCTCTAATCGTTTCTAAAGCGATTCACTCTCTTTTACGTCACTTGAAGAATTCAACTAACCTTGCATTATTTATATCAATAAATATAAATTGGTATTAATCTAAAGATTCCGTTGGTTTCTACTATTTTCGTAGCTATCTAAAGCAGTAGAACTGGTAATATTTATTTATTCATTTTCGTTTATATTTATAAATTGGACTCGACTTCATGTAAGTAGTTGTACGATTACAAGCGCAGAATTTTACTTTCGCATTCATAATTATTAAGAAAAAATATGATTATTTTCTTAAGATAGCGAGCTGAGCTGTGATGTTAAACTTACTTGTATAATGATAGAGTTGTGTAAAACATAACATTTGTTGCATTTGATTTATCTGACAGCTCTCGGTGCCTTCCACATACACATGTTGCACAAATGCACAATGTATGTCGTGTTTAGTCTGTGATGGAGCTCCTATTTAGCTTAAACGTTTACTTTGTCGATAATCCGCAGAACACTTAACACACGGCACACGGCACACGGCAGTCGGCACCGCGTTGTCTGACCACGCAATATGTGTCTATACAAAACAAATAATATGTGCATATCTATACCTACATAATATAGACAGTTCGCGCATTCATAAGTGCCCTGTTATCTTTGGTGTAGGTGTCTATTTTGGTAAATGATAAAAATAATCGTAGATAACAGGTTTTAAAAATTATTTACGTTTGACACAGTTATCTGTTTTTTTGCGCATGATAATGTCACAGTTTTACCATTTAAGATGGTAATACCTAGTATATTATATATACTCTATGGTAATACTGTTATAATGTGTTAATTTTCAAATATGTACATTAATAATACTAGAGTCACAACAAACAGTTCAACAAAACGAAAAAATACATTTTCTTATGATCAAAATGATGTGTAAAGTATTGCCAAAATTCAGGACTCATCGATAAATTGGTGTTTACATTAGCGTATTTTTTGCGTATTTGCGAATCGCTAACGGCGATGTTCACGGGTCAACTGGTCACATCAAAGGTGCCGACATTAAAGTCAAGGATATTCTGCGTTTACAAATTGGGCATTCATTATATTAACAAAAGCCTATGACCATATAGCGTTATATAATTACAAGCAACATATTTTTTGGTCATGCGAAGTTTTGTCCGTTGCACAATTCTTATAAGAGCGATGCGCCGGAGTCGCCACGGCCGCAGCCGCCGCGACCCACGGTAACAGCGACGCGGCGCGGGCGCACAAACACTATTTATTTAAGTATCAACTCAACACCAACACCACTAATGAAACTACAATTTATACAATGCACAATCTCAGCTGTTTTTACTCAATGAAACGATTTCTATGTTTATGCAATCAATAGACGAAATGTTTACTGTTATCCTATATTTTTCAATGTTTCAAGGATATGTACATACAAAATGAAAATGCAGTTATCCAAATATTTTAGTTTAAACAAGACATTACACCAGTAGCCCGCAGACCTGATTACTGTGACGATGAGCAGACGCCCGCGCGGCCATGGCGGCGTTATGTAACTTCCTATCAACTGTTACCGACATATATTTGTGGAAACACCAGTTTTTAACGGTAAAATCGCCAACAATCCTGGTTTCTGGAGTTGTCTAGATTTCTAGAATATATAAATAACAAGACATGCTGCACATATATTTAACGTACCTTATACATCTCATGCGTTTAATCAAAACGTTTTCCTTATATTCTTGAATAAAAATATTTTTATGTACAGCAATTAATAATGTGTGTACCTAACGGAATTAGAGTCAGAAGTTTACTAATAAAACTTCATTTAATGTAGGTATTTGCATTAAATTAAAGAATCACAGCAAAATTAATAGTCTTATTTAATATGGTGAGAGCATGGAGTGAAGCGAAAGCAGGTGCACATGCTCACTGTCGGCAACATCTCGCTCGCAACGTTCAAGTGGTTCAGCGCATTAATTCCGATCCAGAGCACGTATCGCCAAAAACCAGTGTGTAATGAATGCAATGAGGAAGCGCGGTGCGTTCGGTAAACGGTACAAACGAGTAGTCGAATGTTCTCGGAAGGCGGCAATCAAAAGACAATGAGCGTGTTGGTAACGGTGTCGATGCGGGCCGCGGGCCGCGGGCTAAACGACCCTCCTGCATTATGCATTGAATCGCATAAAAATTGCAATCATCAATATGTAAACGACTATGAATAATATTTTAAACGCAAAAAGCGCCGCCGACTTGTAATATCTTCGCCGCTTAATTAAACCTGAATTAATATAATATACCTAGACTACGAACCTAAACAATTTGGATTTTTTAACACGCTCCAATTTTAAAATGATGTCTATTGTGACTACCAGACAGCATTAAGAAATAAAGGTCAAAGGACAAATTAAATTTCGTAGGTGAGGCGGAAGATAAGAGAGCAATCGCCTAATCTTCCGGGCCAGTAATCGCTTGCACATTCGAAACAACATAGCGTTCTCGGTAGCGGTCGGATGGACAAAGGGCGCTCGTTAAAAATAATGACGTTGAATAATTTTAATTCGTGGTTGCGAAGTGTGGCGTCGACAACTGACGCCACGCCGTCTCGAGTGTCCGCTCGCTGGCCGCGCGCCGATGCTTGCCCGCTTATCTCGAATCGCAACACATGCATACCACTGATAAGACGATATCACTGCATTTTGATATCTAAGTAAACTGTCCGAGTTTACTCAATCAATCAAGATAACACGTTATATTTATCGACACATCGGAAAATGCCCAGAAAATACTGTTGCTACATTCTCATTCTAAAATTATATTCGCTTTTTGCATCGCGGTTACTTTGTGTATTTTTGCTAATAATTGGAACGTAGGTTGGTTGGTTTATTGGTTGTAGAAACTAACATGAAAATAAAATCGGATGGTGTTTCAATATTTTCAGGAAAAAAATAATTTAATAAATACAAAGCTATCTAACTATATAACTTTTTTCTCCGTAAGTGTGCAGCAGTGTTATTTCCCCGATGCAGAAATAAATCAAATAGCGCTGCTGTTCCACGATGTTTTTTTTATCCGACTGTCTCTCCATTTTGGTTTTTGTGACCAACACACAATGGATAACCAATTCAATATCCAAAAATGAAAATCTTGTATTTCACGCTTGACCCTATTTCACGCAATTATTGACCAAAAATGGTATTGTAAACTCTTTAAAAAATGTTTATCTGTATTCACAATGCGACTTTCTCTGTTCGTTTGAACGCGCCGCCTAAAGCGACCCATCGAAAGCTTTCAACGGCCGGCACGATGCCTCGTTCGCGGTCGATTAACATTTTTCACTTGAGATTCTGTGAAGAGCATCTCTCTTTGGCAGCTCGACAACAAACAAAGATTCTTTGAGGCATTTGGACCGCAGTTATTAAAATTAGATACCGACGAACTACACGTGACCTATGATTTACGGGTTCCTCCCAAAAAGGATAATATTAATCAAACTTTAACATCATTAAAACACAATTATCCGAGTATGGCGTGTTACAAATTGTTATACACTTACTATAAAGTGGCCTTTAGCTGTTTAATTGAAGGTTATGTGTCAATCTCAATATGGGCTTCATACATTATTGTTAACAAATTATATTTAACAAATAATTTCATAAATAAAATTATTTTCGTCCTCTACGACTATATTTGCGAGGAATTTTCATTTATACTGGTCTGGTATAAAAGAAGGCAAAACGTCCCACATCATTGTATATAGGGATAAAATGCTCCGTATTTTTTCCATGGCAATAACACAAATAGAAAATTTTATAACATTATATCAAAGAAATCAATATTAAAGTAAAAAATACAAAAGTTTATTTTAGTACGCCCATTCATAGTACGCATAGAAAAGACATCAACGCGTTGCCTCAATACATTAACGTTACGTAAATATTATTCTTGCAATTTATAAAAGGCTGCCTTTCAATTACACTCGTTCGTACGTTTTACATTTCCATCTTGACGGTATAAGTATAAATCATTTAACAAATCACGTTCGTGACCCATAAAATCGATTTTGTTATTTAACATTAATTTAAGTCCATAATGGTCATAACTAAAAACTTTAGTACGTTGACACTACTTGACAGTAGACTATTAGTATATTTTGTGAGTATATTGAATTTATTACATGGAATTTGTAGAGCTTTTCATCGGCTTCCGCGTGGCTGTGAGTCAGCAACGCACGCGTATTATTAGCAGACTATTCCCGTACTAGCCGGCTACATAGATTCCAGGCATAATAGTTTATAGATGCGACAGTATTCAATAAAAAAATTTTTTCGAGAAAATTATAAATATAATAGCCAAGATCTACTATTCTGTGCGTAGCGCCTGAGTCATCTTGTTCAATGGGCGAGCGTCAATGTCGTTGGCTGTTATCTGCTAAGACGTCCTTCACCTATAAAATACTAAAATTACCTCAACTCTAGAATACAAAATACTCTTAGGTATTTTTATAAAAATATGTTACACTCGTTTGAAAATAAATTGTTTAGTGCCGAATAGTTTAGTGGATCTGGGGTGTAAAAATAAGAAAGAACTTACAGAAAATTAAAGGGATAAATGTAATCTATATACAGTTCGTTTTTTTGGTCAGCGACGAGTCACTCAGGGTCGATAATACAAATGATACTAAAAAAAATAATAAAAATAACTTTGTTTTCTAATAATAATAAAAATAATATTAATTGGAAAATCATGTAATAAGACGTAATACTCAACGGGAGTGCGATGGATTAAGGGGCTTGCGCCTAGCTCTAGTCTGCGCACTTGCTTAGTGACCATACGTTGCGGTAATTTTAGTTCAAATTGAATAAGGTATTTCTCAAAGTAATTACAGTATTTAATGGGATTAACGCCATTTTTGGAAAATATATTTTTTGTACTACCGCCCCTGGGTCGCTCGTCGCCGAACAAAAAACATCCTGATATAAAAATCAATTTTATTTATAGTATTCCTCCGTTTCATCCAATACTCACATTGTAAGTTTGTAATGTCACTTTCAAGAAGTCACTATTTACCCACCGTGTATCAAATTGTGTGACGCGTGACGGTGTGACCAGTCTGCAAGAATCTCATTCAGTGATAGGCTACGAGCTTAACTATTCCGACACACCACACCCACCGCGTACCTAACTGTGTGTACTATGTGTATACACACGGTCCGCAATTAGTACGCTATTACGATTTGCAACTACGCAACTATACGTACAAGTTGTTAATGTTTTGTCGCTTTAATACGCTCTCATTTGTGACTGCGGTAGTCGTATCATTAACATACTCGCGTTACAACACTTGTACAGTGTTTCTTTTTTTTTATATAGACCGACCAATCATCATTCTTAATTTCTAAGCGAATTTATGATTTTCTAAGACTTTGTCACCAGGGCCTCTAACAATTCATATTGCAATCCAACAATTGTTATTTCAAAGAATATGAGAATAGAAAAAAGTGACAATTCGATAGAAAAATACTTCAATTAAGGTCTATTAATACTACGTATAGAGAAGCTATCATAAGCAAAGGTTATGTCCCATTTTTTTAGAGTTAACTAATGTAAAACTAACTTTGTAGCGCTGAAACAATAATTAGTCGTCTAAGCAGACAGTAGAAACACGTAGCGCTATCAGCAGGGCTATTTTAAAACGTCGGATTCGATATCGGAAACGGATTTAAAAAATTCCGAGGCGAATTTCAGCAATTACTATTTCAATATCCGAAAACTTTTCCATGAATCGAATTGATATTTCCGTAAAGAAACTTCAAAAATATTCTAATTCGGATATTAAAAAAGGTATTGCGGAATATCGCCTTCGGTAGTTTTTGAATCCGTTTCCGATATCGAATCCGACGTTTTAAAATAGCCCTGCAGAACGCTTTTAGGAGTATTTTTCTCGCAAACACCGTGATTTTCACGGCGCTTACGCGTTTCGTTCATCCTTCTTCAGTGTGGCAGGATAGCCTCACTTGAACGGAACATAGTTTTGATGTGTGGCATCGACTCTATACGTAGTAATAATAGCTAAATGATTAAGGTAAAGTTGGATTAAGCTGATGTTGGTTGATAATAACAGGTGGAGATTTCGAGATGGCATATTTTCGAAACCTATGTTGTTTTTTTTTTTTTGAGATTTCAGTGTTGGTCCCATAGTAAAAGTTGTTCAGCATGACTAACCCAACATAGGTTTCGAAAATATGCCATCTCGAAATCTCCACCCAGTATAAAGAGCTTAAACCAACTCACCTTTCGAGGTGATTTTCATGATTTCATTATTATAATAGAAAGTGACTTTAATTGTTATACACAAATGTGTCATGTGTTTGCCTCAGTGGCAGTGGCACTAGCACTAGAGACGTGTAAGATTGTATCGTGTGAGTTATTTCCAGCACGCTGGGCGTGGCGCACGTGGCGGGGATGTGCAAGCCGGACCGCAGCTGCTCCGTCAACGAGGACAACGGCATCATGCTGGCTCACACCATCACACATGAACTAGGCCATAAGTACGTATCACTTCATTTATTAATTTAACTTTGCACACTTATCAAGGATCTATGACAATACAATAATTTGGTACCTTCGTTAATACTTTTTGTACAGGACTTATTAAAGCGTGTTTTTAGATTTTTTTAACTATTCTTTTAGATTACAGTGACTACAGCCGAGAACTTTAATTTGGACCCAGTTAGGATTGAATATCGTACACCAAACATATAACTTTAGGTACTATTTTGGCATTAAGTTAATGTTCGTATTGACAACACGATGTGCACTGACGTTAGGGACAACTGCTGACAGATATCATCTCTCAACGGCCGGGGGCGGGCGTTATGAATGACCTTAGTTAGAGCAATTATCTAGGAAATGGGTCCCATAATAAAGTTCGGGACTGTATCTATGCTTATATTTTTTATTCGACGATTATAGTTTGAGGTACTCGATAATTGAAGTAAGGTAGTTACGAGCAAGAATATTTGCAACATGTTCCATGAAATTGGTTTAGTGTTGATGAGCTATAAATCAAATGCTGAAATGGTGATTTATCTTATTTCTCACACCGTATGTCCTCTTTATTCTAGCTATAGAGGCATGTGTAATAGTAGTGGGTAGTTTATTATACCAGATAATAAACTAAACAATGTTGTTTTAATATTACTTCAGGCCCAGTAAAGCTGTCTTGTAAAATCTGGATATTGTATTCAAATATATTTCTCTAACGAAATGACTCATAATTATCTCAGAATATCTACATACATTACCTACGTCAAATAAACAAACAGTCGTTCGTTATGATCTTAGGGTTTCTTGAAAATATGTTTATAATGTACTTACCACAGGTACACATCAATAAATCATATCAACACGTACTAAAGCATTAACAGTGGATGTTTGCCTATAATGAGTTTCATTGTTTAAACTACAAATCTTTCTACGGCCGTGCGGTTTACAAATTTTCGTCATTTTCTCAGAATAAAAACTATTGTTCGATTGTATGTGTGTGTATGGCAAACAGCCAACATCAAAGGAACAGCGGTTGAACGAGTGATTTATGCAAAATTATATTATTTTGAACTCTTGAAAAAAAAAACACTGAGTAATATAATAAATACTGATGTCATGACAAATATAACGAGATTACAACTATTCCAACATTTACGTTTTAAATTAATGTCTTGCAATTTGTATCAATCCCTTTATCTAAAGATACATTTATATACATATCTGAAGGACCTTCATACATTTGATATGTAGTACTGAATGTTTTACTACGCCATATTTTTTTATATCCTATCAGATAACTGAAAATGATTTAGACCATTAGCAAGATTTATGGGCAGGGCGATGCATTATAATATCTGTTATGCTACAGATACCTACATTACAAAATCGATACTCAATATTTAGAAGCTATAAAATACTAATAGGCACTAATAAATTCTACCAACTTTCATACGTTTACGTCTGTCGGTATATTTTATTGTGATTTATGTCTACAGCAGTCAATCGTTCAGATCACTGTTTGCTACCAATACTGCGAGCGATTTCTATGAACATTTTCGTTCTATGAAATCTAAACTGCCTACATAACAATCAAAGCAACGTATAAACCGCCTGGTAACGTAACTATTTAGCCAGAACCGCGTAGGTACCTACTTTAATATCGATGGTATAAATAGGTTATTTAAACATTGCAACAGAATCATTAGTCCATCATGATCTCCTCGACTGGTCAAAGTTTATGAGCTGCAGTACCGTCTACAAAAATGTTCAATCACTTAATTTTGTATTTTTAACCGACGAAAAAACGGAGGAGGTTTACACGTCGACGCGTATATATATTTTTATGCATGAACACGCATAACTTTTTACAGAGTAGTCCGACTTTAATAATTCTTTTTTTCTTATACACTCAAGAAATTCAATAGATAATTAAGTACACGCTTTTCAAGTCTTCTTCTCAGACGGGCACTCTTGTCAGAGTGGTCTTGGCTTTAATAGATGGTAAACATGGTGGGTCTTCAACGCCAATGTTCTTCTTACCTACTACTTTCGCAATGCTTCTCCTTTTTTGACGGTTCGTAGCGTTGCGATTACACTGTAGCATGGTAGAGTTCAAGTATAAACATTAAAATCATATAGGTACAATTCTGATTTATAGGACATGTTGAATACGACCCTTTGTAATAAGTAATAGCAACATTTGTAATCATCAATCAAAACGGGACTGAGCAATTGCTCAGTCCCCGTTTTAACATAATTATCTCAGTACTGAATAGACATGACAATTGTTGAACCTCGGGTGAGAGCTCGAGAAGTCGTTATCATTAATTATAAATAATAATTAACTTAGGTATATTATGTAGGTTTATAGATGATGTTTAAATCACTGCTAAATACTTCCTACATCAAACGGCTGGCTACCGTGCAAGATAAACAGACAGGCGTCCCTATGTATCATCTCACTCCCGGGCGGCTCGTAGATGCTCGTAGCTACTCCACGATATTTTAAAACTCAACCATCGCTATTATTGTTTGTATTATTTTGGAAATAAGTGCTATTTTTATTTGGCATCGGTTGCCTGGCGCTTTGGTTATCGGTACTGAGTCATGTTTCTAAGCCGAGATTACCGCAAGGACGTTGCTTTCAAGATAGAACATTATGAAATATTAATAACATTCGTCGGGCTGCAGACTGCAGTCGGCGCATGCCTCGTTCGCTCACTTACATTGCCGCCCGGTTCGTGTTGTGAAGTAAGGACAAGGAGTTGTAATACATGGAGTTGTAGACGCAGTTGCAATAGGCGCATTAGACAACGCCTACAATCATAAACAAACACAGGTTATGTAAGTGGTGTAAACGCGACTCAGCCATTGACCTTCCCCTTGTACTCGTAGACACATGAATACATCATTCGTCGCGTACAATGCACTGCAATGCGGTGCATTGACGTCGCACTATCTGCCCACACAAGTTCATTATTTTTCACTTAAGTAAGTAGTTATCGTGAACAAAGAATAAGGAACGGTTTGATAAAAAACGAACCAATTTGTAAGCGACAACAAGCGGTGATACGGGTCGCGACTCCTCACATCATTGCCGTACATGTGAAATGAATTGAAAATATTTGATTCCTATCACAGTCGTTGTAATTTATCGCTCAAAACTGCTCTTAAGCTCATTTCCTTACGATTAACTGCAGTTAAAAATACCGATACTCATATTCTGAACTCTCTACGTACTCTCGCGTGGATACAAATCCACAAATAATCGCAGCAATATTTGTATAAAGCTGAAATGAAATTAATCTATGGTCTATCTATCTAGTAATTATTAAACGATAGTATCGAAACGAGGCTGGGACTTAAAATTTAATTATGAAATATTATGCGATATTTAATACATGTACGTAAAGTACCATGTTTCTGGACATGTAATCTCAACATTGGAAGACAGTAGTGCATCCAAAGTAACTGAATACTCACGATTAATCTTGATAAAGGGTACCCTCAGTTGGGTCAAGTCCCTCAGCCACAGAAAAGAAAAGAAGTGAGAAAACTGACTGACGTAGATTATTTAACTAAATTTTTTTCGGGATATCGAGTAAAAAAAATATATGAAAATTGATCAATATCGATGATCGATATTTTTTCAGGAAACAAGCATTTTCTCATTTTGACGGAAAGTCACTCGAATCCACAAAACTCTATTAATAATGATATTTATATACGTAGGTATAAATGACCTAGTACACTACATTGGTAGAAATTATTTGTTTCATAATATGTAGCACAATTAGCATGGCAACGCAACAAATAAGCATTCTTGGCAACATTCTAGGAATAGAACTTTTCTGTATGTTTATTTGGATTGTTCAAAATAATCATAATCATAATTTTTCATCAAAATTGTTGTTTTACATTTACGACTGGATAATTTAATTGAATATTATATATCTCCGAAAAGTATGAAACAAAATTGCTATTTCTGTCCGCCAGTTCTTTTTCAGACATTACCCTGGCCAACAGGAGTGGATCACCAGCATAAATACAAATTTGGAAGATTATAAAATCATTTTGTCTTGTGGTCGTACCCAACCCAACGTCTTCATGGTTTATTGCCTTTCTAACTAGCGCTAGTAGGTATAACTAGATTATCTACCAGCTTGTCAGTAGGTCAGTAAGAAGTATCAATTAAACAAGCAATCATAGGCATAACGATTATTCGTCAAGGCCTAAAAATACAGACATTAATTTACGGAATGGCTTAAACAAACATTTTTACATTGACCACACATCACTGACGTTCTTTGGTGGCTATGAAAATATTAACCCTAATTGCGGTGGCGCCATAACGGGATGGCTCGCGGGACATTGGGATGAAGGCCTCCTACCAAAGTGATAGTGATGCGATCGCCGGCCACCAATCACACAACCATTACGTACAACACTAATAGAGCTATTAAGATTAACCACCCGGCCGCACGACCGATAAAAGCTATTATCATTGCATTTATTACATCGTATGAATTAATGATTAATGAATATCATAAAGCTTGATCGTTATTGACATTTTAAATTTATTGTTGTATAAAAGTATCAATGGGTGGCTGCAATTTAATTATACCTATTGTGTAAATAGTTTCTTCATGGTCTTGATGCAGTAAATAATGTAGATAAACGTATTTTTATCAGGTAGCTTTGTTATTATTTAAGTGCTTACCCGCGATAATTTAATGAGGTTAATATCTACTTATTAAAATAGATCATTGTCATAACTAAATAAAATCATGTATGTAGATAGTTAAGTCTGTTCAACACTGAGCTTCGGTTATTAAAGGATAATAATAGCTATAATACCTAAAGCCATTTATAAATTGTAAACAGTGTCATGCAATTGAGGTAATAGGTCATTCAACCAATACCTACCTACTATAAACACATGTTAGTGTCGTCATCAAATACCTAACTTCGATGAAAATTTTAGATACCTATACATATTTACTTGTCATGACTATTTTATTTATAGGTAACTATAGTTATTTGGTTGGAATATGTTAGATCAATACAATTTTGTATCATTATTTTCTACTGCACCGACTGACTACATAACCTACGTTACCTACTTTACTATCTCAGTTGTAAAGTCATCAAATGGGTAAAATGCAATTAATCAAAACGAATAAATTGATTGCCACGATGTGAAAGTCCTTATAATGTGTTGTTTTATTGCAGCTTTGGCCTTTATCACGATACCGAGAAGATAGGATGCCATCGGCGAGAGGGGTCGACGCTGCACATCATGACTCCTGTATTTGAAGCAGAAGCCGTGCAGGTTGCCTGGTCGAGGTGCAGCAAGCGAGACGTAACCAATTTCTTGGAGTAAGTAACCCATTTCTGAGCTTCATGAGGACGCGCTGTGCTAGCAGTGTGCAGCTGTGTACCTAGTACAGCCAGCGTCAAAAGTAGCTGATCACTTTAGTACCGTGTAAGCAATTTACAGTTTTCCTACAAACTGCCAAGATAATGACAATAGATTAGGTATTATGAAAGGGTACTAAAATGCCAACCTACTTTTGATGCTGCCCGTACAAAATGACGTTTCAATTTGTCGCTTGAGTTCATTTTCTTTTGTTCAAATAGGCATTCCTCGAATACCTACAACGAAAATCAGTGTTTTTTTTTATTATTATTATTGGTACCAATAAAATCTCCCCGATGTTAATTTGTTTCTTTTTAATTAATTCGATTTAAATTCGTACATCAACCTCCGTAAATATGGCAAGAATGCCCACCTGTAAGCAATTTTAGTAGGTACCTTTCTTATACCTTCCTCTTAGATTACAGTTCCTTTAATATACTTTTTTCATATGACGAGGGTCCCATCCGCGTGTCAACGGGTTAAGAATAAATGCATGCCTACCTAATTATTAGGAAACCAGTGCAAACTTATTGAAACTTTATGAAACATTTAAGTATCGGTTTAATCGGTCGAAAGCTAACGAAGTGGAACCATTCAATATACTCATTTATAACATTTGAACACATTCAATTGCTAATGTCCTCCGAGTGAATTGCAAAAAGCTTTTAACTCGTCTCGGTCGTTTTGTTTAAATACCGAATCCCATTTAACGTCGACAATTATCAACCATCAATGTTTTAATGTGGTGTTCGGCCCCATTGACAATATTTTATTATTACTTTCGTTATAGCCACACATATATCGAAAGTTATTTAATTGTGCTAGTTAACACCCTCATTACAAGCGAATAACATAAACTATGGTTTTACGATCTTAATAAAATTGAAAGCTGAAATCCTACGCTCACATAAATAATACTACGCTTTGCCTTCTAAATGTAATACCGGATGTCGTTATATTCGGTTCCAAAAATTAATTATATACGTCGCAACTTGATCTATCAATATTTTATGTTCATTCCAAATACACGCGTTTGTCATCATTCAACAAAATAATCATCATAAACCATCCGATTATGGCTTTTTTAAACGAATCTAAATTCAAGGAAATGAATGGATGTCCATTCAACTTTATTCACGTAGCTTGAAAATTAACGTACACCTAATTAGAACTCGTATCATGGAGGCAGGTAGCTCGCGATTGAATAATGTGTATTTAGGTGTATGTGCCTTATTGCGCGAATCTATTGTACATGACAAAATACTGGAACGAGCTCAATGGGAGCGGTTTGTGTACATAGTTGCGTAAATTATTCCAACATTTTTAGCTTAGCTTACACGCATTCACTCGCATGTTACGCAGCACGCTGTGAAACCCGATCAGATACAATCAAGACAAATATTAGTGTAATAAACTTTCATTAATGTTGACATTTATTTTCTCCTAGTGCCGGCTTGGGCGAATGTTTAAGTGACAGACCATCACAAGAAGAATATGTGTATCCTGAAGATCCAGCTGGTGAGTGAATTATTAAGTAACTCCTATCCTCTACCTGCTACGCCGTAACTACTATAGTATGTAGTGCTATTCGTCATCAAAATGATTTAAATTCCCCAGGTGTAACATTCGACGCAGCCACTCAGTGTCACCTGCAGTTCGGTGCCGAAGCAGTAGTGTGCGCGAAGCCTACGGAGTTGTGCGAGCATCTGTGGTGCCTCGTGAACAACACCTGCAAGTCTATGTTGCGCCCTGCAGCGCCTGGCACGACTTGCGGACCAGATATGGTAACTGCGATAATATATTACATACTTCCATTCTTTGTAGTTCCGTGTGATAACCTGCCTTCTTGCCTTCGTTTATTTAAGTTTCCTATAATTATTTCTATTAGCAGGGCAGTTCCAAAATAATAAATAAATACCTTAATAGCTTCAGCGTTGTAGTTATCTGCAGCACATGGTGAGCTGGGGCGTTTTAAACCCAACTTAATACAATGTCGCAAGACTTACTTGTGATTAGCGTATATGGTATAATGTTTTATTTATGTTAGTAATTATTATGACGAAAAGTTTGTTGTGTCTTTTTTTATCTTTCTCTAATATTATTTGTCTTAAAATATGAAAATCATAAATATTTTACCGTTTTGTAGTGGTGTCAAAACCAGTCATGCGTGGCGCGCACGGCTTCGCCGGGGCCCCGCGACGGCGGCTGGGGCCCCTGGAGCGAGTGGAGCGAGTGCTCGCGCACCTGCGGCGCCGGCGTCTCCACGCAGGCCCGCGAGTGCAACAACCCGGAGCCATTCAATAATGGCCACTATTGCATTGGAGATAGGAGCCGGTAAGTAACAATACCTATCTGCTGTACCGTCACCAACATAACGTAGAAACTACCAATAATATGGAAAGAAAAAATAAACGGTGTTTTGTACACGAGTGTCTACAATTACCTACTTGAGTAGGTATTATATTTTCTGCCTGCCCTGTCCCCAATCATTTGGGGTCGGCGCAATATGTACGCTTCTTCATTCGTCTCGTCTATCCGTCATACTAGCATTCACTTCCTGTTCAGCTAGTTATTTTGCCGACAATATTCCGATGAGAAGAATTAATGAGTAGGCTGGCTCCTATGTCATGATCATTTTGTTAAGAAAATAAAGAAGATACAATCCTTTAGTTAGGATTTTCGATAATGACTGATTGCAAGATTCAGATGATTCGTTGAATCAAAGAATATCCTACGTATAATATAGTTTTTATTCTGCATATTATTATGTCGCCTGTCGCCTCGGTAGGTCAATAATACTGAGATAATACCAATCAACTTACTCACATATTTTTGTTTTTTTTTTTATTAGATACAAAGTATGCAACACCGAGGCTTGTCCTATCAATGAGCCGACGTTTAGAGAAGTACAATGTGCCAAATATAACAACAGGACATTTAAAAACGAAACTATAGCCGAATGGATACCTTACTTCGATCAAGGTAAGTAACCCCACTTATCTGTGTCCAATCCAATGATTTTGATTCCACACTTCAAAGGTATTTAGATTGGAATAACAATGCCATGAGAAACCTTGAAACGAAGACAGAAGTCACGTACTATGAAGCACCATGTAATGTTAATGCTGTCAACAAATTATCTCATTAACATCGAACAGAAATACATACGCAATAATACAACTTCATTACTATGTTCTTAACGTAATGAGCTTTGTTTACATAGAGTCAAGTATAAATATTAGATCCAAATTCAATTACTTCTGAGTAGTAAATAAAACCGGTTAATTAAAACAGGAAATTGACAAAATGTGTGTGTTGTAGATAAGCCATGCGAGCTTCAGTGCGTGTCACGTGACGACAACGATATGGAGATGTGGGGCGGGTTCGTCGCCGACGGGACCGCCTGCAGGCAGAGTCTGGGCGCTAGAGACATGTGCATTGCTGGTGAGAATATTTTAGAAATAACCTAAAACTACAGTTTAAAAAAAAACTAGAAGACGCGCTTTAAAAAGCCCTGTACCAAAATGTATTAACAATGGTACCAAATTAATCATCGGTCCTTGATAAGTGTGTAAAGTTTCTGTTTAATCCGACGTTTTCTACAGACTTTTAAGAGAGGAACTGCATAGAGTGAGGAAACCTACTCTTATTCATTTAGTCTTCCTAACTATATCATGTTCGATATTTATTTGTACAGGAGTATGTTACAAAGTCGGTTGCGACTGGATCGTCAACTCTGACGCAGAGGAAGACACGTGTGGAGTGTGCGGCGGGAACGGCTCTGCGTGCAAGACTGTACTCGGGATCTACAGTAAAGGAACTACCAGGCAGTCTGGTTTCAGCGAGGTAACACTTCATTCCAGAAACATCTAGAAAAAACCCATACATAAAGGAATCAGATTCACTTCTGTGAAATCTTATTGATAGCTTTTGCTATCTACTTTGAAAATGTTTGGTATTTTTTTACAAGCTTTACTTGTATGTATGTTTGTTCGGGTGGAATCTTGCAAGTCGATTTTCTACCACTTCCAGTGGTCGGATTGACTTGATATTTGGTATACATTCGTGTCTTGGAAGACAATGCAAGTATAGTAACCAAAAAAGCTTGTATTTAAAATTCAATTTTTAACAAAAACTTATTGAATCAATTTCATTGCGTAGGTCGCAGTGATACCCGCTGGATCGAGAAACGTGAAAATTCAAGAGAAAGTTAGCCCAGGAAACTTCATATCTATTGGAAGTGCACGATCGAGGAAAATGTATCTAAATGGAGCTCGGTAATTACCTTATGATAACAATATGTTTGTACCTGTAAATACTTACCTACCTATAACTCAACTTTATATTATTTTCTTTGTCGTAGAAATGCCACGTTAACGGAATACTTTGTGGCCGGAGCTCAAGCTATTTACGAACGCGACCGGGACTGGGAAAAAGTTCGGATTTCGGGACCAATCGCAGAAGACATAAAAGTTTATGTACGTTACAATACTATTTTAATCAATAAGGTCATCACACACTATAACAGCACATGATTTAAAGCCCTCACTCTGATGGCCAGTTCTTGCTGGGGCGTAGCGGTGACCTTTACCCTCATACGGTACTAGTGCAAAATAAATTGACGGTAACTTATATATTCCAGCAACGAATATTCCGCGGCAAGCACCGCAACCCAGGAGTGACTTACCAGTACACGGTGGACAGGCAGCGGGCGCGCCAACGCTTCAGCTACAGGCTGTCGGAGTGGGCGCCCTGCTCCGCCTCGTGCGGCCTCGGCTACACCAGGCGGCACCACCAGTGCGTCGACCATAACAATCGTATGTATTCATAAGCCATAGATCTATACACAAATTAAGATCGAGTGTCGCCTAATAAACGAGTCAAGCCCGCAAAGAAACCGGCCTTCTTGTAACATGGCCTCACGCTCACTTATACACCATAGGAAGCCGATCGGTTGTCATTCAGTATTGAGACTTTGACAGTGACAATAAGGCTCAGTATGACTTGTGCCTGCTTGGGCCAGTACTCACGCATACGTAAGAAATATTGGGCTTCACTTTCATATAAGGCGACACTCCATCTTGATATTTTTATACGTCTGTGCAATAAGCTATACGAATCGATTCAAAGCAGTAAAAGTTATTATTGACTACTGATGATAAGCTATGAATTGATGAGGGTTTGTATTTAAGCAATAAGCTAAAAAGAGCTATAGGTGTCTCTTAACGCAGCAAAAGCATCGAACAATTAACCCAAAGAATCGCAATGACATTCATTTTGGTTGAAATTTATTCCGCCAATTTCAAACAATGCGCTCTCATTAGCCAAGCCAGAACACACGATGCAGTGATGCAGTGACAAATCACTGAGTATTTTCGGATTTGTATTGTTCAGTATTACTAATTTAAAGAGATTTTTCCTCGATGAGTAAAAGTTACTATTAACTAATGATGATAAGCTATGATGAGCGTTTGATGTGTCGTAGGTACAAGCTATGGGGAGCTAGCAACGCAGCATATAAACGCATATTGTTCTGAGATAAGGTGTCTCCTTGTACCTAGCTAACCTACATCCTAACACATACTATTTTAGGATTTGTTTAGTCAGATTTTGAACATGAGTATTGTCAAAGCATAGCATAACATTAATACCATCCTTACTTAAGCATAAAAGCTAAAGCACATTTATACGTACGTATACGTTTTTCTGTTTATTGCGGAGACCGCTGCGCTGTGATGAACCTAGCATGCTTTGTATCTTGGCATCGAGGTTGAAAAAGAACGAAGACGCCAACTATTGGGTATTGAGGGCAGCGTTCACATTCCGCGTCACACCGATTATAGTTACTTTTGTTATATTATCTAGAGTGGTGTTTTGTATGTGAGAGTGGTAATTAATTATAATATATTGTACACAGGGTTGGTGGAGCAGTCGCAGTGCTACCACATCGAGCCGCCCCGAGCCGAGGCGCTGATGCAGCAGTGCCGGCAGCCCGCGTGCCCCGCGCCCCCTCCCACCGCGGCGCCCTCTCCCTCCGCCGCGCCCCCCGCCGCCCCCGCGCCCCCCGTGCCGCAGCACGTGCACTGGTGGGTGGGCTCCTGGAACCCCTGCTCTAAGCCCTGCCATATGCCGGTATGTTGTCAACTAGTCTATCTATCATACTCCCTTCATAATGCAACTACAATATAAATATTGAAGAAACTAATACTTTAGTAGATATATAGTTCAAATAACATGAGTTCGATGACACATGGTATTTTATTAGATTTCTCAATGGTTAATGTTCATTTCGATATAATAAAGGAATAATATGATAGAGCGAGGTTTCATGAAATATTTGAATTTCGCTGGATATTGGTAAAAACCCTTGACCTGGACGACTCATCCTATGTGAAATAGAGAATAGTGAGAATAGTGAGCTGTCGACCCCGCGAGTCTATCATTGCATAGCGTTTATTCGAAATGGCTGAAATATTATACGTTTTTAACAACTGAGGCTCCGCCATTTTGAAAAATTTCTAAAAACAGAATCGATAAAGAAAAACATAACTATCGAACCAGCTCACAAAATTAAAATCTAACTAACTACGCTGTTTATAGATAAACGCGTTGCTATATTGTTAGATAACATCTATTTAATTTTCCAGGGCAAGGAAGCGACGAAACAACGCAACGTATACTGCGTGGATAAGATATCGTACCAAGTGGTAAACGACTCCCAATGCGACATGACGAGTAAACCCACCAACACAATCAGATGTGCTGACGTACCGGCGTGCTAATGGACAACTGGTATATTACTGCGATACGGAACTGTTGAAAGATCTAGGATTTTACAATCATAAAATTCCTATAATACTAAAATAATCAGAAATTTGCTCTCGTTCATCATGTGATGATTCTATGTCGATATACTGAACACATGGAAAACGTGAAGTTCCTATGAACAGAGATTTCATATCAGAATTTAAAGAACAAAGATTATTGAAACAAACCTCGATCAATTCGAGGAAAGATGTGACAAAATTGTGTGAAGTGATTAAGTGAACTTAGATGTGGACTCTAATGTAGAGACAATTATCTGAATGCAGTGGAAATGTGGAGTTACGTTATGTGTGGTGAGAGCCAGTGATTTGTACTTGTAATGTTTAACTTGCATTAATTAAAGTAACCCATCGAATAGACGTTATTCACTTACGCGTAAGTACTCGAATAGTAAATATCACTCAGTGGTGAGGTGACGTGCGAATCTCGCAAGTACATAAAACAATGCTCTGCAATTACCACTTACTGCCATATTACATAAGTAATTTCTAGTTTTAACATAGTCTCCGCTTAGATATTAACGACTAATTAATAATATATTATATTCTGTAACATCAGTATTAAAGTGGTGTATGTATTTTTTTTTATATGCAAATAATGTGAAAGTGTATAAGTAGATACTATAAAAATTTTGGACCAAAAATATTCTAGAATTCAAATTCACGTTGCCATAATCACGGTTACTGCCAATATGACACTTGTAAAATATTATGTAAGTTTATATTTTAAGTTCGAAACGTATTCGTAATTGGATGATTTCAGATGATTCATATATTTTTGTACAAATGAATTATTGGATTAATACGTTAATTTATTATCGCAGTATGGATCGAGTTTTTGTAATACAGTCAGTTTGTTATAGTTTCAGTACTTTTAGACATTTAAAATATGTAATAACAGCTAGTCAACACCTGAAGCGTTTGTGTCAGTGGACAATACTTGAATATGTCGGGTGATACAAATGTTTACCGGTCAAAACTTCGAAATATTAAAGTGTAGTAGATATAAGTGCTAGTATAATAATAGTATGTTTGTGTTGTATCGCCTTAGATAATATTAACCTCGTACACATAACATTGTGGATCGTATCTCCTTACAACTAATAATTTGTATGTATAAAAATATTGAATTAAATAAAAAACCGTGTTTGTTATAGCTGGAACAAATATGCCCAAAATATTTATGAACGTAAGGAGCGTTATTTAAGTCCTCGTTTCACACGTGACTATGCATAATTTTAAAATATTAGTATAGTATTTTATTTATCTCGTACCTACCTACTATTATATTAGCTAAGACTATAGTAATCATTGTAAATGACTTTAAACTTATTAGTTTACTGATGTTTCAGTTCTAAGATGCATCAGTGAATATAATGTCGATCAATTGATACACAATTTTAATTCCCCAAATCCCTAATACTGTAAGAAATATATCTTTACGTTGAGTTTATTAAATATTGTATTTGATGTAAAAATTATAATTGTGTATGTAATTTGAAATGACAATAAAATTGTGCATTGTTTATATATATTACTTTTATTTATCCCTTAACTTTTGCTTTGATATGAAGACCTAGTATCAACATACAGCTAGCCAATATATAAATTTAAAGGACTTTAGGGAGAAAAGATACCAAAATAGTAAATCAAACTTTCTTTTAAATATATTTAGGAAACATAAAGTACGGAATACTCGATAAAAAAACTTATACAGCCGAGACCAATAAACATAAATTAAACTCGGCGAATCTACGAGTGCCCCTATGGAATCCTAAAAATGAGGCGGTAATTCGAAAATATCACTATGTAAATTCTTATATTCTAGTGCCGCCAACGTGTATTTTCTAACATTAAAATATTTATTTTGTGAAGAAAATACGAAGACGTATTACTTTAACCTAAGTAACAATATAAAGAGATCTCAAAATATAATTTCAACTAAAATAATACAGAAGTTTGTGACAAAAAGTACATCAGTGCGCAAATGTTCGCATAAATATGACAATATTCATTTCAGGGTTTAACCCTAAATCAATCAATTTACACCCTCATTTTCAATCTCGAAATGAAAGAAAACTATAATACTTTTAAAAGATTGATTACTTTTAAAACATCGTAATCAATCAGAATCAATTTAAATACAGAATTCTTCACATAAACATATTTTTTGCTTGAATTAAATTGACGTTTTTAATTAATAAAAATAATTGCGTTTGTTAAATATTCTGTATAAATACTTACAATTATTTTAATATTCTAGAATCGAGAGTAAAGTTACCCATTACTGGTTATTTTTCTTTTTCACCATATGCACCTTTTTTCTTCTGGAAATCAAAAATACATTTTTGTGAATAAATTACCTATATGATTGACGACCATGTTTATTTCCTAACTCGCAAAGCAATAAAATAATGCAATATTTGATATTTACGTTTATTTCTATTTTTATGACATTAATTTAGATTTGCATTAAAAATATATGAAATTCTTGAATTAACCAGTTCCGTAACACGATTCTTTGGTAATGATGGCTTCAGATGAAACGTCAAAGCGTATATTTTTCTTTTTAGTTGGATATTTCTGCAAAAAATATGGAAAACAATCAGCAATCCACATTTTTTCGCAATCACTTTAATAATGCAACGAACAACTATTAAGTACACTAACATGATATAAGTTACCATTATAACAACTTTAACGAAAATATACAACTGCATATATCCATCTTTTTTAATATCCAGTACATAACAAAAATAAAAAAAAAATGGTCATGTAAGTATTTTTCAAAAACACGCTGATTTTTATTCGTTGTTTAAATGGGCTAATCTCTGGAACTACCAGCCCAGTAACCAGTCGGTTTCGGAAAATTCTTACACTAATAGGGATCGACATTATCCCCGAGTATTATAAGGCTTTACCTTTCTTTTTATCCCGGGAACACGGATGAAATCGCGAGGGACAGCTAGTGATTAATAAAGCTATACTATCTCACCAAGATAAAAAAAAATGGCTTGTAGTGTATTCACCTTATCTTTGGGTCTGGGATCCGTGTTCCTGGAGCGTTCCTTTTCTAGATCGGTGTGCAACGCAGCCAGCTCGGCCGTCAGCTCGGCCTGCTCGCCGCGCAGCCGCTCCACCTCCACCAGCACTTCGGCTTTGTCCTTCACTGCAAATGGAAATAACGTGCACCTACTTACACATAATACTCTTACACACGCTGTCACTGTCAGTGGCGCACCTAGCATGGGTGACACCCGCTGTGGAAATCGTATAGTCACCCCAAAAATTCAAAATAGTAAAAACTGTATAAACTCAAACTATGATATAAGTTTTTATTGATGATGTGAATGATGTGTATGTGCATTATTGCTTATGTACAGTAGTACCCAACTGATAAGGCTTAGCGATGTACCTGCACAGAAGATACATTTTCAAAGCGCGGGAAATGCTATTGGCCGGTAGCTGCCGCCATGTGTGCGGAGGGGCGTCTTGCGAGTGAGACGGAACTAACAGCTGCAGTGTATTATGAACCTTATAGTAGTGATCTAAGGTTGATTGTAAGTTTAAAAATTCTTTCGTTAATCTTCGGGGCCATACTTTCTTTTCTGTGCGAACGGAGATTCACGACGCCATATCAGTTGGGTACTACTGCACATACATATGTATATTACATGTACATAAGTAATAATGTAATAGTAATAATAAATAAGTATTAAAGATATTTGTATGATAAGTCACTGTAAGTTTGTACATGAAATGAATAATATCTGGGGAACTGCTGCCGACAAACTGTCCCATAGCTTGGCAGATATTTTTAGGGCAAATTATTTTCGCGGCGACTAACAAATTAAAGGGCGACTAACTACTGGTTACAAAAAAAATTACTTGGCAGCGATTAAATATTTTGGCAACTATTAAATTAGATGGGTTACAAATTGCAAGGTATCACAAAAACTAAATAGTGGCGGCTTCTTTAAGGTAGCAAATATATTAAACAGGCACATAGAAATAATAGGTAGGGTACTATAAATAATGACTTGGCGACTAATATTGACAGTGGGATAACAAACATGGTATTATTGGCAACTATAGGCTTCCATATAAAAAACACTTTCGGGCTGCGATTTGCAAGCAGCTGTAAAAATTTAAACGGGTACTATAATTAAGAATTAGGGTTTCAGTATTTTTTTTGTGGAATCATAATTAGTATCTGGATGACTGAGTTGAACCTGGTTTTTACTTTTTTGGTAAATCGTGTTTTTTGGACAGTGGAACAGTGAACTTTGATCTTGTATGGGTTTCAGGGTCTGATGATGGAGTAGGAGGGATGGCACTGGAACTCCATAGCGGCGCAATGTATCCTACCCGTGTTTGAGGTTGTTGAAATTGTCATGAGATGAACTTTGACCATATATAGTTTTCAGGGTCTGATGATGGAGTAGAAGGGTAAGCACTGGAACTCCATAGTGGATCATCGTATACTGGCCGAGTTTGAGGTTGATGAGATGAGATAAAATGAAAATGAAAATGAAATTGAAAAAAGTTTTAATAATGAAGTTTGACCTTGAAAACTTTATGTGGTCAAAGTTCATCTTTCTACAATTCCAACAAGCCTAAACACGGGTGGGATACATTGCGTCGCTATGGAGTTCCAGTGCCGGACCCTCCTACTCCATCATCAGACCCTGAAAACCATACATGAACAAAGTTCATCTAACGACAAATCCAACAACCCCAAACACGGCTAGGATACATTGCGCCACTATTGAGTTCCAGTGCCAACCCTCCTACTCCATCATCAGATCCTGATAACCATAGATGTTCAAAATGCATCTCAAGACGATTCCAACAAGTCCAAAAACGGCTTACATATATGTGATTCCATACATACATACAGGTGAAGCTAATAAAAGCGTGTTGAAAATAAAAGTCATCAAGAAATAAAACCATAGACCCACAATATTTTTTTTGCATGTCACTATTTGCTTTAATTAGAGCTCTTAAAATGTCGCACAAAGTATGTTTTATATGACCATGTTAATATTTTCTTCTCATCTCAGTTTACTTTATATACAACCTCATTTTATAATTTAAGAAAGCCTATTGTCTTTTTTTTTCCGCCGTCAAGTCTTCGCCTAACAATAAATTCAGTTACCAAAACAAAAAAATCAATGCCAGTTTAAATTAAAACAAAGCTTATTTAGCTGCTACTTTCTACTTAAAATGATCCTTCACTTTAGCTGCCAACCTATTATTTTTAGTACCTCCTTTCATTTTTTATAAATCCCAAAATCAGATTAATTTGTCGCCGCGTTAAATACATGCCATTTTTTAGTACCTACTTTACGTAAATAAATTTAAAAAAAATGTATTACGTCTTCTACAATATAGCTACTCTTTTCTTTATAAGAAGAGGTGCCTTTATTTTTATGGCTCTTTGATTGCAAAAACGTCATCGGTAAAATGTTATGAGATAATCTAAAGGTTTGTGTACCTAAATATTATTTTGCGGTGCGGGAATGTACACTTACTTTCTCCCTGTCCCAATATATTGCACAACTTCTTATTCCTTGATTTTACAGTTAATAGCTCTTGTTTCAGGCTTATAACCTCCTGTCTCAGCAGAGCAATCTCCTTGTCCTTTCTCTCAAGGGCATCTGCGAACTGAACTCTGGTGATCACTTCATCAGATGTCTGACGAAGTCGAACTCGGTCGTTAATTTTATCCTTCAAAAGTTCATTCTTTGTTTCATCTTTCACCCTCTCAAAGAATTCTGTATCTTTATCGGGAGTTTTTGGATCTTCCACAGAATCTTTTTCATCTTCATGGTTGACTGAAATATAAAGTAAATAACAATTTGATGATATAAGCACTAATGCATACTTACCCCCTTATTCATGGCTTTTTAACTAAATCAGTGTAATAGTGTCCTCTGTCTCACTCTTTCGATCACTAAATCGTGTCAGATAAAGACTTCAGAATTTTAGCTAATCAACGTTTGATAACTTTATTATAAATAAGGGGTTCAGAGTTTAATATACATGCAAATGTGAGTTTGTTTGTTTATTTGTATGTTACGCTTTAACTACTCAACCGATCATCATAAATAAATAATAATAAAATAAGGTGCCCATGGTAAGGAGGACATAGGCTACTTTTTATACCGGGCACACGGGCGGGGGACAGCTAGTTATAAATATTCGAAGTTAATCAGTTTCTCACCAATAATAGTTTATATTTCTATGTAAGTATGCCAGATTTAAGTTTCAGAACAAAAAAAAATATTTTGAATCTAAAATATATATAACAATAATCAACAATAACCAGCCCTCCCCACGGTTTCACCCACATTCCGGGGATAAAAAAACTGATACTAGATTAACGCGTTTAAACAAACAAATTTTTTATAAATTTTTTATACAAGCTTTATTATATTAGTATTTATAATATACATAGATTATATTAGTATAGATTTAATACATACATCTACCTTCTTCACCAGCAAGCATATCATTGAATTGATCCAGGCTCATTACATTTTTCTTCTTTTGCTTCTTAGGTCCAGTGCGTAAAGCTTGCTCTATAAGTTTTTTTTCTACATCCGATTCTTTTTTCGTCTGTTTATAGACATCTTTCTTCTCTTCATAATCCAATTTTGACAAGAGAATGGCCTAAGATATGCTTTGATTTTATAATTATATCATACTGTCTTATTAAATGAGATGGTTTAAGCCAAGTCTAGGAAAACCCAGGATTTAAGGTAACCCCATCTTGTTTAGTTATATGACGTTAGAAAGTGATGAATATTTGAATATTTAGACCTGGGGTTTACTAGACTTGGTTTAAACCATCTCATGTAATAAGACATATTCCCCGTTATTCCAAAAGAATATTTAATTTGAGTCTTTTGTTATATGACATTACAAGTGCTAGGTCACTTGTTGTTTTAAGTATATCTAATATTTAAAACCTAGGTTTTACAAAACTGCCTTAAACCTTCTTTTGTAAAAAGAGGGATTAAGTGTTTAAGAAATAGAACTTTAAATTGATCAATCTTAACCAACCAAAGTAAAGTGTGAGTAAAATCAAAACCATGTTCTATTTGATTTTATATAAAAACTAATGTTTTTGTAGACATTTGAGCACCAATAAGTTTCAAGTGATTAATATATTATTTCCATTGTTATTCTTAGTTCCATCTATTCAAATATATTGCGAAGATCTATTAGTCTAACACTGATAGTCGTTTTTTTATGACTTGTAATAATTCATCAGATATTAATTTATCTGACTTTTATACAAAAAAAAAAAAAAAAAAACACTCTAAATGTTATGAACTCTATGCATAGCAAAAGACTAAGTGACAGTGCATGTGGGTGGCATAGGTACATAAAATACAGTTGAAATGTGATAGATAAAACAATTTAGTCTTGAAGTTTGTTTTTGGTAATTGTGCTGTTTTGTAAAAAGTCATAGAGCAAAAGTTGTTTATGATGTTAGTAATACAGTTATAAGTGTTTTATCGATAATCCTATATATTTTGAACATCAACACCTAATATCCCATTGGCTCACAAAAAGGGGCCCATAACTACATATAAAAGTAATAAACTCCAGGAGTGTCCAGGACCCACTATATCAAAGTGAATATTAGATCAATAACCTAACCAAGTCAGTTTATAATCTAATCAAAAATTATAATAAATGCATGCTATCTCACAGATAAAAGAAACTTCCTTCATCATTTAGCATATTGCATTCTCTAAGAGAAAAAGTTTAAGTAATTTATATATGTATACCTGTTGCAGTTCTGTCTCAAAGTTGCCATCAACCATCTCCTCATCTTTTTGTTTCCACTGCTCCCACTGATTAGATGATGTATTGCCTTGTTTTGGTTTCTTCTTTTTTGCCACAGCCTATGTGAAAGATAATAATATTATCATTATCTACTTCTTAATTATCTGATATGATGCTAAGGCTCTATTCAAATGTACCACAACCACACCACATGAAAATCAATAGTTGAATTCACACGGACCACATTTTGCCATCATAATTGAGTGCATGTGCTACCAACCACACTGCAGCCACATCGCAACCACAACACAACCACCAGCGACACCGTGAACAAGACAGTACAAACATTTTAATAATGTAGCTACCACAATGCACCACAAAAAGCCACAGCAGCACTATTCACATGTAACCACAGTTTGACTTCATTTTGTTGCAACACTGTGGTGTGTTTGTGGTATGTGTGAATAATATAATAGAAACTATTGAAACCACTAAAGATTTCTAATATTCTAAATGCTTGCCATACCACCCTATAGCACTATAATTTATCATCAAGCAACTAATAATGTGTAAACAAACCTGGGTCTTAGTGTTGATATTTTTAGGTTTCTTGAGAGGCTCAGACTTTTTGGCAGTGCTTGGTTTCGGCTTCTTAGTTTTTTGACTGTCGCTGGTTGAACCGCCCTGGTCGTCATCCTCAATTTTGAGGCCAGCAAATCGGGATTGAACAACGAGAGCAGCCATTTTTCGATTTCGATACTGATTACAAAATACTTGGTTTTGATAGATTTAAAGAATCTTAGCAGATTATAATGAGCCAAAGGAAATTATTTATTGTTGTTTTTTTAAAATAAATAGATAACACTAAAAACAACGAAATAATTAAAAAAGACAAAAAATCATATCATTTTGTGTATAGAAATAATTAAATACGAAATTTAGTTAAAGTGAATGCTTACCAGTGGAAATTCTGTAGAAATGTATTGGTTTACAATGAATAAACTGGAAAAAACGAACGGTACAGTGTAGGCATGGAAATTATTGCTACTTTAAAGGAATTCTCATTTGATGATATTATTATTTTTTATAGCATGATTTCACTTGCGATATATGATTTGCAATGATTTGTAACCTACGTCATCGATGCTGATCGACGGTATTTTTCACAAAATCATGTGCGAGTATCGCACGCAAGTGTCAAATTATCACTGATGCAAATTATATATAACTTTCGTAGCAAAAAATTATTTTTCTATCCTGCTACATAACATGTTAAAGAAGTTAACACTTTATGTTACTTGATTTAAGGTTTATTTTTGAATACTCTTAAAAGCTAATCAATGATAAAGTTTTTTTTTTTTTTTTAATTTGTTCATGACCATGGATACAAAGTCCTTCAGTCGCATACATTTTATTTATATTCTTTAATATTCTTTATAACATGTAACAGGCTATGTCATGGACGGTAACAGATGTGACATATGAAAACAGAATCATATTCTTTATCACATGCTACTTGTGATTTATGCCATGCCTAGTACAGTGGACATTCAACGGATTGACAGTTGAACAAAATGTTGCCAGCATTGGTTGCCAGGTAAGGTAAGATAGGTAGAGCTAGGTAGATTAAAAACTGTATCATACAGCATACATAGTGCTTTAAATTCGATATTTCGTCGATTAATTGATAGAGTTAAAGTGTACTGTATGCTTTGAGTATTTAGTCTGGGTAACGTGGGTTAAACAAGTTGTTAAATGAAGGTCAGTGACTATATGTATTTGTGTACTATATGTGTGTGTGTACTATTGTAATATGTGTTTCATGAAATTGTGGCAAAGTTCTAGTTTTTGGCCTTTGGATTGAACAAAGTAGCATGCTCAGATATCCGATGGTAAAAATATGTTCCAATGTAGGATGCTCGTTTGAGATTCAATAATCCAAAATATAATAACTCTTATGTTGTGCTCTTATGTAACCTTTCGAGTATTTAAAGGTTTAATACTCAAAGTATGTAACATATCACCTGGCAATAAAATATGGTTATTTACTATTATTTATTGATCTGGCAACGCTGCTCCGAAATGCTAGTGATACCAGAAACATTCTGGATATATCGATATCGACATAAAAAATATAGGTACAATTTCTATAAAAGAATATTCGCGCACTAAAAAAATCTTCTTACATTAAAATGTAAATACTATTTTTATAGCCTATATTAGATTGTTTTTTGTAGCCTTTATAAGATTATTATTAAATAATAAAACTAAATAATAAAATATTATGGTTACTTATTTATGAATTAATTAAAACCACACTAAGCAATATTTATCTGACAGTGACACGAGATCTCTTTGATTTGAGTGTACTGCTGTAACTTGACTTACTTGACTTATGATCCTGTGTCCCCTAGATGAGGCAGAGGGCGTCCACAGAAACTCTCCAAACCGATCGGTCTTGAGCTTCGCGCTTGATCTCGCTCCAAGACTTCCCGATCTTCTTCACTTCGTCAAGCACAGTGCGTCGCCAGGTTTGTTTGGGACGGCCACGCTTTCGTTTCCCCTGCGGATTCCTGTCCATTGCCTGCTTGGGTATATGGTCGGGGTCCCTTCGGAGAGTGTGGCCAATCCAGTTCCAAATGCGACGCGCTTGATCTGTTGGTCGATCGGTGCTTCGTGGCAGCGTTCTCGGAGCTCTACGTTCGAGATTTACTCGGGCCAGTGAATGACGAAAATTTGGCGAAGGCATCGGTTGACAAAAACCTGGAGCTGGTGCGAGATGGCCTTGGTTACCTTCCACGTCTCGCACCCGTACAGAAGTACAGACTTCACGTTGGACCCGAATATCTTGAGCTTAACTCTTCGGGTCAGCTTCCGAGACTGCCATTCGGGGCGCAGCTGTGCGAAAGTTGCTCGGGCCTTGGCATTCCGAGTAGAGATGTCATCTTCAGTTCCTCCTGATTCTGACACGACACTACCAAGGTAAGTTAATTTGTGGACCCGTTCCACAACCTCTGTGCCTATCAGCAACGGTGTAACATTTGTCACTCCAGATCGCATCTCTTGGGTCTTTCGGATGTTGATTTTCAGCCCCATGTTTGCTGCCTCATGGCTCAGGTCGTCGAGCTTAGCTTGCTTGTCTGCGCGTGTATGACTCAGCAGGCATATGTCGTCGGCGTAATCTAAATCCTCCAGAACGTTGGAGATTCCCCACTCTACCCCGCGGCGTCCTTTGTCATACATGCGCAGCATAACCCCTTCTAATGCGATCAAAAAGAGGAGGGGTGATAGGAGGCAGCCTTGTCGCACACCAGCATGCACGGCAATATCCTCAGAAATGAGGCCATCATGTGTCACTTTACAAGATTAGAGATGGCTTTAAGTAGTTGTGATATTTTCGGCGGGACACCAATGTCATATATAGGGAATGCAAAATCCGGATTTTTTTCAAATCCGGATTCAATTCTTTTCATCACCTATAAATCCGGACTATCCGGATTTTTCGAATTTTTGTATTTTTTTTGCAATCTTTTGTAATTTTAAATTGTACGCGTAGTTTATGCTTAATTATTAGTAGTTTGAAGAGAGGTGTTCAATTTTATTGTATTTCCATTGCTTGCTTTTGAAAAAAAATTGGATCTTGTTGAAAAACAACTGTATTTTTAGGTATTACATTAGACGATAAGTTACAATGGGGTCCACACATACATAATCTAGTGAATAGACTTAGTTCTGCAGCGTATGCAGTGAAGAAAATCCGTTCTCGCGCTGACGAATTTACGGCAAGATTAGTTTATTTTAGTTATTTTCATAGTTTAATGTCTTACGGCATCCTACTTTGGGGCAGCGGTGCAGACATCAATAGAATTTTTATTCTGCAGAAGAAGGCTATTCGCGCAATATATAACTTAAAGCCAAGAGATTCCCATAGGGATAAGTTTAAAACCATAAATGTAATGACAGTGTCGTCTCAGTACATATATGAAAACTTAATTTATGTTCAAAAAAATATACTTAACTTTCCTACAAATAGCGACACTCATAGTTTAAACACTAGAAATAAGGACAAACTTGCTGTACCTGTAACACGGCTCATCAAAGTTAGGGATTCTTTTAAGGGGCAATGTATACGCTTCTATAACAAAGTACCCAAATCAATTCAAGAACTATCTGTGTATAGATTTAAAAAGTTAGTTAAACAAAAATTGTGTAATAAAGGGTACTATAAAGTTTCCGACTTTGTAGAAGACAAGAACGCATTTGAATGAAGTGTTCGCTTTACAGGCTATTTTAATTTAATTATCTAATATTGTCAAATTTATTATAAGATAATTAAAAAAAAAATATCTTTGCTGAGTTTCTTGCCGGGAGTCTTCTCAGTTTATGTGTATTACGAACCGGTGGTAAAATCAATTGTAACGTTCGTAAGTGCCTTATTAAAGGCTATATTGAATATACAATTTTTGAATTTGAATTTGAATTAAACTGCAAGTAATATTTTTTTTTAAATGGGCTTGTATTTGGCTACTGAGCCGTCCAAAAAGGATAATGACGAAGCCTAAGGTGGAGCACGCTAACCCAAATGGAACCTATTCATTCTGGCCGTGAAAGTCCCTAGATTCTAAGAGTCAGGAAATACAGTCGCCGGAAGCAAGTTCCACTCACTTGCTGTCCGCATTATAATTGAGGATACAAAAGAAAAATTTCCCCGTGTCTTGTGGTTCGGAGTAAAAATAGGGATGGTGGTTGGAATAAGGTTGAGCAATTCCTGCACACTCAAAACATATCCTGTACAAAACCGATAAGGCAAGCAACCTTTCTTCGATGGTCGAGCCTCGTGAGTTTCGTCATAATTAGTCTCATATTGGCTCCGTTTGGTGGTGAAAAGACACACCTGCGTCTTGGTAGCATTAAAAGTGACCAGATTGGCATTGCCAATCGGAGACTGCCTGTAAAGTTACGTTCAAACGCTCTACCATGGCCTCTCGCAACAATTGGATCTATGACAACGGTGCTATCGTCTACGTACCCAAAGATACCGGGCTTCACCAGATCGTTAATATGCATCAGAAATAAGGTTGCAGAGAGAACTGAATGTGATCTCTGTGGAATTTATTGCCGAAAAGGTCCGACGAACACCCGTCTATGACTACATGAATAGACCGTTCGCTCAGGAAATTGGAAATCGAAGCGCACAGACCACCAGACATTTCATATTAAGGAAGCTTGCTTAGAAGGCTGGTGTGTCAGACCCTTTCAAAAGTAACAATTTTCTGAGATCAGCCGATGTACAAAATGCTTTCAGCGGTAACCCGACTATATAGAACTATCATTCTTGATATTACGTTGTGCAAAGAGTTGTTACTCGCGCCGCACGCGCTCGCCTCCATCTAAGACTCACTGGCCGACTTAACTATTAGCTAGATGGATGAGCGGTAGCAGCTAGCCGCGTGTGTGCCGAGCGGTGTATAGATTTCAGAGTAATACTGACCTAAATCTACTGGATATTTAATGAATTTTTTTAGTTAAACATAATATATAATCAATTATGATTAAAATCCGAAAAAACCGGATTTTATTCTCAATATTCGGATTTATAATAGGCCCCTAAAATCCGGATTTTTCAGTCATTTTCGGATTTCGAAGTATCCGGATTGCAATCCCTAGTCATATAGCCTAGACCATAAGCTTGACCACTTCAACGTATCAAAAGCTTTTTCGATGTTTGCTCCAATATGATACGAAGTGTATTGATTTGGTCGGTACACGACCGGTTCGAGCGGAAGCCTGCCTGCTCATTGCGCAGAAGAGGTTCTACGGCCTTCGATAGTCTGTCCAAGATAATCTTGCAGAAGACCTTAGAAGGGGTCGAAAGCAAAGTGATGCCTCTCCAGTTACTGCAAAGACTTAGATCCCCTTCCTTGGGCACAGTTATCAAGAGCCCTTTCTTCCAGTCCTCTGGTAGCTCCTCAGCCTCCCAGACCTTTACAATCAAAGGCGTCAGGGTCTCTACTTCGGTGGGTAGGTCAGCTTTAAGCATATCTGCGGTTATAAGATCGAGTCCTGGTGCCTTTCCACTTTTCAGCGAGCTAATTGCTTTGGCTACTTCTTCATGTACAGGTGGAGCGGTGTCTATGTTAAGGAGCCGAGGTGTTAATGAGCCGTCTTGTATATCAGCTGGTAACAGTGGTGAAATTCGAAAGACCTCCTCAAAATGCTCACGCCATCGTTGCAGCTGCCCTTCCGATGTCACAACAAGCTGACCCTCCTTGGATTTCAGAGGCCTCTTCTTGAATCCACTGCTGCCTGCCAATGTTTTTGTTGCATTGTACAGCTCCTTCAAATTGCCGGTTGGTGATGCGAGAGCGGTTAAGTGGACTGTATTTTGGCGGGTGCCCAAAGTGTAAGGCAGGGCTGGCTGGCACTTCCTAGGTGGACCGGAACAAATACCTAACTTATTCCTCAAATGCAGTAAGGAGAAAAGATAGGAGAGAGCGGGAAAGGACTTACCCCAAGCAAAGCGGCACACAGGCCGCAATCGGGTGCGGTGATTATCGAAGCGTTGGCGGTGGCGTACGGTGGGCTAGGGCTCCGACCGTTACGCGGTGTGTACGAACACAAACAAGATCGATGACGCGGCGGCGGTGAGCTCGGGGCTCCAAACACTCCAAAGCGACGTGGTGCAGTCGGGTGAGGCAGCGCGGGTGCCTACGATCCCGATGACGAATTGCGAGCGACTGCTCTAAGCAATCTCCAATGATGAACTGGTGGTGGCAGATGCGCACACCGTTGGCGTGGGATAATGTCCAACACATTTTATTACACACAAAACAAAAGCGCACCGAAACAAATGTTCTGTTTTTCGGCCAGCGCTTGGGGTAATAAACCAATAAACAGAGTAAGGAAAACAAAGGTAATAGGCAACGGGAATTCTAGAAAGCGGACATGTGGCGGGACTCTAGGAAGCGGAACAAAGGAATTACTGCAACGAGGCTAACTAAACTTATAACTAAATATGCGCCAAACCTCCGGTATTAGCAGCGAGTTGGGCTTTGTCAGCAATGCCGTCAGCCCACATCCTTCTGTCCTTGCGTGTGCTGCGATAGATTTTTCTTCGTATCTGGCGGTACTGCTGTTTGAGTTTAGCTCTTTCTGTTGCATCATGTGTTTCGAGCAACTTCAAGTGAAGCTCTCTTCTACCATCAATTAGGTCCCAAGTATTTTGTGACAACCAGTCATCACTTGTGCGAGTTTTGTGTCCCAGAGCGATGGAGCTGGCCTCTGTGTAAGCCACTTTTACTGTACTGTACTGCTGTAAGCCGACTCCTATTAACGGTAACTGTTAGATTTACAGCAGATGAAACACATTCCGATGACCATATTTTTGAATGAGCTAAAACTATTAAATGAAGTAAAGTAAAAAAGTAAGTTATTTTTTGTCGGTCTGAAAAAAAAATAGATTTTTAAACCATTTCCTTAGTTGGAATTTTATATCAATATATCGAAAAATTAAATATCGATATTATTTCGACAATACTCTTGTATAGTGTATTATCTATGAATACTGATGAATGGATGAATGCCAAACAAACCGTCAAAACCAGCGTTGCCATTAGGGTACGCACTAGTACGCATTGCGTACTATTTCGTTAGGTAGTGTTCTCACGTACTCTTCCGCCAATTTGCGTACTATTTTATTGTCAAGCCAAAAAAAAAACAAATTTTCAAAATCAGAATTAAAATGTTAAATAATTTTAATTTCTGTCAAGCAAGTTTCAGCATAAAATGAGCACTAGCGACCCCGGTGTGTTTCTTTTTTATTCAATGTTCCAATTCCAAGTTTCTTTTTTTTTTTTTTTTTTAATAATTTATTTCTGCAGGAAATGTGGTATAACATAGGATCTTAAGTCTATAATACATTGTTCTCACTTTTCACCAGAAACTGGCGTGCAAAATTTATATAACAACTAACACGGTACAATAAAATTTACAAAATAAAACCTGCAATCATATCATAAAAATAAACACATAATCATTCCAACATTTCAGATAATTGCTAATTATTAAAATTATATTCGGTATGTCAATAAGATAATAGCTATTCATTACATATGTGAAAAATTACAATTTACAAATTATTTAAATATTCATCTATGGAATAGAAGCATTGTTGAACAAGCCATTTCTTTAATTTGTTTTTAAATAAATTTGAGGGTACATTTTTTAGGTCCTCTGGGAGCTTATTATAAATTTTTATGGCCATTGGATAACTGTTTCTGTTGTACAGCGTCGTTTTCATTTTTGGCAATACAAGTTTATTGGGATGTCTAGAATTAAAGTTGCATATGCTTTTCATTTTCGTAAACAAGTGTGGATGCGATTTTACAAAACTGCACATTTCGAAAATGTATAAAGAAGGGACTGTGAGTAAATTATGCTTACGAAAAAGAGGTCGGCAAGATGTAAGACTGTCAACATCACAGAACGCACGTACACATTGTTTTTGAGCCAAGAAGGCTCTCTTTATGTGGTAAGAGTTACCCCATAGAACAATACCATATCTGAGCACAGAACAGACGTAACCATGATAAGCCTTAATTGCAGTATCAATTTTAGAAATTTTCGCAAGCTTCCATAGGGCATACACGAATGAGTTCAATCTTTTACAAATACTATTAATGTGATCAGACCATGAGCATCTATCATCCAGGAGAATGCCAAGAAATGTGGTCTGGGTAGACTCTTCAATTAATTGATTTTCAAAATGTATATTTAAATTGTGCTTTTTGCCATTTTTGTTTACAAATTGTATATATTTTGTTTTGTTTATGTTCACCTTTAAATTATTTTTTCGTAGCCATAAGATTATAGCCCGAACTGTATCATTTATTTCATCATTATATGTTTTGGTATCATGACATGGAATTATAATTGAAATGTCATCCGCAAAAAGGGTGCAGTCATAATCAATAATATCTGGTAGATCATTTATATATATGAGGAAAAGTAATGGTCCTAGTATACTGCCTTGAGGTACACCTACACTATTTGTTTCAATTGTAGATTTGTAAGGTTTTTCAGTGAGACTTGAGTCAAGCTTTGATATTTCCACGAATTGATGTCTTTGATGTAAATATGATTTAAGCCATTCATTTGCAACCCCTCTTATTCCGTATGCATCACACTTACGTAAGAGTAGAGTATGGGAAACAAAATCAAATGCTTTACTCATATCAAAGAATATTGTGGTAACGGGCTTCCGCTTATCAATATTTTCAATAATTTTATTAACAAGAGTGAATGCTGCCAGTGTTGTTGATTTTCCTTTTTGAAAACCATTCTGCTCAGTTTTAAGGATATTGAATTTAGTCAAAAAATTATTTAAACGACTATACATAGCCTTTTCAATGATTTTAGATAAAACAGGTATAAGAGAAATGGGCCTATAGTTATCTATTTCATTTAAATCACCTTTTTTATATACTGGCTTTACTACAGATAGTTTCATTGCTTTAGGAAATATACCGCTAGAAAATGAGAGGTTTATTAAATAGCTTAATATTGGTGCTATTTCCTTTTTACATGACTTCAAAATTTTTGTTTCAATATTATCATAGCCAGTTGAGTTAGTCATCTTAAGAGAATCAATTATTTTAACAACTTCATAATCAATCGTTTCGTACAATCATTCAGTATTCTGTGTTACTGTTTGTGGTTTCGCTGGTTTGATTTTATTCTTTCATGGTTCCTTCAGTTTCGGTGCACAAACGGCCCTTACAAAATGCAATGAATCTGAGATTTACTTGAATAATTTTTTATTCACTGCGTACTAAAAAGTTAAGTTTCGTACTATTTTTAGGTGTTGTGCGTATCCTATCGTGAAGTCACTCTGGCAACGCTGGTCAAAACTGTCAAATGTGAGTGAAGTGAATGGCGGGCTGCTGAGATTTTTGATTAATTTTGATGGATTTTTGCAAGTTGCTGGCACTAACTATTATCAAAAAAAGATACGATAATGAAATTACAGTGCCAAATAGAAGTTGTAAATAGATTACATAGTAGTTTAAATATAAGATCGAATGGAAAATATTTGAAATCAACTCTAGCTTTAGGAAAAGAACCAAAGTGTGATACGGAATATTTTATAATACACTTTTCGTCTGTAAATAAAACTGGATGTAAATATCGAGTGAAATGTTTAAAGCAAGTATTCGTAAAGTGTATAAATGAGGGTAAAGCTACGATCCGATTTGAGGAGCCTCCTCACGATTTATGTATTAAAAGTGAAGTCATACAGTTGAAGTGCTTTATGAGGTTATTAAAATCTTGTATTGTCGGCGAAGTTAAGGAACTGCAAATTTCCACACTGTCAAATATAAGTGTAACAGCTAGAGATAATGCCCCTACAAAATTAATTATACGTGACCGAAGTGAATTTCCGTCCAAGGGACTGCCAAGAACACTGGAGTCTCTTTATATAAATGGTCTAAAACTGTGTAATTTCCGAAGAGATATATTGTTATTGAGACACCTTGTTGTACTTGATCTTGGTAATAATGAAATAGAGAAAATACCTCTAGAGTTTGGTAAGTGTAACACATTCTACACAAAATGCAATGTTCACTGATAACATTATATTTTCCTTAGTAAAAAACATCTGTTAGTTGAGTTAAATTCTGAAGTAAGCTTATTAATCCTTGGCCCCTACTGGCAGGTTGTATATTCCAAGTATTGTGTAAAACTTTTCGCTATCCTGTAATTTCACAGTAAGTTTTATTTGTTTTTCAGGTAGAATGCCTAATTTATGTGAACTATACCTGATGAATAATCAGCTAGGAGTAAAAGGAGATATAGACTGGAGATGGTTGTTGGGACCTCAAGTAAACATTTATTATTCTCTTGTAATGTCCCTAAAGGGTAAAATATATATATGACAGCTATGTGCTAGTGAATAGAGGACAAATTGTTGCAGCCATAATAGAACTGAAAGTGGCAAAATTCTGAGGTTGTGTAGGACATGGGTATTAATAAAACAACAATTTAAGTATTGTATTTCTAAGTGATAATATATGATTTGACCTTAAAAAGGACTATGAAGAACTAACAAATTGGTTGTTTCTGTAGGTCTACCACAGTTGAGTGTTCCTGTTACTGTAGCTAGTGGGTTAGAATTAATAAAATATATTTTATAGGTCTGCAGACCAAACAATATAGTTCATAACAACTAAAGACCAATGCAAGGAAACATATTGTTTTTAAAAACACAATTACTGGTTCATAATAAAATTATGATATAACTTTTACAGATTACTAAAACCCTCAAACTGTTGGACTTGACTGGAAATAAACTGGGAAATTTTCCTCAAGGAGTATGGAAATTGCAAAAACTAGTTACATTGAAATTGGATAATAATATGATTGGAAGATTACCCGCCACACTTGGCCGCATCAGTAGTTTAAGGTATGTTCATTTACTGAAAGTCAAGAAGGAAAGCTAAAAAAAATTGTATGTCAGGCAAACCATTAAACCAAAAACGTTTTGTTTAATCTTATGGCAAAATCTGAAACTGTAGTATTTGATCCTCAGTACTGTGTACTATTCTTTATTCTGTGGTAGCAATGTGGATGGTGAAATAAGTATTTTTTTATCAAGTAGTTAGTAGTCTTTTTAGTCTTCAGTTATCAAGATTCCATTGTAGGTAGAAGTTCTGCTTAGTTGGAACAGATAGCCATGTGTGAAGAATATCCCATCCATTCCCATTACATAATTATTAATTTGATCTATTGGTATAAAAGTATTAATCAGGTTGTCTTTTACAGATATCTTACAATTTCACAAAATGAGTTGGAATCCTTGCCATGCAGTCTTATGCAGTGCCACTTGGAATACATTGATCTATCATTAAACAAATTCCATCACAAAGAAATTAAATCTAAGTGGAATAAAACCAATCCATGGGATTTTTATGTTGGAAATTTAGTCAATATGTCATCAAAAGTTGTTCTGAAGCACAAATTGTTCTATGCCCCAAATATTATACCACAAACATTAGTTCAGTTCTTAGATAATGCCAATATGTGTGTTTGCAGTGCGCCTGTGGTTAATGATGCATATTATATGAACAAAGAATTTGAACTTAAAGATTACTTTAGAGTTGTAGTGTTTGATAATAATAGAACAAGTACTGTGGAATTTGAATGTTATTTTTGTTCACCAAAGTGTTTTAGCAAGTAATAATTGTATCAACAAATGGAATGAATGTAACTGGTTGATAAATAAATACAACATTTATTTTCTTATAAGACATAGTTTTTCTCAATTATTACAAACATGTTAGTAATTATAACTTTTTATTAGTTAAGACAATCAAGCTTCCATTTTAAATCTTGAACAACAGGAGCTATTCTAAGATGTGGTTCTGAAAAAGGAATATAATATGAAAGTTTGGATTATTGTTTATTTTTAGGGATTAATGATATTTTACAGCCAAGGATAACCCTGAACGCAAAGGCAAAACCATGGAACTAAAACTATTAAGTATAAATTAAACTTACCAAGTGAAGCAATGCCTTGTGGAATGACACTGCAACCCTCCGGGACATTGAGAGCTGAGATGCTAGCATTTGTGGATTCAATCACCAGTTCATTTGTCCATATATCTTTGAAGCTATCTTTCATTTCTTTCAGTAACTTTTCTAAGGATGTCTGAAAAGTGAATGTTTTATTATTATACCTATTGAGTTTGTAAACAAATGCAAGCCTATTCAATGTAACAAAAAAACGAGTACCTATTCTATAATTACCTGTAATACAAAAGCTTCCTTATCCCTATCACAACAACTCAAAGCGGTAACGACTTCCTTGATCTGCAGCCTTAGTTCAAACGACGAAGTGACGAGAGTGTGAAGAGCCATGACTAGAGCGACGTCTTCATACTGAGAACCCTCCTTCAGAGAGGCAACCTTCCGCTCGTGTTTTCTTCGATTCTTACTCGATCGGAAACTTCGACTAAAACAAATTTTAATCAATAATGTTGGTAGTCCTCACAATAAGCTCGGCAGAACAAATAAAATACAATAAAACAAACACTACACAATACAACATTACAATAAAATAAAATAAATTTCTTACCTTGAACCCTTAGATGATGATGCAAGTGTACTTCCAGCATCAGAATACAAATCACTATCTTTGTTTGCATAAGAGTCATATACTTCCACTGGATTTTTGATCTTGTTCTCTCTAACAAAAACAAGACGCTTGCTGTGCCTTTTGAAGGTAACCCAGTTTGTTTCAATTAAATCTTTATTGTTTTTATAGTCTTCTAATAAAACTGGTAGTAGACTCTCATCTGAGAATTTATTCATATCAATATTATTTCTCATGCTATTAAATGTAAGTACCTACCTAAATGATTTCTACAAAAAAATTGAATTTGCATACCTTTCATTATTTGTTTGTTATATTTAGTGCAAAGTCGTAGTCCAGTTTTATACTGTCCACATTCTATTGCAAATAAAATTGTTTCTTCATTGTTATCATTAAACTGTTCTAGGATTGTTAGGGCTTCTCTATAGCGTTTTTCTTCTTTCAGCATATTTACAAGGTCCCTTTAATAAAAAGTGAAATGCAAATTAATAAAAAATAAAACAAAACCATTGAATGAGATTGCTAAGTAACTCACCAAAATAAATCTTTAAATTGATCTTTGGGCCAAGATTGTGCCAACTTTATGGCCAATTCCCATTCCAAAGCATCTTTGTAACATTCAATTGCCTTGTCCAAATTATTAGATCGTTCATAAATAATGCCTGCCTCTAGAAACTGCTTCTTCAGTTTTAAATAAAGTCCATAATCATCAGATATTTGCCTATATACATCATCTTCTGGAGAAAACATTCTCAATGCCTCTCTGTAAAGACTATGATATTTCACAAATGTTTTAAGCTCACTGTGTCTCTCTGATCCACACTTTACAATACACTCAACAGCTTTGTCAAATCTTTTGAGATGTTTGTTTATTGTAAACCTTTTATAGTTTTCACTCATCTCATTCAATTCATTCAACATGGGAATATATTCCTTAGGGTCTTTCTGAGATTTATTTGCTACTAGTAGCACCAAATCAAAATCATACATTCCAAGAGCAACATCAAAAAGCTGACTGACATCAACCATGTACAGCAAATATTTGAGAGCCTCATCTGATCCAACAGCCAGTTTAGATCCACCTGATTCTTGCAGTTTCAGTTTTTTTATGAGTGTTAGAGCCGTTTCCAAATCTTCGATATTATTCTTCTTCACAAAAGTAGTAAGTAATGGTAATATTTTACTGTCACCATCTGCTCTGTTTTTCAATTTCTCCCTTATAGTGTCACAAATTCTGTAAATTTTTGATTCTGTATCATCTTTTATTTTGTTTTCTTTACCCACATAACTACTCGAATACATAGTTTTAGTTACATCCAAATTTTCCAGATCTGATAAGAAGAGATTTAACCAAGAATTGTTTCTAATAGAGTCCAAGAATATGTCAATGTGTTTGGTGAACTTTTCAGGATCATGATCATATATAAGATTTAGATTTATTCTTTGTTTTCTCATTAAGTCAAATGCCTCATGATATTTAAGTGAATCAAGATATTCACCAATAATTTTCAAAGACAATGGTCTTGGTTGTATAGTTTCAAGATTGCCTCTTGGCAATTGGAACACAGTTCTTGTATCATTAGGAATGACAATAACAAGTTTGGCACCCCTTTCAATCTTTCTCTTATAAATGTGCTCAGATTCTGTCTTCTGATACTCCATGATAGCATTAAGACCTGACATTGTCAACTCAGCACATAGCAAGACATGTTGCAATGTTGTCAAAAGCAAGAAATGTGTGTGAACAAAGACTGAACTGACATTATTCATTACCATTCTATCATTGATAAAAAGCTGGCCTTTATGAGAGAGACCCAACAAATGTATGTTATTATCAACAAAAAATACACTGAACCTTGGGCAGGATACATTGAATGATACATCCTGTGGTTCAATATCTCCTCCTAACATATACTGTACAATATCACCATTATGTAACTGCAAGAATACTATTTTGGACTCAGTTGGATGAGAATGAATTCTTGTAGCTGCAGCTGGTAATGATGTAGTATTAACTTTGATTATTTTATCATTTTCCAAAATAAATTCAATTACACTAAAACTACATTTGTTATCAATTGTCATACAAAGTAGGGTATCAGAATTAACCCAATGCCAATTATAATTTTGAAATGAAAAATCATATTTATCCAACTGTATGGTTCTAAGAACTTTGTATTGGAGAGGAAACTTTTGTGTCTGTTCATAAAATATTAGTTGATTGTCAGCAGTGCAAACAAAGAATGTATTAGAATTAAAACATGGTGGAGCAAAATGTACAGAGTTGATACAAGATTCTGCAACCAATTCTAGTGATGCCATGGGAGGTGGCACTACTGTTTGTCTAAAACCTGTTACTAGAAGTTTATTTCCATCTATAACAGTGATTATTGCATCATCATTGTCACTGTGACCTCTACTATGGTCAACATTCCATATCCATGAGTAAGTATAATATTGACCATTCTGTAATATAATATGGAGTTTCTTATTATTGGCAACATCAAAATCATGGTCCCACAAAATCTTGCTTATCTTTTGATCTGTGTTAAATGCCAAGGTTTGTTTGAGGTACCAATGATAATTGCTAGTTGTATACAGGAGTAATTTTTGTGTATTTGTTTCTATATTTCTACACTGCAAAGTCAGAATTTCTGAGTCTGAACTCCATGCTAAATCTTCTACATGGGTTTTTGAATTAACATTAATATTAAATTCACCATGTTTTAAGCCATTCTTTTCAAAGAAGGACACAATATATTTGTCAGTTACTTTCTGTGTAGTTGCAATTACATTACCACTTGGTCTCCAGGACAGATTAGCTTCTAGACCTTGTTGCTTCTCACTGGTGTATTGTAAATTTCCTTCTCTATCAAACACTTTGAATCTTTTGATACCATCCATTGTGAAGCCAATAGCATATAGGTTTCCATCACCTCTCCATGTTATCTTTACTATATTATCTGCTATTTGGGGATCTACAAAATGAATATTATATTTTCTTAGCTAATTAAAATTATGCAAATCAATTATAGGTATGATACATTCAAGTATTTTGTAAAGAGTCAACTTACCAGTGCTCACTTCAGTTTTCACTTTAGCGGCATGCTTGCCTTCAGAGCCATGGAACTGTGTCTCTTTTTTACCCCATCCTACAGTTATGAACTGTTGCTCGCCAAAGTCTTGGTTGATGAGTCTTACTTCATTGATTGGATCAAATGTACATGACATTAGTATTGCATTCATTTCCTTTGTGACCAATACCAGTAGTTCTTGGTCAGGACTCCATTCCATAGCCTTTTACAAATAAAAGAATATTACCGCTAATAAAAAAATATACAAGTTCCGTATGTTATTTCAGAATACAATAATCAACAAGGATCAAATATAAAAAAGGTATCATAGGTTTTTAAATTTAAACAAAGGTAGATTAGTAAAAGAAAATTATATTTTTCATAGAAATTGATATAACCTTTGTACAAAAGAATTTGCAAGCTTACCAGTATACCATGGTCACACACTCCTGCCAAGTCGCACAAATTACCACCATCACTTATGGTAAAAAGTTCCCCATTTGTAAGCCCTACGCACAACGTATTTGGCAGTGTAAGGAAAGTCACATTCACAGGTCTGTTATTAGGAGAAGCAATCTCAGACAAATCTTTATTCCACTTAATATCACAATTTTCATTATAGTTGTTCACAGTTAGGTTATGTGTACAAACATATAAGTCACCGGAGGAGGAGCTACCCTCATCGTGTCCATGGCAAATAGTTAGCTTCTCGTCAGATCTAAATTTAAGGTCATTCAAAGTTATATCCCAAAGACTCAAATTCTTCATTATGTTACCACAATATTAATATTTTTTTGGTTTATACACAAACGTTTTGTATGTTAAATACCAAATGAAACACGCAAAGAGAATATAACGCTACGCTAGAAACACGTTTCGTCGTTCGCTCGTTTTGTTTTGTTATGTCGTGTCGTGGTTACTTATGTCAAAATTGTCAAAGCTCAGACTACATTCCGAATTATATCCCTCATATTTGCATACCGAGTTAGATATCACATTAATGACAGCTGAGAATCATCAAAAATTCGGAACGCTCGTGAACGAGCTCTTATTAGATTTTTGCCGACAACACAATAATTAACCGTCACTTTTTACAGTGCTCACGCACGGTGATATCAGTTTAGGGCATGGTCGGTGTGTGCGATGGCGCATGTCATGACTTCATCTATGACGTTTCACGGGACATCTTTAGCGGTCATAAACCAATTCGGTACGGGTTTAAGCACGCTCAAATCGATTACAGCGTCAATTCGGAATGCAGCCTCAGTGTCAAACTGTCATCAGGGATCTTCCTTCACTCTACGCTGTCATCGATGCTGTATGTCTTCTTCTTATTTTTAAGTTTGGCAACCAAGCCGAAATTAGGGCAAATTTCTGCCAGTGTCGAGTTTTATTATAGTTTCCAGTCACAATAAATCACTTCACATTACAGTCCTCACAGTCAGTTGCAGAAACGTTCTTTAAGTTTTAAAGTCGGCATTAAACACTAATATTCCATTAAACTGTTGCACAAACAGTCATTTGACCAATTTTAATGCCTACTTTAAGTTTAACTACAAAAGTGTCAAACGATCCTTTAAAACCTCATTTACGTAGTTTTATGTTGCACAAAGTGACATTAGTAACTAAAGTTCCATTAAAATGACAGTTCTTTAGATTAATTTTAATAGGTCAAGAAGCACCCATTAACCACATTAACACTCAAAAATAGTGGTTAAAAAAGTTAAATAAGTGTTTAATATGTGTCTATAAAATCTTTCATCATTGTTGGACATCACTGGGTTGCAGAAAGATCACCATTATAGCTTCTTTACGAAATGTAGATATTCACGCTAATGAGTTCATTAGTTTAAAGTTGTTGCACAAAACTACTTCATGCCTATTTAAGGTTCATTAGCTTAAACGTCAAAAGGAAATGTGACAGAAAAGATATCAGAAACATTGATTATTTATTGTTAGATTGATCAATATCCATCAAGTGGTATATTCATAAATTTATTAAATTCTATTTTATGTGATTGATTTACTTATTTGCAATTTGTATGAGCATTAAAAAGGGAGCATTAAAAATTAAACCTTTCACGTGCATACTAAAAATAATTTCTGCACACTAATCAACAAAACGTAATTTCAAACAATACAATATTGTCACAAATGACACAAACGTATTCAATTACAACTCAACTGACATTGTGCGCGGGAAAAGATTTTAGCCACCAACAATTTAGAGTCCATTTTTTTCACCGCGTTTAATGCTTAGATACATTTATATAATCTATACATTTACATAATCAATGGTCAGAAATAGTAGTGTAGAGAAATCATTCGTTCCATTCGTTCAATGTTGCCCTTTTATTGAGATTTGTAACTGAGAACATACTTTTTGACGTCTTTAGCTAATGAACCTTTAATTATGCCTAAAGTGGTTTTGTGCAACATCTTTAAACTGACGGATTCATTAGCGTTAATGTCTCATTACGTAATGAAGCTTTAATGGTGATCTTTGTGCAACCGACTGTCAAGTTACCGTCCATAAAAGTCATGTTTTACTACAATGGTGGTCATTGTACTAAAAGTCTTCACGGACTTTTTGAGACAACTTGAAAAGTCACGATACAGTTAATTCATTTCATTTCACTTCACTGGTGCACATGGATAATCTTTATTGGCTAAAATACCACCAAAAATACACAATAAAACTCAAAATACACAAATTTTTGAAAATAAAAATGAAAACGCAACGTCACTCTGCAAGTTCCCGCCAATAGTCTGTACTGGAAGAGTAGCTGACTACCTGCTTTCATATACGGCCATACGTATGATGTGTATAGTCAATTGTAAAAAAAGGTTCAAGCTCGTCTCGTAATAATTTGTGCTACAAGTTTGTTTTCAATTTCATCAATTTGCGCTGCGCCCATGCACCTAACTAATATCTATATCTATACAAAATAATATAATAAAGCGCAAGAGTAATTTTTGGTTAGTGAAACTGGCTGACCTCTGGAACTGCCAGTCGGATTTGAAAAGTTCTTCTCTAATAGTAAGCTACATTATCCCAGAGTATTACAGGGTACCTACTTTTTTATCCCGGGAACGCGGGTGAAGCCGCGGGGAACAGCTAGTAATATAATAATATCCATACTATAATAATAATATAATAAAGCGGAAGTGATTTTGTTTGCCGCGGTACTGCAGCGCATCCGGTATGCTTTCTGTCTGAGGCAACGGTTGATAGTTTTAATGGTATCATCATGAAGAGGACCGCCTCAATGATGCGCCGCCTACGCGCCAGTGCCAATAGCATCCTAGACGTGTTTGCGGAGCGCTGGGACTCACCAATGTGGGAGAGGTGGAAGTATATTATGGCATATCCATACCATAAAAAAAATGTGTGATACTTTATATACCTACATTCACAGATTACAGAATAAGGCAGAAGGAGCGCGCGGAACAAGGGAGTGAGGCCAAAAAAGCAAATACAAATTGAAAAACACGTACCTGGTATTCGCTTTTGAATGTGTATTTGCTTTGTTTGACAAACTTTATGTAACAAAAAACACTTCTTTATTAATAAACTGTGGTTAAACAATGCAAATACAAACTGGAAAACGAATACCAGGTACCTATCAGATTTTCAATTTGTATTTGTTTTTGTGGCTTCACTTTCGTGTTCCGCGCGCTCCATCTGCCTTATTCTGTACTAACATTAGGATTAAGATGAATTGTATATTTGTATACTAACAAATATGGACATTGTCTGATATAAATAAATAAATAAAATAAAAACAGGCGTGTCATACGACGTTTTTCAACACACTTGCGAGGAAAAAAGAGACTTCTATTTTTTTAAGTAGATTTTTTGACAAAAATAATCAACCATACAATGAGAACGTTAACAAATATGGCGCGAAGTTTTTTTTTACTGCGACTGTACGTAGTATTTATCTACTCTGAGCTGCGACGCTCTGTCAAACTAGTTTACCCGTTTAAATTAAGAATGCTTCGTTTACACCTTGTTTACACACATCACTTGCAGTGAGTACAACTTATCATAATCGATTATACCATCATAAAACTGTGCGGTAATGTAAAGTAAAAAGCACCAGTGCGTAATAAGCTGCATTACGATACTAAAACCGGTGCAATAAATGTCACTTTACGAGCGAATGTCTTGAAAAATAAATTTATGCATAGTACACTTATCTTTAACTAGTTTATTATTGATAAATACATTCCTACACATCAATGATCAAGAAAATTGTTACACTTTAGGATAATAAGTTGTTTCAAACCTCTTCCTAGCCTTAGGATATGGTCGTAGCGCCTTCGGTATATACTCGGACAGATGTTCATCTAACCTCCGTTTAAAAGGATTAACTCCACGCTCAAATGGTCTTCGCTTAGCTTCAAAGAATCTAGTATTATGTTCAATTTTGTATATTCTCTCCCAGAGATAGATTTCTGGTGGTAATAAATGTTTGGGCCTATTTGAAACCAAATGCTTATATCTAGATTCCAACCAACATCTCCTATTATCATCTTCTATGTCGGCAATGACTTGTTCCTCTGTACCAAGATATGGTTTCATTTCATGTTCACGCTGCTCAGGTGCATTTAAATAGAACTGGACTAACATTTTTAAAACTTCTTCATTCAAACCTTTGACTTGTCCATTCTCTATGCTCTCATATAATTTCAGTGGCTTTGTGCCAAAGCAGATGTTGTGCTTAGGGTTTTCATCCATTTTAACATCATGCATCTCAATAGTGTTCAGCTGATATGCATATAATGACCATAATTGACCATTGGTTATGACTGTTTGAGTAACCAATGGATAAGTTATGTCATTGTATGTTGTGAAACCTTGATAACTAGCTTGGGCTAGCAACCAGCCAAAACTAGCCTTAATAGCTTGACAATGTAATGCTTCTAGGTTGTCTTCAGGTCCAAAAGACTCTTTTCTGGATAGAATATGACCACGACCATGGAAAGACAGCAGACCATATTCATCACGATCTCCAGGCCAATGTCCTGAAAGTCAATGATTTGTTACTCCATTTATTATTTTCTAAAGATGATATTGTTTTTATAAATAAGAGAGCTCGCCCACGAGCGATATTCTCTGGGCGATTATTTTGTTGCAGAATATATAAAGAGTTCAAACTTAAATTCCCACATGCTACAAATAGTAGCTCATAAATAATGTGGGTGACAAAACTTAGGGAGGTCCTAGGGTTACCTATAAAACCTAATATTTTCACTAACTTCTCCCCTAAGGTTCAGAAGGTTTTTTTCCAAGATCAGCCTTCCCAATATTATTTTTCTTCAATCTCAAGTCTTCATTAGCTTACCCAGGATATTATCAATATATTCATCCAGCCATTAAGTACATGTTACCCTTACACAAAAATAGCATATTATGTATATAAAAATAGTATTATGTAGCTGGATTTATGATTTCCAAAAAAATACCTGGAATATTGGTGCCATGTCTGAAGTTTTCAAAGTATCCAAAAGAGCCCGGTACAGTAGTAACCTTTTTCACTTTGAATTCTGGATTCTCTGCTTCACTGTAGGGCAATAGGGGCTTTAAGGGATGGTGACTTCTCATTGCTAGTATTGGTGACCCTATAAAATTATAAATGTTGTTAGTGGACTCCAACTTCAAGAGGCATAAAGATCATTTATTGCCAATTTTTACAACAACTTGCACACATAAAGCAATATCTTTGTGATTGACTACTTATTTTCAAATTCAAAGTACTATGGAATCCTATAATATGAAGTTTTTAATAAGAGTCTAACCGATTGTGTATGTTAACAGTGGGGGTGTTATCATACATAATGGTGATTTTTATACTAACCTAAGTATTGGATGGCTCTGTCAATATTCTCATGCAATCGATCCCTCAGCCATGGATATTGTTTTCTCCACTTTTGCACTCGTGCAGGAACATCAACACCACCAACAAGCCAAAATGCTTCATGACGAGGATCATAGTCAACCTGTGTACAAAAGTGATATGTATGTAGCTGCAACATTGCATGCACTTGAATCAGAATACATCTAGATAACAGGGAAAAAATGGATACAGTAAACTAATAGGAATATTTTACTTTTTTGCATCATCAGCATCAGCCTATACTCCCACTGCTGAGCACAGGTCTCCTTTCACAAATGAGGATGAAAATGAATGGGCAAATACTCCACCACACATGCCCACTGTGGATTGGTGAAGGTAGGCTAGTGGTCAACCTACTGTTAGCCTAGGAGGCCTCTAACTAGCTTAATGCCTATCACAACTAGGTAAGTTTTAACCAGGACCAATGGCTTTATCTGTCTTCTGAAGCACAGAAAATGCTCCTGTTGAAATACCACGAGGCAGTCACCCATCCAGGTAACGGCGTCACCGGTGGTAGCTTAAATTTGCTGATTGATTAAGAATGGCTAATCATGTCATACCACAAGCATTTTTGGTTTGTATGAACCTAAATTTAAAAATACATTAACCTCAGATTACAGAACAAAAGGCAGATAGAGCGCAAGAAACTTGGTAGTGAGTGAGTGCTATGTTTAAACAAAAGAAAGTGTTTTTCATTAAATAAAGTTTTTTAAACCATGCAAATACAAATTCAAAGGCAAATACATATGTATTTTCAATTTGTGGCCACCTTCTACCTTCGCAACTCTCGCCATCGACAGGGAGTCCAACCTCACATATTGTAACCAGAATTGTTTCGAACTATGCGATCTCAAAGGAGCTTCCTTCTGTTTACGCTTAGATTGTGGAATGAGCTCCCTGCCGTGGTTTTCCCAATGAAGTACAGCATGGAGTTCTTCAAAAAGGGTGTGAAGAGATATCTGCAGGGTCGGCAACTCGCGAGTGAGACCCCTGGTGTTGCAAGAGTCCATAGGCTATGGTAACTGCTTACCATCAGGTGGGCCGTACGCTTGTTTGACACCATAGTGGAATAAAAAAAATGTATTTGCTTTTCTGGTTCCCGTGTTCCGCACTCTCCATCTGCCTTATTCTGTAATCTGTGACATTAACACAGTCCTGCAATTTAGGTATTTTAAGTGTCATAATGTAGCTATGTATTTCTGTTGTAACTAACTGTCCCCCGCAGTTTCACCCGAGTTCCTGGAATAAAAAGTAGCCTATATCCTTCTCCATACCATAGGCTATCTGCATTTTTGCAATTTCATGATGATCTGTTTAGTAGTTGAGGTGTTAAGTGGTAACAAACAAACTCACTTTCAAATTTATAATATTAGTTAGGATTATTGAATACATTATAAATACAAACGCTTCTTAACATCTCCATTATAGATTCCTTTTTTTTTTTTTTTTCAAAATTAATTATGAATTTAATTTACTCACCTGTGCAGATAAAATATGTGGTACTTTATCAGTAAGGTTGTTTGAGATAACTCTGTTGATTTGCCTTACAATAGACTTAGCCAGGGCATCTTCTATCAATGCTGCCTCTGATTTTTCAGTAGGACCACCACCAAATTTACGACTGAAATTTTAAACCATTTCTAATAGATTAAAGGTGCGTTCGAATTGGAGTGATGTCGTTTTTAACAGTTTCATAATGGGCATTTTTGTTTATGCGTTTGAATTGAAAATTTTGCCACAAACGATATTTCCCAAATCTAACAATTAGATACAAAAATAACATTTGCATGCTCATCGCCTGCTTGTCACTTGTCTCAACCTACCATTTCCCTTCAGTTAATCTTTAAATTGCTCAAGTTTCCACTATATTAGTGTTAATCTCAAAAATATCTTGTTTCCTTTCTCAAGAATTTAACAATAAGGTTTAGATAAATAATAAAACAAATCAAGTAAGCAGTACTCACTCTATGCCATCACATTCAATAGCAATTGCATCGTCTATAAATGACCTTATTTCCTTTACAATAGAATCTGCAGTTTGTTCAGTATCTTTGTATGTGTCTGGGAGTTTGTCTACAGGTACAAAATGACTCCTTGTATAGCACTGCACAAGAGGCATGGCATTGTAAGGTACCTTGTCTTCATGAAACATTATAGATCTCCAACCATAATAACAAGGCATGTTTAAAGCAATTTGTTTTTCTTCAACAGTGCTTATGTTCTTGATATTTGTATGAAGGGTTTCCTTCTCACGAGATTTTCTCCCTCTAAGAGATGTGTCCAATATAGGTGGATATTCCGGTGTTTCAGTATATTCATTCTGTTCATTTAATGCAGCTTGTGATTGTCTTCTTATTCCTATATTTTTAAGTTTTGGAAATGTCCTATGCGCTCGAATTAAAAGCATTTTATCGCATTAGCCTGCAACAAAACTACTTTAGATTTTTTGGAGAGGTTATTTATTTTATTTTGTTTTTTTATTTGTCTTATTCGCCAAAAGGCAGGCAAAGGTCTGAACCTTACAGCCTTGTCTTATTACAGTTTTCTAGATTTCTCGACTTGTAGGTATGATATAGTCTACGATATAGTCACAAAGTAAATCACTTCATATAGTACCACTGTCAGTCACCGTCCTTAAAAAAAGTCAAGTTTTAGTGTGGTTTTAGTGTAATGGTGGTAAACCACGGACTTCTTGAGACAACTTGAAAAGTCACGATACACATTATTTATTTCATTTCACTTCACTGATGCACATAGATTGATCTTGATTGATTAAAATACCTCCGATAATATGCAATAAAACTGTATAATTAATTATCGAGTCAACTAAAATACTCCACATCGATTTATAGTCAAGGATGTTAAAAAAATTAGTTAAGTATTAGAATAGACCTGTAATTTTTTGTTGGTTTCTGAACGCACGCATAAGCTGATGCAATAAGCAAGCAAGAACGTTTTTGACATATCGCCACCTGCCAAATTGTTCTCTCTCAAATATAACCAATTTTCAAAAGATAAATCTACTTATTTGTAAATTAAATCATGGAGGATGACATGGTATTTGATCCTTCTTTGAAGAAGAAAAAGAAGAAGAAGACCGGTTTCGATATGGATGCGGCCCTCGCTGAGCAAGGTGAGAGTACGAGCATGGAGGTGCCCGCAGAAACGGGTGACGTCGACTTACCAGAGGATGATAACCTCGATTTAGATAATTTTGGCAAGAAGAAGAAGAAGAAAAAGAAGACGTTCTTTAACTTGGAAGAATTGGATACCGCATTACCGGAAACACCACCGGCTGAGGAACCTGAACCACAGGAGGAAGAAGCAATCGACGATCTGGATTTAGACATAGATTTCTCGAAAACAAAAAAGAAGAAGAAGAAGAAAAACATTGATGAACTCGGTGTTGAAGACGATTTTAAAGGTGAGGACCAAGAGAATATCGAGGATGTTCACGGCGATTGGATTGGCAGTGACCGAGATTATACATTTGATGAACTCCTTGAACGTGTGTTTGACATTATGCGCGAAAAGAATCCCAGCATGGTCTCTGGCAAAAAGCAGAAATTCATCATGAGACCTCCACAAGTGGTTCGAATTGGTACAAAGAAAACATCCTTTGCAAACTTCACAGAAATTTGTAAAACACTTCACCGGCAGCCAAAACATTTATTAGACTTTTTACTGGCCGAGTTGGGTACCAGCGGTTCTGTGGATGGTAATAGTCAACTCATCATCAAAGGGCGTTTTCAACAAAAACAAATAGAGAATGTCTTACGTCGGTATATCAAGGAATATGTAACATGTCATACTTGTCGCTCCCCTGATACCATCCTACAGAAAGATACTCGGTTATTCTTCCTTCAGTGTGAGACATGTGGATCCCGCTGCTCTGTGGCCAGCATCAAGTCTGGTTTCCAGGCAGTTACTGGAAAGCGTGCTGCCATCCGTGCAAAGACTGCATAGAGTATTAGTGCTTAGTCATAAACTAATTTTACAGCCAAGACCATGGGGTACATACAGTAATATTCCTTGCTTTTGTTTCAAAAATCATTATTTTATTTTTATCAGCTATATATCTGGTGCTGATGTTTTTGAATGTGTTCTTATTGATGTGCAATTATGAATAATTAGATAAATAATTGTGTATAGATTATAGGTATGAGTACATACACTCTATTGTATACTTTAAATGTATGTAATAATTGGGAACACAACTGATGATTATCTTCACCAGAAAATATCTTGATAGTCAAATATTTCTATTTAAATATGGCTGGTCCTTACAAAGTATTTTTCTCATAATCTGTTGATATTGTTAATAAGAAGTGGTAAAGTGCTCAAATAGATATGTAAATTGGTTGCAAGTTTAAAAGGGATTGTTGTCTGAATGTACCCCATTCAAACCCCATATTTATGTATAGCTCACTTCTGTATTATTCTCATTGGTACACAATGTTTTATACATGATTGTTTTATTTTATTTCATCAGAAAAAATAATAATACTTATTGAATAAAGAATAATAAATTTATTAATATTTCAACAAAATAAAGTATAAGTAAAAAAAAATTTTAAGTCAACAATTAATATCAACAACAAAACAAATTATACAACAAGATATAGAATTGTAAAACAATAACCCTTTCCCAAAAATATAGTGTGATAATAATTAGAATAATGAAACCATAGTGCAACTATGATGCAACATGACACTTCAGTGAGACAACATGTAAAATAGTTTTCAGTCAATGAGGTATATCATTATAAATACATAATATCAATTATTAACAATCTGGCGTTCATAATCATGCTTTACAGCTTTATTGAGGCTTTCAGCATACAGATCCAAGCGTTGAGTCATAGTGAAACCCCACTTGTCTTTAATTTGACGACAGAGGTTCAAATCAATTTGTGCAATCAGCAATCCATCCATCACTCTCGACAAACTTGGAGTCCTGGAACCATCGGGGGCTGTTATATAGCTTGATCCATAAAAATGTCCAAACTCTTTATGGGCTGGTTTTCCATCTCCTGAAGTGAACTCATTAGGGAAACCTTCAGTTCCTACTCTATTTATTGCACAGGTGAAATAGCTGTTAGCTATAGCAGCATTACGAGCCTCTACAGCCCACAAGTGTTCACTGAGTCCAGCAACAGTGGCAGAAGGATTGAACACAATCTCTGCTCCATTTATCCCAAACATCAACCAGTTGAGTGGATGATGGCGTCCATAGCAGATATTGATAGCTATTTTGCCAAACTTTGTATTGAATACTGGATGTCCAGTGTTTCCTTCAAAGTAATAAGTTGACTCATTAAAGTCACCAACCCTCGGGATGTGGTTCTTCCTGTGCTTGCCTATTACTTTACCAACTTCATTTATCACAACAGCAGTATTCCAAATAGTGTCGCCGTGAACTTCATCTCTTTCAAGGATAGGTGATATTATTACCATGCCATACTTAACAGAATATTCTTTTAAGAACTGTGTACTAGGACCATTTAGTGCAGATTCAGCAAACTCACACCAAGGTTGTTTTTCGCGTGTGCAAAATGCAAATGGCATACTCCATGCTTCCTGTAGGCACAGAATATGTACTCCTTCATCAGCAGCAGATTCTATTATTTGTCCAACTTTATCAAAAATTGCTTGCCTCTGTTCCACAATAGGCTTGTCCGTAGGAATGACTGCTGAATGTTGTATTAATCCAACCCTTACAATATGCTGGCTCCTTGTTTGTTCTTTCGGTGTTGGAAAATCATATGCTGCTATCTCGTAATTTTTCTCATTAGCAATTAGGATATTTCTTTTCTTCAAATTTAGCTCATGATGATCGATTCTTCCATAGTGAATCCTATTATATTCTTTTAGTTCTCCATCCGATAAAGTGCTGGATATGAGTTTATCCAAGCTGGGGAGTTCTGATGTACCTGTCATTATTTCAAGACCTTATGTTTTTTTTTTATATAGGGGCTGTGTATAGGTGTATAAAAACTAAACTCAGTTCACCTGATGTTGTAAAGTTGATTTAATAGGTATAGGTAGTTAATAAAACACTTTAAACACTCGATAACTTATTTTTTTTACGTCTATGGATAACTCATAATTTATTCCATTACTACTTGATTACTACTATACTAGTTGAGTAATGAGTATAGACACTGTAGTACACACACAGACCACTATAGGGGATACTACGTATAGTACACAAAGGGAATATAACCACTACGTTAAGTCACAGGTTAAGTAGTACCAAACAAAGACTACAGTATATACTTAGGTACCAAAGAAATTGGACTAAAGTCCAATTTCTTTGAGTAGTAGTTAGTTAGGTACCTACTTTGATTGACACCAAATTGACACAGAACATTACAACATCAAATAAATGACATAGGTATTTGGTTTTGGTAAATACAGTGAAATCATGGTGATAACACAAAGTACATTTTATATGGTGATAACAAGGTGATAAGAAGAACACAAATTTCTATAGTATACAGACAGACCTAAGTAATTTATTTACGTACCTATCTATCTATCATACATACGTAAATACCAAAGACGTAAATACGTTTGAAATACGTACTTGTCCTTATATATAAGGACCGGGCCAACCGCGCGATGAAATAGCGCTAGCGCTAGCACAAGCGCTAGGCGCCAACGCGTTGGCCCTAAAATAACTTTTTAGGGCCAACGCCTCAGTCGACTGAGTCGAGGAATAAAGAAAACTGATATGTTTAAAATAGTACCAAAAAATACCAATAATTAGGATTTATTTATATAGTAGATCAATCAATGAGCTTTCCCTCATACTTCAACAGGCTTGGGACTGACAATGTAAAAATTAAATAAATCGTAAAATAATTAATATAGATAGTACGTACACTTAGTTAGATTTTTACATTGGCGTACTTAAAAGTTCATTGATTTTTATTGTGTCTGCAATATTTATTGACTGATTTTTCTGTAAAATATAGTCGATTCTGAATTATACATATGGCAACCCTACTTGTCTATGCTCGAAAAGAAAAGAAGAGAGGTTAAAAATTTCAAAAATTCCACGCGAATATTATAGACAACAACAATCAAAAATTCTGCTTATGTTAATACTTAAATGGAATCACAAATCACGGGTGGTGCGAGAGCGGTTAAGTGGACTGTATTTAAGCGGATGCACAAAGTGTAAGGCAGGGCTGGCTGGCACTTCCTGAATATCTAAGGCACGCATAATAAAAATGACGTCCGTAGAAGGTTACTTGCGTAGACAGAGAAAGCTATCACCAAAGAGAATATAACGCTACGCTAAGAGCTATCACTCTACGGCGTAGATAGACCTAATCCTCTATCTACGCATTCTACGCTCTACGGTAATCAGCGTTGCCATTAGGGTACGCACTAGTACGTATTGCGTACTATTTCGTTAGGTAGCGTTCTCACGTACTCTTCCGCCAATTTGCGTACTATTTTATTGTCAAGCCAAAAAATGAATTTTTCAAAATCAGAAAAAAAACGTTAAATAATTTTAATTTCTGTGAAGTAAGTTTCAGCATAAAATGGGGATAGTACGTATTGCGTACTATCCCCATTGTGGTCTGTGGTTGCTGATATATTACTATACTCTTTGTCTGTGGTTCTTGGCTCTACTCTACCTTACCTACTCTGCAGTCTGTCGCGACTTAGAAGAAGAAAAAAGTCAATGAAGTTTGGTAGAACTTTTATGGTGCCCTCTCATTTCCGTAGTCTGTCTCGCTCTATGATTAAACGTCATCTGTCACTTGTTGTTTCCCTCCAGTTTTAAATAAATGAAAACATTTTGATAAGTTGAGAATATTATATTATATTACAGAATATTATACAGGATAGTGGTTAATCTAATTGCTAAGTAGAATAATAAGTGATTTGCTTACGAAACCGTTTCTTTTTTAACCAAGATTGAGTATAGAAAATGCGAAGTGTGCGGATTAAGATCGGAAAGGAAAGATGGTAAAAAACGTGTTTTTATGGCCAAATTTCCCCTGGATGCAGTTTGGTAACTAAAATATCATATTATTTATGAGTTCTATAATTCCTTTAATAAAAACATCTAAATATAGTATCTTAAGGTATATACCATAATAATATATAAGAAAATAGAGTTGTGCAACATTTATTATCGAATTCGATATCGATATTTTTATATTTTTAGGTGCCGAAAATGGGTGAAAATGACAGGCAACGAGGACTTGGCTAACATTCCAATAGAGAAACTAAATGAATTAAAATATATTTGCGGAAACCATTTTGTTGAGAAGGACTTTCAGAAAAAAAACACGGCTAAAGAAGACTACAGTTCCATCCATAAGAATCTCAGCTCAGTCACTCTCTAAATACAAACTTAAGGGATTTCCCTGCTACCTTTATAAAGAACAGTGAGCAGTGACAGTAACACACATATTTAAAATCAATACAAATAAAACGATAATTTATTATATAAATTTTAAATATTTTCACATTCATCTAGTTTATCCATCTACTCCTTCGGCCGTCTGACAGTCTTCGGTCTTCGGAAGCATTTGGGGCCGAAGACTGAACAATCTATAAATTTAAATGATAATTTATCTGTAACTTGCAAATGAAATTTATAGCGAGTATGATATTCCAGTAGAATATACTATAGAGGTGAGCCATACAAGTGAGCAGCTGCAAGGTATATAGCCTCTTTTTGATTTTATTTCACAAGACTTTATAAAACCAATTTGATATAAAATAATGATCATCTTCTATTCCAGATATTCCGCATATTCATACTGTTCCTGCTAGCGGTAGAGCTAAAGGGGTCATTGGGGAAAATGTTGTTAAGTGTAAAGCGTTGAAAGGTTCGGTCTTTAAGGGTCAGTTCACACCGAGACGAGACGCGACGAGACGTGTCGCAACTACGCCTGGAAAGGATACAATATACGACTATATCGCACTAAGGGAATGGTGGAAGGATACACTATCTCTTACGTACCCGACTCTGGATCTATGTAAAACTGTTGATTCATGTGTTTCTGTATTTGAGCATAATGTAAGAGAAAATCATGACTCTATCAATATTGGCAAATATTGCCAGTTAATGATGATGACAGACCTAAATTTATCATGGTTGTGTGAGAAGCACATTAAAAATGTATCTGAGGCTTTGCTGTCTCGATTGGCAGCTTTATTAATCAGAAATGAATGTCGTAAAGTTAATGCTTCCGTTAGTGACACAGAACAGTTTAATGCAGACAAAAATAAAATTGCTCAATTAAGTTGAGTTCAGCAAAATAATATTACTGTGCTTATCTAATATGTAACATAACATACAATTTAGGATTCTTCTTATGGCTAATCCTAGTTTAGGACTCTTATGTAGCCAATCCTATTATTAAGGTTACGTTGTGGGCAGAGTCAACAAAACTCCAACTTGCGAATATATTTTATTACGCTATATTAGGAGTGCACAACAATAATAATAACATGACACGTGTGTTTATCAAAAGGCAACGTTGAGACTGGGATGAGAGTGGGAACTCTATGGCGACTGTTCTATGGCGACTGAGTGTGACGACTGCGTGTGACGACTGCAAGCGGCGCATACGGTGTACGCTTTATATTGCAGGGATAAAGCTATGAGTCCCTACATACAACATATGTTTTTAGGATTCACAAAAAAATGCCTTATCAGGGCCTAAACAGGATTTACTTTTTGTTTTGATAAAACGTCTAGTTGCAAATATTATGTAGTTTTAATTAAACTCCAATCACAAACCTTACTGTATATTAATATAATGTGTATTGTATTAGTTAGTTCTTTGTCTCGACATTTTACGGTTTTCTTAAATACCCCGGTCTGTGATCCACAGGAAAAAATGCATCTAATTCCCCTTCCTATTTAATATTATATTTATACAGTAAAAAATATTAATATTTATTATTATTATGTAACCTTGTGCATTAATATATTGTATGGTATATTATATTTTTATACAAGTCATAATCTGAACAAAGTACCACTGGTTTTGTTTTGGTAGTGCTAAAACAAAATCAGAGGATCTTAAATATCTATATTATTTACAACAGTATATTATATATGTATATATATATATATATATCGATATCGATAGATTTAAATATCTACTAAGCAGCGCATCTCTATTTCGTTCTAAGGTTGGTAGTACTGATTCACTGATTGTTATTATTCTCAGTTGTTCTCATTGTGGCTTTTTTTGGTACCCAATTGATATTTTATCATTTTTATCTTGCTCTATGGAGTCCCGTCTCTTCTTACGTACCTAGTTATTGAATACTCTTTGCTACTCTGCTATTGTTTTTATTTCAAAATTTTATTATAATGAGGAAATGTTTTTTGTTTTATGGTTTGGGCTGTAATTCGGTTGTAAATATCCTCTTTAAGTGATTATCTATTTTTTCTGTGCAGCTCTATTTTGTAACTAAACAATTTAGCCTGTTGTTACTCCACGTTCACCAAAATGAATACATTACCAGCTCAACCTGTTGGTATTCAGAGTACAGCAGGAGCGGTGCCTATTCGTAACGAAAAAGGTAATTTTTAGTTTATTTAAACCTTAAATTAACATTAGTTAACCCATGGTTCAAGTTATGATATAGGTACCCATTAAAAGTAAACTTGACATTGTAAAGTGATTATCACTTCCTCTGAATCAAATATTTTTCATTGTAGTCCTAGTTTCATACTTTTCAGAAAGACTAGCTAATTACCGAAAGCTGTTGGATACATGTGGTTATTGTTGGTTGTTAAAATCAATGGAATAATGAAAAATGATTTCCAACAGATTTTAAGCTTGAGGTTTTCTCACACTTATGAATGTTGAGGGGTAGGTGAGCAATGTATGGTACATTAGGTATGTAACATTGCTGGCCCACCCATCCTTAAAGTCACTCTGACCCATTTCCCAGTAAATATGGTACAATAATGACTATTTTACTAATTTGTTTTCAGGTGAAATATCTATGCAAAAGGTGAAAGTGCAAAGATACATATCGGGAAAGAAACCAGATTATGCACAAGGTGTATCATCATCAGAAGACTCAGATACTGAGGACTTCATAGAACAACAGAGACCTGAACGCAGGCAGCAAGCACTGCCACAAATTATCAGCAGGAAAGAGGAAGAAGTTGTTGAGTCAGAATTAGAAGTAAGTTTAAAAAAAAATTTACTGTTAAATAAAATTTTAATATATAAATTTGGCAAAGATAAATAAGAGTAAGATTACTTGTCTCTTATCTTAGTAAACATGTTTAGGTTGACGATCCTCGTCTCCGACGTCTGCGAGTTGCAGCTCGTTCACCGCCACGTCGAGCGGAACATGAGCCCGAGATCATTGATGCCGAACCAGAGCCTGAATCTGAATCCAGTGCCGAAGAAGCTAAAGACAGTGACTCTGAGAGTGAAGATGAACTTGATGAAGAAGAGATTGAGAGGCGTCGGCAGGCCCTTAAAGCAAAACTTGCTGCTAGGTAACATTTTTACAAGCTTTTTTTTAACTTGCGATGTATGTAACAATGTTCGGTTGGACTCTTGCAAGTGGAATTATTATATGTTACAGTGTCCTAGTTATAAAGATACACAAAATAAAACTTCATGGGTACCATTTCAGGGAGGCAGAGAAAGAAGTCCTTGGCAGAGATGATGATGAGGAAATGTTGGATGGTGACAAAGAAGAGAGTGGCTCTTCAGATACTGAATACACAGACAGTGAAGAGGATACTGGTATTAATCTTATTTTATTTTTATATTTATTACAAAACTTTGTTTTCTTTTTAGCCTTACTTTACTTACATACAACCACATAATTTATTCTTGATACATCTTTTATTTATTGAATGTAGGTCCTAGAGTGAAACCAGTATTCGTCCGAGCTTCAGAAAGGATGACAGTAGCAGAGAGGGAGCGTAAAGTCAAACAGCAGAAGAAGGAAGAAGCGGAAGCGCGGAAGGAAAAGGAAGAACGAAGGAGGGAAGCTCTTAAATTAGTTGAAGAGACAATCAGGTCAGAACAGAGGAATACACAGGTATGGCAACTATTAAAAACTATTTTATCAGCCCAATGAAAACTTTTCAGTTCAGGTTGTGTTGGATCACAATAAGAGTAAGTGATACCCTTGAACATAAAAGTGATTTATTTATATATGTATCGTAGGGAGAACAAAAAGAGGGCAACATCAATGACGTGTGTACTGATGACGAGAATGATGAATTGGAATATGAAGCTTGGAAACTGCGTGAAATGAAGAGAATCAAACGCGACAAGGAAGAGCGGGAAGCGTAAGTTCACTTTACTTGTTAGTTGTTACCTGTACTTTGACATAATATCATTCAGGGTTGAGGTTAAAATCCATGCAATTAAAACGACGTCGTTTTTTCGTTTTCATTCTACAGCCAGGGCGGGTTTAGATTTTTTTTAACACTGAAAAACCGATTGGCCGAAACCATTCCTAAAGTGGTGTAGAAGTAATGTGAAGTCCATAAATCCTTGATTATTTCAGTGTGGAGAAGGAGCTGTTGGCGGTGGAGCGTTTGCGCAACATGACGGAGGAAGAGCGCCGCGTCGAACAACGGCTCAACCCCAAGTTGGTCACGAACAAGTCCGTCAAGGGGAAATACAAGTTCCTACAGAAATATTACCACAGGTATTATATTTTTCCATCATACTTGGCCCACAGGAGAATTTAATAAAAACATAACTATTTCGGGTAGTTTATGCAGATTTTCAATAGTAGTAAATTTAAATTTTACAGAGGTGCCTTTTACTTGGATAAAGAAGAAGAGGTGTTCAAACAAGACTTCTCTGGACCTACATTGGACGATCACTTTGATAAGACTGTGTTACCTAAGGTAATTTCTTAACTTCTTTTTTGTAACTTTTAAAGATATCCTATTTACTTTTTTATACAACTAAGGTACCAAACGAGAATACGGCCCGCCTGGTGGTAAGCGGTTACCGCAGCATAGCTGAGTGACCGACATTGGCTCGAAAACTCCGACAGACGCGTTTTCCCAGAGTTGAGATCTAATTAGATCGATTTTTCGCGCCAAAAACCCATATATAGTCAATCATCAAAATCGTGTGCAACGTGTGACGGAACGGGTATATCCATAAATGACGACGTCTTTGGTAGACTAGGCGCAAAGATCGCCAAAGAGAAAATTTTATAATAATATTAGCAAGGGACGTGAAAAGATAGCGGCTCTGCGGTGACACATTGGTTATGATTTTAGTTCTGTGTGCCCTACTAGTGGCTAAATTGAATATAATAAATAATAATAATATAAGAATAGAAAATAAAGAGCTGAAACTTTTTATAGAGAGTATACCTGATGTAGTCTTCACCCCTTTCGGATAGATACATCGAACAATTAACCCAAAGAAGCGTAATGACGTCGATTTTGCTTGCAATCTATTCCGCCAATTTGCCAATGCGCTCTGATTGGCTAAGACAAGGACTCATGCGCTCTGATTGGCCAAGTCAATAACACACGATGCAGTGGTTAGTCCTTACTGTTAAAAATCAGTGACAAATCACTGACTAGTTTCGGAATAGGATTGCTCGGTATTACTACTCTAAGGGATTGTTCCTCGATGGATAGATATAACCTTTCCGATACACGTATAAATATAAGAACGAAGAACTTTTTTTGACATATGTCTTCATATTTTTTGTGCAGGTGATGCAAGTGAAGAAATTCGGTCGTTCAGGTCGTACGAAGTACACGCATCTGGTGGACCAAGACACTACCGAGTTCGATTCGGCCTGGAGCAACGAGGGCGCCGCGGCGCGCCTCGCCGGCGTCAGGGGCGGCATCAAGCAAATGTTCGACCGACCCACCGCTAAAAGGAACCATCACGTCTGATGTGTTCCACATAACGACGGATCTCAATCAACTGATGCCTGCCTTGTGGCTTTATCATGTCAAGAAAAAATCGATAATAATGTAAATATCGTCAGTGTAACTACTTTTTTTTATAAAATATGTTGAATTTAAACATAGAGTTAGAATATTTTAGAGCGTCTGTACGAGACTACGGTCTAAATGCCTTGTAACGAAGTGCGCGTACATAGATTGAGCGACAAAAATACGTATAATGAATGCCAATTTCTCGTTTTCTATCGATACTTTTACCGAGAACAAATGACAAGGAATCCATATCAACATATTGTCTGACTGTAAATCGCGAACGTTGTTAATGCTATCACTATAATATTCTATGTCTATAATTTTAAAAGAGTAAATTCCTGTGTATATTGTCGGTTCTACTCAGCTAAAGCAACCTTCCGAACCGGCACTTGAGTCGTACCACTAAGTGCTTGGCCTATATGAATAAAACATATTTCTCTTAGATATTCCTTCATCAATAAAACGTGTAGATTTTTAATCTATATCGTAACGACGGCGACGTATGCAACATAAAATTTTATTTTTGCATATAATTTTGGCTTACGACATTTTTACTCAAGGTGTATAACATATCCTGTATGATAGAGCCCGAGGTGAGTAACCTTGTTATAAAAGCGATTTTATAATATTACACATCGTACGAGTATATCAAACCACTCGTTGTTGGACCACGAATACTTGATATTTTTTACTTGTGTGTGGCCGAACGTATAGTAAAGCCTAGAAAAGATTGGCAAATTATATGGTATGTAACGTTAAAATCGCGTATTTTACGAATAAGTGCGAGATAGGATGTTTTAAGTTGAAGTTGTACGAAAATGATGAAATAAACCTTATTATAACAAGTATTTTCTTTGATTTGTTTGAGTTTCCACCCCGAGCGCTTAGATTATACTCGCATTTTCAGATTTAAAATGACACATGCGAGTCAATGGTTCCATTCCTTATTCATATGAAATTCATTAGAGTAATTTCCTTAATACTTGTTTTATGACAAACTCGAAATAGTACTGAGAGAGGTAGAGCATAGCGTTTATTCGCTCAAAGAGCAGCTCGACTGGGGAAGTGCCTCCACTTTACAGAATACCGTAGCCACAGAATATTTAATAGTACTACGTACCGTAGCCAAATAACTTTATGTTGTGTAAAGTTGTGTTCCTGCGCGTGAGTAAGGTCGCCAGAGCTCATACGGGACGGGGGAAAGGTAGGTAACGCGTGAGCGATGCTTCTTGTGTTGCAAGCGTCCATATGGCTACGGTAACCGCTTACCATCAGGTGGGCCGTATGCTTGTTTACCGACTAAGTTGTATAAAAAAAAAGTACTTTATGATACATGTGTGCAAAGTTGGTAATTACAGACGAGGCGGTATTGAGGCGATAAGAGACCCGAGAGTGTAATGAATCATTACTAATGATCATTGCATACGCGTGTCCTACGTTTTTCAACACACTTGCGTGGAAACAGACTTATATTTTTTAAGTAGACTTTTTGATAATCATCAATCGCACAATGAGAACGTTAACAAATATGGCGCTGTCAAACTGTTTTACCCGTTTCTTCGTCTACACACATATCAATTGCATTGAGGTACAAACTTAACATCAGTAATGTAAAGTAAAAATCACTAGTGCGTAATAGGCTGCATTATGAAACTAAAATCGGTGCAATAAAAGTCACTTACTACGAGCAAGTGTGTTCAAAAATATATATTGATGTATAGATTGGGAATAAAGAATGATAGCCTCATTTGGGTTATTATGTTATTCTTAATGTGAGCTGCAAAACACAACTAGGTACTTAATCCAGATTCATCACTAAAGATATTCGAATGGAAGCAACTTTCAAAGGATTTAAGAAGTAACTTCTATGTGATCGTTACCAACTTTTATATAATGCGAGTTCAGCGCTGCGCTCTACGACGACACAGGAGATTCTAACTTGATTTATGTGAGTGATATAGTTTGGTGAAGTGAATTGTATTTGTAAAACTGAATTTACTCCATAGCTGCTGGTTGGCGAGTCGGCTTACTTAAATCTATACTAATATAATAAAGCGGAAGAGTTTTTTTGTTTGTTTGTTTGTTTAAACGGGCTAATCTCTGGATCTACCAGTCGGATTCGAAAAATTCTTTCACTAATAGGAAGCTACATTATCCCCGAGTATTATAGGGAACACATACTTTTTATCACGGAAACGCGGGTGAAACCGCGCGAGGCAGCTAGTGATTAATAAAAAGATTTTAGTAAATTGATAGTTTTGAAGCTCTGCTATTTTAATTCATTGTTTCATGTCGTATATTTTAAGGTGTTACAGTACCTATCAAATTAGTCCACAACATGAGCCGTGCAAGGGCATTGCAACATTAATTAGTAATCAGTCTAAGTTAAATGGTTAGTAGGTACACACGGCTACACATCAAGCTATATATAATAATAAAATTGGGAGTTAAAATAAGTTTTTAGTATTTGTGGAATGGTTGATCATTACCTATTCAGCCAAGTCGGATACCACTCAGAATTTACCTGCAGGTAGTATCCTGGATGAGACCTCAGTGATAGTGACGTCGAATGCCGAAATGAAGGTCTCGGGTTTGAATCCTACAATGTTCTTGAGCTTTCAGTGATGGAAAACATCGTTAGGAAACCACATCACGGTGTTAGGGTACTTTGTAGTACCCACCTGGCTGGCTACCACCCTCAAGTTGAAAATTTATATACTATAATATATAATCTATCTATATTATATAAAAATCAATGCCACTTTTCGTTGTAATTTTATAACTCAAGAACGGGGTCACCTATCCAAACCAAATGTTTAGGCTTTGTTCGGACTATTTAGTACATGGTTTACGTGAAGTTTGCACAAAATCGGTCGAGCGGTTCTTCATTTATCACATTTTTATTATTTCACTTTATACGTAGCGAAGCACGTACCGGGCCACTAGTATAATATATAAGTACTGTATTTTTATTTATATTACACACTCACACACAAACAAACCCCATTTACACTGACTCACAATCTTTTTTAAATAATAATAAAGTAATTTAATTTAAATTGAATAATCGCCGTCTTATATGTATTCTGATTGTAAAATGTAAATCCGTCATTGGCTGTTGGATTAATTTTATATGGTTAGTCACATTAAACTAAGAGCTAAGATAAAGATTAAGCTAAGAGAGATTTTATTTGATTAAAAAAACAAAATAAAATAAATTTGTCATCAAGCACCTATCGATGTGTTCCGACAGCTGCACTTGAGAGCCCGTTCCTTCTAGGCTTAGTGTGCTTACCACTTTCGTCAACATCATTACTTACCATAGTCAGATTGCGGTCAAACACAGGCCTATAGGTATACAGTAAAAAATCTATTTTTATTCTGAATCGTTGTTAGCCGTCCTCTCTTTATGTAGGCCGATTGAGATGGAGATGAGATTCAGGGAAGGACTCAGATGCTTGAACCCCTTATTACACCCTCTGGATCCGCTACTGCCGGGCTATTGCGTATCTTTGGTGGTAATCGTAACGAACACCATTAATGACTTTCATCCAATGAGGGCCCACGAATTGCTTATCGTCCTACGGCGCCATTGGATGAACTCATAAGTGGTGTTCGTTACGATTACCACCAAAGATACGCGGTAAAGCCCCCGGTGTTACAAGTTTGTACCTATGTCTATGGGCTGAAATAACTACAACACAGCACTACCTACATTTGTCTAAAGTATTAAAATAAAATCTCCCTATTTCAGCACCACAACATCTTATCAAAGTTTCATTTGACACGTCGAAACTGAAAAGTCGTTAAATTAAAATTATAAAACGTCTAAAAGATAGAAACCCTGAATAATTGTTCTGCGGTTAGAGTATCTGAGCCCACGAACTCGACCGACATCGTTTAAGAGTAAAATAAAACTTTAAGCGCCCAACTCCGGTGGGGCGGGTGGGAACTCGGGCGGGTAGATGATAAAAGTTTTGTCCCGCTGTGGCCATTAGACAATGTTTGCCGGGACGTGCCGTGCTCTAGGGTTAAATTTACGTTACCTCTGCCCTTTACCCATCGAATATGTAAATAAATATTTGTAGATAGTTACCTACTCCACTAGACTAGAAGAACTTCTGGAAAAGTTATGTTATTGTTAAGACTATCAAAAATATATATTTTAATGTTAGAACTAGGTACTCCAAATATCTCATTTACCGATTGTTTACAAATCCAAAGAGACTTACAATGGAGACGATTTGGTTGTGGGCCGCGTCATTACGTCGCCGCGTCGTGATAAATACACCTTCCAAAAATGCGGAACTAAATCAACTAAAGAGCTGTCTGCTAATCCGCAACCCAGGACGTTTTACTCGTTTCACAAAATCATTTTCCCTCTGAAATTATTAGCTTCCTCATATTAAGGGTTCTTCTCACGACCGCCCATAATCCTGAAACTGTAGCCTTACCCTGTGTAAATGTGCTTGCGACTATAATTTCGTTACCGTCAAACTTATGGTAAGGTACTGATGAGCAAAATAAAGAACCATACTAAATATTTTAAGCATTGGTTTGGGTTCCGCGGCTAGATCGTTTTCGGCACCCCTAAAACTTAATTCTTGAGAAACACCATCTCGTCACACTTTAATGCACCGATTGTAGTAGTAATTTACTTGGTGTTCCGCGAAAATTTCCCAATTTCGAAAATAAATCATGTCGGATTCAGTCATTTAATACAAAAAGTACAAAAAAAATATTCCACTTTTGAAAATATAGGATCTTCCACATTAAATAATGGCTTCCCCGAAGTTAAGTAGAAAGTTAATCTAAGAACACTTTGATGGGCCTGGTGGTTCGGAATCTTTGTAATGTGCCGGGTCAGGATGGGGACCGGTTCGACTTTTCACGTCACGGGTCAACCTCCAAACGCGACCATACCTTGGAACATTTCTTATCTCACTGTCATTTAGTCTCCACCCGTACACCCAACCGCTGGTTTCCATAAAGTAGAACTTTTTCTCCGGTGGTATCCGAGTCCTGCTCTTCAAATATACATTGCGGCCAAACTCTGGTATATCTTTGTAGATGATTTTTCTTTGCTTTGGGTCCATAGGGCGCATTACCGGATCTATAGTTAAATCAGTATCCGGCCTTATGAGTCTAGGGTCTTCTTTAGCATCACCTAAGCCCACTTCTGGGATTGAATGGCCTTTTCTAATTGCTGCTACTCCTGGGATATAAATAGCGTCACGGATAGGCTTCACTCTTCTATTGGTAGCGGCGACGAGGTGATCCCTTGTTATAGTCGCCATGCCTTCAGCCATGGTAGCCTCTATAACGTCGGCTTCATAGTAGCCCTTTTCTTCGCGCTGCAGGGTTGCAGCATGTTTCAATTTATCAGCGTGGTAGTGATTCCATCGCATACGAAGCCTGGTAGTCTTGTCATAGCTCTCAATGAGAAACTTAATAATATCCGGGTTTGTAATATCAATAAGAGGCATTTTGTGTTTTTTAAAGTTGTTCAACTATCAGCATAATATAATCAGGTGAACAAATACAGCTATGAGATTAATAAACGAAACCAGTAAATATAAAAATATTTAAAACATAGAAGGAAGCTTGAATATTCTACGAACAAAATAATGAATAAATTGCCTGGCAAGAGTTTACTTTGTGTGACGTGTTGATAATTGGTTGGTATGGTTACTCCTTTGATTAAGGATACATCCAGATAGAGTGTCGCAGCTGTGCACGCGTCGGTAAAAATAGGCTCTAACTGTTAGGGGCTAAATCAAATTAAAAAAAATAAAAATGCAAAATAATGATTAATATTTAAATTTCTCCCGATTTAAATTGGAATATTTTAAGAACTACTATCATTATGAACGTCATTATGACAAGCAGAATGACGCAGAGGGAGCGTAAAACGTAGCTGTTACGCGCAGCAGCCTATAAAAGTTGGCCTGTTTTGTATATTCGTGTAGTATGGCGACGTTCTTTCTAGGTATATTTATTTCTATGGGTTACTCATAAAAAAAAAGAGTATGATGTAATTTTTTTCGGGGTTCAACCGGCTTTTGTTATAATTCTGATGTTTAACCTCATTTAAACCAATCATAAAGGTTTTAATTCAGAAGATGTGGTTTTTTGGGTGTTTTTTGGCCATATTTCGACCATGTAATTCCATAGTCTCCAAGTAAAATGCCTGCGTCATATAGACAGGCAAACGAACGGTCATAAGGAATTTATTACAATAATAAATGTTATTATATTTGTTATATTTGGCTGCGGAACCCTATAAATTACAGCTGAACTGATATACGAGCTGGTAGTCATAGAAGCAAAGGAGGCGTCCATTAATTACCTACGTGAGGCGATTTTGGCCATTTTTCGATGATTTAAAAGTAAAATTGGAACGTAGATAAAATAAGTTTTTAGAGTAGGTATGTAGTCGTTGATTAATGATATATTTAGATTGAGCTTAGAAGCTGTTCACGCGTCAAAAAAATCCCCTGACTGTTGGGGCTAAATCATATAAAAAAAAATATAATTACGATATAATGATAATGTTTAATATTTAAATTTATACCGATTTAAATTGGAATATTTCAACAACTGCTATCATTACGAAGGTAACTATGACAAGCAGAGCGAGCTTAAAAGTAGCTGTCACGTACACCAGCCTAAAAAGTTGGCCTGTTTTGTTTAATATCATGTATTTGTCTATGGTAGGCATTATCTTTTTAGGGTTCCGTAGCCAAATGGCAAAAAACGGAACCCTTATAGATTCGTCATGTCTGTCTGTCCGTGTATGTCACAGCCATTTATTTCCGAAACTATAAGAACTATAATGTTGAAACTTGGTAAGTAGATGTATTCTGTGAACCGCATTAAGATTTTTACACAAAAATTGAAAAAAAACCATAAATTTTGGGGGTTCCCCATACTTAGAACTGAAACTCACATTTTTTTTTTTCATCAAACCCATAAGTGTGGGGTGTCTATGGATAGGTCTTCAAAAATGATATTGAGGTTTCTAATATCATTTTTTTCTAAACTGAATAGTTTGCGCGAGAGACACTTCCAAAGTGGTAAAATGTGTGTCCCCCCCCCCTGTAACTTCTAAAATAAGAGAATGATAAATCTATAAAAAATATATGATGTACATTACGGTGCAAACTTCCACTGAAAATTGGTTTGAACGAGATCTAGTAAGTAGTTTTTTTTTAATAGGTCATAAATTGAAATTAATATCAAATACTCAGGTCTATACTACCATTTACTTATATACCTACAGGTTTGTACGGAACCCTCGGTGCGCGAGTCTGACTCGCACTTGGCCGGTTTTTTCTATGTATGCAGTGGTCATTAACATGGGAGTCAGTCACTTACCTATTCATCAAGGGTATGTGTTTGTGTAGTCATGTCAGTTTTCAGTCCCACCCTGATTACCATGCTGTAGGGGCGTAAACCCTACATTATGGTGATATTCAGTGGGCTGATGGCCTCACACTAATGATGTTGTGCTACATGATGATGATGATGGGAGGCGGCTCCCGGGAGTGATAAATAAAACCACCTCGTGCGAGCGCTGTAGCGAAACTGTTTTTTTCATTCTAACGCTTGAAGTGTGAATAGTTGACAAACCAATAAACAAACTCTGATAGGACCTAGTACTTAGGTATAGTGGGTATAACTTACTTCCCAAATTTTAATTATAATAAAAATAACGTTATTTTATTAAGAATTAGTTTTATTTAATCGTAAAAGCTTCATACCGGACTCTTCAATAATTCAGAACTACATGTTATCTTATTCTAAGTTACAAAACTAAACTTTATTAACCGACGAAAAAACGGAGGAGGTTTACAAGTCGACGCGTATATATTTTTTTTTTAATATATTTTGATTTCTACTATTTTCTCTGATCTTAGCATCATTAAAGCTTCCCCTTTTCAATATTAAAGAGAGTAATTATTCTTTGTTGTTATATTATCATAATTTATTGTAATATCACATAGAAAAATTATCTAGGTATTATTTATTAATTTCTAAAATATATACACGATCGGTACCTATGTATAACATCGGAGTTTGTTATCATTATCCTTTAGCTCTTTGATTTATTTCCATATGGGATATTGGGAAATGTACGGGAGTACCGTCTCCCAATTTTTGGGCCACTGAATTAATCATCTCAGGAGTTGCCTCTCTCAGGTCGTAAGCCCATCCAATTTTCTCGAAAAATTTTATGATTTTGGTGCCAAAATTGAAGAAGTCAAAATGTTCAGCTGCTTTGTAATCGAAGGGAAAGGCGTGATGGTAATTGTGCCAGCCCTCTCCAAGTGTGCATATGGAAACGAAACGGTTCTCTGCGGGTACAATGTTTCTGAAAAACCGGTAAACAATTTAAAACGTCTATTTAAATATATACTTACGTATAATTATATTATATTATATAATTATATTATAAGGCGATGATAGCTCAGTGGTAGTGACGTCGGATACCGAGACGAAGGTCCCGGGTTCGAATCCTACAATGAGCTTGAGTTTTCGGTGAAGGAAAACATCGTGAGGAAACCATAGCACGGTGGTAGGGTACTTTGTAGTACCCGTCTGGCTGGCTACCACCCTCAAGTTGAAAATCTGTCGCCAAGCATCTATCGGTGTGTTCCGTCAGCTGCACTTGAGAGCCAGTTCCTTCTAGGCTTTGTGTGCTTACCACCTTCGACCACATTATCACTTACTATAGTGAGATTGTGGTCAAACACAGGCCTATACACAGTAAAAAAAAAAAAAAAAAATCTAGATTACCGTAGAGTTAACTTACTTGTTATACGGTTTATATCCATATGCATGGGCAAGGCTATTGACCGTAAGCTCACTATGAAACATGCCCAAGAATCTAATGAAGCACTGCCAAGCCACAGCACACTTCCATTCTTCATTCCACAACCATATACCAGTCATAGTTGGTAGGAAATAGCAAAATATTAGCTTAAGAAGATTGAAGTGCCTGAAATCGAACGCTGGATCACATTGCGGTACAGACGAAAAAAGTTCTAGATTGATTGGTTCAAGTTGATAAAATACCAGATTGAAAGAGCAAACTTTTCAAACGACTTGTATTTGTGTCGTGTAGTTCTAAGATGAAGATCGTGAACGTTAGCCATGTCTCCCGTCAAACAAATGTACAAATATTTCATTTAACAATTTGATGGTCCTAACTTTGGAATAAAATGTTAAATATCCTTTGTTCATTAATTCTTCGACAGGCTCTAACAGTTAACAATGGTTTAAAAGATTGTTTTCAGAAAAAACTGGCAGGAAGTTTTGCAATTTGGCTCTACTCTTTTCAAGACTAAAATATATTTCTATCAAGTTATAGTGTACGAGTAATGTAAGCGACGCCGACGCCGATATAAGGACGGGCCAGTTGGCGCAGTTGGACCTATTGCGCCGCGAGGTCGTGGGTTCGATTCCCACACAGGACATGCATTTGTGTGCATGAACATGTCTGTATATCCTGAGTCTGGGTGTAATTATGTATATTAAGAATATATTTACAAAAAAAAAGTAGTCTATATATTATATCACCTATTTTCCATAGTGCAAGCTCTGCTTAGTTTGGGATCAGATGACCGTGTGTGAGGCATTTCCCAGTATTTAATACTATTATTATTCTAATTATAATCGTTTTATATGTTATGATATGAACATTTCACCTGTTGTACACTTTAAGCAGTGGATCATTTTCAATGTCGCTCATTTCCATCTGTTTGCCACGAAGTAAAACCTCGTCGTTTTTCTTCATCATCAACCAACCAATATGTGAGAAGAACAAACCACGGTTTGCATTGTGCGGATCTGCCTCAGTGTCGCTATATTTGTGATGAACTCGGTGATCACGTACCCATTGTAGTAATGAGTTCTGTTGGCAATATAAAGTAATGAAAACCACCGACAATAAAATCCTCTAGTAAGAAATATTTAACAATTGTGGGAAATTTAATCTCATGGATTTCGAGTTTAAATTGTAAGTAAATGAGATCTTTGGGGATTTGTTTAAATATGAATATATATTAATGAATCTTTCAATAAAGGGTTCATTAATGTATAAGGGTTGTGAAGAAAGGCTTGTTTCTGAGATAGTAGTAATTTGAGAAAATTATGTATCAAACTACTCATTTATCCACTCACATGAAGTTCAAATAATTCTAATTCGATTTTAATTACATTGATATTAAAAGACTAATATTATTTACCTGGCCTGCACTGGAGAAACAAACTAGAAGGAATAGTTTGAGAGGCAACTTCGCCTTGTATGTTCTATGAGTCCAAAGTCTATGGGCACCACCAGTTATACCAAATCCAGTTGCGACGTACATAATTGTAGCTAAAACGTATCAAATAATATTATGTTGGGGATATATTATCTTTTTACGATTTTGGAAAAAAGGGAACTTACCAAATACAAGCGATTGCCATTTCACAGGGAATGCATATAAATAGCACCAATATACACCCAGTATGTGATAAGCCGTTATTAAAATAAAATTAATCCATTTTATGTCATTTTTGAAACCTAATTTTTTCTCAAAATGTCTTAATATTTCACTTAACGAAGGTCTCGGTTTTATTTCATCTTTTTCCATTTTTGGAGGTTTATTTTTTTCGGACTTGTTATCTGGACGGATGTTCGATACTATTTGATTTTGTTATTTATATTCTAATTAAAGTCAGTTCATTTCGTTTGTCGATTGTGTTGCAAGTCAGTAAGTTCATTAAAAAAGTAGGTTAGGTGCGTTCTTGTTTACATATCACTGTATGTAATCTAAATGTAAACGACACTCGTTTATATTTAGATTACATACAGTGGATTTGAAACAGGTTATGAAATACAAGTACTTACCTATAAATCTACATAAATCAATAAAAGAAACATTAAATGAGAGTCGGACTCGTGCAAGAACTAGTGCAGAGCGATACTTGTATGGCTCTTAGGTAATTTTGTGTTGTTCAAGTCATAATTTATAGTTTTTAGGTAATCGTTGAAACTTTACATCACATAATAAATACAATCAGTGATACCAAATTTTCATTCTAAAACATAGAAAATTAATTAGTACTCATACTGCACTAAGGGCCAATTATGAATACTAATTTATCTGCATTAGGAGGTAACAAGCGGTTTCGTTTGTTTTAATTAACAAGGCCAGCTTCAGAAAAAGGTCTTTCGCTATAGGGCGCCGAAAGATAGATTTTGGAAAACTTTGTTAAATAGGTACCTATTGTCTAGCATTAGCTGCCTACCAAATATAAATAAAATAATTGAAACTGACTGATAAAAATCAATCTCACGTGCAATCGTGTTTCTTTCTACATGGTGAGACTGGCTAGTATTGTTTTCATTTGCTACTTCATTAAAGCAATCCCAGAACGTGTCATGAGCTTTGCGAGATACACAGCAAACTTCGCGAATGAACGAATGAGTCCGAATGAGTCCACCTGATCGTTTATGCGCCTTCTAGGCACGCAACGCAAGCTCACTTCTTACGATGCACCAAACGGCAATGCTCCGCAGGATATCCGGCGGCCGGATATCCGGCTATCCGGCTAGTAGGTTGACCGAATATCCGGTATCCAGTATCCAGCCAAACAGGTATCCATTTCATCTCTAATAATAGGTAAGCCAATATTGTTTAAGTTAAAAAAGTTATTTTTCATAAATGTAAAAATAGCGTAACCCACGAATGGCTTTACTTAACTAAACTAGCCTAGTTTTATGAGTAAAAAATAAATTAGTTCATTTAAATTTAAATTATCCTCTGTTTTCAAGCGCTATCGAATATAATAGGCAAGCGGCGCACGGCGGGTGATATAAATACTAATTAGCTTAGCACATTATAGGTCAGTAAAATACCTAATTACAATGTTTACTATCCTTTGATAGTAAATACAATTGTATTTGTGCTCCAGCGCTGGAGAAATATAGTTGATGGTAACTAACTTATTCCGAAGTAACTTTTAGTTAATAATGCAATTATTACAATAATAATGAATTATCCGCATAACAATTCGAAGTTCGACGAAGAATCACAAAATGGAATACGTACCTACATTACATACTACGGTTTTAGACGGTCAATGAACTCGCTCCATTAGGGTCTCTGTGAACACTTAATTTGGCACGTAATCCTAAAAAGTCCAAGCCAACCGGTTACGGATAAGCACCATTTGTTAACGAAGACAAAGTGGAAAGTAGCTTTACGTTATGGAGCCTTATCCAACGTTGGTACTTATCTTATTTTAATAAAACTAAAATGATTCCGAGGCTCAGTAGAATAAGTTACAATAATCTAAGAAAATCTGTATTAATGTTCGGGCTATCGAGTAAAAACGTGGTTTCTTAGCAAAATTTATGGCATCCTGTGGTGTTACTTATTACCGACCTACCGGGAATGGAAAGTTCTAAGGTGAATTTTTCTCCTTTAGCTTTTCTAAAGCTTTGTTCCGCGACTTGGGTCTCATAGTTTAGAATTATTTGTGTTATTTATTGGCCTTTGTCTTCATGCCAGTCGGTTTTTTCATATTTCGAGGTATATGCGATAGAAAATATGGGCCTGTACAAATAAATGTTTCCAATTTGAATTCCAAAATTCTATTAGACCATTGACAAAAATTAATGTGTATTTCAGCATTCTCAGCCAACAAACAGAATAAACCCATTTCAATTCAATTTCCTGTTTATAAATTATTTTGGCTTAGAAATGCTTGATGTATCTACTTGCAATGGAAATTTAATTAGATGGTGTATTGAAATTTTAGAAAGGGTAGGATTTTTGATAGCTCCAGTAGTGAGGCCTTTTAATGGAGCCATTATCGGAAAACGTTTTGTCACTTCAGGGCTTTATTTACGCGTCTGATAGGTACCTCATGATTGTATTCTCAATACAGATTTATTATAGAGGTCGTCTCTACGATGTGTTTATATCCCGAAGATAAGATTTCCTTCGCGAATTCTCCATTCTAGTCATACTGCATATTATAACTGAACTTAAAAATGTTATAGTGCGTATATGCTAGGTGAATCGACCACGAGCGGCACGAGCCGAGCCTCTATTCGTTCGTTGCTCGCGATGTCAAGTGAGAACATACAACGAGCGATATGCAAATTCAAATGCAAATGCAATGCAAATGCGAATCCGGCGGATCGCAGCGCGAGCCGAACGCTCGTTCGAGGCTCGCAAGTTCATCCACGCTACGTGAATCCGTGCTCCACGTGTGCTCGGCTCGTGCTTGGTTCGCATAGCGTGGATGCACCATGTAATTCTAAATAAGAATGGAAACAGACAAACTAGAGTTCATAAATATTACCACCAGACCCTCCAGTATCAGACACAGTAGGATATTAAGTAAGTCAGTACTTTCCATTTCCCATTTACTCTTATTTATTTACCTACGACAAAGTAGATTTTATGTTATTCCTATAATGTAGCTTTGAAATTTGAAATAGAAACACCAACAAGCTTTCACGGAAATGTTCGAGGCAAACTTACGTGATCAGAAGTTCCTGAATTAATACATAATATATTTTTCTGTATATACACCGAAGTCTACACGTGTTGTTCTCTACATAGAGAACAACAGCGATCTCACACAAATCAGATGGTGAATCAGATATTTTTCAGGTATTCTTTCGAGTGAAAAGGCTATAAATTGTCTGAAGTGGACACAGTCTCTGATATATAGTCAGGTAGGTGAAAACTCGTGAATTCAAACTGTTTAAACAGTTTCAAGGTTTTCCTTTTGCAAATTATCTATAAATATTTTATCATCACGAAAATGCAAATCAAAATTAATGAAAAAGGCATATGTAAAATTTAACGATACTAATTAATTATTTTGATATCATTTTTAGGGTTCCGTAGCCAAATGGCAAAAAACGGAACCCTTATAGATTCGTCATGTCTGTCTGTCTGTCCGTCCGTATGTCACAGCCATTTATTTCCGAAACTATAAGAACTATAATGTTGAAACTTGGTAAGTAGATGTATTCTGTGAACCGCATTAAGATTTTCACACAAAAATAGAAAAAAAAACAATAAATTTTGGGGGTTCCCCATACTTAGAACTGAAACTCAAATTTTTTTTTTCATCAAACACATAAGTGTGGCGTGTCTATGGATAGGTCTTCAAAAATGATATTGAGGTTTCTAATATAATTTTTTTCTAAACTGAATCCCCCCCTGTAACTTCTAAAATAAGATAATGATAAATCTATAAAAAATATATGATGTACATTACGGTGCAAAGTTCCACCGAAAATTGGTTTGAAAGAGATCTAGTAAGTAGTTTTTTTTTAATACGTCATAAATTGAAATTAATATCAAATACTCAGGTCTATACTACCATTTACTTATATACCTACAGGTTTGTACGGAACCCTCGGTGCGTGAGTCTGACTCGCACTTGGCCGGTTTTTTTTTTAATTTCATGCCAGCAAGTTTGAAGCGTTGCTACTATAGTCTTCTTCTTATAAATCTGAGAGTACAGGGGTTCTTAAAGAAGGGTGAGAAGAGATTTTTGCAGGTTCGGCAACGTGCAAGTGATACTCCAGGTATTACAATCGTCTGTAGGCTGCGGTAAGCGTTTCCATCAGCCCGGCCGGCGGCCGTTGTGTGTTTGCTACCTCAGTAATATAAATAGAGAGTTGCAGCCGTTGGGTACTTACCAATACTATGAGCGAAAAACAACTAACTGATCCATCACGCATTCAAATACAGCCAAGTTAGGTCTCTTTTCGGAGGGCAAATATTATTAAAGATTTTGAAAACTGAAACGGCGAATAGCTTGTAGTAGGTATATATATAAACGTGACGTCGATTTATGAGCTCAACCCTAGCCGTCGATAAAGACATAAACAGCGTTATGAAGGCACCCCGCTGATAATATTTGCTTGTTATTGTTTCCCATCGCGTTTACGTCCGTACCCGCGCACATCGGCGCTATAAATGCAGATATCTACGCTTCCGCTAAGAATAAGAATTGTAGAAATTTCATGAAGAACACTTAAATGTGCTTTACGGCTTAACTTTAGGTTTTTCAATTTAGTACATTGTAATTGGCTGGTAATGATTATAAAAAGCAATGAAAGCTCAGTGGCACTATCATGAGATTGAGCTGTCGGCGAAGGAAAACATCGTGAGGATATCATATTATAGTGGTGGTACTACAAAGTACTGATGTAGTTCCTACTCGTCTGGCTGGCTAGCACTTACCACCAGTGTGTTTCGACAGCTTTTCTTGAGAGCTTTTTACCACCTTCGGCCGCCTATTATTAGCCATGATGATATTTTTAAGAGAGGTTGAGCATAGCGTTTATTCGCTCAAAGAGCAGCTCGACTGCTCGCGGCTGGGGAAGTACCTCCACCTTACAAAATACCGCAGCCAAATAACTTTATGTTGTGTAAAGTTGTGTTCCTGCGCGTGAGTAAGATCGCCAGAGCTTATTGGGGAGGGGGAAAGGTCGGTAACGCGTGATTGATGCTTCGTGTGTTGCAAGCGTCCATATGGCTACGGTAACCGCTTACCATCAGGCGGGCCGTTTGCTTGTTTACGGATTAGTCGTATAAAAAAAAATATGGTCAAATATAGGCCTATTAGTAGTAAAAAAACACACACACGCTATTTTGTTCACACTGGTGAATTAATAATGGTAATTACAATGCAATGAAGCGCTCGTGGTGTAGCATGATTACCAGTTCTTAATCGATCGGCAAAGTTAAGCTACCTCTGTCGAGGTCGGTACCTGGATGGGTGACCGTCTAGTGGTATTTCAAATCGAGTGTTTCCGTGCTTCGGAAGGCACGTAAAGCCGTTGGTATCGGTTATCACTTAATTTTGATAGTCGTTTAGCTAGTTAGATGCCTCCTAGGCGGCTTGAAATATTCCAACAGTAGGTTGACCACTAGCCTACCACCACCAATCGGCAGTGGGCACGCGTGGTAGAGTATCGCCCAGTCCCTTTCATCCTCATTTGTGAAAGGAGGCCTGTGCTCAGCAGTGGGACATTATAGGCTGATGATGATGAATTACAATGCGAATAATTAATTTTCATCAGAGTGTTAATAAGTAATGTGTAATAATATTTTTAAGAGAGGTAGAGCATAGCGTTTATTAGCTCAAAGAGCAGCTCGACTGGGGAAGTACCTCCACCATACAGCATACCGCAGCCAAATAACTTTATGTTGTGTAAAGTTGTGTTCCTGCGCGTGAGTAAGGTCGCCAGAACTCATAGGGGAGGGGGGAAAGGTTGGTAACGCGTGAGCAATGCTTCTTGTGTTGCAAGCGTCCATATGTCGTGACGTCCGCTTACCATCAGGCGGGCCGTATGCTTGTTTACCGACTTAGTTGTATAAAAAAAAAATAGCATCAAAATCAAACTGGTCGCTAATTATTTTCCACTACAGGTGGAAAATAATTAGCCGACCAGTTAAATAATGCATTACACACGACACTTTACCACACAATATATCAATGCTCTTAGTATTTGAATAACAGGAATAATTACGGGGTAATATCGGGCTATGAAATGGTTAACTGGAAATATTGCAACTGATAACGGGTTAAGTAATGTATACGCATAACGAATTTATTACACTGGACAAGGGTGAGGTAATAAATTAATCATAAACAAGCTATTTTCACGGCTCAGATCCCGAGCCTTGTTTATCAAAGAGCGGAAGGCATTGAGCAATCCTTATTTTAACCCATTCATTAATTATTCAAATACATTCACTTTGTTAATGTAGATTCCAGCACAATTTAGAAGGTTTTGTTGAAAATTACTCAGTGGTGTGCAAAATAGTCTATATTTTACCGTCAACTACCCGGGAGCATAATTGACACCGATTGTCGCCTTTTCTAACGTATCAGTATTACCATATTCCAGTATACATACATATTATATATATCTACGCATCAATTGATAAGCATTGCTTATCAATTGATGCGTAGATATAACCCCTTACTCATAAAACGTTATTTAACTAATATACTGTGTAAATAGTATATTAAAACAGTATATTAGTTAAATAGCGCTTTTTGAGTAAGGGGGATAATGTTTAATCTTCGGATATTCCGATCCGATCTTGTTCCTATTAACTCAATACAGTTTTGGTCATAACTAGTAGGTAACTATCCGCGATAACTTTCTATTGACGAATTAAGATTTTCCTTATAATAAATACTGTTCAATACGATACGTAAGCGGGAATCGTAAAGGCGCCGTTTCGTTACAGTACGTGTTTTTATATTTAGTAATAAAACACACGTGCCCGTCAACCCTGTAGGTTGGTGACGGGGACGTCTTACGGCTCTACGCATGTTACAAGAATATACACAAATATATTGATCCCGTGAACCGTACCATATTAAAATACATGAAGATTTTTTTCTAATATTTAGCCGTTATTTTTTGTAGCTTTCTATGTCCTTTTCCTTCACATATACACAAGTTTTTGTGTAGCAAAAGATTTAAACTTTTTATTACTTAAAGAAATCAAGTTGAATGTTTTATGCAACAAGTTGCATTTTTTATATCGTTAAACCTTAACGTTAACGTTCAGTCTAAACTGAAATACATAAGTTGACAAAGGCTGAAGCGACAGACAGAACCCAGCACTAAAAGCTAGGAGGGTTTAGTTGGACAGGTGGATTAGAACTAGAGAATGTGAAAATAGATTGTGTAGTGTGTACTTTAATTTTATCATTTGTAACAGTAACAGGGATATAATAAACTGGCATAAGGAGTCAAGTCTTTGCATATTTATATAGTACATTAAAAATAGTAGGTATCTACATTATTTTCATAGAGAAGTCATATGTAAGTGAAATAGTTTATTAACGAAAAAATATGTGAATCCAAAAAGCAACTGAATGGTATAATATAAATAAGTAAAACTCATGATTCCAGCTGTGATGGTAAATCCCCTAAATTATTCCGTATTTTACTCACACGTATATGTGTGCGGACGATATTAAAAGAAATATGAATGATGCTTTGACCCGAAGTAGGAAAATGGTTTATATTAACAACTATGATAAGGTTTATCTTCTCGGTGAAACAATGGTAGGGTGCGGAGGGCAGAAAGTCTTGCCATCGTTAAAGCTTTATTGCCTCGACAGATGTTTATGAATTATGTCGACCCAAAGCGATTCATAAATCTGACTCTTTCTACTGACGGTTTAAATTATTTTAAATGGAAAGCGTTCCTCAATGCATCTCAATCTATCTATTTATACTAATCTATAAAAATATAATAAAGCGGAAAAGTTTTTTTGAGTTTTTTTTTGTTTAAACGGGCTAACCTCGAAACTACCAGTCGGATTCGAAAAATTCTTTCACCAATAGGAAGCTACATTATCCTCAAATATTATACACTAATTTTTATCCCGGAAACGCGGGTGAAACCGCGCGGGATAGCTAGTTATTAATATTTCAGCAATTTTTATGAAAACAACATAGAGACAATTCTATTCCGTTGCTTCCAAATGATGTAAAAGAGTTACGATAGTAGTTTAATGTCTTGACCAAATATTTCTTATCTCGTTACACTAAGATGGAAAAGATCATCCGGAAAACTACATTTTGGTTCAAAGAAGGAATATCAAAGGGTAATAAACAAAAGTTTGTTCCAAACTCCAATATTGTGATGGCGACTGAGCTTCCGTTTTGCGCAACTAAAGCTCTATCAAATGGCCAATAAACAATATCATATTTGTTGTTCACGAAATTTATTTGCATTAACGTATCCGAAACTAGTCCGGCGATTGATAAAGTTTTGATCGACAAAGTTTAAGGCAAGGAGCTGGTATAGCTTGTGGTTGACGACACGCATACATACTTTAATTAATGGTCCACTAGGAGTAGGTATCGGAGCAACAGCGTTTCTTGGAAACAAGAAACTACGATGAAATGTACCCATTATGCGGTTTTGTGTTTACAGGTATGTAAAGGGGCCGTGTGATTGACCGAATAAATAAAACGTTTGATGGTTCACGTGTTGCATGTCATTAATATTGAAACAGTATATTGTAGTCTTTGATTGAAACTAAATAAGTGAGTGATAAATGATATTGCATATGACGGGCCAGTTGGCGCAGTAGTCTTAACCTATAGCGCCGTAGGTCGTGGGTTCGATTCCCACACAGGACATACATTTGTGTGCATGAACATGTCTGTATGTCCTGAGTCTGGGTGTAATTATGTATATTAAGTATGTATTTACAAACAAAAAGTAGTATATGTCGTATATCAGTTATCTGGTTTCCATAGTACAAGCTCTGCTTAGTTTGGGATCAGGTGACCGTGTGTGAGGAATGTCCCAGAATGTCCCAGGATATACATATTTGTAAGTCGAATTGATATAGTAGTGCTATGACATTCAGCAGAAAAGGTTATGAAATTCGTCTTAAACCACCAGCTTAATTTCACTTACAATTGATAATACTTCAATTGTCCATAAGATATTAGTTTAGTTTTGAATTTCATAAGCACTAAGCTGTCTTTGTGTTGAGACTTGACGAATTTCGAAGCCACCTCAAAGTCTATCGGAGAATACACTAACAACTTTAGAAATCAAGGTTGTGATATTAATTCACGGTGTTGAAATTTCATTAAACTTAATAACATCAAAGGTATGCAAATGAAGTCTCATAAATGAACTGACTGGCATCATATGCCTCGTTGATTATTGTACTAAATAAAATCTGGAAAGACTGTTCCATAAAATGAATTGAAAGAAGTAAAATAGCTAATAGCTAGGTTTTTTATACCAATTATGTGGCAAACAAGCATTCGGCCCGCCTGATGGTAAGCGGTTACCGTAGCCTATTGACGCTTACAACAACAGGGGTATCACGCGCGAGTGCCGACCCTGCAGAAATCAATAAGTATTTCCTAAAATTATTTAAAGAAACCTTTTATTGATCATAAATCTAAATTATCACAAAACCGTTCAGCCCATCCTGTAACGTAATGCACTGAATTAGGATTTATTCGGACCATTATTCATTGCCGACTGGTCGCCTCCCTTGTTTATTATGTATGAGGATGACGCTCAAACTAAATGGATCAGTATCATGCTTAAGCAAAATGAAAACATTTTCAGTAAAATTCTGTAATTTCCAATATGGAGTCAACCTGCAAGAAGTACTATCAAGTCCCTTTGGGAGACATGCGCACGATGAGGATATGCACCGACGCTGATGCGGCGACGTGTGACGTGGGGTTATTCAGCTGAAACTGAAAAAAATATCTAAAAACAACCACAAAAGATTTTATTGCGCAATAAAAACGCTGCTTGTGTATTTTACATGATAAGAAAGTGAAATGCTTTTTAATATTAATGCTTGTTGATACTCTATTATTATTATCGTAACTATCAAAATGTTTTATCTTATCTAAAATTTATTATTATTGTTTATTATACTTTGGAAACACATAAAAAAAACAAATATGTAGAGTTTCTAAATTAATTCATGATATTAATTCATGTAACGTAGCGTCATTTTAAATGCACATTAGTTATTCTTTGATGCATATTAGGTTTTGATTATGCATATTACTTTTTATGCACTAAGCATATATAGGTTACGTACCTACTCACGTAGGTATATGCATCTGACATATACAGGCCTCAAGTATTGAGTTTGGGCGAACCGAAGGCTCTGTCAGATTGGAAGGCAGTAAATCTCTTTGCAATGCAAACACGAGTGGCGATTAAATTCCTCGATATTAATATTCATTTCATCCATTATTCCATCACGAAGCTATTAAAATCTCGAGAAGAAATTTTCGCCTGTCTTATTAAAGATATGTCTGGGATAAAATTTGATTAATTCTTCAATACCGTTCGTCTTATTACATGCCGTTATATAATGTGCTTATCGAGATTGGTTACAATTTTAGATACTAACTTTAGTTTTTATACATGAAAGTGAAAAATATACTAACGTATTATAATTTACGTTTGATTTCTGCAAAAAATACATTTTACAATTTTTTTACTGAAAAAAAACTACGCGGGGTGAGTTAGTATCAACATGAGTTTTGATTATTTTATTTACAACAAATGTATGTACAAAATACAATCTATATATAGAAAATTTCTTCAAGTATGCCAGCGAAGGCTGGCAGCTTTTCCTCTTTGGATAGCCAAGCTGATGCGTTGACGGAAAAAGCTCCCCGCCCGCTGTTCTCCGAAGGCCTATAGTATCAACATTATAATGTTAAATTATATTACACTTCCGACTTTCTCATTAAATCTCATAAGTAAATAAATTATTTAGTAAGCAAAAGTAGCTCTTTATTTAATATCCCGACTTACCTTCTAGGAAAATAAAACAAATTGAACGTCAAGTTAATATAAGGCAAACACAGATATTTGCGTAAATGTTTGTGTAAGAATATACTATAGAGATCCAACAGACTCATTCTAATCTGTTTAGTCGAAAGTTTCGTAGCCTACAGGCGTTCGGCGGCTGAAGTTCGGACACTTCGATTGTAGTTGTGGGTTTCCAAAGGGAATACGTCTGTGAGCAATACATTTCTAAGGTAAAACGTCGAAAAAAACATTATCAGTCGTCAAAAAATCATAGCTTCCGAAATATTACCCCCGTAATAACATGTGTTTTTGTGCTTCCGCCCGCGGTTTTCACGTTGCCAGAGGATCCTATATATTTTCGGGATCAAAAGTATGTACTTAAATATAATTTCCGACGATATTTTTAATATATTTTTTTTGAGAGAGGTAGAGCATTGCGTTTATGCGCTCAAAGAGAAGCTCGACTGGGGAAGTACCTCCACCTTAAAGAATACCGCAGCCAAATAACTTTATGTTTATTAACAACAAATATGTACAAAATACAATCTATATTTACAAAATATAATCTATATATAGAAAATTTCCTCAAGCCTGCCGCTGCTTCCGATTAACGGCAAGGTTCCCAGAAGGCTGGCAGCGTTTCCTCTTTGGATAGCCAAGCTGACGCGTTGGCGGAAAAAGCTCCCCGCCCGCTGGTCTCCGGAGGTCTCGATCAATTTTGAAGACAAGGTGCGAGCAAAACGGCGAGCTTCTGACCCCCATGGTCCCAAGGTCTCGACCGCAAAAGGCATAAAAATATAATTGGGTCCAATCGATGCATATTTTTTGAATTTTGAATTTTCTGCACTGGTCGCCGCTGCCCCTGCAGCTTTACAAGTCGCCGGTAAGTGAGATGGCGCAAGTGTATCGACACATGTGGCATCCCACACCAGCGACTTGCTGACACTCCAAGGGATCAAAGACATACCATCCGGTCTCCTGCCATCGCCCCGCGCAATACCGACTGGTTCCAGTACGGAAGGCACGTTAGCGACAACAAGAGCCCTGCGGATAATGTCATTAATAGCCGAGTGCCGTGATATTCGACCAGCACTTAGGGAGCACGTTGTTTATGTTGTGTAAAGTTGTGTTCCTGCGAGTGAGTAAGGTCGCCAGAGCTCATAGGGGAGGGGGGAAAGGTCAGTAACGCGTGAGCGATGCTACTTGTTATGGTGCAAGCGTCCATATGGCTACGGTAACCGCTTACCATCAGGTGGGCCGTATGCTTGTTTACCGACTAAGTTGTATAAAAAAAATTTTGAACATTTGCCACCATATGTTCAAAATTTATATTCTTGTAGTATTTTTTAACTACTATAAGAAACCAAGGAAACTCAGAAGAAGTGGTGAAGGAGAAACAATTTATAATTTTCATCTAAAGCTCTATCATGACCACACATTATTCCATTTCACTTAAAGGCTATAAGAAATAAGTAATATTAGACGGTTATTGCATACTTGTCTTGATAGCGTTCGTGACTCAACCGAGAGACTTCGTTAGCTATTATACTAAAGGAATAATCTTAAGTAAGTGTGACCATACCACGGTAAAGACATTTTTATGTTCTTCATATCCAAAGAAAAGGCAAGAATTGTTGATATTATCACAAACTAAAATTGTTATTGTCAAGCACAAATCAGCGGTACGTAGAGACGTAGACATAAGAAGATAGTTTATACCATGGATGTGCTTGTGTTTTGACCACGATCGGACCACAGTAAGTAAAGTAAAGGTAAATGCCCGAGGTGGTAAGGCTGTGTCGTTACCATCTAGAAGAAGAAACAACTGCCTAGAAGAGAATTGGCCCTACAGTGTATATTTAATGTACCGGAACACTTCGGTAGGTGCTTGATGTCAGATTTTTGACTTGAGTGTAGTAGTAGCCAGGATGGTGGGTATGCCAAAGATCTCTAACTCCTGGCTATGATTACATTACGATGTTTTCCTTTCCCGATTGCTACCATCGACTAAACTGACACGGTGAAATCTAATTTGATCTTTGACAATAAGTAATTCAGAAATTAATAATTAATTAGATATACCGGTAATAGTTTGGCTAAAGTCATAATGGTTTCATAAAAATATCTCCATATTGATAGTTGCCATTCTAATAACCTATCTAGTTACATCTAAATTAAAGTAAATAGTATAGTGTCTTTACCAAGTCTGTATGTATAATGTACTTCGAAGTATGTTCAATATATACGTTTGTTCTTCCTAGTCGATTTCCCTGCACTGGTGTTTATCGTCCCAGTGGGGCCTGTAACAAATTCCGCAGCCAGTAGGTGGATGCGTAACGCTCGTGATCTCGTTCTACAGATTGAAAACAGGACGGTCATAAAAGGAACCTATAATAAATGAAAAAAGATATAAAATTGTTTGGCTCTTACATGTAGTCATCGTGATGGGAAGACGAGGAACATGGAATAATTTGTAGAATTGATATTGAACAGCTTCATTGACATTTTTTTTTTTTCTCGCTGGCAACTCTCAGCTTAGACATGTCAAAAATATCGTCTTAATTTTAATAATTTTTTAATAATACTTTTTCTAATATAATCAAAGTTCAAAGCCAAAAATCAATAAAACAATACATAACCACAAGTGTTTGTGGCCAAATCAAATCAATATTTGCGGAGCAAAATATCAACAAAAGTGGACCTGTCAACCTAACGGACGAGTTTGAAATACATCGTAAAACCCGGGGAGTATCGTGATAATTAGTGTACCTACCTAGTGTTTATTCATCTTAAACCATTATTACGTGTATTATCTATAACACCTTACATAGCTCAGTGCTTTGAGCAACGTCCCGTACACTCTGGCACCGTATCAGTCTCTCTTTGTTTGACAAATTGTGGAAGCAAAGTTGATGACAGTTTACAACTGCCCCAGGCATATCAAATATACCTACTTGATACTGTACATATTATTATATTATTGCCTCTTGATATTCTTCTTAGTCCCAAGACACACCTACTCAATTTTCATACAATACCTACAGATAGAATTATACAGTTCCCTAAATATTCAAGTCTTATAATTATATTTTAGTATTTACACAACTAGTAAGTTTAATAGACATTAACTTAGCACTCACTCACTGGTAGTCTTTTAGGAATTTAAGCAGTTGACCTTCTCTACGCTACTCATTCTTTCTGTGTTTATTCTGCAGGGTCTGTGGAATTATCAATTATGTCCTTTAGCGTAATGACTCGCAAGGCCCACGCACGTGACCTGGAAGAGAAGCTCAAAAATGCCCTTCAAGAGCTTAAGGCATCTAAACTTCTGTACGATAAACTTAACCAGGAGCGTGATGAAGGCGAGGTGGAGGTTAAAAATATGGTTGATAGGAATAGCCAACTGAAGAAGGAGCTGGCTGAGCTTCATTACAACTACACTGAAGTCCTCGATCAGCGAAATCAACTACAAGAGAAAGTAACATCATTTAATGAATGTAGTGACACTCACGAGAGGGCACTGCCCCGGATCTCTGAACTAGAGATCAGCTTAAGTCAGGCCAATAACCAAATAAATGGTCTTCAATCTGACATGAGTTCTCTGCATTCGAACAACACCTTGTCACTCTACGATGAGCTGGTTGGGAATAGTACATGTCATCAGTCAGCAAATTCTTTAGTTGCTATTGATTTATGTAATGAAAGCTTGATAAAACCTAAACAAATCAAAACTAATTTAACAAGCCATAATAAAATTAAAAAATATTTGAGACTAAATAAATTTATTAAGAAAACAAAATCATATATAAAGAAACAAAAATGTTTTTATAAAAATGTAGCTTTAAGGAAAGAGAGAATGAATCTCTTAGACCAATTAAAAGAATGTAATAAAACAATAAAATATACTCAAAGCTTGTATGACACTGACACTCAGCGATTGCTCTCTGACCTCGAGTACAAGGAGAAATATCTAAAGGACCTTCTTTCTAGATATGAAAATGCTCAAAAAGAAATCAATGACCATATACTTGCAGCGACCCATCTAGTTGACCTATGTAAGTACAATGAGGATAGATTTGTGTCACTAACCAACAATCACATATGTGATTGTAACCATTTGTCTTCTGTTGGGACGCTGCAAGTATCAACTCGGGGCCGGGGTGGTGAACTGAGTGGCAGTGCCCAATCTAATTGCGTTTCTGCACAACTTGTAAAGACAGTGGTGTTTTCAGATAAAATAGGGACTGACTTTGGCTCAATCTTAAATAAACATGTTGATCACGGTGTTATAACAAACTATTGTATGCCAGGAGCTTCTTATATTCAAATTATAAATAAAATTCTGCAGTGTAAGTTTGATAGTCAAACTATAATTGTAATATTAATTGGCCAAGCACTAGATATTAGTAGGAAAGATTTAATTCATAGTTACAATTCATTATTAAATTTAGGAGTAAAGAAAATTATTTTATGTGCTTTTCTATACTGTTCTCAATATTCGGAAAAAGATAATAACTATATAGGGACCTTGAATAATCTAATGTACAATGTGACATTTCGTCATAGTCACGTTTTTACTTTTTTTGATTCTAACAAGTTTGTTAGTAATATACAATTGACCCGGGATACTTTAATTATTCCTAAAAAATGTAAGAATTTGATTGCTACTCTTGTAGCATATAATATTAATAGGTTAAGGAATGATTCAGTATTAATTAGTAATACGAGGATTAACGTTAGTGTTAATAGTAATTTAAACATTTAAATTCGACAACAGAGAAGCACAATTCGATTACATTAATACATCAAAATATTAATCGCTTCTTTGGCAAGATTCTTGATATTGATTTATTGTTAGATAAAGTCAAACTAGATATTTTATGTTTTACAGAAACATGGCTTAAACCAGAAACCATGCTTTTTAATATTAAAAATTTTGTTGTTGCCAGTGCTTTTCATAGATTGTCCGCGGTAGGGGGCGGCTCAATTATTCTTTTGAATAATAATATTAAATTTAAGGAACGTAGGGATATTTGTAGCCTCTCGGTTGAGCGCGTTTGTGAGGTGTCTTGTGCAGAGTTAGAATGCTATATAATTGCTTGTGTGTATAGGCCACCAGCATCAAACTTTTCATTGTTTTGTTCTACTATGGAAGATATTCTTCGCAAATTATTTAAATCGAATAAGTCACTAGTTTTATGCGGTGATTTTAATATTGACTTTCTTACCAACTCAAGTGATAAAAATATTTTTGTAGCTTTGTTTAAATCATTTAACTTAGATTTCTTGTTTAATGAGCCAACACGGTCTACGGCCACTTCTTCGTCTTGCATAGATAATATAATTAGTAATAGTAGTATATTAGGTAAAGCAATTATAAGTGGTGTTCGGTCTGATCATATGGCTCAGATTGTAAAATTGCCCAACAAATTGAAAGTTTCTAAGGTAATTAAAGAAATTAGACCTATGACAAAGGCAAGATTAGATAACTTTAAAAATAGTTTGGAATTGAAACTAAATAGTAAGATATATAGTAGTAATGACCCCAATGTCTTGTATAATGGTTTATTATCTAGTATCTGCAATGACTTTAATAAATCCTGTCCCATCAAAAAAATTAAGGTAAACAGTAAGCTGGAATTTTGTGATTGGGCCACAAAAGGAATTCGGAAAAGTAGGGATAAGCTGTACGAACTATATAATTTAAGATCATACACTCGTGACGAGGATTTCCATAACTATGTTAGAAAGTTTTCAAAATTATTTAAAATAGTATGTAATCGAGCTAAATCAATATACTTAAGTAACAAAATAGATAAAGCATCTAATAAAATCAAGGCAGTCTGGAACGTTATAAATACGGAATCAGGTAAAATTAAAAATAAAAACGAACAGCACACGTTAAAAATTAATAATAAAATTTTGTCAGACAAGCTAGAAGTTGCCACTGCTTTTGAATACTTTTTCAAGAGTATACCAGAGAAAACTACCGATAGTCTTAATTCGTGTCCCGACGTGGCTGAAACATTACATAAGCAACATGTCAATGAATCATTTCCAAACTTTAATTTTAGTTATGTTACTGCTAGTGATGTCACAAAATCATTTAATGCACTCAATTTGAAAAATACTGAAGACCTATGGGGACTGTCAGTAACTATTTTAAAATCAATTATAACAGTGATTGCACCTATCTTGTCAGATATATTTAATGAATGCATTGATCAGGGTTCTTTTCCTGATTTAATGAAGTATAGTAAAATAGTACCAATTTTTAAGTCTGGTTGTAAGGATAATCCTTCTGATTATAGACCAATTTCCGTACTTCCAGCACTTAGTAAAATATTTGAAAAACTGTTGCTTAATCAAATGTTAGGTCACTTTAATAAATATGAGATACTGCATAGTCATCAGTTTGGTTTCACGAAGGGGAGATCTACATCAGATGCAGCAGCAAAATTATTAAAGCACATCTATGAAGCCTGGGAGAATTCACAAGATGCAATTGGCATTTTCTGTGATCTATCTAAGGCCTTTGACTGCGTTGACCACCGTACTCTGCTCCTTAAGCTTGGATTTTATGGTATTCGTGGAACTGCTCATGATCTTGTTTTATCTTATCTTAGTAATCGTCAACAAAGGGTAGGAATTAGTGGTACAACATCCAAGGGCTCTTTAGTCAAAATGGGGGTACCCCAGGGTTCAATACTAGGGCCTTTTCTGTTTCTAGTATATATTAATGATTTACCATCAGTTGTAAATGGTCTCTCAGATATAGTCTTGTTTGCTGACGATACTTCGTTCATTTTCAAAGTAGATAGAAAAGACAAAGAACTCAATAAAGTAAATGACACCATGTCAATAGTTTCCAAATGGTTCACTGTTAACAATCTTTTACTAAACTCGAAGAAAACTAAATGTTTAAGATTCTCTCTCCCAAATGTAGCGCATGTAGACAGTCAGATATTAATAGATGGTAGCAGTTTGGAACTAGTGAACAAAACTGTATTCTTAGGTATAACATTAGATAATAAATTACAATGGGGTCCTCAGGTTGAAACTTTATCTGGTAAATTAAGTTCTGCTGCATTTGCTGTTAGAAAAATCAAACAATAGACGAATGTCGAGACGGCCAAATTAGTTTATTTTGCATACTTTCATAGCCTTTTATCGTATGGCATATTATTATGGGGAGCTGCAGCAGATATTGAGACTATTTTTATATTACAAAAAAGGGCCATTCGTGCAATTTATAGTATGGGACCTCGTGAATCATTGAAGGAATTGTTTAAGGAAATAAATGTCATGACTTTACCTTCACTTTACATTTATGAAAATATAATGTTGGTACGTAAAAGCTTAGACACGTTTAAAACAAACAGTGAAGTTCACAATATCAATACTAGACAAAAAGACAAATTAGTTGTTCCGTATTTTAGATTAGCGAAAGTTCAAAAGTCATTTCTTGGAAATAGTGTACGTTTTTATAACAAAATCCCACCTTCGGTAACCAAAATGACTGATTTTAAGTTCAAATCTCACGTAAAAAAAAGTCTTGAAAGCACGAGCTTATTACAAGGTAGCCTATTATATAGAAGATAAAGATGTCTGGAAATAGCTTCTCTCTGCACAAGTGCACATTGTACAAAATCCAGTAGATTACCTACATGATTTTATTATGAACCAGTGCAGGTTATTATTTTTTATTTATTTTGTATGTTGGTTTATTTTTGTTCTTTTTTTATGTTTATTCGTTTTGATGATTGTGTATTTTATTTTGTAAAATAAAAAGTATGTACCTATGTATACCTACAAAACCAAAATGTTTTGGAAAAAATAGCCAATATATAGTCAGATTGTAAAAAAAAAAAAAAAAAATATTTAAAAAGTGTAACCTTGCTGAGTTTCTTGCCTGTTCTTCTCAGTTGAAGGCCGACTTACGAACTGGCGGTAACTTCAGTAGCTTTGACCTTCATAGGTGCCCTTCTAGGGCCTAAATTGAATAAATGGCTTTGACTTTGACTTTGACTTTGACTTTGACTTTGACTTTGATAATTTAATGAAATATAAACATCTAGTCAAGTTACAGGATTTTAAAAGGAGAATTATTAAAATACTAATGCTATGTAGTATTGTTTAATATTTCGGTAACAATAATCCCTACATTCGTACTTGAAACATTGGTACGAGAAAGTAAAACAATAGGCTCTTTCTTAGGACAATATTACAATCAAATTGCTGAAATAAAAAGTGATTGCGCAAATAAAGAAGCATTAGAGTTAAGTGGTTTCGCAGAATAGTCTTCCCTTGCACTTACGTTCTACGACAGTTGATTATTGATAGCGGATTGAATGCCACAATTCCGTTCGAATGGCTCTACTATTATTACGATGGAAGTTTAGTAGGAAAATCTTTATCGTATTGTAGAGTACTCCTGATATCATTGATGCGGGATTAAAATCAATTTATTTAACTGGATACTTCCTATGCTGTACTTATCTGAACCGGGAAGCTAGAGTCAACTGGAGTCGCATTTTTATGGTAAGATAAGATAAATATTTATTCATCATCATCATATCAGCCTAAGGATGTCCACTGCTGAACATAGGCTTCTCCCATTAACTTCCACTTGGAACGGTTTTGGGCCGATTGCATCCAACGGAGCCCAGCGACTCTGACCAAGTCATCGGTCCACCTGGTGGGAGGACGTCCCACACGGCGCTTTCCAGTACGTGGTCGCTACTCGAGAACCTTCCTTCCACATCGGTTATCGGTTCGCCGAGCGATGTGGCCTTTCCACACCAGCTTACTAACTCTACGAGCTATATCGGTGATTTTTGTTCTCCTACGAATGTCCTCGTTTCGGACCATGTCTCGTAGAGAAATTCCGAGCATAGCTCGTTCCATAGCTCGCTGAGTGACTCTGAGCTTATTTATGCGGCCAGCAGTAAAAGACCACGTCTCTGTCCCGTATGTCATAACTGGCAACACGCACTGATTGAAGACCTTTGTCTTCAGACTCTGAGGTATTCTGGACGTGAAGATATGCTACGGTAACGGCGGAGCAGGGGGTGCTAAGAGTCCCCGGCAGAGATCCGGCTACCAACAACGACGACTGGACCTGGTAACATACAATGCACGGACTCTGAGGACCGACGAGAAGCTCATTGAGCTGGAGGAAGAAGTGGACAGGTTGCGCTGGGAAATATTTATTAATGAAACATAAATACGCATGGGATTGTTAAAAATCATTCCAGACGTTTCCAACCACAGACGTTTTTAAAATTGAATGACTGAACTGTATAAAAAAGTGAGTATACTTTGTATAGGTACTTACACTTTGTTTTCTAAATGTGTGGGATTTTGTAATAAATCATTATTACAAAAATAATAAATCAAGAGAACCATGTCAACATGTACTACCTTATAAATATCCCACCTTTTAACCTTATGTTCATGATCTATAATATTTTGAGCCGTAGATATTAGCCGGGATATATGAACGGGTACTCCATCAATCATTACCACTCCGGGATCAAGGTACGAACAATTTATAGAAACCCGTCGGGTCGAGGTAATGTCAAGTAGGTAAGTGAAGTGTTTCTTATCTTTATATATAAAATTCTACTGTACGGCAAATCAGCCCGGCAGATGGCGCTGCAGTCGATAATGTAACCTAGATACCGACTGCAGCGCCATCTGCCGGGCTGATTTGTGAATCTAAACCAACCAGGGCGCCACTCAAATGCATACAAAAAAAAACATTCAAATCGGTCCAGCCGTTTAGGAGGAGTGCACATACATAGGTGCAAACCCTTATCAATCTACTGAGATTTTCTATAGTGGCCACCTTGCCCACCGTTAGGTATAAAAGACGGCACACTATTCCTGGCAACCCCTTACGAGGCGTCAGAGACCCTCTGCGGTAGGTCACGCCGCCAGAGTACTCGCCCCTGGTACTCTTGAGAAAATGTGAGTCGCACCGTGATTGCTCACTACCATTTGTCCAGAATGGTACCGGAGCTGTTAAAAGTCGCTCACCACGCGCACCCCACTAGCTGCGTCTGTGCCAGTACTTACGCAAGCGCAAGCACTAGCACAAACACACCCTAGGGTGCTTGCGGATTCAATCCCCGCTGGGGACGCCAGAGAAGCTGACTTCCATTTCTCCATGAATGGTACCGGAGCTGTCATGCGCGCTCACTTCCCAATACGAATCCACGTATCTACCCAATGCCTACAGCTGGGTTGCCGGAAAACTAATCCAACGGGTAGCCCTCTACTTTCTATCCAGGAAAGTGCCGGAGATGCAGTTCACTCACAGGAGCTCATCTGCTTAAGGATTACTCACGAACCCCGCGTCTGAGTAATACAAACACTCGTTGCGCGCGAGGAATGACGCTCGGTCACACATACCGAACAGACAACATGCCACCCTCTGCAACTAACCACATAGACCACCGCGAGACCAACACCAACGTCAGGTACCGCCTTAATAAAGGCAGTGGCCTACCTGACCCCGCGTACCCTGATCCAAACAGCCGGACCCGTAGTTCCAGCTGCGAGCCCCATCTACCCGGGTACACCGGGTACCGGGTACCGGGTACATACATAGGTGCAGTAGAATTAACTCCCTGGATGGTTTAGATAGGGTAGGGTAGGGTAACACCACAGGGTAGGGTAGCACCACGCGAACGGAGTCGCGCCGGGCAGTAGATTATAAAATGTATGTATAGCACCATTATTACCTTTCGTATAAGCTCACAGGTGTTTGAAGGATTTCTGGGAATCGTTCACTACGTTTCTTTTCTTTTGCATTAATATTTTTCACATGTGTTTTGCCTTAGTCACATAAGTAGAATCGAACTTATAATACAGTTTTGAAAATTTGAATTTAAATTTGACTACATTAAAATTTATGGTGGACTACCGTATGCTCTAGTCTTTTTTTTTTTTTTTTTTAATAAGACCTATCCCTCATATTTTATAGAGCGGCTCACACATAATTCGCTATAAATGTTAAGTTAAATCGTTCAAAAATGTCTAACTTCATAAAAGCTTCGATACACCATCGCGCAGTGATGAAACACCGTTACCGACCGGACACGCGGGCTTTTATAACCATGTGTTTATGGCCCCTATGTCATGTACAGGCCGGCCATAACTTTATAGTGACGTCATAACCTTCTATGCATCCTCAGAAGTCAGCGTGGTAGGAGGGTACTTTGTGAAATAAATATTGTTATACAATATTGTATGTTGGTTTAGTTTAGTGAAATTTATTGGTTTGAATTTTAGTAATAAGGCGATTATAGGCAGTGAGGTATGCTGCAACATATTTCGTGGATTAGAAAGTAGGTTTCTTTGTAGGCTGTGAAGTGTTCTTGCCACCTTCGGCCACAATTTCAATTAACTTGGTGAGATTGCAAACAAACAAGCCTATCAATATAAAAAATGCAAGATTGTTCGGATTATATGAATGTTTAATAAATGTAGTTTTTTGTACATTAGTATTAATATTTATTTGTAATGATTGGTGTGGAACTGTAATAAATTAAGGTAAAATTAATAAATAAACTAAACAATAACGCCGTAGCAGCTAAACGGATTTGGATGAAACTTGTCGGGCTGGCACTCAGTTAGAATATAATTTAGAATAAAATTAAATTGCAGCGGGCGGAACCTAGTAATAAAAATGAAGGTTTTTACGTTTCGGATCTTATTTTTTTTTCGGATATAAAGCATCTTTATGTTTTTCCAGGGTATATTTATATCTATGTGCCAAGAATAATCGAAATACGTTCAGGCATTACGACATTATTGACGTACAAATATATGCACACATTTTCCACATTAAAAAGTCCTGAGCAATAATCAGGTATTCGTAGTATAAATAAATAGGAAATTTGCCAAAACAATTAACTACGTAGGTTCTACTAATGAATAATTCAAATTTTCAAAACCAACAAACCATCTCAGATACCGTAACATGAGAGCCGAATAAAACTTAATTAAATATACCGGCTCAGTAGACATTACAAGTAAAGGTGAGGTGTGGTATAATTACATTTTCGCGTCCAAGTATCCCTCAGATAATGTTGCCGCTATATCCAATTTAAAATGTAAACATTAAAAGGCGTCGGCACACAGGAACATTCATCTTGTATGAGTACCTATCTCCTACGATGTAAAATTATGGTTCTTATGTTTCTTGCAATCAATAATGCTCAACCTACGTTAGGTGAACATTACTGAAGGCGGTAGAAGAAAGAAAGAAGAAAAAAGATTTATTCAGGACAACACACAACATTACATTAAAGACTGTAGAAATTACAAAAAAAAGAATTTAAAAAAACCGGCCAAGTGCGAGTCAGACTCGCGCACCGAGGGTTCCGTACAAACCTGTAGGTATATAAGTAAATGGTAGTATAGACCTGAGTATTTGATATGAATTTCAATTTATGACGTATTGAAAAAAAACTACTTACTAGATCTCGTTCAAACCAATTTTCGGTGGAAGTTTGCATCGTAATGTACATCATAATTATATTTTTTTAATTTTTTTCATTCTCTTATTTTAGAAGTTACAGGGGGGGGGGATACACTTTTTACCACTTTGGAAGTGTCTCTCGCACAAAATATTCAGTTTAGAAAAAAATGATATTAGAAACCTCAATATCATTTTTGAAGACCTATCCATAGACAACCCACAGTTATGGGTTTTATAAAAAAAAAAAAGAGTTTCAGTTCTAAATATGGGGAACCCCCAAAAATTATTGTTTTTTTCTTTTCTTGTGTGAAAATCTTAATGCGGTTCACAGAATACATCTACTTACCAAGTTCCAACATTATAGTTCTTATAGTTTCGGAAAAAAGTCACTGTGACATACGGACGGACAGACGGACAGACATGACGAATCTACACGGGTTCCGTTTTTTGCCATTTGGCAAAAACCGGAACCCTAAAAACAGAACAACCTATTAAAAACTACACAAAAATGCAATGTTGCGTGATGCCAGGGATAGGTCTCGACTCAGCAATATGCTTAGGTTAGTACGGTAAGCGAACAGAACCGACTCTCTTGCTTATCTTTTCGTGGTATGTGATAAGATACTCTTCGAAATTCCATCCTTGCATAAAAAGTGGTAGAATAGGAGATCGCGAGCAAAACCGTGGGACGGAAAGCTAGTAATTGATAATTTTAAATTGGTTGAGAAAAGGTGAAAATTAATGTGTGAAGTCATCGATATCTTATCATATCATATCATAACTTATGTCTGTGAAGAACCTAATTATTATTGTATCCAATCTCAGGCCAAAGGTGGCCATGATACTAATTTAACATTCTTCTTTATATAAATAATAATTATGTTTGTGTTTACGGGAACAAACAGTGCATCATCCGTTGCCGGAAAAGCGGATGCGGCGCGTAGGCCGGATCTGGAGCCTAGCTCGAGTGAGGACTCCGCATTTTTTGTTAATTCACTCAGCTTGTTAAAATACCACGTTATTAACTACAATTATTACTTAATTATTTTATTGGATGCGGATCGGAGACCTCTGTAGGGCTGCGTAGTATTACACAACACGGGTCTTTAGTAACTTTTGAAAACCCCGCAGGAACGCCCATTAATTTAATTAATTAATTGCAATTATAATGAGAAAATAAACCCAGATAAAAATAAATGATACCAAATACCAAAGGATGCTAAAAAACATGTATTATGTACAAAAATGTATATTACAAGCAATTCAGAACCTTAAAAAGGAATTAATGCAAGGCACTTTAGAGAGTTAGAGCATAGCGTTTCTTCGCTCAAAGAGCAGCTCGACTGGGGAAGTACCTCCACCTTACAGAATACCGCAGCCAAATAACTTTATGTTGTGTAAAGTTGTGTTCCTGCGCGTGAGTAAGGTCGCCAGAGCTCATTGGGGAGGGGGGAAAGGTCGGTAACGCGTGAGCAATGCTTTTTGTGTTGCAAGCTTCCATATGGCTATGGTAACCGCTTACCATCAGGCGGGCCGTATGCTTGTTTACCGACAAAGTTGTATAAAAAAAAAAAAAAAAACTACAATTTGTCACTTGATTATTTTTTATTGAACAGTATTATTATTGTATATTATATAGAATGTATATTATGTAATAATAAAACGCGATTTAAAAGTTGGTTTCGTACTGTACCTATAGTCAAAGTTGTCCAGAAATTATCAGATTGTAGAGACCATACATATATCGTAGAGCATGAATTTTTAAATTGAATAAAATGGTGCAAGGTGCTTTAAAATGAAAAATGTCCCGCCACGTCACGTTGCAAGCGCAAATAGGGCATCTCGGATTGTCCCGCCCATGACATTCCGCGCGTTATGCACATTTCATGTTGCGCGAAAATATTACCGTACGTTTGTCCCTCATGTATAACAGAGCTTTATCGTTACGCTTTTGGTTTGAACTTGTACTACATCTATTTTATTTTGATTCTTTTTGAGGAGAATTCGTTCCGAGAAAAACAACTTTCGAAAATATTTTTAAGCTATGTTCGTCTGGTGTCAGAACGAAATGTAAGTTTAGCTTTAATGCTTAACGAGATTAAGGGTATTTGCTGCTGTTGCAAACTGATGCAACAGAAGTAATTAGGATTTATGTTACAAATCTTTATACATTGCTTGTTTTAATTAATTAAGCATACATTTTAATATTACATTTCAGCTCCTATAACATTTAACCAATGCTTATGCTTTATGGATAGAGCATTGGTAGATCAAGCTATATCGATATAATCAATGCTATGATACATATTCTCTTTAAACGTTTCAGTATCAATGGTTAAAAATGCTTTGGAGGAAAAATACCTATATTTATTTGGTGCAGTGAATGCATGAGCAACTCGGCGAGCAAGTCACGACGTCTCGTGGCATCTGTGCCACGGCAAGGCACACGTTCCACAGACGTGAATTTTATTTCACGCATCCGATATCGGGGAAGGGAATTGAAAAAGGCATTTCACCGCATTGACATCGGTTGCATAGAAATATTTTTACCTACAATAAGCTTCTTGAAGTACGAAATCAAAGGCAGTGCAGCCTCTTACATTACCTCTTACTTAGGGTTCAATAAGGCTACTCAAGGAATATTGCTCGATGGAATTCCTTTCTCTGGAACTCGCAGCAGATCTTATGCAATTCACCTTTTAATGAATTTAAATGAGTGATTATTTTATTGGAAAATAGGTAACTAATAGGATCTGCTGTAAATTTTCCTGAGGTGGAGACCTGGTGACCTGTAATATAGGTTACAGCCTACCATAGGCACCAGCACCAGCACCAGCGATTCGCATCCAAACATTGTAGGTAGGTAGGTACCTATCTCTAGTGACTTAACACAATATTTTAGTAACATCTTTATTTTGGTTTGTAGTGACAAATAAAGGTTATTAATAGTATTATTATTTGGGAATATTAATATTATATTAGGTACTCAGCAATATTACCCGAGTGGCCATTTTAGAAATCCGTGTATTTGTTCAGTGCTAACTTTAAAAGTGATATTATAATTTTGTTAAACATTCGGGCCTAAACTTTGTATTGAAAATATTTTTTTGACTCGAACATTAAAAAAAACCGGCCAAGTGCGAGTCAGACTCGCGCACCGAGGGTTCCGTACAAACCTGTAGGTATATAAGTAAATGGTAGTATAGACCTGAGTATTTGATATTAATTTCAATTTATGACCTATTAAAAAAAAACTACTTACTAGATCTCGTTCAAACCAATTTTCAGTGGAAGTTTGCACCGTAATGTACATCATATATTTTTTATAGATTTATCATTCTCTTATTTTAGAAGTTACAGGGGGGGGGACACACATTTTACCACTTTGGAAGTGTCTCTCGCGCAAACTATTCAGTTTAGAAAAAAATGATATTAGAAACCTCAATATCATTTTTGAAGACCTATCCATAGACACCCCACACTTATGGGTTTGATGAAAAAAAAAAATTGAGTTTCAGTTCTAAGTATGGGGAACCCCCAAAATTTATTGTTTTTTTTCTATTTTTGTGTAAAAATCTTAATGCGGTTCACAGAATACATCTACTTACCAAGTTTCAACATTATAGTTCTTATAGTTTTGGAAATAAATGGCTGTGACATACACGGACAGACAGACATGACGAATCTATAAGGGTTCCGTTTTTTGCCATTTGGCTACGGAACCCTAAAAATAGTAGCTCAACATTCTATGTGACTAACTATTATATACACTACAATTGCGATATAAAATTCAAAATGTTCATGTAATGAAAGAATTTACTCGATCAAAATGCGGATTTCGAATATTGTTTTCATCGCATCGCAACAGCTGGGGCCCAATTCTGCTATTTCAATTGTGTTCCAATGAACTTTCAGTGGTGTCAAAATTGTGACATTTTACAGTTTTGGTAGTCTAATTACTAACAGAATAGTGTAATTATGGCACAATTTTAAAATTAAATTATAATTTTCATTAGACATATCAGGAACCTAATAATTTTAACAAATCTAATAGCACTTCACACGAAACTATAAAACTAAACTTCAACGAAACACGGTCAATCTCTCTTAAAACAGTAAAAAAATCGCATAGATCTCTAAAATTCTGTATTTTAGAAATAAGTTGAAATGTTACAATGACTTCTTCTTTTTATATTAATTTTCTGTTCCGTGATTATAACACTATTTTATTGCGCGGAACACGTGGGTCAAGAAAAAATATCACTAATTATTTTTCAAAAATAAAAGTAGCTAAGTTACTCCTTATAACATCAGCTATGAACCAGAACAGACAGACAAAACTGTTTAAAAACTCAATGCGATTTTATTCAAAAAAAGTTGAACTCACATAAAAGATTGGTGCAATCACAGACTTATTAATACAAACTTTGCCCCCGTTTTTCATCCCTTTAGGGGTAGAATTTCGGAAAATCCTTTGTTATCGGATGCCTACGTCATACAAAGAACACGGTTTAGGCTGTGCGTTGATCCATCAGTCAGTCATTCAGGACAAAGCATTTTATATGTATAGATAAGTTTTTTGTTAAAAATATCATTTTTAATACAAGCTTTTTTAGGTGACTGTACCTACTTTTGTTTTACTGTACTAGCATTGCTTGTCATCCAATATACAAATATATAGTAAATATCAAGTCAATCCAACCACTGGATATGGGTGAAATTCGACTTGCAAGATTCCACCCGAACATAGTTACATTACATTGCAAGTTAAATAAAAGCTTGTAAAATCGGAAGCAAGAGCTGAACTGTTCGAGAACGTTTCGTGAATTGGTTTAGTAAACCTTAACATATAAACGTAGACTACTGACACTTTACCGACCGACCGACAAGCGACCCCAACAAGAAACTGTCGTAAATAATAAATAGTTCCAGTTATAGTATTATTTGTCCCAAAAGATGTTGGATATTTGAAGAAAAATATTTGACAGATCGTGTTTTGTGACCGTTTTTCTGCAAAGCTGTATGGAAATCGCGTACAAGTTTTATTTACTACGAATACGAATTATCTATTACATATGTCAATTTCAATGAAGATTCAATGTAAACTATAAAAGATTTCGCCAAAATAATCAATTAATTAGAGATTAGACTTATCTTTGTAAGCTATTCTATTCAATTAATTCAAGTTACAATGTGAATCTTGCTGACTGGATCTCAAACAACAGTTTCTTTGTAATAGGGTTCCAGTTTCTTAATTCTATTATGTTCTCATTGTTCGAAATTTTCTCAATCAAGAGGGAATTAGGAAGTAATTCCATAGGTATTAAATAAGTTGTACCTTTACCTACTCCATTGTAGGTATCTGAGACTTTGGGAAACAATAAGACTAGGTATATAAATACCTAACCAATCAAAAGGAATAAGTAAACAAATCCCCTGGGTTTCACAATTAAAACATGAGCGGATCTTGAATCTCAAAAGTTAACTGAAGCAAATAAGAAAGCCACATTTGTTTGAAAACATCATACAAATGAAATACATTTCGAAATTTTCAATTAAATGAAATCGACAAAGCTTTACAATCGTGAATCGATGAAAAAGTCAAAGCGAGCGCAGCTACCCTACTTCTAATTTGTGAGTTCGCAAGTAGCGAAGCAATTATTGGAAAACTAACTGATATAATTAATTGAACCATTCGAGCGCTTTGTGATCGAACACATAGGACTGGTTTTAGATCGACTTTTTAATTTAATGATGAATTATTCATATTCTATTGGCACTGGTTGATGTGAAATAACCCTTATTTCACCAACAACTACTTAATCAATAACTAATTTTATTCTTGATTTTTTTATTTTATAGAATTTTGATGCATAAAGAAGCTGCGAAGGCCTTTTTTGAGGTATATATAAGGTATATTGAACAAATAAACTTTACCTATTGTAGGGGCATACACATTTATTCAGAGCTGGCGGTTGGCTTCATACAGATTATGATGATGCTACACGATCATGATGGGAGGCGGGAGTAATAAATAAAACGACCTCGTGCGACTGCTCTGTAGGAACACTAATTTATTGTTACTAGTGGTCGCCTTGTAGTTGGTCAAAATTCGACCGTAACTCATTCACTTTTTTGCATAAATTAAAAAATAAATGCGTTCTACACTCCTTGTCCATATGACTGCGTAATATGCTATCTATATAGCTATTATAGTATATTACGCAGTCAATAAGGAGTGTATCCTTGTCCATAGGACTGCGTAAGGACTGCGTAATATGCTTTCTCTTCACATTTAAATTATATAGATAAAAATAAGAATGACTTAGATATACATTATATTATATATATTCAATTTAAATACATCGTATTATTATACAACTTGTATATTTTTGATTTTGTTAGCTTGGGGAAATCCTCATAGGATGCCCGACCGCCCTGGGAGGGAGCGGCCAGGTTATGCCGGACGTTTACCGGCAAAAGCCCCACGGTGGTCGCCACCTGCGCTACAGAGGGGGCGGGCTCTCGTGCAGATCGCGTACCTGCACGCCGCTCCACGCGCGGCGCTGTGATAGCCCGTCCCGGGGGAAGTGTGATATCTCCCTCCACCGTCCTCGCGGTGCTATCGCACAATCAGTCGGGACCACAACGACCCATCGTCCTCCTCGGGGCCGCTTCTGGGCGTTCAGGCCCCCTACCCCGATTGCCTCGTTTAGTCGCCTTTTACGACAGGCAGGGGAACATCGTAGCTGTGCTTCTAAGCCCCAGCTACAGGGCAGGACGTACGATACGCAGTGCAGGGCACTGCGTATTATACACCTATATTATACTAGCCGTTCCACGCAATCCCAATCACGTTGCCTGGATAAGTGACCTATGTAAGTTACTTCGTGATCCAAGCTCTCATCAGAAATTCTGCCATGCAAAAATAGCTTCATCAATATTTACAAAAAGTTCCAAATTCCAGATTTATAGATCAAGTAGTCGAATCAGTGTGTATTTCGCTTCTAATAATAATATCGCTAGATAGACCAAATAAAAAATTACAAAAAGAGAGTAAAAATTTTACCTCCACATTTTTAGTTGTTTCACATACAAAGGAGTGCGAGGCTGGCACGTACGCGGAAACCTCAGAAGTAGCGCACACTAAATTAAGAGCACAAACAGCAAAATTAAAATCTGCGGTTACATTCACGAGAGCTTCCGGCGCTAATAAACTTATGTGAGTAAGTGCTCTTCTTCTGAAACCACAGTTAATAAATAAAACAAACGCGTCTTTTGCATTGGAAAAACTGTTTTCACGAGAAAAATAAAATTGTATTATTGTCGTAATATTTAATTTCGTCAACGTCAGATGAGAGCTTTTTGTAGGTATTCGCTCATGGAAATGACACCAAACGATAAAATGTAGGACGGAATAGCTGACAACGTCAATTTTAACGTGAATGTTCTCGGAAATGGGAAATAAATTAAAACATATTTTTATACCTATGTGTTTTTTATATACGCTTCAAAGTAAATAATATACTTTTCAGATTTTTCCATTAACCTTTACATCATATAAATTAATCTAAAGTACATTTAGTTACCGCAGAACTTGTACCATCAATATTATGTTATGTTTTTTCTTGTGCCAGTTAGTAACGCTGTAAAGTAGAATCTAAAGAGTTATTTTCCTTGATGAAGAGCAGTACAATTTAAACTGTGCTTTGTTTTCAGTGGTATAGTGTTTATGATATGCCAACATTAGCTCTAAAAGTAGAATGAGCTAAAAATAGAGCTCCTTACCCGGTCGCATCGGCTTCCACGCGATTTAGTATGCATTTAACGCATTGGTGCATCCTTTGTGCGTCAAACTATTTTACGTAGTCACGCAAACATGAAAGTGATCTATTAGATTTGAGATACGATGCAAAAAATAAACATATATATTTAGATTATGTAAATTGTGTGTAGCTAAATGCTCCATTTTTTTTATAATTAAATGTGCTTGCGTTTGGCCACGTACCTGCCCATAAGGGTCGAAGACTAAGCCTATGATGGAACACGCTTACCAAGAAGGAACCTATTCACTCTGGCCGTGAAAGTCCCTAGATTGCATGAGTTAGGAAACACAGAAGCCGGAAGCAAGTTCCACTCACTTGCTGTCCGCATTATAAATGAGGATGCAAAACGCTGTGTCCGTATTTTCGGTATGTCTAAAACGTACGGGTGAACATTTTCCCGGCGTCTTGTGTCATATTCTTCTCTTTTTTATCAATTGTATTATAACCTCTTCACCAACTTCAACGTAAATCTTTATTTCTTTGTAGTAGGTACATTTATACAGTTCATTAAAGTGAAAAACGTGTCAGTAAAATGGCAACATTGTTTATAGTTAGACGTTCACCGAAGATTTTTTTTTTATAGATTTGTGTTTTGTCCACAATGTCGATCGATATAGAATTCAGTCTCACCACAGTAAGTGTTGATATCGATGGTGGTAAACACACAATGCCTAAAAAGGCAAAGGTGCTCAAGTGTAGCTTATGCCGGAGCATACTAATAGGTGCTTGGTCCACCCAGGCTATTATGTACTAGGTATAAAGGACTTAACCACCTTGCTATCGTTTCCTTACGATGTTTTCCTTCACCGAAAGCTCATCGCAGGATTGGAACTAACGGTTTTCACCATGGAATTCGACATCACTACTACCGAGTTATCGACACCTCAAGATTAAGATGTTTACACGCCACACCACTATTTTCAGACAAAGGCACATTTATGTTACCCTGTGCATAAATCCAGGGATGCTTCTAACATTCGTTCATGACAGGAACTACCTCCGACAAAACATTCGCTTATCGACTGCTTTAAATCTTTCTCGGTGAGTTGAACACGAGTCGAAATTTATTGTTTTCATCGGTGTGTGATGCCGAGCCCGCCTACGGAAACCAGTCGACGTCCGTGAAATTGTCACTCTTTGTGTGTATTGGCTGAAAATATTTTTACCTAGTGTGAAAGGTGATTCATTTTGTTATTATTTATAATAGGGTAACTGTTAACCTATTATACTCTTACTCTCTACTATTAGTATTTAATAGTCATTCACACGTACGGCGACCACACCACAGCTTCGCGACAAAATGAAGTCAAGCTATGGTTACGTGTGAATAGTGTCGCGGCGGCTTTTTGCAGTTGCGTTGTGGTACTACAAAATGTTTAAATGTTTGTGCCGATAGTTCCCGGTGGCGCTGGTGGTTGCGATTTGGTTGGGATGTGCGTCGCTGCGGTGTGGTCGGTATTACACACGCGGTCGATAGTGACGGCAAAATGTGGTCCGTGTGAATTCAAATATTAATTTTCATACAAATAAACGCCCGCCCACGTGGTGTGGTTGTGATGTGGTTGCGATTGTAGTGTGGTTGTGGTACGTGGTACGTGTGAATAGAGCCTAAGTGAAAGTGAAAAGAATGTCGGTAACTTATCTTCTACGTAGGGTCTGTTATAATTTATTAATTAAATAATCCACAGCTCTTAAAAATACAATTATTTTATTAAATTTATAGCCAATAAAAATATAATACCTTTTATTTTAATTAAGGTAAGGAAGAGACCATTATGTGTCCGAAGAATATTCCGGACGATTCTAAGAAATATCTTTAGATGTATAAGAATATCAAAGGAACATAAACCTTATTTTAAGACAACAAAGACTAACTTTCTTTCAGAAGGTATTTTTTTAAGCATATAAAAAATGCCAGTTCTATTCCGTCGTGGCGTCGTGGGTAAAAATAACAGCTGCCAAAGCGAAATGTTATGACGAGATCAGAAACAATAGGTGCCTTCCGCAATAACTGAATCTTGTTAGTGATAAATACTTGGATGATGTTGGAGTGTCTCATAAGTAGGTCCCACGTCTCTGAGAAGATAAGACGGCGTAGACACTTGCTCCTAACCTTGTGGTCTCCTTAACTCGAGCACCTACTATGAAGACTCGCGTCCAATTGGGCATTTTAAAGCAGAGTTTGGTTTTCCCTCATTATGCATACATTTTATGGGTCACCTTTATTGAGCTAACTATATTAATTGTTTTTTTTTACACATAACCTATTGTTTTATCAAAGAAGTATTTTGTTTTAGTGTGAGTCCATTTAAAATACTTAAAACTTTTTACAAATCTCAGTAACACTGACCTTATTCATGGTATTGGTTTATTTTATCAAATGCTGTAGTTCTCTTATAAGTTATAACTTTGTCGCCTCCTAATTTAGTTTCTAACTTAATTTAGTTAAAGTTCAAAAATCCGTTACATTATAAAGTTCATAGAAATAATAATGAGCTCTAGAAACTCGTTTAACTCTAGGCATTACATGCAAACTAGAATTTTAGTTTACTCCATCGTAGCTGTGTGGTAGTTAATTTGTTGCCCCCACTGAGAAAATGATACCAGTCTCTTTTTAACTTTATGACTCTTAAAAAAAGACGCACTTTGCACAGTGCAATGATGCTATACAAAGCCTACCTACCAAAACATTTTGCACACCGGCTCCCCGGCTAAAACATGTCTGTAACTCTTGAATGTTGAATAGCTGCATATTTTAATACATGTTTTGGCAAATAAATTTATTCTATTCTATTCTATTCTATTCTATTCTATTCTATTCTATTCTATTCTATTCTATTCTATTCTATTCTATTCTATTCTATTCTATTCTATTCTATTCTATTCTATTCTATTCTATTCTATTCTATTCTATTCTATTCTATTCTATTCTATTCTATTCTATTCTATTCTATTCTATTCTATTCTATTCTATTCTATTCTATTCTATTCTATTCTATTCTATTCTATTCTATTCTATTCTATTCTATTCTATTCTATTCTATTCTATTCTATTCTATTCTATTCTATTCTATTCTATTCTATTCTATTCTATTCTATTCTATTCTATTCTATTCTATTCTATTCTATTCTATTCTATTCTATTCTATTCTATTCTATTCTATTCTATTTAGATCTGTTTGATTGTAGAGCTATTACAAATGAAAGTAAGTAGTTATGTAGTAACACGCACGGGGATTTCATCGGCGCACAGGACGCACGTGGAGCCTATTTGCGTCGCCTCCGTGCCGTACTGCCGATGCACGGGCGCCTGTCCGCCGAATCGTTGATACCTACTTATAATGAACTATTTGAAAATGTTGTCGTCACCAATTATTGTATTTTATCCTACATCAGAGTTTTTGTTTAATAAATAGTCACTTATCACAATAAAGTACTCAAATATCCAACTTAAAATTAAAATAACAATCCTTCTACCGCAGTTGTGTAAAAAAAGTTGCTTTTTTATTTTCCAGACATTTTCTTGCAATGGACAGGCGAACTCACCACAAAGCAAGATTAATAGGGCTCAGTCGTAAACCTACGGAACCGTATAATACTTTGGTCACATAAGCCGGCATAATCACAGGAGCTGTCACTTCTTTGTAAGAATACTACTTGCCGTCCCTCTTTAGTGACTGTCTGTGTTACTCAGTAGATATAACATCTAACCATATGCGCATCTAACAAATAACTTACTTTTTAGAAGAATTTAAAAATAAAACTGCCAGAGAAGTATCTTTGAGAAGGATTTACTGTAAATTATTTTACAGACAATCTTTGATTTGTGATGACTATAAAATAAATCTACAACCTGTAGTCCAGTAACCCAATTGCTCCATCAAGACTAAACTATCGAAGAGATACAATTTATTGAAGGGCTCTAACCTCAAAAACCACTGAACGAACTGTGACGCCAATTTATCTATTGAGGTGATGTTTATAGGATAGCTGTAGCAGTTAGAGAGCCCCCAAACAGCAGTTTTATAAAACAATATATTACAAGTACGATAACATTCGATAATTTTTTTAACTGAGTGGTGCCACCAAACACTATTTATACCTATAACAAATAAAGAGAAACCAAAGTTGAGAATTTTATCGTATAGTGTTAAATAACTTTATGTAGCAGCTGTGAGGGATAATCATCAGATTATTACGTTTTTATTGGTTGTTTTTTTTTTATACCACTAAGGTGGTAAACTAGCACGGCCCGTCTGAAGGTAAGTAAGCAGGAACCGTAGCCTATGGATGCTTGCAACACTAGGGGAAACACACGCGCGTTGCCGAACCAAAAAAAATAATCATTATGATGTATAGAATTCCTAGGAAAAGTGTATAATAAATTTTTTTTCACACATTTCCTGCCGATTTTTGACATTAGATTTATACATGTCCTAGGAATTGTATACAATGACGGATTACATACATTTCCGATGGCATGGGTGACTTCTTTGGTATTAGGCGCACAGATCACGACAGTGAAAATGTTATAATCAAAATCAAAAATTCATTTTTTCAGTTTAGGCCCTCGTAAGTTGTTACATATACCATTATTTACCACCGGTTCGAAATACACTTACACTGAGAAGACTCCGGCAAGAAACTCAGCAAACTGAACTAAGAAAAATATAAGCAAGTGAAGTGAAAAGATAATGACTCTCATTGAGCGGTGACACGTTGGTTATGATTTTAATTCAAAAAACTTGGAAGCAAAAATTTGGTAGGTTTGAATTTTTGAGTAATTTATTTTGAGCTGAAACTGTTTATAAAGAGTCTATCTAGTCTTCTTGTTTCGGTTATATAGCCTTAGGTAGATACCCTTTCCGTTACGTTGTTTACGCAAATCGATTACGAAAATGATTTAGCTAGATATTATGTGTAATAAGAGAATGTATGTAATATCTATTGTTTGGGCCCTCGCGAATCACTACGAAGTCGATTTAAGGATTTTAAAATTCTTTCGTTACCATCACATCTATGAAAATATTATGTTTGTCCGTAAAAACTTAAATTTATTTGAAATTAATAGTAGCCGAAATAAACATAAAATTGTGACACCTAAATTCAGATTATCTAATGTTAATAAGTCTTTTCTCGGAAATTGCATTCGATTCTATAATAAAATCCCACTTGAAGTAACTAAAATGTCTTATAATAAATTCAAAGATTTCATAAAGCAGAGGTTAATTGACAAAGCCTACTATAAGGTGGCTCATTACGTGGAAGACAAGAGTATATTGTTGTAGTAACTTCTCTCTGCACTTGCATCCCCCCTGGCTATATGACAATTGTATGAGTAAGGTATGAATATGGTATATTGTATAAGTATTTGGAAAAAAGCTGTATCATGAAAAGATCACACAACTAAAAAAAAAGCCTTGCTGAGTTTCTTGCCGGAGTCTTCTCAGTTTAAGTGTATTTCGAACCGGTGGTAAATTAAACTGTATGTAACTTTCATAAGTGCCTTACCAGGGCCTAAACTGTATAAATTACTTTTTTAGTTGATTTGATTTGAATGCAATCAGAAATCTTTGAGCCATAGTTTCCTAATGTTTAGAGTTGGAAGTGAAAACGTAACGGGTGCTAGTAAATAATTTAATACAAAAATTGGCTCAATGAAATCAGTAGTAGAATTTGTAATCTACACAACACGAAATTGGTATTTATTTACCCCCAGTCCAATTGAATTGAACCAACACAGCCCGCACTTACCAGTTTATTGTTTACACACCGTTCCAAATTGTTTTCCATGCACCAATTCCCAAAGATAACACAAATTATAGCGTTCTGATTCTACTTAATTTAAGAGACCATTTGCCTCTGAATGCGAGTATCTCTGTGTGTACTAAATATTAAGTAAAATTGGTTAATTCCTGTGAAACATCGCATTCTGCTGTTTACCTGAAGATAATGTTTTGTTTAGAATGGAAACAATGAATGCAATTTCAGAAGGTTCCAATTACTTTTTATTTCTAACGGAGATTACGTTTACATGTAAAGCGCCAAATGTGAACAAGCTCGCATTATTATAAAACAAAGTACACACAGGTGTATCGCACACACCTTGGCTCGTTATAAGCAATTAGGCGTAAAATATCTTTATTATCTATCCTAGTCTAATTAATTATCGTTATACATAATAGCGAGTTTCCTACAAACGGGTAGATACCATATTTATAGATTATAATTGAAAGTTAGACATCAAAGCTTGATGTATACTGTGACAAGAAACTTATCAATTTAACACGACACGAGATATCCCGGTACACTGATTTAACTACAGAATACTCGAGTAATTATTGGTACAATTTTGTTTGTGGTTTATTATTTAGGATATTGGGCTGTGTGTGTAATTATGTTATGTTCCTTATATAATGTAATAAACTACCGAGTAAATACCCTATTTATACTTAATTGCGACGTTCTAGCAATTGCTTCCAACACAAGCAATTTTCCTGATTAATTTCTTTCCACAATCTAAGACAACGCACGAGTTGCTTTCCCCGACAGCGTTGTTTGAGCGCTCGGCAAATGTGTACTTTAGCGAACACGATACACAAAAGTAACATTTTATGGTACAGTTGCTAGAAAAGTGATTTATTTTGTATTATTTACGAGTTTTTCGTATCTAGGGCTTGTCTTAGCTTTTGAATATACTGAATGGGAAATCCATGTTTTCCTGCGCGTAGATCAGGGGTGCTCACTGCTCAGACTTATGCCCCTTCAATACAAAAGATGATAGAGAATAAGTTTAACAGTCCGACATTTTCTAACGGCATACAACAAAAAGAAAGAGAGAGTAAAGAGAGGTAGAGCATAGCTTTTATTCACTCAAAGAGCAGCTCGACTGGGGAAGTACCTTATAAAATACCGCAGCCAAATAACTTTATGTTGTGTAAAGTTGTGTTCCTGCGCGTGAGTAAGGTCGCCACAGCTCATAGGGGAGGGGGGAAATATCGGTAACGCGTGAGCGATGCTTCGTGTGTTGCAAGCGTCCGTATGGCTACGGTAACCGCTTACCATCAGGTGGGCCGCATGCTTGTATAGCGACTAAGTTGTATAAAAAAAAAAAAAAAGAAACGAGACTATTTTAAAGCCTGGGTTTGCTTAAACCATATTTTATAATAAGGGGGATTTTTGATGGGTATTTGACATCATCATCTACCTGGCGAGCTCTCATTTATTTGGGGGTGGTGGCGGTGGCACAATACGTAACGCTTCTTCCATTCGGCCCTTCTATCCGTCATGTCAGCACTCACCGCACCTTTCTCACTCATAATATAAATTTACTCAAACCATTTATTTATTTTGCAGTCATATTAATGTGGCGGGTCTATTTGCGCACTAATTATTATCAAAATATTATTTCGACTAACAATGACTTTAGTTCGCGAAAGCTTAAAAAGTAAAGCTTTTGCGGTCCATATTCATAACTCTTTTAGTCAAGTGGCTTTTATCCCTCCTCATAACACGTCCATTGCTACGAGAAATAGCTTCCTCTCAACTTTCCAGACACTGTCGCTACTTTTAATCGACCTTATACTACTTTTTTGTTCATATACTTATGTATATGTATTCAGTTGAATAGCAGTTCCTGTAATTAATTAATTTTCATGTCTATACTATCTATCTTAGGATTCAAAATATATTTCACTAATATTACATACTACTAATAGAAGACATAAAAAAATGGTAATCAATAAAAGTTTTCCAAATCTGAAAATACACTTTAGTTATTCCCCACTTTTAATCGTCCTTAATTTTGTTGTTCTCAATCAGGACCTTTGAGCACATTGTAATTTATGTTAATGTTTACGTAATTATTACTATGATACTGCAATATGAACATCCTTAATTATTTATTAATTAATTATCTCATCCCATATGATAAAACTAGCGTGAATCCTGTTTATACTTGCTAATTAGTTGATACATTTTAAATAGTCAACAATATTATGCACATTAATTAAATGGGAGCATGACACGTGAAAAATGTATATATAATTTACAAAATTTGAGCGATTCGCAATGACGGTGTATTACAGTTTAATTATCCTCGCACTAAACAATGAGTAATGCAAACACTACTGAAAATTACATGATGAGCAAAATGGCACAGTTAATGATCAAAGTAATATTTTAATTTACTATAATAAATCGATACCATTATTAATACAATGGTAACAAATATTGTTTTTTTTAAACAACAGCAACAATCAACAATTTAGAGAATTTACCCCCACACCACACACATGCACATTAATTATCTTTATTCTTATTTATATTCTTTTGTTTTCTCATGTATCGTTTTTTTATTCAAACTGTAACTAGACCCTACCAAGACGGGAAGCCAGGAGACTCATAGCACAGGGAAACCTAGTTTGAGCTCCTGTCTCCCACAATTAAATGTACCTACTGTTATAATTTTAAAATTTGTTTCTTTTGTCTATATGTGGGAGAAAATAAATGATTTTTATTATTATTATTATTTTATTATATATAGATATGTCCCAAAATATTGAATATCCTTTAAGAGACGATGGTGTAATTTAGTATACTAAGGGGCACGAGTGGTGAGCACAGATTGACACCTGCGCAGTAGTTAATTTTTCGGTCTGTTTGGCGTATGAAGAAGGGGGGAGCGCCAAGCTGCGCACGATTACTCAATGCTCGTCGTCTATTGGATTCTTGCGTTTCATTTGGCTTCTGTGATTTGGCCAAAAGTATACTTGCGCGAGCTTGCCCCCACTACTGCCTATCTGTGCTCAACATTCGTGCCTCATTTTTATTTTATTTTATTTTAAGATCAAAGGAAAACTAACAGCTAGGTACATAAAGTATAGATACACATAAAACAAAAAGAAGGCTAATTATAATCATACTACTCATACTGTAGTAGTCACAGCTAGTAGTGAGTAATCAGTATGGCTTACGACTGAATCTTCTTAATTCAAGTCAATAACTAAAATATAAACGCGGCAAGATGCTGCTTTGCACCTACACGCCGGGTACGCTTGGGCAGACGGCTTGCGGTATCTTATAGCCAACTGTCAATTTGTGTTTGACATGATTAGGCATATGCTATGGGCTTACTATGTCAAAATTATAATAGAGACAGTTCCTCTTATCTTATCACCTCGCCTTAATGGTACTTAAGTGTAACAATTTCTGCTGAATCTTCATTCTTTAGTCCATAAAGATAAAACAAGGTACCCTACCGTATAAATCCCGTGTGGGATTATCTAAGGATATGGATATAAGTCCACGTTTCATTAGTTACATTAGCGGGATATGAGACCGGTCCCTCGGATAATATGATAACAATACATTATGCCAGGACAAGCGCTTAATGTCCTCGGGGACTTTATTCAACCTCAGCTGTACAAACATTTCATTTGCTTCTTTGTTTTATTAAGCTATCAATTAGCTATGCTTTACAGGGTACACAACCTGTGAAGAAATGTTCTCAAAGGCCGCTCATTCAAATCTTTTCACATTAATATTCACTAGGTAATTTGTACGTAGTATTTATCTACTCTGAGGTAATATGCAATATTAATTAAAGTTTGAGTATTTTAGGTATTAGTATATTTTTTTATGTTATCTTTCACTTTAGATTGCATTCTTACATTTTATATGTAAAACAAATATTTTAATATGATAATAATAATAATAACGATGAGCTAACATTTTTCTCCTTGATTTACGACAAAAGGGAGTTCAGACCCATGATTTATGTCCAGCGTCTTTAAGTAGAAATAGTAATTGGTTCATATAAAGCTCTCATAAATTACGAGGATATTTACGTGGGTACTATCCAGACCAGGGCTATTTTGTATGCTCGGTGCGAACTTATAAATCTCAAATCAAGTTTTAAGAGCAAAATCCAAAACTTTCAAAACTCTGATATTTCGCAAAGCTTTTCGATCTTAGGTGGTATTGAAATTAAATATTACGTAAATTTTCTTCAGCCTAAGCATGGAAAGGCGGCGGCTGAACACAGAAATTGAATTAACCAAATCCCTTTGACGAACTTCGTGTTTGCCGGCAACTCGGTTGTTAAACTGTGAAATTATTAGCGGCCTCCAAACGTTGGCGCTCTTTTGCGGTACCAGTTTGTACTACTGTTTATTTTATGAAGATTAACATTCAGATACATCTTTCTCTAGTATTGTTATTTTAATTAACTGGTACAATCTCTAGCTAGATTCATATTATACTTCCGTTCATAATCCTATGATATGAGATCGTAATCTTGAGGGGGTATTAGATACGGTTTTCTATGAAAATACAGACACTTGTTTCATAAAATTGACGCCATTCTATCACACAAAATGTCAATGCTTCCTCTAGCATGAACATAATTATACAAATCAGACGGGTTGAAAAACTATTTACAATGTGTGTTACAAATCGACTTGATATTTAATATTTTTGCAAAAAGTTAAAAAGAAAGCTTGGCGCCCTGAACCCCTCGTGATTGTATCGCTATGGCGGGAGCCAAATGGAATAAACAGGAAGTTAGCTAAGGTAGGTAACAGATAACCTAGAGCAATGGAGATAATATATGAGTGTACATACGTTAGTATACGTATGTTAATAGCCCTATATGTAGACAGACACCGACGTAGACACAGTTGTGTAGGTATGTGACCGCATACGAACGGCATGTGAAAAGGTTTATTTAATTTCAGCCCGTCGTCACTGTCATATGATATCAATGTTCAACGTGTTGCCCCAAATATATTTTCATTCGTGTACGAACACATCGATGTTTCGATCAGACAAGTTCCGGACAAGTCGAGATTATCGACTGAATAAATCAGGACGTAAGGTGCCCCACAAGATTTATTGCGCGATGTGTGAGAAACACGCGTCTTATCTTATGTTTGGGCCGAAACAATCCTCTCCATTGGAAAAATATTCCGACTAGACCAACGTATGTGCCTACCACTGTAATGAAGATTTATTTGTCCACTTTCAATATTTATAATCCATTATTACGTGGGATAAGCACTCGCTCTAACAAATAACAAATCAGTCATTTTGTTACAAATTATTTTACGAGTATTATTCTCTTGATATCAATGGTTGTCTTCATAAATCAACTTGTTGGGAAAATCTAGATTCTTTTCATTATTGTAATTTATCTTGCATGTGATTTCCCGCAAACTTATTTTATCTTGAACTAGTTGACCCGATGAACTTCGTACCACCAGGTTTTTTTGTGGATTTCCCTTTTCTCTTTTTTTATCCATCCTATATGGGTGCGAATAAAACAAAGAATTATTCATTGATTTTTATAGTATAACAGGTGGAGATCTCGAGATGGCATATTTTCGAAACCTATGTTGGATTACACATGTTACAGTATGACTAACCCAACCCCCAGCCATCTCGAAATCTCCACCCAGTATATCGAAAAACGTTTCGTGAATGCCTCTTACGTAAATTTGCCTTTGTTAATTTATTTACGATCAAGAGCAGAGCTCTGAAATATTGTCAAAACAATTAAACTTACAGACACAAATTCTACAATCCTAAGCTGCTATAAAATTTACATAGGTAATTAACACATTATCACGTATAAGAAACGAGGTGCTACTTCTAGCTAGGAGTGAAGTGTTATTATTGGTTTGTCTATGCTATAAATAAGATGTTTCTGATTTCATTTTGATTCCTCTATAAGTCAGTAAATAGCAAATGGTTCATCGTAAAATATTGTAGGCTATTGTTCGAATAATAAAATCGGCGTTCGCTCGTAGTCTCGTCGTAGCAGATGACTTTAGCTACGGCGGCGTAGCATTTGTAGATGTAGATTTTTTTATCGTATTGATAAAAGTGATAAAATTATTCCAACCAAATAATATAAGGATCATAAAACATTAAAATAATTTGACAATGTTATATTCATTCGGTTGTTATGATTAATTCTTTCCAGTTTCCTCGGTCCCGAAGTTAGGAGGAGAAATGCAAATACATAAATTCGCATTTGTAGAAAGACATTTTGTAAATGCATTATGCATGACGGGGTTATTTAGAGTTGGCGCGAGTCTTAAAATTAATCGTTTACGACTTATAGCGTAAACCTACTATTATTATGATAAATATTTGTTTGTACAATGTCCCCAAATAAAAATAGGACAATGTCAAAAGAAACACAAGAAAACAGATATGGCTGGAAATTTGCATAGATCCTCAGCGCAGAGAATTCCTATGCCCTGCACGAGCTATAAATTTTGCTGAAATTCAGTAACGTTGTTGAAACAAACACCAAAATACAGGTGCAGGTGAAATTTTTTTTCGGTTTTTTCAGTAGTAATAACTGAACAAAAGCAAGAAAAATGGCAGGATTGAGTCACAAATAAAATTAATTTGGCTGCCATTTTGTAGTTAAACACGTGTGACACGAAATGACACTTCTGTTAGTAAGTAGACTACCAAAACTGTAAAATGTCACAATTTTGACACCACTGAAAGTTCATTGGAACACAATTGAAATAGCAGACTTGGCCCCCAGTTTTTTGGTTCAAACTTAACTTAGGCAGCGGCATTTAACAGTATAACGACACCAGTTAAAGTAGTTAAAGGTTTTAAAATATACCAGAATCATATTATGAATACCATAGATTTTACCGAAAATAAACATTGTGATATGGCGATTTTATGCATGTGTTTACATATCGTGGGTGGAGCCATATTGTTGAATGAAATCAAACGATTTCAATGTTTAAAATTCAAACCAATATTTTTATTCTGCAGCGTGTTCGAAATTTTACGGATTATATTTAACTTGATAGTAAAAATTCCGCTTATTCAACATGTTTATGAACAAAACATGTACGCAATATTATTTATGCCTAATTGAGCTTATAAAAAAGCCAGTAGGCACAATAATGCTTGCCCAAGTAGCATAACAAGCTGTTTAAAGGCTGTATTAAAGTTCTTTCTTATACTAAAAGCTGAATATTCAGGCTGTAAAAAGGCTGTATAAGCGCTTATACAGTCCTTATAAGTGTAAAAAGGGCCCACATTACACAGCTTATTTCGTTATTGGGGCTGTATAGAGGCTGTATAAACAAAAGACAAGTATAAAAGCTGTATTAGAGCTGTAATTAGGTGTATAGAGCAGCCTATACTCTACGGATATCCTCTTATAAGTATCTTGTAAGAATAAGAGTTCTAAATAGGTTGTCGAAGAGAATTATGTGAGAATAAAATAAATATAACTATTTACGATGCCATATTGAATGGCGACATAATATTTAATAAATGGAAAGGATAACATCTTGGACATGGATATCTAATGCTGTTTATTGATGAATTCAAAGTGCAAATTTTAATTTATTGTGAACCTGTGTATGTTTTCCGTCAAAATATTCACGCGCCAACAAAATAATCAAGCCAAAATAAAGAAATTATACAAAATACAGTAAATAAGTGTTTGTTTTTAAGGTTAGAATAAAAATATATTTATAAATAAGAGATATGAGTATACAAGATCATTATTCAAGCTGATAACCATGATACGGCTATAGTTATTATCAAATATTCCTTTAATTATAATTTAAATGTTGTTATTGTAAATGTAAAAATGTCGACAATTTGCTATACAGCCTAGACGATATTTGGAGTGTGTTATAAGTCTTAGTAGCTGTACTAAGTAAGTTATTAACGTTTATTGCTGTATTAAGTAAGTGAACACATGCTTAATACAGCCTGTATACAGCTTGAACGAAAAAAACCAGCTTGAAGTGTCAGAAAATACTTAAAGCTGTATGGTAGAGTTATAATATCTGTTTAAGAACCCTAAGCTGACGCGGATCCCTTTATACAGCCTGTATACAGCTTTAACGATAAAACCAGTTTGAAGTGTCAGAAAACACTTAACGCTGTATTATAGAGTTATAATATCTGTTTCAGAACCCTAAGCTGACGCGGATCACTTTATACAGCCTGTATACAGCTTTAACGATAAAACCAGTTTGAAGTGTCAGAAAACACTTAACGCTGTATTATAGAGTTATAATTACTGTTTCAGAACCCTAAGCTGACGCGGATCCCTTTATACAGCCTATATACAGCTTTAACGATAAAACCAGCTTGGAGTGTTATAAAATTCTTAACGCTGTATAGTAGAGTTTTGATATTCTGTTTAAGAACCCTAAGCTGACGCGGATCCCTTACTAAGAATCTTATACAGCTAGAGCTGTATAATATCTCATAAATCACTCTTATAAGTATTAAAACTGTTCTTTACACTCTTGTAAGTCTCTAAAAGAACTCTAAGTTCTAAATGGGCTGGTTTATTGATGTAGAATATGCTTGCGTGCTGCTTGGGTGGGCTTCACCTGCGTACCTACATTAAAAAATAATTAAAAAATATCGACTTCAAAATACACTAAAAAGTGTGAAATAACTCTAATCAGACATTGATATTTTGATGTCAGCGAAAGAGCACGACATAATTCTATTGAAAATATGTCGCCGACTTCAAATCAATGTTTGATTTAAGTTATTTCATACTATTTAGCGTACTTTTATAGCGAAATATTTTGCCTGCTTGTATCTGCTTAAACATAAGCTCTAGGAGACTCATTACAACCTTCACAGACAATTTAATTTAAGCGTTAAACGAGTCAAACGCCGCTTATGCTTCGGAAGTAGTAACAAGCAGCCAACAATGTCCATGAATTAACAATGAACTTGGGTCGGAAATTGGGGCTATTTCGGACAAATTGCGTATGCGTAAGCTAGCCAGGAACGTACGCTTTGACAAACTATTTGTTATACAGGCATTTGGAATCCGCCTAGCTCTGTCATTTCGGCAGATTGTTCATAGCGCATTAAGCAATACAATCTCAATTTCTAGGAATGTAGTATGTATTTGAAAACATCAATAAATGATAAATGGCTTTTACTTTTTTTCCTGTAAAGAACCACATTGAACTTAGTATTAAATGTTTAAAAAAACTAGAACAACTATTATCTATTCATCTGTTTGATGAAATATAATACAGACAGTTATTGACAATCAATTTTCCAATATTTATAAAAAAAACTTGCAAAATAATTATTCAGGAATTAAATTTTTCAACTGCCTGGCCCAAAGGGTACAATTTTTTATTAAGATTTCTCGAACTTTTTTCATTAAATCTCACGAAGTATTTGAAAAGTTTCAATCGTATTTTAGAAAAAGTCTTACTCAGATTTTCACTTTGTTATTGTTGAAGAAAATCATCTGGAAAATATCTCGAATATTGACCATTCGGAATATTTCGGTTCAATGCCTATTTCTCATGAGATCTGTATTGTTTGTACGGCCAACACTTGTACCAATAAATAAGTAGAAAATATCCTCAAGGCTGCCGCTGCTGCCGACCATCGGCAAGGTAGGCTGGTAGCGCTTTGAATAGCCAATGAGTTGGCGAAAAAAGCTCCCCGCCCACTCGGGCCAGTCTCCCCTGGCCTCGATTAATTTCGATCAGCGAGCTTCGGACCCCCACGGTTCCATGGTCTCCACTGCAAACGGCATAAACATTTCGTCCAATTGATTAAACCCTTTCAGTACTTATTACTGTAACGTATAAACTATTTCTTGTTTACTAAATCAAGTAGTTTTCTTTTAGGGCAGCCTAGTAAATTCCGTTGCTCAATTCAGATCGGTGGCTCCGCAATACAGCCGCTCATGTTACGTGTTCCATCCCATTAAGATAAGCCACCCAAAACGAGACGCGTAGCTTAGGATTAATGACCGGAAACGTAACGGTGTCTACAACAGTATAACACATTTGAATGGGATCCGCAAACATCATAAAATAAGCAAAAAATATTTGAATTATAAGCCGTATTCTGCTCGTTTGCTAATTTTATGCCTTTAATAAATCGTTAATATCTACGTTCCGATTATTAGGGTTTATTTATACTGCTCGGTTGTCGTACGGTGTGTGGGGGTGTGTAATATGTGTGTGAGGTGCGTTGAGTGACGAGTATCTGTCTGAGCACAACATAGTAGTTTGTTTGTTCACAAAGCCCAGCTTCAATGTCGTTTTTTTTATTAAAAGTTAATCAATAAAAAAAATTACTTGTCCTACTACATTGGTACATTTCCAAAAATAGTAAGCTTTTTAGAGAAACCGTGAGAAATGTTCAAATATGGCTCATATTATACAAAAAACATTCATAACACAATGTGCCAAATGAACTTCTACTGTCGCTAATCACTGAAACATCTATCCATATTGTTCTACGAAGGTAAAAAAAAATAAAAACTCGATATAATTCAAATTTCCCGCCTCGTAACTGATGTTTACCCTTAATCGGATAATTTAATAATGTAATCCGTTATTACCATCGTAGGCTTACCAAACTATATTAAGTAAACTTAGAAATGTTAATACTCTGTAAGAATCTTAACTTTGCATAAATAAACTAATGATTCATCTGCCCGCAGGGTCGATTGTACTTAGTAGAATATTCAGAGATTCTCACTTCTCACCTCACAAAACAAAACTTAATCTGTAATATTTTAAAGTTTAGTGAGTAGGTACCTAATAATTAATTCAATGAGAACATGAAATAAGTCCTTTCGAATAAAATATCCATGGTTTTAATCATCTTATATATAAAATTCTCGTGTCACAATGTTAGTTACCTTACTCTTTCGAAACGGCTTTACTGATTTTTACCAAATTTTATATGCATATTCAGTAGGTCTGAGAATCGGCTACTATCTATTTTTCATACCCCTAAGTGATAAGGGTAGGCACCACGCGAACGAAGTCGCGCCGGTCAGCTAGTAGACATATAAAAAAATTAAGACGGAGTGTCACCTTATAAGAAAGTGAAGCAAAAAAATTCCTACGTGTGCGAGAGTAAAATCAGTACTGGCCCAAGCAGGCACAAATAGTACTGAGCCTTATTGTCACTGTCAACGTCTCAAACCGGAATGACAACCGATCGGCTTCCTATGGTCTATGTGTGTGTGTGAGACCATGTATTTACAAGAACGCCGCCAGCTGCCTATTACTTGCGTCACTTAAGAACACAGACCGTTCCGTCTTTCATTTTTTCTTGGTCTGAGGTTTTAATTTGGTCTTTCTTCTTATTATTGAGGATCGTAAATTCTACGACCACAATAATCATTAATAAAGAAAGATTTCTTTATTTATTTATTCTAAATTTTGGTCTAAAATTTCAAACCGAAAATCGACATTAATTTAACATACTACATACCTACTTAAAAATTATAAACCATTATTTTTCAATATGACCCTAACTTTTGTACTCTTAAACAACAAGTACGTAGGTACAACAAAAGGTAGGTAGGTAGGTATTACAAATAAGTACACAAAAGCTGTGAGTAATGATCCACTTATGTAAGTACATCGACCGGAACTGGTTACGACCTATGACGTAAGCAAAATTATTGTGCAGGGATACTTTAGCGTTCTCGTCCTATTTAAAATGTAAATTTTTGCGAATAATTCAGCAAGGGAACTTTTTATGTCCTAATTAACTGTAGACCTCTTTTATTGGGCTATCGTGGTGTACATTCCAAATGTGCGTAGTTAGTTCCTTATAAGAGAAGGTTACTCTAAATTTATTTGTATGTTACTTTCTGAAAAATCTCATAGAAATAATAGTACACTAATATTTTGTTATGTTTGTTAACTATTAAATACAATAATTTACAGGAGACCTATGCGAAATAAATGTTTAAGGTTGCGATGCGTAATGGTGCGTCCATGCATGGCGAACCGAGCACGAGCCGAGCCACGAACGAGCACACTGCGAGCACGATTCGCATAGCGTGGACGGGCTTGCGAGCCTCGAACGAGCATTCGTAGCGTGCTCGACTGCGCTCCGCCCGATTGACAGTTTTTCACGAACACGATTCGTATCGCGCTGGTTGTAGGTGCTCCTCACACCCTACTCGGATCGGCAACACGCGAGTTATATCCCCTAGAGTTGGAAGCGTGTATAGGCTACGGTAACCGCTTACCATCAGGCGGGCCGTTTGCTCATTTCCTACCATATAAAATATTATTGAAGTAACGTGAAAACAGAAGCCAACTGTAAGCGTTCCGTAGAAGGAGCATTTTTAGTTTTTTAATTGTAGTCTCGTAGACGACATGTAGGTATATTACATTCATAAAAAATATCAGGCAATTCTAAATAAAATTCTTTAGTAACTAAGAAATAAGAAAATAGAAAAACCAGCCTAGACTCTGAGTTTGACTCACGCACCGAAGATTCCGAACCTTCCTTAGACTATAATTTCTTGGTTTGGGCCATAATTGTACAAAAAAGCCAGACCGCATAACTAAATTTGTATGTGAAGGAATTTTGACGATTTCGAAAGAACTGTGGTAGTTAGAAACATTGTTCTATTTTTACTATAATATTTACATCAATGTCTATCTACCGAAATTTCACTTCAGATTATTGTCTTTGCGAATTTCGGAGATAAGGGAGAGGGTAATTTTTTGTCATTTTTCATTATAAGTAAAAAACAACGCAGTATAAAAGATATTAAAAACATGTTATGGAACATAAAAATGAAGAAACAAAGAAACAATTTTTTTTAAAATTTTGTCTTTTACAATAAGATTAGGTAAGCAATATATAAAAGGGCGGAGTGGCCCCATAAGGGTTCCTTTTTCCTTTTTGATTCGGAACACTAAAACGATCAAAATACACAAAATAATTTGTCTAAATAAAACAATAAGCCTGCGTAATTTACATTATATCATTACTAAACAATTTTGAGAGGAATGGCGACACTTGAAACCTTAAAATGATTTAATTTCCTTGGGAAATCTATGACGCAAATACAAATTGAATTTGTTGACTTGAGTCCCCTCTGAATATTCTAGGAGCAGATTTTACTTGGCGGCATGTAAGAACAAAATTTAAAGTAAGGAAATAAAGATTCCTTTTAAGTTTGTCCAAAAGTGATACCGGGCTGATCAGACTTACAAAGTTACATAGGTACTGTATTTACTACAGAATTTACTTGTAAAGTTTATTTCGTCGTTCAATAAAATGACGAGCCAGTTGGCGCAGTTGGTTAAGACGTGGAGTCTTAACCTATAGCGCCGCAGGTCGTGGGTTCGATTCCCACACAGGACATGCATTTGTGTGCATGAACATGTCTGTATGTCCTGAGTCTGGGTGTAATTATGTATATTAAGTATGTATTTACAAACAAAAAGTAGTATATGTATTATATCAGTTATCTGGTTTCCATAGTACAAGCTCTGCTTAGTTTGGGATCAGATGACCGTGTGTGAGGAATGTCCCAGGATATTTATTTATTTATAATGTAATTTTATATTTTTAGATGGAGAAGTAGGAATCATAGTTCAAGTTTTTAATTGAAACGAAGCTTGAAAAAATAGTCCGACAGTTTAGCTTGAAATTTTGATTAGACTAGGTTGACGCAAAGTATAAACTGTGAAGTTCATTGATATTTGAATTTAATTGAATTGAATTGAGAATTGCAATTGGCATACACAGTTTATTTTTAATAGCTTATTCGATCCTGTCTCTGACAAGGATCAAAAGGCTCTATGAGACCACCGTTTTCTCGATGTCTGTACCGTTTCAATAATCCGTAAATGCCGATTTCAATCAATAAAAAATTTAAAGACAGTCACGTAAGACCATATTCGCGTGGCTTCAACACTTAAGGAGCTACCCTTACTGACCCGTCTACATGTAATTTTTGGTGAAAAATTTCCATGTATATCGTTGGTGAATTTATATTATTATTCGTGTATATAATTTTAATAGAACAACTTTTGTTTCACTGTTTTACGACCCCATATAAAACGAATGTGGTTCAGTTACAATTTACACAGAATTTTGTTTTATATCATTTTTACGCATCGTAAAATTATTGTGAAGTAAATTTAAAACAATGCGTTTTTATTATACATATATTATAATTTGAAAACTATAAAAAAAACGCCTCGTATTTATTAAATAAGGATATTTATTAAGGAGCTTTATTTTTCATGATCTTATGAATTTATAGCAGTTTGTTATCATAGAAAAGAAGTAAGCAGTTATATTTTGGCTGCTAACGTCTCTGTTTGATGTTTCACAGTAACATCTAGGAGATATTGAATAAATCAATTCCTCCTCTATAAATATGTTTCGGTAACTCACTACGAGTCACCACATTTTTCGTTGCACTACAAAATAAACAGAGGTCGTGGTCTTTTACTGCTGGCCGCATAAATATGCTCAGGGTCATTCAGCGAGCTATGGAACGACCTATGCTCGGAATTTCTCTACGTGACAGGGTCCGAAATGTGGACATTCGTAGTAGAACGAAAACGACCGACATAGCTCTTAGAGTTAGTAAGCTGAAGTGGCAATAGCCAGGCCCCATTGCTCGAAGAGCCGATAAACGATGGGGAAGAAAGGTTATCGATTGGCGACCACGTACTAGAAAAGCGCCGAGCGAGACGACCTCCCACCAGGTGGACCGACGACCTGGTCAGAGTCGCTGGGCGCCGCTGGATTCAAGCGGCCCAGAATCGATCGAAGTGGAAATCAAAGGCCTATGTTCAGCAGTGGACATCAAATGGGCTGATATGATGATGATGACAAAATAAAACTCGAACATTCAAGTACAATACAATTATTTAAGTCAAAGAAAGGCAAATTATGTTTTAAAATAATTAGAATAGTGAAGTTTAACTACGTACTATCTCAAAGTTTTAAGAAAGTCATGAGAATTAGATCAAGATTCGATAAAGAGTAAAATCCGCTTAAGAATAAAAAATAAAATAACTTTTCATTTAATTTGTAGGTAAGAGTTTGGACTTGAAGCACTTTTAGGCAAACGATAAAAGCGGTCGTTGAGGCATGTTGGAAACCTCAAAGACATCTAAATAGCTCTGCCTTATCTTAGTGACTACTATGCAAATTTTAACCAACCCTTAAAAGATTAAAAAAGATTAGGAAAATTACGATAAAGTTACAGATTTCGTTGAAATATTGTATACATGCTTTCCTCTACGGTTTCATCTAGGTAACTGGGATAAAAAGTATCTTAGTTTCTCGCAGTGTCCAAATGAATACGTTACTTTACTCGTAAAAAATTAACAAGCTGACACCTATAGATACACGTAAATACAAACATCAATTCATTTAGTATGCTTTGATTAAATTCAACGCAACAAATATTTATCGATTCATTACCAAGGGTATCTAATGGTTTATCTTAAGAAATTAACGGAATTTAATATGATTTTTGCTATTACAGTGTTACAAAAAATTTCCTCAATAAATTGCTCATCAAAAGCGATCATCATCAAAGATTTTATTTACTATAGACAATAAATAAGTCAGGTTACAACTCCTTATTTATTGACTTTCAAATTTGCAAGTAGCCAGAACCGGGGCACTGGCCAAAACCGGGGCTCTTAAACCCTAATCTCGTTTTTTTTTTAATATGCAAGGGTTAGTATTAAAATAACAACAAGTAAAACCTTCAAATGCTTTTAAGATAAACTTAAAGTGCTTCACTTAATTTTCATAATACGGGTCAAAATGTTTCAGTAATATTAAAGTTGAGCTATAAACGGATAAAGTAACTTCGCTAATAGGGGTCCGTTTTCCGTATAACCCCCTTGAAACAACATAGCTTAGATGGGACGATGCGATGAAGCCAACTGCCTGTATATTCAATAGCTATCATTTACAACCATGCATTTCGAAGACTGCCTGTGTAAATGTTATCATCAGCTCAAATCCGTTTTTAACCTTATCTGTGAGCCTTACAGTCGATTAAACTCAGCACAGTTATATCTACTCTTACGAGTTAAATGTTCTTTATTCGCATAATTAGCTTTGTTAGGGTGATGTCATTTGATGCTTCGATGGCAAGGCTGCAATTGTATGCATGAATTATACATGGTAATCAGTTGATATAAATCTAATCATAAATCTATATTATACATATAGAAAATGATAATTGACTCAATTATTTTTATTTACTTGTACTTAATTCAGTTGAGGGTTCACTGTAATGCTACGGCACGAGAGTACTGCAGCATAGGCTGCGGTTATACTACATACGGTCCATAGTGCTACAAACACTACTACGAGTACTACGGTAGGTACTTACTAGGATTCCTCTGTATCACCATACAGACAGGATAACATAATATAGCATTCTGGTACTGTAAATGGGTTTTTCACTACTATATCTATGGTGTACATAATTTTATGGACAAGTACATTATACATAATACCTCAGAGTAGATAAATACTACGTACAAATAATACTCTGTTATTCTCGCTCCCCGCACCCTGACAAAGGTGATTTTATTTATTTACTGCGAACTATGAAATTGCGTAACAATCATGTAGCATAATGTAGCATGATAATAATGTCCATACTTAGATTATAAGAACTAGAATGTGTTTGCAAATTTTATTTCAGTTATTGCATGTGGTGTCCACTTTCAAATGTTGTACATTCTGTTTGTAACGATTTTATGTACTTCGGATAAGTTTTAATGTAACAACAACTAGTGGAACTAAATAAATAAATAAATATTCATAATAATCAGACGCTGTGTTTTAAACGTTATTTAACTAATAAACTGATTAAGTGGTCACTTAAATAACGTCAAATTGTTTGACTATGACGGCAAGGTGACGTTATTTATTTGACCATTTAATTAGTAGGGTTAGTTAAATAGCGTTTATGAGTAAGGCCGTAAATAATTATTAATAACATAGCCCGATTTTACTTGGCATTATTTAAACTGACAGGGCATTATAAATAATCCTCTCATTAATCACTTGGTCCTTAACACATACTTACACTATTACACTTCTAATACTCACATTTTTGTTTCATAGAGGGTGTTAGATTGGTAATTGACACATTTTTAGAGAGGTTACTTATATCTAAATTCATATGCTATTTTATATAAACGCTAATGATCCCAGAGTTGCAATATTTTTGTAAAACTGAGCATGAATGATTTTTCATCCAACTGGCTCACTAGCTCTGAATCCGTCCATTTTATCTGGCTCTTGAGGTTTTACTGACAAATGATATATCCGGGTCGGCCCTAGCGAAAGTATCCTTGGGTTTTATACAACTCACGGACTCATTTATACCAACATGTTACCTCATTCAGTCACTGATAAAAGGGCGCCTTTTTATGTATACATGTGGAAATCGTATCATGTTCATCTATCTATACATATAAAATGATTTGTCCTGAATGACTGACTGACAATCAACGCACAGCTTAAACCGCTGATCGTAGAGACCTGAAACTTGGAGGGTGTATTCTTTGTATGACGTAGGCATCAGATAAGAAAGGATTTTCCGAAATTCTACCCCTAAGGGGGTGAAAAACGGGGGCAAAGTTTGTATGGGACAACGTGATTCCTTGGTCCGATCTACTTCAAATTTTGCATAAACATTCCTTAACATAATTTATGGAAGTGGTGTTTCATATTTTATTGAAACTCATCGCCAAACGGGGTTAAAAAGGGGTAGAAAGTTATTTTAGGGGTGATTTGCATCGAAGTTGATGTTTGATCGATACTCCTTAGTATTTTTGATTTAAATATTATTCTTTGATATTTGATATTCCAATTTAAAGATTTAGAGAGTATCGCATTGCACCATAGACGGAGAATTACAGGTAGACAGGCCAAGATGCGCATATGTCAAAACGTGTATGTGTGAGCAGGACTAAACGTATTATTTTTTAAGTTCAGAGTTTGTTGTCATGCAAAGTGTACAGATAATTTCGTCTAAATACGATAAAAATCCAAATATATATGTAATTATGTCGAACTATCGCTATCTTCTTCGCTATAGGAGGCAGCCTATCTACCTACAATTCCCTATCTACGCATTGCACCAAGCTTTCATGTGAGTTCAACTTTTTTTAATAAAATCGGATTGAGTTTTTAACACAGTTTATAAACATTTTTATTTGTCTGTTCCGGTTCATAGTTAATGTTCTAAAGGACTAAGTAAATAGTGTTCCGCGCAAAAAAAAAACAAACCTTTCGCGGGTGAAACCGCGCGGGTTTGCTAGTGTTACTATAAAATATGAATAGAATGATTTTTTTGAATAATTTTTAACGTTCCTATAGGTAATTCTTTATTGGTTATTAGCTTTATTATATAAGTACTAGCTGTATCCCGAGGTTTCACCTACATTCCCAGGATGAAAAGTAAGCCTATAGCTCTTGGGCACAACAGTGCAGGCAATGAAACAACGTTTTATCATCTCTTATGAAAAGTCCCATAGAGAAAAAAAAATACTATCCATAAAAACATTTCACTTCACGGCTTCAGATTTGGGTGAAACAACATTTCTAAGGAGCTACAGTTCAAGAGCTTGTTGGGTATAAAGATAAAAATGCAATACGCATGCCCTTATTAACTCTATTAACGATGCCCTATGAAAATGTTTGCTCTATTATTGACGTCATTATGTTGCCCCTACTTACTTATCCCTCTACTGCGGTGATTAAATGAGCCAAGCAAAATATATAAATGATCCACAAAATCAAACATACAACATTTATAGGTATGTAACAAATATACAAACAAAAGCATAGAAAAACATTATACAATTTATATACAAAAATTGCCGCGCGCTGCTGCTGATCAGCTGGCAAGGTTCCCAGCAGGTTGTATAAAAGTAAATTATTTCCCAAAATATGATTTAATAATTTTAAAATACGAAATATCTTATTTCAATATTGCTATGCAACAAAACTAAACAAGTAAATTTATTATTAAAAGGCAATGTGCTATAGACAACTGAGAGGTGGGAGGGCATAGATCTAGGACACATACACACATCACAATCAACCACATTGTTTATTCTATTTCAGTTCAGTTAGACGCCTATTTACATTTAAATGTAAAGAGGTACATAATAGAATATAACTATTGTGTATATTATGTTCTAATTTAATAAGAACCTTCAGTTGGCCTTGTTATTCGCCAATTGTGTTGATATATGATATGAGCTCAATATTTCTATAAAAATGTCATCATTTTTTATAGAAAAACCCTAACGATGCAATGCAGCATTTCGAATCTTCAAAATATGCGGTGTAAATGGTACAATATTGGTAAAAACAGTGGTAGGTATTGTACGTTCTACGACCACTTCGTTATTCAGTGAGCTTTTCCCAATAATAGGCTAGACGTACCGTATTTGTGTTGCGTGACATTTTCACCTCGCCGCACACAATTGTGACACGTAAAACTTTCTCGTTTACCTACGCGTAGTTTTTGTTGAAAATTCTATAGGTTCTACATGCGAGGTTTTAATTTACACCTGGCTATAACGGACACTGCGCAATATATCCGTACGATAGAATAACTATTATATAGCTGGGGTTGCCTATTCGAGTACTAGGATAAGTTGTGTTGTGACATAAGAAGCATAGAGTGATTAATGCTGGTACAAATTCATTCGTCATTAGAAGACCTTAATAGGGTATTTGACAGTGTGAAAAATAAATTATAAAACACTATTCAGTGTATAATACATCAAATAATACACCGAAACGTCATAAGCTTTTAATGATATCTTTTTTACCAGTTAAACCAATAAGAGTAGGTCAGTTGACGCTGTAAAATTGTGACGTCACCTGCTTGTATTTCGTACAAACCTCCATATAAACTATCGTTTTTGACATTTAATTGCTGATATGAACTGTCGTCAAATACCCTATTGTAATTGTATTTGTTGATAAAATAAAAGAAGTTAAATCAGAGTAGTAGCAACCCTATTTACAACTCATCTTAAACCTATATAGAACCCTTTACTCTATGGTAGAATACATGTATGAATAGTCAATACATTTCCTGATGGAATTGAGAGCGAATGTGTCCTTTACCTCAGGTTATTTACTCTGCTTGTTACAAGAAGTACGGTTTCATTGCACTAAGTTAAAGATAAGTAGCTTCTTTAACCTTTTCAATCCATTTAACTAATAGCCTACACTTAAGTTTTCTTGCCTTCCATTTTATCCTTCTTTATTTGTCTATCTTGTCAGCAATTGTTCGACATTCAGCCACATTTAGAATAATTCTACATATATGTCCCTTTTTATCTAGAGAAAATAACCTAGACTATAGATATGTCATCACAAAACAGCATCAGACCTCATACGGGGACTAAAATTAACAAACCGTACCACAATTTGATCAAAACTTGTTCAGAAAAAGCATCAAGGGTTTATACGTGTGTGAATTTCTTAACTTTCACGGCAAGGATCTGTTACTCAGAAAAGGTAAAAGTTGGAAAGTTACGAAACTAAATATATCTCAAGTCTCTAAGTTTCTGAACTACAAAAAGATCCAACTACTTACACTTTTTTGATATTAGGTACCATTTCTTTCTGCGAGATGTGCCTAGTTGATTCTTTTAATTAATTACAATATTCTTTTAAGTCAACATAGTTTCAGATTAAGTTTATGATTGAGCTAAGCTAATATGAGTACCTACTTACTATTTATAATGAAGCAATTCCATTGTATTCCACTGTAGGCTACAATAATAAATATTGTTAAAGAGTTAAAAAAACACTTTAATTTGTTGCCCAAAACAATATTTGTGTTATTTGTTCTTGAAATTGTTGCTCAACATTTATTATTGCTTCTTTGAACCAGAATTACTCTCTAATAGAAATAATTTTAGGGCACTATTTACTTTAGGCACAGGTAATAAAAGGCAGCTTTATTGGTGCTAATAAATTTGTTTATTACGTAGGTCAAAATTCATTTGCGAAGGGTAGGTTTACACGCTTCGATATTAGCAATATCGTCGAAGTAAATTGCGGCCATCCTTTAATTAGTAGGGCCACTATTATCTTTAAAAGCGTACGTTTTACTGATACTGTTTTTGTATAATTAAATACTGTTAATAAGTTCAAGAAATAAATTAGTAGTTATGAATAAAAATCATATTCAAAGGTGGAGCGTTTAGTTATTTCAATGGTATTTGATAATTGCTGGAGAATGAACTGAAGCAAATAGGGCACGGTTCAAACCGCACAGCTCCGTTGCACGATTGTACTCATACCTGTCTTACCACAAGTATATGGTGGGTTTAGTTACAGGGGGCAAAGGTAAACTCGGAACGAATTACACATTACATAGTTATAGTGTTTACTAACATAGGCTTAATTTTTTGTTATAATAACATTTTCAATACACTCGGTCGTAAAGTGACATTTATTGCACCGTTTTTAGTACCTTAATGCAGCTTATTACGCACTAGTGCTTCTTACTTTACATTACCGCACAGTTTTATGATAGGTATAAGTAAATAATATAATACGTACAACTACAAGTGATATGTGTGTAGAACAGTGGCGTGCATTGGTTTTCGGACTAGGTAGGCAGAAGAAATCATGGCCATACACGCCTAAATATGCCTCCTAGATAGATTATGTTTTTTGACCCGATTCGTAAAATTGTTTAGGTCAGCGTATCATTCCACACACATTTGGTATGATTCATTAGCAAACAAAATACATAATAACAGAATAATAGATTCGAATAACAGCACCCAGATAGCCAGGTGTCTAATAAACATAATATTCTGTGTTAAAATGTCTAAGATTTTTACCTTTGTTTTAAATCCATGAATGTTTTGGAGTTGGTCTACAGCAAGTACAAGCCACAAACGAAAACTGACTAAAGGAATAATTTATCGACACATTTTGCATCTTCACCACAAAATTTCTTCATTTCACACACAATACACTTCATAGATACACTTTGCAAAATCACAATAAGTAAATAACAACAACATTGCATACAATGCCAGCCAAACCATAAACAAACTAACACAAATAAATTGCGAAGTTATATTTGAGTTGCTCTAATGTTGGTAAAGTAGTTGTAACTGTAGTCTTTTTAATTTGGATGGGTTACTTTACTTACAACAGAGAAGGTAAGGTTACTTTTGGTCCATAAATCGCGAATGTCAAATGTCAGTATGCTACGCATAGCAAAAGCGTGATTTATTCTTTCGTCGTATTATCTTAAAGAAGTGTGTGTGTGTGTATGAATATGCCAAAATCGTTTTAGTGTGCGTGAATTTGAGAGGCGAACTCGCAAGTGCCTGCGCGGCAAAGTTTGAAATTTCGTATTGAATGTTAGGATAGAATTTTTATTTAAAGTGATTCATGTAGTTTAATTGAATCAAAATATTATTGAATTGAATCTTATGAGGTAGGCATTGCTTATTTGCCTATATGGAATGCACGCCACTGGTGTAGAACGGGTAAAATAGATTGACAGCTCACCGCTGTAAAAAAAAAACTTGCGCGCCATATTTGTTAACGTTCTCATTGTGATTGATTATTACCAAAAAAATCTATTTAAAAATACAAGTCTGTTTTATCCTCGCAAGTGTGTTGAAAAACGTCGTATGACACGCGTATGCATTGATTATGATTTTATGACACTCACTAATCGCGTTAGCCTGCGGCTCACGCGCGTAATACCGCCTCGAGTGTTAATAACCAACTTTGCACACATGTATCATAATGTACTTAATGTTAGTTTGTAAGTTATCTATGCCTCTCGTAGCCTGAAAATAACCGTATTATAAATATTACACATACTCATATGACATAAAGCAATACAATTTACCTGCACCTCGTAATAAATAAACTGCATCTAATGGAAAAATGTAGTGCTAATCATAACACGCTTATAGGTAAACTGAAGATTGAAAGACACCCTACTTCCAAATGTTGTTTAAAAGCAAAATTTTGCAATAAAATCATAACGACACTCCAAAAAAAAAGTTGATTAGATTGACGAAACTTGGAAATTTTCCTAAAGTAAACCGGCTGTAGTATTAAACAAAACGGTGATTACCTAAAGTTTAATTGAAAATCCCGGAATCTGTGATGATAAGGGTTTTTATTATTCTCCAGGTAAAGCATAAACTTCGTAAGTAGTAATTGGAAAAGGTTGTAAAAATAAAGTTGTTAAAGAAACGTCTTGATATTTTTTACTTAGTTATATTTCCTCATGTCCGGAATTCTTGATCTAGGCCGGATATTGACTCATAGTTCGTACAAAGCAATTTTTCCCGGATGACAACACTTGGAACGATAGAAAATATTTATTTTTGTAAGGAGCGTTAGGAGCGTACTGAATTCTAACAATTCAATCTAGTGATTCTTCCCTATAACACTTTTTTGGATTTTTATCAATTGACATTCTTATCTGATTCCAGCAATAGATATATTATATTCGCATTTTTCCGGATAACCTCCTCTAACTATATATTTTACTAGCGTCCCCCGCGGAATCACCCATGTTCCCGGGATAAAAAGTACCCTATAATACTCGGGGTTAATGTATCTTCATATTAATGAAATAATTTTTCGAATCCGGCTGGTAGTACCAGAGATTAGCCTGTTTAAACAAACAAACAAATAAAAATCTCTCCCGCTTTATTATATACTAGCTGTCTCGCGCGGTTTCACCCGCGTTAATAAAAAGTAGCCTATAATACTCGGGGATAATGTAGTTCCAGTGATTAGCCCGTTTAAACAAATAAACAAACAAACAAAAAAACTAATCCGCTTTATTATATTATAGTATTAGTAATATAGTAATATACGGAACGCATGGAGCACCTTCTGTGCACATGCGATGCACTGGCTGGTAAGCGCATGAGTCTCCTAGGGATCGGATATCCAAAACCAGAAGATCTATATCTCCTAGCCTTGTTGTAAAACTCATGAAAAGAGTTTTCAACGAGACTGGGGAGGAGTAAGTTATCTAGGGGACCACAATGGATCCCAATGGGTCGAAGTGTCCGAGTTATTCCTCGGCCCCTGCACAAGATAAGATAAGATAATATAGTAATATTATATTATTATTATAATATTCATTCGATATAACTAGAGTGCTAAAAAGGAATATTTTAATTCTCGAATAGAAAGCTCTATGCAAACAAAGTGTCGCGTTTCTCAAAGCCAGCGAGCGATAAACAATGTTTGGAGTGTTTACCATGTCGTAATAGGATCGTTACTTCAATCATCCCCTACTATGACCTTTACTGAGTTACAGTGTTGCATTTTATCACATTAGATGAGTCATTAATGTACGTAGACAGCGTACGTACGTATTTCTTTAGGGCGATTTGAAAGTATTGAAAACTCATTCGATTGTTGTATTATGAAACCATTTTTAATTAAAGTGATTAAATACCCCAAAATAAATTTATTAGAAGCTAGCTTCCGTACCGCGGTTTCAACCGCGTTCCCGAGGGATATTAGGTATTTTCCTGTAATAAAAAGTATCCTTTGTGCGAAATTTCATTCAAGTCTGTTCAGTATTTAATGCGTGAAAGAGGAATAAACATCTTCACATCCTCACATCCACACAAACGTTCACATTTATAATATTAATAGGATTAGTAGGACATCTAAATATATGGCAGATTTCGAGATCTATGGGCAGATTTGACACTAACATAAAAATTGTACTTACAAAACAAGGTTTTTAGGGTTATCTAAGTCAAAACGAAGCCCTATTGTTGTCACTTTGCTCTCTGTATGGTTGTCAGTCCGTCAGTAGGTATATCGCGGGTTTCAAGCTTGTGAATCATTACTGAATCTTCAGCTGAATGAGCTATTAGTGCCTAGAATTCATTGAAAAATCAAAGGAATGGGCGCTGACCATTAGTGACCATGTCTATTATGGTTATCACAGAATTTCGCCGATTTATACGTAATTTTCGGTGCAGCCCAGACGACCGACTTTAGTCTCCGGCGCACAAAAAGTCTGTGTGAAAACAAAGGGTTGTGCGCCGGACTTTATGCGCATCATGTGCGTTACTCCTTAGAATTGTATAGGTTTTTTTTCACAGACACAAAAGTTCGGCGCGGTGCTGTCTGTCGTCTACTGCACCTTAAGCTGTGTACGATACCGTGTGGGGATAAAGACTGAAACCCTACTTTACGTAGCCGGTTTTTTCTACCGAAACCTTAGATGCAGTTACATTTGTAAATATTTACATTGGTTATCCAGGCATACAAATAAGAGCACAGCTGAATAAATATGTGACAACATTGTACATTACTAAGTAGCAAAAAATGTGAAACACAATGGACATTTGTCTATGAAATTGAAGGCATTTCGTTATAAGAGCAACACGCAATACAACAGTCAACTCTTAATGGAACAAATGAAAGCTTCGTGACACGGGAAGCTAGGAGCTAAGTTTCAGCGTAAGTTTTAGTTGAGCCGCTTAGTTATGCACCGCGAGCAAGCAAGGCGGAGAAGTCGGAGACAAGTAACTTGAGTGGAGCCTCTCAGTCTCCTAGTGAGCCAACTTATGCACGCATCGTATCTTGTATTGAAACAACAATGCCTATTTTAATTCATTTCCACAGTTACGCTTGAATTAATCTGAATTAATTAAACGTAGCATTACTTTTATGTAGTGTTGTGTTCCTACAGTATGTAAGGTAGCCAGAGCTCCATTAGGAGGCGTTGTAATGTCAGTGTATTACTCGGACCAGTGGTGTAGTACCTATCAAATGATGCGAGCCATATGCGGGACCATGGCAACATACATTACAATATTACATGACAATATTTTTGGTGGGCTCCCTATTTCCCTTGGTCAAACCCATAACTTGAGAAAGGCGTTACCGATTTAATTCATATATTTTTTTAAGTTTTCTAATACTTACTCTGGAGAAGGTTCTTATGGGAAAAAAATAAAAAAGTAGCGTAGAAAATTAGAAAATTTAAGAAAACTTAACGGTAGGATATGGTACAGTAAGGTAGGGTCGGGTATTATCCCTCGGGTATGCGGGTGAAACCGCGTTGCGCAACTACTATGAAATAAAAGAAACATCTGTCACAGTTTCAGTATTCCGTTTAATTATTTTACAACATTCACGGCAGATATTATTAAAAAAGATGAAAAGAAAAACCTTTTGACATCCATCAAATAATTTCCGGCGACACGATTTATCAATTTATCAGGGAAAATATTAACAAGCTGTGAGGATGATGCCATTGTTAAAATTTCATTAGCAACCTGACGGAAAATTATTATCATATCTGATTAATTAGCGTTCGCGTTGGCAGCGCATATAGCTTCGACTTGCCTTTGGGCTTATTTATAGGATTCCTGGCTGAAAATATGTAAGAAAAGGCTATTTTATTCCATTTTGACATCGAATTTTTGGATTAAACACTTTACTTATATTCTATACTTATCTTATAGTATTGTCATTGAATACTATTATATTAACCCGTTAGTTCTCGCGAGGGACGTGCGTCCTATTATAACAATTGATGAGTTAAGCCATTCAATCGTTTTTTTTTTTTTCCATTTATTTGGTTTCACAAACAGTAACAGGATATTACAATTCAATTTTACATAAATACAATATTAAATATGTTACCAACTACAAGAACCACATATAAAATAAAAGAGTAGAGTACGAGGACGGACCAGGCCCCACAATACAATAATGCTAAACGCGTATTTTTTTTTTCTTTTTTACGTAGTTACAGACAGAAACGCCTGTTAAGCAGTAATTATAAGTATTTCTTGTAACCTTTGTTAACATCTTATGCTGTACAATAGTTCCTAGCAGATCAGTCCATCTGGTGAAAGACTATACTTTAGTTTCCAGCAACCAAGCCTTTGTTTACCTGGTAAAGAAACTATACTTAGTGACAATCTATTTAAAATATTGGCAAGCAAGAAGGAATAATTTAAACTGGGGTTGTTGTATTGGATTGAATCTGCTCCAATTTTAGGTTTGATTGACCTGAAATTGAAGCTTTAAAAACATTAAAATAAATTGTGATGGAAATATTTATAAATGTTTAAGTTGGTTACGGAAGGGATCGGAAATAGAAATTAGTCGATAATGCTTTGACTGTGAGTAAATATTTTGAACAGACTTATACTGAAACTAGCTTCTGCTCGCGGCTTCGCCCGCGTGGCCTACAGGAAACAATTGACATATTTTTCTACAACAATAAAAGAAAACAAAACAAAACAACTTCATCCCGCTTCGAGGGTGGAAGAATTAAAAACGATGAGACACGTATAAATTAATTTTCAATCTTCAGGCTAAACACAAAATTTTAAGACCCTATCTTCGACACTGACGGACTTTCATACAAACTTTCATCCCCTTTTTTACCACCTTAGGGGTGGAATTTCGAAAAACCCTTTCTTAGTGGACACAACTACTCTACTCTTCACAAAGAATAGGTACACCCTCTAAATTTTATGTCTCTAGGACCAGCGGTATAGGCTGTCCGTTGATATATCAGTCAGCCAGTCAGTCAATCTATCCTTTATTTTGAAATTGTGAGTTGATATTTTGACACTATTTATATTAAAATGTTATGTAAATATATTATATATATATATATTTCAGGCGTTACTACACATGCATCCCTAAACATCAGTCCCATCCTATCAATGTTACGTCACCGGCACGATGTTAAACTGTCAAACGGTGTAATGTAAATGCCTGCCGCCGTGACGTTTGGTGATGGAAACTGATGTACGGAGGGAGATGACGTTCTACCACTTCCGAAAGAAAAGAACGATTTTTTTTATGACGTGATTGTCCTGAGACGTAACCGTCACATGAATGATGTGTGATTTACTATAGAATTGATCTTTGCAGCACGTTTCCACATATCGATTACATGACCAATAAGTAACCAGCACGTCAACGATCTGACATGCGGTGTACAAAAAAAATCGTTTAGAAAACGTGTTGAAACGGTCGTATGAAGTGTGACTGGTAACGGTCTACAACTTCTACGGAGCTTAGTCTGGCTATGTTAAGGAAATCAGACTGAATAATTCATGTAGTTTTGTGAAAGTCAAAAGGGACTTTTAGCATGTTCATCTGGACACCTCAAAAAATAACTGTACCAATTTTCAAAACTACACGAATTATTCGGTCTGATCGACGATTTTTGAGCTAATTTTACTAGACTAGACTAGCAAAGATTTTTTATTTTTTTTGATAATTATTTTTTCTGCGTGCACCTTTTGTCCGCAAATCTTTTCACATATCATTTGTATTTAACTTTTGATATTAAAATGATGTTATCATTCATAGCTACTACAACTCATAAAATAGTGAATATAATATTCTAAAACAAGATGAAAAAAAGAAAAAAAACTATCACAGCGTTTGTTAGGATCTTCATAAACACAACACGTGCTCTGCAATATAAGGCCACTCTGAGCGCCTGAAGTTATTACACCGCACGTTTACGTTTCATGAATCTCGAAAGACAATCTTAGCTATTCACAAATAAGGTTCAAGATTAAAGGTTTGTACACTATACTTATTTAGCCAGAACCGAGTGCTAGGTGTGACACACGCAAATTGTAGTGGAAATTGCTATAATCGTAAATTGAACGTAAATTGGCTTTATTAAACGAGTGCACACCTATATTATTTACTCGACAATAATTTGAGAGAATAAATAAGGCATACGTATCTTTACCTATAAAGGTGTTTTGGTTTGTGCACTGAATTGTAAGACACATGTAGTTTCTGTATATGTTTGGAATATGAAATTATTGCACTTTATAATTTCAATAACCATGGGCTTTCGTGCTCCCCAAGTGTCGGACGAATATCACGACACTCAGCTATTAAGGACATTATCCGCAGGGCTCTTGTTGTCGCTAACGTGCCTTCCGTACTGGAAACATTCGGCATACCATCCGGTCTCTCGCCATCGGCCGCGCAATCCCTCTTTGTCTTTGATCCTATGGAGTGTTGGCAGGTCGCTGGTGTGGGATGCCACATATGTTGATACACTCGCGCCATCTCACTTACCGGCGGCGATTTGTAAAGTGCGGAAAATTCAAAATAAAAAAAATACGCATAGATTGGACCAATTTATATTGTTATGCCTTTTACGGTCGAGACCATGGGACCGTGGGGGTCCGAAGCTAGCCGTTTTGCTCGAACTTTGTCATTCAAATTGATCGAGGCCTCCGAAGACCAGCCGACGGGAGCTTTTTCTGCCAACGCATCAGCTTGGCTATCCAAAGAGAAACGCTGCCACCCTTCTGGGAACCTTGTCGTTAATCGGAAGCAGCGGCAGACTTGAGGAAATTGTCTATATATAGATTATAATTTGTATATATTTGTTGTATATAAAGAATAAAATAATACAATTAAATAAATTAATAAATTGTATGGATGCTATTTCGGTCATCTACACAACATTTCGGAGATTTATATTGCGGGCGATTAGCAGTGTAAGCTATCCATTAAGAGTTTCCCTCAGCGTTTCGACACTGCAAGGTCAGCTGTGCATAAGCAAGTCTCCTGATTTTGCATCCAAAGGCGAAGGAGCCTAACATCAGGTGGATCGTTTGAGGGTTTGTCAAACTGCTGGATATCTCGTCATCGATAAGATAAATCGAGGAGGCCATCCTCACCCTCATCCTCATTGGAACCAAAATGGTTTCGTACTGTGCGGTTTCAAAGGAGCGTCCTACTACGGACGATCAGGCTGTGGAATGAGCTCCCCGCCGTGGCTTTCCCAAGGGAGTACAGCATGGGGCACTTCAAAAAGTGTGTGAAGAGTTTTTTCCAGTGTCGGCAACGCGTGATTAGCCCTGGTGTTGCAAACGTCAATAGGCTACGGTGACCGCTTACCTTCAGGTGGGCCGTATGATTGTTTGCTACCTTAGAAGTATAAAAAACCTATTTGATCTATCAACCATCAGCTGTATGTAACACGACTGCGAACTAATGATAAGGATCATATAACGCATAAAATCCTAGTTGTACATTAATCCTACCATCCTACGGAAACAATAGTTGTTGTTTATGATGTATAAGTAATATAGTCCGCAGAGGTTGATACTTTTTCATAATGGCATTTTAACTAAATCAGTGTAATAGTGTCCTCCGTCTCACTCTTTCGATCACCAAATGTCACGTGTCAGATAAAGACGTCAGAATTTTAGCTAATCAACGTTTGGTAACTTCATTATTAATAAGGGGGTAGTGTTTTACCAATAACCTTGTATAACGTCACTTTACTATCACTGACAATATGACGTTACACAGGGCTGTTTTTTTTTCTAGCCAGGAAGGGCAAGTTCTGAACTACAGTATGTGGATTACGTAACTTTGTTGCAATGAGATTCAGATTGAAACAACCTCCGTTGATATTGAAGTGAGCACGGCACGGAGTGATACAAGCCATGACATAAGTTCTTGTGTTATATCTACGAAACTTGTGGCCGTAGGAGTAAGTGTAGATTTCCCTCGAGTTCATAACACTGATAAAAGTACTTTCTACGAGTAAAAACTTATCTCCCTAAGGGTCAAACTTCTTCGCAAATAGATTACGATATAGACCTTTGCTCTTGGACTATCAACCATTGTACCTGAAAAGAACTGTAAGTATTCTTTTGGATGAATACTATTGAATTTCATTGTTGTTGAATTTATTTGTAGAAAATAAAAAGGAATTGGATGAAATAAAACACTTTTATCAAGTCTTGTTAACATAAACTGTTCAGGTATCAGTTACCAAAAATATAAAATACTACGTTAAAAGAACTGATTAAAAACATCCTTGGCTTATAAGTTTGCAAGTATCTCATATTCCTCAATAGGAAGTTGGTAGTATAGGTAATATTAACTTTGACCAACTTAACTAACGTCTCCACGGATCGACATTCAATGCGATGTGTGTCTTGTTACCTCTAGCGGAATATTACAGAGAATTTATTAATTTCCAACAAGCCTATAAGTACTTCATACAACAGTTCCTAGTTTGGTTTATTAGGTCTAAAAATCTTCAGGTAGACCCGGTAGTCCGATAATAAAAGGGAAATAATGAACGTGATTTTTCCGGATTATGTGAAGTCAATGAGGCTTATCCTCGACAATAGGTCACTGTTCTCCAATAAGATACAAGTATACTATACTATGTTGAAGCAAGATTATTAATCCCTTAAGCTTCAGCAATCACTCTATTCCTGTGGCGTTTCGTAATGTTTACGAGAACTTCGCAATGCTCGTTGTAGTGACTTCCTAGTTTCTCTGGTAAGCCATCTGACTAATAATATATGAGAACTAAATTATTTTAATATAATACATCAAACAAAAACATATGACAGATGCACTCAAGGACGTAGTCTGTCTTACAATACCATTATTTACATTCAGAATTGATAGCCTGTCACTTGACAACGGATATCGCAAAAATAGGTTAGTAAGAAAGGAAAATTCGTTCAAAGTATTTCGGAAAGGTTGTTGAAGTGAGCAAACTAGGCAGGTTACGAGCTTATGTGATTCGTCACAGAATGACAGCCCGACGGGAAACACGCAATAACATATGTTATGTTACAGATGCCTGAATTTTATTACGCGATACCCAAGTTACACGGTTCATGAACGGAAAATTCCATCTCATTTCTCAGTCGCCCTTAAAAAAGTCATGTAAATAAGTCTGTTCCGCGATTATTCAGAATAAATAAAAAAAGAAGGTGAACATTTCACTAAACACACCAGATATTGCAAAGAAAAATATATATTAACTTGCCGCAAACCGCAGCGTACCTCATTTGTCTAGGGAAAAAATATCTTAGAGGCTTATCTAAGCCGAAAATAAAATGGAGATGAAACGTAAGGAATCTTAGGTGAAGCCGTTTTATAAGGTTTGAAATATGGCCGCCTTCGGGTGAAAACTTTGCAGAGGCCAACATTCATACAGATTTTATGTTAAACTAGTTTCTTATCACAGGAAGCCGTTCTTCATTGATAAAAAGGTAATTCATAAGAATTTATTTTACATTATACACCTATTACCAGCCATTTCTGTACCTATTACTTGTACGTAGTATTTATCTACTCTGAGCTATTACGTAGGTGCAGGTGTCTCATGGCACTCTCCACAACAAAATCAAACGTTGTGAAATGTGTGTCACCTACGAGCCGAACATTAATAAATCCATTAAAATTTAAAAAAAACATTAATTAAATAAATAAGTGCGTGTATTAAATTTCCTTATTCAAAAGGGTATTAATCACATTTTCGCATCAATATATAATTAAATGATGGGAAAATTTATTGGAAATGCGTAAAACTGAATGCATATACAAACATTAAGATGTGAAATATTTTTTACGTTTTATGCCAACCATATTTTTTTTGCTAAAATGATAATATTTTTTCAGATTTCTTTTACGAAAATATCTTTGAAATGCCAAATATGCTGTGAAGGTTAAATTGCTGCATATAATTTTAAGTCGCAGTTTCGGTGAAAATGATGGGTACCTACCTACTATAAATAACGACGTGTAAAAAATGGGGACAAGGAAAAATTGCTTATCCAAAACCATTCACAATACTCTTTTTCCATTCTCTTTCATTGGACTGGCTTGTACAGAGAAAAATATATATTGTTAACACGCTAATTTCATTTTGGTATAATTGACTAGTCTACGCATAAGTTGGTACGACACAATCAGCCCTAAAAATGTTACTAGACAACTGGAGGCGCTCGTGGTGTAGCATGATTAGCCGTTCTTAATTAATCGGCAAAGTTAAACTACCACCGTCATGGCCGGTACGTGGATGGGTGACCACGCGCCTAGTGGTATTTTAAGTCGAGCGTTTCCGTACTTCGGACGGCACGTTTGTCCCGGTTATCACTTAATTGTGATAGTCGTTAAGCTAGTTGGAGGCCTATAGTAGGCTGACCACTAGCCTACCTCCATCGATCCGCAGTGGGTACGCGTGGTAGAGTATCTGCTCATTCCCTTTCAGCCTCATTTGTGACAGGAGGCCCAGCAGTGGGACATTATAGGCTGATGATGATGATGATCAGACAGCTATACATTATTTACTTACAGCAAAATTTTATATGAAGTTCCTACTGCCAAATCATAATGCTATAAGTCATAGTCATATCATAAAGTCATCGTTTGTCTCCAAAGTCAAACAATCAAACAACTTTAGCAAGTCACTGTTGCCTAGATTCCCTTAGGACAAAAGCAAATAACCTAAAGGAAAGGCCCCCCAGACTATTTACGAGCGGCATATTGCGTTATAAAAAATGATAGCGGTTTTCTCGGGAAGCAAACTCGTTTGCCGTTTATCACCCTAACTGATAACGTTGAGACCGTTAAAGGAAGTGAGTTGACGAGAAATACTTAGGCTTATCTAATATTGACGAAGAAATATTTCATAATATCCCAACGGCTGTCAGCGTGCCCGATTAGCCTTTTGTTTATATCCCAAAGCTAGCTCTTTTTTCGTCCAATTTCACTCCTGAGACGAAAGCGGCCGGAGAGCTCAAAGACTTCTTTGTAAAGAAAAATAAAAATATGTTCTTTTCAGAGAAAAATAAATTATACCCGATAAAAGGGTTTCTTATCTTTATTTGGGTATACAAAATATCTGCAACAGAGATTATTTAAAATGCAAAGGTTCAAGTTGACAATATTTACAAGAGCATGATGGAGAAAATTAAACCGTTTCATAATTTCCAAGAAACCGTGTGCTGTTTACGAGAGTCAAAGCGAAAAAATGTTGCATTTTAAGCAATAAATTGTATACATTTTATAATAACACTTTGAGCAGTATAAACATAGCCTGTAACTGCTTACAATCAGGCGGGCCGTATGCTTGTTTGCCAACTCAGTGGTATAAAAAAGGAAAAGAAATCGCTTATAATAATATGAAAATCATGTAAAAAATTTGTTTACTCGTACTTCACAGGGAGATTGAGGACCAAACACTCAAACTCGTAAAATTCGCAATTATAACAAAGATTAATTGATAGTAGTTAGTATAAAAATTTGTTAATTTTATCTTATCACCTTCAACCTTCACAGTTATTATAAGAATTATCAATCATGTTTCCAAAACTCACGAGCACACGGAGTGACCACGTCGTTCTAGCTTGACTCCAATCCAAACAAAACAAAACAAATAATAACCTTATTTGATTTGATTCTAATTTAAGAGGCCAATCAAATTTTTATTAAATCAAAGTAATTGATTCTCGTATCAAAAGAGAGATTGAACTCCGCAACTATTTAATTTCATTTCAAAGTTTATATCAGTGGCCACTAATTGCCCGAGGGAATGTGGCCAAGAATTATGAGTCTCGAGATAACGATGTTGAAAATTAACACAATTAAACACCGTCCAAGGTTGTTAATTAATTGAGAATTCTCATTGTGCTCACAGGAAAGTGTCAAATGATACTTTCTTTTAGACTGTAATTATGTTTAATTTTGCTTAAGTATATAAATCTCTTATAAGATTGATTATACTACAAGTAGTATTTATATACTCTGAGATACTACTGTTAATAAGAGGTGAGCTCTACTATTAATATGTCTCTTATAAAAAAAGTTTTAAATAAAAGATGTTATTGAACTGAAGTTTAGATGCGTTTGTTTAAATATAAAAAAATAAATAAAGAGCCCTTTGAGATTTAAATGATATGCTGAATAAATAAGTGTACAATAAGTATAACATAAGGTTTGTACTTTATATTCAAGCGCTCTATATTTTTTCTGATTTAATTTTGTATAAAAGTTAACTACGGCAAACTGAGTGCGTTGAACCATGTTGAACTTACACAAGGTCCTGACGGTATGTCATTAAGCTGAAAGCATCCATCTATCTATATATCTAGGCATATTATAAATACTTACATATATTATTAATTTTGTGTTGAGTTAGAGTAGAATCGTAGTATTCATTTACACACTTTTTACGTTATTGCTGCACAAGGATCCAAATCAATTTATCAAATAATAAAGTGGTAACTGCTTATGATTATGCACTCGATTCTAGCCTATGTTACACTCCGGCCTTATAATCTATCTCTATGCAAAAAATCACGTCGATTGCTGTGTGTAAGAAGAAAAAACCAATAAACACATTTGATATAAACTTTCGGTTTCGCGTTGTATAGTGGAATTGGATTACTTTTAGGAAAATATACTATAATATATAGGATAGCGAAAAAACTTTGGCGAACAAAAATTTGATCTCAACGCTGCAAAGTTATAAATACAGTTACAAACTAACAAACGTATAACGTTTAGTTTATGTTTATTATACTTTTTAGTTTCAGTGGAGTGCGGTGCAGTAAGCCACTGAAACGCTCAAAACAGAAGATGGCGGACTTAAGACCACTTTATGCTTCTCACGAAGTGCACTACCGCATAAAGTCACATTTTCACGCTGTAGACGCGTTGAGTATGACTTCTAACAATAGCTTATATCAATGTATTCATGAATAATGGGAAACCTGTCTAAGGTTGTTCACGCCACCAAGTTTAATAAAGTATTTACTACCACGTACCTTCTACAAATTACTTTTTTAAAAGGTTTACAATATCGCATTTTTACTTATATTTTTTTATACTGAAATTAAACGCTTCAAAGAGTTAGAAAGTGTCTCGTGATTTTTATATTTTATTTGTCTAAATGAAACGGAGTGAAAATATATCGATATTTTTATTGTCATTTTCATTACCTACTCGTATTATTTAGATTATTTTAGAATTTATGAATCGTATGATTGGCTCAATCAATGTGAAATAGGCTACTATCACATAATTTTAGGGTGGTACTACATCAAATATCCAATAAATTTATATCATGCATTTAACTTGATAATGAATTCCATATAAATAGCAGAGGATAATTTGCTTAGCTAAGTAAATAGCCAAACGAAACAACTCAAACTATCCAGTAAACGAGTTACTGCGGAGTACGGAAACGAAATCAATCACAAAACGATGCGAGACGAGTGAGGGGTTATAATATAAGTTGCAAACTCTCCAATTATATAATGTGTATTTAGTGCTGAAAATACTTCTAAAAACAAACATACCTACGCTACAGATATATTTATGAGTCAGAATTTTGTTTGCTTATGTCAACAGAATTCATAAAAACAGTTGAAAGTTACATTGAAAAACTCTTGTACTTATTCCGTAAAAAGCCAAACATTATGAAAGCATTTCAATATTCTCGAGCTTCGATATAGGTATCTAGTACAGGCACATCATAAAAACCATAGCTGTAGCAGTTCAGGTTAACGATATCGTTACAAAAGTTATATAATAAGGCTTTACCGCTTTATTGGTGCCGATAAGCAACCTGTAAATATAAAGGCATAGTCCACAAACAAGATGAGAATATTCTTCATGCTTAAAAAGTATGTTTGAATCAGCTTATATGTACAGTCGAGGACATAAATATGTATACACTTTTTGAAATTCAAAAGCGATTTTCTCGCATGTTTAACATTTAAGTGTTAAACTATTACACAAATCATAATATTATATGCTAGAAGATTCTGCCTTTATAATATCTCATAATTTCAATGAGTAGTTTAAGAGGAAACCGTTGTTGAATTTTACAAAGTGTATACATATTTATGTCCTCGACTGTACGTAGCTGAAGATTAGCAAGAGAATATGCGCTACGAAAATCGTAGCATATGCTACAATATTTTACTGTAGCACTGTAGAGTAGAACATTCACGTAGCATCTGGTTACGTATGTATTATGTATTATGTACGTGTACGGGCGGCGGTTAGAAGCGCTTGTTAGATATTTGGTTAAATCTGAGTCAAATATCTGAGTTAAATAAGTACTTCAAAGATGTATTATTTGCAGTGGCAACATTATTGAAATAAGTTTTTGATAAATTTATTATTTGCAATGGCAACACTGTTGAACTGAAGGTTTGATTATTATTTAAACTTCCGGTGCAATAATTAAATTAAACTTCCGGTGTAACTTAATGTTATTTTAAATTGTAATGTTGATGATAATTGAATTGGAATAATTACAAAGTCATCAAATCACTACTGCGATAATTTAATTGTTGATAAACATTTTATTGTAATGTAAGGAGATTTCAATAGACTTCCGATTGATATTTTAATTGAACAATGTAATGGCTTTGATAAATCATATTATTAATCATACCTAAATTCGATAGTAATTATTCCAATAATTAACAACGAATGTTGTAATTTTGTGATAATGGTTTACTAAATTTGTTATTATGAGATTAGTGACACTTCCTGATAAAATGTATCCGGTTATGGTGTATTGAGACTTCCGTCTCTGTGATTGGTTGATACTTCCGTCTGTATTCTGGAAGTGTACTTGTAAAATATAAAATAAGCGGGAAGGTCTGGGCTCAGTTCAGTCTTGTGTATTTTGGAAGTGGTTGCTTATTATAATCGTGATACTGCCCGTCGATATAAAGATAAGTATATTTGATATTGTCAACTGTAACAATTGATAATTTTATAATGTGTGTTCTGTGTATTTCTGTTATGTGCTGAGAATAATTCTGAATGTGTAGTGGCCATACATAAGACCTTTATATTGAGTTTCTTACCGGTATCTTCTCAATATGGTCGGCCATCCGAACCGGAAGTAGATTTGAGAGTAAATTCATAGTTGTGGCCATAGATATGTTTGAATAAATACTTTCTAAAGTTTGGCCTAAATGATTATTTATTATTGTGACCTAATAAACCCTTTAGTACTCTGATATAGTTAAGTATACCTGATTTTGAAATATGCTATATAATTCGATTAGAATAACCATCCTAACGTTTGAATCACGTAATCTGATACTTATTGTCCATTATCTGAATTGATTAATTTATTGACAATTATACTAGAATTTAAAGGGAGTAAAATCAGTTCAAAATTGTGGTCTTGTGATTTATTTATTAATACCTACCCTACTTTAATTCCGATGTTTCTTCATTCTATAATGTGGAACTTTAAGTAAATAGTAATTACATAACTAGAAACAGTTTAGACAACTTGGCAACTCGGGATTAAAATTTAGCACATCGATATATTCAGATGATATATTAATTTATTTATTTTTAGTCGATATTTATAATCTTTCTAAATGAGATGATCAGCACTTTCTTAATGATGATCGGCCCATAAATCTATCATCAGAAGTGGGATACGCAAAATCTGTGCCCTTAAACTAAAATGTTGTACTTGTTTTTTCCAGATATCTTGCGAGTTTTGGTTGACATAAGCCGTTGGATTACTCTTCAAAAAATATTCTACATCCTGTCTGAAAGGAGATCCATTGACGATAGGAGCAGCAGATGATGAAGCTGGTTATTTGGTCTGGTAAGGCCTTGCAAGGGCTTTTTATTTTTATGCTAATAAAGATTATCTCAAAAAAAAAGTTATACAGAAACGATATTTTGAGGAATTAGTACCAGTTATACCTGAAAATATTAATGTTTCCCTTTCATTAGTCATAATAGTCCCCTTCTTTAGTTACCGACAGTGGTACACATTTTGGTTCAAATGAAGTTGTCTTTGTTTAGAGAATTATATAATTCAGCAATCTTTTGATTGCCACGTAGACCCTTAAGATTGTTCATACTCAAATTTAAACAGTTTTTAAATAAATAGTATTTCTAGTCATATCATAATAAATTACAGAAGTAAAACATTTAACTAAATAAAGCTTAATCATGTCATATAATGATCCCTAGGTTTTATACAATTTTAAAGCAATCGATTTCTAGTCTTAAATTAATATCATTACATAGCATAAATATTTGACTAATTATTAAAATATTCTTCAATCGTATAAAAACAGTTATTAATTAAAAACTTTAACTATTTTATTAAATAGGTTAATTTTGTTTCGGTTTTGATGTCTGGAGGTAACTTGTTGTAAAATTTTAATGCCATGTAATACGAAACTCAATTGAGTATTTTTATTCTAGATGGTGGTAGGTATATAAGTAATAATCTAGTAGAGCGATAAATGTCTACGGTAACTGACACACTTCAAATTTAGTTTGAAATATAACTTCAGGTAGGCCGAGCGAATTATATCTGGTCCAAAAATCGATTAATGAAACTATCCAAAAATCTGTTATTAAAATTATATTCGGTATGTCAATAAGATAGAAGATAGGAATAGAAGCATTGTTGAACAAGTAATTTCTTTAATTTGCTTTTAAATAAATATGAGGGTACACTTTTTTTATTTGGTCCTATGGGAGCTTATTGTAAATTTTTATGGCCATTGGATAACTGTTTCTATTGTGCGGCGTTGTTTTCATTTTTGGCAATACAATTGAGATCTCGGTTTGATGGCAAACTTCGCATCGTAATTATATTTTTCGTAATAATAGTTTTTTTATAGTAGGTAGGTGATTTGGTATGTTAGTCGAGACCATCGGCGTTACGAGAAATTAAATGCCAGTTGTAAGGGATCCTTGGGAGGAAATTTTGTCCTTTCTCCTGAGCGATAGCTTTGCTCTAAGGGGTATTAAGAAATGTAAGAATTATATTATTGCTTATAAAAAAAAAAAGTCTGTTCGTATATATGAAATGATCATGTATTTTGGAAAATATTACTTTACATATATAAAATATATATTATTTATATATCAGGAGATATAAAAAAAAAAAAAAAAGAAGAATATTAAAAGAAAAGAAAGAAACAAAAAAAAAAAAAAGAAAACGCTGGTCTACTGATTGCTTGCTACTGACTTTTCTCGCCGGCAGCGGGTGAATGGGGTTGGTATTGCGAGGCAATTGGTAATTGTATGTCGCTGGTCTACTGATTGCTTGCTACTGACTTTTCTCGCCGGCAGCGGGCGAATGGGGTTGGTATTGCGAGGCAATTGGTAATTGTATGTCGCTGGTCGACTGATTGTTTGCTACTGACTTTTCTCACCGGCAGCGGGTGAATGGGGTTGGTATTGCGAGGCAATTGGTTACAAAAAAAAAGCTAAAAAAAAAAAGCTGCGACATAATCGGTTGGTGAAAATGTCTACACACCCGGAGGCAGCCCGTGGTGGGACCTATCACATTACCCGATATAGTCATATTTATAAAATTTCTACACTAAGCATTAAAATAATTGTATCTATTTTTGTCTATGTTCTATTAATATTTATAACACTTATTATGCTGATATTCTGTTTGTAACAGCTCTGAATATAAAAATTGCTTCGAGAGATTCTTTGCAATTGTCAGTGTGACCGAGCGGTTGTAAATTATTTTACGTAAGTACCTACATAAAATAAAATCAAAATGTATTTCAGATTCGTATTTTAAGATGTTACTAGAGTATTTGATAGATTAGACATATTCATAAATATGCAAAATTATTTGAAAATATTCATAGGATACAATTTATTTATTTATTTATAAAAAGGTACATTAACACCATATTTGTAGCTATTATTTTATTTATGTACAATGATATAATCTTGGTGCCAAATGCTAGATTTCATATAGATTGGGATAGTGTGTTGTGGTGATTAATTAATTAATCAAGGTTCATTCACGGCACCAATGATTTATTGATTGAATTAATGAATAATATGTTTATAATTTTTGTCTAACAAGTAGAAATTCTGATATAATTATTCTAATTATTATTGTGCTAAAATCAATTCCCTTCTCTTATGTTACAATGAAAAATATTTCATTGATTCAATCAAATATATAATTTTATTAATTCATGGTACTTTTTTGGGATACTGAGGTGATATAAGATGTACTTCGAAATGTATTTTTGTATGTAATTGTGGATAGACAATGTGTTCACGGACTGTTGATATATTTTAAATTGTTCTGGCCTGTCCCTTGTGCAGCAAATGTGATACACTTCTCTTTACTTTGGTTATGGCTTGAACTAAGTAATTATGATTTATTTGTTTTTGCCCGAGGTTCGCTCACGCAGATTTCATTGAATTTCATTAACTTTTTACCGTCAGCCGATTTCGATGAGGTGCCAAGCTGAATTTGATTAATCTGTAAAAACTATGTACATGTATTCAGTAGTTTTAAGGATTTGTATTAAATTTTAGTCTGATAGTCTTCCTTCATCGTTCAATCAGTTTTTGGTAAATATATTTCAATGGAGAGACCTACTGGTTTTACAGTTTTATCATATGTTTACATAATTTATATTTTTATCATTGTGCCAAAGGCCATACCTGTGACTGTACTCGCTGCTATACCTGTGGTTATGTCTGTAAATGGAACTTTGCTTTGTTGTACCTATGGCTATCTCTGATTTTCCTTTTATCATGGATAAATGTTTTTTTTGTACGGTTAGTACTTCGATAATGAAGATAAATTGTAATTAGAAATATTGTATATCTATGATTGTAACAATGGCCTTACTTGTGACTTTACTCGCTGTTATACTAGGGGTTGTCTGTAATTAGATCTTAGCTTTGCTGTACTTCTGTATGCTTAAGCCTGTGGCTGTACCTGTGGTTTACCTTGTGGTTGTGCCTAGATGCCAGAAATACAGCAGGTGTCGTAAATAAATGTTGTTGTACTGTTGGTACTTCGAGAACGAAGTACATGTCAGTCTGGCCGTGTTAGATATTTGGTTAAATCTGAGTCAAATATCTGAGTTAAATAAGTACTTCAAAGATGTATTATTTGCAGTGGCAACATTATTGAAATAAGTTTTTGATAAATTTATTATTTGCAATGGCAACACTGTTGAACTGAAGGTTTGATTATTATTTAAACTTCCGGTGCAATAATTAAATTAAACTTCCGGTGTAACTTAATGTTATTTTAAATTGTAATGTTGATGATAATTGAATTGGAATAATTACAAAGTCATCAAATCACTACTGCGATAATTTAATTGTTGATAAACATTTTATTGTAATGTAAGGAGATTTCAATAGACTTCCGATTGATATTTTAATTGAACAATGTAATGGCTTTGATAAATCATATTATTAATCATACCTAAATTCGATAGTAATTATTCCAATAATTAACAACGAATGTTGTAATTTTGTGATAATGGTTTACTAAATTTGTTATTATGAGATTAGTGACACTTCCTGATAAAATGTATCCGGTTATGGTGTATTGAGACTTCCGTCTCTGTGATTGGTTGATACTTCCGTCTGTATTCTGGAAGTGTACTTGTAAAATATAAAATAAGCGGGAAGGTCTGGGCTCAGTTCAGTCTTGTGTATTTTGGAAGTGGTTGCTTATTATAATCGTGATACTGCCCGTCGATATAAAGATAAGTATATTTGATATTGTCAACTGTAACAATTGATAATTTTATAATGTGTGTTCTGTGTATTTCTGTTATGTGCTGAGAATAATTCTGAATGTGTAGTGGCCATACATAAGACCTTTATATTGAGTTTCTTACCGGTATCTTCTCAATATGGTCGGCCATCCGAACCGGAAGTAGATTTGAGAGTAAATTCATAGTTGTGGCCATAGATATGTTTGAATAAATACTTTCTAAAGTTTGGCCTAAATGATTATTTATTATTGTGACCTAATAAACCCTTTAGTACTCTGATATAGTTAAGTATACCTGATTTTGAAATATGCTATATAATTCGATTAGAATAACCATCCTAACGTTTGAATCACGTAATCTGATACTTATTGTCCATTATCTGAATTGATTAATTTATTGACAATTATACTAGAATTTAAAGGGAGTAAAATCAGTTCAAAATTGTGGTCTTGTGATTTATTTATTAATACCTACCCTACTTTAATTCCGATGTTTCTTCATTCTATAATGTGGAACTTTAAGTAAATAGTAATTACATAACTAGAAACAGTTTAGACAACTTGGCAACTCGGGATTAAAATTTAGCACATCGATATATTCAGATGATATATTAATTTATTTATTTTTAGTCGATATTTATAATCTTTCTAAATGAGATGATCAGCACTTTCTTAATGATGATCGGCCCATAAATCTATCACGCTCGTGGTGTAGCATGATTAGCCGTTCTTAATCGATCGGCAAAGTTAAGGTACCATCGTCGTGCTCGGTACCTGCATGGGTGACCACCTAGTGGTATTTTAAATCGAGCATTTCCGTGCTTCGGAAGTATAAAGCCGTTGGTCCCGGTTATCACTTAATTGTAATAATTGTTAAGCAAGTTGGAGGACTACTAGGCGGCTTGAAAACAACAACCAACAGTAGGTTGACCACTAGCCTACCTCCACCGATCCGTAGTGGGGACGCGTGGTGGAGTATCTGCCCATTCCCTTTCTTCCTAGTTTGTGAAGGGAGGCCTGAAGGGCTAAAAAGGAAGCTAAAGCAATATTGCTACGCAATTCATTTTTTCGAATTCTCGGCAGATCCTAAGTAATTCCAATATTTTTTTGGTAATAATATGCAATTCAATTCATTAAAACATTTGGAATTGATGAATTGTACATTCAAAATTGTGTTTCTATATTATAATTTAATTTATCTGTATCACGTATATGCACAGCAGGTATTCTGTAAGTTTTAACAATTTTGGCATTGGTTAAACAATAAATCAGTTGAATTAAAACACATTTTATTTGTTTCCTTGGACTTATAAGCTTGATTTTTATCATCATAATCACGACATAGTTATACATCTTCTAAAGATGAGTATCAGTCCATGAATCTTATCATAAAAAATATTTAATAAAAATACTATAATAGGAATTTCCAACTATGCTGTTAAAAATAAAAGAAGAATACTTTAATGAGAATTTCCAACTATGCTGTTAAAAATAAAAGAAGCAGTGTAATCTGACCTTTACCAGTGTTCTTGCGACATGATCAGAGTTTGATCGTAATATTTGACCGGGCGCGTTCCGTCGCTTTTTGTTCCGGTCCGCTTGAGGTTCCCACGCTTCAGAGAATTTAATAATAATTCCTCAAATCCTGCAAGTGATGTTTCGAGATACGGATAGACAAAATTTTTTTTTTTTACTTAATTTGTTTTGCAGGTTAATTTAGAAGTAATATTAATTAAAATTCAAAGTAAAATTGCTAATTTTCATTAAACTTAGTTAATTTAAGTTGGACATATCTTGACATAACTCGTTAACCTAACTCAAATATAAATTAAACATGTTTCAGTTTTCCTTTATTTTATTCACTGGAATAAACTAACTTTAGTCTTATGTTACATGGCCCATTCTAGACCTCGGTATACTAAGATACTTCATACTTTGTATTTTGAAATACCTACAGGAGTGGTTGGTGCTTACACCCCATATTTTCTTTTGTTACGTTTCCTATTTCACGAACAAATGAGGGATTGTCTTTCCTAAAGGCTCACACGGAGAAAAAATCCTGTGAAGTTTTTGTTCACAGAATCTAATGAGATCGTAAACACGGCAGATCAGACAAAGATTTATAGTACCTCTGGCCTTGATACGCCACAGTTGCCAAAATCGATAGGTTTTAAGATGAACACCAAAAATATAGAGAAACTCCTTATAATCAACGTGTTGATACTTAAAACCCCATTAATATTAACCCGTTGTTTTCTCGCGAGGAACGCGTGTCCTATTGTAGCAATTGATGTCATTGTAATATTTTTAACAGCGAGCCAAAGTATTGAATCGTTCAAATTGTGTTCATATTCACCATCGAATATTTTTATATTATGTGCTGATACTTTTAGATGAGAATTTACTTTTGCGTGATAAACCATAATTTATGCAAATTATTCACTGTATTAGATTGTAGCATTCCTGTTTCTCTTTCACCCTCATTAAACAGGTTTGCAAGAAAAAATTGCTATTACAAAATGTTATGTTTTGCTTCAAAATAAAAGCTTACATTTTGATAAAGGAGACGGTCGTGTATGTACGTTGTGGGACACAGATTCTATTTGTGTAGATGTACGTGATTAAACGAAGCGTGAAACCCTCTTATATTGGTGAGATAATGTGCTTAAATTAAATTAATGTAATTAAGCGTATTAGAATATAATGAATGTGCTGTCTAAAATTCGTATAATGTGTTGTAATAGGTAGATACTTTGTTCGGAGTTTATTAGATATCCTATAATATATCAATAGAACGTGTTATATCCAAATTATTTTTCAAATTACATGGCAACTGATTTACAAATGTAATGTCAATTAAAAAGGAATTAGCAGGTAATTTATCCACCTATTCTATATATCCTGAAAACACAACATTCGTCAAATAACTGCTTATTATATGTTTTGTAAGGTGAGGTCAGAGAAAATTGTTGGTATAACACATAAATCTCAGTGTTGCACAAACAAAAAGCTTAGATTATTCATGTGTTGAGTACCACTAATTGCTTCATAAATAAGGTTAATATTACTATATGGCGTAAAAGTCAACAATGAGACCCATTTAGTTGGATAACTTTTGCATAATTGGCAATTAACTAGGTTTTAAGACAAATACACGAATGTGTTTGCTCATATAAAAATTGTATTAGAATTTATTTTGCTTTGTCTAACCGTAAATGCTTTTAAAAGCTTTGCGAATTTTATAAGGTTGGGCAACTGATATCTGAAGAATATAAGGATACTATCCTGTATTCCTGCGTTATAATGGGAGCACAATAAAATACGTCTTACGTGAACCAAGTTTAATCGGGAACAGAATTAAAATGTTTACAAAGTACCCACTATAACATTAAGAAATATAACGTCTAACCCACATATATTACAATATCATAGATAAAATCTCTCATCATCATCATCATCATCAGCCTATAATGTCCCACTGCTGCGTACAGGCCTCCTTTCACAAATGAGGGTGAAAGGGAATGGGCACATACTCCACCACGCGTGCCCACTGCGGATTGGTGAAGGTAGGCTAGTGGTCAACCTACTGTTGGAATTTTTCAAGCCGCCTAGGTGGCATCCAACTAGCTTAACGACTATCACAATTAAGTGATAACCGGGACCAACGGCTTTACGTGCCTTCCGAAGCACGGTAACGCTCGATATGAAATACCACTGGACGGTCACCCATCCAGGTACCGACCACGACAGACGTAGCTTAACTTTGCCGATCGATTAAGAACGGCTAATCATGCTACACCACGAGTGCTTCCTCAAAATCTCTCAAATAACACTAAATAACAAGAAACGAAACAATACAATTCAATTACTATACACATAAAACTAAATAATTCAGCCAATCGGAGTTTTAGAATATAAATAAGTGGGTATGGAATAAACTACATAATCAATTAGGGGGTCAAACACACTATAAAATTAGAATTTATTTTAGAAGTTATTAATATTACCTACATTCATTGCTGTTTTAAGTGCTACTTCCACTTCTCGGGAACACGATCTTTTTCCAGAAAATGATCTATCTATGCGCTAAGTTTCATCAAAATACTTTCAGCTATTACAGCGTGACTTATTAACTACCATGCAATACACACAAACATTTTAGTACCAATTCAATTAAAATTTATAATGTGCAATTTAAATTCAATTTATTACATTTTAACTGCTGAGACTGTAAATTCTTACCCCCTTATTCATAATAAAGTTATAAAATGTTGATTAGCTAAAATTCTGAAGTCTTTATCTGACACGTGACATTTGATGATCGAAAGAGTGAGACGGAGGACACTATTACACTGATTTAGTTAAAAAACGATTATGAATAAGGGGGTTAGAATATAAATGTTGTTTGTAAAGGGCTTTAGCATTTTAAAATTATTTTAGTCGCTTTCCTAATTCAATATTTAGTACTGAAACCGATCTGCATAGCGTTGACGATGCAACTGTGTCGTAACGTTGGCTCGAGGTCGTTTCGACACGAATCGCGCTGTGCGATTTATCTGATAAATTTTAAATCGTACAGCTCTGATTTTATTTTTTATTCTACATCGATATTCACTAGTGTGACATCGTAAGATTTTTTTATTTCATTACATTTTGTGATGTACCTATTATTTACGTCACAAGCTATAGAGTGTTTAAAATTGAGTGCACTTTGTGTAAGAAGCTTAAATAAAAGAGTTTTGAGACATGAAAGCATCGAAGCTTTCTACAAGATAAATCTTCATTGAATGAAATGAAAGTGGCTGATATGAAAATTTGTCTTTGTTTAGTGATTATTTACTGATTTTATTTTGTGAAATATATTTTAAATTTCGAGCAGTAGACGTAAGTTCAGCAGACCCATGACCTACGGCAGGGAGTGACTTAGCAATCAGAATATTCATAAGTACTGTTACAATTTTTACGGGGTATGAATAAAAATGAGGCAACCCGGTAAACAGTTATTTATTTCACGATGTTTTTACACGTAAACAGTTATTTTTTACACAAAAGAAACTGAAATAACTAATTGTAGTTGAGATACAAGGTTACTTGATAAATTTGCCAGCTAGACTCAGTGTGTGGGTTTAGGGGTAAGATTTGAATTGGTTTGAAAATAATATAATAATATTGAGCGCCACTGGCAGTAAAGGCTGCCAGTCCTTAAATAGTTGTCCGCGAGTGGAATTTATAAATTGGTACCGCACAATCAATCCGTGAAACACGCGTGGCGGTTAAACGCCCCGACGGAATACACGTAGCTCCCACAGAGTAGGTGAAGCGGTCCTATGCCCCCACGGAACACGTCTCACTACAAACGCCCCCACAGAACAGGTGTGGCGGTCCAACGCCCCCACGGAACACCTCCTGGAATTCGCCAAAATTGTATGTGTTACTAATATGACCGCAAGGTCCGAGCACACAAAGTAGCGGACACCAGCCCTAGGTGTCAGCCATGTGCTCGGTAACACTAACCCTATTCCAGTACAAATTATACAACAAACGAAATAATATTAATATTGTAATTAATAAATAAATTACTCTGCCACAATTGAAGATTTGGCAGAGCAAACCCTACTACTTGCACAGCGTGTGCCATGTGCACAGTGGAAATTACCTGCCACGTGCAGGACCCACATGTTGAAAATTTACACAAAAAGGTTATAGATTCCCTAGCAAAAATAAGGGACACCATAAATACCTTATGGAGGAAAATGTCCCTGCCTCCGGAAGGTGGACGATGTCGACTCCGGTCTGTCGACAGCTTGCCCGTGCTGGTGGCAACGCCTACACAGCACGATGCACTGTAAAATAAAAATACGTTTAATAAGGATTCGACACAAACCGAAGCCGGGAATACAGCATTGTCGTGATGGCGTACTTACGAAAAGGTTAAAAAAAAACAACGTGGCGTGCCCGACGTCCCAAAGATCGGAGCACGCGCCGGTCGTAGATCCACTGAAAATAATAACGACAATTAACCAATCGTACAAAGGCACTAATTGAATTTAAAATTGGAAAAGGTGGAAACTTACCAAAAAACAAGTAAAAAGTTACTTGGGAGTGTGTCTCCAACAAGAACAAAATGGAAAGTGAAAGAGTCATCGTCCGGCACTAAGGAGGTGACACAAGGACGAGACTCGATGCATTCTTCATTCACCTTGACACGAATCGACCGGGAAACTAGCTAATTGCACTCGACTACGTCAACATTCGCAAGGCCAAGGTCGGTCAGTGCAATGGAACGTCACTAAAAAACGTCAGAGTGACAGTCGCATATTTCATCGATCTGTCACCTGAATCAAAACAAACAAGGTTAGGAATTCATAAACAATGTTTATTGTTAAATCAAATGTGAAAAATGATAAAATACGTTGTAAAATGACCATCAGTGTAATTGTAGTGCAAGGGCATATTGGGATGAGCCCACTAGTAAGGTGAGTGCACAGAAAATCGAACTATGTCGAATTTTCTACGTAACAGTACTTACCTCTTACTTTACCTACCTCCTTGTAAAGGTCTATTTGAATACAAATAGATTGCCTATTTTAGTTATATCAAAGCGAACATCAAAGCTAATTAAAATAATGCACTCGTAGTATGTAGAGAGGCAATCCTTTGTTTGTAAACTGCACGGCATTTCTTATTTACGATGGACTTAGCGGACTGGGGCGTGCTGAAAGAGTAAAGGTTTTTGCACTAAAATACTGCACTGAAAAGACACTCTATTCTAATTACTCCATACAGTGAAAATAAAGTCACGTTAGTAGCGACACTACTACTATAGAAACAGCTCGATTCAGCAGAAAATGCTTCCAATTTGTTTAATTGTAGTAATGGAAACCTTTAAAAAAAAGAAAAACAACTCCACTAATGCGTAGTGTTTCAGTTTTTTTAGTTTAAATAGTGTTTTTTTTTCTCTAATCTATACATATAAAATGCTTTTTCCTGAATGACTGACTGATTGATCAATGCACAGCCTAAACCGCTCATCGTAGAGACCTGAAACATGGAGGGTGTGTTCTTTGTATGACGTAGGCATCCGATAAGAAACGATTTTCCGAAATTCTACCCCTAAGGGAGTGAAAAACGGGGCCAAAGTTTTTATCGGACAATGTGATTCCATGTTTCGTATTTTATTGAAACTCATCGCCTAACGGTGTTAAAAAGGGGTAGACAGTTATTTTAGGGGTGATGTGCATCGAAGTTCATATCAATACTCCTTAGTGCTTTTGATTTGAATATTCTTTTACATTTGACATTCCAATTTTAAAGAGTATTGCATTGCACCAAGCTTTTATGTGAGTTCAACTTTTTTTGAACCAAATCGGATTTATATTTTAAACATTTTTGTCTGTCTATTCCGGTTCATAGCTGATGTCATAAGGAGTAACTTAGCTACTCTTATTTATGAAAAATAATTAGTGTTCCGCGCAATAAATATGAGACCGCTCCTCCGCGATCTGCTAGTGTAGGTATAAAAATCAGAAATCGTACACATGTTAAAATAACATTCATACGTATTCAAATTGAATTCACAATATAGCATTTTATGAAATATAAAGTGTGAATATGATAGGCATAAAGACCTGAAACGCGCTATGGAAAAGCATTTTTATGCTCAGTGAGCGATAAAATTTGGGGTAAAAATTATAACTACGCAACATGAATTTTAAATACAAACAAGTCTGAAACAAATACACCTTTTACGTCCAATAAATATGAATAAAGTAGAGATTGAAAATTTTTATCGTATTAAACAAACACATGATTTTATCATTATCATCATCATCATCACCAGCCTATAATATCCCACTGCTGAGCACAGGGGGGCTAAAAAGGAAGCTAAACCAATATTGCTACGCAATTCATTTCTTCGAATTCTCGGCAGATCCTAAGTGATTCCAATATTTTTTGGTAAAATAGTTACTCATTATATACAATCCAATTCATTAAAAGATTTGGAATTGATTAATTGCATAAGATCTGCTTTAAATTCGAATAAATGAATTGCGTTAGCAATATTGCTTAGCTTCCTTTTTAGGGGGCCAGGCCTCCGTTCACAAATGAGGGTGGAAGGGACTTTATCATGTACTAAATGAATATTCTACTATACAACCTACTACATATTCATATGAAGTCTACTACTTAGCAAGTTAGAAACTAACGAGCCATCAACTAGTTAGTTGTTTAATATCAATATGCTCATACTGACCTTAGTCAACAAGATTATGTGAAACATGCCGTTAAATTTGGTATCTCACATGGCATAAACTATAGAATTGCCATGAATGTTTAAAGCTCGGACACACGATCCAACAAATCTGTTGCGTTGCATTGTATAATATGTTTGACAAAGCCTACTATAAGGTGGCTCATTACGTGGAAGACAATAATATATGGTTGTAGTCTCTTCTCTCTGCACTTGCATCCCCCCTGGCTAAGTGACAATTGTATGAAAATAATTGTATTTCCGATCTTTGCCGAATTGCGCCTTTTGCATTCACAAAAATTGCCCCAATTCCATGTCGATGGCATAATACTCCGCTTCATTAGTAAGAATGTATGTCCATCAGTCATGAAGTTGTTTAGCTGACTGTTGCATTTAAAAAGTTAGTAATGTTGTGAAGCGAATTACAAAATGATATTAAATGCGTTCAGTTTCTGATTGTATAACGAACTTTGACAGAGTTTGTTATACGATCAGAACTAGTTATTATGAATAATCATTAATGATGTCAAATTCTATGTTACGACGTGGACAATGTGATATTGTTTAGAGTTGAAGTTGATTTACAATACATAATAAGTTTCATGATATAAACACGCTTAACCAATACTTGGTTAGGCGTGCTTATATCAATATTTTTAAATAGTACGTAGAGACTTTAGAACTTGTTTGCAATGTTTGAAAGATGTACTGTAACCCTCTTATTAATAAATAAGGTGTAAGTCAGTTTTGTACAGTCCTGCCAGTCTTCGAGGCTTGGATGCAGCGACAAGGTGGACGACTCACCTACAGACTTACACAGATAATCACCGGGCATGGGTGCTTCGGTGATTATTTGTGTAGGATCGGACGTGAGGCGACGGCGACCTGCTTCCACTGCGGTGGGAGCGACCAGGATTCCGCATCGCACACGCTCGCAGTGTGCCCTGCATGGGAACCCGAGCGGCGGATCCTGGTCCAAGAGATCGGATGGAATCTCTCCCTGCCAGCAGTCGTGTCGGCGATGCTGAGCGGGGATACGGCGTGGAGGGCCGTAGCCTCCTTCTGCGAGACCGTAATGGTTCAGAAGGAGGCTGCTGAGCGGGATCGGGAGAGGGCCGATCCCACCCGGAGGCGAAGCCGCCGGGGCGCAAATGTGCCTCGTCGCGGCCCCCCTGCCCTGTAGCTCGGGCTTAGAATAACAGCTACGGTGTTCCCCTGCCTGTCGTAAAAGGCGACTAAACGGGGCCTTTGGGGTCGTGGGCAATCAGAGCGGGGACTCTGTGCGCCCAGAAGCGACCCCAAGGAGGACGATGGGTCGATGTGGTCAGACTCATCGTGCGATAGCACAGCGAGGGTGCTGGGGGGAAGTGTCAGACTTCCCCCGGGACGAGCTATCAAAGCGCCGCGCTTGGAGGGGTGAGCAGGTACGCGTTCAACACGAGAGCCCGCCCCCCTCTCTACAGCGCAGATGGCGACCACCGTGGGGTTTTAGCCGGTACAAGTCCGGCATAACCTGGCCGCTCCCCCCGAGGCGGTCGGGTATACTATGAGGATTTCCCCTCGAAAAAAAAAATAAGTCAGTTTTGTAATACCCAGGTATTAAGATAGCCTCATCCCTTTTTGTTTATATGACATTAGAAAGTGACGGATATATTTTAATCCTATAGGTTGTACGTAGTATTTGTATACTCTGAGCTATAGGTATTACTATATACTTGACTTAAACCTTATTTATTAATAAGGGGGTAAGTGTCCATCTAAAAATTATTTAAGGATATTGTTGAAAATCTACCTCGCAACAGTCGCAACTTGAAACTGCAATATAAACTATCATAAACCGGTTTTAACGAGTTACATGGCCGGAGGCGGGCGTTCGTTGTAAAGTTTTACAAACCAGCACGTTTTCTTTCATTGCTTGAAAATTTATGTTTTAATCTATCTCGTAAAATATTGCATTTTCCAGACATCTTTTAAAACTTGAATATTTATTGCAATATTTTTAAGTAGTGCAGTATCTCGTAAAATGACAATTTGGATATCTTTATCTCAAAAATTCCTCCATAATATATCATATTGTCATAAAAAGGACAAAGCGGCGCAGATCTACGGATAAATTGATTCACAATTTGGTAGATCAGATGACTTATTTATGAAACAAAAAACATTAAATTACCATTACAAAAAGAGCGAAGGAAAACTCGTCACGGTTGTGCTTACCATGAATACTTATTTATAGAGCTAAAGGGACGCCCAAATCATAACTGTAAAACTTTTTGATTGTTGCGATGAAATATACCTATAATTATGTATATACGTGTGGTATACCTACAGGGTTATTCATTGTAAACAATATTTGGGAAATCAGTTTTATCATTAGGTTTTACCAATAGAATTGCTCCTGCTGAGTTCTACGCCATGCTAATTTTGTGACAAAACTAAACTAAATCTAAAAAAATATTAGCTATTATTAGTATAAAAATGTTATTTTGACAACCATATCTTCGTTTTATGAAACTGCAATCTAGTCGGTATCGGTTCTCCGGTATACTAAAAACAAGTTGTTATTCGAAGAAGTCAACATCAATATTTTGTCTCGTCAATTGTTTCCATGATCCAGGTTCGATAGGTACATAATTCAGGCGCGCGGTGGCCGTCCACAGTGCTGTCAGGAGCAGCTCCACACTCATTTGTCAACAGGCTGCTATAACAGGTTACCAGTAGCTCCGACATTTGCATGCGTTCCTATCTAACTTCGTAATCTCTATTAATGTGGAACCCATTACTATTTGTAACGTGCCTAATCTCCTAGTGACCTCGTAGATGGGGATCCTTACTACACTCTTCATCAAAAAAATCTAAACAGTACTGCATGTACTATTCAGGCGGTATTTAAATAAAAAAAACCGGCCAAGTGCGAGTCAGACTCGCGCACCGAGGGTTCCGTACAAACCTGTCGGTATATAAGTAAATGGTAGTATAGACCTGAGTATTTGATATTAATTTCAATTTATGACCTATTAAAAAAAAACTACTTACTAGATCTCGTTCAAACCAATTTTCAGTGGAAGTTTGCACCGTAATGTACATCATATATTTTTTATAGATTTATCATTCTCTTATTTTTATATTATGAAATATCGCTTTTTTTACTGAGCTTTGAGCTGAGCTGAGCGTGATTGTTACCTAAGCTCTGTGATATACATCCAAAGAGATTTTTTCCTAACAAATATGGATAACTCGCCCACGGAAGCCGCCCAAGTTGTGGCGTTGCTGGATTCAGGGCATAGTCAGCGTGTTGTGGCTGCACGATTGCATCTTACCCTCTCTGTTGTGAATAGAGTATATCATCGCTATCGGGAGAATGGTATGTTTACTCACCGTCCAGGATCTGGTAGAAATCGAGTCACGTCTGAGCAAGATGACTGGTATATTGTGTCAGTTTCTCTAAGAAATCGTCACATTAACTATATTCAACTGCAGCAGCGGCTCCGTGAGGTTCGAGGATTTACTGTGAGCGATTCTACCATTAGAAGAAGATTATTAGAGCGTGACCTGAAATCAGCTAATGACCTAAAATTTACGGTAGACCACCGAAGAGCGCGCAAGTTTGGTCATACCTTCAATGGAGCATAGTGATCTTTTCTGACGAGAGTAAGATCATGCTTTATGGTAACGACGGAATAATGAAGGTGTATCGAAGAGAAAGAGAGCGTTTTTCACAGAAAGTATCAGTTATGGTGGCGATTCATGGACGCTTTGGGGAGGAATAAGCGTCGACCTCGCTTACCGTTATTAAATAGGTCACGTTACATCGAAGAGTGTCTGGAGCCGCATGTGGTACCCTACACACATTTTATTGGCGAAGCCTTAATTTTTATGCAGGAAAATACCAGGGCTCATATCGCAGGCATTGTAAATGAATACCTGAGCGATGTCGGTATTACGGTAATGGGCTGGCCAACTATAGAGGCCCGGATATGAATCCCATAGAACACCTATGGGATGAGTTGAAGAGATGAGTCAGAGCGCGAAATCCTGCTCCGGAGACGCTTGGCCAGCTTAAAACCGTTATACATAAAGAATAGTACAACATGCCATAACACAAGATTGTGACTCTCATCCGTTCCATGAGGAACCGCATGGAAGTAGTCATTAGAGTCCGGGCAGGAAATACGAGATACTGAATACAATTTCATATTTTTTTTTTGTTTTACGTCTTTGTTTCTAACATTTTACAAATTCTTCATAAAGAGAAAAAACATACCTGTTGAAAAAAAAACACTAAAACTAAAGAAATTTAATTTTCATTTGAAACATTAATATTTGTTAAACGATACCTTATAACATCCGCAACTAACTGGCATTATTATTATTTTTTGTATTTCGTTATTTGCAAGTTTAAAATTATACAAAACGCAGATCAAATAAAAAAAACAAAAGAAAGAAGTGATTGATCGGTTTGTTTTTGACCATTCGTTTCCATTCAGTTTGCGTGTTCAATTCTATTTCAGTATTCATATAAAATGGTGTGTATTTCGTAGATGAATGTATACAGAAAGCTGGAGGATTATGACCTATGAAAAATACAGAGCGCTCGAATACGAATCATTTTGATACCAAGCCAATTTAGAAGGGTTTTTACATACATCCGCAATTGGTGTGCCTATTCCTGTATTAAAGCTTAACATCAATGTCACCGTGTGAAAAGATTTGCACAAAAAGTTCCCTCGTAAGCCAATAGAAAAGTAAAAGCCAACTTCAAAGTTAACATCAAAGGTCACTTGAAGACTTTCGATGACCATTTCTTTGAGAAGAAACAAGGTAACGACATTGTACGAACAACAAAGGGTCTGGTTACGTGTACACGGTATTTTGATGAAAAGCTGTTGTAGTATGCCTGTGGGTGTACAAGGTTTACATGCTGTCAACATGCTTGTTAACCCGTCAAGGCTAAATATGCGAGATCGCTGGGTTTCCGGTATCAATAATTAAGACATTACAAAAGCAAACAACGTTACAAATTCACAATATATTTTAAGCATATTTCATTACTTGATTGTGACCTGTATTGTGCCTATGTAAATAAATAAATAAATAAATTACCAAATTATTTGTTAAGTTAATATCAGAAAACCTGTAATTGGCTTTTCATTATGTTTATTATTTTTTACTTATGTACCTACCTCAATAATAATAAGCTGTTAGTTTCGTAAATAAATAAAATAAAATAATAACAAAATCACAAAGGAAGAGAATTATTTTATTTGAATAAAAAAACCACTTACGAAAAATAAAAAAAAATAAAAATAAAATATTGTCACTGCGTTAATAGCGGACCGTTGTTAAATTTACTATAATTTGATTGTAATATTATTATGATATTAGGTAATGTTAGAATTTACCTATTTATTCCGATTTCTGTGGTGAGAATTCAGAGTGGTAAATCTTGGCACACATCCGCGGGACAGCGTTTTAGTACAAATATTATATTTGTTTCATTTAATTTTGGTTTTGTTTTAATATTATATGACTCATTATTTAGTCAACATTTTGTTTCGATGGCGGAATCATTCGGTTGTATAATATGAAACGGATTTGTTACATACAGCCCTGTTTTCCGTCGTGTTATTTTCGTCAGGCGCATCGCCTATTGAATTTACATGCGCCGGGCGCGCTACCATGACAGTCACTTCATGCATATGTATGGCCTTATGCAAACTGCAACTTTGCCTTTCATTGAATAAAAATATTTGAAATGTGATAACGAGCCGTCGTTGCGTCATGCTTTGCCATTCTCTTTGTGAAAATATCATTCAATGGTTTATCTATCAACGCGTGAATTTGAAAGTCATACAAACACTAACTTTAGCAATAGAATTTTATGGCAAAAATAAATCAAGTACTTGTCTAATAGTATAATATTAGTACCTGCATGACAGAAATTAGCTCGGTGTAAAAAAAAAATTAAAAAAATATAAAAGATTTATATAACCGGAATGGGGATCGAACATACGGCCTACGAGAATTTTAATGCTTATACTACTGAGCTATCGCTTATAAAATATACAGCTGCAGTGACATTAATGATATTACCCGTACCAGCCCAAAGACAAGATGGTAATCGACAATCGTTACTAAACGATGAACCTTTGTATGGGATTGACATTTCAAATCATCACCTGATTTTTAACAATCTCTTTATGTCAATCCCATACAAAGGTTCATCGTTTACTAACGATAACGGTTGTCGATAGCCATCTTGTCTACTGCCCCTGGGTACTTTGCGCTTTATTGTACGCTTTGCTTGAAAACTCCTACGTAAATGCGACCTAGGTAAATCGATTTTTCATCCCCCAAAATCAGCATATAGAAAATATAAGCGAAATCATTAGACCTGTTTTCTCTCTGTAGATCTCAAAAAAATATAGAAATATTGCTCGTTTAGTTAAGTATAGGATAATATTCTGTCTTGGGAGACCGGCGGGCTTAGAGATTTTTCAACCAATGCATTAGCTTGGCCATCCAAGGAAGGAGGAAATACTGCCAGCCCTCTGCGAAACGTTTACATTATAATACTTGTGTAAAAAAAACCGCACTGCTATAAAAGATTTTTTCAATATAAAGATTTTATTTTTACATGTAAGTAATATACATTTATTGGTTTAGAACTGCTATTGCAATTTTAACGGTTAATAATTACACATAAACGTAATAAAATACAGCAGTCGTTCTTTTATTGAATTAACATTTTAGAGCTAATTTGTACTGCTAAATGAGCTACATACATAGGTATTTATAAATTGTGGTGACTATGAGCCTTCAGTACCTTATTAGTAGTACCTACATAAAATGAATCTCTAGAGCAGTGAATACCTTAATTTAGGTAGCTAAATACGCTTGCCGTAACTGGGCCAAGTCTGATGATAAGTACACAAACACAACCACGGCCCCCAGTCCCCGGCGGCCCCGCTATCCCGGGCTACGGTAGCGGTCACGGTAACGGCGGGGCAGGGGGTGCTAAGAGTCTCCGGCAGAGATCCGGCTACCAACAACGACGACTGGACCTGGTAACATATAATGCACGGACTCTGAGGACCGACGAGAAGCTCATTGAGCTGGAGGAAGAAGTGGACAGGTTGCGCTGGGATATTATAGGTTTATCAGAGGTCCGAAGAGAGGGGGAGGACACGATAATCCTTAAATCCGGTAACCTGTTCTACTACCGAGAGGGTGATCACCTGTCACAGGGTGGTGTCGGGTTTATTGTCCGCAGGCCCCTCATCAAGAATATAGTGAGGATAGAGAGTGTCTCACCGAGAGTCGCATACCTGATACTCAGAATTACCAAACGGTATTCGCTGAAGGTCATCCAGGTATACGCTCCGACCTCATCACACCCAGATGACGAGATAGAGACATTGTATGAGGATATCTCACGAGCCATACATGCCTCTAAAACTCACTATATGGTATTGATGGGGGACTTTAACGCGAAGCTAGGCATTAGGAATAGCGATGAGCTGAGAGTGGGGCAGTTTGGAATTGGGCAGAGGAACCCTAGGGGGCAACGGTTGGCCGACTTCATGGAGTTGGAGGGACTCTTTATGATGAACTCCTTCTTCAAAAAGCGGCCGCACAGGAAATGGACCTGGAGTAGCCCCGATGGTTCCACCAAAAACGAGATAGACTTTATCTTGACGACAAAGCGGCAAATCTTCAGTGATGTCTCTGTGATCAACAGGGTTAAGACCGGCAGCGATCACCGGTTAGTAAGAGGCACACTGAACCTGAACATCCAGGTGGAGAGATGTCGTCTGGTAAAGTCTACGCTCCGACCCCAATCTGCATATATCCAAGATCCTGAAAGCTTTCAGCTCGAGCTTCATAATCGCTTCCAATGCCTAGATGATTGCGCGACTGTGGACGATACAAACAACAGGCTCGTGGAAACTGTCCATGCGGTAGGATCAAAGTTCTTTAAGACCCACCGCACGAATAGAACCCAAAAACTCTCGGATGAGACTCTCAAACTCATGAAGCGACGACGTGAAATGAAGTTGCAGTCTTCAGCTGATACAGCCGAATATCGGCAGCTAAATAGGCAGATCTCAAACGCAATGCGACACGATGTACGCCTCTTTAATACTTCATGTATTGAAGAGGCAATAAAACAGAACAAAGGTTCTAAAGTGTTCGCAAGAGACTTGTCTATTGGTCAAAGCCAACTGACCAAGCTGAAGACCGATACCGGCAACATCATTACGTCAAAGCATGAGATCTTGAGAGAAATCGAGAAGTTCTATGGACAGCTGTACACCTCGTCACAGAAACCAGATGCATTACCGGTAAGTGACGTAAGAGCCAAGTTGACCCGACATTACACCGAAGATATCCCGGATGTCAGCCTGTACGAGATTAGAATGGCTCTGAAACAGCTTAAAAACAACAAGGCGGCGGGTGAAGACGGAATTACAACAGAGCTTCTGAAAGCGGGTGGTAAACCGGTACTTGTAGTCCTTCAGAAGCTATTTAATTCCGTCATACACGAAGGTACAACGCCAGAAGTATGGAGTGGAAGCGTGGTGGTGCTCTTCTTCAAGAAAGGCGATAAGGCCCTATTGAAGAATTACCGCCCGATCTCCCTCCTAAGCCACGTTTATAAGCTGTTTTCGAGAGTCATTACGAATCGTCTCGCACGTAGGTTTGACGACTTCCAGCCTCCCGAACAAGCCGGTTTCCGTAAAGGCTTTAGTACCATAGACCACATACATACACTCCGCCAGATTATACAGAAGACTGAGGAGTATAATCGGCCATTATGTCTGGCGTATGTGGACTATGAGAAAGCCTTTGATTCAGTCGAGACATGGGCGGTGTTACAGAGTCTACAGCGATGCCAAATTGACTATCGCTATATCGAAGTGTTGAAGTGTTTGTACAGCAAAGCCACCATGTCAATCCGAGTCCAGGACGAGAGTACGGTACCAATCCAGTTGCAGAAGGGTGTAAGACAGGGTGACGTAATTTCCCCGAAACTCTTCACCACTGTAATGGAGGATGTATTCAAGCTCTTGGACTGGAAGGGATATGGCATCAACATCAATGGCGAACATATCACTCACCTTCGATTTGCCGATGATATAGTTATAATGGCGGAATCGCTGGAGGCTTTGAACATCATGCTCAATGACCTCAACAGAGTTTCCCAACAGGTAGGCCTAAAAATGAATATGGACAAGACAAAAATTATGTCAAATGTTCATATTCCGCTAATGCCGGTGATTGTTGGGAGCACTGTTCTCGAAGTTGTAGACGAGTATGTTTACCTCGGACAAATTGTCCAATTAGGTAGGTCCAACTTTGACAAAGAGGTCAATCGAAGAATCCAACTCGGCTGGGCAGCTTTCGGGAAGCTACGGCATATCTTCACGTCCAAAATACCTCAGAGTCTGAAGACAAAGGTCTTCAATCAGTGCGTGTTACCAGTGATGACATACGGGACAGAGACGTGGTCTTTCACTGCTGGCCGCATAAATAAGCTCAGAGTCACTCAGCGAGCTATGGAACGAGCTATGCTCGGAATTTCTCTACGTGACAGGGTCCGAAATGAGGACATTCGTAGGAGAACAAAAACGACGGACATAGCTTGTAGAGTTAGTAAGCTGAAGTGGCAATGGGCAGGCCACATCGCTCGAAGAGCCGATAACCGATGGGGAAGGAAGGTTCTCGAGTGGCGACCACGTACTGGAAAGCGCCGAGCGGGACGACCTCCCACCAGGTGGACGGACGACCTGGTCAGAGTCGCTGGGCGCCGCTGGATGCAAGCGGCCCAGAACCGTTCGAAGTGGAAATCAATGGGGGAGGCCTATGTTCAGCAGTGGACATCCATGGGCTGATATGATGATACAAAAACTCACGTTGTTTTAATTGAAAAACAATAACAAATAGAAGTTGTTAATTAATTTGAACCCGTTAATAGAACAAAGTGTTTCATATCGATTTAAAAATGCACTACTACGGGTGTGAAGATGCTTCTTATACAAACAAGTTTAATTAATTGCTTTTCTGCTTCGACGAGAAATTTAACTTCAGTTGAAACCGGTTTTATTGTTCCCTCGATTTCAGACTAACGTCTACAAAAGCTGCCGTAAATTGAATATTGTGATTTCACTGTTAAAACTTCCGTACTGTTTTGTGTTTGTTAAATTGATTGAGAAAATATACATTTAGAATATTAGTTGTTTCATTTTAAAAACTAATTATGAACTGACTGGTACTGCTTCGTTAGTAGGCTGGCTTCAGATCTGAAATATAGGTCAGACTTCAATGTGGAATAATTTTAGCTAGGTTGATATCCCGCAGACGACAAAATGGTATGCCGAAGCCATTTCTCATTTTATATTTTGATTGATCCAGAAAGTAATCTTCAAATGAGCAATATTATTTTTCGATCCCCAAGGGGTATAATTTTACAAACAAATAGCTAATTCCGCTAGCTCAAAACCCAGAAGTTTTATCGAAGAAATTTTCCTATTTAAGAATATTAGGGATGCTTACCTCTGTCTATAAGGACCAAAATGGCATGGCGATAAGGGTACAATTTGTAAATGATTGAGGAAAAGTCAAACAAAGTTTGCTGTAAAAAATATCCCGTGAGATTTTTGGTAAGGATTTGTATACAAAATTGACGATAAATATAATTTCTTCTTCTTAATAAATACAGTCTTTACATTATTTCATACAAGTTGTAGCAAATTATCCTTATTGACTTATTATTAGTACCTATCGTAGTCGTTATTATAAAGAAATCGATTTGTTCAAAAAAACATAAATCAACCCACGTTATTAGCTTTCATCCATCTCGACTATCCAGGCAGAAAACTTTCCTCAACCACACCTCTTTATAAATAGTTGGACACCAAATCCAAATGTTTATACAATAAGGGAAGGGGTTGCTCGCTTAGCAGTTGCAATAACAGTGCGGGGTCGATGGGCCGTCCGTCAACACGTTCGCACTTGACACGAGTTCCACATTCAACCGATGGTTTATTCATGGGCCCATGAGCCTCTCAAGCCTCAAGTAAGTGCACAGACTCGATGGATTGTTCGTCTCGCAGCAACGTATACAAATGGTATATTTAGATTTTTGCCAATCTCTCTTCGTCTACAATGTTTTTAGTTTAAATATATAATAATATTTTTTTTCTGTATTCGTTTTATTTTTTGTCGTTATCTACAATTTGCATAATATCATAGCCGCCAATAAATGTCTATTTGCTAAGAGAAGTAGCACGAGCACATTACTTTCACTCCATCTGTTTTATGTGCATAGAGCTAGGCTCTATCATATTGAATAAAAATATTTTTTTGCCAATTTTGAATTCATGCTACCAAATAACGCTACGTACCTACGCAAAAACAATCCTGGAACCAAATACCTCGAATCCAAAAATAGCAATCTAATAATACTTACTTGTGAAGGTTGTTACCACCGACTGAAAGGGGTAACGTTAAGCATTGCGGCTAATTTGTTGATTGTCGTTCGTAGAGACACGAAATAAAATGTCTATATAGCTACAACAGTGTTTTTTGACTATGTTGATTCGTAAATATACAAGTAACATAGATTTTGTAGCTATTATCACTTTGCAACTATTTGTCCTTGCAAGTAAGGTCACCTTAGTATGAAAACTGAACTGAAATACAAACGTACAAGACTTCAGTCTTTAGAGACTAGAATCAGTCTTTAGATTAGTCTACAGACAGAAATAGTCTCTCTAAGCTTATAGAAGTAACTATTTATGATTTGGTCAGTTGAATTGTTTCGTAAATGCGTGTCGTATGTCCAATAGACACAAACTCGGCACAGCTCTCTTGTGGTAGCCGAACACTGAAATCAAATTAGCCGACTCCCTTTGACGAAGTTCCAGTTTGTTCACTACACGCTCGCTCTACCTGCGAAATTATTAACTAGCTAACTGGGTGACACTAAATCTGTGTATGTACAAGATATGTTTACTTACGCGTCATGCATTATTTAGTGTAAGAAAGGCTCAGAGGTCACCTTGTCATAGACTGTAGCACTTTTAAATAAATAAATAAATATGCTGGGACTTTCCTCACACACGGTCATCTGATCCCAAACTAAGCAGAGCTTGTACTATGGAAACCAGATAAGTGATATAATACATATACTCCTTTTTGTTTGTAAATACATACAATTACACGCAGACTCAGGCCATACAGACATGTTTATACACAAAAATGCATGTCCTGTGTGGGAATCGAACCCACGACCTGTGGCGCGATATGTGTAATCTTAGCTAGAGTCTTACTTAACCAACCGCGCCAGCTGGCCCGTCAAATATTTTATAAATTTTATAATACTAGCAACCCGCCCCAGTTCCGCACGTGTGCAATTGACTAATGTGGCATCAATTATATTTATTTATAATAGCACCATTCGGTACATTCGTTAGCGCTTTGATATTATTCTTCTTGATGTCTTGTCTTGGCGATTTTTTTTTTTATTAATATTTTAGCCTTTTACAGGTCGGTTATCTGAAACTGGTAGGTACGTTCAACACATTTAAACGTTGCGCTTGTAAAGTATCTGTGAATAAGCGCGCGGTTTGACTTCGCGCTGAATGTGTATCATGACAAGTCTGTCCGTGTTCCTCGCATGCAGTCAAGCTTATGAGTATGAAGGAGACAGTTACTGTTTTGCTTTTGCTACTGCTCATAAATGTAGATTGCTATTATTTTACATTCGTCCATTAGAATTGACTGACTGCTTCGAATCAGTAATAATTTAATAAAACATACTGTATCATGAAATTACATATGTGTGAGTAGTAGTACTGTGGAGGAGACAACTATCGGTAACCGTCCTGTGATAGGCTGTTAGGGTCATCGCTCACTATGTCAGCACCGCTCCATCGCAACAACGGCCCGGCACCGCCTCAACTCAATCCAACCACTAGCTGCCCCAGCGCGCCGCCTGCGAGGTGGCAGCTCGCGGGCGGTACGTCGCCAGTGGAATTGGTGGCGCGGCGTTGGCAAGATATCGCTTTTTTGCGTCACGCAGCAAGGGAGCGGACCGTTCGCTGGAAGCGTGTGTGATTTCAACGAAGACCAGTTTAATTCAGTTTAGTGAAGCTCATTAAGATTCACTTATGCAATAGCCCCGTAGGCTGTCGTTAACATATAAGCTGTAGTGAAATTATATATCTTACTATTTGCGTGAAATATATATAAAATATAAAACCGTAGGTTAAAACTCGATTTTTCGCCCCCTATATATAGCAAATTTCATTGAAATCGTTGCAGCCACTTTCAAGATCTCAAAATATATTTAAATACAGCTAGTTTAATACATAGTATAGTGAGTGTAGGAAACTTTTAATGAAAGTTTCAAACATTGTTACACAAGGATATTATAATAATAGTGTAGTGAAAAATTAATTACTGCGACCTAGCCACTTGAGCAAGTTTGGTAGCAATCCAGTAAAGTTTTAAATTATACGTTTTGTGAATTAATTAAAACTGTCTAGTGCAACTTGTTTACTGAATCAGTTGTTTATATACTTGTACATAGTACCTATGTATTTTTGAATATTAGATACCTACTCATGAAGTTTTTGCAACTATCTTTGTTCCAACTTTTAAACATGGTTGTAAGTTATGGTTGTATCTTAAATTATTTGAAAACATCCCTTAAAATTACATATCTGAAAATTTTCTAACTTGAAGACATGTATTTCAAACTTAATGAACACTCTTTATTTTTTCATTTTCTTTATTTTTCATGAACGAACGCTGGCATGCAGTTAACCCTCATGATGGCAAGTGGCCCCGTCATCTATGGAGATTAGGACTACAAAGAGATCACCAATATGCTGCCGACGATTACAAAGCTAAGGTTTCAAGTATAAGTGCTTGGCGACAGATTTTACTCTGGGGTTGTTACCCAGTCAGTTGGGTACCTACTACAGGGTACCTTAACTTAACTTGTAAATCTTAGAAATAGTAACTATTAAAATACCATTATTCTATAAAGATACTTTAAGCTAAGGCTAAAAATAAATCGCCTTTCCTCAACTACAAACCAAAGGCATAGAGCAAGTGTTACAGAGAGACTATTGGAGAGTGATAAAGCGTATTATTAAGTTGAGCCACTATTCACACGAGCAAAGCGAAATCCAATTCAGAGCTAATAAAGCGAGAATGTATGGAATCAAGTTGCTGTAGAGTTCACCTGAAAACCGAGTGCGACTGAAGCGGGCCCGCGCAGCCGCTAGACTAACTTGCGACTGCGAACAAACTACTCCAAGCGAACTGTAAATTAAGATTAGAACTAACCGGCTGCACAAGCAAACTTGCACGAAAATATTTGTTGTCTCCAAAGCTCGTGTGCTGTGAATGTACACGAAGAATTTTCAGCGCGGTACAAGTTGCAACGTTTGTTACCAACTTTTAACTTTGATATAGTGCTTGATTGCAGTTATTAATTTGTACCAAATGTAGTGTTGCACGTGAATAGAAGATATTGCAGCTGTGCAAACTGCACTTATTGCACATAATCGAACACTTTTGTATTCCTGCTTAGATTTTACACATATGCATATGCACTACAACATTGTATATTTATTACGATTAAAAAGGTTGTGAAGTTTTGGTTACGGTTTTCACCATATTTTTGGTAAGAAATATTATATATAATTATGTTGTCATGTTATTGAAGCTATCTCTCATCTGCCAAAATCCTACAGACTACAATATCAGAACTTGTTGTAGTAATCTGAACTTATCTGTTTTGAACGCTCACGCTCCAATAATTGTTATTTTCAAGCAGTTCAACCATCCCTCGATTGGCAGCATCAAAGTAACGGTGACCTTGCAACGTAAATCGTTGCTATAATTTATTTTAGTTGTCACTTTTAAAATGATGTTTCGAATTGTACCTTCTTTCAATTTTACTTTACTTTATTCAGGGCAACACAGACAGAATAACAATAATAGGTTCAGTCAAACCAAGTCAAACAAACCAAAAATAAGAGAAATATAACGAAAGTTCGCCAGTGAGATAAGATAAAGGTGTAAAAATGGTTTATAGATAGGATCCTCTCTAATGAGGTCACGTTAAGTCACATTATCCTCTGAGTAAATTAAGTATATTGATCAAGCTATACTATACGATAGCTCCTATTACATCCACTCAGATATAAGATTAGCAGAAGGAATAGGTACTAATATCGGAAATCAAATGTCAATACTCATCAATAGAATGTATTAAGCTCATACATTCGAGGTATAGAAACAAATTGAAATCGTGCCAGAGGTTCTATTATTTGCCGTCAATATTGCAAGATTCTAGATGCGCGTATAATCTAAGTTTATTTATGGTGTATAAACTCCGTGTGTGTACATCTTACCAGCGGCATAGCGAACGGTTAACTTCAGATACTAATTCACAAGTGTATTTGGTACCTCTTATAAAGCGTTGCTTGACCTGTAAATATTCTGTCGTATAGTATTAAATTGCCGTTGTTCTTGAATTGAGCTCATCTACTAAGTGTATTGGATTTTTAAATTTATGAGAATTTGAATTTTATGGCAAAAGGATTATTATGCATTGAACATATGAAACATATTAATTTGTTATTTATTTATTATTTTAAAATTGTGTGCAATCACGCTTTATGAAGAATTGGATGATTAATACAATTAGTCAAATATAATATGGATTTAATAAATTTGTAGAATCGACGTATGACAATCTTGGTCACAAGTTGCTAGAAGTTATCAAAATTGACCTCTAATTGTTTGGCAGAATGCTAAGAGCTAATTCTTTACGGCTAATGAGGTCCCTGCGAGATCTGCTCCACCTCGTCAAACTTTACGCAGGACATAACCACCATAACCATGGTCAAGTAAAATATAAAATAATATTTTGGATAACTTCTAGCAACTTGTGAGCAATATTGTAATATATGTTATAATGTTGTTCATAATGTGACGTAGAAGCAGAATTTTGAAAAAAAATTGTTTTTTGAAAAAATTGCATTTTCCGAAAATACTAATTTTGTTCTATAAATTTTAATGGCATATTTAATATTTATTTTCTTAAAAATTTTGCTCGGGGTTGTTTTCAGCGTTTTTCTCTAAGACCTGTAGTTCAGAAGTTGCCCACACTGGCAACTGACTGGAAAAAAAACACCTGTATAGCTAACCATACACCTACGGATGTGTCCGACGGGCACGTCTCGGATAAGATCTGTGTTTTCCACACACACGGGCGGATATACCCGCCGTGCCGGGCGTTCAGAGGTATCAGTTCCAGTCACGCGGTCACGGCCATCAGCTGTGTCTGCAATGTCTCATTCTAAACAAACTTTAGCTGTATTGTGGGCTATGTGGGTCAATAAACATGTTGGCTTTCTTTCTAAAAAAAAAAACTATTTTACAAATACAAAAGAAAATCTTATCTTTGACCTTCCATAAATATGGTCATGTCCACAGGATATACACCTAAATAGATGATGCGAGTGTATGTACTTCGCGTGTCAAAATCTGGGCACAAATGGGGCACAATATTCTTCTTTTGAAACTGTTTCGCGCGGACAGGGAACTCGCATACCTAAGGCTGCATGTCCACCAGTGATGTGTAGCGAGGGATATGTTTAGCTGACAAATAATATAGGATAGCTTCACTTTTACTTTAAAAATCTAATGCCAGCCTAACTATCAAACTTGTGACCTTATGGTAGGTACAAAAAAAGTTACACGCTTGGTTTTCAAACGAAGAGAGGGACTTGCGTTATCTATTTATATTTATGTCTGTGGTCATGGCTTATAAAGCTCTATGAAACTTGTGCAAAACAGTTTATTGTCGCTAAATGCTATTGCAATGACAAAAACGTGTGTTCGCCATTAGGTCGATAGCGTGCAATTGAGGTGTAATAATAATAAATAAATAATAATTATAAATATCCTGGGATGTTTTTCACACACGGCTATCCGATCCCAAATTAAGCAGAGCTTAGTGCTAGAATCTTAACCAACCATGCCAACTGGCCTGTCAAATCAGGCGGGCACATCTGTTGTCGCCCACACAAGCACGGTTGAAGCTCGGATGTTTCCGCCCCGTGCCCGATCCGCTCGTTTTGAGCACGGGCGGCAGGCAAGCAGCGGGCAGGCATATCCGCACCTTTTTCCACCATACACGGTCTGCTCTCTCTAAGTATATACTGTAGTCTTTGGTCTCATCGCCAGTCATGACTGTCGGGCAGACCGTGTATCTGACAGGCACGCACATCGGTACGTGTATGGCTAGCTTATAAGTAGGTATGCGATGTTTTACGAATTGTTGACAAAGCTTTTCAACATCAGACGTAACTTTGACATGTCTCAGTTCAGAAATTTACTCCATTCAGTTACCTGGAACCAACCAGGAATACCTGGATACACTTACATACCATACCTCACTCATTTCCATAAGTTAAATCCCATTTCTAAATATTTACTATTCCGTACTATATATATATAGTTAAGCTATATATATATATATAGTTAAGTAAGCTAAATCTAATATGCAATTTGTAAAGTTTACTGAAACAACTTGGTTTATCTAAGTTTCGAATATAAATATTTCATTTGTAAAATTCATTTGACAAAAATTACTAATTGTCAAGAGAAAATACAAATAAGTATTTAATAATGCTAAGGTATTTGGTTACCTTGACGCAAATGGCCCGAGTTCCAAACAGCTAAAAGTTTTCAGAGTAGGTATACGGTCTGCCGCACAATAATGGACTAAATGTACGTCAGTCATAATTACTAAGCGAAGTGCGTATACATTTACAAGAGCAAGTTGAAAATTATTCAGGATTAACCTAAGGTCTATTATATTTAAATTAACTAAGAACTTAGATAAGATCATTCTAAAACTTTCCTTTCATAGTAAACCCTCAATTTTACTTTTAGGTAAAACCAAAATAACTTTAATCTAAGCTCTCATCCCGCAGATTTTAACTTTATAATCTGCATGATCAATCAATTTCAGAAGCTAGAGTTTTTATTTCAAACAAAGAGAAAAATATGAATTTGAATCGCTTTATTTAAACTTACAAATGAAATATTGGCAATCCATTAAAATAGAGATTGAATTTTCAGTACAAATGAATTTATAATGAAAATGGATGGGCAAATTAGTTGAAAACATTTGAAAGCCCTGATGTGTTCACAACTAGGCATTCAACTTTCAGAGACGGAAATTAATAAGTTTAAATACCACTTAATATTTTCGACATTACTAAGTTTTGGCTATACACCTTTACTTTACACCCTTATGAAATAGGATACTTTAAATTTTATGTTACCTTATTTTTATGTTTAACGATTAATGATACATGAATGATATCAAGTATTGGCAAAATGTAATTATTTAATCTAATTGTAGTACGATCCAAACTTTTGGCAAAATTTTACACAGCTGATGCACGTTGACAATTACGCGGAACGGTTGGCATGATTATCGAGGGTTCGATCCCCATTCAAGACGCACATTTGTGTGCATGATGTTGATATGCTGTTGGTTTTGAGTCTTTAGATATAAATATCTATATAAGTATATATTTATAACTACTACTATGTAGGTTATCAGTTAATACCTGTCTCCCGCGGTTTCACCCGCGTTCCCATGATAAAATGTAGCCTATAAAAATGTAGCTTCATATTAGTACATTACTATTCTACATCCTACATCCAAACCTCAGTCCAAACTTACAATCTTTACCTCTTTATAATGTTAAAATAATAAATTTTAAGTATAGTTTATTTTAGTTTATTCCTATCGTTGAAATTCGGCTGATGCAAAACGTTCACAGCTGTCTTTCATCAGAGTCTATTGAAAGCCACAATACACTATCATATGCAAATGAAAACTGACCCCGATTTGGAGCTAGAGTTATTGGATTGACTTTTAGGCTCAGCCAGTTTTGGATCAAGGATAGATCAACGTTGGTTCACTAGTGCAAAATATTGCATGAAGTAATTAACTATTTTTGCCTATCTATCTAATTTGACCGAAGTTTGGACGCAGTAGTTTTGGTTATAATTGGCATGGCATCGCACCACCATTGCACCTTGAACATCAGTTGCCAATCACCTAACAGTGTATTGCGGCAACTGCACTTGAGAACCAGTTACCTTCTTGGCTTAGTGTGCTTACCTTTGGCCACACCATCACCAAGTTTATGGTCGAACTCAAACCTATGAATAGAAAAATATAGAACAAAAAGTTTTAACACATTGTTATATGGAGAGGGAATGAGATTGTTGATAAAGAAGACAGAAATCGAGAGAACGGATGATGGGCGTTTTGGTTACCCCTTCCAACAGCAATAATTGTAGTATCGTTGAAAAGGACTTTCCAATAGGAACAATGTTTGCTATGACGACTTTTACCAATTCGTAATCCATTCAGAGTTATTCCGGTATGAAAATGACTTATTTAGAAGAAATAAAAATAAAATAAAGTAATGTAGCATCAAACCATTAATTCGTCATTAGTGAATAAATAATAGAATATCTATACTAATATAATAAAGCGGGAGACTTATTTATGTCATTTTTTTTTGTTTAATCGGTCTAATCTCTTGAACTTTGAGTTGGATAATCTTTGAGTTAGATTCGAAAAAATCTTTTACTAATTGCGGTTGGAGCGGGTCCCATACCTACATTATAATAATAGGCCAAATTTAGCTTTCAGATATTTTATTATTAATCACTGAGACAGACCAGATAAATAGCAATGAGGTAAATAAACTAACCAATTGACGTTAGATATTGGCTTCTTAATTATGTAATTATTCTGGAAAGCAAAATGACAATTCCCGTCAGGAAGATACGACGAGTTCAAATTAATATGGTCGATTAATGGAAATAGCTCCGGGACCAATGTTCAGCAATTTGTTTGCAAAGTTTTTGATTCCCAATAGAACAATGGAGAATTTTGAAAATAAATTAAGCCTTTAAGTAATCCTGTTATCTTTTATCCCGATGGATGACGATATAACTTGTTAGGACGGTTGGGCAGATTTTTCAACAAAAGTATATTTTTCTACCAGTCAGCCAACAGTTCCAAAAAAAGTATCCAGATTTTAGAAACATCAGAATGTTGCCCAAATACAGTTCTCACACTGGGCCCAAGTGACCCACCTAAATACCCACGTTAACTATCAGCATATGATTCTAGAATTACGCAGATTTTATAAAATGCCAGCATTTGAATTCAGCTCTTTTGCATAAACTATTTTTACGTTGAACCCTAACTCCTGACTTATAAATAAAGAAAGCCCAGACAAATTCATTTCAGGTGCCCCCAAAGAAAATCTGGTTTAAATACTTAAGCAATTACTACAGCTAGAATTTTTAATCTCCTCATTATGATGAACAGCCCACTGAGATTATGAGGGAAAATTACAAGATTAGATCCTCGGAGGACTGAAAATTATAACCACCGGCACCGGCCGCGGCACCAGTAGCGAAATAAGCGTAATACATTTATTTTTTGTTTATTTATGGTCGGGATTTGCCTTTTCTACGTTATATTAAAGCTTGCTTGCTCAGGTAGATTGGAATATGTTTACACAATTATCTGTTCTTCGAAAATTTATTTCGGGAAATAATAAATATCAGCTACCGTGATAAAATAAGTTTCTTACCTTAACAGAAATGTAAAAAAATCTGTGATTTCTAATTTTGGGGAATCAACATAAAATACACAAAGAAAATTCTTTGTGTTATATGCTTTGCAAGAAAACCGAATTTCTTGCGAAGGCTCCTTGAAGCTTGATACAATATTTACTTGAAAATAAATGAGCAAAATCTCCCGATTTCCATATCAGGATAAAGTAGTATAGGTACTTTTATTATTCAACGGGTGACGATGGCACATATTATAGCAGTCCCGGCTTGGGCCCCACGGCACGCAACAGAATTCCTATCACGAAATACATAAAGTTTCATGGTTAACTTATTGCGTATTTGTGTCGAAAACCAATTACACGTTACCGAATCCCTGATTTTTCTCTTTTTGCAAGAGAAAACAGGAACAACGCATTGAATTTTAATTTAGGAATAATATTATGTTTAATATATTCTCGGACAATGTATGTCGGTGTCAGCTGTTCGTAATGGATTATGATAGAAAAGGTCTGAAGTTAGTTGTTTAGCTTGTTGTAATAAATTCAACCTTTCCAACTATTGAACAAACATATTGCGTTCCTCTTATTTAATTAAACTCTTTTGCGGATAATAATAAAAAAAATACGATGATGTGTAAAAGCGTCAGCGACTGCCAAGCGATACGAACACCATGTTTAAAGTTCTGTGGTATCAGGATTCAGTGGGCGTAGTGCAGGCAATGAAACAACGTAATACTATCGCTTCGAAAAAGTCCCGTATGAGGAGAAGAAGCGACGCAACAAACTCACTCATGGGCCCCGATAGATTTACTGTTATAATATTACAATTAATTACATATTCACTTTACTTCACAATCTTAGACTTTAATTATAATAAGTTACAGAACCGGGTAAAACATCGATCGCACTGAGCTGTGGTATCGCTCGAGAGCTTGATAAAACTAATTCTTACAAATACAAATACCCACACTTTTATAAACTACTATGGTCAGTGTTGCCACATCACTCAATCCTTCTACCATATTAATATGGTCCAGCCAATATGAATAATTATCTAATAAATATCTAACATTCGGCCTTTCCTGACTTCAAGTTTGTCCTCAAACTTCGTGTAAACAAATAAAGTTATCAATATCTTACATAAAATAATACAGATAAACATACACCGCTTTACTCAGATGGACCCATCAACATCTACTACTCTTTTTCTCAGATTGATCCATCAACATCGGTTCACCTATCCCTAGAGCTTTTTATTGTATATTTACATACGACAGTGTATACAGTCAGTTATCAACTCCAACCAAAATCAATAATCAAATCTTATCTCATCTATCCCATCTATCTATATCTATCCCATCTATCTATATCTTTTCCTTTATTTTTGGCATAAAGTGTAGTTTAATATTCCACGAGGTGTAAGTAGCAGATTGCGTACGACATGCAAAAACATTTGTTATTTAACATTTTGGATTAACAGTTACATTACATATGAACTAGACACGATTAAATATTAAAATAACTCTGTATATCCTTTCCTTTTCTTATCTTCATATTATTATTTATATAATTGACCAAAATTACATGATAGGTACATGGTTTTACATTACCGCCTGACGAAAACCTGAAAGGCTTGTGTCCGGTGAGAGTTCATTATACATATTGACTATTATTTTATTATAGCTTATATTGCGGGACTTACGCTACAGATACACAACAACATTCATCCCCTTCCATTCCCATATGAATTAGACAAGATTATAATTAAAATATAATACATTTTAAAATCCAAATTTCTATTTATCGTTATCTCTATCCCTATCTAATGTTTTTTTTTTAAACTATCCTAAACTTTCCTAATAATTTCTAATCTTTCCTAATATTTTCTAATCTTTCCCTATATTTTCTAATATTTCCTAATATTTTCGAATCTTTCCATATAATTTCTAATCTATCCAAATCTTTTGAAATTTCCTAATATTTTCTAATCTATTCTAATCTTTTCTAATCTTTTCTAATCTTTTCTAATCTTTTCTAATCTTTTCTAATCTTTTCTAATCTTTTCATATCTTTTCTATTCTCTCTTTTTATTCAGAGGGCTATATCAACATCTATTCATTATATTCAGATGGCTATATCAACATCTATTAATATTATTCAGATGGCTCTATCAACACCTATTAATTTTATTCAGATGGCTCTATCAACACCTATTAATTTTATTCAGATGGCTAATATCAACATCTATTAATATTATTCAGATGGCTCTATCAACCCCTATTAATTTTATTCAGATGGCTCTATCAACATCTATTAATTTTATCCAGATTGCTATATCAACATCTACCCTCTTCTTTTTTAAATTGTTACTAGTCATACTATTTTCTTATAAGAAGTGTCTTCAAATATTCATTTACGCTCTTGATACTTAAAACTGCATATCTATCATCAAAGTCCAGTCATCAAGACTGAACGCTTTTCGACAAAACTGCACGTATGTTATCAAGTTTCTATTTTTGACAATATTTTATTGAAGAAAACTGCATGTCTGTTATCAAGACTTTTCAACACAAGATTTTATTGAAGAACTTATTTGAATTTTTGTTGAAGGGTTTATAATAAAAATGGACATCTGCTTTTATTTATCATAATTTAAACCTGTATCTTATCGAACCTAACTAGGATAAATTCTATACTTTGGTACCTACCTCTTTTAACTTTTCTCTCTCTCTCTCTCAATATTATTTCATCTTATCATACATTAATGGACATCTGCTTATTTTTTATTATAATTGAACCTGTATCTTATCGAACCTAACTAGGATACATTCTATACTTTGGTAACTACAACTTTTACCTCCTCTCTCTCTCTCTCAATATTATTTCATCTTATCAGTGTCCTTACAAGTGTTTTATATATTTTTATAGCTAATTTTTTTTTTTCATGTTTTTTTTTATAAACTACTATTCCTTATGTTGCTGCTGTTAAAGCGGCAAGCTAAAGCCTACGTCGTAAAAAAAACATCTCAACTTCCAAATCTAATTTTCTTAGCCATATTTTTCACGCAATTCATCCATCTCTTTTTCTACTTCTATTTACTACTATCTACTTTCATATTCATACCTCTTTTAGTCTCAATACCACGATAACATTGTGATCCAAGCGAGTTCGACCAACAATCCAACTCTCCGATACGGCCTCACGGTGAATCACAAGTCCAATCTCATTCTGGTGTGAAAATCTCTACCTGAAACCAAAGAAGTTCAGCACAGTAATAGATAATTTCACTCGGTCATTTCTGCCTTCATGTGCGAGCCAATTTTGCTATTAATCGATTTAGTTTGAACATTTTGCTAACGCTTACTCATATTAACCAAAGATTTAGATTTAATAACTACTTATCAACTTTATGAAGGGAAAATCACATCAATTCAAACAAACTAAAGTAAACCCAGGAAAGAAGTACAGTTAGTGAAACCCATATGATATTACTAAGATCAAGAATCATAACAGCTCCACCAAACACACTTTGCTACACACACACTACCCTAAGGGAGAAAGCCTCAGCATTATTGTTTTAACTTCTACAAAACAAAATTCATACCGACATGGTATTTAATTATATTATAATGTTGTAGCGTTTTCAATAAACATTTTATGAACCTTATTTCCCCTTTTACATAATTATTAATTTGACAGAAACTTGAATGGTTTATTGAATTTGTAATGATTTATTATTGTTATTATTTAGCTTAATTATTATTTTTAATTAGAATTAATCATATGTAACATTTGTTAAAATGTAGTCTTATCCATTTGAGCTGTCTTAATGTGACAATAAATTTTGATATTTGCACACTGAAGCTCGGTAGAGTAAGCTTGGAACTCCATATTTTTTACCATTAAGTAATATTTTTGTCACTCTTGTTCTCGCAAATAAATTAATTTCATTTCATTTCATTTCAAAAGCACACCAGTCAAAGCTTTTGCTTACAGAGAAATATAGTACTCGGGCGCCAACGCTTATTTTCAAAGTGCTACGTCTACTAAACTTCTGCGCAGTAAACGAACTACATTGAACTCTTCATTGAACTCTACATTGAACTCTACAATTAACTCTACATTGAACTCTACATTGAACTCTACATTGAACTCTACATTGAACTCTACATTGAACTCTACATTGAACTCTACATTGAACTCTACATTGAACTCTAAATTGAACTCTACATTGAACTCTACATTGAACTCTACATTGAACTCTACATTGAACTCTACATTGAACTCTACATTGAACTCTACATTGAACTCTACATTGAACTCTACATTGAACTCTACATTGAACTCTACATTGAACTCTACATTGAACTCCACATTGAACTCCACATTGAACTCCACATTGAACTCTACATTGAACTCTACTCTAACTTGTTCTCTAACTTGATCTCTACTTGATCTCCAACTTGAACTCTAACTTGAACTCTAACTTGAGCTCGTACTTGATCTCTAACTTGATCTCCAACTTGATCTCGTACTTGAACTCGTACTTGAACTCGTACTTGAACTCTAACATAAACTCTAACATGAACTCTAACTTGAACTCTACCTTGAACTCTAAATTGAACTCTAACTTGAACTCTAACTTGAACTCGTACTTGATCTCTAACTTGAACTCGTACTTGATCTCTAACTTGAACTCGTACTTGATCTCTAACTTGAACTCTAACTTGAACTCGTACTTGAACTCTAATTTGAACTCTTACTGCAACTCCTTGAACTCTAATTTGCACTCGAACGCAAAAGTGAAATTCTAAAATTAACTCTGACTTGAACTCTGACTTGAACTCTGAATTGAACCCTGACTTGAACTCTGACTTGAACTCTGACTTGAACTCTGACTTGAACTCTGACTTGAACTCTGACTTGAACTCTGACTTGAACTCTGACTTGAACTCTGTCTTGAACTCTGACTTGAACTCTGACTTGAACTCTGACTTGAACTCTGACTTGAACCCTGACTTGAACTCTGACTTGAACTCTGACTTGAAATCTGAACTCTAAAGTGTAATCTAAAATGAACCGTAAATTGAACTCTAGCTTGGACTCTAACTTCAACCAACTTTAACTCTAAATTGAACTCGAACTCTTAAAGTTAATTCTAAAATGAACTGTAAATTGAACTCTTAATAGAACTCTAAATTAACTGTAAAATGAACCCTTATTTCAACTCTAAATTGAACTCCGAATCTCTAAATTGAACTCCGAATCTCTAAATTGAACTCCGAATCTCTAAATTGAACCCTTAATTGTACTCTAAATTGAACTGAAAGTTGAATCCTTAATTGAACTCTAAAATAAATCTGCATTGAACTCTAAACTGAATTCTAAATTGAACTGTAAATTGAACCCTTAATTTTCTAAATCTACATTATAAATGATACTAGTCTTTAGAAACTTGAATTAAATTAGGAATAGTAATACTAGGACCGCTTCATACACACACAAGAAGGTTGTTTTTCACCCTAAATTAAAAAACAGTTTTTTTTTGTTTTTACTGAACTATTAAAATTATAACTTTTAAATCATTTTTTTTGTAGAAAAATTAAGTAAATTCTTGTGATTTAAAATTAATATCACTAAATAAATAAAGTTAGATTTTTAGTTGTTTTTGGCAAACCTTTACTAGCAAGTTCTAAATAAAATTATTCAAAAGAATCATGCTATTCTGAAGAAGCTTTTAAATGGCTTATGTTTAACTATCTGTCCTATTATTTTTGTATAAGCTGTAAGTTTCTCTTAAATATGTTAAAACAAAATAAAATCCATAATATCTACTGAAAAATTAACAGTGTTATTTTTGTTCACTCTAAATCTGATTCTCGGGAGAAACCTGTTGATCAGGAACTTTAGCCTATACGTTTGTCTAATGTGCTACCTATTACCACCATTACATAACCGTTACGTGTTCAATTTAAAAGGAATATCAAAATACTTAACATTATTTTTTTGAAAAATGAAGAATCTTACCGTAGTCATTATACCATCACACTCAAATAAAATTTACCATTAACTTCATTCCACTTTTGCAACTTCAGTTTACCAGCACGACCCTCATAACTGAACAGCACTTATTCAATGTTAATTAATTCATTTTTTTTTTATTATCCGGTTTGTAGTACATTGTCTTTTGAACGTCCTACGTCCTATAGATATGTATATAACCATAACTATGTCAATAGATCTGAGGAAATCCCGTTCAACAAAATACATTTATTTATAAAGCAACCGCCAAATGAGGAGAATCACCAAACTAGTTAGATAGCTAGTAATAATAAATTTATCGCACAATTAGTTAATAGTACTTACTTCATTTTTAAAACTATGTTTTTACAAAGTATCGGTCTGTCTTCCTTCCTTCCTTTCTATGTTAATAATATTATATTATATTGAATTGTTACACCCTTATTATACGGTCATATGTATAGCTTGAATGCCCAACTTACCTATACATATTACGATAAATAATTGAGTATTGATTTTACACTTATACTTTCAACCCATAAAATCTAGCTAACTTGACTATATTTTCAACAATAATTAAATTATTTAATCGTTCCCCAGATACTTTCGCAGTATATTAGCAATCAATATGAAATCGACTCACCAGATAGTGTTAAAGCAATTTGTATACACCACAATTCAGGCACCACTACATGTACATCAGATAGCCACTCGCATGGCACACCCGGCGCCAACTTGTGTCACTGGCCGCTACCAGCATGAACTATACTGCAAGCGTGCCGCCCGCGCCGCCATCTTTCTATTATTCCGTCTAGCACGCGCATGTCACAAACTCGCACGAATACTCTTATTATAGGTAATCAAATAACTTGATTAAACTCTGTTCTTTAGTTCTTTACTTGTTCGAAGTTCTCAAGAACGTGGTCTTTTCAAACTATGTGGAAACAACCCAAGTACGGTTTACATTGCCTCTCTTTATCCCAATTTCTGATAAAAGCGTCAGCGACTGCCAAGCGATACGAACACCATGTTTAAAGTTCTGTGGTATCAGGATTCAGTGGGCGTAGTGCAGGCAATGAAACAACGTAATACTATCGCTTCGAAAAAGTCCCGTATGAGGAGAAGAAGCGACGCAACAAACTCACTCATGGGCCCCGATAGATTTACTGTTATAATATTACAATTAATTACATATTCACTTTACTTCACAATCTTAGACTTTAATTATAATAAGTTACAGAACCGGGTAAAACATCGATCGCACTGAGCTGTGGTATCGCTCGAGAGCTTGATAAAACTAATTCTTACAAATACAAATACCCACACTTTTATAAACTACTATGGTCAGTGTTGCCACATCACTCAATCCTTCTACCATATTAATATGGTCCAGCCAATATGAATAATTATCTAATAAATATCTAACATGTGTGTACTACTTACTTATTTCAGTAATATTATTTATATCTGAAATAAAAAAAAAGCTGGGATATTCTTCACACGCACATTGGCACGCAATTGAAGTCAGTTAAGCTGGTTTTAAAAATAGTAATTGCCGAGTTTATTGCCGGCACTTCTCAGCAAATGCAAATTTCCGAACCAGAATTAGAAACAGACTATTCATAAGTGCCTGTGAATGTCTATTTAAATAAATAATTTTGAATACCTATACGGTAAGCTGATCAGCAGAGCTTGTAATATGTAAACCAGATAACTTGTATTATTAGGATAGGTGTAGGTGTTAGTATTAGTAGCATGGGATAGAAGATAGATAGTTAGACTGGCACTGATATTTACACCCACATTCATCACAAATACTATCGTGGGTAGGAATCGAAACAACGAACAGTTACGGTTTTCTAACCTTTACGCCAATCAGCAAATGCCTAAATACAACAAACAATTCCACAAAGCAGTCATAGTTCCTCATTATCGTTAGTCTAGCGTCAGTCACAGAGTAACTAAGAAGCTATTTGAGTTACATATCACGTTATTCCTGTTAATGAACTGTACTGGAGGATTGAACAATATAACAAGATAGAACCACAGACTACCGATAGAACATTACAGTATACCTCATTAGAATTAAGTCTTTGGCACCAAAAGTACTACTTTAAATATATGCTTTAAATCTATTTTAGTATTTTGAAAACAGAATAATAAATAATACTGTAAAACGGAAAAGTATTTAGGCCACGCCAGTGTGCACGCAAGACACTTATTAGTTACAAGAGTATTTATGTACCTTCTTCATACATAATCCAATCCAACAATTATTTTGATACCTACTCGTATGTTTAGATGCACCACAACATATTATAATAAACGTCTCGTTCATACATAATTCATAGTTACTTATTACTGCGCCTTCCTATTACCAAAAGTTTAATTTAAAAATCCTTTACAGTCCGCCGACGAAGCAGAAAACAGTTTTATCTATGATATATCTCTTAGCTCATCTCCGTCTAGTTCCTCTTTTACACGCAGCACACTTTGATATAAAAGAGTGAGATGGAAATATAGTTTTTGAAATTGTCACATTACATGGAAAGTAGAGGGTTACTCCCTCAGCGACAGAAGTTGTGTGTCGTTTGAGAGTTTATGTGGACTTGTCTCCCTTAGGCGAGTCATTGAAACTTGTTACGAGATAAAATTGCTGCGGTTTATGCTCAATGTAGTTTTATAACGCCCAAAAATATGTATATGCTACTTGGGCGATATTTTATGAAGAGATAGCGAACGTAATTGGTCAAAGTCAAAGCCATTTGTTCAATTTAGACCCTTGTACTTAGGGCACTTATGAAGGTCAAAGCTACTGAAGTTACCACCAGTTCATAGGTCGGCCTTCAACTGAGAAGAATAGGCAAGAAACTCAGCAAGGTTACATTTTTAACGGACTTCAAAAAAAGGAGGTGGTTCTCAATTCGGTTGTATTTTTTTTTTATGTTTGTTACCTCGTAACTCCGTCATTTATTAACCGATTTGGAAAATTCTTTTTTTGTCTGGAAGGGTTGGTCCCATTGTCATCAGATCAAGATTTTGATTACTTCTTAGTGTACTTTGAAGTCGGTTTAAGTTTTTTGAAAAACAGTCCAATTATTATTCGTCTTAGAAACGCAGCCCACATAATGTACAGTCGAGGACATAAATATGTATACAATTAGTAAAATTCAACAACGGTTTCCTCTTAAACTACTGATTGAAATTATGAGATATTATAAAGGCAGAATCTTCTAACATATACTATTATGATTTGTGTAATAGCTTAACACTTAAATGTTAAACATGCGAGAAAATCGCTTTTGAATTTCAAAAAGTGTATACATATTTATGTCCTCGACTGTACACAATGAGTAGGTACAAATCATAAAAAAAAACAATTGAAAATATTATTAAAAAAGAAAATCTTATTCATTATGAATGAGGCATGACGTAGTTTTAAACACCCTGTTACGAGTGCAGTCTACTCGAGTCGTACTCTGGGTTGGTATTTTGTATTTTCTACCATTTTATACGTAAACTTTAATTATTTATATATTTTTTGGACAATGTGTCTATATTGGTTATTATTAACCTGATTACGTCATTTTAAGACGATGATAGCTCAGTGGTAGTAAAATCGAATGCCATGGCGAAGCTAGTGGGTTCGAATTCTAATATGAGATTGAGATTTTGGTGGAGAAAAACATCGTAAAAAAACTATAGTAAGGTGGTAAGGTCCAGTGTGCGGAACTCCCTCAAATTGAAAATCTGTTGCAAAACACCTACTGGTGTACTTAAGAACTAGTTTCCTCTAGACTCTGTGTGCTTACCACCTTCAGCCACATCTTCACGGACCATGGCAAGATTATGGATGTTATATAGACATGCCCATACATACCAAGAAATAAGTTCTAGAAAAACATATTACAACATTTTCAGAGTTGTATAGTCCCCCACAAAATTGTGATTCCGCTGACGGTTCCTTCACACCCATATTACGTTTAGATACAACAATAAAACTAAATGCAACAATAATCACATCATCAATAAATATGAGATGTAAAGCTGGGGGCACATTAAGTTGTTGCACAAATCTAGTACCTACCGAAATCCTAACAATCCTTGTGGGTTACCAGAAGCAATTTACTGCTTTTGTGTTGCAAAATTAGTGAAATGCAATCCTACGGAAAATTGTGACTGTTTTGGTCATAAATTAACCAATATGACTACTTTGTGAGCTACCTTGGGTTATGCTTTGAAATGAAAACTATTGAGTGCCAAAATATCATTTTGAATGACACGCCATCAGCCATCGAAGGAAAATCCATCTTCGCATTTCTATTGGTATTTATTAAATTAAGTAGATACATATATACCTTAGATGTCAAAGCGCATCAAAACATAAAACGTTACACAAAACAAAACGGTCCAAAAATACCAACCATAAAATACAGGAAACTAGCATTTTAAAGTTCATAATGTACAAAGTAATTGAGACTCATGGATACTTATACACAGGTTCAGATTCAGACGATTCGTAGACTTTTTCTTTTTTATTGCTCCACTCCCTGGTGTCGGAGTAAGTGTATATAATACGCTAACCTAGATTCCTTTTAGGTCAAATGGCTGTGTGTAATATGACCATTAAACTGAAAATATAAAAACGTGATATTTCACGCTATTGCGTACAAGTTTACCAAAATCTATCATATTCATAATTCTTTATTTGCATTCCTCAATATTCATAATTAATCTTTTAGTGGTAAATTATGTAGGTCTAAATAGCTGATGATGATGATATAGTTTTTTTTTACTTGTCTGAGTTTATTATTATCAAAACAAGAGAGCGATTAAGCGATTAAACAATAAATTCCAGAATCGAAACCCAAATGTATTTTTAATTAAATTAAATTAAAAAATTAAAATTCATTTATTTCGAGTATCAATTGGACTCATATTAGTAATAACAACAGGAAGATAATTAAAAATAAAATACAAATTAAATATAACACGTAATAATAGAAATAAAATGATGAACCCATATTTAAAATAGGTACATATTTGCCTCTTTACCCGGCACTGCAAGTGACATGTCTACCACAGCAGTGCCGTATATAGGGACAGTCTACCTTACTTGCGATCATCGCCAGGACAGTGTTAGAGCTTTTATTGCTAAAAATATATTGGTTGAAGCAAAGAAAATTCCATGGAGCATCCAGGCATAGTTTGTGCATTCCGCGTCGCTTGCGGCCGGCATATCATTGCACTGAGCTCGCAAGCAATATAACTCGAGCAGCTTTGACCTCACCATGGAAATCTAAAGGAATAACTAGAAGTGTATATAGGATTCAAAATATCTCGTGGTGTTAATCTATTTATACATACATACATACGGTGATATAAAAAAACAAAATTCTGGTCTTGTTTTGAACTTTTTTTGAGATTTCAGAATATTTGGTCCTGTAGGGTATTATTTGCCATAAATTTTATAATTACATAGGCCCAGGGGAGCCTACTCCGTGGGTGCTCGGGGGCTCCAGCACCAATGAAAGCCAAATAGTGGGTGCAGAATATCCATGACCATGTTCAGTAATCGGTTTTGAGCAATGCCTCTACAACTTCACCCGGTCGTGGTGCAAGGCGTCTACTACTTCTTAGATTATTCTATTGGTTCGAAGCGATCACGTGGAAATTAATAAAAATAAACAAAATATTACATGAGACTTTTGGATTTTATAAAAACTCTTGCTTATCTTTTCTACATTCATAAAATGCATCACCTTTATGTCCTACTGTCTGTTCTTTTAAATGATTCATGTATTGTAGTGTAACCGTACTCAAAATCCCACGTCCCAATTATTTCGCGCGTAAAGTGGTGCTAACCGGGTTTCGGGCAAGAAAAGATATGCCCCTATTTACGTCGGTATTCTCCCTCCTGTTCCCTATTATATATATTTTCCTTGTCACCTCCCTGAACTAGAAGCTGGAGTGGACGAAACGCAGTGAAGAACACCAAGGAGACACATGTAAGTTTTGGAGTTTACGTTATTTATAACTCCAAGATAAGAAGATCCGTCGGTTCCAAGATATGTATAGCTGGACGCTGCTCATAGGTCCTAGTGTCCTCGGATCTGTAATCAATAATCATTTATGGCTCGAGGTATACGTAGACTAATAAAGCATGGACTTGTAGAAAAAATACATAACGAAGTTCACTCGCAGATAGAAAGATTGCGCGACAATAAACTACATCGTGTTGATGAAGTTTGTTCCACGATCTGCATATACAAATGTTCAAAATGTACAGTTGGTCCGCGATCCCCAGGTACGATGATGGTCTAGCCTAGCGGAAGATAGCTAGGCCTTTTAAATGGAGGTGTCATTCACCTAGCGCCTTTATAGAATAGATAAGGTGTCTGCCTCAGATCATTGTTTTACACCTTATGCGGATAAAGAACGCACTTCGTACAGTTTGGCCGTTAAATCCAAATTTATCATGTTCATTACGGCAACAACAATAATTATATGATGATGATGATGGCATTATAATGAATCCTAGACAAGCTGACAATCGTTGAGTCACTTCTATTATCAAAGTATTATACGTAGTATTTATCTACTCTGAGGTATTATTTAGATTTCAATGGGTTTTGCTCTCACTCAACTTCATCTTATGACCACTTCCTTCATGGAAATATTTTCATAGTTGAGACCTTTTTATTCTGATATATTAGATAATTAAAAATTTGCAAAATATTTTGGCTGTAATTTAGTTTCTGGGCATCATATAATCAATATTAACCATTATCTTTTAAAATATGAGTATTTTGTTCTGCATATATAGAATTAATACCATTACAGGTTGTCTGGAAGAGATCGCTTCTTAGCGACTTGAATCTAGTTCTTCTAGGATATCTAGTTCTGTTTAGTGGGAATATAACGATACTCCCTCTATATATATTTAAAGTTACTTTACTGGACTTATTTCAATTTTCACAAACATTTCCAAGGCTGTCGAGTTTCTATGAAATTATATTAAAACGTAATTAAACTGTCATCACAATCCGGTGGAGCACGTCAAACGCGACGAAACAATTAGGATTTCACGCTAATAATAATTTACCTTCTAATTAAATATTTGACTTAGGTATCTGTCTTACCCTTAGTTGAAAACTTTTGAACTCAGACCAATTGTACAAATATTATAAGACTAATAAAGCAAAGACGCGGGAGGGTACCCGTTTGTAGATCTTGTTCTCTGACAGAGTACAAAAACATGCACGAAGCCTCGTATCATATCCGTAAAAGTCAACCTAATTAGAAGAAAAAAACAGTAATAAAGAGCGAAAAGTAAAATAAATGTAACTAATACCAAACCTACTAAGCATACCTACTAAAGAAGATAAGATATATTATCAATAAACAAAACATAAAAATGTTAGAGATTTATGCGTTAAAATTGCTTTAACATGTAAGACAACATGTATGAGATACGAGCTTATTTTTTTACACAGGAATTCACATGCCTATCGGATTCTAGTATATTGTGACTGAAAGCATTTCAAATAAAGTTTCAGTAACTCGCTCCATTCATTTATTCGCCTTTGTTCGCTTTCAAAGAATCCAATAAAGTGTACCTTGTTTCACTTCCCTGGTCCATATGAATTGTTAAGGGAATTGTTTCGGAATATTATAAGATTTCATTTTAAAGTGTAACTTTACCACTATTCACATAAAACCTATCTCTGTATATAAGTCTTTAAAATCCTTTTATGAAGTATTATATCCGAACACAGACGTAAAATAAATTCAGACGGATCGCTACCATTAACAAACTGAAGCCACTTGTCTATGTGCACGTGTGCAATGAAATTTTAGGGTTGAACTAGATACTTATGTTATTTCTATGAGCTGAGTAGAGTTTTTATGAATATGTGTGAGTGAGTGGTGTATATGTAGGTATAGGGTAGAGGAGCAGAGTGTTTTGGCTTCACTTTTATTACCGTGTTCCGTCTGAACTTCTTATAGGTACATCTGTGTATGCGACGAATCCTTTCTTAGACAAAATGATTGAAAATTATGCGAGAATTGTCAAATATGTACAAAAAAGAATTTGGTATCTGCTTTTTCGGTCGATTGTGGTAACAACACATAGTTGAGAAGAGACCTAGCTTATCTGATAATTATCTTAATATTTTTTATTAGTATTTTGGAATATGTATGAATTTGTTAAGAAGATACCGTATTATCGTATTAATAAATTAAATCAAAAGTTGAGATAAGTTCGAAACTGGTTGCGACAAATAAAAGTTATGGTTAAACACATATTTACGTCTATTTTGATATACGTTTACAAAGAGCTGTCTTCGTCAAATAATTCTAAGCAATGAATGTCATGGAGACCGAGTTTAGACTAGATACCCTACATAAAGCACTACGAGAGTCAAAGCCAGTGTCAAAGTTACTCTCTCCATACATTTTCATGATCACACAATCACTAGTGTGGCCACATTGAACGATATCCCCGATTGCCGTTTCCACAGGACTAAAGTGAGAGATTTCAATTGGCTCGTAGCCAAGATATATTGGATTCAATCCAAGGCACACCCCACCGCCTTGTTTGGAGTATACAATTATCGAGTTTTCACATTTATCCTTTAATTTCAATAATTTATGTCTTTAATATCTTCAATATGAGATAATTGCAGTTCTTCATAAAATTTGGATAAAAGATTAATTTGGCAGATCATTGAGAGTAAAAAAGTATAATTAGCTATAATGAAACTAAACTAAGAATGTCTAATTTACTAAAATTTATTATGTACCTATGTGTAGTTTTAGGTTATAAGGGTTATCACTGCTATCTTTTGTTGAAATCAATAGAGACAATAAATACCTATTCTCAGTTTTTATTTTTTTTATTTTTATTGTTAACTAGCTGTCCCCCGCGGTTTTACCCGCGTTCCCGGGATAAAAAGTAGCCTATGTCCTTTTCCAGACCATAGGCTATCTGCATGCCAAATTTCATGATGATCCGTTGAATAGTTGAGGCGTGAAGGCGTAACAAACAAACAAACAAATAAACAAACAAACTCACTTTCGCATTTATAATATTAGTTAGGATTAGGATTATTTGGAAAAAGAAGCCAAACATAGTCAGATTGTCCAAAAAATAATAAAAAAATGTAACCTTGCTGAGTTTCTTGCCGGATTCTTCTCAGTTGAAGGCTGAGTTCCGAACCGGTGGTGACTTCAGTAAATGTGACCTTCATAAGTGCCCTTCTGGGGCCTAAATTGAAGAAATGGCTTTGACTTTGACTTATATTCAAAACTATCAATTTGACATGCGTTAGGAATCTCATAAGCGTGATGCGTCCAAGAAAAAGTAAAAAAGATGCTTTAAAAACTACTACTAATGTATGTTCCTAGATATTAAACAAAAGAAAATCCCACAGGATTTCCAAAGAAAAATCCTCGTAAAAGTATCTCAAAATAAAGAGGCATTTCCATTCACATGTTATACGTGAGAATTTGCTGATCTTCGATATTGTATTCAGTGTGCGGACAAGCTTTCATAAAAAAATGTTTTTCTATGGTAATCGTAGTCTTTTGTTTATGCCAATGTCTTCTTATTACTTTTATGAAACAATTATTTGCTAGAATGCAGCCAATAAAAAGAAAAATGGAAAATTATACGTGTTTTTAGCCAATTAGCATACTTATTAACTGTATTTTAACAATTTAGGAGTAGAAATAATAACAAACCAGATAAAGAATGGGACATCGAAATCAGTTTTGTTCAAAACAATGAATTGTGCTAAGCTATTAAGTGCTGGAACAATCTTCCACCACCATTGCGCGACCTGAAAAGCGTAGGTAATTTTAGGGTTAAGTTTAAGATATTTCTATTTAAAAGACAAGCATGGGTTTCTTAAGCTCATATTATCATTATTATGTTATAGTCGTGGGTGTTATAATTATGCAGGTTGTGGTAGGCTCGTTTGTTTTTGGAACTATCGACACTTACTACTTCCACTATTTCATTCTTTCAGTACGATTATTATTATGTACATATATTATATTATTTAAATTTTAACATTAATTCTTACCTGCATCACTTTACACATCGATGGGTTGTCTGATGAAGCGCAGGGTAGTTAGTTATATTGCAGCAACCACGATCACAATTCTATTTATATACGATACCTAGTTAACTTTCTTATTATCATAAACACTTGTTTCTGTGCTATATTATTATTAATTATTTATTATTCGCATTAATTTATAAATCACTATTTATGCATTAATATTAATTTATCTTACTTCATTCGCTTATTTAATTCTGCACTGTACATTCGTCCGTGGTCACTAGAGGTGCCAGCTGAAAATCAGCGCTGTTGATTTCAGCAGCACATGCTGAGCTGGTTCCTTTTTTTAACAGCACACCCATCTAACGGTGAAGCGAGATATGTAATTTTATATTCTTGTTTTTTTTTTTTTTCCAAGTACCTACCTTTTTACTTTATTATTTGTCAAATGTGCCTATATATATATATATATATATGTAAACCTAGTTATTTATACGTTTCTTGCTGTTTTGTTTTTGTTAATTCTTGTATTCGTGCTGTTAAATAAAAATATTTTTCTTTCTTTCTTCTTTCTATTGTGTTCAAAATTTTATTTATTCTTCTATGGCCTGATTTTTCAATCGCTAGAAAAACCTCAAATAAGCTATTCCTCAATATTTGTTTTTATACCACTAAGGTGGCAAACAAGCATACGGCCCGCCTGAGCAGTTACCGTAGCCTATGGACGCTTGCAACACCAGGGGTATCACTCGCGCGTTGCCGACCCTGAAAATAATAAAAATATAATACCTAATATGAGTTTATAAAAAAACTGTACGTATTTCAAATTTCACCCGCGTTCCGGGGATAAAAAGTAACCTATGTCCTCCATAACTATATGCATATATCCTATATAGGCTATATGCATGCCAAACATCGCGATCGGTTCATTCGTATTTGAATGATGCTTGAACAAACAAACAGACAAATATCCAGACAAACATTTGAAAGCAACTGATTTGGGGTCTGTATTATGTATATACTAATAATATCACAAAAATATATGATTATTAATAGGTACCGTTTTTGTGGCCTCCAAATAATCAGCTAAAACGATGATACTTTACGTATAGCTATAAAGTATCGGACTAACATTCACAAAAACAGATGTTGCAGACCCCAATCAACCCACTTCACAAGCGCATCGTATTCGATACGGCATCAGATACAACCTGTCCCTTGGGATATACCTACGTTTACCACTTGTTTACCAGTATAGGAAGTTGTGCCTACGTTATTTATACCGACTTGATATAACTGGCTACTCGTTTAAATGAAATAACAGTCAGGAAAACAGAATAGGTAATAATGCTGGGTATACACTTACAAAGTTGTGAAGGTGCTGATAGAAATCAACAAACTGACCTGATATAATTGGACTGTTTTACAAAAAACTTAAACCGACATCAAAGTACACTAAGAAGTAATAAAATGCTGATCTGATGACAATGGGACCAAACGGGAAGTGTACCCTTCCAGACAAAAAAAAGAATTTTCCAAATCGGTTAAGAAATGACGGAGTTATGAGGTAACAAACATAAAAAAAAATAAAAAATACAACCGAATTCAGAACCTCCTCCTTTTTTTGAAGTCGGTTACTAAAAATATATAACATTGCAATGCAACGATACCATAATCTTCAAACGAAGGTTTAAGTTAAAACTTGCTGGCTAACTTTGCCTTGAATCGAGTGCGAGTTGTAGTTATAGTTTCGTAAGTAATGATTAATTTATTGGCCCAATGAAGCAGACAGCGTTACATAAATGGGTGGCCACCGCTTTTACATTATGTATGAGCATCAGTCTCGACCTTCATGTTTTGGCAAATATTCAAGACTGTCTCCGTAATTATAATGATTTAATACGCGCCTTTGTTTTTTGTTACTCGAAGCTCATTCTCTAAGTTATAATGTTGGCACGACATCAAGAGAAATGAGAGGTCGTTTTGTGAAAAAAACCATCTCAATTTTGATTGTATAATTGTCTATTAGGTACGCTTTTATAAAGTTAAATACTTTGCCCTTTTGCATAGTCTGTATGATAACGATTTATAAAATCTATAAATGGAGTATCGATGATAGATTGATGACAAATATGTCCTCTAGATTTAGTTTGATTGCAATACACAAATGGATATCAAATGGTGATAACCTATATAACAATTCATTAAATGAATGCAGATTCAATTATTGCTAAAATTATTTATTGATGGACGTTTAAAGCAACGATAAATAGAGAACCGGTCCAAAAGCGAGTCAGCGCCATACTAAAAAAACAATCAGGGTAATTAATGAACTTTTTTATTTTACTTTACCCAAAAAAGGCTGCTGATATATCATCTAGCGACTCTAAGGCTATTCTCTGAGCAGTAGTCGATAAGCCAAGTTAAACTTTATCCGAGTGTTGGGCGTCCCTTATTCGCGTTACAAATGACATTAAGTACTGTGAATGACTAATTTAATTTCCATAATGAATGCTCCGCATAATAAATGATTTTTATGTGATATGGATTGATCATAATATATATGTTAAAAGGCCATCGCAAGTTGCTACTAATTTTCAAGAAAAATCTCTTTTTTGCCGCAACTATTAGGTACACACGGCTACACATCAAGCTATACATTTCTAGTATAAGCTGATCTCGCATTGTATTGTGGAAATGTATAGCTTGATCTGTAGCCGTGTGTACATTGTCGAAAGTATACGCAGTTTTATCTGTGGCTTGATGTCTACTAATAGGGTTATATTCAAATCAAATTGTAGCTCTAGAAACCTAGGAGAACAGTGTAGGGGTCATTATTTATTTGTAAATTTTTAGCTATTTCATAATGGTGATTGAATATTTAAGATCCTTAATTATGTCTCCCCACACAATACGTTTTGTTAATTTTTTATGAGTCGTTCATGTGCGCGCGGTTAAGATCGTTCAAAATGCCAAATTTCAAGATTCTATGTTGCATGGTCTTCGAGTAAAACCTTTGTGACAAACGGACGGGTGGACACCAGAGTAATCTCATAAGGGTTCCGTTTTTTTCTCATTTCGTTCTAAACAACGTCATCCGTTTTCAAAATCCGGGATTATGTTTGCTTTGCATCTGTCGAAAACGTTAACAAGTTCAAATTAATTTCAGCCAGACCGATCTAAAGTTAAATGAGTCTGAAGTCGTCGCAAAAAGACACAAACAGCGTTTTGCTGTCGGACGTTTTTAAAGCAATCATGTAAAGTGCACTACCATATCTGAAAGGGAGTCGCGTTATTCAGTGTGATTTACGTCTTTAATCTTAACTAGGGCAATCTATGGAGCAGCATCGCTGAACGTTGACATATTGCTTATATGGAATAGATTTTTCATATTTTAATAGGTTGTCATGACGTAGGCTTCTGTAAGCTCAGCCTACGGCCGGAACCTACATAAAGTAGTAGCAGATAATGAAAACTTAAGACTGTCTTCCATACAATTTTATTGAGTAAAATAAAGAACCCAGCTGGGTTCTAGTATGCTATTTTTTTATACAGTTGAAGAGGTAACATCACAGAGTAAGATTGTATTCATAGTAAATTATAAACTTGTTATTCAATATAAATTATAATGAATAGTTGTTTTCTGCAGGGTCGGCAATGCGCGAGTAACACCCCTGGTGTTGCAAGCGTCCATAGGCTGCGGTAACCGCTTACCATCAGGCGGGCCGTATGCTTGTTTGCTACCCAAGTAGTATAAAAAAAATATATATTTTCAATTTTGATGTGTGTTATTTTATTATTACAATAGGTCCACACAGTTGCTTCTCAGTACTGATAGAGTTGAATGAATGTCTGATGGGACATTCTTGATATGAAAATTTGAAAATTTTTAAATTTTTAAATTGTCAAATTTTTAAATGTTGTTGTTGTTGTTTTTAAAAATTGGACAATTTGAACATTTGGAAATAGTGTTTGTAAAGGAAGGTCGCATCGTTACAAGGTCATTCAAAGTAGGTACACATACACCTTTGACTTTGTACATAATACACCAACTCAAAATGATTCGAGCACATTACTGGAAATTAATAAACAAATAGTCAGGTAAAAAAAAACATGGTTTATGGCTATATTTATTATACTTTTACCCAATGATATCAGCGTGGCTGTATACAATATGTAGTCATTACAACGTAGCATGTAACACATTGTAGTCTCATATTATATCAAAAACCTCACGCGGTCTCATGTCGTAATAAACTAGAGTGTAGATTAAAAGTGACTTGGGAGAAAAATGCTCTTCTATGTTGTTACGCATCAAGACCCCGAGGAGAGCCGTCGGCTATACCCATAACGTTTTCTTATCAAGGTAAAACAGACACTTCTACGATACTATTTTCTTAAACCGTTTCCTATCAAAACTAAAGATCATATGTATAAATATAATATACAGGATAGTTTATTATTCCCAGCCAGTGAGGGCAACTTCTGAACTTACAGGTCATAGAGAAAAATTGAAGAAAATAAAAATACCAATAAAAACAAATGTTTTTTTCGTAAATATGATATTTTTTATTTTTTTTTCTTTTTCTGCTTCTATATACGTCACAACACAATACGAACAAAATTAATTGTGACAATCTTGGTCACAAGTTGCTAGTAGTTATCAAAATTCACCTCTAATTGTTTGTCAGAATGCTATAGAGCTAATTCTTTATGGCTAAACATAGTGAGGTCCCTGCGAGATTTGCTCCACCTCGTCAAACTTTACGCAGGATAAAACCCTGGTCAAGTATCAAAATATAAAATAATATTTTGTATAACTTCTAGCAATTTGTGAGTAAGATTGTCATGAATAATTTTATTGATATTGTGACGTAGAAGCAGAATTCCAAAAATTCCAAATCTCTGAAAATATTAATAAAAAAAAAATATGGCATTTTATTTTGTTAAAAATTTTGCTTCGGGTTCCTGTCGGCATTTTTCTCTAAGACTTGTAGTTCAGAAGCCCGAATATAGAAACGGGCTGGAAAAAAAAATTGATTTCCAAAGAATTTATATAGTTAATACACTTGCTTTTTATAGCTTCAGAGATTTTAAGGGGAAATGTGTAAAATAATATTTAGCCTACGTTACTCAGTGATAATCTAGCTTTCTTCTAGTGAAAGAATTGATAAAATTGGGCCAGTAGTTATTGAGTTTATTTATTACAAATAAAAATACAAAAATCCAAATCTTCTCTCTGTATTATTAGTGTAGATGTAGATTAGGAAAAATAATTCTTATTACGTAGCTGTCAGGGACCGAAACCACCCTTTTGTAATATTTTGGATACAAACTTCCACTGTTCAAGTTATAATCCAAGATGCGAGCCGTATCTCGATATACCCACAGTTAATCCGCAAGAAAACCACTGTGGAGGGTCGATTTTACACGCGATAAATCTGCAAAGGGATTTTTGCCTTGACCCCTGTTACCAAAATGATCCAAAATCCTCTGGCGCGCAGCTGAGTCCGCTCCACCAAACCGTAAATCTGTCGACGATCGGTCTCTATGATCCGTTTTATGGACTGACTTTTTAACAACTTTACTCAAGTTTTTAAGATCTCGCGCTGCCTTCAAATTAACTCAATTATGTAAATGGCTAACATTACACGTTATAAGAGTTTTAAAGCTATAAATTAAAAATTTCCAGACGACTAAAATATATTTTAGTCGCTTAAATCCAATTTGCAAGCACTACACTTGAGTGTATACGAAGGAACATTCTTCAGCTACAAATCATAAAATTATGAAATACCGGTAATAAACACATTAACCTGTTGGTTCTCGCGAGGGACGCGCGTCCTATGATAATTTTTTAACCGCGAGCCAAAGTATTTAATAGTAATTAAGATAGAACATTTTTATAAACAAACTTAAATAGAATATGCCTTAATTCAATGTTTAGCACGATATATTTATGACTAGCTTTTCGCTCGCAACTTTACTCGCGCATATTTTTATATCTTTTCGTCAACAGTTTATGAAAAAGAAAACAATTTTTACGTTCAGCTGAGCTTTACTCAATTAAACTCAATTGTTCAGTTAACCCATGAGAATCTGTTTAATGGGTTTGGAGATATGCGTTTTCAAAGAGACAAAAAATACAGTTTTAGGATATAGAGTTATAAGATATGTATAGATAGGTAGATAGAAGCAGAGATTTCTATGATAATTCTTTTGAAATTCATAAATTAAATTCGTATAAAAAATAAAAGTAATTTAACAATTACAATTCTTAAATTACCAGACGGCGCGGGCGGTTATATAAAAACGTGACAATGAATTCATAAATATACTTTACTGAGGCAAATTAAGACTGGCACAATGTCAGACAAGGCTTTTGTATCCATAACAGATATAAACTTTTATACAAGTGCCCTTTGAAATTGTCACAGCGTACGTGATACTTAAGTTTTATAAGAACGTTGGCATAATACTGATAGCGAAATGGATCTAACCGTAGATAGAAAACTAAAATTAGTAATTTGAATTATATATCTGGCCAAATAATCACTTATTTTATGCAATTTAATTCACAAACAGATTTGGATTTAATGAATTACATATTATAAAAATATGATTACAGAAATGTATGATATTCTAAGGCTTTTTTAGTTGATAAAATCCAAAAGAGAATATCATTTTCTGGACCTACAAAATTACTAAAGTAATAAAAAATACACTAGTTATTTATAGTTTAAAAACGAAAAAAATTAAATTAACATTGTCATTTAAGTAGATAAGAAAACAAAAAACATCATGCAAACAAAGCGAAAACACCTTTAGGTATATTTTTTGACTCGAGTAATTATGTTGTATACCCCTACTCGTGTCGTTAGACAAAGGGCACTCGGTAACTGATATGTAACATGGGTTCCAGACCCGCTTTTCATATTAAATGAAAACTCTTAATTAAATCATGTCACTTTTGATCTGCTCGACAACATTTCTGATAAACGATAAGATTTGGAAAATGAATGAAATAAAAATTATGAACAATTATTACAAAATTACAAAAATTATTACATGGGAACTGACACTCAAAATTATGAACTATAACAAATCTTCGGTAGCATACAAGGTTGTTATTGTTTTACCAATGACTCTGTATAAAAAATATACCTATGTCCAGACAAATTGAGAACCTCCGTTTTTGAAGTCGGTTAAATAAAGGCACACATCTCTTTTAATATTTAACTAAATACACCTTTATTCTATTTAAACTTTGTTATGACCTTTTAAAGTATATTTAAAGAGTTCCCTAAATAGGACAACCATTTAATCGAATATTCCTTATGTATTCTTATAGCTTGTAAATAATGCTTAGAATTCACAGCCAGCCTCAGCTACCAAACGTCACTTTCTAAACTATTGAATGTCTCGAGTGTATCAGAAAGTTTTGTCTGTGACTAATAAATTGCCTTTGACGTCTAGACTCACTCAGGTTACTTGAAGCTGTAAACGATGCGACGTTCTATGTAAAATGATTTGCATTAGCATAGTCTTCATCAAATACTCAAGTTATTACAATTCTCATCCAATACGTGTATAAAAATATTAATTTGACTTAGTTACTTGCATCACAGATAATTGTATGTACATACATAGACTATGAACACATGTATAACTATGTACAAAGCATAACACTAAGTGTGAACAGACACGCCGCAGAATTACGCAGGGCGCAATCGTTGACCCAATCGTGTCTGTACTGATACTGCGGCTAACCACATAACCCGTGACGTTACGATCGAGGGACTCTACAAACTCACAATCAAGAATTAAACCTCGACAACCAGACAACATACCTCTCCTTTAATTATCTTGAGACTCGCAAATACCTCTCGATCTCTCAAGCTATTGTGTTTGTCTACTCTAAATAATCGATGCCATATTTTTCTGTTAAGTGCGCTGATAATATACCGATTCTATAATATTTTTGTAGACATTCATGTTGTGATAACATTAAAGTAGAATAGTCAATTGTTTGTTCACTAGACTCTAGACAGTAATATTATTTGAGAATTTTTAATGGATGAAGATATTTCTTAACTTAGATAAAATAAACATATCAATTAAATAGATTTTTCTATCTCGTGCTATACATTTTTGTAAAGCAACGTCACTGGCATTTAAACTGTTTTAAAATAAGAAGTGTTTTTTCTTTATCTTTAGGTAGGTACGTGCATATAACCGTGTGTGTGTATACCCACAATCTCACCATGAGAAATTATGATATGACCAAATGTGGTTAGCACACGAAGCTTACATGGGAACTGACACTCAAATAAGTCAGCGGGTGGTGATATTTTCCCCACCGTTTATCCGTGTTCATAGAGTCTTTACCAGTTTTCGGAAATGTTTTTCGTGCTTGCATTATGTATGAAAATTCCACGGGATTGTGATTCGCGTCATCCCATTTTTTTTTGATTCACTTATATAATCTAACTAGCAGACCCCCGCGGTTTCACCCGCGTACGGTTTCAATTTTCCGCTTCGAAAACCAATGCACGCCACTGATTATTAGACACAACAAATCGAACACAGATATTTTTACAAATTAAAACTAAAACCATAGAAATAAATTTACCTAGAAAGAACGTCGCCATACTACACTAATATACAAAACAGGCCAACTTTTATAGGCTGCTGCGCGTAACAGCTACGTTTTACGCTCCCTCTGCGTCATTCTGCTTGTCATAATGACGTTCATAATGATAGTAGTTGTTAAAATATTCCAATTAAAATCGTGAGAAATTTAAATATTGATCATTATTTTGCATTTTTATTTGATTTAGCCCCTAACAGTTAGAGCGTATTTTTATCGACGCGTGCACAGCTGCGACTCTCTATTTGGATGTATCCTTAATCAAAGACTAAAACCTATATTATACCTACACAAAAAAACGAACTCAAATCTTATTTAATTATTATTTTGCATTTTTATTTGATTTAGCCCCTAACAGTTAGAGCGTGTTTTTATCGACGCGTGCACAGCTGCGACTCTCTATCTGGATGTATCCTTAATCAAAGACTAAAACCTATATTATACCTACACAAAAAAACGAACTCAAATCTTATTTAATTATTATAACAACAAATGAGAAAGAAATTAAATTAACTACAATCAAAATATTCTAATGAAATAGAGAAAATGTACTTTTTTTTTTGGCGTCACACGGGTGTGTATTTTGCCAATTTCCAGTTATATTATATAAGTTCTAGTCGCAATAAATCACTTTCACATAGTCCTCAACTCATGCAGTCAGTCACTGTCCATAAAAGTCATGTTATACCTACAGTGGTGGTCATGTACTAAAACTCTTCACGGACTTTTGAAGACACGATACACATAATTCATTTCATTTCACTTCACTGGTGCAAATGGATTGATCTTTATTGGATAATATGCAATAAAACTCAAAATACACGAATTTATGTATATAAAAATTTAAACGCAACGTCACTCTGCTAGTTCCCGCCAAAAACTCCGAGAAAATGAACTTCCAAACAAATTTCGAATTTTAATCCGATTTAAATATTCTTTTATATTTGACATTCCAATTTTAAAGAGCATTTCAGTTTCCAGAACAAAAGGCAGATTGAGCGCGCGAAACACGGGCCAAAAAAAGCAATTAGGTACAAATTGAAAAACACATACCTGGTATTCGCTTTTGAATTTGTATTTGCTATGTTTAAAATCTGCTGTATGCTAATTTATTTAAAAGAAAGTTTTTTCCGTTAAATAAAGTTTTTTAAACAAAGCAAATACAAATTCAATAAAGAATACCAGGTATGTGTTTTTCAATTTGTATTTGCTTTTTTTGGCCTCGCTCCCGTGTTCCGTTCGCTCCATCTGCCTTATTCTGTAATCTGTGAAAATCGGATTGGGATTTCAAACATGTGTCAAAATAAAAAATGTTATTTAAATCAAAAGTACTAAGGAGTATTGATATCAACTTCGATGAAAATCACCCCTAAAATAACTTTCTTCCCCTTTTTGACCCCGTTAGGCGATGATTTTCAATAAAATACGAAACACGTCTTGCATCAATTCTGTTAAGGAAGGTTTATGCAAAATTTGAAGTAGATCGGACCAAGGAATCACGTTGTCCCATACAAACTTTACCCCCGTTTTTCACCCCCTTAGGGGTAGAATTTCGGAAAATCCTTTCTTATCTGATGCCTACGTCATACAAAGAACAGACCCTCCAAGTTTCAGGTCTCTACGATCAGCGGTTTAGGCTGTGCGTTGATTCTCAGTCATTCAGGACAAAGCATTTTATATGTATAGACTAGCAGACCCCCGCGGTTTCACCCGCGTACGGTTTGAATTTTCTCCTTCGAAAACTAATGCACGCCACTGATTATTAGACACAACAATTCAAACACAGATATTTTTACAATTAAAACTAAAAACCTATATTATACCTACACTAAAAAATCAAACTCAAAGAATCTTATTTAATTATTATAACAACAAATGAGAAAGAAATTAAATTAACTACAATCAAAATATTCTAATGAATTAGAGAAAATGAACTTTTTTTTTTTCATTTGCGTCACACGGGTGTGTATTTTGCCAATTTCCAGTTATATTATATAAGTTCTAGTCACCATAAATCACTTTCACATAGTCCTCATGCAGTCAGTCACCGTCCATAAAAGTCATGTTATACTACAGTGTTGGTCATGTACTAAAACTCTTCACGGACTTTTGAAAAGACACGATACACATAATTCATTTCATTTCACTTCAATGGTGCACATGGATTGATCTTTATTGGATAAAATACCACCGATAATATGCAATAAAACTCAAAATACACGAATTAATGAAAATAAATATGAAAACGCAACGTCACTCAGCAAGTTCCCGCAAAAAAGTCCGAGAAAATTAACTTCCAAACCAATTTCGAATTTCAATCCGATTTAAATATTCTTTTGAATTTTTGACATTCCAATTTTAAAGAGCATTTCAGTTTCCAGAACAAAAGGCAGATAGAGCGCGCGAAACACGGGAGTGAGGCCACAAAAGCAATTAGGTACAAATTGAAAAACAGATACCTGGTATTCGCTTTTGAATTTGTATTTGATATGTTTAAAAGCTGCTGTGTGCTAATTTATTAAAAAGAAAGTGTTTTTCGTTAAATAAAGATGTTTAAACAAAGCAAATACAAATTCAAAAGCGAATACCAGGTATGTGTTTTTCAATTTGTATTTGATTTTTTTGGCCTCACTCCCGTATTCCTTTCGCTCTATCTGCCTTATTCTGTAATCTGTGAAAATCGGATTTAGATTTCAAACATGTGTCAAAATAAAAATAAAAAATTAAATCAAAGCACTGAGGAGTATTGATATCAACTTCGATGCAAATCACCCCTAAAATAACTTTCTACCCCTTTTTAACCCCGTTTGGCGATGAGTTTCAATAAAATATGAAACACAACTTCCATCAATTATTTTAAAGAATGTTTATGCAAAATTTGAAGTAGATCGGACCAAGGAATCAGGTTGTCCCATACAAACTTTGCCCCCATTTTTCACCCCCTTAGGGGTAGAATTTCGGAAAATCCCTTCTTATCTGATGCCTACGTTATACAAAGAACACACCCTCCAAGTTTCAGGTCTCTACGATCAGCGGTTTAGGCTGTGCGTTGATTGTCAGTCAGTCATTCAGGACAAAGCATTTTATATATATAGACTAGCAGACCCCCGCGGTTTCACCCGCGTACGGTTTGAATTTTCTGCCTCGAAAACCAATGCACGCTACTGATTATTAGACTACAAATCAAACAGATATTTTCATCAAACAGACAAAAAAATCGAACTCAAAGAATCTTATTTCATTATTATAACAACAAATGAGAAAGAAATTAAATTAACTACAATCAAAATATTCTAATGAAATAGAGAAAATGAACTTTTTTTTTTTTTCATTGGCGTCAGCCGGGTGTGTATTTTGCCAATTTCCAGTTATATTATATAAGTTCTAGTCACAATAAATCACTTCCACATAGTCCTCATGCAGTCAGTCACCGTCCGTAAAAGTCATGTTATACTACAGTGGTGGTCATGTACTAAAACTCTTCACGGACTTTTGAAAAGACACGATACACATAATTCATTTCATTTCACTTCACTGGTGCACATGGATTGATCTTTATTGGATAAAATACCACCGATAATAAGCAATAAAACTCAAAACACATGAATTTATGAATATAAAACTGAAAACACAACGTCACTCTGCAAGTTCCCGCCAAAAAGTCCGAGAAAATGAATTTCCAAACAAATTTCGAATTCTAATCCGATTTAAATATTTGACATTCCAATTTTAAAGAGCATTTCAGTTTCCAGATAAAAAGGCAGATAGAGCGCGCTTATTTAAAACTTATTTAACGAAAAACACTTTCTTTTTATAAATTAACATACAGCAGCTTACAAATTTGCAAATACAAATTCAAAAGCGAATACCAGGTGTTTTTAACCGACTTCAAAAAAAATAGGAGGTTCTCAATTCGGTTGTATTTATTTTATTAACCGATTTGGAAAATTCTTTTTTTGTCTGGAAGGGTACACTTCCCGTTTGGTCCCATTGTCATCAGATCAGGATTTGATTACTTCTTAGTGTACTTTGAAGTCGGTTTAAGTTTTTTGTAAAACAGTCCAATTATTCAATTTGTACCTAATTGCTTTTTTTGGCCTCACTCCCGTGTTCCGTTCGCTCCATCTAACTTATTCTGTAATCTGTGAAAATCGGATTGAGATTTTCAAACATGTGTCAAAATAAAAAAAATAATTTAAATCAAAAATACCAAGGAGTATTGATATCAACTTCGATGCAAATCACCCCTAAAATAACTTTCTACCCCTTTTTGACCCCGTCAGGTGATGATTTTCAATAAAATACGAAACACATCTTCCATCAATTCTGTTACGGAATGTTTATGCAAAATTTGAAGTAGATCGGACCAAGGAATCACGTTGTCCCATACAAACTTTGCCCCAGTTTTTCACCCCCTTAGGGGTATAATTTCGGAAAATCCTTTCTTATCTGATGCCTACGTCATACAAAGAACACACCCTCCAAGTTTCAGGTCTCTACGATCAGCGGTTTAGGCTGTGCGTTGATTGTAAGTCAGTCATTCAGGACAAAGCATTTTATATATATAGATAACCTAAATAACTACTTACCATAATATAAAGTTGGACATATAGTATAGCGAACCTTTTTACCCGACTGACCCGGAAGGAGGGTTATGTTTTTCGAGTGAATGTATTTATATAATGTATTTATGTATGTATGTCTATTTCTTTGGCACGCTCTACAGCCTAAACGGCATGATGGATTTAAACATATGAGGTGTCGTTAGATTCGTCTTAACTGTGGGAGTGTCATAGGGTATATTATTTTTATATAGCGTCTATGAAGAAGCCATATTTGTTAACGTTTTCATTGTGTGGTTGATTATTATAAAAAAAATCTAGTCCAAGAAATACAAGCTAACTAAGATGGTATCTTGTTTTATTTGACTTATTATTATGTCATTTTTTTTTTTAAAGTTTCTTTTATAAATTTTTGTTTTGTGCTATTATAAAGATAAAATGCGTATATGTATTCCGAGCGCCTCTTTCGCCAACAAACTGTGTTGTGCAGTTTGGCGAAACTGTATAATTTATCATAGAATTTATAAAAATTAAAATAAATAAAAAAAAAAAAAACAATTCTGTATTTTCCTCGCAAGTGTGTTGAAAAACGTCGAATGACACGCGTGTGCATTGATCATTACTCTCTTGGCTCTCTAATCGTACCGCCTCGTCTGAAATTAACAACTTTGCACACAAGTATCATAATGTACAATAATAAACTAACATTTACCAGTTCATGTTGGTAAACCCTAAGAAGTACTCGTAAATCCTAGGATCTACCGGTAATGGGGCTTTTACAGCAACATATATTTCATATGCATTTAGTAAATGGCTGTTATGTTGCCACCTCAATTTTATTTATTTGTAAAGATATAGGTACGTTTAGCAATTTAAGAAATCCGATTTATTATTATTTGATCACTGGCTGCAATTTCACAAAAATTAAGACATGGCGGTCTATCACATACTGCCGTACTTGGAGACGACAATTTAGTGTAATGATTCGTTATCTCTAGACCTTTCCCTTTCTTTAGCTAATATAAACAAAGATACACTTTAATCTGCCATTAAAATCTAATTAAGTTCTCTTATTACGGCAGTTTGAGTATTAAAATAAAGTTCTATCAAGCGAGTTCTATTTATCTACATAATAGGAAATAGGAATATCATAATCAAAGTGATATATCCAAATCAACAAGCCCTAGAAGACTGTTTGCGAATAACCAATTTACCTGTGAACGAGAACGTGACTTGAGCTAATGCGGCGGCGGTGCTCCAGCCCCAAACCCATACCCCCTGAGGTAACTAGTGACCATTGAATTAAAGCCATCTGTGGACAAGAAGCTCTTACTGAATGAAAATGAAGCTCTTATAATGAATGAAATAATTGGACTGTTTTACAAAAAACTTAAACCGACTTCAAAGTACACTAAGAAGTAATCAAATCCTGATCTGATGACAATGGGACCAAACGGGAAGTGTACACTTCCAGACAAAATAAGAATTTTCCAAATGGGTTAATAAATGATGGAGTTATGAGATAACAAACATAACAAAAAAAAAACAGCCGAATTGAGAACCTCCTCCTTTTTTTTGAAGTCGGCTAAAAATCAAATAGATTATATTAGTGCCGGATAGTGCATTAGTTATTGATTTCCTTTTGTTGACTTCTAATGTAACAAATAAGCATATGACCCTCCTGATAGTATGCAGTAGCTTAGTGACGCTTGCAAAATCGAGGAACCTCAGAAATCGGTTCACTTCACACCCTTCTTAAACCCCAAGGTGTATTCTCTTAGGAAAACCTCGCCAGAAAATAACAATTGCTTTAAATTACCTGTTTAAATAAATTCCAATAACTTGAAAGTTATTTTACCTTAGATTCTTGCAGCAGTAAATATTTTTTAACCGACTTCAAAAAAGGAGGAGGTTTCCTACATAAATAAAAAAAAATATAGAACACGTCATGCTCTTTCGCTGACTTCAAAACGGTGTCAGCTAAGAATGATTTCACACTTTTTAGTGTACTTTGAAGGCGGTTTATATTTTTTGCTAGAAAGTTTTGAATACCTCAACTGTACATCTTCTTATTGATTTATTTCCCATGTTTAGATTTGATAAATGACTTCTATTTTGGAACTAGGATTGGTTAAGTTATAACCACAACTTAAACGTTAAAGTATAATAACCACACTTATAGTTTCATTTTGCCTTATCCAGTAATATTTGCTTATATCATGGTTTGTAAACCCAAAGGCACTATACACGAGACTAATATTCGACTCATAAAGGCGGACCACACATGAACTAGCCAATTAAGGCAACTACTTACACGTGTGTCGGTGGCCGCCTCTAATGTAATACCTCCGTTACACATCTTCTCAAAACAAGGGACCTTTACCCTTCGAATAATAAGCAATTTAAAAGTTACTATTTCGTAATTGTACATGAAAGAGCTATTTTGCCATGTAAAAAATTTTTGGCTGGTTTTTTTTACATAATAATTTTCGTATGTCTTTGTTCTGAATACGATTACATTAAAAGGTCTCTATTATAATTGAAATAAAATTGAACCTCGTTAATTTAATAACCACTGTTCCATATACTTGTTACCAGGAATTTCCCAATTTTGAGTTGAGGATCAGTAACGAAATGAGATTGGATGTTTTCCGAAAAGTTTTGCCGTTATACTGAATTGGATATTTTTGTTTACTGAAAACCAGTAACGAGAGTATAGCGCTGATCAGTGTAATCATCTGCATTAAAACTGTAGATTTAATTTATTTTAAAACAAAATTATACTAAAATTATTTCAAATATAAATTGTAAATTAATAAACTTTCACTGTTCGCCATATTCTTAGTCAAAACATGCAGATAAAACAAACCATCCGAAGTTTTTACTCTGAATTCTTTGAGTAAAAAGGTGAGATGTTATCTAAATTCTACAAAATTAAACCTCACAAGAGCAAAAAGTGGCACTTTCACATTTTCTTCAAAGTAAACTAGGGGAAAGGAACAAACTTAGGTACTGTAAATTCAACGGACAAGTTCTGTAACTTTTCACGAGAAGCATGTGTAAAAGAAAAATGAGTTACATTATGCGATACCTTCATATACGTACAAATAGCTGCTGATATGTCTAAGGTTAGTTACAATCGGAAAAATATGATAATACCTGAGATAATACTAAAGTAAGGCAGCGAAACAAGATAAATAATGTAAACAAAGTTTCAGAAGTTCATAACATTTTCATTTAAGCCAACGAGACGAGATAAAGGATGTAAACAACCTGACCTCTACTGAGTTACGATTTAAAACGTCGATAAATTAGGTACTTTTATGAATATCAAAAGTCTTTTCCATAGATTTATGTTAGATTTCTCGACTTAAATCAATAAATTTATTTATCTATACATCCATGCTTACAGTGCATCGTTTTTTAATACAGGCGACAACGATTAGAATTGATTTAAGTCGACAAATCTAACATAAATCTATGGAAAATACTTTTGATATTCTTAAAAGTACCTAATTTATCGACGTTTTAAATGTATCGGCAGCATGATTCGTGAGAAGAGTCTGTCGTATGATCACAAAACTATCTATTATTATAATCAATCATTCATCCAAACAGGAATATTTTTTTTCCCAAAAAGCGCGTATCAAATTTTTCTAGATGTTGTACTGACCACTTTCCTGTACCACGAATCACACAACCACAGCCGTTGTCGACTAACTGACGTTATTATTGCCTGTAAGACTTATTAATCGCTCGCCATCGTAATGTAACTCAGTAGAGGTCAGGTTGTTTAAATCCTTTATCTCGTCTCGTTGGCTTTACTTTAAGCATTTTAAAGATAATTAATATAGTTATCTTTATTATATTTAAGGTTTAATTATAATGCAGTAATGATACACAAGCTTACTTTGTAGTTTTTGCTACAAAGTGTAATCCCCTGACACCTTTGACCAAAATGGACACCTACAATATCACAAACCGTCCGAAATATTGATGACTGTGAGCATTAGTCCCTTGATATTTATCACAGTTCAGTTTGTATAATTAAATAAATAACAATAATTATAGTGTCATTCGAGTCTGCGTAATGTCATATGAGGGCAGACTTCTATTCAAATCGCCTTTGAATAATAATTATTGTTGAAACTTGAATTATTTACTCATTTGACCTGAATAGTTAAGGAATGAATGTCTACATTTAAGCTGTTTGAATATTATCTCTCATCTACGTTATGTTATGCTGACAAAGCGACTGAAATCTATTGTTAGAACGATTCGAGATCTTTTAAAATGATTTGTCTTGATAATACAAAATTTTACCTATTTATGAACAATATCTTCATCCTAACTATTATAACCTTTAATCCCGGGAACGCGGGTGAAACCGCGGGGGACAGTTAGTATAGTAATAATAAGGATCTCTTATAAATCTACCTGGAACACAAAATATATTTTTAACGGGTCTGACACTCCGACGTGATAAAACTTGAGTTTCTGTTAACAGAAGCACTCAAAGCGTGACTGGTCCTGATATTGACGGGAGTTTTCCATAAAACTTAATAATCAGCTAAAAAAATAAAGTATAAATATACCAAGTTTATTAAAAGATAGTTATTATAAAAAAAAACCTAAGTCGGTAAACAAGCATACGGCCGGCCCGCCTGAACTGTAGCCATATGGAAGCTTGCAACACAAGAAACATCGCTCACGCGTTATCGACCTTTAGGCACAGATTACTGAATAGTTACTACGTCTTTAGGTCAAAGTAAATTCCCACTGTGCGAAATTACACCGACAATTTCACAAGTGAATTTATACCGTATTGCTAAGTTCATATTGACTGTATCGAACAAAAGACATGTACGGACTTTGGATTTTGATTTTTATACTTTCAATAATACGTTGTAAAATTACGTTATGAAATGGGGGCGCGCCGTGAAATCACGCAGTTGGCTAGTTGTCAGCGACTGCTGATGCCATATGGTTGAGATTTATTCATTTAGGCATGGACCGGGACTGGAGTGACATCAACAGCCGTCCTATCATCTATCAAATAGGTTTACACACGATTTCAGAATACACCGAACCCAATTCAGCACTTTACAGTTCGATGCATTTCAGTCTTAAATAATTATCAAATCCAAAGTTGAAGGTCTGTTTGCGAATGTTAGTCTGTGTCTGTGATTGTTGGGATGTTTATTCCTCAAACACGCCGTAATATTAATTTGAAATACATTATTTATGTAGTTTTAGTCAGGTCTAGCTGACTCCCGTGGTTTCACCCACGTATGGTTTTCTTATTAGCGCGGAACCCTTATTCTTTTCTGAAATAAAAGTAGCCTGAGTTAATCGTTATAAACTTATGTTTTCATATGCATTTAGTAAGACTATTATTTTGAAATTACCATAAGCGACAATTTTATTTGTTTTTTTAGTTGGTTAAGAGTCTGGTAGAGATTCCACCTATTGCGCCGCAGGTCGTGGGTTCGATTCCCGCATTTGTGTGCATGAACATGTCTGTATGTCCTGAGTCTGGGTGTAATTATTTATATTAAGTATGTATTTACAAACAAAAAGTAGTAGGTATATGTATTATATCAGTTATCTGGTTTTCATAGTACAAGCTCTGCTTAGTTTGGGATCAGATGACCGTGTGTGAGGAATATCCCAGGATATTTATTTATTTGTGTAATTTTTTACAAAATCCTTCTAAAACAATAGCGTGAATTCAAAGCACACCGAAGTAATTCAATAAAATGTAAATCCCTGAATAAATTTCATTGAAATGATCGTTAGCCAGACTACTAAAACGGAAATTTGGATCAATAGAATCGAGCGTGGCGTCGTATCAAAAGCCTGGGGCGCAATCAGTATGTACCAGTCCTACAATAACGGCGTTCTATTGTTGTGCACTGCAAGTATATCAGTGCACATGAAATTGAACGAGAAACGAACTTAAGCCCTAGAGTAATATTAGGAAATACGCGACTCAATCTCTGACTGATTTTAATATATCTATCTATGTATACTAATATAATAAAGCGGTTGAGTTTTTTATTCATTTGTTTTTTTGTTTGTTAAAACGGGCTAATCTCTGGAACTACCAGTCGGATTCGAAAAATTCTTTCACTAATAGAAAGCTACAGATAGATATAGGAAGCTAGATATAGGTATTATATAATATAATAATAATAGGCTTTATTTTCAGACAAGATAGTTACATCATTAATTAATTAAATTAAATTAAATTCATTGATTTCATATACTTAATTTGTTCTATAATATAATATCTAAATATAATTTAGTGTTTAATTTGCCTCGACAACCCTGTCTGTTTGCCTTCCATTGACAAAGGCCTCCTCCAATTGTCTCCATAACATTCGGTTTCTAGCTGATCTGGCCCATGTGCCACCAGCTACTGCTTTTATGTCATCAGCCCAACGCCTAATAGGTCTGCCGCGATTTCTCTTTCTATCTTTTGTGAACCAGTACATAATTGTTTTGCTCCATTTTTCATTTCCTCGGATTGTGTGTCCTGCCCATTTCCATTTAAGCTTCCTGACCGAGACTGTAACATCTTTTGTTTTTGTGTTTCTTCACAATTGCGGTTCTTATTCTGTCGGACAATCTTTTTCCCATCATGCTCCTCTCCATGGCGATTTGACAAGTTTCTAGTTTTTTGGTATGTGATTTAGTTAACGCCTAGGTTTGGCAGCCATACCTAAGGACAGGTAAGATACATGTGTCGAAGAGTTTTCGTTTAATGGCCATACACATTTCGCTATTTTTCATAATTTCCTTTAGACTCCAGTATCGTTTCCATGCATTTCCTATGCGTCTTTAAATTTCTTTTATAGTTAAGTCTATTGGTGAGATTACTTGACCTAATTATTCATTCACAAAATCGATAGGGTTATTATTGATGCAGATTGGTACGTGTTGTCCATTTGTCATGACTTTAGTTTTCTGTGTGTTCATAATCAAGCCTACGTTACGACTTTCTCTATCCAAGTCATTGAGCATTGCCTCAAGACTATCACTAGATTGTGAAAAGACTATCAGGTCATCTGCAAACCTCAGGTGCGACAAGTATTGACCGTTGATTAACATTCCACACTCTTCCCAATCTAGCTGGCGGAAAACCTCCTCCAGAACCGCTGTAAACAGGATCTCCCTGACGTACGCCTCTTTCTATTTTTATTTCATTACCTTCCTTCTCTAATTTAATCTTAGCTTTACTATTTTTGTAGACGTTCTTTAGTATTCGTATGTATTTGTTTTCAATCCCCTGGTTCTGAAGTGTTTGCCAAATCATCTCGTGTTCGAGCGAGTCAAAAGCCTTGCAGTAATCTACGAAGCAGCAGTAGAAGGTAATGTTAAATTCTTCTTCTCGTTGTATTATAGGCTACTTTATATCCCTGGAACGCGAGTGAAACCGCGGGGAACAGCTAGTTTTATACAAGATTGAATTCCGTGCTTCGAGAAGCACGTAAAGCCGGTGGTTCCGACAGTCACTTAATTGTTATAGTCGTTAAGCTAGTCGGAGGCCTCCTATTCGGCATTAAAACTCCAACAGTAGGTTGACAACTAGCCCACCTCCACCAAACAGCAGTGGGCATGCGTGGTAGAGTATCTGCCCATTTCCTTTCACTCTCATTTGTGAAGGATGCCTGTGCTCAACAATGCGATATTATAGACTGATGATGATGATGATAAATATTTACTGGAAATGGGTTGCTGCAGCCTATCAAATAAACATCTATTCACATACATTTTAATACATTTCCGAAACAAGAAATTAAAAAGATGTAACCGTTTATCCATAAATTCGCGGATATTGTTCGTAATAGAAGGGAAATTGAATGCAAAACTCAATTACCATAAATAATTCTCTGGAGGATTGTCTTCGTTGGAATCAATAGCCCTGAATTGATTTGTCGAAGTAAAGGGTTAAATTTAAGCTGATTCAAAGTGATTACGTACATCAATTTTGCTGTGTAATATTGTGCAAGGCATGATTAATTCTCAACAATGATGTGGTAAAATAAACTAAGGAGAAGATACGATACTGCTTTTGCAAGTAAAGTGCATTTATGTTCTTTGAAAGGGAAATATTGTAAATATTAGAATACTTTTACGTTTCTACCCTTTACCATACCTACATGTGTTGAACCGGATGCTTTTATATAAATGATTATTTAAGTTATTTACCTATAATTGTTATAAAGAAATGTCTGGTAGAATTGTCTACAAATTTCACGTACTTATGCCATTTTAATGTTCATAGAAATAAATATTTATTTCCGTGATATACTATCGGACAAAATTCCATAAAAAGAATACAAAGTCATTTTGCTGAAAACTGCTTAGACGTGCATGGTGGGCTAAGTAAGGTAACTTTTCAGTCTGGCTAGCTGCCAATGTTTGTAAGAAGTTCCTCGCACTGGGGCCCGTACAAAGGTACCTATAAAGTTTCACAAAACTGTTCAGCTTTTGTGCTTGTAATGCTACCCTCGAATTCCGGAGAATATTGTGGGTAGGGTACACATATTGGCGAACATTTGATATTGACGCTCTAAGTTTTGTGGTTTAGAATTTGTGAATAGTTTTTAAACCTATCACTATTGTGCTCGATTACTCGAGATTTTACAATCTCACTAAAATTACAAATGCGAATGTTTAGATGTTTGTGTGTGTCACGCGTGAAATTTGGCACAGAGATAAACTAACATTATTTATTCCCATAAAAAATAGGTCCCCCGTGAATTGGGAAACCGTCAGCGGAAACTAGTATAAAATAACAAGTAATAGAAACTAATAACATTTATTTGACAGCCAATACACATACACAAATAATATAAAATCAGCAGATACTTAATAACAAAACAAAAAAAGTGTGCTAGGCTACTGCTCGGCAGAAATTTCACGTAGGTGCGTAAACCTCGGGCGCTAACGGTAGACTGACTCTGTTAGTGATGTCAAAGTGTTGCCACTGTTCCACATAATCTATTTACCATGGTATAACAATGAATCAGTCCAAATTGGTTCAACCATCCTTCCCTCCGACACGTAAACATACAACGGTAAAAAAACTAAAACGTTGTAAATAAATAAATATTTATTTCTAAATTCCTTCACAGATAAAAGCAATCCAATATTGATTAAGAATAATTTATTATAATGATATTTCATAAAATGGTAATTTATATTATGGCTCGCGTATTTCGTATCTTTTAGATAAAATTGTTTATTTTATGGAATATTCAACGTTTTGGACGGATATAAAGGAAATGAATTCAACAGACCTTTTGGATAAATAAATGTGTAGAATTGAACAATGTAGTGTAAGGGATTAGGGAGGGCCCCGGGTGGTAACATCCATACACTCTACTCTATCTACGTACATATATTCAAAAATTATCTGTTGTTTACTATTCCTTTAATTTTGCGTAGTGTAGTGGAAAAAACATACTAATACTAGTTTCATCATCATCATCAACCTATAATGTCCCACTGCTGAGCGCAGGCCAGGGTGAAAGGGAATGGGCAAATACTCCACCACGCGCACCACGCTACGGATCCGTGTAGGTAGGCAAGTGGTCAACCTACTGTTGGAGTTTTCATGCCGCCTAGAAGGCCTCCAACTAGCTTAACGACTACCACAATTAAGTGATAACCGGGACCAACGGCTTTACGTGCCTTCCCGAAGCACGGAAACGCTCGATTTGAAATACCACTAGGCGGTCACCCATCCAGGTACCGACCACGAAGGTGGTAGCATTGATTAAGAACGGCTTATCATGCTACACCATGAGCGCTTCACTAATACTAGTTTAAGAAACATTTATTTTTAATACGATAAAGTCGCTAAACAATTATACGGCCTGCCTTATGACACGGCTTATGATAAGCGGTTACCGTTGCCAGATGGACGCGTGCAACACACGAGGCATCAATCAGGCGTTACCGACCCGCACCCCCTCCCCAATGAGGTCTGGCGACCTTACGCGCAGGAACACAACATAAAGTTATTTGCCTGCGGTATTCTGTAAGGTGGAGGTACTTCTACAGTCAAGCTGCACTTTGAGAGATTAAACGCAATACTCTACCTCTTAAAAACATATTATTATTACAGGAAGGGCGCTACCGTCACATGGGAGTAATGTGAAAAACTTATTCACTGTTCATAACTTTTTTTGTTATACAATAGTTCAATAGTTCTTGTAGTTGTGAAACGGCCAAGCCACATATTTTGACTACGGTGTGTAGAGTTTGTGAAGTTAGGGCTTGTACAGTAAGGGCATGTAGAGTTATTACCTTGGCTCTACATGAGATCTGATAAATTTTTGACAGTGCGAGCCATATGTCTTGGCAACATTTTACATAAAAATGTTTTTAGTGGGATTTCACTTCTTTTTGTAAGTTGCTATTGTTTTTTTTTGTTGATTGTGTGCTCATACAAGCTTACATACGAAATTTCAGCTTTCTAGGACTTCAGGCAGTACCCTAAGAGTTTTGATGATCATCAGTGAGTCAGTGACGCAATCGGGGTTTTTTAAATATCAATAAAATCTAAAATATAAGTGCTATGTTATTGAAACTTTATATATTTTATAATTTCACTATTGACATCATATCCCGAGAATTTTGTTTATCTGGTATAATCCAAACCCAAGTTATGAGGGTTCAAAAAAACGACGAAACGCTTCGAGAAAAGGTAGCCCTTGCGCTTCGCTTGGCTGTCCTGGCGGGGGGCACTCCCATGCCCCCAGATAAGTCTGTTGATGGGTATGTAATGAAGAAAACGTTATGCTTCTAAGAACCTAATAAACGGGTAGAGTATAGACATATTGATATTACATTGGATTAGTTTTTGGATTTGTATTATTACTAAAGCTATGTATTAATATTAAAGTTTCGAAAATTAATTAAGTAACTAATAGAGGTATGCATGTTTCGTAATGAAATTCCGCTGTACATATGGTGAGGGAAAATCGGAGAAGGTTGTATAACTATCAGATAATGTATTTTAGATCTTGATAATAACACGTTTCAAGGCACATGGGTATAATATATATATATATATATCAATTTATGATAAGTAGTAAGTATAACTGGTGGAGATTCCGAGATATTTTCGAAACCTATTTTGGGTTAGTCATTCTGAACAACTTTTACTATGGGACCAATAGTAAATTCTCTTTTTTTTAAACTTTTCTTTTAAAATGTCAACCGTGCTAGATCATAATGTATGAAAAGTAAAGTTTTTTTTGAGAATTCAGTGTTGGTCCCATAATAAAAGTTATTCAGCATGACTAATCCAACATAGGTTTCGAAAATATGCCATCTCGAAATCTCCACCCAGTACAAATAAATATATTAAACATTTGACAGTTATTCGCGCACTGGATGGTTTCGCTATGTCAATATTACTCATCCGTGTACTAAGGCACTTGGCACTTTATCGTGAATATAATAAGAGCCAAAGCTAAATATTGTATATTAAAATATCACATCAGTTATACAATACTGTGGTTATACTGAGTAATATTTTGTTGGCCGAAATATTAATATTGGCTATAAGTTATTTGATCAGCAATGGATTCGGAGCGAGGAAACTGAATGAAAGCGATGTATTTATACAAAGGTTTTAATACCCGCTTATCTTCTTATCTACATATAGCTGTTACCCACGGATTAATCCGCGTTAAATTTGGACTGAGCTCAGTCCGTAACCGAGTAGTTCTGAATAACCAATATTACAGCAGCGTTGTACTTAAGTTTCACAAACAATAACTCATTTCAGTTATTGGTTTTGACACGTCCATTAGCATCAGTTTAGAATTGAAAGAATAGATATATTGTTTACTTGAAAATGCTTTGGAGGTGATTGCATTAACGACACTTTATCATTAGTAAGTAACACGGAACAATGAAAAATATTGCCTCGATAGAAGTGACTCACTCATTTTGAAATAATGAGTGAGAGTTTTCTCCGGGATCGTTCAGTAATTTAATTCAATCTCTTGAAGACGAAGAGCCCAATTTATATAATATCGACACGGCATATCTCGAGTTATTCTCACAATTTGACTTTCTCCAACCTTTGCCATTGTACGTTATTTTCGTTAGAGCCAAGTGGATGATTCTTTTATTATCCAAAATACACTTGATTCAAATGGCCTTTCCCACGGCTCTTGTCACAAAAGAACGAGGGCATTCGAAAAGCAAATAAAACGTGCTCCCTCTTCACGAATTGTGATTTACATAATGTTTTTTACTTACCTTACCTTACTAGAAGTACAATTTCTATAAAAAGGCACGAAATGTTTTCTTGTTATAAAAGTACTAACAAATATTGTTCTTGCCGTCGTTTTCTTTTGTAACTGTAATGAAATTACTAATGCATTCGTTGATGTTTTAGCATAATATTTGGAATAAGTTGTAGGTTACTGGCCTTCATCTAGATGGACAGAAGAATCAGATTTAGTTCATATAGTACTGGCTCGCGGTTAAAAAAATAACAATGATATCAATTGTTATAACAGGACGCGCGTCCCTCGCGAGATCCAACGGGTTAATCTACCGAGAATGCCTATTAGGTGTTAAATATTGGATAGCAACAATACCTGTCTTAATTACACTGATATTCTTATACAAATTATAATAACCAACAATGAAGTATTTTATTAAATTAGAAATGCAAAGTAAATGTCTCATTAATCTCGAGCAGTGTAAGATATTGTTCGCTCATTGTTTGCCACATAGCCGCGCAGGCATTAGTGCAGACGACGGAACCCTAAGCCGGGATGCCGCGGAACACGACGGAACCCCGTTTGTTCACTTGAACATTCATCAATGTCAACCTGCTAAACAGATAACTAACAAAGTGATGTATGGAGTGAATCCACTGTGAAACGAGCCTGGCCGAAACTGACGTACGGTGGATACCATTGAATTTTTTCAAAATTTCTGCTGCGCATTTTACACATCACTGTACCTTCATTCGGTTGACTTCATTATGACACACAGGTTGGGGTTATTGTGAAAACATGTTATTTTTATGGAGTATCGCTCATGATCGCGCTTGCTGTCTTTTGATTGAATTTTTCCATTAAAATCAATCAACATAATTATCACATTTAAGAAACACCGAAATGTCTACCTAAATAGCACCGCCTTTTTATGTTTTAATTAGATAGTCATCATATAATAGGCAGCTGAAAATATTTTTATTACTTAATTGCTTACAAAGAAATAATTCTGTAAATACGTTGTTCAAGGCCCCAGTAGCTTACTGAACCACAGTACAAATATGTGGCAATTAATTCACGTCCTCGAGCATCTGACTAGACTAGGCGCTCAAATAGAATTCAGTTGAAGATTTTCAATAGCAATAAAACATGAAATAATATTCATGTATATTCATGTTTTGGGACTTCTACATTTTGACAGACAGTTATTGGAAGTATTCCCATTTGCGCACCGAGATTTTGGCACCTAATGGTTCGTCCATACTTGGCGAACCGAGCACGAGCCGAGCCTCGAACAAGCACACTGCGAGCACGATTCGCGTAGCGTGCTGTAGGCTCGCAGGGTGCTCATTCGTGGCTCGGCTCGTGCTCGGACGCACCATAACAACTCGTCGAATAACACTAAACTGGTTGTCGATACCTTGTCATATACCTATATTGGTAAAAAAGATAACGTCCGTAACATTGGAATTTTTTGGTATGAAATGAAATTAAATAAATCTATATGCTTTTGGAATTGTGTTTTACTAAAGTTAGCATTTCAATTATTTAAATATCGATGTTATTTATCTTTAAATTTCAAATGATTGAGCAGGGCAATTAAGTTAATTATGTATATTAAGTATGTATTTGTACAAACAAAAAAGTAGTATAGTATGTATTATATCAGTTATCTGGTTTCCACAGTACAAGCTCTGCTTAGTTTGGGATCAGATGACCGTGTATGAGGAATGTCCCAGGATATTTTACTTATTAATTTAACAATTTAAATTACATACCTTCCAATGGATTTCTTAGCGTGTACTTAGTAAGGTCTAAGTTTCGATCAAATACTAAACGTGCCAAGGTTTAAATGCCATTCTACACTTAACTACTTATGTATCACAATTATTATTATTTTATCATCTCAAAAGGTTGACAAGCATTTACCCACATAGTAATTATAATTATATACATTTTATATATACTATGTCCTTGTACTTTTCTTCACATATCAGATTCCAAACTAAGTAGAACTATTGCTATGTTTACTGATAATCCACATGAATATCCTAACATGTATAGGTATTTACATTCAATCACAGAACAAACAGATGTGTTCATGCAAACAAACGTTAGTCCAGTGTGGAAATCAAACCCATAAACTGTGGACTGCAGTCAAGATATCCAATACCCACTTCATCCGGCTCATCAATTACAGGATCTTATGATATGAAGTCGTCAAGCATTCGCAATTTAATTTTGGGTTATTCTTATTAAAATACTTACCTGTAAGTTAACCAACGTGTTATTATTAGTCACGCTATAGGTATGCGTTGATTAACGTTATAATAACAAAATGTTCATTAGCCCCTAACAGTCTTCGACCCCTGTCATGGGGCATTTCACTTGTCCCTAACAAGGGTGAACAAGATAACTATATTGTGCTACCACAGAAACACCGTCCGTATTACCTCTTCCCTGATATGGGACACCACGCTGATCAATTTACTTGACAATACTTCCTTTCAAGTATTTGATAATTCACGTAAATCTCTACGGTACTTTTGTGACAAATAAACTTTTTTGTTACTGAAAATAGTATTTCATCTGATTTATAATGAAAAGTGTTTTTACGTGTACCTCCTGTATAAGTTCAGATAAATCGTCTGTCGCGAATTGAAGGTCTCTCAGCGACTTTTCAATTTATTTGTGACAGCACTCCTGTGGAACATAAAGAATGGAATTATTTGGAGGGGGCAATGTTGTGACGGAAATTATTCACTCTCTGAGCGTTCGGCGATCGCGAGCGCCATCTGTTGCCGTTCCAAATTTGAATTGGAGGCATTTATTTAATAGCGCTCTGCCATTGTTCCTTTGATTTCATGTAGAATATTGTAACTATTCAAAATTGATATTAGTCCCAGTTCTCAGGATTTGTAATTGAAATTACAATGAAGTAAGTTACAACGTTTTCTATCGAAACAAATTAATGTGACGTAAATAAACTATTTCATGACCTACGCTAAGTTAGATTAGCTCGCGGTGTGGCCTGTTCTTATATGGTTGGCTAGTTAATATTTATATTTGATATTGCTAACATAGTAATGTATATGAATAAATTACTCCGAATCATTACAATCAGGTTTAATTTAAAATTAGTCTATATTAAAATATCGAAGAAGTCAACGTCGTATTATAACGCAAGTTAGTTTAAACTTGGTTTAAATAAAAAGGTTTCTGCAACCGCCGCCGCTTCTTATCTCAAAGGATTCTTGAGTTGCGTTATTGTAACGGTTTTTCCTGAACCGTAATAAAACGTTTCACATGTCGGCCGCAGTCCCGTTGACCGCGTGCGGTCGGCGTGAAGCTAAATTGATGGGTCACTCCATCGCCAATGTAATGGTCCTTCAAAACGAACGACCCCTAGCCAGTAAGTGAAATTCACGTTTGATTAACTTTTACTCAAGGGCAGTGTTTTAGCGAGAGTGCTGGTCCCAAGTTGGGCGCCAATAACGTTGAAAACGTTTATTGCCACTTCTTTTCTGAATGAGCCTGTGCGACGAATTAAAAGTAGGAGTGTTATATGAGAAGCTATGAAGGCTCGCTCGGGAGCAACTCTGCTCGTAAACAGGAAGCTCAGGCTCGATGAGCTTTTCAAATTTATGCACAAACATTTATCGTCCACTTTTCGGCAAAGGAAAACATCACGAGGAACCTGCTCGCGCTGGGGGAGTAATTTACAGCGTGTGTGAAAGTTTGTTGATGAACTGGGATAAAACCGAGCCTATAACACTTTTTTCTAAAGGTGAGTTATATACGTAAATAATACCCGCAGTGTCTATGATCGTCTGTAACGGACTGTCTGTTATTGCATTTATGCCGGCGCATAATACCGCCTGACTAACTTAGCACACTTGTATCGTAATATATTATTAAGCTATTCGATTAATATGGACAAGCCTCAAATACAATCGCAATGATAACAAAATAAGAAATGCTTAGATGAGATGCTCGAAGGCTGATAAAATGAATAATTAGTTGAACGTTTAATGGCATTTCTTTGACCAATTATTAAGCTAATTTATATTCCAAACAAAGTATTATTAACTGAGAAATATTAATGGGAATATAATCATATTTCAGTTTTCTATTATCCATTGTTCCAGTTACAATGGAAAACCAATATAAATAACTCCGCGAAGCAATCCGACGAATTCCAATTCATAGGCAATTATATTACTGGGAGTCGGTTGCAGTTAAATTTGCCCAATAAAAACAATTATTGCTGGCATAAACGCAAGCGTTACGGGTTGTAAACACGGATTATTAGTAGTTGTAAAAGACAAAGAAGACTGTATAATAAGTACATTAGATCGCTTCGATGACCGCATTCTTACTTTATCGACCAATAACAACGGTATAGGAAATTTACAAAAGCTATTACGTCGAAATGTTGAAGTTTACGAACTGTGAATTCTTACTTTCTCGTTTGTTCGTATTTTTTTCTACTTTATTTATTCCCATTCCTCGATTTTGATTGATATCAGGGTTTCATATTTTGTTATAAATTTGTTGAAATATAAATTTCTCGGGTACTTAAATAACTCAATACTAGAAATAGCTCTGATTTCTAGAAAAATTCCACTTTGAGACGTACCTTTTAATTGCATTATTTATATTTATACGCTCTGTTTGTAATCAAATATAAAACAAATATAAATAAATATCCTGGGATATTCCTTACACACGGTCATCTGATCCTAAACTAAGGAGAGCTTGTACTATGGAAACCAGATAACTGATAATATACTACTTTTTGTTTGTAAATACATACTTACACCCAGACTCAGGGCATACAGACATGTTCATGCACACAAATGCATGTCCTGTGTTGGGAATCGAACCCACGACCTGCGGCGCAATATAATAGGTGGACTCTTAACCAACTGCGCCAACTGGACCGTCATTTATTAAAAAAAAGAAAAGTTACGCTTATTTAAGCTTAGTCTTTTTATAAATGAGTTTCTATGTATCTTTCAAGTCTTGAAAGATAAAATTAGAACGAGACGTATCACACGAAATATTTTGTGTGTTAAATAAACGAAGTGATGAAAATATCATTTTGTGTAAACATTCAAGATGAAGAAGAAAATGAAAAAATACTATTTACACCGAAAAAAGTTACAGTCATTACTAAAAGAGCCTCGGTTTTTCATAATTGGTAGGTAACCTTTGAAACTTAGCTGCTCAAGCACGTAATTAGTAACAAAAACGCTGATTTTAATATAACAATTTGTATTTTGTAATTATTCAAAGCCGTGATTAAAAATACTATTACAAATTTTAATATTTTGGCTCAAAATAAATTTGCGATAATTTTGGTAGTTACTAAATTGAAGCTACCTACTACATCTATTTATGTATAAAGATGTTAATGTTGGTAAGTATGTAACACCATAATTGGACTGTCTGCACATGTATAGTGCGCGGGTACGATACGTAAATACAACCTTCATAAATTGCCTGCAAGATACGCTGCGAAGTGTACATCGAGCGACGACGCGTTGGATGGTGTTGTTACAGATAAACATTTTTAGGGTCCTGTATTTATGTTACAGTAACCCTTCTATTTTCTCTTAAATAAATTAGTATTTTGAATAACGTGCTTAGATTATTTTAAATATCTTTATTGTTTACTGTTATCGTCATTTTATAAGAGAAACAATTTAATTTATTGTTGTTTATTGTTTTTTTACAGAAATGCTCTATCATACACATTTCATATTTGATAGAGCATTTATATTATATTGTTCTATGTATTTGTATTGTGACTATTTGTTGGAATGGTAGGAGCATATATAGTATAGCAAAGGGTGTACGAAAACAAAATATGATTTGTACTTATGATTCGATACGATGAAAATCATAGTTTAAGTAGATAGAACCCTTAACAAAAAGTTTTCCTTCTTCACGCCCTCGTCGTTTCTTCTTCCTGTCATAAAATAGATTAGGATTTATAATATAAAAAAAAAGAAGACATTTTTGAAATATAACGCATTTTTTGATGAGGTAGGGATCTACCTTATTAGCATTCCAGTAGTCATACAGTCACGTTTAAATAGATCCTCTGGATTGTGGATTACTGTAGGTACAAAAAGAACATTAACTCAATTTTATTATTTTGCTACAATTTAACCATCAATAACATTGCAGTAGTTTCTTTTGTACACGACAAAATATCATGAGTGAGGGGGTGTGTGTATGGGTATGGATGTGTATGGTGGTTTGTGTTTATGAAACATGTAAGATACTAATACAAGTGAAATCAATGCTAAGGCTCTGGTCATAAGGCTATGATTTCATAGATATAAGAAATCCTAGGTCTATGGGTTATAGTACAATCGTTCAAGATAGTGCATTAACTGTCGCGGTCTGTAATTACTGCATTACTGGCCGAAAGCGCAGCTCCAGGCAAAAATAGCACGGTCAACACGAGCGTAGCTAAGCTTAGCTCGGGCCGGGGCCATCATAGCGTGGCCAGCAACGCAACGCAGTCATTACGGAGCAAGACTTGTATAGTGCTTTACTCAAACAATGCGAGTAATTTAAATAAAGCACTGCTTGTACTTTATACAGCCAATTTCTGAATAACCTTTTTTGCATCTTAAAATTTAATATTTTAATCAAAACTCGACAATAACTGATTTCAAATGAGCTCTATCTCATATTCATACCTATGTGATAGAGCATTTCTATTATATTGCTCTATGTAATTTGTATTGTGCCTTTTTGTTCAAATGGCATTGATAGTACGAATCGGGCATGACCGCTGCGCTTTTAGCAGCGCCGCCCGCGCCGCCGAACGCGTGGGTAGGTGCGCCGACCAGTATCAATAGTAGCAATATTTAACAATAGAAAAACAAAATCTTTGCGTGATTTATTATGGTTAAAACATATTTATAAAACTTAAAAATCGTGGTATTTTATATAAAGTAGTATGAAAGTCACGCCGCAGACGGCTCCGCCGCCGACCCCAAAAAGTCGGCGCACCGCATTGTACATCGGCGTTCATGTCTAAGTACGAATACCAAATATGATTTTATGTTATATCTTTAATTTAAATCAGTTCTTATTGATGGACACGATACAAATCCTAGTTTAAGTAGATAAAGTACCCAAACAACTGTACCCGCAAACAAAAACCCATTATCCTCGAGCCAGGTTGCTCTATAATACATCTATTTTAGATTAAAAAGTGCCGTATTATATATGTGAGCCATACCTATTATACCACGAAAATATTTCCACTATTTCATAAAATGTCCTTGCTAAGTCAGCGGCAGAAATAAATTTGCCCTTTTTCAGTTGCCGACGCAGATTAAATACGCAGATAGTATAAACGCTGATAGGAACATGAGCTCGAAAAACGTATTACGTTGTATTAGTTTATTACGTTGGTTATGTAAGTATTAGGATCTAGTATCTATTTTATGTATTCGTTTTTTAATATTTTTATTTATTTAAGTGTATTCATTATGTGTTACACCTGCCATATTGTCATATATCCTGTTACCCAAAGGTTGTCTGGAAGAAATCGCTTAAGCGATAAGGCCGCCTTTTTTGTATTCCTTCTTATTGTATTTTATTGTTATGTTTCGTCTGTTCTATGTGGTGTACAAATAAAGAATATTTATCTTATCTTATCTTTATTCTACATTCACTAGGTTATTTATTCTTATGAAAAAAATCAATCGATTCTGTTATATTTTAGGCAAAAATTCAATATTTTATCAAAAAAGTATATTTAAAAATGCATTTTCCTTGCAAATTGTTCAGACAATCATTCACTTGTATGAAAGCATTAAAAAAAATGTTTTACAAAGTTTGTTCAACAAATTCGAGTCCGTACCGCAGGTTGAATTCGAGCCAGTTTGAATAGGTCTTGCGGCTTTAAGAACACCAATATTGGTTACCGGTGCTTGTTTTTTTTTTACGGAATTTGTGAAATGAACAAAAGAGAGCGTGTTCTATTGCCATACTATAAATTCGGGGAAATAAAAACAACTATTAACTTAGGATTTGATTTGTTTACAGACCACGCAATGTGCTAACAAATCGATAATCCTGTTCAAACAATACGATGTTATGATAAAGTTCAAATTAAAGCAAACTCTTTTATCTACCTACCAATATCAGTTAACGTTATTCTTTACATTCATATTTAAAGTCCATAGATTCATTTTTTATTGAACTTACACACATAGTATTATTTTCTCAGAACTCATAAAATAAAAATAAAAAACACGCAAACGTACTTAGTACCTACCTGCTGCATTTTTCTTCCAACGGGTAATTTACACTTTCTTACATTTTATCAGGTTCTATTGAGCACTTTACTCCACCTGTCGTCATTTCCCCGGGGTCCTTTCATTTATCGCCTTAAGTCCAATACTTTGTTTTAAGTCCTTCTCTGGGTATCTTCTTTCTTTATGATGTTTTATGTCAATTTATCGTGAGACATGAAGCTATTTGCACATCTGGTAATAAATTGCTATTTCTATTTGACAAATATAGCAGGAATAACAATGAGTGTATAGTGAAATTCCGGCAATACTTCGATAAAATGTCCCCCATCAAACAGTTATTAATGAAATATCACTAGGTAGAATGAAGCCTACTGGTGTGGGAGCAACCACCAGGGTCTCGCTTCCCACGAACTTTTTTACATTTAATATAAAGTGAATAATGTAAATAGCATGAGTAAAAATTATAAGTCAAAGGCGCTGCAAACGTTACGTAGGTATTACGAGTCGGACGGAACAGGACGTACATTTTTGGAAAAGATGATTTATAGAAAATTTACAAAATAGGTCATAGGCGCCCGAATAGTATGAAAAAAATGACATCGTCTACGATGCGTACGCGTGTCGTATTTACCCTCAGAGCAATATTTACCTATCAGCACAGAATACTGTGGCGTTACTTTCGCGTTACTGTTGCGATACGTATGTATAAAAATGTTTTCGAAACGTGGACACCCATTGGTGTTTCGAAAACTCTTTTTACTTTATCCCGTCTACGCCGTACTTCGTTACGTGTGCACCAAACATAACAAAATTATTGATGTATTTTCTACCAGTGAACTATTTTTTTTTCTAAAAAACATGTTTTCATAACACAGCTTGCTATTTTTTTAAATATATTTTTTTTCCATTCATCAAGCTTGCCAGTTCGCTTGTTTTGTAAATGAAACCAATTTATTTCGTAGGTTTTCAGCGTTTCTTATGTTAATTTATCAGAATGAATACGCATAAAACATAATAATATCATTCATAATATTCACCTATTTTTCATAAAAATATAAACTAGACTAAAGATGAGACAGAACAGTTATTTTATTTTACCATTTAGCTAGACGAGGGACTTAGCAGATAGTGAACGCAATAGAGCCTCATCTGATTTAAAAACTTACTTATCAGAGCTAGCGTGAGGTAATATATCTAGTAATAAAACCGGCCAAGTGCGAGTCAGACTCGCGCACCGAGCGTTCCGTACAAACCTGTAGGTATATAAGTAAATGGTAGTATAGACCTGAGTATTTGATATTAATTTCAAATTACAAATTAAAAAAAACTACTCACTAGATCTCATTCAAACCAATTTTCGGTGGAAGTTTGCATCGTAATGTACATCATATATTTTTTATAGATTTATCATTCTCTTATTTTAGAAGTTACAGGGGGGGCGGACACACAATTTACCACTTTGGAAGTGTCTCTCGCGCAAAATATTCAGTTTAGAAAAAAAATCTATTAGAAACCTCAATATCATTTTTGAAGACCTATCCATAGACACACCACACTTATGGGTTTAAAAAAAAAATAGTTCTAAGTATGGGGAACCCGCAAAATTTATTGTTTTTTTCTATGTTTATGTGAAAATCTTAATGCGGTTCACAGAATACATCTACTTACCAAGTTTCTACATTATAGTTCTTATAGTTTCGTAAAAAAGAGGCTGTGACATACGGACGGACAGACATGACGAATCTATAAGGGTTCCGTTTTTTGCCATTTGGCTACGGAACCCTTATAAACGCGTAATAAGGACTAATATACCTTCACGATTATTTTAACATTAATTTTAGCTTATGTAACCCAAGGGTACTCTTAAATTCTTAGCATCGCTCCCTCGCTGATCGACATAAATGTTGTTGTTAATCTTGAAAATTATTATATTTTAACGTTATTCTTTTTTTTTTTAATACAAACTCTTTCTTCTGTGTACTAAGGTTAAATATTATATTCCAAATGATGTGAACTTTTGGGCTAATTTAATTAAATATAACTTAAATTCACATTTTACTAAGTTACATTCACAATGGAATATCAGTGGGCTCGAGAGTATTTTTAGCGTATATGTATAGTTGAAACAAACGTATGTTACAATACCTAGTGATATCAATACCACTTTGTGAACAAGGTTTATACACTACATTGAATATCTTGGGACCGTATCGGCAGTGCCCATTAGATTTATTATCGGCACGCATGAGTGATTTCTGTTGCCGTCGCCATTTCTCCCAGAGGGCTATTTTGTAACATGACCGAACATAGGATTGTTGTATACGTTTGTAAGGTTTAGTATTATATTCAGATATTGTTATTACAATACAATTGAAGGTTGAAATATGTTTCAGTGTAGGAAACATCTGAGGGAAAGCATATATGTATTACGCTACGTCTATATGAATGTACATAATGTTAGTTTCTATACCATACTTTGGTTTCGCATAACGATCATTAGGGATATTGCCTTTATTTATGAGTGTCTTGAAATTGATTGTATTATTTGTATCAGAAACATATACACAGTGTAAATGTAAGTTTTGCATTCAAACACGTGCAATTATGATCTATTACAAACTTCACTAAAACATCCTAACTCCTAACTAATATTATAAATGCGAAAGTGAGTTTGTTTGTTTGTTACGTCATCACGCCTCAACTACTCAATGGATCATCATGAAATTTGGCATGCAGATAGCCTATGGTATGGAAAAGGACATAGGCTACTTTTTATCCCGGGTACGCGGGTGAAACCGCGGGGGATAGCTAGTACTCAATAAGTTATAAAAGCATTTATATTTCATATATGGCTGACAAGTAGGCAGCACCTGATAAATGAATTTAGCAATTTCAGAGGGATTACCATTTTTTTGCCGACCTATATGAAGCTTATGTGGCTGGCTGGCTCTCAAGTGCAAGTATAGCTAGTAATATTATGAATGAGAAAGTGAGTTTGTTTGTTACGTCTTCACATCTCAATTACTCAACAGATCATCATGAAATTTGGCATGCAGACAGCCAATGGTATGAAGGAGGACTTTTTATCCCGAGAACGTGGGTGAAACCGTGGGGGAGAGCTAGTGCTTTATATTTTGACTAGCTGTCTCCCGCAGTTGCAGCCGTGTTCCCGAGATAAAAAAATAGCACTCGTGAATAATGTAGCTTCCCATTAGTGAAAGCATTTTTTGAATTCGACTGTTCCAGAGATAAGCGCATTTACACAAACAAACAATTAAACAAAAAACCGGCCAAGTGCGAGTCAGACTCGCGCACCGAGGGTTCCGTACAAACCTGTTTGTATATAAGTAAATGGTAGTATAGACCTGAGTATTTGATATTAATTTCGATTTATGACGTATTAAAAAAAAACTACTTACTAGATCTCGTTCAAACCAATTTTCGGTGGAAGTTTGCACCGTAATGTACATCATATATTTTTTATAGATTTATCATTCTCTTATTTTAGAAGTTACAGGGGGGGGACACACATTTTACCACTTTCGAAGTGTCTCTCGCGCAAACTATTCAGTTTAGGAAAAAATGATATTAGAAACCTCGATATCATTTTTGAAGACCTATCCATAGAAACCCGATACTTATGGGTGTGATGAAAAAAAAATATTTGAGTTTCAGTTCAAAGTATGGGGAACCCCCAAAATTTATTGTTTTTTTTCTATTTTGGTGTGAAAATCTTAATGCGGTTCACAGAATACATCTACTTACCAAGTTTCAACATTATAGTTCTTATAGTTTCAGAAATAAATGGCTGTGACATACGGACAGACAGACAGACAGACAGACATGACGAATCTATAAGGGTTCCGTTTTTAGCCATTTGGCTACGGAACCCTAAAAAACGCTTCAGGTTAAACTAGGTATTTTATTTAGCTTCTTACCTAACAACTTTGAGATGTACGGTAAAGATGTAGTGACATAAAACATAATGGAGAAGAATAAGTGCAATGGCTATGCAGCTGCGAAAGATATGAAAGATCTATTCACTTTATAGAGATTTGCAGCTAACGCCCACCGCTTTATAGCTCCTGCACGAAGCGGTCTTAGCGAAGACTTTTTGTTAGATGAATTATGTTTATTTCATTTGAATGCTCGCCATAATTTATAGATTTATAAATATCACTACTATCATTTCGAAATTATAGTCAATAATTCCTGCTCACAAACAATTTGATTGAATTTGGTTTCACAACAGACCAACAGTAAAACAACAGACCGCAAAGTTTCTTGCAACCCAGGTATAAAACCTACTGGGACAAGACACAGTCTGGCCTATTTAAATATCTTTTCCGCGTCCACAACTTTTGTATCACCCTTATTCGGAACAAGTTCAAACAAACAATGCAGAAAATTGCATGGGTGCAGCGCGGCACAATGCAATGTTGTTGCAGTGATTTATTAACTCTTTCATTTCAACTCCCAGAACTATAGCACTATACATGATAATTGTTCATTATGCGAACAATATTTATAGTATGCGCAACCTCAAGAATCTATTTAAACCCAGAAATGTTTTTCACTTTAATACCATCTAGTTTTAAGATATCACCTACAAAGGAATCATTGTCACAAAGAGTCTTTTAATTTCTCAGAAGAACTTATGGGCCTCGGGGAAATCTTAGCGAAGTCTTTTCACTCCTATAAAGTCCTTAAGAAAAATCAATAGAAGGAAAATTGTGCCGCAGTTTAGAATTGTAACTAAATCGGTTTACAAGATTTTATATGCAGGTCTACAAAGTAATACCGACATCTGGAAAAGCTTTTGATACATTAAATTCGCTCTGTATGGGAACAGCAATTCTTTTATGATGAATGAGTTTTAAATATGGTCGCTAATGAAATAATTGCTTGTATTTTTCTTCGGATGTTATTTAGTAATATTGAAGGACTTTATTAGTTATATTTTTTGGCTTATTCCCGTTTGGCAACGGTACATATATTTTGGTTATGTTTGTAAAGGACCATTTAATGTTCAGCACAGAAATGGCAAAAGGTAATTTACCAATCTATAACATCTAATCTAACACAGCTCCACAATACACTAATTCAATGAATCGGTGCAGATTACCTTCACAAATCGTTTATATATTACGTACCTGAGCACACGTTAAAGTACAGTTAGAGTAGAAAGTTCTAGTGTGCCGAATTTATTTAATATTTTTTTATTTAGTATCTTCTCTTTAGTATCTTCTCTTTGTCGGTTATTTAATTGATGTTTTTTTAAATTTCTATTATTCAGTTTATTTTTTTGTGATACATTTATTTTTAATATTTTGTGTCCTAAATTGTTCTATTATATTTGTTGATTTTGCAATATTTCTTTGAAATAACTTTATATTTTATTTTTCCATTGATTTTCATGTACTGTAAATTGAATTATATACCGTGTATAATTAAAACTTAGTGACCTAAATCGTTGTATTATATTTGTTGATTTTGCAATGTTTCGTTGAAATAACTTCTACTTTATATTTTATTTATATATTATTCCGTTGATTTTTGGTGTTGTGTAGTTGAATTATATACCTACGTTATATTTAGTGCACCAAATTATTTTATTGCACTTGTTGATTTTAAGTTCTAATTTTATGTTTTCGACTTTATACTTTTTACTTGTTTTTTTTATTATTTTTGTATTGTCACAATTAGATAGACACATCTGGGATGAATAAACAACGTTTACCTATTGTATATTATAGTAACGTATGTATGATTTTGCTTTGCATAGGTTAAATAATTACTAGTCATAATTATATTATATTTTTACATAATACTTAAAAAATACACTATAAAAATCTTCAATATGAACTTAGTTAATTTCAAACCAATATTTACACTCCTTTAAAATTAGACTTAACATACTGACTGTACCTGGTGCAAGCGATACACCGCTAGAGGTATGTGTACCGTTGCCAAACGGGAACGTAGCCAAAAGGGAACAAGCCTATTATTTGTGAGTATAATATGTTAAAATATATATGTTATCATTAATATTGCTATTTACAATAAAAATCACATCGCATTTGATTTTGTTTGAAGATTCTTAATAAAACTGCTAACTCTATGGTAAAGAAGCAGGTTATAAAAGTTATTGCAACAGTTAAACAAACATTATAATGAGGGGTAGTTAAATATACCCCTATGATTATGAATTCATTCTATCATTTTTATTAAAAGTCAAAGCAGTCCTTTTAATAAAAGCGGTATTAAGTCTGAGAAAATAATATAAACTGACTTAGGGAAGTTCTTTTATATTAACATTGAATATGACGTGAATACGTATAAATTGGAGCGAGACGTCTGGTAATCCAGAGTTTCAGTATATATATTTACATTGGAATTGAGTAGCAAACACGTTCGCTTCGGCAGACTAGTATCGACTCTCGACATCGATTTTCATGTTTACTATTAAATATTTATCTACCTATGCTATATAATAACTAGAAAGCTCTATATTTAAGAGATTATTTTAAATAGGTTTAAAGATATTTATTCTCAAAGAAAAACTACATAGTCACTTACATGAGAACAATATGAGCTTACAAGTAAAATATTATTAACAATTTGTCATTCGTCTATAATGTTTGTTTTGTACTCATTTAATGCATCCCGCATTTTATTTTGTTCATAAGTATTTTTTTGTAACATATTGCAAAAGTTTACTTTTGAAAACATTAAATGAGTTTACATTTTTTTACACACAATTCAAACTGCCAACCGAAATTCTTAATGAACATGAACTTATTTAACATTTTAAATGGTAATCGATATTAATTTATATGGAAATGACATTTACCATTACGCTCCAGTTAACTGAAAATAAATATTTGCTAAATTTCCTGAAAAGTAAGAGGGCACCAAAAAAAACTTGTTGAACGCCCCCTTATCTTTGAATTTGTTTACCGAGCTCAGTCGAAGTTCAGTAAAGAAAATATTGTCAAACATAATACAACCAATGTTTACCGAAACATTGTTCACAGCTGTGCTTATTATTTGTGAATTAATTAGTTTGCAGGTATTTATTCAGGGTTACATACAGCTCTGCTAATAATAAACTATTGCTGTTACTATCATTCGAAATTTAGATCGTTGTAATAACAGTGAGCTTAATTAAGGGAGCAAGCCCATACATGACCATTAAGAAAATAGTAGTATATGTGCAAGAACCACTTGTAAAATGAAAACATAACTTGATACCTACTAACTTTAACACCATGTTTCGTATTAAAGTGTCATATAAACTGTTATACCCCATTTTGGCTTTGAATTTCCGGAAATCTATATATTCATTTTAGGTTTTATAATTCCTCTGAGTTTATGATTAGCGAGTGAATGGCATTTCACTTTAATATTATAAATATAAATTGAAATTAAATTAACATTTCGCGTCTTTACCCGTTTAATTTTATAAATAGACGGCAGAGGCCTTGAACGATTCAGGGACGTACGTTGAACACATATCCCGTGGATTATACATAGCACTGTGTATGGTGCGGGTTGTTAGTAAGCTGTTTGCATTGGTCATTTGTCGACGCGGCTTATCGAACATTATTTGCTCTTGCCGAGTCGATTCAATTTCCTAGCTCGACCCAAATACGGAGTCTACATGGTAACGGTCCGGAGGCGACGAAGGTATACTGTTTTTGTATATAGTTTTTCGCAACGGCTATAAAAATGTGAGCACTAAACTGAATGTGGAATCTGTAGTAAAAATATGGAGGGGTTTCTCGTTACATTTTTTTTATGAAAATTACTTTGATTTGTGTGTTTTGGAATGAAGTTGCTGGGTTTGACATATGGGTCCCGAGACTGCCTTGTTGACATGGAAATAGGCTGGCATTTAAATTGATAATATACTTTCCACTAGGCGGTGACACCCCCGTTCCTGAAGCACCTATTATTATTTATCCGGGAAAAAAGTACCCTATGTGTTAATCCAGATTATATTCTATCTTTGTACCAAATTTCATCCAAAACAGCAAATTTTTTATTTAATTATTATTGTCCTAGGGAGCGAAGCGACTCCATTTCAGCTTTTTGATTCTAATATTTATTAAATTTTATGAGCAGGTTCGGTAATTACTATATGCCATATAATAATCCAAATAATTATCGTGACTCGCGAGGTCTTCAGTTCAAAATCAAAATCAAAAAGTCATTTATTCAGTTAGGAACGTTAAGTTGTACATACAGTTGAATTTACCACCGGTTCGGAGAGTTCACAGAGCCTCTAGTTTTGTTTAAGTATAATAATCAATTTGATAATTATAAATGTGGACGTTAGGATGTTTGAATATTTATGTGTTTGGATCAGGGCCCACCAATGATCTTTGTCGTACCGCGTTATTGGATGAAATTCATTATTGGTGTTCGTTACGTTGATGCGTGATTGAGGGACAAACATCTAAACTACAAGCATCCAAACAACCTAACTTTCACATTTATAATATTATATTATTATTATAATAAAAAATATAATAAAATATATCATAAGTGGGGTAGTTAATGTTAATAAAATTGAAGTTAAACTAGTTAATTATTACGTATTGTTTGAATTTAGGTTGATTAATAATATAAAAAGAACCAATTAAACAAATTATTTTGAATAAATACAACCAAATTGCTACCTACGTTTCGATTTTAATTACATTCCCGTAAACCAATGACTAAAACGAAACAAATCCTTTTCTGTTTATTTTATATATGAAAATTAAAAGCAATTGGACCCTCGCAAGGCTCAAAATCGAATCGTTCAGTATGCATAGGTAGTTAATCTGATTGTAGCGGTTACATACGATCGTTTGCTGGGCTTTAAATTGTTGCACCCAATTTGTTCGGATATTACGGTTTGGTTGACCTATATACATACATACATATATCTGTATTTCGTATAGATGCAAACCTTTATAATATGAGATAGGTATCGTGGTCCTTTTCCGGGGCTTTAATAACGTTTTCGTGGAATAAGTAATATAATCCAGGTACCTAAGAGTAAGCAGCCATGCATAAACAATATCCCCCTTATTACAAAACATGGTTTAAAGCACACCTATCGCCATTGGCGCCATCCCACAGGAGAGTTCTAGAGTTTCGAGTTCCGAGTTATGAGTTCCGCGTCACTGTAATCTATGCGGCGCCTTTGATTATTGCACACAGAGAACTCTTCGTTCAAGAGATGGCGAGTTCTGTCGCAGTTCCATTCTCTAAAGCTGGTAGTTGAGATGACACGTCTGAGCTATCACTGTCTTATTTACTGAGTGACACAAGGCAGCCAGGACAATGGGCATTCTGGCCCATGAGCGTCCACTAATGAAACTTAAGTAAGGCCAATGAGACGAGATAAAGAATGTAAACAAACTTTTGCTTGCTGTAATGCATGTATATAATTACACCTTTTGGTACGGGATACTAATTACATTTAATGCAACTACCTTGCAATTTTATAATATCTCCAAATATGTCTTAAATCTTCAATACTCTATAACTTTTTTCTAAATACTCCACAGTAATAAGCATTATTATATTTTTGTTAATATATTATTGCCTAATAGAAAACATAGAAATTATTGCTGGCCGCCAATGGGACAAGTTTCATACAAATTTGCCCATTTATCTTTAGAACTCTAGACTGCTCGCTGTGTGTACAGTAGTGAACGCGGAACTCGGAACTCGGAACGCGGCACTCTAGAACTCTTTTCTGTGGGATCGGCGCCTTACTGTAACTCGGTCACTTTCTAACTTTATATAAAAAAAAGAGGCAAAGCTATATTAAAACGTGGTTTTGCTTTAAACCACGTAAAACTTTTTTTTTTCAGAATAAATGTTTTTCTTTTTTCCTTTACAAATTATAGCTTACAAATTAATATCATAGGAAATTCAAATTGTCTGAATATCTAGGTACTAGTAATAAAATACTATTTTATGGAATACTAAAAAGAAGTCATGGCCTTCGGTTTCTGAGACTCGGTCAAGCGTAGAAGTGGGTAGTATTTTCTCACGCGATGTGAACTGAAATAAAAATTGATGAGATCCGAATAAATAATAGCCCGGGGAAAATTCCAGGCAGACCTCTTGAGATTAGCGAGGAGTCGACCTCCAGGAACTTAGGTAATATCATGATTTTGCCCAAACTTTTAATACGTATGAATTCTATATTTCTTTTCTTCATCGAATAAATAGGTCTGGTCTTCTGAGAATTATTTGCTCACACACAATTAATCTTGAAGGTTAATAAGCATGTGTATGTTTTCCATTATAAATACAATTATTCTGATAATTGAAGCCTCAATTGCTTTTGTATAATATATGGCATCAATCATTGATACATATTGAACACAATGTACCTATAGGTCGGATAGGCCTTGGGACGTTTGTCTCATCTAAAATGAAACATGTTTGTCAGCATCAAACAAATTAATAGTCACAGATATAATTTCGTTGAAAATTTCTCCCACAATCATTCCCTGGGGACAATTGATTACGTGGCCTAACATCCGTTCATCAATTGTAGGGAGATAAACGTCAAGCCGAGTTTGCAAATGACAAATGTTTGCTAATGACTCGCCCGGTGATAACCGAATAATTTCGCGAAAATTTTACAGGCCGGCTATAATGGCCGATGGAAATAATAATTATGATTGTTATCGGTCTACCTTTTGAGAACGTCGTTAGTTAAATTGAAATACATTTTAATTCTCCCGAATCGTCGTTAGAATAGAACGCTCTTTGACAATTGCTCCTTGAGAAAAAATAAATAAAAAATTCAAACTACGAAATTGTACGTATTTTTGCTTTGGAATACTAAATGAGCGACGGTTTTTTTTGGAAGCTTGAATAAAATTGTACAAGGTTTCGTATTCAATCGGGGTAGCGATAAGACGCAGCACAATGACATGAGTACTCACGCCGTTAACGGCAGCATTAAAAGGGTGCTTAACACTCAACGGATTGTACCCTGTGAATAATGGCAAAAGAATAGCTGGAGGAGCTACCATTTTTAACGTCGGCTGAAAAGACTCGTAACTCGGCAGTCATTCAGCACAGTAATGTGAGTTACGTGACGTCGTATTGGGCACGTAGCCTGGATCGGTTCGCCATACTCTGGTTTCCAGTTTTAGTGAGACTAGCGATCTATCCATTCAGCGGTGGCGTTTGCTTTTTATTATGACCACACAAAATATAATAACAATACGAGTATCTCGCTTGGCTAAGTGGACAACTTTGATCTACAAGTAAATAGGTGATAAAGTTTGTTAAGATAACTTATGTTGTAGTATTGCAGCAATAATATTTAAATTTTATTTAAGTAAACGCAAGTAAAATATTATTTTAAGATATTGCTTTACTTTCAACGACAAACAAATTTTCTTGCATACAATACGTAAAATGTAACAATATTATTGTTCTTGCTGAACACTAATAAATTTACTGGTCTGTAACATTTTGATAGAAAATATTTTTCCCGTAAAAGCTTTGTCATGAGAACGTTGACCAATGAGTACCTACCAGTCAACTTAGCAATAGACATTCCCCTCACGTATATTTGAAGGAGAAATGCATTCTTTCACATAACATTTATTCTTATAATAGAATCACATGAAATCTATTGCGTTAACAATTTTCCGAAGAGAAAACCACTTGTTAGTCTTATTTCCATCTGTCTCGAGTCATGGCACGAAGTCATTGTGATTTTACGAAGAAGGTTTGTATTTTTATTAATATAGTTAAATAAATATAGTTTCATCTCTATTATAATTAGTCTATTATATTATAGGATGAACATGCTACATTAAATTGTAATGGTGCGTCCATGCTACGCGAAGCGAGCACGAGCCGAGCCTCGAACGAACAGGATTCGTTTGTTGCTCGCGATTTCAAGCGTGGACGTACTTTACGAGCCTTCCACGAGCCTACAACGAGCGCGATGCGAATCCCTGTGTTTGTGAAAAAACTGACAATCGGGCGGAGCGCAGTCGAGCATGCTACGAATGCTCGTTCGCGGCTCGCAAGCCCGTCCAAGCTACACGAATCGGGCTCACAGTGTGCTCGTTCGTGGCTCGGCTCGTGCTCGGTTCGCCAAGCATGGACGCACCATAAGATTATAAGTACCTTAGAAAATATACCACATTTTTATTTAAAGCTCTTTATTGAAATATATATAAAGAGATGTAAGCAACAGATTTCGTAAACAAATTTCATTTCTATTGAAATGGGAACCATAATTCCTGACTCAATAAAAGTTCCATCAGACAGGTAGACGTAATAAAATATCTCTCATTACAAGTAAGCCTATTGAAGGTGGGTCGTTTCGTGATATAATAATAATATTATCGCAGATATTATTGCGAAGCACCAAATTTCCTTCGGTTAAATGGGGCTTTTTTATCCATATCAGCGCCACATGTTTTGGCAATGCGGGACACGTCCGTCTATAGAGCCATGCACACCAGTGTCGCTTTCATGCAGACAAGAAATTGCCCTCTTTATGGTTCCATGGCAAAGATTTTATGTCTCCCACTTACGTACATTGACTTCCGAGGTCGACAATTTCCTGTATTCTAAACGTGTTACGTTTGTGAAAGACTTTAGAAAGAAATTGCGTCGTCTAAATGCGGGGTGCGAGCATTCCTTCGACGTAAATCTGAGTAGCTCATATTTTATGTATTGGAATTATTTTACGGTACCCATATGGGAATATGTGTTATAAAGTAAATGCCGCCTATAAAAATGATTTTACGGAAGTAAACAAAGGGTTTGGTATACGGCAATCTTTGTTGTATGTTTACAATTTGATGTCTTTTGAAAAGCAAGGAATACATTTGTGCTGATAAATGTCTATCTTATATGATAAGTTAACTGTCTTAGTAAATTATTGCATAGACATCTAATTATTTATTATTCCACTATAAATCTGTTAGTGTAATAGACGAAATCTAATATTAATACTATAAATTGGTAAACAAGCACTATTAATATAAAAACCTAGTCTACAATAGGTTTGTTTTAAATAATGCCTTTAGTCTTAATGTTTGTAATAATGTTTCTATCGATAATAATCTTCGGAGTATCGAACCGGAACCAATGGACAAAACAAACAATAGTTGGAACTCCTCCAAAACAATGTCTGGTATTGGAGCCAAAATTAGCGGATAGTAGCATTTTGCTAATAAATTAGACTTCAGATTCCAGTGTTTATGGCTTAATCACTTTCACTTTACCGTCCATGTCAGAGACATTTGATCAACATCAATTTTTATGGTGACTTTTAGGGACTATAGAAAAGGCCTCATTAACTTTCTATTAGCACTCTAATTCTGATACGATCTTTAATCACTGACAGTTTTCGGGTTTATGTTGAAATTAGAGAGAAATTCTATCATAACACGTGTGATAATTAATAATGTAAAACGATTGAACAATTCTTAACCGTCACCGCCCCTCATTTTATCGCATTCCTTCATAGGAATTTGGTACCAAAAACGTATCAAATATTTGCGTTTAAGGTATGTATTGTATGTATACCCATCTACTATACAACGCGTTTTTTCGATACATTTCCATGCAACTCAAATAATCTGTCAGCTCATATGTATATACGCAAATGCATATCTATGTATGGATATGTAGTAAGACAACAAAAAGAGGCTTTACCCGGTTGCCCGGGGCATTAGGCCGTTAATCTTTATTAACGAACCGGACACCCAACACTCGTTTCATGGGGCTGTAATACACAGTCATTCACCGCAAACAGAGTTTTCTTTGACCACGGCACTAAAATGTATTAAACACAAAGATGACTGACTTGTCTGGACGGTCCTTCTATTCAAACGTCTGTCCATTGAATATTCAGTGTGTTTTAATGAATACAAGTATTTCGTGTGATTATTTTATGGCTTTGAAAATTTATGTTGGCACTGGCTAGCGTCAAAATGAGTGATATTATTTCACGCTCACAATATTTAATGAAGTTTATATATTATTTTCTAGTACACTGAACTTAGACTAATTCTACAATTAAAGCTGGAAATTATATCGTGGGTATTGAGTTACTCGTAGCCCTCGTAGGTCAGCGGTTCGTAGCACACCTACGACCCTCGTAGCGACCTGCGTTATTATGGAGCTGTTCTCTTGGAGAACATTATACCGCGATATCGTGGTAGGAACGTGTTCATGACTTTGTAAAGGATTCCCAATTTCCCACTAGTCAGAGATATAATTTAATGAGTTTGTTGTACTAGAAAGGAATTATTTGCTTTGTTTCATATTAGTTTATCCATACCTCATCCTGACTTTGTCGAAATTTACAACCTTTTTTTTTTATTAAATTTTATTCATATTAGCTAGGGATACGTGGATATATTTTTATTATTTTAACAAAAGTATAATTCCATTTTGTATTTATTCCAACATTAAAAGTATACGGATTATCGAAATTGGTTATCTCATTTGCTTTTTAATCTCTGTAATCTACCTCGGTTGGATTTGTATGCAAATTATGTTGTCAGCGTTCTGTGATATCTATTGTTCTGTTTTTATTCAATTCCAATTATTTAACTACTAAATTGAAAAAAACTATCTATATTGTCTGAGCAACAAAGAGCTTTGTTGAACATATTTAAGTAATTAGGTACTTACTGAAGGAATATATAAGGCGAATAACTTAAAAAAGTGATATATTTGAAAAAAAAACCTAAGTTTATGGGTGAACTATATAAAATTCATAGACCTGCCTGACTGACTGACTGACTGATATATCAACGCACAGCCTAAACCGCTAGTCCTAGAGACATGAAATTTGGAGGTAATTAGTAATCAAAAAATAATATTAGAAAAAAAAACCGTAGGAGAAAAACAAAATTCCGAAATTGAACTTAATATCAGTACAAAATAAAAATTTAACCATTTATCAAAAAAAAATACACGGATTATTTTTCTAACATTTTTTTTTATTACTAATTACTTATACATTGATCCCTCAAGAGGAAATTCACTAATTTATTAGGACCTTATATATAAAATTCAAAGTCCTGACTGACTGACTGATATATCAACGCACAGCCTAAACCGCTGCTCTTAGAGATATGAAATTTAGGGCGTGTGTTCTTTGTGAAGTGTAAGTATTCACTAAGAAAGGATTTTTCGAAATTTTACCTCCAAAAGGTTGAAATGTAGCATTGAAATTTCTGTGCAAGTTTGTTTTATTTTATAGAAGCTTGTCTAGAAAAAGACATTTTAGAAAAGCTTTTATAAAATACGTAATTGGTACTATAAGCGGATTAAATTGAGTCCAGACACCATCAATCTAATGTTAGTTACTACTTACGTTGCCTACCTTCCGTCTCCATCATCAGTTCAGCTCGCTGTCAACATAATATTGTATTGTCATCGGAATTTGACAGGCGTTTCGTTGTACAATATAAATTGTTTATTATCCACTTCTGGCTGTCTCCTATTTAGGACTTTTCACACACGCTTCGAGTACTCTCATCCCAGAGATTAGTTTAGTTTTACGGAGAACTTGGTCGTTATTGCTTTGTTAGGGATAATTTTAGTTTGTATATTAAATTGAGAGGGAGGGAGAGCGCTTATGATGTTTATTTTTGAAGAATAATATATCTTTTTATTTCTGTAAGCCACGCGGGCGAAGCCGCGGGCAGAAGCTAGTTAAAGTATATATGGAGAAGAAGTGCACAAAGTTAATATTAATATGAATGCATTACTTTAATCAAAAACATTACACAGTCAAACCACGGTTCAAACTGAGTCTTACTGAATATCAAACATAATAATATATGTAACTTTTAGACATATTGCGCGTACGGAGGATTGGATTGACTCTCGCCATCGACGGGGATCGTCATGCTCACATATTGGAATCAGAATTGTTTCTAACTGTGCGGTCTCAAAGGAGCTTCCTTCCGTGGACGCTCAGATTGTGGAATGAGAAGAGCTCCCCGCCGTGGTTTTCCCAATGGAGTACAGCACGGGGTTCTTCAAAAAGGGTGTGAAGAGATTTCTGCAGGATCGGCAACGCGCGAGTAAGACCCCTGGTGATGCAAGCGTCCATAGGCTGCGGTAACCGCTTAACACCAGGCGGGCCGTATGCTTGTTTGTTACCTAAGTAGTATAAAAAAAAACCTTTATTATATTGTAATGACTTTGAATGATTTTGAATTAATTCTGCAGATTTTTAAATATTTATAGAAATTAGTGTATTTTTCTATACACTGGATTGTTTTTTAAAGTTTTTAAGAAACAACTAACTGTCCTTTGAAAAACCGAGCTCCCAGATCACTTTTTCTTTTTTCATTCATTACATGCAGTTGTTTTAATTAATTTCTGAGACTAAACATTAGCTTCTTATGAATAACCGTTGAATAAAAACACAAACATTAGGAAAAGATACTCAACGCAACAAGACTTAAAAGTTGAAAAGATTGGATCAACCATTACGTAAAGTGGTTGACCATTACTCCAATATTTTTGACCTACATTAAAAATACGTCCGCAGTGCCAAGATTTTATAGCGCATAAAATCCCTCTAATAACCAACGCATTATAATGTTAGGAAGAGCCCTGACATTAACTGATAACTGAGACCGCTTCAGGCTAAACCGTTAGTAAAAATCGTATAAAATTTTTGTCGCGTCGAAGTCGTGTCGTTTATTAAAATAACTGCAGATTGTCGCCTGAGGCTTGTTTACATTTTAATGTATACTTAAGAGTGAAATATGCGGTCGCACGAGTCTTTTAACGTTATTAATAACATCCGTCTCATTGTTTTTAATGATCACAGAATGAAACATTTTTGTGTTGGACGAATAACAACAGAGTCAGCTTTAAACTTTTTAACGTAAGTTCTCCGAAAAATCTTAATTATTAGACATAATATTATTATGTTTACGCTAAAAACAACTAGTTCTAAAAACGTTTTTATAAATAAATAATACTTTGCAAACAGTTTTAAGTTAATATCTAATTTATTAATAGTACCTTTAGTATTGTGAATTACAGTTTCTTTGCTATTGACTGCAAATAGTTATTCATGGACTGTATTTTTCTTTTGAAATAAATGTTGGTCATTTTTGAAAGTTATAGAGCTAAATGATCTTATCATTACGTAAATTGGAATTTAGCCCTTCAGTTAAATGTAAGGCATGGTATTAAAAATGTTTTTATAATTCCTGAGATTAAAAAGCCTGGGAAGCGTATGATTTTATAGCAGAATGGTTTAATTAATGAATGTTTTCTTTAGCATCACCCTTGGGTTCAAGGGTTGGACCGTGATGATGTGATGATGGTAGCATTTGAACATGTAAAGTTAATTAAAATAGAATATATGATGTACGGTTTCCAAACCTTTACATAGATTTTTTTAATTTAGGACGTTGAGTTTATTTGAAATTGTTAACTTATAAAATAGATTCACATGGCGAGGCTTACAATATTATTCAACAAAATATACCGGCTTTAATGTATGGTATTGATGGTGATGGAAGGTGGCTCCCGGAAGTGATGAATAATACTACCTCGTACGAGTACTGTAGCGACACTGATTTATTGCTATAAAATTATCCTGGAAAAACTTGTTACACGCTTTGCAAAATAATAGTGACTAACAAAAACTGTCTTGAGCGGCATATTTGCTAAGCGAAAACTTTCCGAAAAACAAACCTACTATCTATTTGAATATTAACTACATTCTTGATTGTAAACGTGTTTCATGTTTATATTGACTCTATAAAGGACAATGTTAATTCAGAAAAATATGTAGTGAGATATATTTTCCAACTGGTTTCAGTTCGTTTGTTTGGGATAACATCCATCAATGTCGGACATCAGATAAGTGAAGGAGTGATGTATAGACCTGGGAAAAACACTGCCCGCGAGGATTCACTAGTTGAAATCACTGTCTGATTTATCGGCATTTTACAAGCCATTAAAAACCACTCTACATTCGCAGACAATGTTATAGCGACAATGATACTAAATACATTTCTAAAGTAATATAGGAATATAGAGCTCGGTACCAAAGAACAAAATCACATCATAGTTATCTCGAAAAGTCACATATATTAGAATTGAATTTTACCCTAAGTGAAAAAGAGAAAAAACAAAGTGGAATGAAAATTCCTCGATTGAAAATCATCACAAATTTACCTCTAATACTAATTGATTTTCGTTTTCATTCGATAATGAAGAATTTTTTTGTACGACTAATTCGGAATGCAAGCATACGGCCCGCCTGATGGTAAGCGGTTGCCGTAGTCATATGGACGCTTGCAACACACGAAGCATCGCTCACGCGTTACCGACCCTTCCCCCCACCCTTATGAGCTCTGACGACCTAACTCACGCGCAGGAACACTTTACACAACATACAGTTATTTGGCTGCGGTATTCTGTAAGTTCAGTCAAGCTGCTCTTTGAGCGAATAGACGCTATGCTCTACCAAATTAAGACAAACATTTTATAAATAATATCACTAACGTACCTAGAATTTAAACTAGTGATATTTTTAAATTTCTATAATTTACGAGTTATTTAGATTAAAAGCCTTTAGCGCTTAATTCATATAGCTCCCCGCTCGCTACCAGCTATCTCGTGAAATGGTATTTTTTCTAGCTTTATGCCCACTCCTATGTATTATTTAAAAAAAAACACACCCCCGCTATTTCCTCCGGTAGCACAGAGCGGTTCCAAAACACTTCGGGAGCTGAATACCGCGAGCCATCTGGGTACTGCAACTATGTCAATGCTTTTAACTATTTGTTTTATAGATTACTTTTTGTTTGCATATTCATATGAATGCCCTTGAGGTTAAGTAAAAAAAAGTTTTGAATTCTATTATACTGTGCTATATTTTATTGTCGACCTAGACTATACCCATCTCATTCTACATGAGATGATGAATTTGAACTTTGTCGCTCTACTAGCCCAACTTTGTTCCTAACGGTCGATTAACTTGAGTATTAACTAAGTGACTTGTTCAACCCTTTGGTCCCACTATTAACAACCTTGTAATTTGCAACTGAATTATAATTTTGATCGTCAATTGAATTGAATAATGACACATACAAATTACTTTTAGACCAAGTTCATATGTTAACAAAAATAATGTGAAGGAACCATCGCAACTAATTAGTATGAAGTTGATCCGAAAATAATGACTCGACAAATCAGACACTGCCGTATCGATACCTACTACACCGAGAAATGAGATTTAACCCAAACACAAATAGTAGTCGAACAATAGAAATGACAAATTGGTATACGCTGGCATATCGATATTTTCTTTGTTCCACGTAATTTTTCCAAGGTGCTACGAACGGGTGCTAGTAACAAAAGCCTTTTGTGTAACTGTGTGTCAAGCTGAAAGCTAATAACAGGGTATACTTTTGTAACACTAGTTAATGAATTAGGAACCAATCAGGTCGATATATCGTTCATAAGAAATGCGATCGTTCTTATACTCAAAAGATCCTTATGAGTTGTTTTAGTAAGTAAGATAAAATATAATAATAATTTGGTTTTTATTTGTCTAGTGTCAATCAACATGAAAAGGCTAATGGCTTTCGTTGTTCTTGTTCGTGATTCTGTGTATTTCCAATCATAATCACGTAGAATGACAGTTATGAAGATTGATATTATAGATTGCAAGGAATTATTTATAAGAACCAAGTGTTATTAATAATAGAAAACCCGCAAAACTTTATCTTATTTAAATTTCATTAGACTCTGGGAAAATCTGTTCTGAAATGTTCCGTAATTTTTTTAGAAGCAATGTTATTTACCCACAGGTATGTTACATTGTATCGCTAAGGAGCAAAAAGAAGTATTTTACGGCGGAGATAAAAAACTTCAGTCAGTGCTTAGACGAAAAAAATTGGTTGGCCACTGAAACTTTTTAATAAGATATTAAATAAAATTCTGCTTACTTAGATCAGAAATTCTGTCAGATCTTGTGTATTTAATGGATTTTGAAAACTGCTAACGTAAGAAATTTAGGCCGGTAAAAACTTTTTAAGCACGTTTTTTAGGACCTTCACTAATTATTTTAACGAATTCTTTTTGAAAATTGATAACTTGATTTTCATTTCAAGTAACGATGTTGGTTATCTTGATATTAATTTAAAAAGCAATAGCATCTCAGACGTTTTATTTTTCCACAATTTATCTTTAGAAACTCGTAACAGAATGTGAGAATAGTGTCACTACGATAATTACGGCCGGCAACGTGAAATACATTTATATTTTCTGTTCAGCATTATTACGTTTCTCGAGCTCGACTTTATACATTCTATTTCTAGCGTGTATTGCCTACAAATTATATGTACAGTATTGAGTAGATCACACGGATACAACATTCGGTTTATGAAACATACATAGGTATTATGTATGACCGTTATCATGTCAGTTTAGCAATAGATATGGCTTGCGCGCTAGCATTTCATTGATTCATCGCAGTTACTTGAGCTTAAATTATTATCCTTAAATCAAATATTATGTGTTTGCATATGATACGCTAATGAATACATCAAATTGATTTATTGATTGATTGTTCTCCGGTCAATTAGGTAAATAATTAATTTTGGATATTATTTTTGTAATAATCTTTTTATCATTTTTACCTGGTACTACCAATATTGATATTGCTGCGAATAATAAGGAAGATACCACTTAGAATAAAAAGGATGTTGGTTATTTACAGTTCAAAGGGTCAATAATAGTTGCGAGTTCTTTACGATAACAGCGTTTATGCGGTCATTTTTTCATGTTTTCGTTTCTCGGTTCACCAGCATCCGACTAATAGCAGCCTATAAATTCTAGATTTCCTTTTATTGTGCACTCATTCATCGGGATGTTTGTTTCCATTGGATATTTGTTTCCATAACTAACTGGAAATCTGTCAGAAAGGCGTTTCCACTCGTTATAATTGAACTTTTTTGGTTTCCATAAATTCAATGATTCAACTTTTGCGAATATATTTTGAATTTATTTCTCTAGGATTGTGTTGAAAAATTTATGATAGAGTAGAGGTTTATGCAAATATTCTTTTCATTGCCTCGTCTACATTATTTTCTAGCATGTACATAGACTTAGATGTGACTTAGGTAATCCTTTACCAATGCTTGCTAACTTTCCTTATTAATCATACTTACAATGTAAGTTATAACAGAAACAGAAGTCGAAAGCTACCAAATGTGTACCTAAATGTATAATGCGGTTCGAAAACGCTTATCTATGGTACTTATGCGTCAGTTCACACGTAGACAAGAGGCGATGTGATCTGGTGCGCACTTTTTAAGATAGCGATTCAAATAGAACTTTATTTACTACACAAAAAGGTATGAATTTCAGGGAGAGAATTCGGATACGCCTCGCGGGGCGTCGCGAGTCTATTGTCACGAATTATCTCACTGAAATATGCACCTTTTTGTGTAGTACCTAAATAAAGTTCTATATTCTATTGATATCTAAGTTCTCGTCTCAGTGTGAACTGACCCTTAGACCCTGTCCAGAAAGGACGAATTCGCCGCGATTATCTCGCGCGAATGCATTACGCGCATACGGCGAGGTACTGGGTGGGGGGCTAAAAAGGAAGCTAAAACAATATTGCTACGCAATTCATTGCGAATTGCGGCGCCTCGCGACGTTCAAGCATCGTTGCGTCGCGTCTCGTCGCGTCGCGTCTCGTTGCGTCGCGTCTCGTCGCGTCGCGTCTCTTCGCGTCTCTTCGCGTCTCATCGCGTCTCTTCGCGTCTTGTCGCGTCTCGTCGCGTCTTGTCTCGGTGCGAACTGACCCTTACTCTTCGTTATGGATGGGTTAAGTAAATAGCTAGAATGAACATCACTATGTACCAATGTAATATTACTCATTAGACTAAAGGGCACACGTAATAGCAGCGACAGCATTTCCTACGTCATAACATTTATTATGACATACGAGTGAGTTATGCACACTTATGCTCAACAGCATACCATAGCGTTGGTAACAAATGAAAACATGCCTGCCTCGCTCATAATCGCTTAATGTTCCTCTCTGAATACATAAAATATCAACGTATGTGCGCATCATTATATTTTACGTTGGCAACCTTAATTTGTTATGTTTATTTTTCGTTGTAAAGCTTTTAGTATAGTCTGTATAAGCACCTTCCTAAATTGTTTTGATATACGGTACTTTATTATCGAATTCACCGATTTTTTTATTAATTCTAATAAAATAGCTATAAATATCCTGGGACATTGGTCCTATATATATTTTATCTATACTAATACTAATATAATAAAGCGGAAGAGGTTTTTTGTTTGTTTGTTTAAACGGGTTAATCTCTGGATCTACCAGTCGGATTCTAAAAATTCTTTCACTAATCTTCTTCTTCTTCAGTCGGTCCCTCATTTCTGAGGATCATGGTCACTGGAATCCCTTAAACGGACAAACTGTCTCCATCGATTCCGGTCCGAAGTAGCCCTCACTACTTGGCAGAATTTAGAAGAGGAGGTCGCTTCTTTCACTTGGTCCGACCATCGTGTCGTCATCATCATCGCGACCAGCCTCGTGTTCTTTTGCCTTCGGTATTGCCAACAATTACCAGCTTTTCAAGGCTGTCATCCCCTCTTCTCATTATATGGCCGAAATATGAAAGCACGCGTTGCAGACATGTGGTGGACAGTCGGGTCTTAATGCCAAGTTGTGAGAGAATAGATACATTTGTGCGTTTGGCCATCCATGATATTCGTAGCATTTTCTTTCACTAATAGGAAGCTACATTATACCCGAGTATTATAGACGGGTGAAACCGCGAGAGGCAGCTAGTTTAATATAATTAAGCTACACTATAACAAATGATAGGTAAACATAATGATTATTAGATTGCATAAAATATGTTATGATTTTCAAGACGTCATTAATAACGTAATCCTTCATCAGGATATGATGAGCTACAATAATTTGTAGCTCATCATATCCTTTGTTATAATTTAAAGCTACATACTGACAAAACAATATGACTAATAGTTAACGTAGGTAGAATTCCACTTTATATTCCCATAATACTTATTTATAACAGATTATGATCTGCAGAATGGATTTAGTTGGAGAAGTTTCAATTAATTTAATTATTATAACTTAATATTAACTATCCAATCTCATCTTAACGATTCTTTTGAAACTTTTAAGACATTTTTCCATCTTAAAAGTTAAGTAAAGCCCTTCCATTGTCACTTACCGAAAAATAAGAGTTTTTAGAGACTGAAAACTTTTCATTTAGGTTATAACTAATGTAAGATGAGTTATTTTATCTTTTACTGAAGTTTATTACTTTTATTAAAGCCTAGAATTTTTTGAACAAAATGTGGGTTGGTTTTAGTGGATATATGTGCTATAATAAAGGCTGATCTAGGGGCCAAACACCATCTCTTAAAACAATATTAAGACAACGTTACTTGTCTTTTGTCCTGTTTTGACGTCGGATGTCAAAGAAGGACGTAACGCAAGTAAGGTTATAATATTAATGTTTTAAGAGATGGTGGTTGGCCCCCAGATTTAGATAAGTTGAACAAATAAAACAATTCTGTAGAACATAAAAATAAACTAATTAGGCTGTTAATACTGAGTGACCTTACAAAGGAATGAAAGAAACAAGAAGTGTGATGACAAGCGTATATAAAAGTTAACAATGATCTAGGGTTGCCGCAACTGAAAAAAAATACGGCTTTATCTCCTGTTGTTATATTATTTGACTCGCCCATAACCTACCGACAATTGTTCTGGGAAAATTTCCCTGAACTAGGCTTATCTGCCGGACGTCGTTTATCTTACTTAACCACTTCAGTAAGTGAAAAGTTAGGACATAACCGACGACAGTTCCCGGTTAGGTACGAAAGCGACCTCCGTTTTGAAAACAAGCAATCTAACTTCGATCATAACTAATGAAGATGTAATTGAGTTTTTAGAGAGTTATTGAAAATGTAAGCTGGGTGTTTTCTCATACTAGTTATGGAAAACTTGAAGGAAAATATCTGCTGCTATTTTCATTTTGTGATATTAAATAATCACATAATCTAAATGAACCTACAAATGAAGCGCTCGTGATGTAACATAATTAGTCATTCTTAATCGATCGGAAAAGTTGAGGTAACACCGTGCACCGGTGAGGCCAGTACCTGGATGGGTGACCGCCTAGTGATATTTCAACTCGAGGGTTTCCGTGTTTCGGAAGGCATGTAAAGCCGTTGGTCCCGGCTATCACTTGATTTGTGATAGTCGTTAAGATAGTTGGAGGTCTCGTAGGTGGTTTGAAAACTAACAGCAGGTTGACCACTAGCCTACCTCCATCAATCCGCATTGGGCATGCGTGGCCTTTTCCCATATCCTTTCACCCTGATTTGTGAAAGGGGGGCCTGTGCAAGGTCGCCAGCCGATGGCGCAGAGGGGGGGGGGGGGGGCAAGTTGACTTTACCTACTACAATTCACACCTTTGAGAAAAGTAGGTATGAATTGTAGGTAAAGTCGACAGCACATGAAGCTTTTCACTTGTACTACGAGCCTTACATCTACAGCGATTGTAATAACAACAGTATCTTAGTACTATATACATATATATTCTGTGACAGCTTCAACGATAGAGTAGAGCAGAGCGTAGTTGAGCGTACGGAATATTTATTTTATTTTATTTATTTATTTTTAAGAGATCGAACAGCATTACAGTTTATATTATAGTTACAAAATAATTGAGCTTATTATAACAGCTAAAAAAGATCTCCTCAATTAAGCATACAAATTAGTAAAAACAAGAAAAAAGAGAAGAATATAGTAAGCATATATATTTATTTATTTACCACTTCCTCATAAAAACGCCACCAATACCCTGTTTAAATGGTCACGCAAACAACGTCATCTGACTATGACAATAGAGTGACGCTATTTATGTGACCCTTCAAACAGTACACTAGCTATATAACGCTTTACAAGTAAGGGGGTTAGTTAAGAGTGGAATTGGTGAATTCATTCGAGTTTCGATGTACGGGAATGATTGTTCAAGGCTTGAACTTCAAGCAAATCAACTAAAAGACTTAGGACTTTGGTTGCATTATATTTGGCAATTTTTTTAGAATCTCTAGGGGGGGGCAGCTGCCCCTCCCTGCCCCCCCTTGGCGACGCCCTTGGGCCTGTGCTCAGCAGTGGGACATTATAGGCTGATGAAAATTTGATAGTACCTACATACCTATAATAAACATATTAAGCATTTATTTTTATTGAAAAATACATATACTCTACTAGTATAACTACCAAGAGAAAATAAAAGATACTGTAAGGTTTTACACTGAGAGAGGAAAATTTAACTATAATGTAAATTTCATCCTATACCATTATATTGTAAGTAGGTAGGACTATACCTAAAAAATAGAAGTAATGAGAGTAAAAGTGCTGCCAATCTCGCCGAAATAAAGAAAGTTAACAGCATGTTTAGGGTGATATTAATACATCACAGTGGTCCGACATCAATTTATCAAGCGGACAGGGGACTGAGAGAGGCCGTACCGATACTGTCTCCAGCTGAAATTACTCGTAACCTCCCTGGCCCTGGCCTTCATTCATCTTGTTACCATTTATCAATCGTTTGTTAATAACCACGGCGTGACTGGGTACTTAAGACCAACTTGTTTCAAATGATATTGATTTACGTCCATACATTTTTCTGCTGGTGAATGGTGATTTATGAGTGAAGGATTTGGTATCATGTTCAAGTTAATTAATCACCCAAATATAACATGCTATGCTAGGAATACAAAAAATATCTGAAGCATAAAACATAACCTCAGAAACTTGTTAAGAAACTCATCAAGACTTTGCACCTCTGAGGTATTAAAAACTAATTAGAAACGGAAAGATATTTTTCTCACCTTTTCTTTATTTACGAAATCATTTCAAAGAAACAACGAAATTCGGGGGTGAAAGTTTCAAGTTTAATTAGCTGGATGAAAAGTTTCCTCTGAGCGAAACAGGTACCTACGCGTTTAATCAATAAAAGGCTTTTAATAAATAGGTACGTTGTTTTACGTACGTGTGAGAAGAGATGTGTTATTATGAATCTAAATCTTCACTTTATTAAGTGAAAATAATGTTTGCTTTGCTTGTAGTCAGCAAAATATTTCTTATGAAACTATATTAAATTCTTAGAAATATTCTAGTACATCTTTAAATTAACATTCTCCGCAAGTTGGTAGCTAGGAAACTTCTTCTCTAACTTTACGTTACGGTAGATATCCGTTTAAAACATAATTTAAAAGCGTATTTCGCCCTCCGAGTTAACTTCAAATACTGAAAAATATTTCGTCTCAAAGGACTGGATGTTGGTTCCGAATACCACGGAAATAGTATACCACGTAAAAGGTACCATGTTAACGTCACTTTACTTGTCGATATGTCACATGGTCGCAAATAGACTCACATATAGGATATTTTTTATCCCGGGAAAATATTCCCTCGAGGCGCGGGTTACACCACGGAGCAAAAACTAGTTTGTATTATTATATTTGTTCTATCTTGCAGTTAGTTGCTGCAACCTAATACTGTATCCGTTATCGGACGCAAAAGGTATCCAAAAGGTCTCAGCGCCTTATTTCAATAATGAAGTAGTTCATAAATGGCATGTATTTAACGCGGCGACAAATTAATCTGAATTTGGTATTTATAAAAAATTTAAGGAGGTACTAAAAATAATAGGTTGGCAGCTAAAGTGAAGGATCATTTTAAGTAGAAAGCAGCAGCTAAATAAGCTTTGTTTTAATTTAAACTGGCATCGATATTTTTGTTTTGGTAACTGAATTTATTGTTAGGCGAAGACTTGATGGCGGATAAAAAGTAGAAAATAGGCTTTCTTAAATTATATAATGAGGTTGTATATAAAGTAAACTAAGATGAGAAGAAAATATGAACATGGTCATATAAAACAGACTTTGTGCGACATTTTAAGAGCTCTAATTAAAGCAAATAGTGGCATGCAAAAAAATAGTGTGTCTATAGATTTATTTCTTGACTTTTATTTTTAACACGCTTTTATTAGCTTCACCTGGAAACATGGCAAGCCGTGTTCAGACTTGTTGGAATCGTCTTGAGATGCATGTTTTAGTTTTAGTTTTAGATTTGTTTTAGTTTCAGTTTCAGTTTCAGTTTTAGTTTTAGATTTAGTTTTAGTATTTTTGTTCAGACTTTGCTCATTATTAGGAAATATAGGGTAGACTAATAATGTTGCTTCTGACTTTTTTTGTAACTACCCTCGTTCTGGGATGTGACGTGTAATATCGCCGCGCCCCGATGCCTTGGGAGGCAGTTAGCTTGACGAACTATCTGGAAACACTCGTGTCTCCTATACCGCGTATAAAGGAGTCGTTTTACCACCAAGAACGTTTCTTGGACAATATTTCATCGTATGAAATTACAACTGCAGAACCTTTACCTACATCAAGAATTTTTGGACTACTTACCAAGAACGAGCTCTGCTGGCGCACGTCTAGGACGGGCGGTTGAAGTAAAAGAGGTTAGTGGTGGCATACTTAGTCTACCAATTTTCTCATGAGCAGTGTTTTTGGGTATTTCTTTCTTTTATTTTAATCTGCAGTAAAAACCTAAGGTCCTTCAAAAAATAACTAGCAACCTAGATTACAAACCCCACAATTTCTGGTCTTTCGAGCCGACGATCCATCTTATAAAACTTATTTCCCTTCATTGTTCTTTGCAAGCCGTGCTTGTATTTGTATAAAGTAATAATTTTTGTTATAAGTTTCTTTGTCTAGTTTATTCAAAATGGCTACCACTAAATCTGATGAAAAAGCACCTTCCAAAAAGGATTTAGAGACCATTAGAAATATTAACAAAAACATACAAGTAAAGCAACGTTTGTTTTCTCAAATGCAAGATATATTTGATATTTCTAAAAAACTAAATTCTCAACCTGACTGTAAAGAAATGTTCATTTTGCGTGCCTCAGACATTGAATCAATCCGTGAAAAATATGAAGGAATATGCATGGATATCTTTGAATCACAGCTTAATTTAAATCCTGAAACCGAGTTTTCTGATAAGGACTTGAAAAGTTTCGATGATTTATTCTTTCGTGTAAAATTATGTGCGTCGCAATTAAGTTGTCACAAAATGGCGGAGCAAAATGTCAATACCGATGATTTTAAAAATAGGCCTCGATTACTTAAACTAGAATTATTCGCGTTTGATGGCAATATAGAAAACTTTACTACGTTTTATGAAACATTTTGTTCTTTGGTGCATAATCAGAAAAGTATCTCGAACATAGATAAATTTCATTATCTTTTATCTTGTACGAAAGGTTCAGCGCTTAGTATTGTTAAAAGCATGCCAATTACTTCGAATAACTACGAAGTTGTGTGGAAATCGCTACTTGATAAATATCATGACAATAGAATGCTTGTAGGTACTTATTTGGATAAAATGCTTAATTTCCCTACATTAAAATCGGAGTCGTCAAACAATTTAAACCTATTTATTGAGACTTTTGACCACTCATTTAAGGCAATTAGTGCGTTAAACATTGAAAACTTATCCAGTTACGTATTTTGTCACATTGCGTTAAGGGCACTTGACCTTGACACTAGAAAATCTTTTGAGCAAAGTGTCAATCAAAATTCTGTTCCTACTTATGAACAATTAATATCTCATGTACAAAATCAAATCAAAATTCTAGATCATTCGCAATCATATTCAAATTCATTTAATCAAAATAAATTTCCAAGCAAAATTAACTCAAATAATAACAAAAAATCGAATGAGCAATACACACGTAAGGCTTATTCACAAACTACGCAATCAAATAATATTAAGTGTGTACATTGTGGACAAAACCATATGATATTTCGTTGTGTTCAATTCCGTGAATTGAACCCAGTACAGCGAGTCAGCCGTGCTGACCATTTGAAATTGTGCCATAATTGTCTTAAGCCTAATCATTCAACTATTGATTGCAAAAGTGAATTTAAATGTTTTACGTGTAATAAACGTCACCATGCATTATTGCATTTTGACTGTGATAAAAAACCAGGTTCACCGGCGCGGGCGGCGGCCGCTCATAGCGCGAATATTGATGTGCATGTAGGTATGCACAACAATACATCTCAGTCGTCTGCGGTCAATAATAAAACCTATATGGTGGTACTAGGCACAGCTGTTGTGAATGTTATCGATGCTTACGGTACCGAGCAACCGTGCCGTGTACTTATAGACTCTGGCGCTCAATCGAATTTTATAACTCTTAATTGTTTGGAACGGTTAGGGTTGTCACGCAAAAAATGTCCTTTTAATATTTTCGGTTTAGCTGGAAATTATGTAAAAACACACGGAATGACCTCGTGCATAGTTAAACCGAGACATTGTGATAATCCTACATTTAAAATTGATGCGATTGTGTTACCAACAATAACTTCAGATTTACCTACAATGGAAATTTCCGAAAGCGTTGCAATTCAATATAAAAACTTATTATTAGCTGACCCATATTTCTTTAAAAAATCCCCAGTCGATATTATTCTGGCTGGAGATATTTTTCCTGATATTTTTGATGGAAATAAAATCCATATTAATCCCTCATTACCAACTGCACTAAGTAGTGTATTCGGGTACGTATTGTGTGGGAAGTTAGAAGTACCGTGTGCTTCTGTTGATGACGTCACTAACTGCGCATCGTCATGCAATTTGGTGTCGTACACCATTGATAGTGATCCCATCAACAACCAACTGAGATCCTTTTGGGAAATAGAAGAACCGCCGTGCGACAACCCTATTAGCCCACAGGACAAACTCGCGGAAGATATTTATTCCGTGCGACATTTTCGCACGAGTAGTGGTAGGTACGTTTCACCCATCCTACTCGACCCGAACCACGCAACCTTAGGCGAGTCTTACAACTCAGCCATGCGTAGGTTCCAACATCTGGAGCGACGTCTCGCTCAATCTCCTCAGTTGCATGTTTCCTATGTTGAATTTATGCGTGAATACGAACAACTAGGACACATGCAACCCTACACCGGTACAGAACCAAGCAAGTACCTGATACCGCACCATTGTGTGGTACGCACCTCCAGCACAACTACGCCCGTGCGCGTCGTGTTCGATGGTTCAGCAGTCACGAGTAACGGCCTCTCATTAAATGATACATTATTAACGGGACAAAAATTACACCACGATATTTTAAAAATCATTTTTAATTTTCGGCTTTATGATATTTGTTTTACAGCTGATATCGCAAAAATGTATAGACAGGTACTTATAGATCCCGTTGACCGCTGTTACCAACACATTCTTTGGAGAGAGTCGCCCTCCGAACCCATTAAAATTTACGAATTAATGACAAATACTTACGGTTTACGCAGCGCGCCGTTTGTTGCAGTGCGCACTCTGCATCAACTTGCGCACGATGAGCACGAACAATATCCGCGCGCCGCTGACGTACTAGTAAGCGGTTTCTTTGTCGACGACTTGCTATGGTCTACTCAAGAATTTGCAGAAGCCTGCACGTTGCAGGATGAGCTCGTAGCTCTGTTAAACTTAGGTGGTTTTGATTTGCGTAAATGGGCTAGTAACTCCCCTGAGTTACTAAGCAGAGTCGAATCTGGTCAAGCCATCGAGATTAACTTCGATGAAGATAATATCTCATCACTCAAGGTGTTAGGGTTAAAATGGTCACCCACTGGTGACTGCTTTTCATTTGACTACAACATGAAGGACAACACTAACACAAAAAGGTCGGTACTTAAGCTCCTAGCGAGCATTTTTGATCCAGTTGGATTCCTATCTCCATGCACATTTCTTGCAAAGTGCATTATGCAGGATCTGTGGAAGCTCAACCTAGGGTGGGATGAGCAGCTACCAGCTGATTTACGCGACAAATGGTCAACCTTTATTGGTTCGCTCTCAAGTCTCTCTTCTCTTCAAATTGAACGGCACATGCTAATTACACAGTTTAGGGATGTTCATTTAATTGCATTCTGTGACGCATCAACCCGTGGTTATGCGGCTTGTGTCTACATTCGTAGTGTCAATTCGAATGGTGATGTAAAGACGAGATTAATTGCGAGCAAAACTAAAGTCGCGCCAATTAAGCCCCTTTCCATTCCAAGGCTTGAACTGATGGCCGCTGTGTTATTGTCCAGGCTTGTTTTATACATTAAACAAAACCTACGTGATATCAATTGTCACGTGACTGCACTGACTGACTCGAGTGTCGCACTTGCGTGGTTACAAACGTCACCTTATAAGCTTAAAACGTTTGTATCAAGTCGCGTCGCTCAGTTAGTCGATGTAATACCGTCGAACAGCTGGTACCACGTTAGAAGCGAGCACAACGCCGCCGACGTGTGCTCCCGCGGCGCTATGCCCACTCAGCTCGTAGCTGATGCTGAACGCTGGCTTCACGGCCCAGAATGGCTATCAGATGACGTTCATCAGTGGCCTATTAGTTCGTTTTACGTCACTAATGAAAATGATGTTTTGGAATTAAAATCAAATGTAGATTCATTTTCATTTCCGTCTCAAAACATCGATCTCAATGATGACGACATTGAAACGACATTTAAAAAAAATTCGTCTTTTCGTAGGTTACAACGTGTTGTCGCGTGGTGTCTGCGATTTACAACGAATTGTAGACGAACTAAACAAACTCGTTTAGTCGGTTCACTTTCAACTCAAGAGTTGAATACATCACAGGACACAATAATTAAATTGACACAACAAAAATATTTTAGAGACGAAATTAACGACATAAAAAATAATAAATTCGTTTCATCCTTAAGGAAACTGGCACCTTTTATCGATGGTCAAGGGTTCCTCAGGGTGGGGGGTAGGCTTTCTCAATCAAACCTACCCTATAATACTAAGCATCCTTTTCTTTTGCCAAAAAAATGTCACGTGTCAATTTTATTAATTGAACATTTTCACAAAACGTACCTACATGTGGGACCGCGAACCTTACAAGGTATTTTGTGCAGACGCTACTGGCTAATTAATGCTCGTAGCATTATTCGGTCCGTCCTGTCAAAATGTATTGTTTGTTTCAAGTGTAGCCCCACGGCCTCTCAGCCTCCCATGGGTACGTTACCTGCGCCGCGACTGATGCCCAATAAAGTTTTCAACCACGTTGGTTGTGACATTGGTGGGCCGTTTCACATAAAAGATAGCCTAATGAGAAACGCAAAAATTCGAAAATGCTACATGTGTCTTTTTGTGTGTTTCTCTACTAAGGCGGTCCACATTGAGGTACTTAGTGACCTGAGTTCAGATTGTTTTCTCGCTACATTGGATAGGTTCGTGGCCCGACGCGGTTTTTGCTCTTGTTTATATTCAGATTGTGGAACAAACTTCGTTGCTGCCGCGAAACATTTAAAAGATGTTAGCAAATATTTTTTTGAGAACAGCGCGTCGATCGCTGATGGCTGTATCGCTCGTCAGATTGACTGGAAGTTTAACCCTCCAAGCGCTCCTAACATGGGTGGCCTCTGGGAAGCGGGCATAAAATCGGCCAAACGTCATCTTTACCGTGCGATAGGTGATAAAACATTAACTTTTGAGGAACTTACAACTGTTTTTTGTAAAATTGAAGCCGTGTTGAACTCGCGTCCGCTCTGCCCTTTATCAAACAATCCAAATGAACTTGAAGCATTAACAGCAGGACATTTTTTAATAGGTCAAAGCTTACTAGCTGTCCCTGAGTATAGTCTCGAAGACTTGTCCGTAGGAAGACTGTCACGTTGGCAGTTTTTACAAAAAATTACACAAGTATTTTGGAAAAAATGGGCTGATGATTACCTGCACACATTGCAACAAAGAGCAAAATGGTTCAAGTCACAACCAAACATAAACATAGGTGATTTGGTACTAATAAAATCAGAGCTAAGTCGACCACTTCAATGGCCGCTAGGCAAAGTGGAGTGTCTCCACCCTGGTCCTGATAATTTAATTCGAGTTGTAACACTGAGGACGCGAAATGGCATTTATAAACGACCAGTGAACAAATTATGTCCTTTGCCTTATTTAAATTAAAATTTATTCATAAACTTATATAATAAAAAATTTACTTATACATAGAAAATTAACTTAAAATCAATACCTAAGCATTAAATTATTGTCATACTTATATTTCATTTTGTCTTGCCTTATTAAGGCAATTTATCCTACTCCTAAGGTAATTAGTTTCTTATCTGAAATCATCATATTGATTTCGGTGGGGGGTATGTTCAGACTTTGCTCATTATTAGGAAATATAGGGTAGACTAATAATGTTGCTTCTGACTTTTTTTGTAACTACCCTCGTTCTGGGATGTGACGTGTAATATCGCCGCGCCCCGATGCCTTGGGAGGCAGTTAGCTTGACGAACTATCTGGAAACACTCGTGTCTCCTATACCGCGTATAAAGGAGTCGTTTTACCACCAAGAACGTTTCTTGGACAATATTTCATCGTATGAAATTACAACTGCAGAACCTTTACCTACATCAAGAATTTTTGGACTACTTACCAAGAACGAGCTCTGCTGGCGCACGTCTAGGACGGGCGGTTGAAGTAAAAGAGGTTAGTGGTGGCATACTTAGTCTACCAATTTTCTCATGAGCAGTGTTTTTGGGTATTTCTTTCTTTTATTTTAATCTGCAGTAAAAACCTAAGGTCCTTCAAAAAATAACTAGCAACCTAGATTACAAACCCCACAATTTTAGTTCCAGTGCTTACCCTCCTACTCCATCATCAGACCCTGAAAACCTTACATGGTAAAAGTTCATCTCACGACACACAATTCCAACAAACCCAAACACGGCCAGGATACGATGATCCACTATGGAGTTCGAGTGCTTACCCTCCTACTCCATCATCAGACCCTGAAATCTATATACAGTCAAAGTTCATCTCATGACAATTTCTCGAACACGGGTAGGATACGTTGCTCCACTATGGAGTTCCAGTGCCTACCCTCCTACTCCATCATCAGACCCTGAAAATCATACATGGTCAAAGTTCATGTCACGACAATTCTAACTACCCCAAACACGGCCAAGATACGATGATCCACTATGGAGTTCCAGTGCCAACCCTCCTAGTCCATCATCAGACCCTGAAAACCATACAAAATCAAAGGTCACTGTTTTCGGTCCCGAAACCAGAAGACCCCGGTTCGAGTCCAGCTGTTTTTTTTAAATTCGAATCTAAATATAATTTCCAAAAAACACGATAAGCTAAAAAGTAAAAACCAGGTTCAACTCGGTCATCCAAATACTAATTATGATGCCACAAACAAAAATACTGAAACCCTAATTCTTAATTATAGGACCCGTTTAAATTTTTACAGCTGCTTGCAAATCGCAGCCCGAAAGTGTATTTTTATATGGAAGCCTATAGTTGCCAATAATACAATGTTTGTTATCCCAATGTCAATATTAGTCGCCAAGTCATTATTTATAGTACCCCTCCTATTATTTCTATGTGCCTGTTTAATATATTTGCTACCTTAAAGAAGCTGCCACTATTTGGTTTTTATGATACCTTGCAATTTGTAGCCCATCTAATTTAATAGTTACCAAATTATTTAATCGCTGCCAAGTTATTTTTTTTGTAACCAATAGTTAGTAGCCCTTTAATTTGTTAGTCGCCTCGAAAATAATTAGCCTTCATAAATTGGTCATAAATGCCACATTCTCCAAAGCGCATCACTACGTATTTTATTGCATTTGCTGCACAACATCTCACTGATCTTCGGTCTTATTTCTTTTTAGTATCTATGTCATTCCAGAATTAGAAGTCCATGCAAACCCAACACTCGTCAGAGATCATCATTGGGCGGAAAAAAGTTCTATCCGAACAGGAAACAACTTTTAATTTGATTAGTTCTTTCCATCTTAACTTGTAACAAGCGTTAGTTTCAAAGTTTTTCCGGATGCAACAACTAGTTAATATTAACAAGTTGAACCTTATTAATTATAGCCTGGTACTGGTATACCAGCTATGAGCGCCTATCACTAGATATGGGTTTGTTTATATAATATATGCGCCAGGTAATTAATGCATCGTATTATGACACAATTTTGATTAATAGTTGAAGTTCAAACAAATTAGCGGCTTGATTGATTAAGGGTTTTTGACAGGTTGGTAACTGGAGATTATTTTTTGTTGTTATAACTTGTGAATTATATATGGCTTGAAACTACATATTAAATAAGCAACTTTAAGAGCTTTTCGTTTATAAAATTTAATTTTACCTAATAAAAACTTATGAATCATACTTTAGAAATGAATTACCTATACACGATATTGCATTGAGCTTCGTCGTTATCAAAAGCAGACGCAAAAGTTCTGATTTGCTAATAGCGCATTAAATGCCAGCAAAGAACTGCTTCATAACGAAGTTAAAAGCTGCACGGTTACTCACGGTTCATTTTAAAGCAATCTGAAATACTTCATTCTTTTTAAGCGCTTTGTTAGTTGGTGGATTGCGATTGTTCTCGATTGCATCTTTGTGCCATTAAAGTTCTTGTTTTTGGCGTTTGCTATAAACTCGTATTATCCTTCACGACCTATAGTTGTCTTTTTAATTAAATAATTTGAATAAAGAGAGGCATTAACTCTTATATTTGACAAAGCTTTGACATAAATTTGCCGTTTGAATGGTATTATTATGATCCTTAATTTTCCTTATTATTATTTTCATTTTACCTATTTGATTACAGTAAGATTGCGATTGACCGACTTACGTCACAGATTGGGAATTATAAGACTTTTTTTAATTTTGGTCCTTTTTTGCTTTGTTGTAATATGCAGCTCTACTCCAATTAATAAAATTTTCTGCTGCTTTGGTTGGATAATTAGGGGCAATGTATTGAGAGAGATCTCATCTGTCGTCAGTCGACTGATTCTATTGTACTACTGTACTAAAGATGTAACTAGCCTACAAAACCGATTCATATTCTACTGAATAGATTTATAAACAAACGTGACAATGTAATTATAACAGATTTAGAGTCTACACATTTTTCGTAATAATCAAAGTCTTGGTACTTTTCGGCGCCAAGCAAAACATTTTTGACTTAAAAATATTTTATTTAAGTTAATTTATTCTAAATTGTAAATGCTATTCATTAGCAAATTGTCGGACGGAGTGTTTCCCGTAACTAGACCAAAGAGTACCTTTTTATGTGCTTCATTAGTATATAATTTAAATAAAATTTTAACTTTGGTGCTTGTGGAGTGTTCACTGTATTTAAAACAGTATATTCATTAATGAATTATTTAAAATCAAACTTTGTAGGCTTTGAAAATACCTGAATGAATAAATTTGGGGTGGAAAATAACAAATAAAGATTTGTTGAAGCTTTAGCTTATATAAAATTTATCTTTTATAATAATAGGATGTTTTTCAACAAATTACCTCAACGTAAAAATAATAACAACTATAATAATTATTATCTTAAACTATAATTTACCACTAGAAGTAATGTAGTAAACATGATTTCAGGCACATATTTGATTGTCAACTATGTACATCCACATAATTTTTGAAAACTAAAATATATATTTTTTTCATTCCTAAACATAAGAAAAATACCTATATTCGTAGTTCTATACAGAGTGTCACGGAAAGTGTAATAAATTACAGTAATCCACTTTTTGGTATTAGGCGCATAGATCGCAGAAGATAATATAGTATATTAATATTAGTAAGGGACGCAAAATGATAATGACCCTTATTGACCGGTGATAATGTTGGTTATGATTTTAATTCGATAAACTTGAATGCAAAAATTTGGTTTGAATTTTTGAGTAATATTTTGAGCTGAAACTTTTTTTAGATAGTCTGTACCTGATGTAGTCTTCACACCCTTAGGATGTATATACTCTTATCGTTACACTCAGTATATTCATAATTGTTTTTATTATGTATAGTCGCCTATATTGGTATGTATACAAATAATTTAATACGGCGTCTTTTGACAATACAGACTTTGCTTAATCCAGTACATGTACAAAGATTGATAGTCAAACGTTGCTGGATATACGGTACATGACAGGATAAACGTTGTAATTTAGCTGGATTATACAATTACACATTAGGTTTACCATACCATTGGTATTCATAAAGGTACTGCTGTTAGGGTCACCATGAGTTAGATTAAAAACAATAACCATGTATTAAAAAAAACATTGGAATCTTCTCTTGGAAGTAACGCGTTTTAATTTTCAATATTATCACAGAATGCAAGCTTTGATCGACAACGAACCAAGAGGCCTGGCCTGGCCTGGTTATGGCAGTTATCATTTTAATATAAATTTGCATGAAATTTGCTACATAGTATAGACACTAAGAAGATTCTATTAGCACTAGTGTATTTTAATCTTTCTTTAGTTCTATGACCCTTAATGACTGTTGAAATTAACTTAACTAAGATAGTGATTCAGAATTTCATTTTTTTTTCATCTAGTTTTGTGGACTGGCGCTGCACTCAACGTGTTATGTGTAAACTATTTGGTACAAATGTAAAAAAGTTTGGGCGACCCTATTTCCATCTGATTTGCCTCGGCGAGCCAAAGCGGTACCCTTTTGCTATTCACAAAAAATTGGCTTCCGCGTGGGTTTGATACGTAAATGCATTCCCCTTATATATGGCAAACATTTTATGTTTTAGTCATGTGTCCAGTTGGTAAAGCGTTATGTTTGCTGTTTTACGTTCTGGATGAACATTCAGTATTTGTTTTAATTTAAATACGGTTAACAAGTGTACAGCTTACCGGTTACCACAGTTACTGAGCGGTTACCAAAGCAATATGCTTGCTACACCCGAGGCTCTCCAGGGCACTATTCTTCCGCCTCCCTGATGACTTCTGGCGACCTTACTCACGCGCATGAAAAAACCGTATACAACTTTTTTAAACACGTTATACAGCTTTTTTATTAGTTATTTTTATACCGTTTAGCAAGCATACGGCCCACCTGATAGTAAGCGGTTACCGTAGCCATTGGTACCGCCGCTTGGTATTGCAACACACGAAGCATCACTAAGGCGTCCCCAATGAGCTCTTGCGACCTTACTCACGCGCAGGAACACAACACAACATAACTATTTGTCTGCGGTATGTTGTAAGGTGAAGGTACTTCTCCAGTCGAGCTGCTCTTTGAACGAATAAACGCTCTACCTCTCTTCGAAAATTCAATCTAATCTTCAATTTCAGTTTTTTTTATTATTAATAAATGTATTATTATAATTCGAATGCTGCAACTATAGACTGATTAGCAAATGTTCTAATTGATCAATATAATTTGCTACGTTACAAAGGCTTCATTGTACATGCTTACTATTACTAGTATTAACAGCTGTGTCAAATGCGTATGTTAATTAGCTTTGTTGATTTATTTGACGACTGGTAGCTTCAATTATGTACTAATTAGTGATTGTCAATTACATTTACATGTCCACGTGAGTATATTTAGAGTAATTGCTATTTCAAAGAGACCTTGCCAATACGTTTTCATACGATTGAATATGCTTAGATTTCATTAGATTTACTTCATAATTAACGTTATAATAATACTTAAACGCATTATTATCAGCCTATAATATCCCACTACTGAGTATAGGCCTCCTTTCTGAAATTATAGTGAAAGGGAATGGGCAGAAACTCCACCACGTGTGCTCACTACGGATCGGTGGAGGTAGGCTAGTGGTCAACCTACTGTTGGAGTTTTCAAGACACCTATTAGCCCTCCAACTAGCTTAACGACTATCACAAACCGGGACCAACGGCTTTGCGTGCCTTCCAAAGCACGGAACCGCTCGATTTGAAATACCACTAGGTGGTCACCCATCCAGGTACCGACCACGACAGTCTTTGCCGATCGATTAAGAACGGCTTATAATGTTACACCATGAGCGCTTCAATGCATTATAATTATATTCAAATAAAAGATAAATTGCCAATTCGGTCAAGTTTTTCACAAATGGAAAATAAAATACACAAAAGTCAGTATAAAGTACTAGGTAGCCGCCTTAATTGTTTGCACTTTTTATTTTATTTTGTTATTTTTTGTATTGTGTTTTTTGTGTAAGTAAATAATAAAGAATTTTGTATTGTATAAAATACAAAATAAATAAAAAATATCTGAATAATATATAAACATGTAAAATATATGTCAGATAAATAATGGTTTTAGTTTTTCGTCGTTCTTTGGGCAAATTTTGTTACGCCATGATACAACGACCACACATTTTAACAAGCTTTGTGTGTGCATAACGTGGGACAGGAAATTAAGAACCAACAGAATCTCATTATTTCCGTAAAGCTACTTCCTTATTTATTTATTTTGAAGAAACTTTGCTATTTGCACGTTATTTATTGTGCAGTCTCTTCAATTTTTGTAATTTGATTTAGGCTTTGTTTTTTTATTATAACAATATTTTGTTATCGTTAAGGTTTTTATATACAAAAAATATGTACCTATGTATTTATTTTCAACACACTTATGCTTGTAAAGTGACATTTATTGCACCGTTTTAGTATCTTAATGCAGCTTATAATATAATAATAATAATAAAATTTATTTATTCTCTCCCGTTTACAATATTTAAAACTAAGAAAAGTAATTAATTGCTTTAATTATCAGTATAAAAGTAGTATCATTTATGTGGTAAAATACAATATTCATTTGCGCTATCGTACACAAACATGACAATTTATATTACATAAAAAAATTAACACTTCAGAACTATTTGGCACGCTGTAACACAAACAACGCCCTGCGCCGCATAGACGAAACAGCAGGCGCAGGCATACATTTTCGCCGCACGGTACAAAGAGAGGGGGATACTTCCTCTCCTACGCCGCGCCGGCGGTGTACTCTCCCTCCGTCTTACGAATTTTCGATCAGCTCACGTGTCCTGCCTGACGCGAGTTTAACATTTTTTACCCATCACAAAAAAAGTGCACAACGCCGCTAAAGAAGTTTTCACTTCAAAAAAGCTTATAGGTTATTCGAATTCCAACGTATCCCGCCATTTTAGTTCGATATTAGAATTGCAAAAATGTATTAATTTATTGTTTACAAAAATGATCATAAGTGTAGATAAAGTCGTGTATGCAACTGTACATAATTAGGTATTAAAACCCTCATGTGATGATACTATCGGATCACATTCGGCTTCGCCTCGTTTGATAAACCTACATTCGTGTTTATACACCCCTTATATATACATAACTATACTTATACATACATATATATACTTATAGTTGTATACATAACTATGATACGTATCCAGTAAAAATTAAGTAGGCCGATTTCTCTAAACTCAATATCATCATTATTTTCTTTTAAATGATCTTTACATTTTACGACTATTTGTAACAATCAACAACGTCTTTACCTCGAAAGTACTTAGTATAACTTACCCTAAAAAGTAATGACAGTTACAAAGTAGAACATATTTCCACTGAAACGAAGTAAAGTGCTTGCTGATTTCTCTAAAACCCGGCATTAGTACGAATGTTATCCGTTCAATTTTTATTTCTTTCGTCAACGACGTTGGCTTCGCGTCGTCGGCGAAGCTGGAGGCACGTATTCGGCATATAATTCGCGGGCACTTTACGTGAATTTTAACCGAATAGGTGTGCGTAAGACTCGGATACGGCCGAGCGCATGCCCCCCGCCTTACATTAAGTTACGTGGTTACGCACCATTAGTGAAGATTTCGCAGTTTCACCTTGTCTCAATTCCGTGGACTATTAAAGGGGAAATTTCATTATAAGAATGGTTCTCCTGAATAAGCGATGAACGCGTGGAGGTATACCTGAGACTTAACTGCCTGTGCTGATTAAAGATTACATAGGTAGTCTCGCCTCGGATGGCGTTAAATTTAATTTGCTCTTGCCAAGATTATATGGCATAAGCCCGTTCTCATTCACCTTGATTACTTATTTAGTCGGCTATGAAATTTGTTGAGAATTCAACGTAATACTTGCTAATTTTGGGTTAAGTTTTCATATCCGAGTTAATGAACTACAAACAATGGTTTGTAGTTTGTAATTATTTAAGTTAGCTTTTCAAGAGACGCTGAGTTTTTTGAAAGGAGTTTTCTTCCGCGGACTCTCAGACTGTGGAATGAGCTCCTTGCCGTAGTTTTCCCAATGGATTACAGCATGGGGTTCTTCAAGAAGGGTGTGAACTCGTGAGCAAGTATAAATGTTCTATGGGTGTGAAGAGGTTTCTTCAGGATCGGCAACGCGCGAGTGATATCCCTGGTGTTGCAAGCATCCATAGGCCACGGTAACCGCTTACCATCAGGCGGGCCGTATGCTTGTTTGCCACTTTAGTGGTATAAAAAAAAAGTTAAATTTAGTCGATACAATTTGTCAAGCATAATCAAATAATATTGTCGATTTTTATCGTCTTGTACAGACAATATTATTTCCATATTTTGCTGCCTAGCAGCAAACATTACAAGTAAGGTTACTATGCTCAACTCTAATGCGTCTTGTTCGTTGAACTACGATACATATAAATATATTCTAGAAGAAAATCTAGCACTACCTTTAGACATCGTTAGGTGCATATGGGAACAAACATAGGCCAATGCTTTGACATACGATTTCAGTGTGCACAGTAGTCTAATGATCGCTTTGGAAATTCGAAGCATCCACATCCACACTCAGATACTATATTCCAATAATACTAAACTATACGAAGATACAGGTATTACCTTTATGAGACTTTATATAGACGTACCCCAGATGGTATTACTTGCCAAGCGCAAAAATTGCAGCTGCTATTTGTACAATAAACGGCAGTAAACAAAAGAAGGTTACCAGATGCTTACTAATACATTTATCCTAGACTAATTTAACTATTGTAACTTATTGTCTAGGTCTGTCTACATCTCCGAGACAACTAGATCAGCTTAGAGGCTTTTTGAAATGTGATTGACGGAAACAAATGAACTTTCGGTATGTATACAAGCCGCTCAATAGTTAGGCGGAGGCGGTCGACTAACAAACCAGCAGCATTCTATCTTAATTTTCTAATTTGATTGTGAACTTTTAGCCCCTAAGTCTTTAACGAAGCAATTTGTGAATAACCTTGTTATCCTCTAGAATTAGTTGGAATTTTGAAAAGCTGGGTACTCTCGAGGTCTTGTAGTACCTATATTTGGAACTAAGAAGTGTCTTTGATGATGATGAATTCTTATTTTTCTTACGTATTCACATGTAGCATTTCTTTGTTGCCTTAATAAATTAGGTATGACTGTGAAATAAATACCATTATGCGAACGAAGAAAACAAAAGTGTCTGTACAAAAGAATATAAATACAAATAAATAACGAAAGTTTTACAAAATATGAAATCTCGTCAGCATAGTCAACACGCACAAATTGATATGACAGCGCACATAAAGAATATGGTCCCAATTATTATCATTCAATTTCTTTTGAAACGTCTGTCCGTACCAACTGTCAACTAAAATACAAACTCAGACCCATTACGAACGAGTGCCAACGCCAGCTATAATAACACCTAACCCAGGTTTGACGTACTGTTCACTATCAATATATTTCATGCTCTTTGTAAGTAAAAACATAGAAGAGTTATGAAAAATAAAATGTGATGTGAGTAGCGCCCGCATATGACATGGTCTGACAAACAATAACCTCTTCGTTAAAATTATTATCATATCATATCATCATCCTTTTATAAATTGTGTATAGTGTCTTTTCAAAAGTCCGTGAAGAGTTTTAGTACATGACCACCACTGTAGTAGGTATAACATTACTTTTATGGACGGTGACTGACTGCATGAGCACTATGTGAAAGTGATTTATTGTGACTAGAACTTATATAATATAACTGGAAATTGGCAAAATACACACACGTGTGACGCCAATGAAAAAAAAAAAAAAATGTTCTCTATTTCATTAGAATATTTTGATTGTAGTTAATTTAATTTCAAACCGTACGCGGGTGAAACCACGAGGGTCTGCTAGTCCTTTTATAAAAGAAAAGTCCCAATGAGGTGATTGTCTGATTCATCACCGATAAACCGAACTACTGAAGCAAAAACGATATTAATAAAGTAAATAACTCAAGTAAATAATCAGGTTGACAAGCAGGCAGACTAGCCGCCTGACGGTAAGTGGTCACTGCCGCCTATGGATATTTGCAATACCAGGGGGATTGCCAATGTGTTTCAGACCTTGAAGAGCTCTTTTTACGCCTTTTTTGAAGAACCCCATATCGTAGCGCTCTGAGGGAAAACCGTAATGGGGAGCATTCCTAATGATCCGCAGTAGAAAGTCCGACTGAAACGTTGTGTGTACAATCGAGGTGGCTCGAGGATGCGAGGATGAACTCCACATCGCCAGCGAGCAGTGTGATGGTAGAAACATGATGATGGGACAATATCGACACCAGGGGCTGCATTTTAAAACGTCGGATTCGATATCGGAAACGGATTTAAAAAATCCGAGGCGAATTTCTGCAATTGCTATTTTAATATCCGATTTTTTTTCCGTGAATCGAATTGATATTTCCGTAAAGAAACATCAAAAATATTCAGAAGAGAACAGCAGAGAACCTCAAGCAGCGCAAATATAGTAATATAGATACAAGTTACATATTTGAGCCGTTTGGGGTTGAAACTCTGGGTCCGTGGGGGCCGAGAAATCACCAACTTTTTCGCGAAATATCTAAACGCCTGGTCGAAGCATCTCGTGACCAGAATGCTGGCATATACCTCGGTCAGAGAATCAGCATTGCCATTCAACGTGGCAATGCCGCCAGCATTCTGGGAACGTTGCCCTCTGACAACGATTTTTTCATTTAGTTTATTTCTTTTCATTTATATATATTTTAAGGTTTTTGTTTTTATATTTTATTAGAGTAATAAATTGAATATTTGTAAATATAAAAAAAAATCTAATTCGGAAATTAAAAAAGCTATTGCGGAATATCACCTCGGTAGTTTTTGAATCCGTTTCCGATATCGAATCCGAGCGTTTTAAAATTGCCCTGCCTGCAGGAACCCGACACTCTTTGCGATGAGCGACCTTTTATGATAATGGCAAGCAATAGCAAAGGATTTTTCCAAGATTTCCAAAATGGGTGTAAAATGAGGGCATGAAAGATTATATGGGAAGAATGATTCATATGAAATTTAACATAAAATACTCTACAAAAAAAAGGGGACATCCTATTTTCCTCTCTGTTGATAAAATAAACTTTATTCTAATTAAAAGGACATTTTGAAGACTTCAAACGTAATATTTTATGTACCTTCCTACCTACACAAAATTTAACACCAACGCAAAGTTTGATTAGGTTTTGTTTTCTTTACTTTTATCAAGTTATATTAAATTATAATATTAAATTAAGAACGTGAGCAATCAAAGTGTAGGTATTTATGCCTCTTAAATGGCTAAGTTAGGCTCCGCAGGTCGTGCCGCATCGGTTCTTGTTGTTTGTCTGTCGCACTTCCTCCGTGGCGTGCCCGCTTCGATGCCTTTTCAGGCACGGACTTCGTAGAAGGCGCTGACGCCATAAACACGGGCAGCTGGTCAAAGGATCGGGTAGCTTGTGCAGCGGTGCAGAGAAAGTAAACTGAAATAATAGTAATAAACTTATACCTACATAGGCCCACATAGGCATAGTCATGGCGTAAAATAACAGAAAAAAATATTATAATAGGAGATGCGGAAGTTTAATAATGTGATATCACTGTACTATACTACATAGTATAAAATGAAGTCTCTTTCTGCGTCTGTCTTTCTGTTTGTCCGCTAACTCCTTCTAAGCCACGCAACGGATTTTAATGCGGTTTTCACTTTTCCCAGGAAGGTTTATATATATAATACATCTATGTTATATATACAGAACACAAAAAGTCAATGTTTCGTAAACACAGCGCTTTCTTTGCTAACGCTGACTAAACTTTACGAGATATAATTAATTAATTATCTGCGATTGTATATGTCTATATACAATGTATAACCGATTGCGATTGAGATTATATTTTTTGTGGGTTATATTTTCGTAGTTATTTTGACCCATATAATATTAATCCTTATCTAATTAAATAAGTTAGTTACGACGGACATTTAATGTAGATAAAGTTTACTCTTTACAGAAAATCAGTATCATTAATATTTTAAAAGATATCACAGATTTAAAATTAACAACAGTATTCGCGATACAGTGAACGGGCGGGCCGAGAGGGGCACGGGCGCGTAAATCGCTCGACACCACACGACATTGCACCCGTGCGAAGCCGGGGCGGGTCGCTAGTAGTGAAACAAAAAGAGATTTATGGCTCATCTTATAGTTTGAGATAGTTTTAGAAATTGACAACATAGACAGTCAAAAATTGAAACTAAGTGAAGAGCTGAGAGAGGTAGAGCATAGCGTTTATTCGCTCAAAGAGCAGCTCGTCTGGGGAAGTACCTCCACCTTACAGAATACCGCAGCCAAATAACTTTATGTTGTGTTTTGTGTTCCTGCGCGTGAGTAAGGTCGCCAGAGCTCATAGGGGAGGGGGGAAAGGTCGGTAACGCGTGAGCGATGCTTCTTGTGTTGCAAGCGTCCATATGGCTACGGTAACCGCTAACCATCAGGTGGGCCGTATGCTTGTTTACCGACTAAGTTGTATAAAAAAAAAAAAAAAAAAAAAGAAGAGCGAGAAATGTAATAGAGTTTTAAGGTTACGTTCAATGGAACTACAAAAAATATGAAGGTTTGGAATATGAAACATTCATTGAGACAAAAAGAAGTGCCATTATGTGCTAGATATATAATATGCCACCTGAGTTGTTAAGCGAGTAAAGTATGGTGAGTAGGATATCGAAATACAATATATTTTTGGAAGAATAATTAGAGCTTTTTTACAAAGTGAAGCCTCAGAAAATGAAGCTACTGACAGTAGGAGTAATGATAGGTAAAAATAAGGAGGACCATTTTAATATAAGTTAGAAGTATTGAAAACAATATGGCGTTTAGCATAAATATCTTATTCTAGATCTTGGTTCTGGTTTCATTTCTAATTAAAGTTTATCTGGCCACTTAAAAGTTTACGAATCGATCACAGAACTTGGAACGAATTGAATCCTAAAAAATCTCTAAAAGCCACTATCTTATACTGAAATGGGTATTTTCTGGAAAACATTTTCACAGATAGAAAGAAAAATCTTACCGCACTATACTTTATATGTGCCTGTGGAATATGCAAAATGGATGAATGTCTCTCGATATTTTAGGTAATAAGTCCCAAATTAAATTATTTTTCTGAGTTGATCGTGAGACTATATATGCAGTCATCTCACAGACTACTTAAACTACACGAAGAAGGTGTTCAGAAATGTAAACATGTGGTTGCATAAAGTCGAAAAGATATAAATATCACTCTTTTGCAATATTTGCAATAGGCTTATCAACTTTAAAATGTTCTAGGATGTGTATAAAATAACTATTATTTGACAATATCCAATACAAAAACGTTAGAATATATATACAGAGCTGCAAAGCTTTTTCTGCGACTGATTACTTTACTCACCGTGCAAGTAAGGAAGAACATGAGACATGGTTCTATTGCCTAGATGCTGTGATGAAAAAAAAAATTTAATGTGGGATTAGCTTTATATTCCAGTATGTATATGTTATACAAGATTACACATATCAGCCTTACTAATAAAAAGTTACACGCGGTGTACACATCTGTTATATGATAATTGCTACTAATAAAAACATTTTTGACACAAAGCCTGTATACACGTGTTTTAGTTACCTAGGAAATTTACACAGGGCTTACATGGGCCAGGACCCTTGTTTAGTGTTTGTATAAGAACATTATGGCGGATTTCAATAGATCAGCTGTGTCTGACAATCAAGTGTTGTGTCCATTTACTACGGACCAGGCCAACCGCGCAACAAAATGACACCAACGCGCTGGCCCTAAAAAGTCATTTTAGGGCCAACGCGACTCAGTCGACTGCGGTCATACTGCGGTCCACGGAACAGTTCATTCGTTCATTGTTTGCTTATAATTGCCATAAAAATGCCTAGTTGCGTAGTGAAAGGCTTGTGTTTTATACTGGAGTTATGGATAAAATAAAACAAAAATTGACAATTTATTTGATTTTGATAACTTTATGCAAAATGTTCCGGTAGGTGTATCCTTAGTTTTGAAGTCATTGGCACAGCCATTTGCTTCGTTTGTTGACGTAACATTTGTAATTTGACAATGACGTTCTTCTTTCTTCTTCTTCTTTGGTTAAATGGCTACTGTAGCCATAAGCACAAGACAGTTTCGTTCAAAACCACCACTAGCTATTTGAATCTTTTTAAAAGTAATTTTATTGTTTAATTATTAAAATAAAAATAGTCTTAAGAAAAAGAAACCTGATTTTTATGATATGATTAATATTTTATATAATTATTTTTCAGTATATTTTGGTGTTTTCACATTTTTCCCCATATTTTCTCCCGTATTTTGAAGTTACATAGTTTTAGTTTCAAAACGTTCCTAAAAAGTTGCCAGTCGTTTTTGTTTTAACAAATAGATAACTATACAACGCTTACACACTGATTATTAGTAAAGGGAGTGTATAGCAACTGTGTAAGGCTTACACACTGCATAACTATACAGCTGTTAAACAACCGTGTTCCATATTTTTATTAGTAAGACGGTATGTGCCTTATTTAATGAGTGTATATTATTAAATTAAAATTAAACAGTCTCATATACAATGTTCACTCAAAAAGTTTTTATAATCCATACATTGTAATAAATTGCCTGTTTATTTGGAACCCTGGATGTTAATACTTGAGTGCTTTTTCATTTACTTGCTTTCACGACCAAATGGAATGTGCGCAACATTTCAAAATAGACGGCTAAAGTAAAAATCAACGTCCACGATATAAATCATGTATTGTCACTTCCACAGTTTAAAAGCTCGGTTTGACTAATGGTTCCCTTTTTCGAAAGGCTTCCAGCCAAAAAGCCTTTGAATATGTTCTATCTCTTTATATTACCGGCCGTATGCTTGTTTACCGACTTAGTCGTATAAAAAAATTAAATAAAAATTGCAGCAAAACTGACGAGTCGTAAATGTTGTGCTATTCTATTGGCTGATTGATTGACAACGATGATCGAACTCGTCTATCGTGTTTCGTAATAGACCTTCTGTAACTATAACGGGTGGAGATTTCGAGATGGCATATTTTCGAAACCTATGTTGGATTAGTCATGCTGAACAACTTTTACTATGAGACCTACTGGTCTGGTCTACTGGTGAATTCTCATTTTTTTTTAAACTTTTCTTACAAAATGTCAAACTGAGACATTTTCAAGTGAGAGGACAAAAAATAAAATGATAATGATGATAAATTAAAAAATAAATGGTTTTATATTTTTTCCTAAACAATTTAGAATAATATGATAGAATTAAATTTATTGGACAAATACAAAACCATTAAAAATAAAGAAAATTTAGTACTTAATTAATAATAAACAAAAATAAATTAAAAGTGCTGTCAAATAGGATATAGAAAATTTTCTCGAAAGACTCGACTCCGAAAATTGTAGCATGTTACGTCACAACGCGGCTCACTATAAATAACATACATCAGATCAACTGTCAAACATATCTTCAAAGTATGATATATTGAAAAGGTCGTCCATGTTTCACTCAAAAAAGATAATTGAATATTTTGTTTGGGAATTTGTTATTAAAATCTATCAATAACAATACTTCTTGTTTTATTATTTCGATATTGCTTCGAATATTTCACATATCAGAGCTATCGATATATCCCACAACGCTACCGGTAGTCTAAAAGCGCTCATACAGCAGTGTAATATTTATTTTGTTTCATACATTACATATCATCGCATATTAAAATATTCATGACATATTACTTAAATTAAATTAAACTTACATAATATTGTGAACCAAATAAAAATCAAAGGTAAGTGAGCGTCTTCTGTTTTGAGTAAATCGTCAGTAAGTAGATAATTGGTAGTAATTGCTAGTAGTATTTACCGAACCAAGAAAAAGTAGGTACTGTTGTATATTGATTCAAGCAAACCTCAATGAAACAAACCATTTAATCATTAGCAACATATAAAAATGACGTGAGCTAAATACTTTATCGAGTCAAATAAAATTACCTCGTCAGCTGGTTCGTAATCAATTTACAACTCCAAATAAACTTTTCCATTTAAAATTCCATTGACGTTTTGTTAAATGTCGAAACAAAATTAACGATTTATTCGTTTGCTTAAATACCTGAAAACAGAAGTTCAGCATGGGGTTCTTCAAAAAGGGTGTGAAGAGATTTCTGCAGGGTCAGCAATGCGCGGGTGATAGATAACTTTGGTGTTGCAAGCGTCCATAGGCTAAGGTGACCGCTTCCCAACAGGATATAATATAAAAAATAAAAAGACAATGAGATTATTCACGAAGATTTTATTTCAAAAAATATGCATCGATTGGACCCAATTATATTTTTATGCCTTTTGCGGTCGAGACCTTGGGACCATGGGGGTCAGAAGCTCGCCGTTTTGCTCGCACCTTGTCTTCAAAATTGATCGAGACCTCCGGAGACCAGCGGGCGGGGAGCTTTTTCCGCCAACGCGTCAGCTTGGCTATCCAAAGAGGAAACGCTGCCAGCCTTCTGGGAACCTTGCCGTTAATCGGAAGCAGCGGCAGGCTTGAGGAAATTTTCTATATATAGATTATATTTTGTAAATATAGATTGTATTTTGTACATATTTGTTGTTAATAAATTCCATGTTATATATGAGTTTTAATAACTCGACGTGGTAATTTGTTCGGCTCGTTCCCAAACTACTCCACGACTAATTCCCAATCTCATCCACAAAATAAATACCATTACATTATTTAATAAATTATGTTTCTTTTTACTCCATGAGAAAAAAAAATTCAAACAACTCCACCCTAACTGCTTCGTAAAATTTAAAAGCCATACATTATTTCCCAATCTAATTTAAAATGAGAAATTGTTCCTGTTTTTATGTTGCATCGTACTGTAGAAGGTAGATGTAGTACAGTCAGTTGCAAGAAACCGATTTATAAAATTCTGTTTATCTATGAGTGATCTTTGATATGTAATAAAGAGACTGGTTTGTATTTTCTTATATTAATATAATTTCAATTTTAATATTTTGCACATCGAAGATCAGCAAGAGTAAGTTTGGAACTCCATACTTTTTAGCACCACAGTTTTGTATTATTAGCCTTATTCTCGCAAATAAATTCACTTCATTTAATTTCACGATATATTAAAAAAAAACACGTAAATCCGTATCTGGATAAACTTAAAAAACTTGATACCAGGATAACAAAAGCTTTGAGGAGCTATCTCTAATACCTCCAACAAAATTATATACAGTGTAAACTAAATTACGATTAAATTTAATATTATCTAAGTACTGGTTTTTTGTGAAAAACAACCCTATGTATATATTTTTAAATTAAGAAAGATTAGGACAAAGTTTTTTTATTAATTTTATTGAAGACGTAAGAGAGAAATCCTTCAAGCTTTGTTATCCTAGTATCATTATTTAATTTTGGGTTGTGAGCTCAAAGAGAAGTAAATAATATTAATTAAAAAAATCTTTAAAATATTCATGTGATGAGACTAGATTTACTCGCATATTTACTAAATTCTCTTTGTTCCATAGTAACTCAAAATTAAAATTTATTTAAATATGATACCAGGGTAACATAAACCTGAAGGAGCTCTCTAATAAAATATAAAGGAAAGTTCAATAATCATTATTTTATTATTGTGCTTATAAATACTGTAACTGACTGTACTTACTATTTAGTAATAATTCGATAATTTCGATGGAGGAGTTTGGGACTTGATGATAAAAAATTGCTGGAAAACTTGGGGAATTTTCCCAATTACCTGTGGAGTAAGATGCAACATAAAATCAGTATTTTTAAATAAAAAAATATAATAATAATTCTTCGGAGAAGCTTGGGAACTTTTTATCTTTTTTATCGGAAGATTGGAGTAGTTTAGGAACGAGCCATTTGTTTGTATGTACTTTTGAAATCTTATTGATAGGTATAGAACATTTTGTTAGGTGCAAAATTACTTGGAAGAAAATAAGTATAAATAATCAAGTTTCAATCGTGACTCAAGTACCTACTTAGCTACTTTTTGTATATTGCCGTACTTGTTGCCGTATAAAAGGTCCTGCGTTTTGATCACAGACTTAGCCGTCATAAAGGCTATAAGTTGATAAACCTCTACTTAATAGTAAACTTAATAGTTTCGTTCCCGTTATCTCTCAAAAGGAGATTTGAGATGCCCAACGGAAGTTTAGTGGGCAACCAAAATAGTTCTAAGGGAGATAATATTTGAGACATTTAACTTTGTAATTTAATACAGACCCGTTTAGTCTGTTGTGGCTTACTGAAGGAATAATTCCCGTAAGTTATGAAGGTAGTTTCACCAACAAAAGCTAAGCAAAGCTTATTGGAAAGTCTGTTTTAATCTTCAGTCTATCCCACAGAAATAGTATGTCTATCAGGATAAGCCTAAACACGACCAGTCAATAAAATGCACCCGCTTATGGTTTTCGAAAATAGCACAAAACAATTAAATTTCACAACTGATGAATGCAATGCTTTGTAATCTAAATATTCAAAATATACCTAGTTTTTTTTTAGAATGAAAACAAGCAAAGAAAAGCGAACATGAATATTATGACGCTGTAACTGACAGTCAACTAATGGCCGATTTAGCTACAATCACATTTTAGAATTTTAAGTGACAGCTAATGCTTGGCTTTTACAGACGTTCAAATATTGCTTAATGTACTAAAATAGATAAAGTGAGGCACTTATTTAACAATGACATTTGTGAAGGAGTTTCTGGGGTCATGCAAGGGACTACAAGTGTATGTTTTTTTTTTTTTAAGAATACATGAAATGTAGCTGCCTTAATTAACTGTTGTTGATGTATAAGACGCCTAATAAATACATGTATCACCTACGTATTTTAGAGAAAACGTGTTTCAAGATTCTCGTCCCCAATAAGGTGGTGCGCAGTACTGCGCAGCCCAGGCCTTTCGCTGCACCAAAAATAGCCTCAGGGAGAATATGGCGACTAGCGATGGGCGATTGTTACTAAAAACAATCGCCCTTCTTTCGATTGTTCATAATACGATTCATGCGGCACCGGGCGTGGCCTGTGACGTGCGCTCTGGCTGTCCGTCCGCCGAATGAATGAATCTATTCGCCCCCGCGCTCAACTGTCGATTGTGCATACTATTGCAACCTGCGTTGCGTACGGCAATTTTCATTCGAAAGGTCGATTTTTATTCGATTGTTTATTCGTTAGAACCAATGAATCGACAATCGAATGTACAGTTTTATAATTGTCGATTCTTTCGATTACTTTTTTTTGGAACAATCGCCCATCGCTAATGGCGACCATTATTATGTTACTTATTTCAAGTTCAAGTTGAACATTTTGTTTTGAAAAGCTATATCATCTTATTGAAGTTGGACTACATTGTATATGGAATATATTAAATTTTAAACAGCGTTTCCATCTTAGGCAAACATGACTGGAAACTTGTTCTGCAGATTACTTTTACATCACAGTCAGGGGTGACGAATTTGTTAAAACTTTCAGCTGAGAATTATTTCGTCTTTTAATACCATATGACACTTTGTATAAAACTTTATAAAAACTACTAGGAGCTTATCTAGACCCAAGAGCATAGATTTAAAACAAGGCAAAGTTTATGAATTGGTATCTCTATATAAAGTTTATAATCAAGGTAAATAGAATAAAAAGTCCGATATCTAGACGTTTAGAAGGCAGAGAATGGAGAAGTTTGATAATATGTGCTAGATTGAAAGTAATTCATTTGAAGAAGGATCTAAATACTCTAAGGACGAAGGTCGTGGTAACTTTATTAAGCTTGAGCTTTCGGTAAGGAAAAAAATCACGACGAAATCATAGCACGGTGGTAGAGTACTTGTTATTACTCGCCTGGCTGACCACCTTCAATTTAATAATCTGTCGCCAATAACCTAGCGTTGCACTTGAACTAGCTTTTGAGGCTTTGTATAGGCGCAGATTTGATAATATTACCATGGATTGCAAAACCACAAGAAGTGATAAACTGTAACTGTATATAATTAACTCTTTGCGTATATACCAGAATATCTGATTCCTATTTGTGTATGAATTTGAAATCATCCTCTTTTTAAAATGAGTTTAGCGTTTTTATTTACGTAATGCTTATTTGAAACACATACAGCAAGCACTGAAAACGGAGGATGATAGCCTTGCATAAAAATTTTCAGTTTTTGTTCCCGTTTGTGTGAGTGTGAAGCACACGCACATAATAAAAATGTTTAAACCTATTCTCTAGCTATCTCTCCAATCACAATTTTAGTCTATATGATGCATGGAAACGTTTTTATTCCTGCAATTGTTTCCTGTTCAATCCCACGTGTTTCTGCGTGGAGTTAGTTTACTGATTCAGTTTTACTCGGTTTTTGTTGTAACAAAATATTGTCATGGATGTTTTGTGTATGTCTTCTTTGTGAATCTGGTTTACCAAATATCTATAACTGTACTTTTATGTCCTCTTCCTTTCACTTCCCTTCAATATGGCGAGGAGGGCGATGGCTGCCACTCGCGTCATACTTGTTCTTGGTCTGCTTAAGTTTGCGATTTATTTACTTATTAAATATTTGTTCAGCCTACTTATATAAAAATTATACTTTTCGTACATTATGATCGAGCAAGGTTGACATTTACTATGGAAAGTAAAAAATAATAATTGAGAATTCACTATTGGTCCCATAGTAAAAGTTATTCTATATAGGTTTCTCCCCACGGGTGGTTTCCGAGAGTCTAATATTTTCCAAATTCTAATATTTATTGTTAGTCCAGGTTATGATCTACCTGCACGGTAAATCTCATCACGATTGGTTGTTCCATTGTGGCGTCAAGAAAACCAAACTCTCTTTCCCATTTATTATGTTAAGAGGGATATATTATAAATACCACGTCATAACTATTAGTATCAACAAGCTTAACCTCTTTCTGAAATAACACAGATCATTATGGATATAACAGGTACGATACTGCGTAATAATATCGATACAAAGGTTCACGGCAAGATTGATCGTGGCTCTTATTTGGAAAAGAATTTGGTAGAAATAAGAAAATAATATGTTTAACACAGAATAGCTCTATTACGAGAAGAAACGAGTTGTTTATTGATACTACTTAGAAAGTTATTTACGCTAGCGATATCCCGTGGCGTAACTTTATCTTTTGAAGCAGAAGATAAAATAATACGTTTGTATATATATATATTTTGGTATATATAGGTAGTTTATATGGATATAACTACACTGACTTACGAGTTTGAGTATTACTTACCTAAATTAATGTGATTGCTCTAAAATCTTTCAAAAGTAGGTATTAATAAATTAATTGAATTACTATGAAAGAAAGCCTATCTGTAAATTAAATATGGCTACATACTTTGCTTTATCAATCTCCAACGGTCCACTAGGCTAATTAACCCGTCATTTGATACGAAACTCTTAGAGGTTTTATTATGATTGACATTTTATGAGGTCATGGCGTACTGACCTCTATCTTTTATCAAGTCTATGGGGCAACAGACAAAAAGTGGAAGTACCTAAGCCGTATCGATTGACTCGTCGAAGACGACCTCTTTTATGTGATTGCCCGTAGAAGAAACATCTATTGACTTTACCTATTTAATTTACTTTAGGTTTAAAACTAAAATGGTGTTTTACGTTATTCTTTCTGCAAGTCCTCAACCAAGTTTAGGATTCAGCCCAGGTTTTACTCAAAACCATTGATTAAACTTTTTCGATTTATGAACAGGACTCTTTATAATGCACTAGCAATGTCCGGAAGGAAATATATTAAACTATAGAACTAACTCTGAAATTGAACCAAAATGGATAGAAAACTTAATTCCATATCCCATAGTTATAGTGTTTATATTGACGAGTAAGTAGGTACTCATAAATAATAAAACACTACCAGTTAATTACTAATAGGCCTTTATTATAATTTCCTTATTTCGGTAAAAGGTATTTTCCGAAACAAAGATTAATTGAGTGAGGCAAATATTAATCCGATTTGGAGCTGTTATCCGGGGCTTTGGATAATGAAATGGGACTAGCAGAGAATCATCATAATATAATGTTATTATTCATTGAAAAAATATGGCCCATATGGTGCACCGTCAGGGAAATAAAACTGAGCACTAATATATTCTGCAAATATTTTATTCTTGGAATTGCATATTATCTGACGGTGTATTACCAGTAGGCATCTCTAGTAGATTCTACCGATGCGTCGTTGGAATATCCTGTTAAAGCTACCCGTCTGATTTTGCACGGACTTCGCCAACGCTCCGCTTCTACGACAATTTAAATTCCATTTTTATCCCGACTTTCATAATTCAAGGATTATATTAAAATAACGTCAGTTATATCCCAAGTTTAGCGTTGCATAAATTGCACATCGTAGGTTGAATTGTTTGATGCAAATATTTTTGTAAAATTTTGTTCAAAAGATGGTAGAAAATTGGAATTTTTTAATGCTTATTGAAATTGCAATGGAACTTTGTATGTTTATACTAATACTGTTGAATGCAAGTGATTGTTATCATGAATTTTTCTTCTGATATCGGAACGAATTAGAGTTTAGTTATTAGAGTCATTGTGCTTGCGTAGGTCTATTTGAAATAAATGATTTGATCTAATTAATTTATAAACATGCAATTTTGTTATTCCACATTTGCTGCTATTATATATTTCAATCGCAATCGCACCTACAACTATTACCTACTATACAATAATCAAACACGTTCATCTTATTGTGCGAGGGGTTATTTTAACGAAGTAACAAAAAAGGGCACATTTCGACAGTCGTCACGTACAGGACCAGACGCTACTGGCGCAGGATGTTTGCGGAATAAAAGTGTGTGCCCGGTCAATTATTGCGTCAGCTATAAACGGAATGCGGACCCAGAAACCAGAATACATGGATGGAAATTACGCCACATCGAGCGAAAAAATAAGGAGTATTTTCATCTACCCTCCATCATCGTTGTATTTTCTTTTCTTTCACATACATTTGTTTTTTTTTTTTTGTAGTGACATGAAAGTACCGGCCCAAAATTTGGCCTTAGTACCCTTACCCGGACAAGTCGGCGAGCTAGCTCTCAACGGGAGTTATGATTAGGTAACAAGGCCTGAGGGTGCCCCAGTTGGGGCCGAACCTCGGCTCAGGGCTGTTACCGAGGGGAGGGAATGGGCTAAAAAAAAATTTCATAATTCCTTTTTATTTTTCTACTATTTTCTCAATTCCTCGTATGTCTACTGCTATTAGTAGGTCCCAACAAAATTCATCACTAAGTGTTCCGCCATTTCTATAAAACGATTGTCAACGGAATATCTTATCAATCCTATCGATTAATCCTACGATTCTTAGATCTTTTAAAACATTAAGTAAGAGTATGCCTATTAATTTCGCATGATCATACTTTCACTCTTTAGTAGTACTCACGGCTACACATCAAGCTATACATTTCCAGTATCAGTGGCTGATCAAAATCAAAATCAAAAATCATTTATTCAATTTAGGCCCTGATAAGGCTCTTGTGAACGTTAACAAATGACTCTATACCGGTTCCAAATACAACTTGAACTGAGAAGATTCCGGCAAGAAACTCAAATATTGTATAGGATTGTGGCATTGTATAGGATTTCCGTACAATGAGAGGTCAGCTTATATTGGAAAAGTATAGCTTGATCTGTAGACGTGCGTACGTAGTACCTAAAGAAGAGGCGTGCACAGAAAAAACTTTTACATTTAAACCGGAATACAGGTGACGAAAGTATGTTCCACTTTAAAATGGTTTTGTAAATGTAAAATGGGACTAAGTTTGGCAGTCGACAGTCCACAGAAGTCACATACCCCGGAAGTGAGTTGCCTTTACATTTCACATAAAGTATATTTCATTGATGTTTGCACTTTTCCCACACCGTATGTCAACATTTTCAATGGTTCATTAGAACCGTTTTTTCCGTCCCTTATACGGCTGTAGAAACACATATTAAATGAAGTTAATCAATTTGTTCTGCTGAATTGACCGATGGCTAATTTGGACAGAAGCAAATAAAAAACTTTTTGACAAATAGTCACTGAAAGTTACTGAAAGGATTCATCATCATCATCATCAGCCTATAATGTCCCACTGCTGAGCACAGGCCTCCTTTCACAAATCAGGGTGAAAGGGAATGGGCAGTGTACTTTTTTTTACCTTATCGTTTTTTAACCGACTTCAAAAAAAGGAGGAGGTTCTCAATTCGGTTGTATATTTTTTTTTTTTATGTTTGTTACCTCATAACTCCGTCATTTATTAACCGATTCGGAAAATTCTTTTTTTGTCTGAAAGGGTACACTTCCCGTTTGGTCCCATTGTCACCAGATCAGGATTTGAATACTTTGAAGTGTACTTTGAAGTCGGTTTAAGTTTTTTGTAAAACAGTCCAATTATTCATTATATATTTATTACACGTTGCATAAAGATCATTCATCATTTCAGATTCCTTTACCATAATTTTTGTTAATACATTTTTCAGTATTTTTATAACCTTGTGCAGTTGTGAAATCCATTACCAACGATAATTTATACCCACTTAGTTTTCATGAATACTTTGAAAGATAAAGTTGTAAATATAAATCTTTTATCAAACACATAATTGATACATAAATCTACCGACCAAACAAATTAAATATAAAATTATAGACAAAGTTCGTCGTTAATGGGAGTTGCAAATTGTTTTTGGGCGTTATTTTACTTTTCTTTCGCACTCACAGTTAGGTGGGTGTCTGAAGTTAGGTATCTTAAGTTAGTGAATGCAATTATGGGCTAATAATCTTCTTTGAACCAAAGAAAGTACTTTTATTTATTACTGGTTCTATGAACTCTGAAAGAAAACTATGTTGAATGCGTTTATCTGGATAGCTGAAATACTTTTCTTTATTTGAAATAGCTGAAAATTTTCTTATAAGTAGGTTGTTAATTTATAATAGTCAATAATGTGAGATCCATATTCCAGAAGTATGTTCGTTTCAGATCAATGTTTCCTTTATTCCTCGATGGCACAATTGCAATGCATTTTTTTTCAAATGGTCATCTAGCAAAATATTGTCATAAAATTATGATATTTTCAAAACTATCATTACCCTCAACGTCCGCTGATAGACAAATAATTTATGTATAGTGTTGTATTTGCGAAATAATGTAATTTTTCAGTTTATATTGAACTAGCTCTCCTTCGCGGTTTCATCCACGTTCACAGCGGCTTGCGGCGGGCGTCGTGTGACGGGTTGCTCACTTCCCTCCAATATGGCGAGGAGGGCGATGGCTGCCACACGCGTCATGCTTGTGAACAGGTGCTGCTTGTGGGGGCAGTTGCCATTTATTTACTTATCAAACATAGATTCAGTCTACTTTGTAGTTTTGCCGCCGCGCCGGGGCACGCAATTGTTGTCAGTGCGATTAGAATGTAAATATTATGTAGTGAATTTAAGCTTGTTTTGAAAAGAGTAATTGCTGTGTTTATTGCCGGCTCTTCTCAGCAAATGCAACCTTCCGAACCGGTATTAGAGTATTACAGTCAGACTTTTCATAAGTGCCTGCGAAGTTCTAGTTGAAGAAATTATTTTTGAATTGTTGAATTTTGAACAGGATAAAAATCTACCCTCCATCATCGTTGTCAATGTCCTTCTCGGTATCATGGGCTATCTGCATACTAAATTTCATGATGATTGGTTCAGTAGTTAAGGCGTGAAAGCGTAACAAACAAGCATACAAACAAATAGAGTTACTTTCACATTTATAATAGTAATAGTAAGTATATAGTATAGTATCATAGTATTGAGTATGGATTAGTATGGATGAGAGCCTACAGTAGCTAGTGATGAATGGCGTATGGTATGATAGATTTATAAATTACTTATGGCCTCTCACAGTTTACGATATACCAAAACTAAAATTGATATCGCAATTATAAAATGAATTCATGTTACTGGAAACAATGAAAACGAGGGAAATTGTTGAGCGAATGATAGTAACCACACACTACCAAACAGCCGAATATGGTGAGTAAATAAATGTTTAAGCGTCGACATGCTCCGTTTTTTTTTTTTTTTTTTTTTTTTTTTTTTTTTTTTTTTTTTTTTTTTTTTTTTTTTTTTTTTTTAGGGACTTTTATCCTATAAGGATATGTCAGTCCCATCATAACCTAAACTAAATAAAAACAATGTTGACTCAAAAAAAGCTTCTGGTCTGAACAAAACTACATTATACATATTACACACGCACTAATATAAAACAAACGAATACACATTAATTTGTCAAGAAGACACTTCAACTGGCTAGGTCAAAAACCATTTTTGCAGCAATGGATGTCGGATCAGCCAAAATACTTTGTATTACACCGACATCCATTAAGTTAACGTTTAATGTTCTTATTAATGTTTCTCTCGCACCTCGGTTTTTGACACACTCCATGGATAGATTTACATTTGAAATCTACTGGTCAGGATGGGATCAGGCTTTATTACCTTTTTTGCGTAGGTAAGTTGAGATCGCGACCCTAGCAAGGATTTATCCGCGTTATATTTCAATGACTTCCCTTACGTGAATTTACCTCAGAAATACATTTATGGGATTACGTAAATGTATTTAATAGATAATAGTACATTATGATACATGCGTGCAAAGTTGGTAATTACAGACGAGGCGGTATTAAGTACGCGTGTCATACGACGTTTTTCAACACACTTGCGAGGAAAAAAAAACAGACTTGTGTTTTTTTAAGTTGTTTTTTTGATAATCATCATCCACATAATGAAAATGTTAACAAATATGGCGCGCAGGTTTTTTTTTTGATAGCGATGCGCTATCATACTTTTTACCTGTTTTAAATTAAGAATGCTTCGTCTACACACATATAACTTACAATGACATATAACTTAGCATAATCGGGATTATACCTATCATAAAACTGTGAGGTAATGTAAAGTAAAAAGCACTAGTGCGTGTATATTAAAACTTAACGCTGCGTCATGATATGATACTAAAAACGGTGCAATAAATGTCACTTTACGAGCAAGTGTGTTGAAAAGTAACTTTCTGGGTTTTGTTGTTATTGCTTGAAGCAAGAAGCTAGTCTTAGTACTAAAAAGGGCACGTCGATGTAGAATCATCTCTACAATTGCAAGATAGTTTGTTCAATAATAGCTCGTGAACTCGAAGACTTACTTTGGGCGTGATAGCTTTCCTTGTAACTTCAATTTTCGGTCTAGCGCTGTAAGATTTTACAGATTTATCACAACGAAGGTCGTATGGCGTAGGAAAACGTAATTCAACACAAAACGGACGGAATAGACTTAGACCCTTTATATTTTGTACACACTAATTCTAAATTAATTTTCTAATTGTTATTTTTTATTATGCAACCGATCTTAAAAACCGCTTACCGCAAATCGTTTGAGAACCGTCAGCTGACTGTTGTCTGGTCTGCGCACTCACTACCAAGTCGACTATATAGTTGGCCGTGTGCGCACTTGCAGCCCACACCGACAAATATCTATCGCCCGATTAAAAAGTTTGTGGTCTGCGGAGACTCTCTCGCCTCTTATTAATAAAACTGTTAATAAGAGGCGTTATACCTTTGATATTTCTTTATATGAGCTCGCGTTCATTCTATATGACTGAAATGAAATTATGTTACTTTTTCTGATAAAATAAATTTATTAACAATAAATTCTAAATAGATCCGTGTATTACAAAATGTTTCAATACGAAACATGTGCTAAATATAAAAAAAATCTTTTTTATGTTTTTATGCAGCTTGGATTAATCCTGACGGTAAACGTGCAACGGATCGACGATTTAACACGCGATGAAGTCGGAAACAAATTTTTCTTCTTTTTCCCCTGTATTGATCTTGGCAACAGCCATTTGCTTCAAACCAAAAACGGATAAATCACTTAAAGGTTCTACGTATACGATACATCTTCGATTTTTCTTTACGAGAGCTAAATTGCTTGTTTTATTTTTTATGATTTCGACGGATTGGCATGAGGGGAAATCCTGACTCACACCTCAGGATCTAGGTTCGATTCCCGAAGACATATCTGTGTGTGAACATGTTTGTTTATTCTAATTATCGACATACCTACCCTGAGTTCATTATTATTATGTCAGATTCAAAGACTGGACTCGGCCGTCAATTCAAAGAGTAATATATCAAATTTTTGTTATTGGAATGAAATAAGAAGCTTCGGAAGGCACGTAAAGCCGTTGGTCCCGGTTATCACTTAATTGTGATAGTCGTTAAGCTAGTTGGATACCTCCTAGGCGGCTTGAAAAATTCCAAAAGTAGGTTGACCACTAGCCTACCTCCACCGATCCGCAGTGGGCACGCGTGGTGGAGTATCTGCCCATTATCTTTCACCCTGATTTGTAAAAGGAGGCCTGTGCTCAGCAGTGGGACATTATAGGCTGATGATGATGATGATGATGGAATGAAATAACTCATGTTTTAAATGTTTTATTTTTTGTAAGATTGCTGAAAAAGATCTGATGGTCCACTTGATGGTAAGAAAATTAGCAATATTTGGAGGATTGTATGAATACATTAAAAACATACATTAAATTCGTTTGCTCTACAGTGTTTTATTACAGATTAGATAAGTAATTAAATAGAGGAAAAAATAAAATATGAAAGTTAGTCAAGGCAGAATTTACAGAACCATCGCCTTCGCAAACTAGAAAACTAAAACGATGAAAGCAAACAGATAGTTGCATTTTTATCTTGCGAGCGTAGCGCAGTAAGCTATGCAAACAACTTCACACTGAGAAGCCGGGAAGGTTTTATCTAAAGCAGATGTTTCAACGCAAAATCCGGCCTCTATTTGGTTTACAATTTAGTATGCAAATTGTAGACTCCGCATTTGTGAGTACTCGAATGCGAATTAAAGGCGCCGCTTCATAAAATCTTTGGGAGTCGGCGTATATTGCATTAGAAAGAAAATTAAAGTACCGCCTCCGCTTACACGTCACAGCCTCGAATTAAATTGCTTTGAATATTCAAATGAGGTTTGTGATTAACGAGAACATTCATGTTTGGTGTTGCGAGTGTTTTAGAGGTAACATGTAGTTCTAATTGGAAGTTAACTTTGCGTGGTTCTGATGAATTTAATTTAAATTCAATTGTATACAAAATTCACTTCGGGGTCGAAGGATTATATGCTTTACAGGCTCACAATAAATTGAAATATTGGCTTAGCATTATTTTATTAGCATCGCTAAAGCGATATTGATTTTGATTACCTATCGTTAACCATAATTATCTAATTATTTTGATTATTGCTTCGGTTATACTGCATTCAGTACAGTCTTATATATTTTGTTACTTTTGATTATATAAAATTGCTTCCTTAGTATATTACCATAATATCTCAGGCCACGGCCGGTTCAATAGATAGGAAATTCCCAAACTTAGGGTCACCGCTCACTATAACAGCACGGCTAGGTACGCCTCGGCATTTACCTTGCCATGCAAGTGAGGCCTTTAAATCGTATACGTTAAAGTAAATTTTACAATGACTAGGTAAAATAGTTGACGCCTCGCGGTAAGCACGTGCGCGCTGGCAGCTAGTGGTTGGATTGAGTTGAGGCGGTGCCGGGCCGTGCGTTGCTACGATGGAGCGGTGGTGATATAGTGTGCGATGACCTTTAGAGTATCTCGATACATCCGAGGGCCCCGCTTTATGCCGCCCAGCCCCGTAAGGAACAAAGATTGTAGATATAATATGACCCTCAATATTATACGTGCCAAGAAATGCTTAGGAATTTTATAAATTTCACTACTTTGTTGGGAATAACCTTCAAAAACTGGCACAAAGATATTTGCCTGATTGGAATTTGAAGGCTTTACTTTCCTCAAAATTCAGCTCAGGGTTCCTTTCAGTATTTTTCTATAAGACTACAGGTATTAGAGAAAAATACTTTTTAATTCAGAAGTTGCCCTAACAGGCTGGAAAACAAACATTCTGCATATATTTGTTTTAGGTATTACTCAACCAATAATAATCTTGAAGGACAGTGATCAAAATATGATGACAGCATACGTGCGATTCTAATAAATCCACCAATGTGAGTTATACAAACGATACAGTATGTAGATTGTTATGAATTAACAATTTTATCATTCAGGATGATGACTCGTATAATATTTGGGCATTCAATATAACTACATCAGCCAGATCCGATACTGCAGAGTGCAAAATCATATCGACAATTTAATGGCAGCATTACTGCATCTGAGTCTAGTAGAAACCAGACAATGGATGGAGAACTTTAATAAAAAAAAAAAGTTCAAATAAGTATAGATATATCGGGAAGTTTGATGGTTGGTCCGACTTGGTTGGATCATTTTATTACCGTGGTACAGTATGAGGCACGAGTGGTGAGCACAGATAGGCAGTAGTGGGGGCAAGCTCGCGCATGTGCACTTTTGGCCAAATCACAGTATCCAAATGACATGCGAGAATCCAATAGACGACGAGCATCGACTGAGGAACCAATCGTGTGCAGCTCGGCCCCTCTTCATTCCGCCAAACAGACTGAAAAATTAATTACTGCGCAGGTGTCAATCTGTGCTAACGACTCGTGCCCCTTACTATAGAATGATTTAGTGCAGTGATAGCAATGTTAATAAAATGGTGCGTAACCTATTTAGAAGGGGCAACCTTTTGAGCAGTGCAGTTGCTATTTCACCCGTTCTACAAGCATATAATTATTAATACTGTCCCTACTTGTAATTGAAGTGCTAATTTGATAGTGAAATTACAACAATATATCTATCGGGCCCATGGGGAGTTATGTCACTTCTCCTCATACGGGACTTTTCCCAAGCGATAGTAGGTACTAGGTAGATAGGTAGGGATGAACAGTACCTACCTACTTATGACATTGTTTCATTGCCTGCATCCCTATGCCCATCGAAACTCGATACCACTGAACCCTAATCATAGTTTTCGTATCGCTGAGCTCAGGCTTAGCTGTTAGCTGACCGCGACAGATTTAATATAATATGACCATTGAAGTAATTAACAAACTGAAACAAAAACACCAACGCTTGGCGTAATTCTAGATTAAAAATAAATTATGTACATATTTCACTTCCTGCCTACTACACGATTCACCACAGGGAAGTTTGCTTATAAAATTTTCAACCAGAGGGTCGTGTAAGTTTCAAATTAATGTTAAAACCATTCATCCATCATTCGACGGTGAAGTGATGTCTTTCCAGCGATCCGAAACTGATTGATCAAAAGCTTGTAATTATTGGTGCTACTGATTTATTTATTTCCGAATGGACGTATAATAATTATGTATTTGTAAATGGGAATTTTTCAGGTATTATAACTTCCGAGCACTTTCCATTTATTATATTTTATTAAATTTACTCCACCAATATTGTAAAGATTATATGAAAGCTGTAGAATGAATCCCTCTTTTCCTACTCGGATGAAAGTACCCTTAATATTGACCAGGGATCATAATCTACCCTACACTCAATTTTATAAAAACCCGTCCAGTAGCTTTGGAGTTATAAGCAGACATATATCAACTATATTAATCATTAATTCGGCTTCAGTATCGCTCAATGAGTCCTCTCCAATTTATTTACACTAAAAAAACTAATTATAAACACGGCTTTTCTACAGACTTATATGTGTATAGATTTCATACGTCTACGGAGGAATACCTAAAGGTTAAAGATGATAAACTTCCAAAAGACCTTCGTAGTTCTAAAATAATGGCAGTAAACTATTTAAGTATGATAGATGATTTCCACATTGTTTCAATGCCACAAGGCCCCACAGTAATGCTAAGACTCAAGACTCAAGCTAGCTTCACTCTGTGGAAAAGCGATTAAACTACTTAGACCGGGAGATACTGGCACAAATTTCCTGGTCATTTGTACCAGTATGGCGATCCTTCGGGGTCTAATTAAGTAATGACGAAAAGGAAAATGATGGTCATAGCGCTGTTACCGGCGACCCATCGCACCTTTATCGCACCTTTGCGGTGGTTTTCATGAATGACTACTCGACGAAGATATATATAGATAGCTATGCAAAAAATTGCCTGATACAAATAATATAATAATAATAATTTATTGAAACAAACTTAATAACTAGCTTAAGTCTACAATATTTAATTTTAATACGCGCAACCACTTATTTCTTTTTCATCGACTATCGGAAAATACAAAAATGTTGTGGAACAAATCGTTCAATACTCGTAATTTATCTGACACGTTCGATTAACACCCACGCGATTGGGCCGCCGGTAACAGGGCTATGACCATCATTTTCCTTTTCGTACTCGCAGTCCCTTTCGTGGTCGCCATACTGGCATAAATGACCAGGAAATTTCTGCCAGTATCTCCCGGTCTAACTCTTTAAGACGTTTGAGATTTGTTAACGAGAACGAGAAATATTTTTTGTGAGCATCTTCTTTTAAAGACATTGAAGTTTAGAAGATAACTATTGTTTAAGTTAAAACCATTTTATTATTTTAAGTTATGTTAATTTAGAATACAATTGTTACAGAATGTTTTTTGTTTTTAATAATTGATTTCTCGCTAACCCGCGTTGAAATCATGCGGCAAAGAAGCTAGATAGTATTGACAATTATTGACTTGATACTACTGCACAAAAATTGAATATGAGCTACAATAAAGAAATGATAGTGATATTAACTACCAGGGGATGTGTACGAGTACAATAGGACAAAGTAATACGAACAAACGGTCTAGCATGTGCCAAAAGACCCCTGTATGGCAATGGCCCTCAAGGCGCTAACCATCCTCACACATTGCAATTTCATACGACGCTGCAGCGCTGCGTTGCATTTTTACATGTACGTTACATATTCCAAGTTTCTCAAAGGTAAACGTTCTCAAAAGATTTGAACACTATAAATTGTGAACAGATTAACCGTATTATCTAAAGTACCATAAGACATTCTACGTAGACAATAAGAAATATACTGGTAGCTTGTTCATTCATGCTGAGAAGGTGAATGCTAATTTAGTCTAGATTTGCCGCAGTACTTATATCAATTATATCCAAGCTTGTTAGAGCCAAATAAGTTTTCCTCCTAATTCAAGCACTTTACCTAGTGTTGTAATTTCATTTGTTCTGCTCTATTAATTGTACACCTACCGTAAAATGTTTCTATATTTGCACAATAGCTTTGAAATGTTAATTAACTTTTGAGGTTGAGTGTACGTCACTCAGTGGAGCTATCAAGGATACTCGTTCACTCGATTCTCACCCTAATATAATAATAGTTCCTATCTTCCCCGACATTATGGCGAGTCGTTAGCGAAAATTAGTTTAGTGAGTATCAACAACCTTAAGGGTCTTACTTTGAAGTGCCACAAATGAATACATTAATCTTACTAATATTATAGTGAGAGAAATTGCTGCTCCTTTATTTAGATCTCCTTAATTTGAAGAGAATGCTCTTAAATATAAGAATTTTAGGAATAGCAAATAGCTTCATGTAGACAGAATTATATTTGCATTTGGGTGCTTAGATGGAAGTCACATCGTAAACTGTGGCCATTAGAATACGACATCACGATAATATAATCAACGAAATTACCCCATCTCCACATAAAAGTACCATTTTGTTACGTGGCGTAATGTTGTGTAAACATATAAAGGAGATAAGTGACACTCTTAGAACGATGTCACACTGCGATAGTAAGGAAGCTAACATGTTTTATTTACTGTAAAGAAATATATCCGTAGCGTAGTTTCCCGATCCCAAGACTGCCGGTCGCTTTAGTTTTAATAACATATTTCAAAACGTGAGGGAAAGTTTAATTTTGTTCTACAACAGTGTCGGGGTGCTTTTTATGTGAATAGAAAAATGGTTGTTCCTACAAGTAAAAGTATTTTGTTGCTATACTAACAGTTAGTTAACAGTAGTTGCTAACAGTAGCTATATGAATATACAAACTAGAGAATCATCATCATCAGCCTATAATGTCCCACTGCTGAGAACAGGCCTCTTTTCACAAATAAGGGTGAAAGGGAATGGGCAGATACTCCACCACGCGTGCCCACTGCGGATTGGTGGAGGTAGGCTAGTGGTCAACCTACTGTTGGAATTTTTCAAGCCGCCTAGGAGGCATCCAACTAGCTGAACGACTATCACAATTAAGTGATAACCGGGACCAACGGCTTTACGTGCCTTCCGAAGCACGGAAAACGCTCGATTTGAAATACCACTAGACGGTCACCCATCCAGGTACCGACCACGACAGACGTAGCTTAACTTTGCCGATCGATTAAGAACGGCTAATCAAGCTACACCACGAGCGCTTCTAACTAAAGAAACTACACTACTAGAAACACACTAAACTAGAGAATACTAAACACTATATAATGTTTTTTTTTAGTATATCGAGAGGAATCCCATCTTTTCCCAAAGAAAAACGTTTATCGAGATAATGATCTATCTAGATGCCATAACTTATCCAAAGCTATTGATATACTAGATAGTGACAAAGATTTAGATCAACATCTATACTGGGTGTAACAAAAAGGGTGTATGCATCCGAAGGGCGTGAAGACAAACTCTCTATAAAAAGTTTCAGCTCAAATAATCATACCAAATTTTTGCTTCCAAATTTATTGAATTTAAATCATAACCAACATGTCACCGCTCAATGAAGGCTATTATCATTGTGCGTCACTTGCTATTATTAATATAAAATTTTCTCTTCCGCGATCTGTGCGCCGAGTATCAACAAAGTGGATTACTGTCATGGATATATTACATTCTGTATAAAGCGGTCTCAGCTTTAAATTTAGATGTGTATGTCAATTCAGAAACCGTTTCGGCATTACATGTTTCTAAGCCTTATTTTGCTATTTTGAGCTCCAAAAACTGTAAGATTATGTTTATTTTCACAAAAATGCTTGAAATCATTTGACTTTCATTTTACCTCTAAATTACATCATAAAGTAGGCTGAACAAAGGCTATTTCCGGTGCCTGCCAATAAAATAAATAAATAAGTTGTGTATAAATAAGTGTCGATAACTGTCAAGTCAACGTCACGTTAACTAACCTTATCGTACCTCGCTGCCTGTTTTTTTTTGTTTCTGACTTAAAATGTGTTTTATTTTTGTAATAAAGTGGCAAAGGTAAACAGTTAATCAACCTTCTTTATGACGTCATTACGGGTAAATAACTACTGCTTGGAAAACAAAAATGTTAGAATTCGTTGTTTAAAATCAATTATACTAATACATAAAAATATACAAAAATACCTAAAAAAACTTTACATATACCGAATTCAAAGTTTTCGAATATTAAAACATTCAAAAGGCTTTTGGGAACCCCGACTTTGATAAATTGGTGCAATGAACTTGTGAAAATTTACAAGCAACGTTGGATAGAGGGTGATTTACCCGATTTGCTAATGACTTCATTTAAGTAAATGTACCTGGGTCAATTACCGCCTACTTACCCTCATACTCTGCCTGTGGCAGCCTGCGGGGCTACTAAGTGTTGCTAATTTAGCTTTTATTATATTAAATTTTCTTTTTGATATAAGAATGCCCAGTAACAAAATAAAAAGGGTTCATGCAGTATTTCTTAAGAAGTTGAAAAAGAAAAGAGCAGACGATCTTAATCAGAATTTTTTATTAAGGGTTATATTCCTGAACAAGGTAATATTGATGGTCCTTACTCAACTTTCGCAATAGCATATTTTTTTTGTAATATCAGAGTAATTGCGGATTCGGAATACATCCGCTTGACAATGATACACAGACAATGATTTAGGTCACAACCGTATGCCAATTGATAGGATGCTAAATTAATGAAAATAAAATCTGTAAATATTTTTATTTTCTGTTTTTTAGCGTTTGTTGTTGTCCGTCTGTAAAAAAACTTTTTCTTAGGAACAGGTAGAGGTAACTTGAAATAAATGCTGAATACTAAGATCTACGGTCCCTTAAGAGTTGTCAAAAATTCCAGCTTCTAAAGACCGGTTTCTATAAACAAAAACGAATCGTTTTGTTTACCAATGGTAGGTTTTTTTATTGCCAAACTGGGCATATAAATGATTTCGTGGGTCTGCTATGCCAAGCTTTGAGGTCTTTGCTTCATTATTAGTAAAAATATAAGAGTCTTAATTTTAACCGATAACGGTCCGTAAATTATAGGAATAGGCCAACACAAACAACTGATACGGCCCTTTATGTCACATTTTTTATACTCTCAAACTCACTATTAAAACATACTTTCCGTTGACCCAGAGTCATGAAACAACACAAGTAAAAGAAAAAAACTTGGTTTCACCCGCATTCCTCGGATAAAAAGTAGCCTTATCTTTCTCCATACTATAGGCTATATGCATGATAAATTCATCGCGATCGGTTCAGCGTTTTAGGCGAGAAAGCGTAACAAACAAACAAACATACAAACAGAGTTACTTTCGCATTTATAACATTAGTAAAAGTATGGATATAAATAATGTAAAATAATGCATTAACTCTCAGGGCGCGATTCTTACTCACACTTGTTTGATTTTTTAAATATCATAACGAATTATCATCATCTCATCATCTGCCTGCCCTGTTCCCATTCATTTGGGGTCGGCGCAATATGTACGCTCTTTTCTTACCCATATCATCTTTCACATAATCCATCCATCTCTTTTTCAGTCTTCCTCTTCCCGTATGTATTTCGAATGTTTTAATATCCATCCACTTTCATATTCATAACTCTTTTAGTGACGTGGCTTTAAGTTCTCCTCATAACATGCCCATACCACGCTAAACGGTTCCCCCTCAACTTTTCAGTCACTGGCGCTTTACATACTTTCAAGCTTCTCCTTATATACTAATTCCTTATCTTTTCTTGTCACTTCACACATTCATCTTAACAACCTCATCTCAGCTGCATACAATCTTCTTTCATCCGTCTTCTTAACTGCCCAACATTCCGAACCATGCATTAAGACAGGTCTTACTACGAAATTTTTCCCTTCAGCTTTAAAAAGTCATCCGTGGATCACATGTTATTCCTGTTACCTGTCGCCATTTCATCCAACCTGACCTGATACTCTGCTTTATGTTAACGCATATAGATTTTTAAAGATATATGTATAATGTATGGTGGTTAAATCGTTCAAGAATGTATGTTTCTTAACTAGCATTTTTTTGGTTTCATAAAAAAAAAATATAACATTATATCCGAACAACTTCAAACAATTTATTGCACCAAAATGTTCGCTTCGAAGACCGTTCAGATTGAAATGGTGGGGTTTGTATTCCAAGGTCGAACGCAGATACTTGTCCTGAATAGTAATTCGAGAGAATATTTGGATACGTTTCAATCAAGTTTTATAACAGTGTCATCATCGTTATATTCACGTATTATTCTGTCTAATTCTGCACTTGATTATTATTAAACTTAAATCACATTATATTAAAATATGTATAAGTTTAACTCAATTAGTTGTAGTAAGTACTGACTGAATCAGTATAAATATTTAAATAAAATATGGTGTATCATGGAATATAATTATTGAGTTCTTGAAAAGTTTTCCTTCGGTCAGATTGCTTGTTATGTATTGAAATGTATTCAAACTCCAGAAAACATGTAATATGATTTGCTTTCCACTTTACGTAGGCCCAGACAAAGTTTGACCTATTATTATATATTTATAATATTTTTTTAGGAACATGAAACTTTATAAGTGAAACCTACCAGAAATAAGTATCGGAATAATATATTTTTATTTAAATTACAATTGGTAGGCCACAAACTCTACAAATTTGTATAAATAAACAACGATATAGTTAATAGTTGCAACCAATGTTACGCTGGAAACCTCATCTTTAACAGTGTGCGAAGAAAAAGATAAGTTCTTTTGTTTGAAGAAAACATTGGAAGTTTTGGGTCGCAATTTGCAGTAGTGCAATTGCACTTAACGAGGCACCAGAAAATGAGATTATACCCGTCCGGCAGCCAGCAAATGGCGTGAATTGGAAGATTCATTTACGCCTTCCAAATAGGATCCCAGACTCATTGTACTTAACCTACGGTAAAAATAAGTACCGGCGTTTAATTTCGGACCACTGCTCGTTGTCTTGAATGGTCTGTTTGAATTTTTTGTTGGAAACTCTCGGAAAAATATATATTTTGTACCCTGTTTATCAAAATATTTGATTGGGCAGAGACATAAACAATCAGAAAAACAAGAAATAGCTTTTTATATGTGTCTAAAAAAATTGGAGGAGCGTTAGTAAATATATATTTGAGCGAAACGGAGCATAAAAATCTAAACTTGCGTTGAAAACGGGAAGCAAGAAAAACGCATTTAATTCCTTTATTCCTTAGAAAATAAAGCTACCTGTCCATTATTCGCTTGCTCGTTAGGGAGGTACTCGACAAAAGCGTTTGAAACGAGCCTACGTAAAATTATTCAAATATATTCATATGTCGGATGGAAAGCTATGAGACGTGTGAAGTCGCGCATATATTTGCCGCTAACTAGCGCACCTACGATTTAACGGCCATCTTGTGTTAAGGATATAAAATAATGCGTATGAATAATAATGCTCATGAAAATTTGGAGATGTTGATAGCTCATTTTTTGCAAAGAGTACAAAGGCAGAGATCATCGCTAAAGATTGTATATTAGTAGAATGTTTTTATTTTCACAAATATTTTAAATGCAGATTTTTATGAAATTTTGGCAAATATAGAAAACCGGTATCCTTTTTGTTGAATAGGGCTTGAAAACCATTGACAGATTTTACAAAATCTCTAACAATATACCGATATCATTTACGTTTCGCCAAATATAAGTAAAGGGCCAAACGGCTACTTCAGCAGCCGTTCGGCAAACCCCTTTTTTTTTTTTTTTTTTCGTGGGGAAATCCTCATAGGATACCCGACAGCCTCGGGGGTAGCGGCCAGGCTATGCCGGCCTTGTACCGGCTAAAACCCCACGGTGGTCGCCATCTGCGCTGTAGAGAGGGGGGCGGGCTCTCGTGTTGAACGCATACCTGCTCACCCCTCTAAGCGCGGCGCTTTGATAGCTCGTCCCGGGGGAAGTCTGACACCTCCCCCCGGCACCCTCGCTGTGCTATCGCACGATGAGTCTGACCACATCGACCCATCGTCCTCCTTGGGGTCGCTTCTGGGCGCACAGAGCCCCCGCTCTGATTGCCCACGACCCCAAAGGCCCCGTTTAGTCGCTTGGCATAAACATAAAGAGTAAAACGTAGATTAATAAAAAATGGAATGGAGCAAATGCAATGGAAGCAACATGGATTTTAATAAGAAAACTTTAGAACAAGTGAATGCGAGCAAGCACCCCGAAGTAAAGAAAAATAAATTCTTGAGGGAACGTCGTTCAGCCGTCATCAAAAACATTCATCAAATCGAGAGACAGAGAAAGGCAAAAACTTATGATGCTATTACATTTTTGGTCACTGCAACGTCTGTAGCTTAGAGGTCGAAGTGTCGTTGGCTATCGCTTCACAAAAGGACAAAAATCTTGGGAATATTTCCTTCGCGTCGTTCTTTTATAATAAGTAATCTTTTGTAAGGAATCGCTGACACAATAAGCACTCCCGTAAAGCGCGGCAATGGGACTTGATAATGTAAGTTGACGCTTAGAGAGGCTTATTATTTTTGAATCACCCTCTTAAATGAGATCTGCACGTATCTTGAATTATCCGCTGACTGTGCTTGTTTTTGGTTGTGTTTACAAAAGAATTTTCAGGTGTCATCTTTAGATTTTTTAATGCTATCGTTTTTTTTTGTTTTAATAAGAATAACTATACTTTACTTATGTCTTTATGATATGTTTTTATTACTCTATTATTTTTTATTTTATTTATCTATGTTAACGAGGTGACTCTCATTATGTGTGATAGTTTTCCTTATAATTTCAGTTCTTGACCTAGTGCTGTAAATATTTTCATTATTTTTAAATTTAGTTGTAGAGAGAGGGTTAACGTTTAAAAAAGTCGTAAAGTTTTAAAAAATTTAATGACATGGTTTTTAAGGACCTATTCAACGATCACGTACTGGCAAACGCAGAGCGGGACGCCCTCCCACCAGGTGGACCGACAACCTGGTCAGAGTCGCTGTGCACCGCTGGTGCAAGCGGCCCAAAACCGTTCAAAGTGGAAGTCAATGGGGGAGGCCTATGTTCAGCAGTGGACATTCATACGCTGATATGATGATGATGATTCAACGATACCCCACTTATTATATAATTAAAATTTTAAAAAGTTGACTTCACTTCTTTTTGTAAGTTGCTGTAGGGTTTTTTTTTGTTTTTGAAATTTCCAAGATTTATATTTTTTTTGTTGTTTGTGTACTAATACCAGCTTACATACCAAATTTCAGCTTACTAGGACTTCAGGAAGTACCCTAAGAGTTTTGATGATCATCAGTGAGTCACGAAATCGGGGTTTTTTAGATATCAATAAAATCTAAAATATAAGAGCTATATTATTGAAACTTAAATTTTTTAATAAGTTCACTATGGACATCATATCCCGAGAATTTAGATTATCTGGTTAATCCACACCTAAGTTATGAGGGTTCAAAAATATTACGAAACGCTTCGAGAAAAGGTAGGTAGTTCGCTTCGCTTGGCGTCTTGGCGGAGTCTTGGAGGCACGGGAGTGCCCCCTCCCGTGCCTCCAGATTCCATAAAATTATTCTGCCTTCTTGTGTTTTATGTGTCATTGCTGAGGGATGATAGGTATTGACTGTGGATCCGAAAATGAAACTTATATAGTCGGTTTTTTTATATAATAATTACTTGTAATAAAATGTATCTTTATTTTAAATTAATGTGTCGATTTTGTATGAAAAGAGTAATTAATAATGCCCTTTTGTCGTGGCCCATCCAACGTTATTGCGCAAGCTAACGCTCGCACACAATATAATTAAAAACTGTTTACACTACCCGCAACCTTACATGAAAGCTCTATTATTTTAACAGGGAAATAAATTGATGCCAAGCCATCAATATTGATGAAAATATGAATACTAAAAGTGCTTGATTAAGACTTTATTTATAACGTCACATTTAATAAAAAAACAAACATTACGTTATTTGTCTTGGAAATACTTTTTGATTAACTACTATATATAAGATTTTTAATGTATTAAATATTTACAACACTTACATAATAATTAAAAATAAAATAAATCCTGCTTATAAAATACCAAATCTAAATATTTACAAGTAAAAAAGTTGTGCCAGATCGCTGCCCTGTGTGAACGTGCCAAGAAGGCTGGCGGCATTGCCACGTTGAATGGCAATGCTGATCCTTTGTCCTAGGTAGACACCAGCCTTCCTGTCACGTGAGGTCTCAATAAGGCGCCGTGAGACCTCTTTAAACAAAAGAAGGGCATCCGGGCCCCACGGCCCCAGCGTTTCTACACCGAACGCCACAAAAATGCATCCATTGCCTATAGATGCATATTTGCGGCGCTTCAGGCATTCTTGCTGGGCGGCAGCGGCACCAGCCATTACTGAAGTGTCTGGAAGGTGAGACGGAGCCAAGGTGTCGACGCATGTAGCATCCCAAACCAATGGTCGTCCCAACTTCCAGGGCACTAAAGTCATTCCATCCGGTCTCTTGCCATCGTCCCGCACCAAACCACTTGGTTCTAAGATGGCTGGTACGCCAGCGGTGACAAGAGATCGGCGGATAAGGTCATTAATGGCCGCATGCCGTGACATCCGCCCAGCACTCCTACAACACGAGAGGCCATGATGACCAAGATGTCCAACACTGTCTCCACAAAGGCAGCGATGTGGCACAATACATTTGGCTCCTAAACGAATGCAACAGCTAATTTTGAATGAAGAGTTGTCTAGCAACGTGCCGATGTTGGGGGAAGGTAATGCATGAAGCAAGAAGATTTATTAGTAAATTTCGTAATTTAGCTAAGATCCAAAATACTTGTTTCACTCATTATAGTTGTACCTACGCATGCAGCGTGCTTTGCAACTCTTTTTCCTATCTCAGAAACATTCAATGAAGCAATGGGATAAAAGATATATCTATATATATATATAAATGAATCCCTATTTCCCTTGGTCACGCCATCACGCGTGAACGGCTGGACCGATTTCGTCAATTCTTTATTTGTTGTTTGTTATTTTTTTTTTTAAACCACTTAGGTGGCAAACAAGCATACGGCCCGCCTGATGGTAAGCGGTTACCGTAGCCTATGGGCGCTTGCAACACCAGGGGTATCACGCGCGCGTTGCCGACCCTGCAGAAATCTCTTCACACCCCTTTTGAAGAACCCCATGCTGTACTCTATTGGGAAAACCACGGCGGGAAGCTCATTCCACAGTCTGAGCGTCCGCGGAAGGAAGCTCCTTTGAGCCCGCACAGTACGAAACAATTCAGGTTTCAATATGTGAGGATGGACTCCCCATCGATGGCGAGAGTTGCGATGGTAGAAAGTAGCCGTGGGCATCATCTTAAACAATTCTTCAGAACACCGTCCGTTGTACAAGCGGTAGGGTTGGGTAGGGTAGGGTTGGGTAGGGTAGGGTTGGGTAGGGTAGGGTAAGGTAGGGTAAGGTAGGGTAAGGTAAGGTAAGGTAGGGTAGGGTAGGGTAGGGTAGGGTAGGGTAGGGTAGGGTAGGGTAGGGTAGGGTAGGGGTAGTGGTAGAGTAGGGTAGGTTAGGGTATAGGTTAGTAGGACACCACGCGAACGAAGTCGTGCCGGGCAGCTAGTTAAGTATATGATATAACACGTTACACATACACAAACATTCGTTTTCAGTATATTCGTATTTTATATAGAGAGGTATCTTTTTGTGGTTATTTAATGATGGTCAACTACGCTACGCCCAAAACTAAAAAGCCACTAAAAGCTAATAGGGAATAGAAGCATTCAGTAAATTCAGTCTAATAACGCAATAGCCTGCTGTTGGAGCTAATTGGCAAACGCTGGTTGATTTCAAACTAGCAATAATTAATGATTTTCAGATAAGCATTTGCACAAACAACGATTGATTAGGAAAATTGATTGTGAAGGTAATTTTAGTTTTAAAGGTGGTACGCTATGCGAGGCGAGCACGAGCCGAGCAAAAGCGGACCACGATTTCACGTAGCATAGATGGGCTTGAAGCGCTCGTGGTGTAGGTTCGAGGAAAAATCCCTTTAGAGTAGCATTATCCAGGAATCCAATTCCTCAACTATTTAGTGCTTTTGCACTGATTTTGAACGGTAAGAACTAATCCCTGAATCTTGTGTTCTTTACTTGGCCAATCAGAGCGCATTTGTCCTTGACTTAGCCAATCAGAGCGCTTTGTCGAATGGTGGGAAATTGGCGGAATAGATTTCAAGCAAAATTAACGTCATTTTCTTCTTTGGGTTAATTGTTCGATAATGTCCACACTTGACTCCGTGAATGACGTGCGACGACGCCAAGAGTGGCTCGGCTCGTGCTCGGCTCAACTAGCGTAGGCCCACCTTTAGGTTCTATCTACTTTACAATCCCATTACCAAATAAATTATGGGATTTTCATTAAAACGGCAAAAAATAAAAGGACCCATAGTATGTGAGTATAGCTGTAACTCGATTTCAAGAAATTATGAATTAGGCCCTGTGAAAATATATTTTCAACGGTAAATTAAAAGGGAACTAATTGAATTTGCGACGTAGCTAACGTAAAATAATTATTATTTACTTTAATTAACAAGAGGTCTGCGATTGTTTAGGCAATAAACCCTCTTAAATTGTAATTGTAAGGAGCTTCAGTAAATCTGAGATTAAACTTTATTTATATTTTATCTAATAATAAAGAAAAACGATAAAATTTCGTGCAGAACATCCAAGCAAGATAAAATTTTACTATTTAGGTCGAAAAGATATCGATTACGGAAACATAAATTTTACTGAATTTTATATCTGAATTTACAGTTTGGATATACAGACAGACTCATAAACTTCTGAATCTAGGAATCTAAATTACCATCGTTTGCAGTCTAGTTTCAGATACTAAATTAATGTTTTATTAAAAGAATCAAAGCAAGTCGGATGTTGTCTAATTTATAGTTGTAATTGATAATTATTTTGATACTAGTTCCCGCCCGGGGGTTTTACCTGCGTTTCCGAGGGCTTATTGTTTTTCCGGGATAAAAAGGTAACTGGTATAGCCAAAACCATACCGAATAAATGGTCCTTATGTCAAATTCAATTCAAATTCAAAATCATTTATTCAAATAGACCTTCGCAGGCACTTATGAAAAGTCTGACTCTAATACTCTAATACCGGTTCGGAAGGTTGCATTTGCTGAGAAGAGCCGGCAATAAACTCAATTACTCTTTTCAAAACAAGCTTAGATTCATTAAATACTATTTACATTCTAATCGCACTGAAAATAATTGCGTGGCCCGGCGCGGCGGCAAAATTACAAAGTAGACTGAATAAATATTTAATAAGTAAATAAATAGAAAACGTAAGCAGATCAGCCCCCACAAGTAGCACCTATTCACAAGTATGAGGAGTTCAGTTAAATGTGCTTAACCAAGTACCCTATGTGTTAATCCAAATCCGTTCCGTTACATCCAAATCCGACATCTAATCAACCTCCTAAACTTTCGCGTTTATAATATAACCCGTGGTATAAAATTCCTCAATATTTAAAAAAGGCACGTGTGACAACATTCTTTTTATAATAATAACTAGCTTCCCGGCCCGACTTCGTTCGCGTGGTGCTACCCTACCCTACCCTACCCTATCTAAACCATCCAGGGAGTTAATTCTACTGTACATGTGTATGTCATTGAACTCCTCCTAAACGGCTGGTTTCGGTATCTAGGTTATATTATCGACTGCAAGGCTGATTTGTAAATCTAAACCAACTAGGGTGCCAACCAAACGCATACAAAAAAAAACATTCAAGTCGGTCTAGCCGTTTAGGAGGAGTTCAGTGACATGTAGTAGAATTTTATATATAAAGATAATAAAAAAAAAATCTCAACACATTCGATACAATTTAGTCATGCCTGAGATAGATCTTAACAGACCTGAATTACAGGTCATCAGGTCCCACCCCACCTGTACGCGGCAATATGGTATGCTATTGCCATTTTAACGGTTATTCTCTAAGTTCTATCCCAAGGGCTTGTGTAAGATGGAACACACTCCGATATAAATCTCCTATCAACCCTTTGGACTACGAAATTGTATTCTTAACATAAACATTTGTCAACTGTTGTTGTGTTTACATTAGATCGCTTATATTTTTTCAATCCACGATAAAAACCTATCATTCCATTTAGCGCGACTTATCTAAATACAAACAATACTTTGCTTGTAAAATACATACTGTCGTTCCCATAAATCTGTCAACAATGCAACAAGCCAAACCTCAAAATTTAATATGGACAAGAAAAAAATATTTTCTGTTTAATTGTTTAGGTCGGCCACAGGCTTTCTTCCCGCCCTAGTTGCAGTTCGTGTTATAAATACGATCTGTCAGTCACCGGGGTTTTGATGTAGGTCCGAGCCAGACAGATGGACTGACGGGTCGTGGGCCGGCAGAGTTTTTTTATCCAGTGACAAATGGCTCCTCTTTTTCGCTTCAGTAATTGGTCGAATTTATACTATAGAAGAAAACCGTTTCACGCCTGGATCCTTTCTCGGACCGCTAAAATGATTAATTATCTTTTCAGTACAAGAAAAACCTTCATGAGATTGAAATTACGTAAACCTTTAGTGAAGTGGGCACTACTGGGCACTCAGATATTGAATTAGCCGGTCGTACATTCATTTCGATCTTTCAATCCCATTTAATCTTGATAGCGCTCTTGAGTCCCCCGATCGCCTTGCTCTATAGAAGTATATTTGTGAAAAAATACCTTTTTCCGATATCTTTTAGATATTTTGAGACTCTTATCATCCAATGGTATTTTGTTTGTCGTCTACAGGACCCGACCTCGAAGGCACGTTGTCTCGTCGTAGATGAAAATATTTCTTATGGCATTTATAACATCAAATTCTAGTGAGTATAGTGCAGCCCCAGGGTGCGTGCTTTCACAGAAGCACATTGATATTTATGTGGTTAGCAATATGGTATTAATTCACTTGTGAAATTAGTTAATCTATCCTGGAAACAACGCAACGTGGGAACCCATTTAACACGTAATTACAGTCAGTCGCTGAGAGTCCCAGTTTAGTGTTGTCTTTTACTATTCATTCGTTGTTAAATTGACTTATAATCAACTAGCATTCTGCCCCGTGATGTCAACTCCCATCCTTAATTCTTCCACTTTAAGGGTTTCATTTTTTTAAATCTCTTCCTTAGTTAGATTCCTTCTATAAATGCCTACGATATGGAAAACTGCGTGCAAAATTAAATTTTCTAACCCGACCTATAAACCGACTTGATTAGAAGAGACGTTAGATTTTAGTTTGCTTTAGTTACGTTCTGATATGCATTTCCGCCATTTCCACCGTAAGCTGAGCGCTAAATCGAGTTAAACCGCGACGGAAACGTCCGAATCTGTTACGGGGGGTACTATTCTGTAATAGTATATTAAATATAATATTCTGTTATAGTTTATTACCCGGCTGCGTGATGGCAAAGGCAGGGTTATGATTTTCACGCATGTCTTTGTACGTATATCTGTATCTTTGTACCTGTCTATGTATGTGGGAATATTTATAACCCCAAAAAAAACCAACGGGTCTGACCCGTGATGGTTATAGGCTTTTTTTAAATATATTTTCTTCGTCTGCAATACCTTATAAAAACCAAAGTACCTATATTCAAACTTTCATAGATTACAGAGCTTGTTTTTCAGTAATTTTTTATATTAGGCAGTGGTCTTTTTACCCGACTGACCCGGAAGGAGGGTTATGTTTTTCGAGTGTATGTATGTATGTATGTATGTATGTATGTCTATTTCTTTGGCACGCTCTGCAGCCTAAACGGCTTGATGGATTTAAGCATATGAGGTGTCGTTAGATTCGTCTGAACTGTGGGAGTGTCATAGGGTATATTATTTTTATATGGCGTGTACGGATAAGAAAAGAGGGGGGGTATTAAAAACAAAAATTACGTTATTATAACAATATGGGTATCAAATGAAAGCTTGTGAACAGCCCATTCTATATATGTATATATTGTAATACTTTTGTGCTACCATTTTGACGTAAACTGCAAAAAACCATCTTTAATGCAAGTACAGTAAGTATAGGACTATGAGCGGTTACCGTACGTAACTCACAGAGTTGCGATGGTTGTTAGCGTTACTTTACCGTACCGCTCGTTCACTTACTAATACTTGCAATAATTATGTATAAAACTAAAAAGTCTGAAATAAATTAAATTATTAAAAGAAACAAAAAACCCGACTGCGTAACACAAATATTAACTGAAAAGAGAAAAACAAGCTTTTTAATCTATAGAATTTTGAATATAACTTGAATATTATAAGGTATTGCAGTCGGGGATAAACAAATATAAAAAAAAAAACACATACTTAGGTTATTGGTTTGTCCCCGACTGCAAGGCCTTATAACATTCAAGTTATATTCAAAATTCTATAGATTAAAAAGCTTGTTTTGTCGGGTTTTTTGTTTCTTTTAATAATTTAATTTATATAAGATACCTTTTTTTAAGACAAAAACTAATTTAAAGCTTAAGTAGACAACAACCAAGTCATCAGCCTTTATGACTGTTTAAAATTAAAAGTAGAACTTGTTGTTAGAAAAATAAAATAGATGAGTAGAGGGAAGCTAGAATAACCTCTTTGATGTTCGAGCTCGGCACACCACCGCAAATATAGATGGACCTAATTAACTTTGGATCGATTTCGCCCACATTCCCTTGAATTTCCTTTGTTTCATTGTAAATGTAAATAATTCGGATACATCACGGTTGGGAGTTTTCACTAAATAGAGCAAAAGGTGAAGTTTATACAGGTTGGTTTGGGTTGATTTTTGATGTTGTAATATATAATTTTGTATGTACAAATGTTAGTATTTTTGTTTGTATAATGCATTTGAAAGTTTACGTTAGTTAGCCTGTTTACAGGTTATAGGTATAACAAAACTATATATATATAATCCAAATTGAACGCGGATGAAATCGCGGAGCACCGCTAGATACCTTGGCTCGCGGTTAAAAATATAATAATGACATCAATTGTTATAATAGGATGCGCGTCCCTAGCGAGAACCGACGGGATAACCCGTCGGTTAATAAAGTTTTTATAGAAATAAACAAATATTTTTGATATGATTGGTATCAAAAAGAGTTTGTAAGAAGTGCTTTCCGGTTAAAGAAATAGGGCGTAGGTTGGGTTTATAAATCACAACATTCAGTATGTTTACTGAAACATAAACAGCTGGACTAAAATTAGAACATCTCACTGCTCACCAATTCAATACAATTTATCTTAAGGAAATAAATATGATATCAAGTAAAGTACATTCTATTGAAAGTCCGATCACAGAAATAACAATTGACCTATTTGGGTCAGGTTATATTAATGTTTTTTTTTCTTTTTATAATAGGATAGGCTTGACTATACCTACTGTAATCTTGAAGAGTGGTGATGGGTTACCGATATGCCTACTTTAGTAAAAAAAACATCTTAAAGGCTTACTTTGAAAATGAATCTATACGATCTATACCTACTAATACTAATTATATATATTTTTTGTTTGTTTGTTTAAACGAACTAATCTCTGGAACTAATAGTCTGATATTTTTTTTTCCCTAAAAGAAAGCTATATTATCCCCAAATATGATAGGGTAATTTTTATCCCGGAACCACAGGGACAGCTTGTCATCTAATATTGTACCTAATAATTTCAAATTTAATAAACTGAGTAATTTAATGCAGAACTTAAAAACAAAAAAGGCTGAAGAAATATGAAATTCCAACTAGTCAGTATATTAAATTTTACAAACTACCGCCTGTGTTGTGTATAACGGTGCCTAATAAATATTTACGATGCGGCCCACCATAACGACTACGAAATTGGACAAAATAGTAATAAAATTATTCAAGGAGGTAAATAAACGTCTTGAAAAGAAAATCCCAGTTTTGTTGCTAAAACGGTGGCGCTGCAGCCATGAATTTCGCATGAAATTGACGTAACCGAAGACGCTGCATGAAATTTTAAATCACTCCAGGATTTATCGTCCCAGCGCCAATAACGTTTTAAATTTCAACGTTTTCATATAGTGCAGTGTTTATTTGGATTACACACAGTTTACAAATACAAATTTGTTACTCAGGTAAAGTTTGCAAATGCAAATTTGTTACTCAAATAAACACGAATATATCTCTATGAAAAGCACATATACCTCTATATTTGCCTAAAAGGGCATTGCAAACAATGTCCGTCATATGCATTATCAAAAAATATAAGACAAGTATTTTTTCTTTTGTCAATTAAAAAAAAAATACGAGGATATGGTTTGTCGAAGTTCCGCGTCACGTCACTGGGACCAGCCAGTGAAGTCACGCGGAAAAATAAATAAAGTGTACCAACACTTTTTTGTAAAAAGTGACGTCACGAGCCCCCACTCCCTAACTTAGTCGCGCTTTATCTCCGTCAGTTGTTAATTATTTGGTAAAACAAAAAATACGTGTCCAATATTTTTTGATAATCAAACGGTTTTTTTTTTTTTTTTTTTTATACTTACAACTTAGTCGGTAAACAAGCATACGGCATACGGCCCACCTGATGGTAAGCGGTTACCGTAGCCATATGGACGCTTGCAACACACGAAGCATCGCTCACGCGTTACCGACCTTTCCCCCCTCCCCTATGAGCTTTGGCGACCTTACTCACGCGCAGAAAAACAACTTTACACAACATAAAGTTATTTGGCTGCGGTATTCTGTAAGGTGGAGGTACTTCCCCACTCGAGCTGCTCTTTGAGCGAATAAACGCTATGCTCTACCTCTCTTAAAAAACTACTAATTAGAATTATTATATATTTACCCAGGAAACATCCCTATAGTGCCCAATGACGTGTTTTTAAATTCAAAGTTAAAGTCAAAGTCATTTATTCAGCTAAGGTCCTAAGACTTATGAAGGTCAAAGCAACTTAAGTTAAACCAGCAAGATTATATCTTCAAATATTTTTTACTATCAGAATAGGTTGGCTATTTTTTATATGGTTTAGTAATTGATGACACTTTTTACTACATTTACGTTACAAATTATATGCTTTTCTCTGAAAGTGTAACGATAATATTTTTATCCAAGAAAAAGACTCCGTTATGGTTTCGCTTAAAAATCTCAGTTTAGTACGGCAAGAACGTTTGTACAAGCTATTAGCTGGAATATGGTTGCGTTTGTGAGCTGCTTTTATTAACTTAACTGTATCTCAAGTAGGAACAGCTGCTATTTAAATTAACAAATACAAAGTATTTGTAAACTCAGAATTAAATTAACGCTTTTTGTCTCAGGGTGCAACTGGAGTATTACCTACTTTTATTTTTATCTAGCCAATAAACATTATATTATTGAGAAATTGCGAGTTCGTATAAGGTTTCGAAAATAATTTAGATACGATAACAAAATACTTCCACCTAACTTAGATACACGCCAAAAAGGTTCAGAAAATTTTAAATTATAATTTGCTCATTATATTTTGCTATTAAAGCTTGTTAAATGGCTAAAGTTATTTTTGAGATCGTCATAAAAAATTACGACAGAGTTTATTGGACTAACAGCATTTACTGGGTAAAGGTCTTGTCGCATTTATATTTAAATGAACTTTATTGTGAGGCTGGAATACAAATTTGTGATCTCAACACCCGTCCAACTCTGCAGCTTCAAATTTTATATAGCAAGCTACCCCCGTGGCAATTACCGAGGTCATTTCAGCCAGGCGCTGAGCTTCGCCTGCGACTTCTAAGCCTACTTAAATTTCGAGTTTGATTTCACATTTATTATACTTGAAGCTTTATTCACTACGTCCTGAATGTAAAATAGATTACAATAAATTATTTATATACTACGTGATTTTAATCATATACTAAAAGAAAATTATTTAAAATAATCCTCTCTTGTTTCAGATTTTACAGCTAACTTCACACTCGAGCGCTCGTGGAAATTATTGTGAGACAATCTTTATGCCCTACTTATTAAAGGTGAAAATAGTTTAACCAACAGTACTACAATTGTGCGATGGACTATGGTTTTTAGACACTCTTGATATTAGACTCTTATATACCTATGAATCTTGTGTAGTTAACCCGTTAGCTACTTTAACGTACATTCGGGCCAGGAGTATACATATTGAAGGTGAACACAATTTATTCGCTCAATGAACCAAAATGTACAAGATATATTATGTTAAGTTCTAGTTAAGTAGTGTATTACATCTTTATTAACCCCAATTTGCATAGCTCGTTGCATATACCATAATATGAACATGTAAAGCACGAGGTTAAAGCACTTAAATTAGTTAGTTACTCTGTCATTTACATGCATAATGTAGCTTATTATAATGACGTTCAAATCTTCCGTATTTAATTATCATTAAAGGTACTTTGGATTCAGATTACTGATAAATTTAAGTAGAGTATTAAATACTGATTCAATTAATACCACAGGGCAATTCCTAGGTATCAAATCTATAAATAGCGGAGAGTATAAATGTTGAGAGTTTGAAACATAAAAAAATACGTGAAATATTTATCATAATAAATCTTATAAAACTGTCAATAACGAGCGTTTATCTCACGTTGCTTCTTTCTTATTCCAGCAAACAAAGTAATTATGTGCCAAAATTATGCGTTCGCTTTAATTTTTAATCCCTACGGAGCTAAATTTATGGGCAAGCATTGTGACTCTAAATTCTTCTTAACACGTTGGCTTCGGTAAAAATATTTTTCGTAGAATATAAAATGCGGCAAGGGATCTATTCAGTCTCACCAGGAATTTCTCCAACGGAGCGAGTCAGGGACAGTTTGGATTCCCGAAGGAGTCCAATATTTAAATTGATGTGATTATGCTAAATACGTTTCTTATAACTATATGTAAAGATATTTTTATACAGAAGAAGTCAACGTTAAAATAATAGGTTCCATAACAGTATAAGTTATAATTCATATAACTCATAGCTTAAATTATCGGACGCTATGGTCCGATTCTACTTAACGTTTATTTACAGAGTAGCAGGTACAATAAGATATATATTAAGTACCCGCGCAATTTTCTATTTATTTAGCATATTATATTGGAGAACCTCTGTGCATGAAACCTCCTGCATCATAATGCTTGTTTTACTTCTTTTACTATACTTTCGAAACATAATTACCCATTTACATCCCATTAGGGGTAGATTTTCAAGAAACCCAAAAACACGCGTTTCTTTATTTTCTATCCAAAATACAAGTTTCAAGGTAATCGGACCACGCGTTAGGCTTCTTCCATACAAACTTTAACACTTCCTAAATCCCCTTCTACTTATAGGGGTAGTTTAGATAAACTAATAATGATTAACCTATTTATTTATGTAAGTAGTCGTTTCAGTTTATAAACCGAAGGAATAAGATTTTTCATACAAATAAAATCCCCCCTTTACACCTGCTGGAAATAAGAAAAATATTTTATGTGGCAACACTCTGTTTTGTAGGTTATCATTGTAATTCCTCTGTATGTTGTGGCGCAATACAAGGTAGGTACTGAATTTACGTAAAAAACAAGTGATTGTATTTATCTCATCTCATCCCCCATCATCTACCTCAAGAATCGTACTTGGTCCTTCGAGCCGGATTTGAACCAGCGACCTATGGATCTACAGTCCACGAACACGTGGAGGTACTTCCCCAGTCGAGCTGCTCTTTGATCGAATAAACGCTACGCTCTACCTCTCTGATATATATAATATTTAATATTATGTACCTATATCAGAGATATATTTAATATTTTTATATCTCTGATATATTTTATATATTTTTAAATCGCGTGACAAAAACTAGTTTCTAATGCATTAAATTATACCTTTAAAATACAATGGATGACTAAACTGCAAACTACAGACAATTCTAAGCAAATCCACAGAAAATATTGAAGCTTTAGGGAAATATATAGCATTTAGGATTACAACGGTTTGTACAATTTACTGCTACGCTAACGGCTGTGTTTAGTGCCCTTTTAGTGATACTATTATTGATACAGTACCGACTAGGGAAACATTTTCCTGTCTGGTTTCAGTAACTGTAATGTTTTAAACTATTATACCTATATTAATAAAGATAATGTAGTGCTTGGTATAAAACTACTTGGAATTGCTTTAATCTATATGGCATGTTATCTCGACATAAAATATACACTTATATCTACACTATAGATTACCAAAAAGACATTTTCATTATCTAAACCATTTTTAATAGGGATAGTGGATAATGGGTTCTCCCAACGGGTTCAGAATTTTGAGCGACTGCTTCTTCATTACAGAAAATTGCAGCCAAATAACATTGTTGTTATGTTCCTGGGATGAGTATGGTCATCACAACTCAACGAGGAGGCGCTGTGCTAGTACCAAATGATACTGTACTTTGTCCCTTCCGCTACCGGCACAGCAACACATTTCTACCTCTCTTCAAACCACTTCTGACTTTGAAGGGTCGGCAAGAGCATCTATAGGGTACGGTAGCTGCTTACTATCCTTTTTTTGCTGCCGTTGTAGTTTAAAAAATAAATTTAAATAAACATAAGTGATGCTCAAATACAGAAAATACCTGGCCACCTTATTCATAAAATCTATGCGTAGTGTTTACTACCTTTGTTTGAAGTATTAGTTCAGTGATGGGATTGACTATAAGGATCGCGTAAATAATAAAATTAAATTAATACAATTACCTTTTGAAGTGCTCGTGGTGTGGCATGATAAGCCGTTCTTAATCGATCGGCAAGTTAAGCCATCATCGTGGTCGGTACCTGGATGGGTAACCGCCTAGTGGTATTTCAAATCGAGCGTTTCCGTGCTTCGGAAGGCACGTAAAGTCATTGGTCCCGGTTATCACTTAATTGTGATAATCGTTAAGCTAGTTGGAGTCCTTCTAGGTGGCTTGAAAACTCCAACAGTAGGTTGACCACTAGCCTACCTCCACCGATCCGCAGTGCGCACGCGTGGTGGAGTATCTGCCCATTCCCTTTCATCCTGATTGCGGCTGATGATGATGATGATGATGAATTACCTTTATCGGCATGCTGAATGTCCTTTAAAATTTTACCCCCAGCACCTATTTAAATATCTGTACAAGTAAAAGTGGTACAAGTTAAAGCATAATCACTCTGTGGTAGCAGTAAGTAAGATGTATACCTTCCTTGCTCCCCTGTCACCTATCACAAGAATGGATGGTGTTTATCCTATAGTGTAAGAAATTAACAAATTATTATCGTGTAATATTGTAAACTCAACTCTTAGTATTACGCTACCAAAAGCTTATAAGTTTCTATACTCATAATTTTATCACTGCCCCATTATTTAGACCATTTGAAAGCTCCTTCAGATACTTTTTATGCGACAGTTGAATCTGGGCTAAGACTGAATCTAATTCTGGGATAATACCTAGATATTTAGCCTCTACACGTCTTAGTAAATCAGCTCTTTGCATTTCGCTCTAAAAAGAGGTATTAGTTTATTTCTCAATCAATTTGTAAGATTATATTGATGTCACTATTACATTAGTCATTTAAATATATAAAAAACAGCCACCTTTTGAAAACATAGCTTTGCATTCGTCATGCTGAACAATTTTTTGTATCGCACAACCACACTAAACCATAAATTGCGTTAATTAAAATAAATCACAAATAATAATCAATTAAATTAAATAGCAACCCCAAATGTAAAGAAACTCCTATGTACAGTTTTATCTATAAAAATGGGGTAAGAGAGCGTCGTAACCACACTTGTAGTACAAAGAGGGAGTTTTGGGTCAAGTATCCCTTAGGTAGCGAGTGCGCCTCAAGTGCGGCGCGTGCAGTTTATCCGAACGACTCGCCCAACTCGATTACTGCAGCTACCTCTGTTTGAACGGACATCCAATTTATTTGCTACTTTTCGTGAGAACTTGAAGTAAGTAAATGGTGGCTTTTTGGTTAATAAATTGCAAAGTTTACTAGATAACAGGCTAAGATCAGTTGCATAAATTCTTATGATTTTCATTAGTTTTGGGGTAAATTTTACTCTATATTTTAATAAATTGATTTGAAATCTAAGTACCTAGTGCTACATTATTCCCCTCGCACAATATACTTTTAGCCTTTAGAATAATTCTATCATCATGTCACTTTCATCAAGGTGATTTCGGTGGAATTCAATCCAATTATAATATTAACATGAAGAAAATAAATTTGTGAGTCGTTTATTTGAATATCTGTTGCATATTTTTAAAATTATCTTCAAAAAGAAATGTGATCAGAAAACTTTTACATTACAAACCTAAGACCTTTTAAGATGCTAAGTAAGGCGTAAATACTAATATGATATTAATTTTGAACTAAATAACCTTTTAAAGTCGACGTATCATGACAGCCGATCTACCACGGGCGCAACAGCTTTCTTACTATAACTTATACATATTATACTAGGTTATTAATTAACTGTCGCCGCCGACTGTGCCAAACGTTATTACGTTGATACAGTTATACCAGTACCAATTAACGCTAAGATACTTAAGGAAGTATTACATATTCACTTAGAAGTGAAATTTATACATTGGTTAAAGGGTTTTGCACTTCAATTATCGAGATCGGACTGCCTTGACGACTGCCAAGTTTAGCCAATGTTATGGCCCAATAATTGGCAATTATTGGTCTTGCTCTGGCATTCATGTGAGTGTATAGCTGTTATTTATCTAACATCGTCCAATTAGCCAAAAAGCGAGACTAATAAGGATGTATGGATTTTTTTATAAATTGTGGATCGAAGGAGATTTGTCGTGGACACAGGTATCGTCCTTTTTTGGCTACCACTAGCAACTCTTTATCACATATCTTTAAGCTTACTAGTTGTAATAAACGTCTTCGAATGTATACCCATTTAAGAATGAGCTACGTAAATGGTTGTTGAAACGTAATTTCTAGTCTTATCATAAAAAAATATAACTATAGTATAACTGATGGGATTATTTGTATTTTTTATATGATTTTATACTTAGGTCATAACTGTCAAATCATTATAATTTAATATTTTATTTGTTGATTTTGTAATCTTTCTAACATTTATCATGTTAAGTATTTAAGGCGCCTAGTGTCGTGAAATGGCCATCTCTGAAGACCTTATACTCTGAAAGGAGTTAACTAAAAATATCTCACATTATCGCGCCGTGATAACTACAGCAATGCAAGCGGGTGCGATGTTTTAGTTCGGGGGGTTAGGGTTTGGTTGGTGGAGCGGGAAGCATAAGCCGGCCACACCCGAATGCCCAAGTTCATTGGCGACACCAGGCGCCTTAATCTAAAATGTTATACCGAATAAATAGATTTGTAAAAAGCCTGAGAGGTATTATACCGAGAAACTAAGACCAAATATTGAATTTGCAAGTAAGCATTCGACGAGTGTGGGACACTCTAATGGGCCTAGCCAAGTGCCATCTGAAATCGCAAAGCTGTCTAAAGATGTCTGAAACCGAAAATACGTAACCTTGGTTACTGTGGAGACACCTGGATTTGTACATTTACGAATGCTTTGTGTTTATTGGCAAAACAAAGAATGTGTGCTTTTTACACATTATTAATAAATAGGGCCTCACTATATGCCATTTAACTAATAGACTGAATAAATGGTCACGAAAATAACGTCATATTGTTTGACAATGACAATAAGGTGAAATTATTTACGTGGCTATTTAATGCCAAGGTGAAACCGTAGGGCAGAAAGCTAGTAAGTAAAGCGATACAAATGAAACAGATTTCAGCGTTGTTTATTATGAATACAAATATAACTAAATTGTATACAATTAACTGTAATCATTTTACTTGTGACAACTGAAACAATGACAAACTTCAACATCCACACATTTGTCCTTAAAGGATACTACAATGAGTCGGGTTTTGGGTTTACACACGACCGTAAGATCGGAAGCGACCACTTTAGCTCCCAATATGTGGGACAAATAATAGCATAGTATACACGAGCGACGTTCAAATAGTATACTGTCCATTGGTCTGTGAGATACGTGACCTGCTTGGCTAACTCAATATTTGTCTCCAGATCCCAGACAATTTGTGAAAAAAATGTAGGTAATACGATGAGAGAAGCTTTGAAGCTCCCTGCAGAGTGGTTTCAGTGAAATATTTTAGGATTTTATAAGACATCCTTTGTGTTAAGATATTATGCGAAAACGTAGAGCTTTGTATAGGTTCTTAGATTTTTAGGTACCTAATGAATGATTACAAAAATTAACATGGCAAGTCATTGAAACCAGGTAGGTACTACAATTAGTTAATTTTTCTTAAATGCTTTATTTATGTGTATTAATTTGACAAATTAAAATAGAAAACATGTCAAAAATAAAGGGCTGAAAACTGACACAAGCGGCCAGTCAAACTTCTATCTAAATCTAGTAAACGACAAATACTCGAAGACAGATACATTTGAATCGGGAAATATTGACAAAGACCATCTAAAAACAAAAGGGTTCTCGAGACCCCATTCATACACTTGGCGTGGGGCCAAGAACGACTAATGGGAGTCGAATGTTTGTTTTTTTTTTTCAGTGCAATTTTTGTGCTTTGAGCACTAGTTCTCGTTATGTTATGTCTGTGTTAATGACATTTTATAATTTGTATAATAATCATAATTAATTAATTACTCACTCGAAAAGTACCTATAGGTACTTAATCAATTTCGTCCATCAGCTGCAAAGAAAATGATTTTCAGGCTTAAAGGTAATAATACTATCCTATAAGTAGTACAGCTTAAAGCTGTACTACTTTACTTGTACTTTATTGATATTGGTTAAGAAGTTCAGCCGTGAAGAGAGCCGTGAAGACCAGACAAACTGAGTTTTACTATTATAAATAATACCAATTGAAACTTTACAAACACAACTCAGTGCAATAAATGGTTGTATAATCCTTCCTGAGGGGCTATATTTTATAAAGCAAAGTTCCCCAACAGACGAATGAGTAATGAATAAGTTTGTTCTTGTACTTAAAGAAAAGTGGAACCGCAAACGCTACGACGGATGACTGAGAATCTTACGAAAATTGCTTGACTTGTGAAGGGATCAGACCCCGCATCCTTGCGACAGATTGATGGTAAGGAATTTTTCAAACGACGCGGACGTTGCGTTACTTCGACCCCTTTTTCCTTATCTACCCGTAGAACACGAACCTTCAGTAGCTGGTTTCGATTCTTTTGGAAAGGGATTTCGCAAGATTGATGCTGATATACCGAGGTGATAGTTGTTAAGTGTGGCAGTTGTCCTGTCTTTAACTAATGAGCATTTTAGACGTTGAAATGGACATCGTTATTATTCCTTAATAGACATCTCAACCCCTTGCGGGGCGGGAATCAATTGCGGGGCCGGTTGGCCCCTTGGTTGAGGTTTCTTTCGCCGCGTGCATACGAACACGCGGGGCCTTGTGTTCGTCATATAGACTGATGGAATACCGCTGTTCATCTTCTCGCCACCGCGTGATCAAGCCGACCGGGTGGGACCCGTTGGGGAGGCCCAGCCAGCGATCGACAGCGGTGGCAGCAGGTCGTACTTCTTGTGCTTGGCTTGACTTATGGCTCGGATGCAGATGGTGCCGCGCGCTCGAGGGGCAGGCTGCTCGCCAGGGAGGCGAGAGAGGCGATCCCCTTCAGGATCGTCGGCACTGGGTTGTCGCCGGCGCGTATGGCCTCAAGGACCTCACCCAGGACTACCAGGGCAGTCTCAATGACCGCTGCGGTGCTCTGGGGGGCCACTGTCGGCGGGGCAGTGGCCCGCTGTGACCGTGCCCTCGACCCCGTAGGTTCGGGGGAGGGACCGGCATGAGCGGGTTTGGGGGCCCTCTGGGGGGCCGGTTTCGTGGGTGCGGCGGGTGCCGCTTGTTTGGCGTCCACTGGGGCCTTCTTGCTGCGGCGCCGCTTTTTCCCCGCCAGGTGGGGATTGGCGCCACTTTGAATGGGCGGATCGGCGGATTTTGTGTCCGCCGCCCGCGGTTTCTTCTGTTGGGCCCTTGTGAGGGCGACGGTGCCTGCCTTCTTGTTGCGCGCCTCTCGCCTCCTGACGGGGCACGCAGTTTTGTTGGCAGGGTGGGGCCCGCTGCAGTTTGCGCAGGTGGCGGGCTCTTCTAGGGGGCGGGGGCACTCCTTTGCGAAGTGCCCCTCGCCGCAACGGACGCAGGCTATTGGACGGTGGCAGTGGTGCGAGCTGTGGCGGAACAGTTGGCAGCGGTGACATTGTGCCGGCCCGCTCTTGCCCCGCCACGCTTCGATGATTATTCCAGGCATGCAGGACAATTCCGTTATGTTGAATAGGTCCCGGATGTTAGCTGGGCGGCGCAGCTGCACGAAGTAGATGCAGCCGGGCCGTCCTCTGCGCCCCCGGATCTCTTTGATGTACCCGGGGGAAAAACCAAGGTCGCTGAGCTCCTTGTGGATGTCCTGTGGAGGCGTGTCGATAGGGAGGCCTCTGATGGCCACCTTCACATCGACAGAGGCTGGTAGCGAGTAAGCAAACCAGGCGATTCGCTCTGATTTGCTTAATTTATCAAGGTACCTGTATGTAATTTTATACTCCAGGTCCCCGAGCGGCATAAAACGCACCCCTTTCCCATAGGGGCGCGCGTTTGGTGTGTGGCCGAGTAGCTTCTTCAGTTGCTGCAGGTGGTGCGCCCAATTGGGTAGGCGCTCGACAACAAGCGGCGGGAAGTGCGTGCTCGGCGGAGTTTTGTTCGTCGCGTTGCCCGGTGCGGTGGCGTTTGAGGCGCTCGCTCCTGCGGCAGACGGGGAAGGCATAGGTGACATCGGAGACGGCGGCCGACTTGCAATCTCCGCGAAGGAGGTGCTGTCAGTCGCGGGCGAAAAGGAGGGCACGGGATAGTCATCGAACCGTCCCTCTCTCTTTTGACGGGCGTCAGCGGGGGTGAGACGGGCTGGGGGGGGATTTCCCCTCTCGCTCTCTCTCGGCGTCTGGCTCCGGCTGCTGGTCGCGGGTGGAGGACCGGGCGATGTAGGCGGAGTGGAGAAGGCGGGCGATTTGCTGTCGGGGGTTACCTTCAAGCATGCCCGCTTATCATCATGTACTTCTGTAGAGGTATTCCTGCTACTAGTCGGGCGTCTTTTTCTTAGCACCGGCGTAGTCAAACTGATTACCTCAAGAGGAACCGGTGGTACGTCGGGCGGCGTCTGGGTTGGTCTGGCAGTGCGCACACGGCTCGCGGCTTCGTCACCATGAGCCGGCTGATCGAGCCGGTGAGTGTCCTCAGGGCACACACGGGCACGATCCTCCGGTTGTTGGGTCCGATGGGCGTATTGGCTGGGCGCGTGGTACATGCCTGACGCGCTTGTTGAAGCGGAGGCAGTAGGCTGGTATTCGGGGCTCGCTGGAGGTGAGTGAAACACTCGGCGAGGGGGGTGAGGCGGGGGCTCGGACACGCCGGGCGTGGAGCCGTCCGTCTTCCGAGCGCGGTGTTTTGACATCGCGCGCGGTGTCACAGCGTCTAGTATAGTCGGTGGGGGGCGGAGCGTTTTATCGCTCGACGCCAGGGTTCGTTGAGGGAAAGCGGTCCCCTCCTCACGAAAACGCGAGGGAGCGAATACCGCCAACGTTTACCATGAAACGAGGCGGTTTCAGCGCGGGGGGTTCCAGGTAGCTGCTGGCTACAGACCGACTCGGATACTGTTACACGTCATGCGGCGACGCTCGTTATTATTTTTGATTCGATGACCTATAAAAATCATAGGCTTTCGTTTCGTACAAGAACAGGTATTTGTATGTACTGCATTATCGAAATAGAGATAAAAATATTTAAATAAAATAAACTAAGAAACAAGTTAGGTGCTGTTTACTATAATCGTCTTATTGACTATGGCAAGTCTTTTGATATGTGAGACATTCCTATTATTTAGTTCTAACTTTATAATTAAATTCAAAAAGCTTTAAAGCTTTGTTCGTGATATTTAAGAAGATTTGTTGAGAAAGCTGTTATGAACAATTAATCAACAGATCTCGTACAATATCACAAACAAAGCTCTAACCATGTCTTTTGACATGACCACATTCAGTTATTAGCTTATGTTACCCGGATTATAAATACCTGTGATAAATACGAATCGATTGAAACCTCCGTCATAAAAATCGGAGGAGTAGCTTAAGCGCTACGATGAAACATTGCTAAAACCTTCATTTAGCATTACCGTAGTCGGGTAAAAATGTAGTCTATCTCACCCGGTCCATAATAACGAATCGATTGACACCTCTTTCATCAAAATCTGATCTGTAGTTTCGGCGCTAAAGAGGAACATTACTAAAATCATATTTAACCCTCCTTATTGGCATAACCGTAGTCGGGTAAAAATATAGCCTATGTCACCCGTACCATAATAACAATAGATTGACACCTTATTCATCAAAATTGGATTAGTGTTTAGGCGCTACGGTGGAATATACATAAATACAAACATACCTACATAAATACAAACACGCATAACCTTCTTTTTGTCTTTGCCGTAGATGGTTAAAAATCTAAAATACATTTGCATATAAATTTGAATAGAGATAATTGCTTTTTCAATATATATTTAGTGAGTTTCTATCCTTTATTGGAATCTAATCACGTGACGCTCCTTATCGTCCCAAACTACAGCAACATAGAACTAATTGATATGCAAGGAAGGGGTAAAGTTTAAATTAATTCTAGATAGCACTAGAGTCTCTCTTGGATTCATATGTACATAAGCGTATTGGCTTTATGATGGCAACACTGTGGGTTCTTGGTAAATAATGCTAATTAAATTAGTTACATTTACATACAAGATTACAGTAAATTGCAGATGCTGTAAAATCACTTCAGGTTGAGAATTATTTTTCTTTTTCAAAAATGTAATGTACAAACAAGAGCGAATAAATTCTCTTATCATTTGAAAATCGATACAAATAAGATCACAGGATCATTGTAAATTCTACACTGAATTTGCAGACTGTAAGCTTGCATTATGTTACTGAATAAGCTCTATTCACTGAATTAATTAAGTATATAACAACTATTCTCACTAATAATAATTACAGTTCCAGAATAAAGAAGGTGCAAATTATGAAAATAATAATGCGAAAGTGCGAACGGCATCACCTAAAACGGTAAGCCGCATACTAATTCCAAACATGAACATTTTAAATTGCTATTAGGCACATTTCAGTTGGAAGGCAGAACGTTCCAAGACCCATTTCATCGCGAACCCTCTAATAACCTTTATTTACTTTTATAAAACTTTCCAAGAACTTTGTAGCCCCCGAAATTAAAAGCGTCGCTCTTAAAAAAATACCAACAAAATTAGGGCGACGGTGAACATAGATAATAACTCCCCTTTTACCCCCGAGCGCCTTAAAAAGACAAGCCACTTTCATAAATCTCCGAGGTGGTTAACGCCTCGTCTGCAATACGAGAAACAAGCTGATGGCTTCGAGCGACAATGGAGAAGGCTCTCCAAAGTTTTAAGTACCATTCAGTAAATGTTTTCAGTGATCTCTCTGAGAGTCCTTGCGAACATTATTTACTCGTTTTAATTGAGTGGGTTGCGTTCTGTATTAGAGATTGTTTATTACATTGAGTTTTCATTGTAACGTTGCTCACGTGGATTAAGGTTGTCCTGTTAGACATTAGGAAACATTGCACAAATATATAATCAATGCAAAAAAAACATGTCTTCTAACTTCTAATCATCAGATTTTAATTTAGCATTCACTTGTAACTAGTATTTAAGAATTCATAAATTTTGATTTACACTGTACATGCAGCTATAAAATTAGAGAGATATCATTTCCCAGAAAGTCATCTCGTGCTTAGCACATAGATGCTATTCTCGTTACTTTTTTTATTCTTATTTTTTTTTCACCATTTTGGTTGTTACCATGGTAAAAGTTATTCAGCATGATAAACCAAAGTTACGATACTACGAGTATTCATGACTCCTTATACATAATAGAGCTGTGGTTTCAATGTCAAAACAAAAAGAACAAAATAAAAAACATTATATATAATATTTTTGTTTTACTTTAGATCCAAGTGGATTAGAACTATTTTATTTTTGCTCGCAGCTGTTGAATTGAAACTAAGCTTAAAGTTCTGTTTAATAAATCGGCTTTTATTTTTACGACTGCTATAAAAATGTTATATATGCTAAAACATATTTTATAAAAAGTTTTGAGGACAGTTTTTATTTCAAAAGTTGTAAAGAATAGACTTAATAATATCATGTACTTAAGTACAACGGCCTATAAACGCTTTGTGTAGTAAATTTAGCTAAAATATGAGCTCTAAAGATTATACAGTTAATTGTGCTAAGTACATTAAATATTTTTATGTGATATTAGAACAAAAGTTACAACTGGCCGTAAAACATTGAAATTCTACACTTAGTAACACTTGGATACAAATTCTCCAAAATATGTGCGTGTTTTATAATATGTTTAAGGGAAAACTTTTTTTGGTTTAAATAATTGCTGAAAGTAATTTTGCTCGGCGTTTCGGCGAAAGAAAACATCCTGAGGAAACCTTAGGTACTTTGCAGTACCCGCCTGGATAGCTAACGCCTTAGAATCTGTCACCAAGCAACTGTCAGTTTGTTCCGGTGGTTGAACTTAGAGCCAGTTGTATTTAAGGCGCTGAACAAACGTGCGTTTTGTGTCGGACACAAGAAACCAATGAATATTTGATTTCTATAGAACCAGTATGAAATCAGCTATTCCCTGCGCAGATTTGTGTCCAGTTGCTTCCACTGTACACATACTCGTGGACGATCAAAAAGTGTTCGGTGTCGGTAACTGGAAACTAAAAGTCGTCAGTTGAAGACACTAGCAACATAAAAAAAAACATACAATTGTATTGAAACTGACTGAAAACAAGCGGTAACTGTGTCCGATTGCCGCCACCGGACACGGCAATTACGGTTACCAGTGACCAGAAGTAGCAACCGGCGTCCGTGTCCGATGTACGACACAAGACACACGTTTGTGCAGCGCCTTAGGCTTTGTGAAGCAATAAAAAGTTGGCAACACCTTAACAATACCTCTAGTATTGCTGATATTTATAGGCAACTGTATCCACTTACCATCAGGTGGAAGCTTTGCCTGCTTAATAGTCTCCTGACATAAAAAAGGAAAAGAAGTTCGGGTTATTTGTATTTCTTGAATTTTACTTATGTAAAACATAATATCCTGGAAGAACATAAGATCCTTCGGGAAAACCGATGACACTGCGGGGCAGAAGCTATAGATAACTATAGCTTCTAAAAGTATTATATATGTTATTCTAGGGTATGCTCTGTATATATGCTAAGTTTCGCTCAAATCCATTCAGCAGTTTTTGCGTGAAAGAGTAACAAACATCCATATATCCATTCCCAAAAACATTCGCGGTGATAATATGAGTAGTGCCGTAGTACCTACAGTAGAATTTTCAGCATATTTTCAATAAAAATGTAAATAGATAATTGTATCTATAATAACTGAAGCAAAGACGATTCTAAGAGCGTCCAAAAACAATTCTCAAATCATAGATCAGAAAACGATATGAACAATCCGTAGCTTACTAGTTATAAAAAGTACGATACAGTATTTGATGGCGCACTTACGAGCCATTTTATTGATTCACCGACGCCATTCGTCAAGACAACGAACGGCAATCCGTGAATGAATTATTCATGAATATACGTACGCTCGTCTCTTTTCTAATAGTGGTTAGTGAGACAAGACGTGGATGGATCTGGTCCCTCATATGTGGGGTTTAGGGTAGCCGCGGGTGATAGCGGAATACCACCATATTATGTCCCGTTCTGTTTTTACTGCTTACCGGAGCTAGGATGAGTAAATAAAAATATTATGATAATGTAGACCGTTTATTTGTATTATATGGTATTGTAAGCTTTGATAAATTAACTTTCAATATCTTTCCATCCGAATGTATAAGAATTTGTGATATAACGGACAATTGTATTGATAAAGATCCAGAAAGGAACATAATATTTTCTCTATTCAAGTATTATGTGTTTTCATTTCGCTAAACTGTGTAGTTTCAGTTCAGTAGGTCAAGCTGCTTTTGGTTGTAAAAGTTACGTAACGGAGAAATTTTGGTGTGTTTCTAAGAAAAATCCTTTTAGTTCCTTCTCAACAGGGCATTAAGAATAAATTTTAGGGAGATATAACCTTTTAGAAATAATATGCTGCAACAAAGGATCTCAAACAGTTTGCTTTTTGTAGGTAGGTGCATTCTGAAGGAACTTATATCTTGTAAAAAAAGGAGCTGGGAAAGCCGAAATAATAGATTAAAATGTTTCCGTTGGAAATAAAATTTTCACTAATTTTCAATTTTTCAAATTCAAAATCATTTATTCAAATAGACCTTCGCAGGCACTTATGAAAAGTCTGACTCTAATAATCTAATACCGGTTCGGTAGTTTGCATTTACTAGGAAGAGCCGGCTCAATAAACTCAACAATTACTCCGTTCAAAACAAGCTTAGATTCATTACATAATATTTATATTCTAATCGCACTGACAACAATTGCGTGTCCCGGCGCGGCAGCAAACCTACAAAGTAGAATGAATCGATATTTAATGACTAAATAAACAGCATACCAGCCCCCACAAGCAGCACCTGTTCGTATGACCCGTGTGGCAGCCATCGCCCTCCTCGCCATATTAGAGGGAAGTGAGCGACCCGTCACACGACGCCGCGCAACAAAGGCCTTAAAGTGAGCATGACTTACTTTAATTTTTAGCATGCACCTTTGAGAGTTTCCAGAAACAGTTAATCCCTATATCCCTCCAAATTATTTACTAGAATGAGTAAAAGTACTGCATATTCATGTTTTTCATATAAAATTTAACCCGGATCAGAAACACATTTTACGATTTGTTTGACACGAATGAATATTGACGTGAATTATTACCATCCATATATCTACGCCGGATAGACGGAGCAACGTTTTTATGACGAGTGGTATGCGATATTATGTCGTGCGGGAAAGTGTGATCCCTTCCATTGGGGATTTATTGAATTACCCGCGATCCAGTCGGTGGTACTCGAAACATCAGCGGATTACTTTTTTCTTCTTGGCTTAAGAATATGAGATTGCAAATTCAATATCATATTAAATAATCAGTACGTGGATTACGTAACTTTATTGCAATGAAATTAAGATACCTCTGAATCGGTAGAAATATTTATGACAAAATCGGAAATGGTTCCATTTCTAATGAACCACTGTTGTATTTGCGTTTTGTTATCAGAACGTAAAAAAGTTATCAGAAAACCTTTATATTGAGCCGATTTCAATTCGAAAGTGATTGAAATTTAGTTACGTATTCGCCCCGCTGATATAAATGTAATTTAACTATTATGTTCTATATGAACAAAATCTTAATTACACCCCCCTTATTATTAAATAAGGTTTAAATAAAGTGTGGTGGAACCTAGGATTTAAATATAACCGTCACTTTCTAATGTCATATAAGAGAAAGGTCTGGGTTTAGCATTGTTTGACTTATATAATAATAATGAACCTTTATTTCTAAAAAATACTTAAACTTTTTTTAAACTTATTTTTTAAGACTTATGTTCTACCTAAATTATATCTCGTATTTCAGAGTGCCTATCGGCAAAGGCCTCCTCAAGCTCCTTCCAGTGTCCTCTATCTAGTGCAGCTCTTTTCCAGAAAGGTCCAGCTGTCAGTTTGATCTCATCTTCCCACCTTTTGACCGGTCTTCCTCTTCTTCTCTTCCCATCTCTCATCAACGCTTGACTTGAGCCTTGTTTATTAATAAGGAGGTTAATAAACTTCTTTATACCCAAACAAATTATTGTGTTTATTAGGGTTTTCGTAGTTCATACCTAAGCTGCGTTAAAGAGAAATATTTATCTGGGAATGGGAATTGCCACCCGTATCAATGTAATTTCGAATCATTGAGCTATTATTACTACGTATAGAGTAGACGCCACACATCACAACTATGTTCCGTTCAAGTGAGGCCACCCGGCCACACTTCTTGTTGTAGAACGATGAATGAAACGAGTAAGCGTCGTGAAAATCACGGTGTTTGCGAGAAAAATACTCCTAAAAGCGTTCTGATAGTGCTATGTGTTCCTACTGTCTGCTTAGACGACTAATCATTGTTTCAGCTTTTAACTTTAGTTGACTTCGTTGTTAGTTTAAATGGGACATAACCTTTGCTTATGATAGCTTCTCGTAATAATCTAGGAACTTTCAAGGCCAGAGTGAATAGGTTTCTTCTGGGTAAGCGTGTTTTATCTTAGGCTTCGTCATCGCCCCTTATGGGCGGGTCAGTGGCCAAACGCAAGCCCATTTAATTTAAAAAAAAAAAAAAAAAATGTTTCGAAAACAAGAGTTGTCGATAGTTGTATCACGGTATATATGTACCGTGGTTGTATCCTGTCCTAGTTTGTTGTTTTAAACAGCTCGCAATTATTAACGGAAGGTATGAATAGTTCTATATGTATTAATGTCATAATTATGGTAATTCAGTACAGAAGTAATGGGGTTTGTTATGGTAAATAGCACGTAGGTAATTAAATTGAGCATACATTTACTAAAGATACACCCCCTTATTCAAAATCACTTTTTAACTAAATCAGTGTGATAGCACAATATTACCATATCTCTTATGGTAAAACTGTGGTAATAGTATCCTCCGTCTCACTCTTTCGATCACCGAATGTCACGTGTCAGATAAAGACTTCAGAATTTTTGCGAATCAACGTTTGATAACTTTATTATGAATAAAAATATAAGTTATAAGCTACTATTAAGTAAAAAAAAATACCTAAACAAATATAGGTGCAGCAGGAAAGCATCGTTTTTTTTTTGCTATAATTATAAATTGGGGAAGAATTGAAAATGCAAAAGGGTTGAACATTTTATTGAATTGAAGTCCTTTGTTCAACATACAATAGTTAAACCCGTGTCCACAAAAAAGGGAAATCTCTTTGCATCCTTTATTCTGCACACTCGCAGATAACGTATTTCTGAGTCCTTTTAACTTTATCCATTATGGTAATCTAAGGTCAACGGCTTATCATATTTAAATGGATTACATGAAAATGTTGCTTTATCTGTGCGTGTTACATGAAAGAAACATCCCTCTTTGACATATTACAAAAAGGTTCTAACATTTTTTAGTTTGCATTTTTATTACCAACGGAGAATATTTTCTATAAGCTTTTGAAGGAAAATCTTTCAATGTTACTACTAGGCCTAACATGCGCAACCACGAAATAATTCACGCGAGAGTGACAAGGCTTGTCATTGTCGTGTTTTATGTCATTGACCCTAACATGACCGCCACGATCGACAATCTTTTCATCGTAGACTTCAGTATTTCATGACAGTTTCATGTAGACAAACCGATGTTGCCCTTTGATTACACAGTTTTAGTACACATACATATTTTTTAATAGCAACACTCAGAAATTGGGTAAACTATCACCCAATTTCTAGTTTGAGTAACAAAAATATGACCTCTGATTGGAACAAACGCGAAGAATAACACATACACGAACAAGACATACAAGCTAAATGAATATTTAAAGAGATAATAAAAAAAATAGGTTGTGTAGTTAATAACCCAAGCCTGCCATTTAAGATTAAAAAAAAATATGACATATTGTTTGTTTGACGCTTTTATATCGGAATACCGGAATATTATAATTATTGGAGGCCTTCATAATAATCATAGAAATTCCTACTAAAAATCGTAAGTAAATATAGATTTGATTATACGTTGCGAAACACTTAATTTTAGTTTATTATGGAATCAATCATAACTGCAAAACATTGTTTCAGGATTCGCAGCTATAACACACAGATCAACTTTCTATGCCAATACCAGCCAAACATGCACGAGCATCAAGCAAGAGTTTGCGGCCGGCGACTATCGCTCGCCTATGAAACCGGGAGTGGGCCAATATAAAGGCCTCATTAGATGAGCTTGGTCCATAACGTTCGTTGAACCAATGGAAAGTCTTATGTGGTTAAACTGTGGTCTTACAGTCGTCAGATGGTCATGAGCCATGGTTCTAGCGGGTAGCCAAAATCACCTGCAACATCAAAAAGTTTGTGGAGCTCTGACAGAATTATAATAATGATGTGTTTGTTTTTTAAGTGTGACGCCACATAAAATTTGTGGCACAAAGTGTTACTTTTGCATTCGTATTAAATTGTTATTTCAATCAGAAAGTATATTATTTGATTATCAAATGCACATTTATCATGTTGACCATTTTTATGTTGACATACCTATGAGGAAGAGACTTGTACCACAGAATAGATAGTACCTGAAACTCCGCAACTAAGTACCAAATTTAAGGGGACACAGAGGTCTTGTATTCTTTTCCTCTAAAGGACGGGTGGGCAAAGATGCTTTAGTCCAAATGTTCACCACCAACGCGACCTTAGTTAGCAAAATATGAGTAGGTATATTCTCAATTCGCCGCCGTTAAACTCAAGGCATAAGGGATCTGCAATAATTGCGTTGTAATAAGAATATCCAACAGATAGAAATGGGAGGGAAAGCAAGTATGGTAATAATCCTAACTAATGTTATAAATTTGAATATGAGTTTGTTTGTTTGTTACGCTTTCACGCCTAAACCGCTGAAATGATTGCGATGTAATTTAGCACGCCAATGGAGAAGGGCGTAAGCTACATTTATCCTGAGAACGCGGGTGAAACCGCAAGGAACATCTTCATCATCATCATCATCAGCCTATAATGTCCAGCTGCTGAGCACAGCCCTCCTTTCACAAATCAGGGTGGAAGGGAATGGGCAGATACTCCACCACGCGTGCCCACTGCGGATCGGTGGAGGTAGGCTAGTGGTCAACCTACTGTTGGAGTTTTCAAGCCGCCTAGAAGGCCTCCAACTAGCTTAACGACTATCACAATTAAGTGATAACCGGGACCAACGGCTTTACGTGCCTTCCGAAACACGGAAACGCTCGATTTGAAATAACACTAGGCGGTCACCCATCCAGGTACCGACCACGACGGTGGTAGCTTAACTTCCGATCGATCGATTAAGAACGGCTTATCATGTTACACCACGAGCGTTGCAACAACCGGGGGACATCTTAGTTCTATCCTAATACGGGACCGGTATCGTATTCGAAGCTAACTATAGGAAAACGCGCCGAATAAGACGATACCAAAATTGCTCGTGCCTTCTCGTCTACCAAAATCTTAGACGATATATATTTCATATTTAACTGTCAAAATTGGATAAAATTAGGCTGGCATGTTACGGTTCATCGACAAAACACAACTGACGGATAGACGTAGACATTTCTTCCACTTTTGACGTCTAGAATCGAGTTTTACGTGCAACCATGTTGCGGTCAGTAGACAAATGAAATAAGTCCAATTTATGACGTAATATCGAGTGGAGATACCGTGAGATACGGTATGTCATGGCAGCCATGTTAGCCCGGTACGAAACAGTTAACTTTGTGTGTCTTGATTATAAAAATAGTAACACAACTCAATTACATACACAAAGAAAGTAAGACAAGAAAAAATAAAGATATCAAAAATATTAATAATTGTGTTGTGTGACATCAGAAATAGACAGCGACTCAGTTGTAAACTGTAAGCCCAGAACAGGTACCGGGTTACAGCACTGATTTTCAGTCGCTGCCAAAGGTGACGCCACGAACACTGTAATTAAAATAAAACAGAAACAAAATAATAATAATACATAATTGAACATTTAAACAAATTTACAAACTAAAGTGTACGGCCCAATATGGAACATTACATGGGTACCGTAAAAAATATATATATATATTAGTTATATAGTTGGCAACAAATTTATGCACCATAAACAAAGAAAAAAAAAGGAATAAAAATTATAGTAGGAGCCCCTGTGTAGGAGCCTAGGAGGGCCATACAACCACTTGGGAAAATTTGGTTAACCTTCTAAAAACAAAATTAGCCACAAACGTACAAAACTCCCATTGCCTGTGTCAAAACCGTCATACGTTTTTATTAGCGACAAAAAACTTTTCCCAATACTCGAGCAAAGTAAGCTCAATCTCGGCAATGAATTACCAATTTTCTTCATAACAAAGTATTGACTTTCCCGGTTTTAACCCTTTCAGTGGGTTAAGTTAGTTCATTACGCAGCCATGCCAGCCAGCCCAGGGAACTTTTTGCCAAGTGTAGAATATTCTGAAGTACCAAATGGATATTTCTTGAATTTATTTTGCTGAAGACGTTGCTACAATATATAATTATATTGGATGTGGTAATAGCGTAACGACGTTTTTAATATAACTTGAATTTTATAAGGTATTGCAGTCGGGGATAAACAAATATTACAAAAAAATACATACTAACCCCCTTATTCATAATAAAGTTATCAAACGTTGATTACCTAAAATTCTGAAGTCTTTATCGGACACGTGACATTTGGTGATCGAAAGAGTGAGATGGAGGACACTTTTACACTGATTTAGTTAAAAACGATTATGAATGAGTGTTAAAAGGCTTTTCTTTACCAAGTACTAAGTGAGTGTTACATGTTCTTCTTTTTTTCTAACCCTAGAAATTATTTAAATAAATTAAGATTTCAATACATAGGTATTATAATAAATAAAATGCTTTATATAAATATCTACTGAACTGCGACCGGTTGATAAATAATGAAATACAGTCCTATAGCGGAAAAAGTAGAACATTAGAAACCTCTCGTTGATATTAAATGTTCTGATGTACCTAAATAAAAATACTCAAACATATTATACATAATGTAAATTAAACAACCCTTTGCACAGCAGCTTGATAAAATCACAACCCTTTTTCATCATATAGTTGGGTATAAAATTACGCTATTCATCTCTCGCGTATGTCAGAACATTTTTACTTATTGCGTCCATGCATTTGATGAATGGTTTTGCACATGCTTCACGGCGTTGAGCCAGTTTCCCTTGAACTTGGTAATGAGTACAATTTATTCTAATTGTTTTGTACTCACCTCCCGACTCGCGAAACCCGGCACAATGAACGCTTTCACATAAATTATGTTTTAGATAAACAGTGTTCTTTTATACATTATTTCTTGAGTATAAATATTTGTTAAGATATCTACCTAAGTAAAATTAAAAGGTTGAAGAAAATGTGATTTTTTTCTTTTGACAGTTTGACTGTTGGGAGGCAGTTTTATGGTATAGCTAACATGAAATAACTATACAGGATTTATAGTAGATCCTGTAATTTATAAAGTTAATTATATTTTAGTGGATATAAATAAATTTACGAGTTATACAATTATTACGACAATCAGGCCGTACCTATTAAACATCACATTATAATAATCCTCTTACTTAGTAGAGTGTCCCAAGAATAAGTGTCGCAATAATTACTAATATTACTTGAACAAAGCTTTAATGTTCCATATAAAAGAAAATGCAGATTAATGTAATAGAAGAATAATAAAGTGTACAACAAACATTGATAAAATTGATAAGACACGATCTCGTTTTATATGTAAAATATCTGTGTATTTATTACATTAAGATTGTGGTTACTAGTGTATAAAAATCTTGAGAAAATCATGAACATACAAAGTTATTAATCACGCTAAAGTTTTAGGGGCTTTCTTTGTGAAATGGTGAATTGTATCATGCCAAAAGTCCAGTGTAGTTATTACTAAGATAGTAAGCAAGCTTACGAACCACCTGATAGTAAGCTCATTGCTGATCCCGCAAGTATCTTTTGACATATTGAATAAACACTTTATCTTATAAAATCTTAAAAGAATGCTAGGTTAGCAATAATTTTCTTTCCTCGCCAATAAATGGTGTTCATAGCTATATTTACATAATAGGTCCATTGGCCACTTCCGTCACAATCTGCGGTTAATTCGCATGATAAAATAGATCCATATCACATTATACGTGCGGTCAGATTTATTGGAAGTGATATTGTCAATGTAATATTGGGTTGTGATTTTTATTGTGTATTTACCATTTTTAGGGTACCGTTCGTCAGCTGTATGTCACAGCCATTTTACTTTTAAAGTTTAAGGTTGGTTTACTAGGTACTAATGCAACGTCTAAAAACCAACAATATCCATCATTTTATTATCCAATATGGTATATTTTTATATTTTTAAATTATAAATATTTATACGTAATGTTTCACTGTATGTTCGTGATGTTATGAACGTGGGCCTCGACTGAAAACCGGCGCCAGGGTTAGTTTTTTACTGACCGAAGCACAATGCTGAGTCGAGACCTATTCTTGGCATCACGCAACATTACATTTTTGTTTAGTTTTTATTTTTTAATTTTATTTTTATATTTTGTTCTATCATTAATGTAATGTTGTGTGTTGTCCTGAATAAAATCTTTTTTCTTTGTTTCTTTCTTTTTTTCTTTCATTTAATATCTCAAAGTCACGTCAAAATCAAAACAATTACTGCTGAAATGATGATTTCCTGTGTGTTTTGGTACCAGTTCCCTCTATGGCTCTGCTTACCGCCTTTGACCACATCATCACTAACCATTGTAAGATTTTTGTCAAACACACTCTCCATTATAAAAATACAAATATTTAACAAACAAAGCAAACCGCGAGATTCACTTTAAAATCTAAATTTAGTTTCTGCGAACCCCAAAGTTGTCGACTAACGTTGTACCATTGTTTCTTTCTAACGATAGTTTAGCTAAACGTGTTGAGCCATTAACATTCCATGGCATTGTAACGGAATTCCTGGTTTCATGATACGCCCCAGATTTGCTTTTGGGGTCAACGTCTATTGTACATCAACTATAGCCTATGAAGGAATTGTTGTTTAATTTATATTTGGGTTTGAGATGCTAATAACTTGCGGTTGATAATAATCCTATTGTGTATCATTTCACAACTAATGCAACGGAGATATTTCCATGCTGTTTAATAGATAAGAAAAACTATTACTTTGTAAGTCTCTACAGAGACAGCATAGCCAATTCCTTCTATGCTTTGTGTGGTTATCACCTTCGGCCAAATCATAACCATGGTGATGAACAAACGTACGTTTTTATTTACAAGAAGTAAATAAAAAAAAACTGATAGAACACGGCTACCTAAATCGGTGATCGTAGAAATTTGAAAGTAGGAAATATACCATGAGAGACCTGGGGGTCAAACAAAGTCAAAGCCATTTCACTGAGAAGGAATTTTTCGATATTCAACCCCAAAGAGGAAAAAATATAAGGGATCGCGAGTAAACTAGCTAGACGTAAAGCTGTAGTAGCTTTGCGTAAATAAATATTTTTTATAAAATACTTATTTTTAAATATTTCTTCATTTTATTTTATCCGTCAATAGGATACAAATAAAAAGTACTAGTAAACAAAAAAAAATGGTAATCCTACTCCGTATTTTTTTTTACTTAGAATCGGGCTAATCAGTAATTAAGCAGGTCATAAAATTGTAATAAACTTCTCGATATAATCAGGTAATAAGATATACCTCTACTGAGCTATTTTTTGCGTCAAAGGCTGGGTGCCTTCTGTAATGTAAGGAGTCACGTATCTCTAATCCCACGCATGCTTGACTTAAATGACAATCTCATGTCTCTCAGAAACGGAGGCCCTGATAAGTTGAATCTCTCGTTAACTTCCTTTGGTCGGAATTATAAATTTCTCATGAGACTTTGTAGTTTGTACGAGATGGTTTATTCGTGCTTCCTTTCAGATTTTTTAAGATATGGTATTATTATCATCATATACGTTTTAAGTAATTATTTCATAGTTTTATAAAAACTCATTACTCCTCTTTTGAAAATTATAGAATTATATATTCATACATCATTCCGGATCACTTAATGTTGTTTTTATAAAAATGAAACCTTTTTACATCACGTAGGTCAATTTGCAAGTCAGCACTCCTATCTTTAACGATCCTACGTGAGGATGTCTCAGTGATGCGATGCTTTACATAAAAGATTCAGGATAATAATCCTCCCCTAGACACCCCTTTACCCTCCCCAGATTGACCGTTGACCTAAAAATGGTGGCGAGAAGAGATTGGTCGCAGAAGACTGAATTGTCATCTCATGCATTAGATAATACGCTAGTAGGTACCTGCTGGAGGTGTTCGGAGCCTTTGGCGTTTAAGTATATTAGGTATATATTCTAGGGTAAGATTTTCATCCTCATATTATTATCCTATTATTATTTTATTATTATATGCAAGAAAATTAAGTCGAAGTCATGTTATGACTACTAGAATTAATCCACATAATGTTCAAAGGCTTATTTTTTGGATGACTTGTTTTACCAGACAATCAAAAAATAATAGTAATGAATAGTAAGTCAGCTTAAGTGTAAATGTTGACTTAGATATCTCTTTTATGTATAATTTTAATGTCTAATTTCTAGTACAATTTTTAATTTTAATATTAGTATAATTTTATAATTTTAAATTTTGTTTTTTATAAATTTTATTTAACGTGCTTATTCTATTAAACTTTTTGATAATCATATAATTCATGTAACTAATAATTTATTGTATTTTTTTTTTTGTAAAGCTCACTATAATTAATTGCATGCTGTGGTAGCCTATAATTGAGGCAACACTTGGAATGTATATATTGGTATATTAAGATAATTTAAGAAAGTGTATGTTTTGTTGGTTGCCCTAAATAAATAATAATTTGCATGTAAGTAAATTATTATACACCATAAATCTAAAAAAAATGTAAAGAACTGAAGCACTATTCAATTAAAATAAAGAGGTATTATGCAGTATCTCCTTAAGCGCGGTTTGATATAAAATCACATGGCTAAAATTAAAAATAAACAAACCTACTGGGAAATGAGGAGGCACCTCGAAAGAGGCCTCGTTATCTTCGACGCCGACGCTTCAAGAAAATAATCAACGGAAAACAAAGAAAACGGTAGGTAAGAGGAATAAATTCGAATCTGAAAGATATTCTACGTGGGACTGATTCCGAGGTTTGGTGACATTGTTTAGTTTCTTTAAGTGTGTATTTGTAGTCTTTGTAAGTTAAATAAACGTTGTTCAGCAAATGTTAGGACGCCCAATAGCGAAATTTAATACGTATATTTTAATCTAGTTTTCTGTTTTGTATTTTGCTTAGGTGTTGTAAGTGAATGGGTTTCATACACCAAAACACATCCCGATATAAAAAAAAATTACTCGATTTTCGTTTACATTAGCTGATTTGCTATTCTTTAGATTTGGGAACTTAAATTAAAACGTAGACGTTCATTCGAGTTAATAACTTGGAATAACACGTCTACGAAGGCAGAGAATAAAAACGTGTTCAGGATTTTAATCACAAGACCCAGGGAAATAAAAAGCAATTTTAAATTTCTCCTGTTTTTGTGCCGGGTATCTGTCATTGCCATTCGTATGGTATTTTTCTTGGTGGTTTCTTTTTCGCTTTGCTTTGAGCAATTGATTGAATGGGAGGTTTGATGTCATTTTGCAGTTTTTTTTAACACGGTTGGATAAAGTGGTACAGCAGTTAGAGCCAATAGATTTCCTTTTATGGTTGTAATTAATGAAATTAGAAAATAAACTTTAATAAACTTGTTGTGGTAAAACCTTTCGGTATGGGTTCTTTAAGTTTGAGTACAAATATTGAATGTATGTACACACCATGATTTGTTTTTTGTTTCACCACGATGAGAAGGAAGAACCAACACAGAATCAAACTGACTCGCAAATTTCTATAAAACTCTATAAAACCAATAATATTAAGTCAAGTTTTGTTTAACTTAAATTATAACTAATTGTGCCCCAAGGTATCATAGGCATCCCTGCAGAAAAGGTATCATAGGTCTTCCAGGGCACGACTTCCAGGGTCAGGATATATATTGAAATATATATCCTTCCTTAGACTAAGGCAGTAAATACGAAGATTCCATTCATTAAAGTTATAAGACGTAATCACTTAAGTGACAAAATTTACCCTGAAAGTTAAGCTATCTAGCCACTAAAATCTTCTCAAGTCATGACAGTTAATACTACTAGGCAGTACTATATTTTAATTAAATGAGTCTCTCTCTCTCTCTGAGTGACTCTCGTTTCATTTATAACGGGTGGACATTTTAGACTGGTAAATTTTATTAGAGATCAAAAAAAAAAATATCTAAATCATATATTAAGTATATTATATTAAGTAGACCTTCGCAGGCACTTATGAAAAGTCTGACTCTAATACCGGTTCGGAAGGTTGCATTTACTCAGAAGATCCGACAAGGAACTCAGCAATTACTCTTTTCAAAACAAGCTTAGATTCATTACATAATATTTACATTCTATTCGCACTGACAACACGTGCCCCAGCTTAATCAATTTAAAAATGTTTCCTAAAAAGAACGACCTAAATTTAAAAAAATAAGCTATAATGCACAATTTTATTTCAAAACAGAGATACTCTACACTATAATAGTTAAACAATAATTATTTTCTTGTTCCATCATAACACACACAAATGAAAGAAGATACAATAGGAACGTGAGTACGAGGTCGGCACGATACGTGGGTTTAAAAACTGCAATTATTGTAGTCATTTGAGAACTTTATGTTAGGGATAGCTTTTAGCTCGAGTGTAATGTATGTGATGGCCACTCCAACAAGTCTATTGATACACAGTTGTATTGAATCATACAATACACAGCAAACACTAGCTGGTAGAGACAACAAGCCATATGCGCTTGACGCGGGCGGGCGCTTCAACTATGCAAATTAATTGCCATGCCACGTACAGTACGCAGAGTGTGGCAAACCTCATTTCTAGATTATCAAGTAACGCCCAATTTTATTATGTGGTGGCTGTAGGTAACACCATGATCTTTTGAAACCAAAATTACATAGTAATTTGTTTTTTATACTGTACCATCGTATCCAGAGACTAAAATGTGAGAACTTAGGACGAGATGCAGTTCTCCTGTATATTCCGAGTGAAATCATTTTTATGTTTTACGTCTTTTCTTCTCAAATTCTATAAATTAGATGTGTTTTTCTTACGTTTTGTTATGTAAAGTAACAAAGATGCGAACAATATCTTTGCGAATTTCTCTGCCAGGCCTTCCTAGAATTTTCGTTTTATTCGTCGCATTTGTGGATATTCAATGATTGAAAAGAAGGATTTATTTCGTATATTTATTTCAAAACGTATCTACACTATCTTCTATATTAAATAAATGTGGTTTTTATATAGAGATGCGGTTTACTTAGAAACATGCTTATTGATATTTGACTAATATATGTTACTAGCAGACCCTCGCGGTTTCACCCGCGTACGGTTTAAATTTTCCGCTTCGAAAACCAATGCACGCCACTGATTATTAGACACAACAAATCGAACACAGATATTTTTACAAATTAAAACTAAAACCATAGAAATAAATATACCTAGAAAGAACGTCGCCATACTACACTAATATACAAAACAGGCCAACTTTTATAGGCTGCTGCGCGTAACAGCTACGTTTTACGCTCCCTCTGCGTCATTCTGCTTGTCATAATGACGTTCATAATGATAGTAGTTGTTAAAATATTCCAATTAAAATCGTGAGAAATTTAAATATTGATCATTATTTTGCATTTTTATTTGATTTAGCCCCTAACAGTTAGAGCGTATTTTTATCGACGCGTGCACAGCTGCGACTCTCTATCTGGATGTATCCTTAATCAAAGACTAAAACCTATATTATACCTACACAAAAAAACGAACTCAAATCTTATTTAATTATTATAACAACAAATGAGAAAGAAATTAAATTAACTACAATCAAAATATTCTAATGAAATAGAGAAAATGTACTTTTTTTTTTGGCGTCACACGGGTGTGTATTTTGCCAATTTCCAGTTATATTATATAAGTTCTAGTCACAATAAATCACTTTCACATAGTCCTCAACTCATGCAGTCAGTCACTGTCCATAAAAGTCATGTTATACCTACAGTGGTGGTCATGTACTAAAACTCTTCACGGACTTTTGAAAAGACACGATTCACATAATTCATTTCATTTCACTTCACTGGTGCAAATGGATTGATCTTTATTGGATAAAATACCACCGATAATATGCAATAAACCTCAAAATACACGAATTTATGTATATAAAAATTTAAACGCAACGTCACTCTGCTAGTTCCCGCCAAAAACTCCGAGAAAATGAACTTCCAAACAAATTTCGAATTCTAATCCGATTTAAATATTCTTTTATATTTGACATTCCAATTTTAAAGAGCATTTCAGTTTCCAGAACAAAAGGCAGATTGAGCGCGCGAAACACGGGCCAAAAAAGCAATTAGGTACAAATTGAAAAACACATACCTGGTATTCGCTTTTGAATTTGTATTTGCTATGTTTAAAATCTGCTGTATGCTAATTTATTTAAAAGAAAGTGTTTTCCGTTAAATAAAGTTTTTTAAACATAGCAAATACAAATTCAAAAGCGAATACCAGTTATGTGTTTTTCAATTTGTATTTGCTTTTTTTGGCCTCGCTCCCGTGTTCCGTTCGCTCCATCTGCCTTATTCTGTAATCTGTGAAAATCGGATTGGGATTTCAAACATGTGTCAAAATAAAAAATGTTATTTAAATCAAAAGTACTAAGGAGTATTGATATCAACTTCGATGAAAATCACCCCTAAAATAACTTTCTTCCCCTTTTTGACCCCGTTAGGCGATGATTTTCAATAAAATACGAAACACATCTTGCATCAATTCTGTTAAGGAAGGTTTATGCAAAATTTGAAGTAGATCGGACCAAGGAATCACGTTGTCCCATACAAACTTTACCCCCGTTTTTCACCCCCTTAGGGGTAGAATTTCGGAAAATCCTTTATTATCTGATGCCTACGTCATACAAAGAACAGACGCTCCAAGTTTCAGGTCTCTACGATCAGCGGTTTAGGCTGTGCGTTGATTGTCAGTCAGTCATTCAGGACAAAGCATTTTATATATATAGACTAGCAGAGCCCCGCGGTTTCACCCGCGAACGGTTTGAATTTTATTGCGCGGAACACTAATTATTTTTACAGCCAATTACACAACAATTTTTTAAGACGCGTCACGGGAAAGCAGGTGCCATTTCTGTGCAGTGGTGTCTTTATAATTTTCGATTTCTACGTCCAACAATGATTTCACCGTCGAGTAATCCTCGAAAAGCGGGAACCTATCACGCGCGGAACATTAAATCTTGGGCTAAAAATCGAGTCGTCTGGCAACGCTGATACAAAGTCACAAATTTACAGTTTCACTGCTCTCAAAAAAAAATATCATAATACCCAAACTTTTTTGGCCTCAACGACACTGAGGTCAAACAATAACAATCTGTACGCTAGATAGGGACAAAGAAATACGCATAGTCTTGCTCACACATAAACGTTTTGACATATGCGTATCTTGGCCTGTCTACCTGTAATTCTCCGTCTACGGTGCAATGCTCTTTAAAATTGGAATGTCAAATATCAAAGAATATTTAAATCAAAAGCACTAAGGAGTATTGATATCAACTTCGATGAAAATCACCCCTAAAATAACTTTCTTCCCCTTTTTGACCCCGTTAGGCGATGATTTTCAATAAAATACGAAACACATCTTGCATCAATTCTGTTAAGGAAGGTTTATGCAAAATTTGAAGTAGATCGGACCAAGGAATCACGTTGTCCCATACAAACTTTACCCCCGTTTTTCACCCCCTTAGGGGTAGAATTTCGGAAAATCCTTTCTTATCTAATGCCTACGCCATACAAAGAACAGACCCTCCAAGTTTCAGGTCTCTACGATCAGCGGTTTAGGCTGTGCGTTGATTGTCAGTCAGTCATTCAGGACAAAGCATTTTATATATATAGATTAGGTAAGTGTACCAATATAAATAACTTAATATATTATTTCATATGGCGAATTTATGTTGAGAAGAATAAAAGTAATTTTATATTAATTATTTAAAAAGAAAGTAAAACAAAAACTGACTGCATAATAAAATGTTTTTTTTTTAAATGTTAAAAAAAATGGTAATTATTTGAGCAAAGTATGTATCAGAGCCCTCTTATGACGAGAGGTTTTAATGAGGCGAAACGAGACCATATTCTTTAATTATGTATTATATATCTGTTAAATAGCAGAAATACTAGCTGTAAATCGTAATATATATTATACGGAGAAACCGAAAATTTAAGCATTCAGAACACAAGAAACTTGTATGATACAAATATCACTGCTTATTTTCAGAGTTAGTCTGCTTATTAAAACCACGTAGGATCATATTGTGTTTCATTCTAATACTCTAAGGACGAGTACCTAATAGAAATTAATAAAATAGTTTTATTGCTTCAGGACAAAATAAACAAGGTTATCTACAGAAAATATTGATTGCACTTTTTTTTGGTTTTAAGTTGATTTGGTGGTAACATCTTGAAAAAAAACCTTTGGAGTCATTCCAAGCAATCCAATTCCGCAACTAGTAAGTGCTTTTGCACTGATTGACAACAGTAGGTACCGACCAATCACCTCATCAAAAATGTTAGTGTGTCCTTGACTTAAGCCAATTAGAGCGCATTGTCGGATTATATTTCAAACAAGATGAACGTGGGTTTCGGGTTGTAAATACCATACACTACTACTTACATGCAACCCATATCCCCTGGTGTAACTGTATCGCTCATTGTGGGGGCTGTGTATGGGAAACCCTTCCCATTCACTCACTCTACCTTCTCAGATGAGATGTTGAAATGATTTTGCCATAATACTTTTTATTTACATAAACGACCAAACAATTTCTTCTAAGTAACAAAGAAATATAAACAATAAAGACATTTTGGGTAAGTACATCGTATCTTTGTAAACTGTGTTTAGCACTTCAGGATATGGTTAGAATATACCCTGTAGGCAGGTAGGCTTATGTAAGTCTTTATAGTAGTATTTGCCCATAAAAAAGGTCTCTACCGCTATTCGCATGATATCGCAAAGGTTTTAGATGTTTGAAATGTGTTACTATGTATTGAAGGGTTATTGAATGTCGATCACATTATTTTATTTACTACTTTACTCTGATGTCACGATACGGTGAATATTTTACTAGTTAAGAATTTCCAAAAGCAATGGACTCGTTAAAATCTTTCTCTATTAGGTACTGCTCTGTTTTACATTGTCAACTTGAAGACGATAATATAACAACTAAACTTCTCAAAATTAATTCAAAGACCTGAAAACAGTCCCCAAACGCTATCAACTTACCTGCTTTATTAAGAATACCCTTCTAAGAGTTATTTTCTTTTTGTAGTTCCTTTGAACTTGGAGTTTTTTCCCTTACCTATTGGATCGTTAACTTAAGAACCAGCGGATACTAACTCTTTTTAGAAGACGTCCTTTTGATGTAAAAAAGTTTTATTAAAACTTTGTGTTTGAACTTTTTATAAGACATTTCCGTTAAACTTTTTACGAAAGTACATAAAGGGAGTGGAAATAAATATTCTAGTGGAAGTAAATTACAATAATGAACGTACTAATTTTTACCCCGCGATTTCACTCACGTAGGTACCCGGTTTTTTAGTACGATTAAGTAGGCAAACAAGCATACGTTCCGCCTGGTGGTAAGCGGTTACCGTCTTTGGCCGCATATGCTGAGACGCTTGCAACACCCGAGACCTTTCTTTCCGACCTTTCTCTCCTCCCAACGAGCTCTGGAGCTCTGGACCTTACTCAAGCGCAGAAACACAACATTGTCATTTAGCTACAGTATTCTATAAGGTGGAGGTACTTCCCCAGTCGAGTTGCTCTTAGAGCGATAAAAGCTATGCTCTACCTCTCCTAAAAATACTCTCAATAAGTAGCTACCTAATATATTCTGAGATAAAAAGTAGCTTTTTTTCCATATCATAGACTAAGGCCAAATTTCCTCGCAATTAGTTGTTCCGTCGCAGCGTCACGAGGTAACAAATAAATAAACCGACAACAAATGTACTTTCGCATTTATAACATTAGTATGCTATGGTAGTATGATAATAAAGCCATCTATTGTTTAATTCACATTATCTCAGTCAAACATTTATCTGAAAATAGTGCCATGGCTGTAATGTATTACATAGATACAAATTCACAAACAAAAACGAGCTCATAACTATCCCTGCGTAGCGGATAAGAAAAAACTATAATCCATTTGGAGTTTTTTCTTAAATAAACCCAGAGCTGAATGGTCGTTATCGGGGATCCTTCCACATGTGTACGTGATAAGAAACAGTGAAGAGATGGTTTCCTGTCCAATTTAGTTTGTAGAGCTTTTATTGTTTTGTATTTTAGCCCCTTTATATAAGATCTCATGGTCATAAACAAAATAGGATATTCTAGATACACTAATTCATATAAAACCTACTTTTTCCATTTCTTAACTCCGTAGGACTACCAAAATACTTTAGTAGAAAGAACAAGACAGCTAAACGAGATCTCGTAATTCTCAGAAGGTCTTACAAAATCGTTTGGCAGTTAATAGTCTTACCCTTTTACTTAATAATTCACCCTTTACTTAATATTTTCACCTAGGCTACATTTTCATTATCACAAGTTCAATTACGGGTCATTCAGTCGCTATTTATTTATTCTTATTGTCTTCCCTTAGCCTTATCCTTTCGTGCCTAGAAATCTTGATATTTTGTACCCCAGGGTAGGTATCTATGTAAATAAATTTAGCTCAAACAACAAAATTATCTATGAACTAGTTTTAATTCGACGCTTTTTAACCGACTTAAAAAAAAGGAGGAGGTTCAGTATTCATTTGTTTTTTTTATGTTTGTTACCTCATGACTCCGTTATTTATTAACCGATTTGGAAAATTATTTTTTTGTTTGGAATAGTACACTTCCCGTTTGGTCCCATTGTCATCAGATCAGGATTTGATTACTTCTTAGTGTACTTTGAAGTTTAAGTTTTTTGTTAAACAGTTTTTTTGTTATTTTTGAATTCACCATAATAATAAACGTTGTTATACGAGGAACAAGGAATTGAAATAATAATATTTCTCGCTTACAAATTATTTCAAAAAGTTAATAAAATAAAAGTGTTATAAGAAAATACAATATAATAAATTTCAAGGAATAAACCACAAATCATTAAGATAACAAAGATATTCCGTCATAATTTACAAGACTGTATATATTTAAGGCGCCGTGTGTTCATAGATTAGCAAAAATGCGTTTGTTTGATTCGGTTTTACGTAAAGAAAATGCAATAGTTCTAGCTCGGAAAAAATATATGTAAAAGTTGACAATATTTCCTAAGGTCCAGCGAGCTCCAAAACACGATTGCAATAATTTTACTAGATAGAAAAAAATCGTAAAGTTACCCCTTTTTATTACTTTTATTGCGTTTTATGGCTATAATAATCAGAATTTTCAGAAGAAAATTATACTAAAATAATAGTCATAATATGGTCTATCGCACTACGTTTTGTTTTTTTTATTTTATTTCTTTAATTTTACACAAATCCAAAATACCTATAAAATTCATCGTCTCGCGGTCAGCGGTGGCCCACTCAGTCGCGCTGGAGCGCTTGTGGAGGTCGGACCTATGCCAGATTTCTCGCCGAGCGGTTGAACTTGCTTTCATAACATTTCGATACACCATTTTTGTGCGTATTGATAGTAATCATTATAGATATTTGATTTTTTATTGCCGCGTTTCGTTCGAGAGTTAAAACATTCGTAGAAAAAAGTCGTAACTAAAATATAAATGTTTTATAGTACTTATAAATTATTATAAGTAGGTAATATTATTATTTATTTATAATTTGATCTTTCTTTTCAATTGAAACATGAAAATATTCAAATGACAAGTTACAATCACTTTTGTTATTTATCAAATTGGGGATCCGTCAAAAAAATTATGACCAATTAGGGTTCCGTGGGAACCGCTTTATTGTATAGCTATATAGTTAAATTGTGTGTGATTCAATATGGGCAATAAGATAAATAAGAAGAGAAAACAACTTTTTAATTAAATAATATTATGATTTATCAAAGATTAGAGTAGGTGCTTTAAAAATAATTAAAAAAGCTTTTAGGTTACGTACTACCAGTGCGCGATAAATTGAGACCCGAGTCACAGTCACAGTCGCGCTGTAGCGCACGTGTTGTAGACTTGTAGTACACACGGCTACATATCAAGCGATGCATTTCCAGTATAAGCTGATCTCGCATTGTATAGGAATTCCGTACAATAAGAGTTCAGCTTATATTGGAAATATATAGCTCATAATCTGTAGCCACGCGTACAAAACGAGCGCTATCGGGGAAGTACAGGGGAAGCGGGCAGATGAACGTGGGCCTCAACGCGAACGGGTAGTACATACGTTTTATTAAAAATTTTATCAGAAAATTTGTAACTCACATTCATTTCTTTGTATCAATTCTTTTTTTTTTGTATTTTTTTTTATTCTGGAATTGGAAAAATACCGAAAATTCGTTCTATGTATTACTTCCGTGTAGTTTTCTAATTTCCTTTATTTTGCAAAAATACCGCTAGGAATTATATTTTTGTGACTTGAAAATAAATCAGAAAAATTTATAAAGGCACAAAGAAGTGTATATACTTTAGGGCATGTAATATCAGAAGGTTTTCAATTCCGATATTGATTTCCGAATTAATTTTATCGGATTTCCATATGAAGGAAGCTTGCTTAGAAGGCTGGTGTGCCAGACCCTATCGAAAGCCTTAGAAATATCGAGGGAAACGGCAATTGCTTCCGTGTCTCTCAATGGCTTCTCTTCAAAGATGTGTGGCATATACAAGAAGATCCCAAGTAGACCGTTTTTGGCGGAAACTATACTGTCGGTCGCTGAGGAGTTCGTTATCTTCAAGGTATGCCAGGAGCCTCCGATTCAATACACGCTCCATAGTCTTGCAGAGTATGGAGGTGATCGCAATCGGTCGATAGTTTGTAGGATCGGCACGGCTGCCCTTCTTAGGCATAGGTTGCACGTTAGCAAGCTTCCATACTTTCGGAATATAACCCATTCGAAGTGAGAGGCGAAACAGGCGTGTCAAGACAGGAGACAATTCGGGCGCAGGACAATGGCTGGAATGCCGTCGGGACCACTGGCTTTATTCACGTCTAGAGCGCGTAGTACCTTTACAACCTCCTTTTGTCGGATACGGATGACCGGCATTTGGCAGTTGCAAGTGGGTAGTGGGGGTGGTGTTTGTAAACCAGCGTCTAGACATGAATTCTCCGCGAATAGAGAGGCGAACAAATTGGCCTTATCACAGCAGTGTAAGCTAGTGATCCATCAGGCTTCAGCAATGGCGGCAGCGACGGGCGGCAGAAATTGGTCGCGACCGATTTGGCAAGGGACCAGAAAACTTTACTCCCAGAGGGGTAACATGATAGCTTTTTTCCGATCCGGCCAACATGGTTGAAACGCGCCTTCTTCGGTGCCTTTTCGGAGGAGGCTTTTTAGGTTAATTTCTAAATTTTTTCTTAATTTTTACAAAATATAGTGATAAGTAAAGATATACATCTGTAATTTCTTGATGATTATAACAAGTTTATTGAATAAAGGTGTTTTATTTTAAAACTCAATTCCGTAACTAATTCTGAAATTGGTTCCGGAATGAACGCATAGTCCAATATTGAATTTCACAACCGGGGTTTAAAACCATTGCAATATTGTTGAGAAACATATCTAATAGTTCGTGTTTTATTTTAAAACTCAATTCCGTAACTAATTCTGAAATTGGTTCCGGAATGAACGCATAGTCAAATATTGAATTTCACAACCGGGGTTTAAAACCATTGCAATATTGTTGAGATACATATCTAATAGTTCACATTATCCGGAATCCCGGACTAATTTTCATGTACTAAAAGTGGAAGATATTTTTTGTTTGTTTGTTAAAACGGGCCAATAACTAGAACTACCAGTCGGATTCGAAAAACTCTCACTAATAGGAAGCTACATTATCCCCGAGTATTATAGGCTACTTTTTATCCCGGAACAGCTATTTTTCACATATTTCAATTCCGTATCGTAATTCCGATATCCATAAATTTTTATTATAATTAATAATTTATATCATATAGGTATTTAGCTTTTCCGGACTTATATTAAATATTAAACACGGAACCATGGCTCCAACCCCTCAAAAATATATATCGGCAATAGTTTTGCTAATTTTTTCTGTTCTTATTCCAAATCATCTAGAAACGAAAAACCGTTCACAAGGTGCTAATTCCGAAACTAGTTCTCTGGTATCGGAACTCATTTCCGGAATTGAAAACTTTCCGATACTGCATGCCCTATTTCGAACAACATAAATGTCATTTTATGACTTTGTTGTGCAAACGAATATTATGTACCTATTTTGCAATTATTTATGTAAGTAGATTTTTGCATTGCGAAGTGATACTATTTTATACTAAGTACCTACTTATTTTATTCAAACCTAGACACAAGACATAAAATGTATGACCTTTCTTATAAATAAGACATAAGTATCGTTCTTATAATGCGTAATAGAACTATAAGTATTTAGACAATCAAAAGCATAAATTGAAATTTTCGGAATCTGTAACAACCAGAATAAGGATTCCGACAGAATACGGACGCCGGCGGACTGCGCGGGTAGTACGCGGGGCGCCCCGAATTGAGCGCCGTCTTCACCGCTGCTTCACCCCCTCAAATGTGCGAAAAGTGTCTTCACACAGCGCCTTAAGCTTACGTATTATTGCCAGGATTTAGCCGAACACTGAATATTTATCAACGGGTGACACTTCGCTCATGAATAATCATTATAATATATCGTCTAGCATAATAGGTATCTATGTTATAATATGAGAAAGTAATCTAAGTATTATAGCAAGTGATATGACAATATTTAAATTCAGTCAAACATAATAATTTCCATTATCAATCGAAAAATATTTATTATTTTTGTATATCAGCCCTCCTAGACAAGACGGTTGTTGACAATCGTTATCGTTAGTAAACGATCAACCTTTGTATGGGAGTGACATAAGAGATTATTAATTATATTATAATCACGTGATATTTCGATTTGAAATGTCAATCTCAAACAAAGGTTGATCGTTTACTAACGATGACGATTGTTGACAACCATCTTGTCTAGGGTCCGAGTGTACGTTACGGCCTGGAATAAAATAGGAATAAATAAAAAATTTCTCAAAACAACTTTACCTAGATTCCTTAAGCACGCAAGTAAATCTGCGGGGCGGAAGCTATTTAAATAAAAATATTACCTATATCGACATAAAACCAAAAAAAACCAAAAATAACTTTTACGAGCACTGAGTTGGTAATACAAAGCCTGATCATGCCTTAAAAGTTGTATAGGTACAGTTTCCTGCAAAGTAGCGGATTATCAACCAAAGCATGTGTAGGTAAAAGCCGAAAATACTACCTATAATATAGATTTGTAGGGATCAAAGTTTTGCTATTTTGGGTTATTCTAGTTTTTTGCTTGAACTAACGATGGAAACTATTTTATGCGTATTCTTTATTCTACGTATAGACTAATAAACGTGTCCCACGAATTAGCATTAATTGGAATAGACATAGCACTCTAAGAGCTACCCGAGTCACCCCCATTTTTAGTAAAAATATTTTTATATTCAATATTTTTTTATTGCCCAATGGTTCTCAATCTAGGGTAGCGAATATTTATGTATTACTCGGATCACTATTCAGCTGCTTTAGAAAAATAAATCACACATGTATATCTCCACTATTCAAGTTACTATGATCAAAATTATCATAGAGTTTAGTTAAAAAACATGAAAAATGTTCATAACTCGAATTTCGCGAAACATGCATGGGGATTATTCGGGTATCCCCCGGACATTCGGGGGTTCCCCTAAAGATTGTGGCACTTCCCTTACAATATTACAAGGTGCTCTATCTCTGGACTTCCGATTGGCACTATTTTTGGGACAACCTGTTAAACATACATAAAACATAATATATTACACCTTGTCTTCAAAATTGATCGAGACCTCCGGAGACCAGCGGGCGGGGAGCTTTTTCCGCCAACGCGTCAGCTTGGCTATCCAAAGAGGAAACGCTGCCAGCCTTCTGGGAACCTTGCCGTTAATCGGAAGCAGCGGCAGGCTTGAGGAAATTTTCTATATATAGATTATATTTTGTAAATATTGATTGTATTTTGTACATATTTGTTGTAAATAAAAATCTCTGAATGAAAAAAAAAAAAAAAAAAAAAAAAAAAAATATATTACAATATACCTACAATATATATTATAAATACAATTTAATGGTACCGGTACGTGTTATATGACCCTGTTTGCTTTGATCAAAAGGTATGTTAATTCATATCTAGACACGCGGTAGCGTGTCAAGCCAAGTTCAAGACAAAAAAAATACAACCGAATTGAGAACCTCCTTTTTTGATGTCGGTTAAAAAGAGAACTGGCGAGCAGCACCGTGTGCATATTACACGAACCATTTGGAGTGAGTTTTGATTCTCTACAAAATCTTTTGGTATTAAAATAGATCTGTTTTAATCAGTTGTTACGTGTAATATTAGTTTTTTTTATTGCAAATATTTTAGTACACAAACGAAATAACTAAGGCGACAAAGAAAGAAAATCACAACTAATTTAATTTAATTATGAATAACAGTAGTAGCAAATACATTACATTGAGAAGAAAAATACATTTCATATAAGAAAATTATTTAATGAATTTGAATTTTCTAGGTAAAAATACTACTGTATACTAAAAATATTCATTTTCTTTTAGCAAATTCCCTTTATAGTGTAAAATTACTACATGTTTCTTCAGGATGGTAAATAAAATGACTAAATTCTAATAAGGTAGAATGTACACAGGCTTCATTTAACATAGTTCTTATTGTCTTGGGTTATCCGCAAGGACTTAATATGGGCCGTTTTCCTCTAACTAAATACTAAGTCATGTTTATTAGTTAAAATGACAAATGTTTCATTTATAGAAAGCTAACGTTAACTCCTGTTTTTATTTGTTTAATGCCTATTTTTATTTATTTAGATTTGTTTGTTAATCAGTTAATAATGTAATACAAACGTCCTTCATCCACGAATACCTTAATTTGCATTCTTAATTTTAATTTAAAGGTTATCCGTATTAAATTAAATAGTGTTGTTAGCAAGGCTATTTCAGAATTCATATTGTTGTGGGGAGAGCGCTGTTTGCTGAAATACAGGTTTATATCTAGTTCGGCCGTACATATCAATTTCATAATTTTGTCAGCAAAATGTTATTATTATAACACAGTTTACTACCATTTCACGATAAAATCTTTGAACCAGCGATGAAATTTGGCACTTAAATAGCCTATGCTATAGAAAGAGACGTGTCTTTGTAGTAGGTGAAAACGTGAGGGACAGCCAATTAACTAACTTATATTTTTTCAAAATTTATATGTCAAATTAAATAAATAAAAGAAATATATTGTAAAAATCTTAATAATAAATACAAGCTCAATTTTAAAATATATTGATGTTTAGCGCTAATAGAATAATTATTTTCATCTGTAAGTTAATAACATTTTCACCTGTAAATATTTTGTCAGTTCACGCACAGTGTCGTTCATTAGGGGCTACGTATTTCGTTGCGAGGCCTTCATCAAAAAGATAATCAGAGTTAAAAGGAAGGACAAAATAATTTAATTTTGTGGATAACAACCGAATAGATTGGATGTTGGCAACGTGGCGTGAATATTGAGATCAACTGTCAACAATAGGTTTCATGTTTTAAGGCTTTGTCTCTGTAAAACATGATAATAATGAGATACGCGCTTTATCCATTTTTTGTTTTGTTCTGTCAAAAGAATACAAGTGAAGTTTTTTTAATTTCCTTTAGGTGCAGCACAGATGACAGACTCCGTGCCGTACTTTTTAGTATGTGAAACTATAACCTATACGGTATACTAACCGGGACGATTCATTTCAGGTAAGTATGTAGTTATAGATGCGTAGACACAATTCTATACAGTAACGCACACGACGCGCAAAAAGTCTGCGAAAGAATAGGAAGTTCTCAAAATCTCTATTTCTTCTACTTTTTCTTTATTTATAGTACAAAATAATACATCGCAATCTCTGCATTTCCATAGCATGTACGTCCTTAGCTAGAGTTCCGCCGACAGACTGATCGAAGATGTAATGTTCGTTGTGTTGTGTGCTTTGAATCTGAGAAAAATCCGTGACGAACTTTTTTGTGTACCTTAGACTCCTTCGCAAAAAAAGTCTGTCATCTGTGCTGCACCTTAACGTTTTTTTAAACTCTTTAATCTTCTATCTTCTATATATATTATAAAAATGAATTTCTGTTCGTTAGTCTCGCTAAAACTCGAGAATGGCTGGACTGATTTGGCTAATTTTGGGTTTGAACTATTCGTGGAAGTCCGGAGAAGGTTTAAATTAAGGGTAGGGTAGGGTATTACGCGAACGAAGTCGCGCCGGGCAGCTAGTAAACTTATAAAAGTTCAGCTCTCATTTTCATAAAATATTTCGGTAGCTATGAATTTTCGTTATTAGTTGTTTATTAAATCATCCGTTAAGTTGCCTTTTTTGATAAATAAACATAATAACTATTGCCAACATATAAAATACAAACATTCAGAAAATAAAGCCAATGTTTTAGTACCTGGATACGTTGAAGTTTCTAAATATATTCAGAGAAAATTCTCTACTTTATCACGTCTCAAAAGAAGCTCCCTTTATTTCTCACCCAAAACTTTACTTCATTTGACATTCATGGGGCATAAGGATCTAAATAGTTTCAGTGAAATATGTTGAGACATAATTCACTTTTGCGTGTCCGCAGGACAGTAAAGTTTACCGTGCTATTATACGTTACAGTTAAGGTAATACATAAATTATGTACTAGCTGTTTTCCGCGGTTTCACCCGTATTCCTTTATTGATAAAAAGCCAATAAATCCATGAAATACATGCCACTGTATGTATTCCGTTACTCACTAGTAACGGTGTTATGGGGAAAATAACGTTATGAAACATTGAATACTTTACTCCACTCGCATTTTCACCGGTAAACTCGTATACGAACGTATTTCCGAACCACTATTGCCGACCGTTCTTGACCTCAGTAAGCTAATTTAGGGAAACAAGAGTTCTCGGGTTTGATTCCCATAGGAGCAACAAATTTATAAAATTCCTTCATACCACTGGGTAAGGCTAGGCTCTACTTAACATATTAAAATTGTTCCATAGCAACCACTGCAATAATAAACGTATCTTGGGTAAGGAAGGTTTGTTAAAGTATCCATCTAATTACCACTGCATAGATTAAGATCTTATAGCTCGAAAATTTTACAAACAGTAGCATATATGTGGGACCGTATACCTAAGTTTTCAGATAGACACACAATACTGAAGAAATATATTGAATACTAGCTGTCTTGCGCGGTTTTACCCGCGTTCCCGTGATAAAAAGTAGCCTATAATACTCGGGGATAATGTAGATTCCTATTAGTGAAACAATTATTCGAATCCAACTGGTAGTTCCAGTGATTAGCCTGTTTAAACAAACAAACAAAAAAGTCTTCTGCTTTATTGTATTAGTATAATTAAAGCAAGTCTAGCAAAATCTAGGTTTTAAATATATCCATCACTTTCTAACGTCGTATAACAAAAACAGTGAGGAGTACCTTTAAAGCTGGGTTTTACTAGACTTTGGCTTCAACCATCTCATGTAATAAGACAGATGTAGTTGATAAGTAACTATATTTATCATTTAATGGTAAAACTATAGATTAACGACGTTAGTTATAATTTACTTGGCAACTCTTCTTGGCAAGTCTTTTTCTTTGGACACTCTTCTTATGAATAGTTCTGGAAATGGCCATACACAATACAGTACAATAAAAATCTAGACAAAATATACCAGTTACGTGAACTGCAAACTATTCGACAAACCTCGGCCTCAAAGGAGTTTAATTATCAACAAATGGTTTGAAAATCTATTGTTTCAATATTATACCCACATCATTTTACAAACTAAGTAAATGTGAAGGGGGTATACAAGAAATAATAAAATTTTAAAAAGATTATAAAAGTGATGTTACAAATTTTACTATTTTAATAAAAAAATACGTTGTAGGACGGTTTTATCAACGTGTGAATATTTCGTTGTTTGTTATTAATTGAATTACTTTAAAATATTGAGTAAATCAAATGTTGGTACCTCTTGAAAAATTTCATTGGATGATTACTTATTATTATTATACAGAATTAAAGTAGCTAACGAATTTTTTTTACCTAGTATCGTATTTGTTTCAACTGTGTTAACTAAATAGTAAATATAATTTTACCAGTTTTACAAATGATTTTAGAAAATTACCGTTAACAATAACAATCACTAATTTAATAAAGCTGAACAGTTTTTTTGTGAATATTTACATACAGATTGATTCAAAAATGTCCTGGGACATTCCTCACTCACGGTCATCCCAAACTAAGCAAAGCGTGTTCTATGTAAACCAAATACTTAAGTGATATACTAGATACATATACTACTTTTTGTGTGTAAATTATACATTTTCCTCGAGTGTTATAGGCTACTTTTTATCCCACAAATACCTACTAGAATCAGAATATGGAAGATAATCTGGCTAAATAAGTTTTTAAACTAGTTTAATCCACACAACAGTTTGCTGCTGCAAACTCAAATTAACTTTGTCTGCTCGAGCGCTTATTAAATTCATTATATCTTATAAGAAAAACTGCAATTAGCTAGTAGAGGAAAGAGCTTTGGGTAATGTTATATCTTAACTACTTTCAGGGCTGCCTACTTCAAAACTGTATTAAATTGCTGTTTGTTCCTCTTTACTAGGAAACTCACTACTATTTAACGGATCGCTGAGTACCTGAGCACCTAACTTAGGTTTTACGGTGGGTGAACTTTCATTATTAGTGAAGAGTAGAATTGTATATTTTATTATATTATTTGGTGATAAAGTTGTTGCCGCAGTCGATTTCTGGATGAGGCTCAAAAATATTGGTGAATTGTGCTGAAGTGCAGTTGCACTTCAGCACAATTCACCAATATTTACTGATTTATTTGACTAGAGACAACTGTCTCTAGTCATTATTCACTTTCTCTCTCTAGTCATTATACTTTTCTATTAGGTACGCTTTAATTTATACGTAAATGAGCATTTATCTGTTGTGGTAATTACTAGAGAAAGTAGGTAGGTAGTTGAGAGCTCCATTAAGCGTATGTTATCCGGGTACTATTTTTCGTAATTAACCAGTAAAGTATATACGTATAGCTTATCGCATTGGTACTGATTTTTATCGATCGATCGCACCGTAGGAGCTCTAAGTAGAATAAATTCGGATAAAATTTTTGTTCCCGTTTGAGCCCCTCGCTAAAATATTTATCGGTGCTCTAAAGGGAATACCATTGGTGCTCTAAAAATCGGTGTTCTAACGAGAATACAGAAGCGTTGGCTAAAAGTTTTTTTTTCTTTTTTAAAGTGCTTTATTAAATATGATAATATCGCTCTGGTAAATTATACACAAAGTAGAACATAAAAAAGCTACTAACTACACTTAGTTAATAACTATTTCATAGAAAAGTCTTGAATTGAGACTGAATTGTATCGCAATATGAAATGTGTGAAATCGCAGTCTAAACGTTCTTGTGATAATAATTGCACTGGCGTCATAATTTGATACTGTAAGCCCACAATATTGTGTGCTGTTGACATTTTCAGATATAAAGGCTCTTCTAATTTCCAAGAACCTAAATAATGCAGGTAAATAGACCCTAACTAACTCTACTAAAGTGTATTTCAAAAATAAAGAGACTTAAGCTTATGCTATTGTGTGAATGAAATGAATCAAATATGCTTTATTGTATACACTGACATAGTACAAATAACAAAAGTAGGTATTACACATTAAGTAAGTTATACAATATAGTGTATCATCATCATCAGCCTATAATATCCCACTGCTGAGCACAAGCCTCCTTTCACAAGTGAACAGTGGAGGTAGGCTAGTGGTCAACCTACTATTGGAGTTTTTAAGCCGCCTAGAAGGCCTCCAACTAACTTAACGACTATCACAATTAAGTGATAAGCTTTAACGTTATTACACAGAAAAAACAAATACTGAGCAACATAACTAATAACAAATAAACGAGGTATGAGAGCGCTCGTGGTGTAGCATGATTAGCCGTTCTTAATCGATCGGCAAAGTTAAGCTACGTCTGTCGTGGTCGGTACCTGGATGGGTGACCGTCTAGTGGTATGTCATATCGAGCGTTTCCGTGCTTCGGAAGGCACGTAAAGCCGTTGGTCCCGGTTATCACTTAATTGTGATAGTCGTTAAGCTAGTTGGATGCCTTCTAGGCGGCTTGAAAAATTCCAACAGTAGGTTGACCACTAGCCTACCTCCACCAATCCGCAGTGGGCACGCGTGGTGGAGTATCTGCCCATTCCCTTTCACCCTCATTTGTGAAAGGAGGCCTGTGCTCAGCAGTGGGACATTATAGGCTGATGATGATGATGATGATGAGGTATGAGAACAGAAATCCTTTATACACACAATTAATTTAACCTACTTGCACAAATACAGTGCAGCTTCCTAAGCGGTAATGTTGCAGTACAGTATTACTTCGTAGCCAACGCCTATTGCGTTGATTTCCCAGAGGTGCTAAGCATTTTGTCACAGTCTATTTGCTATGCCACTCACGAACGTATATTACTTTGAGTTAAAAACAAAGTGCTTATTTTATCCTTGTTTGACGCCGTTTTATCTCACAATGGATTAATAATAATAATATTCTGAGACATCTTCACACACAGCCATCTGATCTGGATAACGATATACAACTTGTAAATATATACACAAAATAAACTAATATGTTCATGTATACAAATGTTTGTCACTTGGGAATCGAAACCAAGAGGTGGCAGTTAAGGTTAATCTTCACGCCAACCTGCCGTTTCATTCTCGTATACTACATCTAGAAGGTCCCAGTGACCCCAGACTTCATGGGAGCTCAGCCAACTTAGAACTCTACAATGCGCAGTCACATCGCCGCACTCTTTCATCTAAACGATAAAACGATAGTTGCTTAGTTAAAAAGAGTATCCTGTATGCATAACAAACATACCTCTTTCAGTTGTCAGCACGCTGCATCGAACTATAGGCTTTTAATACTTTAAAACCCTCTCCGAGTCGTTTTACCAAATACCAAACTACATTGAAGCACAAGCACAATCCTTTTTGCAAATCTAGCCTTGTCCCAATATTTGTAACGGCAAAGGCAAACATGAAATAAAAGCCTCTATGAAATTGAATGAGGGTAAAAGTAGACGTAGACATATTCCCTCCAACGTTTCAGGGACACGTAGGGAACTCTTTGTATTTTCAGAATTTTACATATTGTTTTAGTAGGCAGGGTAAGTAAAAGTCGTTGAGAAAAGTTTTGATGAACAAAATAATGAAAATTAAATATTAGATTTCAAATTATAAATTACTAGTTGCAACCCGCGGTGTCACCCGCGTACCTGGGAGAGATATTGCTTTCCCGAGATAAAAAGTACACTATGTATTAATCCAGAATATAGTTATCTCTATCAGAATGCCAAATTTCATTGGAATCCTTTCAGTAGTTTTTGCGTGAAAGAGTAACAAACATCAATACATACAAACATTCGCGTTTATAATAAAGATAAGGATAGTGCGTTGTGAAAAGCACATATTATTACGTATAGTAGATGGTAACATTCTGATAATTTGTGGTGATTTGAACTCTTATATCGTCATATTGTGCAATTTCTACAATGGCTTAAATGACTTGAATGATTGACATTGACATATTTAAAAAAAATAGATTTCATTTTCTAGTTTGTTTTTTCGACCCGAAATAACTGTATCCATTTGTACTTTAACTCAACTTTTCATCATTATATCGCGTAATTCTATTTTTTTTTTATACCACTAAGGTGGCAATCAAGCATACGGCCTGCCTGATGGTAAGCAGTTACCGTAGCCTATGGACGCTTGCAACACCAGGGGTATCCCTCGTGCGTTGCGGACCCTGAAGAAATATCTTCACGCCCTTTTTGAAGAACCCCATGTTGGGAAAACCACGGCGGGGAGCTGATTCCACAGTCCGAGCGTCCGCGGAAGAAAACTCCTTTGAGCCCGCACAGTTCGAAACAAATCTGGTTTAAATGGGTGAGGATAATGTTTCTTTTGTGGTAAATAAAGTACCTACATGGCTCTTGTGAATTTAAATTTTACGTTTTGTTTTTGTAATTATAGTAAGTACTCTGTACTCTTACTAGCAAGTACTAAGTTAATCAAATTAACTAAGCTATCTGAGGAAACTTTTAAATGGCTTTTGTATAACTATATGTATCTGATTATTGTAATATTAGCGGTAAGTTTTCTTTAAAAATCATAAAATAAAATAATAGCTAATCGAACTCTGGCAAGAACTTACCCACTTATTATTTACCTGCAGCGATGCTACCTCTTTTTGACTTCATAACCACTGTCAAAATTTCTTCCATTGAATCGTGTCAACAATGTGGTACTCCAAGTTGTTAAACCGCTTCAGTCTTCTTTTCAGTTGAACATTTGGACCATTAAGATGTGGAAGAGTTCTCCTTTAAGGTTTAGTTCGCAATATCATTTTAAAAGCGCTATTCATGGTTGATAACATTTGCGATTCTCCTGGTAGTCTTCTGAAACCTATGAATAGCAGCTACAGCAGGCAGAGAGGAAAGCCAGCGCTGAACACTAAACCCATTAATCTCTTTGGTATAAAGGCATTTCTAAAATGTTATGCTAGTATTGGCAACGTAATAATGCATTATCAAAACTTGGAATTCAAATTGTTTCTATTCTTGGCACCGTCATACGGAACTCGGTCAGGAAACTCGATCATTCGCTCGAATAACCACAAACATAATACGGATTACCTTTCTTGACTTTCCCATGAAAAAAAAGGTTTTAAGCCACGTTTCTAAAGAATCTTATATTTTTCCAGAAAAATAAACCCAGTATTTTATTCCAGGAAATCTGAGACCTATGAGTTTTTATGTTTAACCGCAATCTCACAATGGTAAGTGATAATGTGGCCGAAAGTGGTAAGTAAGTACACAAAGCCTAGAAGGAACTGGCTCTCATGTGCAGCTGTAGCTGTGTGTGATAGGTGCCAGGTGGGTACTAAAAAGTACCATCATGCTATGGTTTTCTCATAATGTTTTCCTTCACCGAAATGTCAAGATCATTGTAGGATTCGAACCCGGGACCTGCGTCTCGGCATCCTACGTCACTACCACTGATCTATCATCGCCTTAAAAACTTATCGCTTAACTTCATTTAAAGCCATTTCCTAATTTATATTCATGATATTAGCATGTCTGGTCAATCACATACATTTTATAATTAGTGTAGAATTCACACGTAAAGATGTCGCTACAGAGATCGTATGGACGGATTGAAAATTAATTCTTAGTCAAAACGCTATTAATTCACTTTTTATTGAGATTTATTGCAAAGGAATACAATTTGATAATAATAATTTAATTTAATTATTTTTTTAAACTCGTATTTTCAATATTTGCAATTTATTTAATTTTATTTAAATCTTTCGACCTTACATAGATGGCCTTACCGTCGATTATTTTTATTTCTTTTTATCGTCTAGGACCGAAACAATCAAATAATAATAAAATAAATCTAATATTAACCTGTTTCTAATAAGCAGAGACTTCAACGGTAAATAAATATAGTCTAAATATTTTGAAATCTAAAACGATTATTTTTAAAAGTACAATGGGCAGTTTCGTACCAATTGTATTTCATTTGTTTTTATGGGCTTAAGTCTGTATCTAGCTAGTGCAGGAAAACGTATAGTGGTTTCATTTATTCAACAAAATATCAAATATGAACAATTATTAAGTCTTTTGTGGTCAAAAGGATTAAAGCCATTCGTAAATCACCGACCCTGCTCACAAAATTTATGGAGAATCGGATGAGTAATTTGACCTGTAGTGGAGAACAGCCGGTTATCTGGACATACATACGAAAGCATTTTTGTCCAAGCTGAAACGGAGACTCTTCGCTTGCTCGGTATTAAAGTGATTTTTAAAACATATAGAAGATTAAGAAATTGCTATCTTGACCTATTTTTAATCGTTCCCTAATCAGGGCCGGCAATAGCCTATATAGCGCCGGGTCAGGCCTCTGTCACTTGCCTATATCTACCGCGATAAGCATCTACAGCTCGCTTCGAGCTGGGCTCGACTAAACTGTCGGGGCCACCACGCGCTTGCGAGCACACTGTACGCAATTGTGTCGGAGCCAAAATCAGAATGAGTGATTATTTGTTTTCTTGTGCGATGTTAACCTAGGAAATATATTTATTTATCAATTATCACTGCACTTTGTTATAATGGAGAACCGTAACACTAATAATTTGAGTTTAACGGCTGTCGCAATAAACAGATTTTATTTAAGTTGTTGGTTTTTAAATTACTGCAAGATTCTGAAGTGTACTCAATACTCAATCATTTATTGCAACATATGATATTTATAATCTTATACATAATTACCCTATAATAGGGTGTAGCAATTCAATACAATACAATAGGTAGGGACAATATTATTCTCCCAGAAAGGAAGGGCGGAGGACGGACCGATATTTTATGAAGACATAATTACAAAATGAAGTATAAATACTATCAACTAATTATTTAAACTCTGTGAATGGATCGTTCATAAAATCATTCAGACAATAATAGCATTTTTTTATTAATAGTCGTTTTATTTGGTTAATAAATCTATTATCATTTTGCTCCTCTTTTAGTTTCTCCGGTATTTTATTAAATATTTTTATGGCCATAACATTTGGACTGGTACTGTGCATTTTAGTTTAGATGACGGCAATATTAATTTATGTTTAAATCTCAATGCGTGCCGTCACGTTTGATCAGCTTGCTTTGTATGAAAATGTGGGTATTTTCTAACAAAACTACACACTTCCAATATATAAATAGATGTTAAGGTGAGGATTTCATGTTTTATGAAGTGTGGTTTGCAAGTTTCGGGCTCCTTTATGTTTTCAAGAATGCGAATGCATTTTTTTTACCCGACTGACCCGGAAGGAGGGTTATGTTTTTCGAGTGTATGTATGTATGTATGTATGTATGTATGTATGTATGTCTATTTCTTTGGCACGCTCTGCAGCCTAAACGGCTTGATGGATTTAAGCATATGAGGTGTCGTTAAATTCGTCTTGACTGTGGGAGTGTCATAGGGTATATAATTTTTATATGGCGTCTACTGATAAGAAAAGAGGGGGGGTATTAAAAACAAAAATTTCGTTATTATAACAATATGGGTATCAAAAGAAAGCTTGTGAACTGCCCATTCCATATATGTATATATTGTAATACTTTTGTGCTACCATTTTGACGTAAATTGCAAAAAACCGTGTTTAATGCAAGGACAGTAGGTATAGGTACTATGAGCGGTTACCGTACGTAACTCACAGAGTTGCGATGGTTGTTAGCGTTACTTTACCGTACCGCTCATTTACTTACTAATTCTTACAACTCATTCTGTATAAAACTAAAAAGTCTGAAATAAATTAAATTATTAAAAGAAACAAAAAACCCGACTGCGTAAAACAAAAATTAACTGAAAAGAGAAAAACAAGCTCTTTAATCTGTCGAATTTGGAATATTACTTGAATGTTATAAGGTATTGCAGTCGGGGATAAACAAATATTACAAAAAAAAACACATACTTAGGTTATTGGTTTGTCCCTGACTGCAATTCCTTATCACATTCAAGTAATATTCCAAATTCGACAGATTAAAGAGCTTGTTTTTCTCTTTTCAGTTAATTTTTGTTTTACGCAGTCGGGTTTTTTGTTTCTTTTAATAATTTAATTGGGAAATAAAAATATCTTGTGCATTGACACTGTTTCCCCATAGAAGGATACCGTACCGGAGCCATGCATATGCATACGCGTAATACGCTGTTTTTGCTGTTTTAAGATCTGTAGCCTTCCGTAGTTCCCGAAGTGCATATGTAAAGCTTGAGAGTTTGGTTTTTATTTTGTGGATATGATCTTTCCAGTTTATATTGGTGTCTATATCTAAGCCTAATAATGAGAACGTATCTACACATTCTATTTTAATGTTATTATAAATGAAATTTATGTCAAGGGGGGTTTTTTGGTAAGGTCTAAATTGCATAATTTTAGTTTTTGAAAAATTTATGTTTAGATTGTGATCATTCATCCAATTTACTATAATATTAAAAATGTCAGAGAGGTTTTGATTTAAATTAAGATTATCATTGCAATATGTCAAAAGAGAAATGTCATCAGCGAATAGTACACAAAATTCATTTATAACTTTTGGAAGATCATTTATATAGATTAAGAATAGGATACATCCGAGGACACTTCCTTGGGGAATCGAACTGTGGGTTTGCAAAGTTTTTGATCTAATTGTATCTATTTTTCCGGTTTTGAAATTAAAAGTTTCGATTTCAACAAACTGCTCACGATTTTTTAAGTACGAGCTGAACCATCTATGAGTTATTCCACGAATTCCAATGTCATACAGTTTAGTTAATAATATATTATATTGTACTTTATCATATGCTTTTGTCATGTCTAGTAAAATTCCGATAGCGTATTTATGACCGTTAATTATATTTAGTACTTCTTGTATGTATTTATAGATAGCCAGTATTGTCGAACGGTTTTTCCGGAAGCCGTTTTGAGAATTGTCAAAAATGTTATATTTTTCGCAAAAACAATTTAATCTATTTTGCATGACTTTTTCAAATATTTTTGACGAGGTCGGCGGTGTAAGACATTAAGTACATATATTTTGTTAATTTTACACGGTGTTTTTATCAGTATCCTAATTAATTAGGTGTAGTTGATATAGGTAGGTAACCCTGACGGTCGTAAGGTCATTTCGGTAAATTATAAATACAAAGGAATAAAATTGAATACTAACAGTTATATAATCACCAGAGTGATCGAAAATTCTGCAGTTTCAGGCAAGGTCTTTTGGAAATTTCGCAAGGTTCCCAATTAAAAAAAAACAACTTTCGCTCAAACAAATGCATATGTAATGAAATTTGACGAAAACGGCGCGAGCGGGGCCACAGGCGGGGCGCATTCGCGATGTTCGTCATTTCGCATTCACTACGAACCGTCACAACCAACTTCATACGCATGCAAGGCTTCATTATCTCAAATATCTCATACTGTTGTGCTATATAAACCAACAATAGTTATATCTCATTATGGATAGTTTTTCATAGGTTAGAAAGAGATACACTCGCTGGCAACGAAGCCCGGTTGCAAGTCCACGCGTGCGAGCGAGACGCCTTGACTGACCGTGCGAGGTGGTGCGAGGCGGGTCGTACACAGATATAGATATACCGTACCTACCTAGTTTTAAACCGAATGGTGTGTATATAAGGCGCCTCGGGGGTTGATGACATCGAAAAGCAATAATAGCGAAGAGCGCGAACTTTTAAATAGTTCGGAAGTTTATATTCTTGTTCGAGAATTATTTTAGTAGGGCAAGCCCGGCTTTTGGGCTTGTATGGACGTACCGCCACTGCCCGAGGCGCCTTATATACACACCATTCGGTTTAAAACTACGACTGATACACTACTGACGGATTTATCTACATTCACTGTTAAAAACTACAGTAACATATCTCTCGGCATGCCCTATTCTGAAACCCTAGTCACGCCACTGCATCGAGAGTCAAGGTGAGGCATTGGCAGTGAGCCTAGATGTAGCGAAGGCGTTCGATCGGGTCTGGCACAGGGGTCTTCTAAGGAAGTTACCATCATACGGGCTTCTCGAGGGATTATGCAAATGGGTTGCCAGCTTTCTGTCCAGCAGAAGCATAAGAGCCGTCGTCGACGGTAGCTACTCTAATAGCATGGACATGAATGCCGGCAAGGCTCTGTGCTGTCCCCAACACTGTTCCTTCTGCATAGCAATGAATGCCGTCAATAGACAGCATATCATTCATTGCTATGCGGACGACAGTACAGGGGACGCTCATTATACGGGCCGTGCAAATCGTTCCGAGGTGGAGGAAAGCCGCGAACGGCTGGTGTCTGAAATCGAGAGTACACTAGCTTGTCTCCGATTGGGTTCGACTAAACCTAGTCCATTTCAACCCCACCAAGACTCAAGCCTGCGCGTTCAACGCTAAGAAAATCCCATGGTCTGTGGCTCCACAATTCCAGAACACTTCCTTGAACATCAGTCAAAGCATTGGGATTCTTGGCGTCGACATTTCTAGCGACGTTTTGTTCCGAAGTCACTTGGAAGACAAGATTAAGCTGGCATCCAAAAAGCTTGGAGTGCTCAACAGAGCGAGGCAGTACTTCACATCGGGGCAAAGGCTGCATCTTTATAAGTCGCAAGTCCGGCCTCATATGGACTATTGTTGCCATATGTGGGCGGGGGCACCTGGATACCAGCTTGGGCCTTTAGACTCGGTTCAGCGGTTTGCCGCTAGAATTGTCGACGATCCCGAGCTCACGAACGATTACGAGCCTCTCAGTTTGAGGAGAGACTTTGCCTTATGTGTGTTCTACCGCTTGTACAACGAGGAGTGTTCCAAGGAATTGTTCGACTTGATGACTGTTAGATAGTGGTTTCTTAGGTGGCTGTTTCAAGTCTTTCCAGAGCTTGTAGTACTGCGACCAGACTAGATGTATGCAGTTGTTTCTTAACAAATAGATGTTTCCATTAATTTTCCACAGAAATTATTTGTTTCCCAGAAATAGATCTTTATAAGCGACACTATGAGATGGAGTAATATTACAGTTTTTTTTTTCAAATCAACGAGTACCAAGTATACAGTTTTCGTTTTTATTAAAATCGGCCTTGGGGTTCCTTTCAGCATTTGTCGCTATGCCCTATACTTTAGGTTTTAGCCAACCAGGCAAAAAATGGTAAAGTGTTAAAGGATATAATTAGGTAAGCATTATTTAAACTTTTTAAATTTCACGCCTTTTAAATTAAAAACTTCAAACAATAAAAAAATGTTTATACCATAGAATTGGAAATTTTAGGAAAAAATAAAAAGTGCCCATCGTCCTTTAAAATACTGTTCTATAAAAAGTGACATCTGTTGTCATTTACTGACAAAACTAACATTGCTGTAGTGACATACGTGGCAAGACTAGCAAATAGTACCTTTGACTCACCACCGTCGCTGTACTTGCGCGAGTTACGGTGGTAACTTTTGAAGTATGGGCGCTGACCCTCTGTTGTACGTAGTATTTATCTACTCTGAGATATTAGTAAAATAACATAAAACATGAAATCAACTGATCATTTTTCAAAACTGTACTTTGTATAACACCAAAAACGCAAGTGAGTAATCGCGATATGATTTTTTTTCATGCAAAGAGGAAGGTATTTGAATATTGACAGCCCAGTTGGCGCGGTTGGTTAAGACTCTAGATAAGATTCCACCTATCGCGCCGCAGGTCATGGGTTCGATTCCCATACAGGACATGCATTTGTGTGCATAAACATGTCTGTATGTCCTGAGTCTGGGTGTAATTATGTATATTAAGTATGTATTTACAAACAAAAAGTAGCATATGTATTATATCAGTTATCTGGTTACCATAGTACAAGCTCTGCTTAGTTTGGGACCAGTTAGCCGTGTGTGAGGAATGTGACGTCCCGGGATATTAATTATTATTATAATTGTAATCGATTAATTTCATATTTCAATTTCTGTTGATTAGTATAATATTAGCTCTTTAGACTATAATGTTATTACTAAGGTACCGTTTGTTTCAATTATTTAGAACAAGGATATTTGCATAATAGCCGACATGTCTCGTTATCGGCTCAGATGTTGGCTGATTTCATATTCAGTGTAGTAACTATCATGTACATTAATTACGCTAAAGTGATTATAATACTAATGATCAACTCGCGAATGCAGAATAAGTCAATTTACAAAGTATGGAATGCATGGTTTTGATATTATTTTATTTAAATGGCCAAATCTTTAGTTCTTAGTTGACACCATGAAAAGAAAAGGTGCTCCAAATGTTCACTACTTTATCAGACTCATGTTTTCAGTTATATTTTACGTCTTGCTAAGTATTCGACGGGCCAGTTGGCACAGTTGGTTAAGATTCCAGATATCGCACCACAGGTCGAGGGTTCGATTCCCACACAGAACATGAATTTGTGTGCATGAACATGTCTGTATGTCCTGAGTCTGGGTGAATTTATGTATATTAACCGTCTTACTAATAAAAATATGGAACACGGTTGTTTAACAGCTGTATAGTTATGCAGTGTGTAAGCCTTACACAGTTGCTATACACTCCCTTTACTAATAATCAGTGTGTAAGCGTTGTATAGTTATCTATTTGTTAAAACAAAAACGACTGGCAACTTTTTAGGAACGTTTTGAAACTAAAACTATCTAACTTCAAAATACGGGAGAAAATATGGGGAAAAATGTGAAAACACCAAAAGATACTGAAAAATAATTATATAAAATATTAATCATATCATAAAAATCAGGTTTCTTTTTCTTAAGACTATTTTTATTTTAATAATTAAACAATAAAATTACTTTTAAAAAGATTCAAATAGCTAATGGTGGTTTTGAACGAAACTGTCTTGTGCTTATGGCTACAGTAGCCATTTAACCAAAGAAGAAGAAGAAAGAAGAACGTCATTGTCAAATTACAAATGTTACGTCAACAAACGAAGCAAATGGCTGTGCCAATGACTTCAAAACTAAGGATACACCTACCGGAACATTTTGCATAAAGTTATCAAAATCAAATAAATTGTCAATTTTTGTTTTATTTTATCCATAACTCCAGTATAAAACACAAGCCTTTCACTACGCAACTAGGCATTTTTATGGCAATTATAAGCAAACAATGAACGAATGAACTGTTCCGTGGACCGCAGTATGACCGCAGTCGACTGTCTGTTGTCGCGTTGGCCCTAAAATGACTTTTTAGGGCCAGCGCGTTGGTGTCATTTTGTTGCGCGGTTGGCCTGGTCCGTAGTAAATGGACACAACACTTGATTGTCAGACACAGCTGATCTATTGAAATCCGCCATAATGTTCTTATACAAACACTAAACAAGGGTCCCGGCGTCGTGTGACGGGTCGCTCACTTCCCTCCAATATGGCGAGGAGGGCGATGGCTGCCACACGCGTCATACTTGTGAACAGGTGCTGCTTGTGGGGGCTGGTCTGCTTAAGTTTGCTATTGATTTACTTATTAAATATTTATTCAGTCTACTTTGTAATTTTGCCGCCGCGACGGGGCACGCAATTGTTTTCAGTGCGATTAGAATGTAAATATTATGTAATGAATCTATAAGCCTGTTTTGAAAAGAGTAATTGCTGAGTTTATTGCCGGCTCTTCTCAGCAAATGCAACCTTCCGAACCGGTATTAGAGTATTAGAGTCAGACTTTTCATAAGTGCCTGCGAAGGTCTATTTGAATAAATGATTTTGAATTTTGAATTTTGTAAGCCCTGTGTAAATTTCCTAGGTAACTAAAACACGTGTATACAGGCTTTGTGTCAAAAATGTTTTTATTAGTAGCAATTATCCTATAACAGATGTGTACACCGCGTGTAACTTTTTATTAGTAAGGCTGTAAGTATGTAATTACAAACAAAAAGTAGTTTATATAATATATCAGTTATCTGGTTTCCATAGTACAAGCTCTGCTTAGTTTGGGATCAGATTCGTGTGTGGGGAACGTCCCAGGATTTTTATTTAACAGACCGTAACTGACATCTATTCCCGGGAGTTTTATTGTCAACTGAAATCTAAAAAGTTTACGCTGTATGTTGGTAATGTCACCACAGATCATAATGCCCCAACAAATAGGAGCAACAAACCTATTAAAACACAGCATATTCAACGGAAAATGTGATGCAAAATAACTGGTTTTATTCAGTTTCCGCTCCAGTTTCTGGTTACATGATAAGCCTGCGGATGTTATAAATTCATGGTGTAAGTCACAAGATAAGCTCTAGTTTTGTGATTGTGTTCGGTATTCAAATGATAATAACTGCTTTAATTATAGAATTTTCATCAAAATATAAGCCATGTGCTTCAGGAACCTGGTCGAAAAGCCACAATGGCTTTTCGACAATCATTGAAAACAATCATTCATGGATAGCAATAACGATTGGTTCTAGAACTGGTTATTTTTTTTTCATCGTCTAGAGCCGTCTTTTTCAATAGATAACCGATTAGTTGTATAATTTCTTTTAGTTATCATATCTCCTATATATTCTTTAATCTCAAGAATATATAGGTCCCCAAGTAAAATCATCTCTGTTATTTAAATTTAGCAGTTCGGGAGCACTAACGAACTAGGTATTTTTTAATAAGCCAGAGGTATTTAATTTGCCCTGCAAAATAAGCTGTTGAATTAATCTCTGTTTCAAATTAAGAGTGAATTAACTGATTAAATGATTAATTTGAAGCCAGTTTAATGTAATTAATTAACACAAAATGAAATCAATGAGCTATGAAAAATATTAAAAGTACCTATATGTTTAATTTCCAAAATAGTTTTAAGTCCTAAGTTACCTAAATCGTAGTGATAAAATGGCCATAGAATATAGTAGATTGTTAAAGTAGTGAGGGAAGGAAGTGAAATAATTCTACCCGAGATAATTAGACACACGAGCGAGCGAAGCGAGCGAAGCGAGTTTGTGTACTTATAGTGCAAGGATATGATTGATCAGCTCGATGCTTATAACTCTACTTGTTGAATTATCTACTAACTTATCATCACTAATACAATTTTTTTTTTATTTTACATTATAAATAAAAAACTAGGTAATGTAAAAGAAACTAACGCCTGTTATGGAATGTACAAACAAAGTTCTTTTATATAGTATCCAATTTAAACTTGTAGCCTTGTACTTTGAATTTCAGTCCCCCTTTTCAACCCTTTTGCAAAGAAATTTTGCACCTATCAACTACACACACAGCTACAAAAAAAGACATTTGTAATAAAGTTCGTAAGCTATACTATTCCAAATTTCAAATCAATAACATTAGTGGGTGGTTGCTGAAATGTAGAGCTGTGCCAGAAGGACAGAAAAACGGACGGAGTGGCACCATTAGAGTTCCTTTTTACCTTTTTTTGTTCAGAACCCTAATAATTGCATTAATAAATTAAAACAGATGGTTTATTGAGTCATGTCAGTAAACGCTAGACATTATTTAAATTATTGAAAAGATGTTATTTGCTTACTCTTTTAACTTACTTACGTACAAGCTTAGTAAGTAAGTCAAGCTTTGATACACTTTTAAATAAAAACAAAAGTGATAGGTATTAAAGCGCGTAGGAACTACAGTTCATAAAATTCATGAAGTTTGTGTAACTTTACATATGAATCGCAATAATTGCGCAATTTTGAACCCACTTGAAAGCTCTGAGCTTTAGATCTTCACTTAAATTCGTCTAACTAACTTACCTACACTGGAAATGTAAGGTTTACGGAAGCATTAACGTTATTATTTGGGAATATAAAAAGCAATACAATACAGACTCAAAATATACGTGTGTGAGACACTGAAAAATTAATAAAAATAGATTTCTCAATGATTAATTCAATTAAATAACTGCAAACGAGTCTGTCATATGCGTGTCTACTATCTGTCACCTTAGATAAACTACGTGGCTGCCAGGTTTAGTGGTTGAAGTCCTTAAACCTAATTTCGTAATATAAATTTTCTTAAACTACCCATGTTTAGGCTGGTTTTCTCTTAAATATGGCTAAAACCATCTTTCGTAATAAGACGATGAGAGTCCAAGTCTTCTGAAAAACCGCAAGTTTTATTAAAAGCTCTAAGATAATACGATTCCTAGAATGTTTAAAAGTATAACTAAGTAAATTAAACTTAGGCAAAGTTTAATTGTAAAACATGTGCAGGGAGCACATGTTCACTATTCAATTCAATCACTATTAAACTGAGATCCCAGGGCCACCAAACCTTCCTTATTTTCGGACGGACAAAAAGTATAGAATTGAGTAGTGTTTGTACGTACTTCAAACGTATGAATACCTGCTAACTTTTCCCGTTGTGCCAATTTACAGGTACCAGGCAAGAAAGGTAAGCTAAGTACGTACTTTTCTTAAATTTTGAGAGCAGATTTTTATAAATTATGATACTCAGGGAACTATTTCAATACTTTTTGCAAGCAGCCAGATTAATCGTAGTAGCCAAATATCCCCTTAACACAATTAAAATATTCACACACAATAAATAGTTCATACCTATTCTAATTTTAAATAAATAATGTAATTTATCTTGTTTTATGGTAAGAATATTAATTTCGATAGCAGCCAGCCGAACTTGACGTAAATCGTCATGGAGATGATCACGACCTCGTCTTAGTTCTCTTAAGCACGAATACACAGAGCTACGAAATGTCGAGGCTTTATTATGAAGCGCTTAAAGGGGCTTTGACTCTAGTTGAGTTTAGTCATAGCGAAAATCGTAAAAAAAATGTGGAGTAAATATTTCGTCGAGTAAATCCATTATAATTACAATTACAATACATACCTACAATTTAAAATAAAATTAATATCGTAAATAGCGTGAGCGTAGAGTTGAAAATCCATCACCAAAACATACCTAACAGTGTGTTTCGATAGCTATACTCGAGTTCTCTTCCAGGCTTTGAGTGCTTCTCTTTCGGCAAAATGATTACTGACCATACATAGTATTTAAACTGCTGAAAAGTAGCCATTTTGTATTATGGTCAATGACCGATGATCTTACCTCTTAGAGTTTGATTTTTCAATAAACCTTTGATATTTTACGTGTGAACTTATTTCACATAACTATATTCAAATTTCAGTGAGCGCTACTATTCACGCACCCTAGAATACCCCAGAGACAACGATACTCCAAGCCTTTCGATGATAATAGAAACATCAGAGGTTGGAGTCTTTATTACGCTTTGAAGTCAGCTGTATAATTGATTTTCTACACCGTCGACCTCCTTTCCCATTTTCTCCCTGAAAGGTGAAGATATTATCATACGGTTCGCAGCACTCTGTGTAATACTAATCTTGTATATTGCATTTCATGAGGTTTCAGTAAAGGGTTTCGTAAAAAGGCGAAGGTAGAAATATGTATATTGCTGCCTTAAATTCCACTGTTACAAAAAAATCTGAACGATGTCTATGTAAAGGTGTGTCCAGCCAGACACACCGAATGCCGCGCTATGTTTGGATGATTGCCGCGAACGTTCGTCGCGAACATTTCAAACATTTTTGAGTGTGTCCAAACTAGTCGCTTTTTGTCATCCGCATGCAGCAGTCGCTATGTCTGGACAAACCCGTAGAGTGAACAAAGATGTATTATTTTGATAGCAGTATTGTAGGAAGTAAATAAAAGTCCAGAAAATATTATTTTTAGTATTTTAGGTTTACTTATAATTTTACAGTCATTTAACATAGTCTTTTCTTTCTGTTTACAGATGAGAAATTTGTGTATTTATTAACAAAAATGTGCAACAACATATTTTATAAAATATCTTATAGATAAGTATTTGGCTTCGCCTTTATAAACCTATTAATACTATTATATTTATAATACAAACAAGAAAATTACCTTTTTATTATTATATTAAGAATCCAATAGCCTTGAACTGTACACTTGGTATTAAAATACGCATTATTATAGTTAAATTAATATACTAGATTATATAAGAATTACACATTTACCTCATAACTCTCATGAATAGGATTAAATTGAAATATGAATAAATTATATACTCATAATTTTCACCAATTATTTTTACTTGGAAAGAATATGTACATTTTAAATACCTAATAAATATATTATTATGGTGATATTTCTAGATTAGAGGTTTTGATTTGTAAATCGATGTAATTATGTCAATCATGTTTGTAAGAGAATTGCTTTCGGTCCGTTTTAATTACCAAAACTGTGTGTAAATAAAAGTCTAATGTAACCTTTTATGTATAAAGATGAAAATACAAAGCTGTTATCATTCCAAGCTATCGATACTAACTTTGTATGAAAAGCAATAAATAATATAAATGTAATGCTTGTTTTCATTATTTTCTGCTTAATACATTTAAAAAGTTTTGTATTTGGCACAAAGTTATAATTGGGTTATTTGCTTTTTTTTATCGAATATGCAGCGTCTATTATCTCTATTTAATCAAATAATACAAAATATGACACAATTTATTGGTACTCTATCGAAGTCAAAATAATATGTAAGTACTAAATCTAAATAATTTAAACTTAACATCAATGAAAAATTATCGTATAATTTTATTAACAATCATTTAATCAGAGGGAATATTTTTTATTCAGTTATATTTCATATGCATATCGATTATTTTGTTTTACCTAATCCAATTACCATGGTCAAATATTTCTTAGATTTATCTACACAATTTGTCTTATAATGTAATAAAATGTCGTAAGTATCTACAAAGTGTTACTCAAAAGAAGCCACGGAATTGACTCACTTGCGTCACTTTTGTTACTTCACAAAATAAGAGTAACAGCTTGATTGAACCCATTGTGCGCTTTAGTGTCCGTAGACAATTCAAGGGTTAAACAATAGTATAGCTGCTATACAGACTAAAGCTAAATCCCTTGGTTGCCAGAAAAGTGTCCCTTTGTTCCATGTGTCATGATGAACCGCTGCTTGGTTCTCGCCTGATAAAAAACAACAACTAGTAATTACATGTTTATATTGAGATGTATCTCTATTATTGGCAACTGTAGCCTCAATAAATATTTTTAGTAAATTAACATTAATTTAACGCAGAATACTCATTTGGAATGTTTAAATCTAACCCCCTTACTCATAAAACGTAATTTAACTAATATATTGTTTAAAAGGTCACGTAAATAACGTCAATATATTGTCATTGTCAAATAATGTGACATTATTTACGTGACCATTTAGCGCTTTATGAGTAAGGGGGTAAATGTTTGACTAAAATTGGCATTGACACTGATATTGGTTTACGAAAACACCAAATCTGTTTCTACAGCTTTTTTATATAAAATAGGGCACTGTAAATACAGTCCGTCCCCTTTATGCCATTTTATAGACTAAGTTTAGTTATAGTTTTTAGTTATCGTGTAGAAATCGTCAAACAAGAAACATCTAAAACGTTCATAATTAAGATAGATACTCGTATGTAACGTTGAAAGTTGGGACGTCGTAAATTAACTTAGTACAGGACCTTGAACTAAGGAATAGAAATCATTGTACTAGTAGAACTAAGGGCGATTGATGAAGATAAACTAGGTGTACAGTAAACTTACCAATAAGAACATGGACGTTTATTGTCACTTGAGAATGATTCTGCAAATGACAACTGTAAGTACCACTGTCATTTTGTGACGCTGATGAAACGCTGATAGTGGCGCTGGAAAAGAAAAAAAAATTAAGTACTCTTCAATCTGTTGATTATTGTGTAATATAATGGTGCGTCCATGCTAAGCGAATCGAGCACGAACCGAGGCACGAACGAGCCTACAACGAGCACGATGCGAATCCCTCTGTACGTGAAAAAACTGACAATCGCGCTCGTTCGAGGCTCGCGAGCCCGTCCACGCTACGCGAATCGTGCTCGCAGTGTGCTCGTTCGAGCCTCGGCTCGAGCTCGGTCCGCCAAGCATGGACGCACCATAAGAAATTGGTTGAGCAATGGACTGAATATCATGATAACGTCAAATTTATAGATTTTGTAGAGAAAAATATCAACTTAAATTTAAAAATAATTTAATGATCAAATTGAAACTTCTTATTTAGTCTAAGACCTAAGGAATCTAGCAGAAATGAGCTAATTCAGAAATAAGGTTTCACAATACAATCCTTTAGTTTAATTTGAAATTCAAGTATGCTAACAGGTGTAACATATTATATTTATCAACTTATCATGAGAAATATGTGATCACTAATATATTTTCTCACCTCAAATTACGCCAAGTGATATTATCAAGGAAGTCATTCCCCTGCTTCTTCCAAACTATTCCATAGATATTATTCTCGACTGGTGGATCAGTCGGCTTGACCGTAGTCATTTCAGTCGTTGTCTTCAATTCTAGTGCTTTCTTCGTAGTACTTATACTAACAGTGGATGTAAGCGTCGTGGTTTCGACACTCCAACTTTTATTCATCATTATATCTATTCTATTGAATATTGTACTCATTTTTGTTGTTAATTCTGTAGTAGTAGTTAGAGGTGTTGTTGTTGGCGGAGGAGGTGTTGCTACAGGTGGCTTAGTAGATAGAAAAGTCATGTATTCTTCTGATATGATACAGGACAAATGAATAGCACTACCCGCTTTGTAAAATCTATCTTTGACATCGTGCGTCTGATCTCCATTTATAGTAATTAAAGGAGCTGAAATATAATTTTCAAATTTAATACCAATACTTTTATCTATTTTATATACACAGATACTTAAATACATTACCCCTACATGTGGTGACTGCTTTACCTCATCATTAAATTAAATTATATTATGACCAACAATTAAGTCTTTGACGATGGATAATTTTTAAGTTCCTATTTTGATACTAAAAAAAATACAATTATAATACTGAGTCTATTGAAGAAATATGTTATTAAATTATGTATTTTATATTCTCGATAACAGAAATAAATCGTTATTTGCCCATAATGTAGCAAAATTTCGGTATTGAATTTTCCCTAATTTTAAATAATTGCTTCTATAAAGAAAATTATATCCCATTCATCTACTTTTATAACATTATAAAAGAAAAATTGATGATTAGTACCTTTTAATTTCAAGTAACAAGTTAACTTGGCACTAATATACTCAGTAAAATAGCAATAGAGCTAAGAAATATACTAATGAAAGAAAAATATTTATCAAAAAAGACTATTTGCTTAGAGAAATAACTTATTGAGTAAGGATAATATCATCTAACATGATTAAGGCCATATGAAACCGCACGGGCCAATAAATAAGATAAACCTAAAAAAGTAGGTTTTCGTCTCTCATAGCTCTCGTAGCTCTCATAACATGTAGAAGCGGTCTTAATTAAACCGTCAGAAATCATATAGTGTAATAACATAAAAGATAATGAGTATTAATGTCAGGTATATGTACACTTGTAAACCTATTTTCAATAAACACCCGTACGCGGAATATGATGACGTGTCGATATATTTGGTTATAATAATAATCTCAAACCTATTAGCTAAAAAAGGTTTTTATCGCCAATATTTTCTGTCATAAGTCATTTCGTTAAAGTTGCTTACCTAAAACTGTTAAGTTTGTAAATATAGTCCTTGGCGGATAAGTGGATATTTGACACATGTAGTAACCTGTATCTGACCACTTGACAGGGTTCATGCTCAATCTCCAATTATTTGGATATTGAAACTTGACTGCTATCCGGTTATCACCAGCATGTGGTGCTGGTCCCACCGTGAGGAGCTGCGCAGATTCAGTGGAGTTACGCAGCCACACGACCTGAATGAACATTCCATGCCTTAATGAATGCAAAAATCATAAGAATGAAAACTTTCTACAGCACAGCACTTTAGAACGTTTCTTGAAGATCAAATTTTGCATGCATCAGTAAAATTATACAAAATAAATTAGGCTTCTCGCCCAATATAGGTCAACAATAAAATTATTATGCAAAATTACACTGCACTCCATTTTCCCAGTAAGCACACCAATGGACATTTATTGATGGTAGCACAACTTTATTTTTCCTTCTGCCGAATCAAAGTAAATCAACGCGGATGGACTTATTTTTTTACACCAGCTTAGCTGAGAAAAATGCAAAAGAGACTCAAAAGTTTTGTATCGGGAATACGAGTAAATTCACGGTATAATAGAAGTTATTACGATAAGGTACAACAGCATTAACATTTTTTATAAGCTGTACAATTGAACATACATAAAATGCAACGTTTTGTTTTAAATTCTGTATAGATCTACAGTATGCTTCTGGCCATTTAAAATAACTTATGATATGGCTAGCTTTATACAATTTTAGTTTAGGGCAACGTTCCAGAAATATTGGTTTCGAATAAAAATAAATTTTACCGTTTTATCCTTGAGCATGACGACTCTGCAGTTCAGAAGGGCTTCGGACCCTACATGAGCAGTCACTTGGGTGTACTTCTCTTCCTCAAAGTACGGGCCCCAATGATGCTCATGATGATGGTCATGGTAACTTTGGTACGGCACATAGTGGCGAGATTCTTCTACCTTGTCTGTAGAGTAAAATCAATTTTGTTACTTGCAGGATAAGGTTTATTTTAGGTCACTACTGATGAGTAATAGATCCTCCCGATGCGTATTTTTGTGATTGATTGTCGTATTTAAAAGTAATTGAAGAAGGTTAGGGCAGATATGCGCCTAATCGTCTATTAAAACTTGCACAATTTTTTTGATACGTAGAGTTAACAAAACCCACGGCAGCGATTGAGAGATACCTAAATATCCCTCCTCTGCATATGATGGTTGAACTAGAGGCAAGGAAGGCATTACATCGTCTTGCTGTTGCTGGACTATGGGATGCCTCCAAGCCAAAGGCTCACCATACAAAGTTCGATGAAAGTGAAGGCCTGGATCGGCTAACAAGCATGATATCCGATTAAATGCAAACTATGTTTGTTTTTGAAAGGTCTTTCAATGTCCAAATCCTTACAATAGAGGACTGGATGAAGGAACTCGATCCACCAGAACAAGAAAGTCTGGTTTGGTACACTGATGGATCCAAAATGGAATTAGGTACAGGAGCGGGAATATACGCAAAAGTTTACAAATGTAGCAAAAGCGTAGGGAAGATGGCAACTGTATTCCAAGCAGAAACATATGCCATTATAACCTGTTCTCAGGACAATATATAGATAGAGGAACCAGAGGTAAATCCATATATATTCTTAGTGACACTCAAAGCCATGGCATCTTATAAAGTGGACTCCAGACTTGTTCTGGATGCTCTCCAAACCCTAAATAGGCTTGGAAAGCGTAACAGAGTAAGACTGATGTGGGTCCCTGGGCACAAAGGAATCCATGGTAACGAAGTGGCAGATGATGATGATGAGAGAGGGCTCAGCAAATGATTTTGTGGGTCCATAAACATGTGTAGGCATTTCAACGTGTGTCGTAAAAGCCACATTTAGGGAGTTTGCCGATCACAGACAACGAACACATCGGTCTACAATACTGCAAGAAATTTCTAGGCTCTATATTCAAAGCCCGGGAATGCATTTGGAATATGAGCAGGGCCGCTACCTGCTTGGGGCCTTTACTGGAACTTTGGAACCAACGAAATGCTCATGAAGATGGGTGTAACCGCGACACCCATGTGCAGGTTGTGTGGGGAGCATACGCATACGGAACGCATGGAGCACCTTCTGTGCACATGCGATGCACTGTCTGGTAAGCAAATGAGTCTCCTAGGGATCGGATATCCAAAACCAGAAGACTATAGGCTCATATCTCCTAGCCTTGTTGTAAAAATCATGAAAAGAGTTTTCAACGAGACTAGAGAGGAGTAAGTTATCTAGGGGATCACAATAGATCCCAATGGGTCGAAGTGTCCGAGTTATTTCTCGGCCCCTGCACAAGATAAGATTAGATAGCAAAAATATATTTCCATAAATGCATCTGTTTACGATGAGTGATTTGAATTATTCCGGTTTAATATAAAATTGGTAAATGACATTATGGGGTCCAAAATATTAATTAATTAATCACTTTTAGGTAAACTAGGTGATATGATCATGAATTCAATAAAATAATTATTTAAAACGAAGCGACCTTTATAAAAGGGAAAGTAAACTGTTATCTGTATCAACTTTCCTAATAAATTGTTTTATCACCGTAGTATAGTTTAAAACAAAGGGACGGAAATTAATTACTTAGACAAAAATTGTGGTATACTTTTATTGCGTCTCTTTATCAGTAGAATTCTACCGACGTCAAAGAGTATTGAAATTAGGAATGTTTTGTACCTTTATAATCAGTACTTAATAATTTATCTTTAAAAATAATGTTTCAAATCAATCAATAAAGAGAAACTTTTAGTTTAGTGGAAAGTTTTGTATTAAAATCTTTTTTTCTTTTCTTCAGTGGTTTGGGAACAGGAAAGATAACATTTAATAACAAACTCACGGGCTATTTAAATATCTGCCGTACTTAATATTGCTTAAAAAGTTTGCTAAGAAAAATAAATCCTTGCGATAAAAATACAACACGTTATAGTCCCGTGGTGAACATAAAAGGAAATTCATGTTTCATTTATATAAGTATCCTTACTTATATAAATGAAACATGAATTTCCTTCACTCACTCACTCACTCACTCACTTCTGATTTTGTGAAAATCGTTACTCACTCTGCAACAAATGATCGCTCCTGTCAGTCGCCCCTTCACGTTTGATGTTTTCTCGCAGTTGCCTTGTGATGTTCTTGAATATCTCCCTGGACAATGCGAGACTGTCCATCTCCTCGCTGCGTCGTTTCCGTGCACCATTTGCTCGATAATCTTCGGGGAAGCGTAATGGTTCTGCACAAATTAGTTTTCTATTTAGCTATCAGTTCGCGATATTGGAACATGCTGCGTTTGCTTGGAAATGGTTTGGATCTAGTTGAGTTCCCACGGATATTCATTTATTTAATGATCCGGCTGAATTCTTGTGTAGACCACACTTAGTAGATATTACAACCAAAATTCAGTAGTTTTTGAGAAACACGACAAACACAAGTTTGAGTAACACGTCTACGATAGCTGTACATAATTAAATATGACACTCAATTACAGGTACATTTACAACAAATAGGTACAAATTACAATCTATATATAGAAAATTTCCTCAAGTCTGCTGCTGATTCCGATTAGTGGCAAGGTCTTGTACTATGGAAACCAGATAACTGATATACTACACATATCTAATTATTTATTATTATCATACTTTTTGTTTGTAAATATAAGAGTCTGTGTGTAATGTCCTGACATACAGACATGTTCATGCACACAAATGCATGTCCTGTGTGGGAATCGAACCCACGACCTGCAACGCGGTATTTGGAATCTTAACGAACTGCGCCAACTGGCCCGTCTTCTTCTCTCGTAAATCTTGCTTTTTGTCGTAGTCATGGTATAAAGTATAGTATACAACTCTTGAATAAAACGATAATTTATATCGAGGGCCATGAATCACTCGCATCACTCAGGATTCTAACACTTGAATCACGAGCGTAGCGAGTGCTTCAAGTATTAGAATTTACAGTGAGCAGCAGACTTGCTTATAATTTACAGTGTTTCATGTGGATTACTATAACGAGCGGTACCCTTATGCCAAAACGCTTTTTTTTTCGATAAATGTTTATTTTCTAAAACAATATAAACTTCCAATCACAAGTTTCGCGCTTAAACAACAGCTTTACTTTGTGAAGAAAACATTTCAAAACAATATTTAATTTTCTTTGGATTACCGGGAGTTCAACTTAAAATGAGTTTTAGTTATAGGAACAGATCTATTAAGCTTGTGGATTATCCGCTAATGGATTTCGAACGAAATTTGTAATACTTTAATCAGTTGTAAATTTAAACATTTATGGTACAAGATTTAGGTAATGAAGTTTTGACGTTATTAGATAGTGAAATACAATGGGGTCCTCATATAGAAAGATTATCTAGTAAATTAAGTTCCACCGCCTTCGCAGCTAGAAAAATTAGACAAATAACAGACTACAGCCAAGCTGGTTTACTTTGGTTATTTCCATAGTTTAATGTCATACAGTATTCTGCTGTGGGGCTCAGCTGCAGACTTTGACGTTAAGTTTAGTACCTCAGAGGCAATCAAACGGCAGGAACGAATTATCGCGTTCGCGACGTGGCGCGCGAGGCTCCGGGAGGAGCGTTATGCACGCAACAGCGTCGTCGGAGCAGTCCTGCCGGTCTTCGAGACCTGGATGCAGCGACAAGGTGGACGACTCACCTACAGACTCACACACATACTCATCGGGTACGATGACGGTGCTCCGGTGATTATCTATGTAAGATCGGACGTGAGGCGACGGCGGTCTGCTTCTACTGCGGTGGGAGCGGCCAGGATTCCGCATCGCACATGCTCGCAGTGTGCCTTGCATGGGAACCCGAGCGGCGGATACTGGTCGGTCTGATCGGGCGGAATCTCTCCCTGCCAGCAGTCGTGTCGGCGATGCTGAGCGGGCATACAGCGTGGAGGGCCGTAGCCTCCTTCTGTTAGACTGTAATGGTCCAGAAGGAGGCTGCTGAGTGGGATCGCTCAGAGAGCCGAGAGGGCCAATCCCACTTGGAGACGACGCCGCCGAGGCGCAGACGTGCCTCGTGGCGGCCCTCCTGCCCTGTAGCTGGAGCTAAGAATAACAGCTACGGTGTTCCCTTATTTTGCCATGTCGTAAAAGGCGACTAAACGGGACCTTTGGGGTCGTTGCAATCAGGGCGGGGGTTCTGTGCACCCAGAAGCGACTCCAAGGAGGACAATGGCTCGATGTGGTCACGACTCATCGTGCGATAGCTTAGTGAGGGTGCTGGGGGGAGGTATCACACTTCCCCCTGGACGAGCTATCTTAGGGCCGCGCGTGGAGGGGTGAGTAGGTACGCGTTCAACACGAGAGCCCGCCCCCTCTCTACAGCGCAGATGGCGACCACCGTGGGGTTTTAGCCGGTACAAGTCCGGCATAACCTGGCCGCTACCCCCGGGGCGGTCGGGAATCTTATGAGGATTTCCCCACGAAAAAAAAAGTACCACAGGTAGAAAATCTGCCCGATAGCTGCAACTGAGTTCCAGATCCCTTATAGGCTTTGTGTGCTCAGCACCTTTGGGCAATGACCATAGCGAGATTTTGGTCAAACACAGGCCTATAGAGTAAAAAAATAAAAACAACTTCTCTGAGATAGATGACTCACTGTATGCTTCCATTTCACGACGCTTTATGCCTGGCATAGAATTAGTCATCATCATCATCATCATCAGCCTATAATGTCCCACTGCTGAGCACAGGCCTCCTTTCACAAATCAGGGTGAAAGGGAATGGGCAGATACTCCACCACGCATGCCCACTGCGGATCGGTGGAGGTAGGCTAGTGGCCAACCTACTGTTGGAGTTTTTCAAGCCGCCTAGGAGGCATCCAACCAGCTTAACGACTATCACAATTAAGTGATAACCGGGACCAACGGCTTTACGTGCCTTCCGAAGCACGGAAACGCTCGATTTGAAATACCACTAGGCGGTCACCCATCCAGGTACCGACCAAGACAGACGTAGCTTAACTTTGCCGATCGATTAAGAACGGCTAATCATGCTACACCACGAGCGCTTCTATAGAATTAGTAAGAAGTTATAATTATCTTTTCCGATTAATATAAAAGGAAAATGAACACTTTCCTAGACAACATTTATTTATGTCAGTTTTAACTTACGTTAATGTATGTTTTTAGGTTACAGATTATATTACTTATTGTAATTAAATTAATACAATTCAATGTTCTTCATTTATTTATTTTGATATAAATGCATCGATATATTATGTCTGTCTAATTGTTATATTTTTATTTTTATTTTGTGATATTTAGTCTAAACTTGTCAATAGTCACAGTGATAACAAATTGTGTGTTTAGTGTTTCCCTTTAGTAATTTTTTATTTTTAAGGCAGACTTAAGTAAGTCATGCTCACTTTAAGGCCTTTGCTTGCGGCGGCGTCGTGTGACGGGTCGCTCACTTCCCTCCAATATGGCGAGGAGGGCGATGGCTGCCACACGCGTCATACTTGTGAACAGGTGCTGCTTGTGGGGGCTGGTCTGCTTAAGTTTGCTATTGATTTACTTATTAAATATTTATTCAGTCTACTTTGTAATTTTGCCGCCGCGACGGGGCACGCAATTGTTTTCAGTGCGATTAGAATGTAAATATTATGTAATGAATCTAAGCCTGTTTTGAAAAGAGTAATTGCTGAGTTTATTGCCGGCTCTTCTCAGCAAATGCAACCTTCCGAACCGGTATTAGAGTATTAGAGTCAGACTTTTCATAAGTGCCTGCGAAGGTCTATTTGAATAAATGATTTTGAATTTGAATTTGAATTTGAACTAACCATACCGATATACCTATTATTATAGTCCTATATGGAACCAAAGTAGGTACCTTCATAGTACCTTACGTAAAGTTAGAGATAATTTGAGCTATTATTCCAAAAGTATTAAAGTAAACTTTCTTCCGGGGTATGTGTATCCCGACACCTATAACGTAGATGTATTCAAGGCCAGAGTGAATAGGCTTTTTCTGGGTGAGCGTGCTACAGCCTCGTCATAACTCCTCAACTGCCCCCATTTGAAGGTCAAGCAAGCCGCATTTAACTTAAACTAAACAAGGTGTTTTACTCGTATCGTAGGTAATAATAGAGATAATGACTGTGGGGTATCGAAATAATTGTATCGAAAGTGGTATAAATTGCCGCTATTTTAACAACTACATATTGACAAATGAATGGGATATTTAAACAATATATTTACCAGATGCAGTATGTAAACAGCATAACGCTAGACAAACGAAATAGACTCCTCCCCACTGCATATTAGATACATCACATGTGATAACGCATCACGCTCGCCGTTTACCTGCGAAAGAAAATAGACATGGTTATTTACAAAATTATAATCCCAGATTTCCCATTACAATGTATGTCTGAAAAACTGATAATAAATCAGCTGAACACCAAAACGGCTAATGTGATTTCGATGGGACTTGCAGGGAAAGATTCAGTATTTTAGTAGGCATAGTTTTATTAGCCGTTACGGTATGTATCTAAGTCGATACCAATATATATATATTTTTTTTATTATTATTGTGTATAGACCTGGGTTTGACCACAATCTTACCATGGTAAGTGATGATGTGGCCGTAGGTGGTAAGTACACACAGCCTAGAAGAAACTGGCTCTCTAGTGCAGCTGTCGGAACAAACCGATAGATGCTTGGCGACAGATTTTCAACATGAGGGTGGTAGCCAGCCAGATGGGTACTACAAAGTACCCTACCACCGTGCTATGGTTTCCTCACGATGTTTTCCTTCACCGAAAGCTCAAGCTCATTGTACGATTCGAACCCGGGACCTTCGTCTCGGTATCCGACGTCAATACCACTGAGCCATCATCGCCTTAAAAATATATTTAAATTGATCTTTATTCAATTTATGATATTGTTGATATTCAGTTACTTAGTACTATACCCTGTTAGTTTTGCTTGTTTTATGCTTTTTAGGACTTTGTGTTCATTCTTGAATTCATTTTTCTACCTGATATAGGCATCTAAAACCACGTTCTAGTCGTCTAAGGTAGAATAAGCTTGTTACTAATTAAATCCCTACGGAGACAGTGTTGGGCAATTTAAATTACCAGAACTATGAATCGTCAATAAATAATTTAAGACCCCGTAATTGGTTCGTGTGTGTGTTTAAATAAGATATACTCGTACATCCGTTGCCTACACTGAACTTTCGACGATGCGGTTTACGTCGGTAGTTTGGTCCGGTTATAAAATTAATATACCTGCAAACTTTTAATTTTTTATACGAAAGCCGACATCAAGTTTGCAAGCTCATAAGAAATTAAAAAGTGTTGTGTACTTGTTTCTGAAGTCATATCTACTACGAGATTTTGTTTATTTATTTAACAATGTATATAAGCCATGTATACAGAAAATAGGTATTGAATTATTTCGTACGTTTTACCTCAGTTTTACTGTGTAACAAATTTGTTACAATCTTTTATTAACTATTTGCTAACGTGCTTAAGTAGGTATAAAAGGATATAATAATATATAATAGAGCCGATTCTTTTGTAAATTGCACTAAACTAATTTTAATCACATCACATCTCTGTCTTACAAATGTTATTGAAAAAGGATAGAACATATTTAAAGCTGTCAAATTAGTCTTTGCCGTCTTCATTTGCGGGTATTAAGACGTAACCGGGATAGATGGCGACTAAATTTATATTGAAAACAAGCACTGGACTAATTTGACAGGACTAAAATTTCTTACATCCTTTTCTTATGTTCTTTGTTGGAAAGAGACATAGTGAGACTTAATTTGGTTTAGTTGTAAACGACAGAATCAGCACCATGTAGGTGTAAGTTAGCTCGATCACTCAATACAATGAATCAATTGTAATTTGTAAAACACTCGAAGTCGAAACCGTATACTGCTCTTTAGAAACGCTCTACGCTCCTAGCTAAATAATATTAAATAGATTAGATATTGTGAGACGTACTTCACACTCGGTCATTTGATACCCGATAGAACAAAGCTTGTGCTATGGAAACCAGCTGATATACTAGGTACACGATATAATTGTACATATAATATCATGTCAATATCTATTGACAACCACACTCAGAACAAATATAGATATTTCTTACACCCATACTATTTATAACCTTTTTCTACCTTAATAATAATACATCATTTTCTACCTTAATAATCATAAGTCCTTCTATGACTTTGATATTGTTTTATCAGTAACATTTTAATTACCTAAAATCAAACAAGTTTGCGACGTGCTCAGTCAGACAGCCATTCAGTGATAGAAATCGGGATCGAAGGTTTAATGGCTTGCCTCGGACAAGGAAGGAGACTAGTTAACTTTATCAATGGATTTATGTGAACACATTAATGTGATTCTCTTAAGATTATTGGGTTTCATTAGATTGAAGAGAGAGAGAATAGAGCAAATTTTTATGTTGATTAATCGGTATCCTTACGTTTCTAATTCTTCCTTATGGTGCGTCCATGCTACGCGAATCGAGCACGAGCCGAGCCACGCACGAACCTACAACGAGTCTACAACGAGCACGATGCGAATCCCTTTATACGTGAAAAAACTGACAATCGCACTCTTTCGAGGCTCGCAAGCCCGTCCACGCTACGCGAATCGTGCTCGCAGTGTGCTCGTTCGTGGCTCGGCTCGTGCTCGGTTCACCAAGCATGGACACACCATTATAATGGTGAGTTGTGTGTGTGTGTGTTCGTAGCCTGTAATTTGGTATAGGTCCCTGAATAGGACATAGATACTTTACATCCCCGATACGCAATAGGAACGACAGAAGACATAATAGAGTAATTTCACATCAGTAAAGTAAGAATACTGTTTATTCTGGAAACTATGCTATACTATATTCTGGAACACGGACGAAACGTAACCACTGAACAAAAGCTAGTATTACACTTAAATGTCCTTAGATAGGCTGTATTCAAGTACTATCTATACTAAGTGAGATACTTCCAAAGTTCACCAAAATTTTCAAAGAGAAATCTTTTCTGTGTGCCTCTGGGGTAATAAGTTATTTCTAACCAGAATTTCTGATGAATTATACCTATCTTATAACTCTAATTTGGTTACTTGAAATTGTAAAAGTTTGCAAATAAAACATTTAGCAGATAAATAATTTGGTACTGAAATAAGAAGTAACTTCAAAAAAATATGATGAAGCTTATGAAAAGATTTTTTTTTAAGTTGTTTACTCTTAATTATGTTTCTTTCATTTTGGTTTTACTGTAGACGCAATATTGAAGCTTATGTTTTCAGAGGATAAACAGTTCCATTCTCTTATATCTCGAAGGTTTCCTAGTATTAACTCGTTACGCAAACACCGATGTAGCCCAACAGCCCAACAGATCTCGTGTGTTATTTTCTTTTACTAGTTTGTTTTGGTATGGTTACGTATTTCGTGATAAAATAAAAGTAAACAAGCTTACCTTGTATTCCAACTACTAAAGTCAAATATTATAAACCTTTTAAATTGTATATATACTATTGTAATAGCGTATTTTAATACCGAAAAAGAAAGAGTCCATAAATTTGATAGTTAAATTCTGTTCGTTAGTAAAGCTACGAATAAAATATTTTCAGTACATTTACAATAAATTACAGACAGGTGGCGGGGAACTTTTTTTAATATATATGAAGATGAAAGACTCGAATAGTCAAAAACCACTAGACAAGCTGCTAAGTTAAATCAAAGTAAAAATTCTGTAACTCTATTTACCTCTTTGATATGGGGTCCTAAAAAAGTAATCAGCCTATCGAGACGAAACAAATTGAGAGACTAAACTTGGATGGGCTCCGAATATCAAACAAAATGGCTCGCCTTGGGTTCATTGAATTATAGGAGTCCTTCTCTCAAAACGACACAATTTAACAACTTATTCCAGATTCCCTTTTTATCAATCCAATCAAGAACAAGGTATTCAAAGAAATTTAAAAAGGCTGGGTAATATCTTAAGATTGGATTTTGTGATCAGCTGTGTACCGCTTATTGGCTCCAATTTCTAGGTGTGAGATAAACAGCAACATATGTATGTACGCTTATTAGATAGAATTGGTGGAAACTATTGAAAAAATAACCTATAAAGGCTAGATTTCTGACGTAGGTAAGTTATTTCGTGACATCTCTAAGGACCACAAATTATTACTAGTTTTGGAGGTTCCCAGGCAACCAAGTAATTGGGATGTGATATACTTTATATATTTAGTCTAGCAGTTGATAACTGATAGTACAAAACTAATAAGGTAGATCACAACAGAATCTAAAATAAATTAAAAAAATTAGGCCCCCTCCGTATTGTTACCAAGATGCTGGCAGCATTTCCTCGCTGTATAGCAATGCCGATACGTTGTGTTAAGAAGCTTCCAGCTCTTCAGTGTATTAGAACCTAGTTAATACATAAAGTTATCAAGACTGTATTAATTACTATTATAAAACTTAGTTAAATTATTCAAAGTTATATGAAACGCTCTTACATTAGGTATAGCACAAGTCTTCGCAAGTGAATTCACGACGTGTTGCTAACGACTTAAAAATCATAATTCAGTAATCTTTTTAGACCCACGTTCTGCTTATTAGGGCTTTTTTTTCTGTATAATGGAACATTATCTAAGATATTTTACTGAAATTTTTAATAGACATCTAACATGGATCTAGGGAGATTTTTATTTAGCATTTTTCATTTTGTAATTTAGACTGAATCTTTTCTGATATTGACAGTTTTACATATTATCGTAAAAAATTTTGGAAATAAAGGATAGTTTCATAATCTAGAATAATTACGTATTGAGTTATCTGTCAAGTCAAATTCCAATAATAATTATTATCATTGGAAGTTTTTTTTAATTAATTATAACTTACAAAATTATTCAATTAATCCCGTAAAATAATTAGTGGCAGTAGAATTTCCTTTGTATCTTCATTGATATTCGAACCGATCATTCCACCTGCCTTTATCCAATTACTTTTAGGAAATGGGCTGACTTCTGGGAAATGCTAATTGAATATGGGGTGGATGATACTGCAACCTTAAATACCCTCGGAAAATAAATTACCACCGACATAGATTCAGAGTAAAGGTAAGCCTCTCTATGCAAATAAACTGTGAAATGAGTTAGCGTAAGGGTTTTCGGTTGGATAGACTCAATTTTGGTATGATTATAAATTATTGTTTATTTAAGCATAAGTATTGCATACATAGCTGCCCGTAACGTAAACGTAGTTCTGTGCGGTCGAGCTTATCAAAATTGTATCACTCTTAGCTATGAAGATAATTCGTCTAGTTTTTAAATAAATAGCAACCTTAAAAAAACATTTCCAATATAATGTATAAAACCATGTATAAAAATAATCTTTTTTTCCGTCACAACCAGAATATAAGATAATAAGAGAGGTAGGGCAAACGGGCATAATTTCCCGTTCGAAATTCGGAGCAGCCCAACTGGGGAAGTACCTCCACCTTTCAGAAGATCGCAGCCAAATAACATCATTTTATTGTGGTGTTGTTTCTGCGGTGAGTAAGGTCGCCAGAGCTCCACTAGAAGGCGCTGTGCTGGCAGTGTGTGGGGACCAGCAGTGTAGAACTGCCGTAGGACTGTGCAGGCGTGGCGAGTTGTTGCGGCGGTCAGGGAGACCCGGTGAAACAGCTGCCCGCAGGTTGTTGGGGGGGATCCGAACCCACGGATCACTTAATCTCCGCCCTGGGAGGCTGGCCCACCCTGTAGCGGGTGCAGTTGGTCGTGCCCGAGAAGGAGACCGGAGTGGACTCGGCCGACTGTGTCAGGGGGGACCGGGGGTCCTTCCGGCTGCCACACCAGCAAGCGTGCAGCACTCCGGCGAAATGACACTGCGCTTTGTCCCTTCCGCTGCCCGCACAGATAATTCTCTCAACCTCCTCTTCAACTCTCTTTTAAAATGGCCAGCGGCCACTCCCTCCACATTTTCTGTGGAATTCTGAAACAATAGGGGACTTCACTCCAACATCAGTGCAGTCCACCAACACCTTGAGACTGCACAGCCGACCCTTTTTTCCTTACAGAGACGCAAATATCCTCTTTATAATATTAGTAGACATCTTATATGCCTGTGGTATACATGGATAAAATATATAAGTCTGGCAACCAGGCCTAATTTGGAAGAATTTTTGCCAATGTCGAGTTTTTATTATATTTTTTTTCTTTCTTCGATGCGAAAAAGTAAGTTCGGAACCCTCGGTGAGCGAGTCAGAGTCAGACTCGTCGACTTGGCCGGTTTTATTTAGGCTTTATGTTCTTACCACCTCCGGCTACATCATAACTTACTATAAAGAGGTTGTAGTCAAATACAGATCTATACATAATTATAAAAAACTGCATGTTAGACTGCCCGCGCACAGCCAGGCTGCGGCAGCCGAAATATTGATAGGAATTCATGGCTGCCTAGTGCGCGGGCTCCCATACGCCGTCATGTGTTCGAGTGGCTGCCGCAGCCTGGCTACCTAGTGCGCGGGGAGGCTAAGATAAATCCAAATTTGAAGTAAACACACTTTCAGCTTTTGAAAACCTTAAACAAATCACAATTTATTCTAACATAAATATACTTTTGATCCCTTCTAACCCTCATTTAAAGGCATATTATTATTATGAACTTTTCTTGACAAAGTTGTGATGTATTAACCAAAATTTTTGATCAAACGATATAAAAGAAAATATCACAAAAATCATTTTACTTTGTTAAAATCCCTTTCAAGTGGTCTTATCGATACTTGTAACGGGTTAACTTGTAAGGCTGAACGAAAGCTTTTAGGTGCTGGTTAGTTTTTCCAATACATTATTTTACGTCGAACACGTGTTTATATATTTATTTTGCTTGTTTATTCTCTCCCTAGGGTATGGTCTTGTATAAAGCACGTTTGCTCACTTAGTTTTTTGACCTATGGAAGATTATTATTTGTTGCAAGCATTTCTATATTCATAGTAAGTTATTTTGACTCTTAAGGTCAGATAAAAGAGTTGAAGGCTCGCGGCAAGCATCAACTATTTCATTTGATTATTACAAAACTTACTTCAACGCACATGATTTCTAATCCTCACTTGGATGGCAAGTTTTTGCTGAGTCGTAGCCATGAAGCAATCGTAGCGGTGCTGTAATAGTGAGTGTTGACCTTTACATTTAAATTGGCTGTAGAACATAATTAATGTTACATCAGGACATAATAATAATAGTAAAAAAGGTTTTGTGACAAAAACTGTATTTTTAAGACAATACTGTTTTGCCGAAGAATTATATTTAGCAAATAATTTTTAATCTCGAAATACGGAGCCCATAAAATAAAAATAATACTTAAATAAAAATTACTAATAAATATTTCCATTGATCAAAATTAAATCATGCTACAAAAACGTCAAAAACCTGTAAATAACCAAATGTAGTCATTTCTCGTAGCACTTCTACGCGCTACGCTACGAGAGCTACGAGAAATATACACGACGCGAGCTACGCAGATAAAACAAGAGTAATAAGTTACAAACTGAGTACATATTAAACATATCTTTTTGTATAAATCTTTCTGAGAAAGAAGGCTCATCAGCTCACATAGTACTTATTTACCATGTAGGGAAAAATACAGAATTATACGATGCGTATTATGTGTTTTTTACTTCAAATTACGAAGAGGACATTACTGTGAGCCATCTCCATACACAATGAAATAAGTTTATTTATACGAATAAAACAATATGAACTTTTTTGGACTTCATCTATTCACTAATATAGCCCTGTGGAAAGTTTGAAAATTGCAAACACTTTGAACACCCGCACTGTGTAAACCTTTTTACTTAAGTTTTATCTACATTACATAGGTATATATCATATTATTAAAATAAACGTGGATTACGAAAATTAAAAATATGTATGTTTCGTACTATTGCTGTCACCAGGCAGACGCCCGAGCTCCTCTCATGGTCGATATAAATAGCAATAATAATATTAAATACTACACGTGCGCGGGTAGCCTGGCCCGGGTCGCTCACTTCCCCCCCAATATGGCGAGGAGGACGATGGCTGCCACACGCGTCATACTTGCGAACAGGTGCTGCTTGTGGGGGTCTGGTCTGCTTAAGTTTGATATTTATTTACTTATTAAATATTTATTCAGTCTACTTTGTAATTTTGCCGCCGCGCCGCGCCCGCAATTGTTGTCAGTGCGATTAAAATGTAAATATTATGTAATGAATCTAAGCTTGTTTTGAAAAGAGTAATTGCTGAGTTTATTGCCATCTCTTCTCAGCAAATGCAGCCTTCCGAACCGGAATTGGAGTCAGACTTTTCATAAGTGCCTGCGGAAGTCTATTTGAATAAGATTGTGGTCAAAAACGGACTTAACAGAAACTCTTAACATATTATTTGCATATTGAGCTACTCAAGTCTTTATTACTTCAGACATAAAAAAAACCTACACATTTATTACTTTATTTATTATATTTATTACTAATCACCGTTTTAATACGTTATGATGATTTTGGCGTTGATGCTTCACAAATATATGAACACATCTAAAAAGTAAAAAAAGTGAAATATTAAAATATTTGTGAGATTTGTTGTATCCTGGAGGTTGAGATAGCCATTAGCTACGGTTGCTAAATGCGTCGATACCTCATCTTGGCTCACCTTCCAAACACTTCATGTGGCTTGGCATGCCTGATGCTGTTGTTTAGAAAGACTGTGTGAAGCACCGAAAATATAATATGCGTTCAAAGGCAATTAATACATTTTCAGCGTGTTTAGAAAAGAGGTTTCACACCGCAAAATAATATTTTGCTAGATATGATCCAATCATCAAATAAAATATGTAATTCATATAAGATGAAAAGTAGTACATGCAAACAATAAAGGAATTTTGTTGGCAGTAACAATTGTTTGCTTCAACGTAGGTACATCTTATTTATAAACGTTGCCGCGTAGTGTAATGACATATTTTTATTCAGTGCAATGCTTTGCAACGAAATTCAGCATCCCAGTTGTCAGTACCTATTTAATTACGTACATAAATTTCCCTGAAGGATCACGATCACACGTACTCATGATACGCTATTTTATACGTGACAAGCCTCCCGAAAACTGTAATGATGAACGTTTTGCTGTACAGAGGTCACGACCGTCCTTATATAGTCTGAAAATGTAGGTCGTAAACGAGAACAATATAAACACATTGCCTACGTTAAAATTAATATAGAGTGTCACCTACGTTGAATATTAATATTTAGGGGTTGAAATGATAACACAGTTATTTCGTTCATAATTTTTTACATATAGGAAACTAGTTGTTCCCCGTAGTTTCACCCGCGTGCGTATATATTGCTTTCCCGGGATAAAATGTGTTAATCCAGAATATATTATATTTGTGTGCCCATACAAATCCGTTCAGATGTTGAAGCGTGATTGCGGCAACATCAAAACTTTCAGATTTATAATATATGTGAGATAATATTGCCATCACCACTGCTAATATATAACTCAATCATTTGATAACGAGTTGTGTGTCAGTGCTATATGATATAATTATGTAGATATAGACTTTTCGTTTGCTAGACGTTTATCACTCACAACGTTATACGTAGTATTTATATACTCTGAGGTTATACCAATATCCTTTGATTTTGAAGTCAATAGCTTCTGCAAAAAAAGGCTTATAAAGCTTATTTTGTCCAATTTGATTTTATTTCTACAATAGGTCTGTTGTAAGGTTTCCACAGAATGAATTCCCCATTGAAGTTTTTATTCAGCGCTACGACACATGCGGTTCTTTAAAAGTACCGTATAAAAATCATAATATTACAGTTTCTATTGTTGGTGGATACTTGCACATCATACTAGTATTGGACTATACAATCCAACATAATAAATAATAATAACATTAATTTATTTCTCTCTCAATAAGTTACAAAAATAATACATAGCTACATTAAGACAAAATACAATAAATTACTTAAATTACGAGAGACTGGTGGCTAAGGTAGGCAGAGTCTGTATTTCAGGACACCAGGTTCAACACACCACTGTTGATTTAAAAAAACAAACTCAAGTAAGTAACTATAACAGGGTGAGATTTCGAGATGGCATATATTCGAAACCTATGTTGGGTTAGTCGTCAAAATTATTAATAAATAAATATTTAGGGTTGGGTGGGTACTGATGTGTAAGTAAGGGTATGTGCTTATAGGGGGAGTGTATGTTAATGTGTGTGTTGTTTGCTTGTGCGATTAGCTTTTTGTGTAGTTCAGCCTCTGCAGCCAATTCTTTAAAACTCGCAAAAATTTTATTTATGACCAACTTGCTTTTCCATGATGACTAAAATTTTTAAAACAATGTTTAAAACAAAAGACCAACGAAGGTTTTCATTAAAAAGCAAGAGATAGAATAAATTAATGATGCCCAGCTACTTCACTTTTTCGACAACAAAACTTGTCCTAATTTGAGCACAACTTCAAATCCCTGTAGAGCCAAGCTGACTATTTTTTTAGTCTCCGTTTTGAATCTTTTCATTAATTTTTGAGTGCTTAATTAGAACATGCTCGAAGTAAAAGTGGTAGATAATTTCAAAGTTAGTAGGTAAAGCATTTTTAATTTAAAGAATTTTACAGGATCATCTATCTTCCAACTGTTTGTACTGTACAGATACTTGAAGCCTTGTATACAAAGAGAATGAAACTTGGCAGATTATATTTAGTTAATCGCAAATAAACCTAATTAAGGATGTAAATTAATAGATCTATATTAAATCTTTCATACATTTTTATGTAACAAGATGGATTATTTGTAGTTTATCGCAACCAATTTAGATTTCGAAAATACAGGTTCTGGATGTATCAACCAAGTAGGTTTTATGTGGTTCCAAATCTTCCTTGAATTTAGAACGAAAGCACTTACCATGCCTCAGTAACTTATTCAATATTTAATATGGTGGAAATAGTCGTTTACGACAAATAAATAGAGAAAATGGACTAACCCTTTATATTTTATTTAATAATATAACATTTATATATATTATATTTATTTAATATATATTAACATTTTATAAGTGTTTAGGTTATTTGACAAATATATTATTCATTTACCAATTTTGTACCTTAAATTTAAAACATGTGTCAGGAAAAATACGAGAAATATGGGTTTGATGGAGGTACGATATACATTGTACGTACATAGTGTCCATGAATATATAATTTGCCAATGTCAGGCATAAACTTATCTATAGATAGTAAACATAAAATCATTATTTATGTGTTAATGTGATTTAAGAACTTTATTTTAATGAGATTAGAATATTACTGTTATTCTAAAAAAAAATACAAGCCCGGCTGCAAAATCAATAGGATTGGGCCATCTTCTCTATTATAATAAAATAACACGGGTATTTTAAAAGTCTTACCAAAGAGAAAAAGGTTGCGGAATATTCAAATACGTTTCTTTCTAATTTAAGATTTATAGGAATCTAAAATTTTGTTAAAATATTCGTTGTAGACTATATTAAATCAAAGTCTATATAATTCTTTTGAATAATTCCCAATAATTTGGTAATAGCCATTAATTCCTTCTAATAGCCATCTCGAAATCTTCCCCTTACATTCTTATTCCTAATCTAACCCATTCTTGTCACTCCATACACGCATTGAGAATATTCATCTCAGCTGCATGCAGTCGTCTTTAATCTGTCCACTTATCTGTTCAACTATCCGAAGCATACATCTTATAATCTTATCTTTTGAAGTTAGGTATCTCTAATTCTTCATTATTCTTCTTCTTAAACATTATTCTTCTTCTTATTGTGATTTAATATTTTTCTTATCGTTCATAAAAAATAACTGCTTTTAAGGTGATACGTAACGAACGATAAAATTTCCTTAAAAAAGACACCAGGTGCCCATTATATTAGAGACATCTTTTACGCAAAGGATCTTTCACACAAGTCAAATCCTTTCAACGAGAAATGAGATTATGTTGAACGATGCCACTATTTCAACAAAGTTTTTATAACTTCCTATCGGGCTGCAGATTATGCGACACATAAAAACGGCCAAAACAAATATTACACAATATAAATCATTTTTATAGCCCTGTCACATGACGTCAAACTGAAGAGAAAAGAAATACAAAAGTTTAAGCATATCCACATATTTCATAGTAGATTTATGTTGAATGTAAACTGTAGTTATATTAGATAATGGCATCCGATAATTGAAAGCACTATGTACAACTCAAAATGAAATGAAAATGATTGCCCTACGGACTATCCTACTACTTGTTTTATTTTTATTTTAAAATCTATTGTTCGTAAAAACATATGCGAATCTGTAAAACGTTGAAATTTTACTTTTTGGGTATTATTTTCCGTCAACATTTACATTAATTTAAGTTGAGAAGAAAATTATTTTGATACCTGAGGCATTAAGGTTTAATCTGGGGATTTCATAAACCGACCCATTTCTGATTGCTGATAACAAGACAATCTCATCATCATCTACCTGCCCTGTATATCACTTACAGTCGGCGCCATATGTGCGCTCTTCCATTCGTCTCTTCTATCCGTCATGCCAGCATTCACTCCTTTGTTACCCATATCATCTTTCACACAATCCATCCATCTCTTTTTCGGACTTACTCTTTATGTCCATCCACTTTCATATTCATAACTCTTACAATGAGATAATCCAAGATAAGTAAATCAAATAGCCTCGTACTATAATACAGTGTAACTGTATTAATTACAGATAGTTTGTCACCACATAGTGAATGTGGTAATTAAACTCCTATTCACAGTAAAAAAATATGACAATTAAGAAAGCTTTATGAATTATTGGTCGATAAAATGTTACACATTGCTAACTATCCCTCAAGAACATTATACTTACTTATGTAAAAAAAACAAACAGTCCCAGATATACATATACTATAAGCTCAGAGTATATAAATACTAAGTACAACTATAAGTAACACATTCTTTCAATAGGTTTCATTCGTAAATTATTTATCAATGGAAAAAAACACTTTATATAATAGCACAATATTGAACTAAATTCGGTTCACAAAGAAAATTTATTGTTTGAAAGATTTGCAGTAATTGGCTATTAAAAAAAAATTAAAGCGCCATATTCTCAGTCGTTGATAAACGATAATGACGCGACGTAGAAAATTGGGTATAAAGAGAAACTTCCTGTTAGTATGTACTATGTAAAATTAGATTTTTTATCATTTTGCTTTCAAATGAATAAGCAGAATGAAGATTTACTACCAACTGAGATAGTAGATATATAGATAGATTTCAATGCGGGTCATTGAATAGAAAACTAATTACGATCCTAATGCATAAAATAAAAGAATAGTCCGGTACCTTTGTACCATAAAATAAATGAAGCATAGTTAGTTGATAACAAGAGTTTTGGCAATGTGAGTATAAAATGTATGAAAAGCAGCACTCAGCTGCTTTTCATACGTTTTATACTATTGCAATGCTTGGTATTATTATGCATACAAACAGAGTGCTGAGCTTTCAAAACACAGAGCATCCGTGGCGCACTTCGGGTAAGCTGTTCGGACGTGGACAGACCATGTGGTCACTCACATACACACTAACTCCTGAGAGCCGGAATTTGCAATGTTGACCACAAATTAATACCGATTTAAAATGGCAATGCTTTCATACTGCTCGCTCGAGAAAAGCTCTGTGCAACGTAGAGTAACTTTGTATCGGAATCCGAGGCTTAATTGAAAATACAAATTATGTACCTTATAAATACGGTTTACGACTTCTTTCCAATAGCAAAGTACTTGCTCGCTGAATGAATAACGACGGTTGAAGGAAAGTGACGCAGCATATAAGTAGAACATGATTAGGCACCAAAAAATGTAGCTTTTCACATTTTGTGAGTCGGGAAATACAATAAATATACCTAGAAAGAACGTCGCCATACTACACGAATATATAAAACAGGCCAACTTTTATAGGCTGTTGCGCGTAACAGCTACGTTTTACGCTCCCTCTGCGTCATTCTGCTTGTCATAGTGACGTTCATAATGATAGTAGTTGTTGAAATAATCCAATTAAAATCGGGTGAAATTTAAATATTGAACATTATTTTGCAATTTTATTTGATTTAGCCCCTAACAGTTAGGGGCTATTTTTATCGACGCGTGTGTTAGATTATTACTAAAAGCGATATATGGTTGAAACATTATTCTATGATTTTTTTAGTTCCTAAGACAATTTGCTTGAAAATGATCTGTGATGTTTTTAATCTATGGTACTGTATTGTACGTTTTTATCCTGTGGTCCCAACCATCAGACCAACAGAAGGTCTTCAAATATCATGTTTCCGGTTTTAAATAAATAAAGGAATGATGTTTAGATTCTTACTATTCCTGTGACATAAATCTATGTGATTTTTAAAGTATAAGCAATATTATTTAAGATTTGTTTAACTGTCTTTCTTTGAAATTACTTTTAGTGTAAACAAAGTAAAGTTGAAAACATTGTTGAAATATTAAGATATTATCACCATAAATCATGATTTGATTTATAATGCTTATTTACTGTTTTAGTTTACTTATTTAGTGTATCCCAAGATTACTTTGTTATATTTTTAACTTGTGTCATAATACTTGCCAATGGCGTTACCGTACTTTGCTGTGAGGGTAGTTTGCCTATAAAAAGCCGTGTAGTTCCGAGCTCAGATCACTTCTTTAATCAACTGTTGTACGGAGCAGACCTTGTGTCTATGGCCGTAGGAATTAAGTTGATTATCAACTGTTATACGGAGCAGATATCCTCTGAGTGTCCTTGGCCGTAAGAATTACGTTGGGAAAAGTATCAACTGTTATGCGGAGCAGATATCTCTCCCAGAGTGTCTATGGCCGTAAGAATCAAGTTGAGAAAAGTACTAACTGTTGTACGGAGCGGATCTCTCTCAGGGTGTCTTATCGCCGTAAGAATCAAGTTGAGAAAAGTAATAATACCAGTCTGCTATGTCCATAAGAATTCGGCTGAAAGTAATCTTTGTAATAGCTATAAAAAGTGTACTACCTAGTTGTTACTCTGATAAGGTGTTGATGTTGTAACCACAAATACAGATAAGTATATTTGATGTTCTCAACTGTAAAGATTGATTATTTTAATAATTTGTGTTCTGTGTATTTATGTTGTATACTGAGAATAACTCTGGTATGTATATTTGATGTTATCAACTGTAACGATTGATCATTGTTCTGTGTATTTCTGTTATATATGAGAATAACTCTGAATGTATAGTGGCCATATAAAATACCTTGATATTGAGTTTCTTGCCGGTATCTTCTCAATAGGTCGGCCATCCGAACCGGTGGTAGATTAAAGAGTAAATAGTAGAGTAGTAGTTAAGGCCATAGATATAATGTTTGAATAAATATATTCTCAAGTCTGGCCTAAATGATTATTTTATTATTCTTACCTACACCCATGCCCAAATATGCTATGTAATTCGATTAGAATAGCCATCCTAAAGTTTGAATGACATAATCTGATTCTTAGTCTTTTATTGAGAATTATATTAGCATACAAAAGGAGTAAAATCTGTTATCAGAAGTGGGATCGATCGATTCAATTCCCATAATCTAATACATTGTGTTTGATTATAGAAATGCTGTAACATTCAACTGCAGACCTGGAGGAAAAGGAAGTAGTAGCAGTCTGGTGAAGTGCTAGTAGGTAAATCAATCTACAAGGCTCACTGATCTTCCCTTAGGGCTACTCATCCATGTCTAGGAAAAGGAATTCCATCAGTCTAGGATCACTGATCTTCCTTGAGGGTAGATTCATCCATTTAAAAAAACAAGGTTTGGTAATGTTCTGTAAAAACTAGTTATTGGTTTTTCACGTATTAATACATAACTACTCTGCTTTCGATAGGTTCGATGATTATTCAGTTTGTACATTTTGATCGTGCCGTAATAAATCGGCAATTTTAGATAAAAATCTAATTTCTATAAATTAGGGAGGTACATTAATTTTCGCTAGCAATGGAACCAAACGGAAAATACCTCGTCGTTGCTTTATGATTATAAGGTATTATGAGTAAAGATTGAATAAAGGTTAGAAACTTAGAATAAGATATCGGAAACTTATTGAGAGATCTGCGTTTCATAGAATTGAATATTCTTCGAATGAATTACTCGAGGGTTTCGTTGGGTATTTATTTTCAAAGTACTTCCTTTACACGATATCATAAAAAAAAAATGCATTGAAATCTATACTTTATTTCACATAGGATGAGTCGTAGGTTTTTCTTTACCAATATCTATTGAAATTCCATTTGATTACTCTGAAATAGTAGGTACTCACTAGTTTATGGAACCTTGCTCTATTATAGTATTCCTTTATTATATCGAAATGAACAATCACCGAACACATGCTATTTGAAATCTACTATAGTTGAGATCGAGGGTAGTGTAAAATTGGAATGGAGTAAATTGTTGCAAACTACCTTCTTATAAAATAATAATGAGTTGGGTGACAATTATCGATAAAACTTTGCGATGTCGAAACTATAACGCATTTCCGGGCGAAAAGGCAAATTTAGCTTGTTGTTCGTAGTTTATATACGTTTGGTATCACTTTAAGTAGAATTATAATGCAGTTTCTTTCCTTTATTGTGTGGCATTACGCACAATGAAGTTGGAATCACTTTAAGTAGAATTATAATGCAGTTTCTTTCCTTTATTGTGTGGCATTACGCACAATGAAGTTGGAAATGTGACCGATTATCATTTATAAAGTGGTTGTAGAAAAAATGTTCTATAAATATAGTTAAAATATTGGATTAAGAATATATTATTCATATTAATGACTATGACGAGTAGGAATATATATTCATTAGAATTATTGTCAATGGAAGAATAGTTTCATAATGTATTCTTATAATTATAATCACACGTAACATGAATTGGCTTCTTTAGGTATTCAGAATCTGTTTATTTCTACAACAATTTATCAATTCATAACTCGGTCGACCTACTTACTCCGGTTATATTTTGCCCAGCCTAAATTCGAAAGTTTGTAAGATTTTGTCATATAATAGTAGTATGTTTAGATCAGATGATAAGACTTGTCATATACTACGAGTACCCACTGCTAAATACAAAATTTATAAAAATGTAAAGGATTTACAGATTGATCTGGTGGGGTGTTTCTAGACGTGTGATATGATAATGACGAATTTTCGAATTAGATAAAACTCGTAGTGACTGCTCTTTATCCGGGAATGTATTTCATCCAATTTTCATTCAAAAAGGCCTTCACTGGTACTTATGAATAATCATTTTAAACTGGACTGCGGTTTAATCCGTGGGTCAATTACCGATAATATGTTGAGTCAATTTTGCTTTCGTAAATGTATGAAAAATATTTTGGTGTTTTGATTATTATTTGTTGACTGATTCATTGTTGCTTATTTATGCAACAAGACCGTAGTCATAACCTTAGTGGTTTTGTCTAGTAGGCCAATAAAATTGAAACAAATATGATTGGAAGTGCACACCATGGTCAAAAATGTTTATCGATTGTGTTTAGAAGCCTATTATAATGTGCCTGGGTATAATTTGTACGCAGTATTTATTTATTCTGAGGTATAATCAGTATTATAATATTAGTTTGAATGGTATTGACACAAAATGTTTTGTTACATAATAGTTAAAATCTACGACAGAATCTCTTAATAAACTGCAATAGATTTTGAATCAGTTTTACCATAACTTGGAGAAATTAAATTGGTTGAAAGAAAGCAAGTAATAAAGTATTTGGAGGGTGTAGTTCTATAATAAATTAGCAGGGCGAACCTGGGCGGCTCGCTAGTGTTCTATTTTTCGGTAGCGTTGGTTTACTGCAAACTAGGGATGTTATGAAGCTCCGTAACCGAAACTATCGGATATCCGAAATGGGAATCCGGAACTGTAACCGAATAACAGACATTTTAGAACAAGTTTTTGCCATTCGTAGTTTTATTAAAAAATACTAGTATCCGTAACTGAAACTATCTGAAATAATTTAATATCGCTAACCGTATCTGAAACCGATATAGGTAGTATTGTTCATGTGTCAGTGTTTATATCCGGATCCGAAATTTCATATCCGTAACATACCTGCTGCAAAAGAATGTCAAAGTGGAAAGTCTACTAACATTAACATTGGCAGAATGAAACCAAAATTGCATAATATTATTATATTAAATGTAATTGGTACCTTTGAATATTTTAAAAAGGATTATAGGAGTTATGATAATTTTTCAAATTAAGGTAAATTCGTTTTAAAAAAGAATGAAGTACCGCCCTACAATCATTAATAAAAATATTGTATATGTTATTCAAAGGTATTCCTGATAACTTGGTAATCAGTTTGGCCGAGCGGTTATAATAATGATTATTTATTGCTTGGAAATTATAAACTAGGTACTATTTCAAAAAGCATCATAATATCATCTTATACTTGCAGGATTAATTGCATCAAATATGTTCATTTACCAAAAGATAAATAATCATTTATATATTTATATTCTTGTGTCGTTGTCGTTTATTAAGAAAATGTATGCCGACTATAATTTTTTTTCTAAACACAACTTCCTTGGTTGATAACCGTGTTAGATTTTAAAATAAAATACTGCTTATCGAGGATTATTGTAAACAATGAATTCTGGTATCACAAAGATGATATTGAGAATTGGATAGGGTGAATTCTGGTATCACAAAGATGATATTGAGAATTGGATAGGGTGAATTCTGGTATCACAAAGATGATATTGAGAATTGAATAAGGGGATTCTAGTATCACAAAGATGATATTAAGAATCATAATTAAGAATCATATTTATTTATTTCTATTTTATCAATTCTAGTATCACAAAGATATCTATTTATATTTTATTGAATCTAGTATCACAAAGATGATATGAAGAATCATATTTATTTATTTCTATTTTATCGATTCTAGTATCACAAATATATCTATTTATATTTTATTGAATCTAGTATCACAAAGATATTAAGAATCATATTTATTTATTTCTATTTTATTGATTCTAGTATCACATAGATATTAAGAATCATATTTATTTATTATGTGTATTCTATTTCTATCACAAATATGGTATTCAGAATGAAAAATTGAATGTACAATGTAGCCAAAGCTATTATTTTAACTGTGTACTTTGAGAACAAAGTATATTGTCAGTTTGGCCGTGTTAGATTATTACTAAAAGCGATATATGGTTGAAACATTATTCTATGATTTTTTTAGTTCCTAAGACAATTTGCTTGAAAATGATCTGTGATGTTTTTAATCTATGGTACTGTATTGTACGTTTTTATCCTGTGGTCCCAACCATCAGACCAACAGAAGGTCTTCAAATATCATGTTTCCGGTTTTAAATAAATAAAGGAATGATGTTTAGATTCTTACTATTCCTGTGACATAAATCTATGTGATTTTTAAAGTATAAGCAATATTATTTAAGATTTGTTTAACTGTCTTTCTTTGAAATTACTTTTAGTGTAAACAAAGTAAAGTTGAAAACATTGTTGAAATATTAAGATATTATCACCATAAATCATGATTTGATTTATAATGCTTATTTACTGTTTTAGTTTACTTATTTAGTGTATCCCAAGATTACTTTGTTATATTTTTAACTTGTGTCATAATACTTGCCAATGGCGTTACCGTACTTTGCTGTGAGGGTAGTTTGCCTATAAAAAGCCGTGTAGTTCCGAGCTCAGATCACTTCTTTAATCAACTGTTGTACGGAGCAGACCTTGTGTCTATGGCCGTAGGAATTAAGTTGATTATCAACTGTTATACGGAGCAGATATCCTCTGAGTGTCCTTGGCCGTAAGAATTACGTTGGGAAAAGTATCAACTGTTATGCGGAGCAGATATCTCTCCCAGAGTGTCTATGGCCGTAAGAATCAAGTTGAGAAAAGTACTAACTGTTGTACGGAGCGGATCTCTCTCAGGGTGTCTTATCGCCGTAAGAATCAAGTTGAGAAAAGTAATAATACCAGTCTGCTATGTCCATAAGAATTCGGCTGAAAGTAATCTTTGTAATAGCTATAAAAAGTGTACTACCTAGTTGTTACTCTGATAAGGTGTTGATGTTGTAACCACAAATACAGATAAGTATATTTGATGTTCTCAACTGTAAAGATTGATTATTTTAATAATTTGTGTTCTGTGTATTTATGTTGTATACTGAGAATAACTCTGGTATGTATATTTGATGTTATCAACTGTAACGATTGATCATTGTTCTGTGTATTTCTGTTATATATGAGAATAACTCTGAATGTATAGTGGCCATATAAAATACCTTGATATTGAGTTTCTTGCCGGTATCTTCTCAATAGGTCGGCCATCCGAACCGGTGGTAGATTAAAGAGTAAATAGTAGAGTAGTAGTTAAGGCCATAGATATAATGTTTGAATAAATATATTCTCAAGTCTGGCCTAAATGATTATTTTATTATTCTTACCTACACCCATGCCCAAATATGCTATGTAATTCGATTAGAATAGCCATCCTAAAGTTTGAATGACATAATCTGATTCTTAGTCATTTATTGAGAATTATATTAGCATACAAAAGGAGTAAAATCTGTTACGTGCACAGCTGCGACACTCTATCTGGATGTATCCTTAATCAAAGGTTTTAGCCTATGCGGTTAGTTTTGAAACATCATTTAATTTGACATACATTTGATGTACATTATCTACTATCTATTATTACATATTATAATGAACTGGTATGATCTTATTTGACATTAATTAGCCCTAGCAAGAGGTTTTAAAACTTTAAGCCCCACGACACGAACACCTATGTAACTTCCCAGAACACTGCGAAGAAATTAATAAAACACCTTTAGCAATAAAATGAGCATTTTATTTGAATATTTAAATTATTCACTGCAAATATAAGGTATTTCATTAAGTTTAGGATTCCATTTGGATCAGTTCAGGTCAGCCGTCTTAACGTAATTTTTGCCTTGTACCCGCTGCGACCAACTGTCGTACACGTACTCCATTTTGTTTGAGTAACCCTCTAGTCTTATATTCAGGGAATACTAAAAGAGTTTTCATTTAGCAAAAGTGCACTACTACGATAAAAGCTTTTTTTAACTTTTGGTGTGACATTGACACGTATTTTCGTATCGTATTTTCTTTTCAAATTATAGTAGTCGAATTTCTGTTTCTAAAATCAAAGACTTGCTATTTAAATTAAAGGTGGAATTATTTCTTCATTGAACTTTACTCTTTTACGATAATATTATTATTAGGTAGCATTGGTCTTTAATAATTTTCAACATCGTAATTATTACGATATTAAATACAAAATTATAAACAATTAAATTTTTCCTTGTAAAAGTAGAAATATCTTTATTTATAATTTGATTTACTGCTGGTTTAATTTTTAGATCTCAATTAATCAATCAATTATTATATATTCTATTAGCCTTTTATATAATCATTATTATAATTAATTATGACATGGAGACACAATATATTCGTAGGTGTCATTATTTAAAATATAAAATAAATGTAATAATGTATTAAAAATTCGTAACTTTAAAAACTAATGAGACTTGATTAAAATTTAGTTCGTTTTTTATTAAAGTATCATAAAAACAATTATTAATTTATTTTAGTAAGTATCTGATAATACTTAAAATTATCGCACATTTATTCAACTCCCTTATTTCAGAAACCCACACATAACACACCATTCAAAAGTTTCTTAAGCGTACTTACATTTTCATGTGTAAATCATAAGTCCAGACAGGTACCAGGCAATCATAGGTTAACAAGTGCACAATCATGAACATTCACTGCACTCCACACCAAACGGTTTAACGTAACGAATATGTTCGGGAGGTAGGTGTATTCTGTTATCGCGTAACGATGTTGCCCGTACAAGAGGCTGCGTGGTACTGAGTTCGGACGGGAGCGAGTGGGAGCGGAGTGACGTGGACGTCTCTTTGGGCTAGTTGGTTTACACTGAGTACGATTTTCGGAGTCTGCGTTGACGAAATTTCCTTGCCTTTCCTTTTTTCCAAAGAATCGGATTCGAAAATGCCTTCCATCTTTTCCTCCACTTGTTTAAAGTAGGTAAATATAAAAAACGTGTATTGGCAATTTTAATAAATATTCAGTATGATACTTGGGCTAGGCTTGTATATGGCTATGGCCAAACTTCACTGTGGTAAAGTGATATGGCTGAAAGTGGTAAGCATAAAAAGTGCAGCCGCTGGAGCCAAACGTCAAACAAATCTATGCATCATGATTGTAGTATGCTGATTTTAATAGTCATCTATGATACTATATTAGGTGACCGTATCATGCAGGCGGTATCCCGGGGTGGAGTGGCGTTGGCGATAAGTCTTGACATCGTCAACGCCTTTAACTCTCTCCCTTGGGACGCCATTAGGGGGGCACTTGTTCACCATCAGGTGCCCTCCTACCTGCAAGGCGTAATCGGGGATTATTTGCGCGACAGGTACATTTTGTACATGGACCAAGACGGTAGGAGCATCCGGAGGGAAATCACGCGTGGAGTTCCACAGGGGTCAGTGTTAGGCCCGCTGTTGTGGAACCTCGCCTACGACGCGGTTCTGCGTGTCGATCTCCCTGCTGGCGTAAACGTTGTTTGCTATGCAGATGACACGTTGGTTGTCGCCAGTGGGGAAACCTTCGAGAGGACCAAAGAGCTCGCCGAGCTTGGGGTGGAGATCGTCGTCGCCAAAATCCATGAGTTGGGTCTAGAAATAGCGCCTCACAAGACCGAGGCGCTATGGTTCCACAAACTGCCAAGAAGCAGGGAACCACCCAACTCGTGCGTCCGAGTGGGTGAGTCAGAAGTCGGGGTGGGGCGATACATGAAGTATCTGGGCCTCACCCTAGACAGTCGTTGGGGCTTCGAAGAGCACTTTGATCGCCTAGTCCCCCGAATCGAGAGGGTAGCGGGTGCCATGCACAGACTGCTGCCCAACCTCGGGGGACCGAGGGAGGAAGTTCGCCGCCTCTATGCGGGGGTCATACGATCCGTAGCCCTTTACGGGGCGCCCGTATGGGCGAAGAGGCTGGCCATCCGACGCTGTAGGACGAAAATCTACAGCGTTCAGCGAAGGATGGCGCTACGGGTCGTACGAGGATACCGCACCGTATCCTTTGAGGCGGCGACAATTCTGGCTCGCTTTCCGCCACTTGATATTCTGGCGGACATGGATGCGAGGGTCTATGACCGAATTCGCACCGTCCGTCAGAGCGGTGGAGGTGACCCAGAAGAAGCGATCAAACGGCAGGAACGAATTATCGCATTCGCGACGTGGCGCGCAAGACTTCGCGAGGAGCGGTTTGCGCGCAAACGCGTCGTCGGAGCAGTCCTGCCGGTCTTCGAGGCCTGGATGCAGCGACAAGGTGGACGACTCACCTACAGACTTACACAGATAATTACCGGGCATGGGTGCTTTGGTGATTATCTGTATTGATTATGTACTGCAGTGGGAGCGACCAGGATTCCGCATCGCACACGCTTGCGGTGTGCCCTGCGTGGGAACCTGAGCGGCGGATCCTGGTCCAAGAAATTGGACGGAATCTCTCCCTGCCAGCAGTCGTGTCGGCGATGCTGAGCGGGGATACAGCGTGGAGAGCAGTAGCCTCCTTCTGTGAGACCGTAATGGTCCAGAAGGAGGCTGCTGAGCGGGATCGGGAGAGGGCCGATCCCACCCGGAGGCGAAGCCGCCGGGGCACAAATGTGCCTCGTCGCGGCCCCCCTGCCCTGTAGCTCGGGCTTAGAATAACAGCTACGGTGTTCCCCTGCCTGTCGTAAAAGGCGACTAAACGGGGCCTTTGGGGTCGTGGGCAATCAGAGCGGGGGCTCTGTGCGCCCAGAAGCGACCCCAAGGAGGACGATGAGTCGATGTGGTCACGACTCATCGTGCGATAGCACTGCGAGGGTGCTGGGGGGAGGTATCACACTTCCCCCGGGACGAGCTATCTTAGCGCCGCGCTTGGAGGGGTGAGCAGGTACGCGTTCAACACGAGAGCCCGCCCCCCTCTCTATAGCGCAGATGGCGACCACCGTGGGGTTTTAGCCGGTACAAGTCCGGCATAACCTGGCCGCTACCCCCGAGGGTATCCCATGAGGATTTCCCCACGCAAAAAAAAAAAAAAAAAAGGTGACCGTATCATAAAGTTTGTAAAAGGTTCACATTTGTAAGTACCGGTGTACACAAACCACACTGTATATTCGCAGGGTTGTAGCGTGTCGGAGACTTCATTTGAATACGCAAAGGAAATGGAAGCTTCTTAGACGAGCGTAATTTTAAGCGAAAATTAAAATGTGCTTTTTTATTTTGACATGATTTGAATTGCTTTCTTTGAAAACAATCGAATTTTAATCATTATTTTTTGAAGGAATTTGAGTTATAAAGACTTTGGAAAAGGTGCCTACCTTATTATTATGTTAGATGGTTAGTTAGATGGGTCAAATACAGTTTAGTTGTTGTTTTTGGCGATGATAGCTCTGTAGTAGTGAAGTATTAAAATACGCCGGAACCAGGTTTTATTTACAAATAACAGTTTTTTTTTACAATTGTAGGAGTTAATTATGATAAATATAGGGTGACTGGTACTTAGTAAACGATACTTAGACACATGATTGTACTCATGATAACAAAGAAACAAATAGGGATAAATAACTAAATTAAATAAAAGCTGATGTGTATTCTTATTCTTGTTAGGTTCTAAATATTATGAGCTTATGTGCTAAGTAAATTAAAAAAAAAATTGGGATAGTTGTTTGTTATCATGAGTACAAACATTATAATATATCTAAGAATCATTAACTAATTACCAGACACCCTATATAGTCTGTAAAAAAAAAAAGTTTGAATTTGATACAGGACTCCATCTATCCACGAGCATTTTCCTTTCAAGAACATCAGTCAAATAATAAACGCACTTTTCAGTGTTTCATATCAGTAAGGATTCCGATCAATTTACGATGCTCATTACAAAATATCTCATTATAATGCCAAACCAAGTTTCAATTCAATATAAAAGATGTCTACGATCCATCAAAATATGATGAGTCACTGTCATTTATTAGACAGCTACGCAAATTCAACAATAATCGCCTTCTCATAAAAGCTTGTCTTGAAATACTGAAGCTGAGTTTACAATTTTGACAAAGAATTTAATATAAGACTTGAAGTAACGTTCTAGCAATAAAATATAACTAGCTCATAATGTGGCACAGATTACTTAGTTATTCATAACATAACGTTACAGGCGATAAAATTTACTGTTAAATTCCTGTGTCATTAAGATCAAGATATTGCAGTTATTCTGGTTGGTTCTATTTCGATGAAAGTTATTTTCAAAGTAACGAAGTTGTTTTTGAAGCTTTCATGATTGTTAAGGTACCGGTTCGCAGCCGACTGCAGGCAGCAGCAGCAGGTGACACTCACCGCGACACTACTCTTTCTCCTTCGTGCCTAAGTACCTGTACCTATTATAATGGAGGCCACGCCGCGCGTATGATGCTAGCTTCGGAAGGTATTTGAAAGAAAGAAAAAAAAATGGCCACCAGCTCAGCATAATGCTGTGTACAGTCAGCACAGCGCTGATTTTCAGCCGGCGCCAGTAGGACTTTTCGATTATACGATGTATATTTCATAGTAATACGCAGAAGCCAGTAGTGTCACAGCGACAATGTCGCCTGCTGCTCAGCTGCTGCCTACGGTTGGCTGCGAACCGGAACCTTTAATCTCGTGGATTTACATCAAAAGACCATTTGTTTGTATATCACACAAAATACTATGCTATTAGTTTATTAAATGAAAATTTATATTGTATGTACTGAAATGAAATACCTATCAAAAAAGAGTACCCAAAAGCTTTCAAAATAAAAGAGATACCACAATGTTTATAACAGTCAAACGACGACTAAGCATATCCTAAGCAAATGTCCCAAGGCAATGAACTTGGTGAAAATTGCCAGCCTTTTTTGCTTACGAAGTCTCCTTGGTTCACAAATCTTTGTGGGTATGAAATTACCACGAGTGGCCTTTTTAAGTATTAGAGAGGGTTACGAAAGGGTGAAAAGGTTAGTTTCACACTGGCATAGGTTTCCTCGGATTAAAAGTACCAAGCCTTTTATTAAAATTGTATGGAATTTTAAATTGTGTTTGGATAGATGCCGTATTAAATAGTACAAACAAGACTTAAATGTTACTATTTAATTCACCATAAATAAGAATTAGTTTATATTCATACACACGTATCAATGTTATTTATCATCTAAATATAATAAATGAATAAAAATTAAATGATGTTCGTTTGTAGCGCATCACTTGAGAACGGCTGGATAGATTTGTTTTAATTTTAAATATTCGTAATAGCACAGATTAGATTATTATGGAAATTTTAACGTATAAATTACGCGCTATTGTACCGACTTAGTAATATCCCGAATAAGGTATGGGAAGCAAAATTGTAAAGGTTTTCCAGAAATTTGGAAAATTCGGGAATATCTGAAATTGCTTTTGCCATGGGGTTTACATAGGTAATAGTGACCGCGAGACGTAGAACTATTATCGCAGAACTCAAGACCGCGCGCTGTGGGCCCGGCGGCGCCTGAAACAAAATACAATAAAATACCTATCAACTGTCAGAAATTAAAATTTCTAATTTTGTTCTTGTCTCTTTACGAAAATAACATTTGAATTTAGATTATTACAACAGGGTGGAAATTGGAATTTGAAAAATATATTTTTGCTCCTTTTTACCGCCGCGGCAGGCAATGGTTGTTAGTGAGACTAGGGGGCCTACCACAAGCTCTTAAAACAAGGTTAAAATAACCTTATTTGTCTTTTGTCCCTCATTGACATCCGGCGTCAAAACAAGACAAAACACAAATAAGGTTATTTTAACCTTGTTTTAAGAGCTTGTGGTAGGCCCCTAGAATGAAAATGTTATGTAATGAACATAGGCTTGTTTTAAAAAGAGTAATTGCTGAGTTTATTGCCGGCTCTTGTCTAAAACTTTCCGTGCCGCTATTATAGAGCCAAACTATTCAAGAGTGTCTGCGAAGGTCTATTTGAATAAAATAATTGTAAATTCTTATCAGGTAGTCGTTACACTAACAGAAGCAATTTCTTTCGTGTTGTAATGAAAATTTATATAATTGATTGAATTACTATTTTAATATGCCACTTCCTATATGATTTTAAACTATAACATAATGTTCTACATTATATCATATATTGACCAAACTATCTGTTTATGCCTTTTGCCATCAACACCATGGGAAAGTGGGGTGCTCGCTGAAGCTCGCTGAATTGCTTTCATATTTTTTGAAATTCAAGTGTTGGTGCGAAACTTTCCTTCATACGTACACGACAGCTGGGTCCCCTTACTCTGTGGCTGGGTACACTTTCAGTACTGTCGCTAACACAACTTTTACGATATGATGATAATGTATGTTCTACCTACTGTTTCATTTTACTGTTAACCAGAGATGTGATGTTTATAATGTCGTTGATTTTAGGTATATATTCGTGTAAGGCTGTTCAGGAAAAAAATTACAATAAAATTACACACAATGTGACGCGCGACACTCGGCGTAGCATACGTGACACATTAAGTACACACATTTATACTCGTGTTTTTTTTTCGGTGTATTGGCATATTTGCATGTATATTCTTAAATTTATTTATTTTATTGTGGTTATTTAATATTGAAAACATAAAAGATGATAGTAAAGGAGATCACCTATATTAATAATACAGTATTACGTAAGGAAGATATAACCCACCTGAATAATATGTCACTATGGTTGGTGTAAAATGTAAATTATGGAACATAAAAAAATAAAATATAAGAACTTCCTATAATCTGGTTTTTATAAACTGAATAAACAAATAAATAAACAGGAAGGTACCCTATGGAGTAAGTATCCTAGCAAGTAAAAATTAAAGGTTGAGAACATTCTTATCTTTAGTCCATGAAATAAACAAGTTCTCGTTGCCTCGTTGGGCAGACTTAATTTTTTTTTGTTCAAAAGTAGATGTAAATTTTGACAACTACCATTATTGTTACATAGATAAGTTATAATAGCTCTCTGAATGCATACTTTATTTAAAATAATAAAATTACATTATTTTAAAAATTCTGCTTGAGCTATATAGCTCAAACTACTACATAAATGTTAGGTACCTTTGAACCCTTTGATCAATGATATACACAAATTGAGCGTTGAAAATAATATCTCCTAACTGTTAGGGGCATAATAATGTTTAATATTTAAAATTATCCTGATTTTAATTGGAATAGTTCAACAACCGCTGACATTATGAACGTCACTATGACAAGCAGATTGATGCATAGCGAGCGTAAAACGTAGCTGTCACATACACCAGCCTAAAAAGGTTGGCCTGTTTTATATAGTCTTGTAGTATGGCGTCGCTCTTTCTAGGTATATCTATTTCAATGCTAAAACCCTCAATTCGGCACATCGGCAATTTGGAGAGGATGTCACAAATAATTTTCTCATGTGATTTATCTATCAAGATTGACAGACAACACAATGGACTCTGTTATCGACCGTACAATTTTGTTCTCCAGCTCATATTTCAAGTTGCGGCAACAATACTCAGTCTCATTTCATTTTATTTGCGGTTCAAAGGGAATTGTTGAAAATAATAAGAAGTATATTATTGTAAAATCCCTGTAAAAATGCTGTAACACAATTTTTGAAATCTCAAGTTTTTGAATTGGGCTTTTAAAATATTTTATGGTATCTACGCGAGTTTCAATTTCTATTTAATCTTTTGTTTTTCAACCATGACCCATTTTATGACCCATATTTTTAAACTTAAATTATTAATACAGAATTATTAATTAAAGTTATTGATAACTAGCTGTCCCTCGCGGTTTCACCCGCGTTCCCAGGATAAAAAGTAGCCTATGTCCTTTTCCAGACCATAGGCTATCTTCATGCCAAATTTGATGATGATCCGTTGAATAGTTGAGGCGTGAAGGCGTAACAAACAAATAAACAAACAAACTCACTTTCGCATTTATAATATTAGTTAGGATTAGGATACGAGTATGTATATTTTATACTAAATCCAACCTTTTGTTGTTTCCAATTTTATTTTCTTTGTTCCTTGCGTTCTGTCAGCACTAATTGTTTGAATCATGATTTGTGATTGTGTGATTCTGTAGTAGGTAATACTAAGTATTTCATTAAACAGAACTAGATAAATATATTTTTTGGACTAAATTAAAATATAAGACTGAATACTCGATAAACATTATTTATTACAATTACCTAGTTACCAATTCCTTTTTATAGCTACAAAACTTTGCGAGAAAACTCCACTAATATAATATAATTATGGTCTCGCAAAACTGTTCAAAGTATTAACTATTACTTTAAATACTTAATTCTGCACTTCGGTTTCTGCAGAAACGTTTGATAATTGTTGCCATCGATTTATTTGAAAGCATTTTAAGTGCTCTTGTAAAGTAACATCTTATCCTTAAACTAGTGAAATGTATGATGTTATATATGAGGAAACGTTGGTATGGTAAAACTGCACAGACCAATTGATCAGTGACTGTAAGGCATGTTCTTAGCTTGAGTATAATCAGTCAGTATTGGTTTACAGCGATATACAGTGAGCGATACAAACTTACAAAGGTTTTCATCCTTTATGTTAGAATTTGTAAGCTATTTTTTGTGATCTTATTTTTATTGTTTTGAACAGAAAATAAGACGGTATAGAATCCATGGCAATTCAAGAAATCTGATAAAAAATATTTCTTGGATTTCCATGGATTTGAATGGTAAAGGTATATTAAACTATAAGCACTGTAGATATATTTTTACTTTTTGCTTTCGTAATATCATTACGAAAGCAAAAAGTAAAAAAAAAGGAACCCTAATCTTCGTCTGTCCATCCGTCTGTCATGCAGCGGTACCTATTTCGGCAACCACTAATGCTATTAATTTGTTGGGAATAGGTTCGAATATGGCTAACTCAAACATATTAATATAAAAAAATAAACTTAAAAAAACTTTACAACAGGGGCCGGAATGGGGGACCGAAATTTCAAAGTACAAGTTTAATTAGGCCTACAAGTTTAAATGAGGTGTCACATGAAAAGGCTTCATCTGTATATTAAAAAACAGGTTTCTATATTTCCTTATGTGGTGTAGTTTTTAACTTATAATGAAAAATCTTTGAAGTGCGCAATGCGAAAAATCTGAAATAATTAGGTACAATTGATAGATATTGATATAAATATTACAGGAAAAACAGAACGAAGGTTCTAACGAGTACTGTATTTCGAAATTATGTAAATTAATTTACAAACTAAGGAGTGAGTCCCATCGGACCCGGTGCCTCTGCCCCGTTAACGGGTCCGTTGGGAAAAAAAGTGCCATCGGACCCGGTACACGCACACATTGAAGCTACCGGGTCCGATGGCACTCTTTTTCCCATCCACCCTGTTAACGGGGCAGAGTCATCGAGGCCGATGGAAAAAAGAGTGCCATCGGACCCGGTACACGCACACACTGAAGCTGCCGGGACCGATGGCACTATTTTTCCTATCTACCCCGTTAACGGGGCAGAGGCACTGAGGTCGATCGGAAAAAGAGTGCCATCGGTCCCGGTAGCGACGGTCAACGGGGTAGATACAAAACATAAAATAAACCGGCGTCGCTGATTTAAAAGGAAGGATGGCACGGATCAAGTTTCAATTGCCAGTTTGATTATATAAACAAACGTCACAGAGCTGGTTACCAGGATAACAGAAGTTCTTAAAAGATAAGCTTAAGAAAATCAAGTAAATTTTGTATAGAACTCACACATACTGGCTTAGTCAAGTTATAAATATTATTATTTTATTTACTAAAATTACTAATACGTAAATTGATACGTGTCTAAGGTAAGCATAACAAAAGCAATAGGTGTTTAAAAATATGCCACAGCCACGAGGAGTAACGAAGACAAACAATAAATACAAAGCGATTTCAACCCTTCCTTATCTATCATTTAAACAATAGAAATCGCCTCATATTACGAAGTCGTAGCACAACAAGTTGAAAATATATCAGCATCATTGCATGGTATCCGTTTAAATGAGTCTATACTTTGGGACGACTTAATTCGAGAGAAAACAACGGAACTTTTAAATGGACACATAACAATTGGACATTTCCTAGAAGCACTGCGTTAGTTAGTACCAAATTGAGGCATAATATTAAGTAATTAATCAATGAAGATGATCAATCAACAACAGATCAATGTACGAAACTGATTATAGGAAACATAGTAATAATATTGTTGGATAAAGTACTATTTTGTAATGATTTGTAACGTTGATTTTTTGCCAGAATGTTTTTTTTAAATAGTTTTTATTATGAAAATATTGTATTTGTTTACAATATACAATACAAGTAATTTAAAAACACTAAGATAATAAGTAGTTAGGAGATTAGATATTAATTTGATTATAACTGATCAATGTAACGTATCTGTGATTATAGTAATTACTATATCTTTGCTAAAAAAAAACTATTTTGTTATGTTCTTGTTTTGCGAAGTTGATTTTATGCTAGGTAGATACTGTTTTTTCTTTATTGATGATTATTAAAATAATAATTAGTTTAAAAGTTCAGGAACACTACTATAAAAATAGTAAGTAGTTCAGGTATTAATGCGATTATTGGAGACTGATAACAATGAACGTATCTGTGATTATAGAAATTCATTAGGTGATTATATTGTTTGCTAATGAGATTTTTTTGTAATTTTCTTTCTTGCGACGTTTATTTTTTTGAGTCGTTGATTATTAAAATATTATAGTATTTCATATAATAAATACTGATTAATATTTATCGTTATTTTATTTAACCGCATTAATTTCTCTAGTTGAAACGAGTTTCATCATATTCAGTTTTCGTCAAGGTCGCAATAATACCAGGATAACAGAAGTTTGAAAGAATTATCTAATGTAATTTCAAGATATGACAGACAAAATATTTATGGCAGTCTTGTACCAAGAATATTAAAAGTTTGGAAGTGTATTACCACCACCATAAGATTTTTATAAATTGTTATTTTTTGAAGATATCATGTTAAGAGCTAAAAAGCATTTGGATATTACTTGTGTACTCTTCATCTTTTAGAATCAAGCCAGTGTGTGTGAGCTCTTAAGAACTTCTGTTATCCTGGTAACCAGCCCAGCTACGTCGATTTAGGTTTTATATAATACAACTGGCATATGAAACTTGATCCGTGCCATCGTTCCCGGCGGTTAAAACGGCGACGCCGGCTAATTTTATGTTTTGTACCTGTCCCGATGATGGGAGATACCGGGGCCAATGGCCCTCTTGAGGTGGATCGAAAAATGAGTGCCATCGGTCCCGGTACACGCACACATTGAAGCTACCGGGTCCGATGGCACTCTTTTTCCCATTGACCCCGTTAACGGGACAGAGTAATCGAGGCCGATGGAAAAAAGAGTGCCATCGGACCCGGTGCACGCACACACTGAAGCTACCGGGTCCGATGGCACTTTTTTTCCCATCGGACCCGTTAACGGGACAGAGGCACCGGGTCCGATGGGACTCACTCAAACTAAGTTAGTTATGCAGTCCAGTTTTTTAGTTTTTGTTTTACATATTATATCATTAATTAAAATCCTTAAACTTTATGGTAGATATATAAAAATTGCGACGACATTTTTCATACCTGCAAATAATGGAAATGCTACCCACGTATTATTTTTATTTGTTTTGCCTGGAAATGTTGCGACGCACGTGTTGATTTTTATGTAGCGTAGACGAGAAAAATACTGGCTAAGTGCTACTCGGACACGTTGTAGGTAAGTGTCCCATGCCTTTGTTTTAAAAATTTATAGCTTTGCGAAGGTACTTTGTTTCTGTCAAATTGAAAAAAAAATTGGCATTTTCCGTTTTTGCAAGCCCTGTCTTCGTGGAAGAGCCACGAGCTCCCAGTGTCGGAAAAGGGCGACAAATCAGACCCAATGAAAAAATTAAATAAAAAATTAAAAAGTTATTATGTTTGACTCTACTATTAGGTGAATCACTTTGAAGCCTTATAGGCCAATCACCATCACCTTCTATCTCTCCAATGTGATAGATCGAGTGATCAACATGATACTAATTTATTTTGTTTATAAGAATTATTGTGACCATTATTATTAAGCACATTTGGACACTTACGGGTCTGTGTCATGTCGGTATTCTTTGTATTATTTTTCATTGTATCTGTTTTAATTTACGTTAGCAAGTTTATTATTAATTTCACGTATTTCATGCTGTGTTTTGTGCACATTTTTCGTTTATATTTTACATTATGTAGGTACAAATTTTATTTCTGTATTCTGTCTGGTTGTGCTCTAATGGCAGCGACAGAAAATCAGTGCTGCAATCGGATACTCACTAGTCTCTGTAGATTAGTAGATAGAGAGAGAGAGAGAGAGAGAGAGCAATTTTGATGTCACACAACACTTCTCTGTTTTTACCGTTTTGTGAACTGTTTAATATTTATATGTGGTATTATTAAAATAAACTTATTTTCTTTCTATCTTCTATTCAACATGATCTTGACTTGTTGAGCGCCTAGCATTATGGCCTCCGCCACAGTCACTCGACTGGTGACTTTCAAATATATCACATTCAGGTTGTGGAATTAATTCCTACGCCATGAGGTTCTTCAAGTAGTGTGCGACAAATTTTTTGTGGTCGTAACGTTTACCATTAGGCGTATGTACTTTTTTCCACCTAAGTAGCATTAAAATACAATAAACAAAAACTTTAAATCACAAATCTATCCAAAGAGGAAACGATGCCAGCCTTCTGGGAACCTTGCCGTTAATCGGAAGCAGCGGCAGGCTTGAGGAAATTTTCTATATATAGATTATATTTTGTAAATATAGATTGTATTTTGTACAAATCACATTTACAATTGAAATTCCTATCAAACCTATAACAAAATAGGCTGCCAAAGACAGCCCACTGATAAAATGAGCAGTCAATCTGTTTTATCCCAAACTTTTGATATACAACAACGCGAGGAATACAAAAGGCATTGTTTTCCCTAATGTTCCCATATATTGCGGCTCGCTTTTAACCCCACACAAAGAGACGCTAAATGAAAAAGCATTTATTTCGTATTCTTTCTATATTCCGCTTCGCCATTCCTGTTTGAGATGTTGCAAAATGGTTAAACATTTACCCCGCTTTAAATACAACGTGATGGGAGTAATTTAGTTTCGGTAGACCCCATTCTCTGTGTAACATTCTATATTTTAATTTTCTGCATAATGTTTTCCTTATTTGTGATAAAATTACTCTATTAAAGTTGATGTTTACAATTTCAAAGAATTTTCATAATATTTTTGAATAAGTATATTTTATGGATAAAGTCGGAAAATATTGCATTCTTATTGATGCTAATAACTTAAAAATGCGATATTTTCATGTATGAAAGGACAATGATATCAATCAGTTTATCACGGTTGGGTTATCGCATGTGACGTGCGTCCCATGGTAACCATTAAATCAATTGCTCTTTTTTAACCGACTTCGAAAAAAGGAGGAGGTTCTCAATTCGGTTGCAATTTTTATTTTTATATTTTTAATGTTGGAAAATTCTTTTTTATTTGAAAGGGTACTCTTTCCGTTTGGTCCCATTGTCATCAGATCAGGTTTTGATTACGTCTTAGTGCACTTTGAAGTAGGTTTAAGTTTTTTTGTAAAATAGTTCATTATTTACCCGCGAATCAAATGATATATCCATGTAGGCCGAATAACACTGTAGTCTTATCATATAAAAAAAAATCTTCGTTGTTTTTCTTGAATTTATTTTTTGGGACAGGTTTATAGCCGCATAGTATCTTTAATTTCGGTGAGAGACAGAAACGAAACGGTCATGTGACGAGTTAAATGGTATGAGAAGATTGTGTTACTCTTAGTACCAGTATATAAACTCTATAGCGTTCTTTTATTTTATTTATTTTATTGTTTAAAATCAAAATACAAAATATCAACGCAGAACAGATACTGAATACCTACGTATTTTTATAATTATAACTTCGTTTAATTTATTTTATTGATGGACCGACAGGTGTGGTTGGTAAGATATGCTACATGTTACGCTAGTCGTGGGTTTGATTTCCACTTAAGACAGACATTGATGTGCATGAACATCTGCTTGTCCTTCGTTTAAGTACGTAAGTACTATTAATTATTTTGGGTCTTGGTGTAATTTTATCTTTATAAATATAAATTAGACTATAGATACTTTATCCGGCGTTATCGATGGCACCCGCTCTAGCAGCAAACAGCGGCTCTACCGCGTAACTTTGGTGTTAATCGTAACGAACACCATTAATTATTTAATCCAATGACGTGCACGCGGTATGACGCGACGATGACCATTCGTGGGCCCTGATTGGATGAAATTCATTAATGGTGTTCGTGACGATTACCACCAAAGTTACGCGGTAGAGCCCCTTGTCGAGTGGTGGTACCTTGATGGTGGTTGACAAATTATTGGAGTTTATTTTATGAAATATTTACGAAAATGGAACAGAGCACGTGTCGCACAGCCAAATTAAACAGTTGCTTTGTTAGGGTTATTTTATCAAACAAGGAACCCTTATAGTTCGTCATGTCTCACCGTCCGTCCAGCTGTTTATTTGTATGGCCCATTAATTTACTATTTCGTTACAAGCAGATACATACTACATAGATAATTATGAATAAAAAAGATAGTATGTATGTAGGTACCTCTCGATCATTTAACTATTTTTTTATTTATTAATCCTAATGGTTTTATAACCTACATTTTTTGGTACCTAATTTGAAATTTTTAATTAATATTTATTTAAAACATCGATTCGCATTTTATCGTGGTATTGGTATGGTATTTTATGGTGGTTTATTATAAATAGTATTTAAAATATTAAACACTTTAAAACACAAAATAAATTGTAAGTAGAACAATGAACAGGCATAAATGTAAAACAACTAGGAAACCACAAGAGTCGCGGATATTGGTGATATCATACAATTTATTTTATCTCACTCCGGGTGCAGAACAATGCTTGCAACGTCCCGCGCTCTATTATTTTTCATTCGATATCGTATGCACTAACGACGGAGCGCTTCGGTTTCCATATTAAAAATAGTCAAGGTATGGTTTTCAAGCTTTAGTCACTTGGAAAATGGCATTAAGAATAATATTCGTTTGCGAGAGAAAAGATAAAAGATATTACGAATCAGTACCATTGCTATTATCGATAGAGACTTTGTAATATATTACCAAAAAACTCTTACAGTTTATGGTGTTTTTAGAAATGAATACTATTGTTCATCCAATACCCATAAGACTGGCTTCATCAAAACAACAGCCGATATCTTTCGTAAAACAACAGGCTTTAAGACGAAATATTTTTTATCTTAGCAACACTTTTATCCCCGCAACATGATAAACGACTCTCAATAAAAATGAATCTGAATCGTAAAACAAATCCATCTCATTATTTCAAGAAGCATCACACGCAAACGTTTTCTGAGGGGATAGATATACTGCGGTTTAAAACCGTTTATTCACAAGTCATGTATCGCGTGTATGAGCTTTATAGGTGCCTGGAGTGCTCTCCAGGAAAAAAGAAATATACCGACCGCAACGGCACTAACGCGTTAAAGGTTTTTTACATCTCATGCAGTGAACATACTTGATCCCATTACGCTAATGTCACGAACAGGGTGACTCGTCAAAAATAAAACGATGTGTCTCATGATATCTCGTTTTTATATTTAGGCGGAAATTGTTTCTATAGTATTGATATTGAAATTTCAGTTGTTTTTTATACCACTAAATCGGTAAACAAGCATACGGCCTGCCTGATGGTAAGCGGTTACCGTAGCCATATGGACGCTTGCAACACACGAAGCATCGCTCACTCGTTACCGACCTTTCCCCCCTCCCCAATGAGCTCTGGCGACCTTACTCACGCGCAGGAACACAACTTTACACAACATAAAATTATTTGGTTGCGGTATTCTGTAAGGTGGACATACTTCCCCAGCCATGCTGCTCTTTGAGCGAATAAACGCTATGCTTTACCTCTCTTAAAAATACTGGAATTCCAACATTATTCATTCCATATAAAGCCTGTTTTGTATACGGCTCTACACTACGTATATGCTGACAAGGCTTTGATACCGTTTTATAAAGCTTTCGCTATTCTAAATGTTCTGCACAGAATTAAATGTGACATATTAATTTGTATCCAAATAACTCTGTGATATGACTAGGTTTGCATGTGTGTCACTTGCGTATTGTATGTTCCACGTTTTTCTTTTGTGTGTGTAAGTGTCGATAGGCCAAGTTTGACGTTCACCCCAAGAGAATTCCGCTGTGATTTTATACCATCTCCCAAAAAACTCGGAAAATATGAACAAGACCATACAATTTTCCGGATAGTTGACTGGAGACCTTCCCTATTATTTATCTTTACAGCTTTGATAGTTTTAATTTAATAAATAAAATCTAGCTCAATATTTAGTTTAAAATTAATATTACTACTTGATAATTAAAAGGATAGTTTATTATGTGGATGGCAAATACATCTTTTTTTTTCATATTTGTATTTTAGGTTAGGCCTATATTTGACTTTATTTGATGTCACCGTTGTAAGCACAGAGAAAAGAAATATAAATAGAGACGCTATGCTAGCGGAGCCCACGCGCCACACATGACATCAAATGGGCATATATCAACAAAAACACGCGTCAACGCTTCGTAGTATCCGCCATACTTAGCAGAGGTGCGTAGCTTCGCGAAAAATATTAATTATGTCGTGATGCGCTATTATTTCCTGTAGGAAACGAAGTGAGGAGTCGGAGTGTAACTCAAGGAGGGATTTCCTTTCATCGATGAGTCTACAAACCTTTATTTCATTGTGATATTTATAAAAATGTATTCGAGATTATGATAATTTTAGGTGTAAACGATAAACTCTGATACTACTGCAAAATTATACATTGAAGGCAATGTACTCACTTTATTTGTACGCAAGGTAGAGAGCGCAACTCCGCACGTAATGTATTGCGTTCTTTCACGTTTGTCGTGAGTCGTGACCTGTCGTGACCCCAAAACACGTGCATCGATAGTTTTGTTCGATCAATATCGATAAAATTCATCTTTTTATCACTGATTTGATTAAGGCAATAGTTGAAAGTTATATCAATATCCGCATTCATCTGTTAAAATTAAGCTTTCAAAACGAGAATTTCGAAACAAATAAATTTTATTTCAAGGGCAATAAACCGTGTAAAAATAACTTTTTTTTAATTTACTTCATCATGTTACACGTTTTTTTTTACAGTTCTGTATTCTTAGCACAATTATTCTTATCGAACGTGAATTTTCTTACGGAATTTCTAAAAATAATTAAATTTAATATCGACGAAATTAAAATATCGATAATTTTATTGATATTTTATCGATTACTTTCGCTGCATTAAGCGAATAGCAATAAGTGTTGCTACTCGACGCCAGTCGACGCAGCTATTACGCAATTATCAACATTATGTCTAATGCGTTTAAGTTCAAAATTGCGTTCCATGAAAATAACGCCATCTAGTGCCGAGTGGCAGAACTTTTTCGTCGATTGAATCTAGTTAGTTTGTAGATTACAAAACGACGTAAATACTTTGTACGCTATTGAAAAATAAATTTTATGTTAACGTTAAAAGGTATATTTTCATATGTATGACCTGTGTGATTAAAGCTATTTTTGAGTAAAATAGAAACGACCAATCAAAAGGATTGTTTATTTGTAGTACAATATATGATTTAACATTTATTTGTGTGAGTTTGGCGACGCTGGTTCCGATACAAATTCTAACGCATCGCCCTTCCAGTGTATTCTCTTTTCCGTGGTTGTAAGTGATGATGTAACTGAAGATGGTAAGAACACAAAGCCTGGAAGGATCTGGTTCTCTAGTGCCTATAGCTATCGAAACTTATCGGTAGGCAACATGGCGACTGGCTATGGAGCCAGCCAAGCAAGTATACTACAAACTATCCTCACACCGTGCTACGGTTTCCTTCACCGAAAGCTCAAGCTCATTGCAGAATTCAAACCTGCGACCCATGGCATTTGACGTCACTACCACTGAGCCATCATTGCTCTAATTTGTCCTAAATTTTGTATTTTTTATAGGCGTGTGATTTATTTTCTTTTCTATCACTCTGATGCTTAAATCGTGAACATATCACGAAAGTTGTGCGTAGTATTGAAAAATGTCTCGAAACGTCGCGAAAACTTAGCAATAAAAAAACAAAGTAAGCAGAATAAATTGCGAATAGAACCACGTATTTATTTGTGACATAAGTAATCTAAGTTTATTCCATTTATCAATGTGATTTATTATCATTACTCATCCAAGTAACAGAGTTTCGATCGTTTAACAAAGATAGTAACATCAGCGATGTCAACGTAATCAAGACTACGATAATAGAAGTAAAAATTGTGTAGTGTGTAAAATATAGCTATAATAAAGAAGAGCTAAAATGTAGCTTTAAAACTACTTAGTGGCTCTGTGTGGTAACTTCAGGAAATGTGACCTTCATAAGTGCCCTTCTGGGGCCTTAATTGAATTAATGGGTTTGACTTTGTGAGCTATAGACTGCCCGTGTCTCGATAATTATATGGGATTGTCGATTCAAGTAACGGGGCCAATTTTTCCAAAAACCGAATCGACAAAAATATTTCAATCACGAACCTGCTCACAAAATTTCACGAGAATCGGTTAAGAAATGCGACCTGTAGAGGAGTACACCGGTCATCCGCTGGACATCTTTATATACGAAAGCATTTTTGCCCAAGCTGAAACGGAGATTCGTTCGCACTTCGCACTCCCTTGGGCAATAAACCTTTATATGAAATGCTGACCAAAGTTCTTTCCATGTGCATTATAAAAGATCAGACAATAAACGAACATCATCAAAACTGCTTGTGTTTTATTTCGTCATAAACCGCAACATTTCATGGCAACCCTGTCAGGGGGCTTCTAGGCTTGTGCTAATTTCTAAAAATATTAATAATGATTAAAGAAATAAATTAATACTATTCGAATATAAAAATTAAAGCGCTCACTGAGTTTTATTTAGAGACTAAGTTGTTGTTATTAGACCAAAAGATATACTATTTAAATTACAAAGCTCCGCACACTACCATTACAGCGCCTTCTTCTAGGGCTCTGCATGGCGTCCTTACTCTCTGCAGGAACACAACACCACATTAAAGCTTTGTTATTTGGCTGTGATCTACTGTAAGGTGGAGGTATAACTTTTTTTTTATACAACTTAGTCGGTAAACAAGCATACGGCCCACCTGATGGTAAGCGGGTAACGTAGCCATATGGACGCTTGCAACACAAGAAGCATCGCTCACGCGTTACCGACCTTTCCCCCCTCCCCAATGAGCTCTGGCGACCCTACTCACGTGCAGGAACACAACTTACTTACCTATTTACTTCAGGCTGCACAGAATTTTGAACAGCAGAAATCGTTATAGAGATATAAGATTATAGTTATATTGATCATCCTTTACATACCTTATTCTTCTAATCCAAATAATACGCTTACTAAGAAAAAAAATGCGACAACAAATTGTCCAATAATAAAATAATATTGTACGACAGCCGAGAAAATCTGAACCCATCCGATCGCCGTGAGAGCCGTTGCCTGTCAGTTGTTGTTAACTGGGACATTTCTTGTTGCTGGTTTCCTTTCTCTGACAACTATCAGACTAGTTCGCTAAACAAGAGTGGATCTGCCCGAGGTAACACTAGACAATGTTCAATGTTCATTAGTTGTTTGGACTTCGAACTATGGTCCAACTAAGCTACTTGAATTTGGCTATTTGTTTCGTATCGAGTTGTACTTACTGGTGTATAGGTTTCGTTGCTTATTATTTCCTCTCCTTGTTAAACTGCATTGGCGGCCTTCAATCGTTATCGATCATTCTTTTAACTCGGCATATTATGAATATTCGTTCTTTTATCTAGTATGTGATGGATAACTGCAAAAAGGTGACGTTTGTAAAGTATGAGCATACTAGATAAAAGTAAATCATGTACCTACCTACTTTAAATTGATAATGTTTCATAAAATTGTGTAAGTACCTATTACTTCTTTTTCAGAACAAAAGTAATATCTCTCTATGATGCCTTCTTGAAGCATTGATTACGCGAGAGTATTACCCAGCGGTCACTGAGAGTGCGTGCCGAGTCGCAGCATACTGAATCACCCCACAGTCCCGGGTGCTGCACCAACCAGCCAATGCTCCTGTAAATGTAGGTGACAGTTAGTTTTCTGTATCAGAAATAAGGGAAGGCCTAAGCTTTTTGTTTATACGACGGAATCGGTAAACAAGCATACGGGCCGCCAGATGGTATCCGGGTACCGTAACAATATGGACGCTTGTAAGACACGAGGCATCACTCATGCGTTACCAACCTTTCCCCCACATTTTTAATTCTACAATAATTACGAGCAAATATCTAGATTCAGTTTTATTCCAAAAATATTAGGTAGGAATAGTATTCGATATGCGATCACACATTGATATAATTTTATCGTTTTTTTTCACTACGGGCCGTATGCTTGTTTACCGATTCCGTCGTATAAACAAGCATACGGCCCGCCAGATGGTATCCGGGTACCGTAACAATATGGACGCTTGTAAGACACGAGGCATCACTCATGCGTTACCAACCTTTCCCCCACATTTTTAATTCTACAATAATTACGAGCAAATATCTAGATTCAGTTTTATTCCAAAAATATTAGGTAGGTATAGTATTCGATATGCGATCACACATTGATATAATTTTATCGTTTTTTTTCACTTCTTAGGTAGCAAACGAGCATACGGCCCGCGTGATAGTAAGCGTTTACCGTAGCCTATGGATGCTTGCAACACCAGGGGTAGGCATAACTCGCGCGTTGCCGACCCTGCAGAGCAGAAGTCTCTTCACACCCTTTTTAAAGAACCTCATGCTGGCAAGCGAAGTCTGGAGTCTTAGTAGGGTTGAAATGGACGAGGTTTAGTAGACCCCAAACGGAGACACTACGTACTACGAGCCGAGCTACGAGCGAGCACACTGCGAGCCCGATTCGTAACGTAGCGTGCTCGACTGCGCTCCGCCCGATTGACAGTTTTTTCAGGAACACAAGGATTCGCATCGCGCTCGTTGTAGGCTCTTTGACGGCTCGTTAAGCACGTCCACGCTTGAAATCGCGAGCAACGAACGAATCCTGTTCGTTCAAGGCTCGGCTCGTGCTCGCTTCGCGTAGCATTTTGCTCAGAATTTTGGCTTGTACCGAACTCTGACCAATTTACATTATGTGAAAGAGTTCGCCTCTTATCACTGTCATTTCCACATAGGTCATTTCCTACATTACTACAATGTTCACAACATCCTGAACAAAACGTAGATTGAAAGCATTTCGATATTATTGCTTCAACAATTGTATGCGTTGAACATTTGCTGCGCTATGCTTGATTGATAGGGTTGTACAAAAAGCGTAAATAAATCATTTACAAAAATTACATTACAACTTTTTATTGATAAAAGATTTACTTAATTTGTACTCATTAATTTTGGAGTTTAAACTTAGCTGTGGACAATCACACATAAATTTCAGGAGTATAATAAAAGTTATGCTGCTATTATTATTAAAAAATAAATATAATATAATGACGTTAAACGGTTTGAACAAAATATAAACAATGGGTATTCATTTAAAAGTATAATTTATCTAAAATACTAAGAAATGTTGTCTAGACATTAATGTAAATTCCACAGCCAAAACAGAAATAGCGTGGAAATATTTTTATTTATATAAAATACTTAATTGACAACCCTGACATGGAGCGGACAGGTATTGCAGGCGAGCAATTAACTTTTCAGATGGATCTATCCAGAGAACGTAGAATAGAGCAATATGTGGTAATAAAGCTTCTATATTGCTACTGTCTAGGTGTGTGGATAAATAAACACTGATGATATAAAACACGAGATAGGATTTAATCTACGGATTACATAAACAATTACAACTTGTTAAGTAGGTTAACTGTGTACTTTCAACATGCAATTTTATGTTATAGATTTGAATGCTGTAGTTGTCTTATTATGACCTAAATTATTTTTAATCAAGTTAATTGTCTTTCTTATATCATAGAATTTTGTAGTTAAATAAAAAACTAAATACCTATGGACTCAATATTATTTTTTGGAATTTATTCATAAGTTTTATCTACGTTAGGACTCGGACCCTATCCTCCGCAAACCTTCTTTAATATTCAGCTCGAAGCACGCCCTCCTAATAATATAAAAACCGCGCATCACGTCTGAAGCGACGACAAATCAGGAAGCTTTCAACTCAGGAAAAATTGTTTTATTATGGAAGAAAATAGGATCGTGCATCAAAGTAGGCTATTTTGTACGCAAATTTAGGTGGCATATTTGGCAACACTCCAAAAAGGAAATAATAAAAATTAAAGGGGGTGTTCTATTGATATATTCTACACTGTTTCCGTTTTCACAAGACATTCAAATAAATGGTTTCAAGGTAACGAATGTTTTCTCTGTTTTTTGATATTTGTATCTATATACGGTGTATGCATAACCTTGTTTTAAATTTTCATTACAAGCAAGTTTAGTATACAAGAAGAAGACGTGTAATACTTATTCTTCCATGTTTCTTACATTATACATTTGAACTTGTGCACTAAATTCGTTATTTTGATAGATTTGTATGATGATTTAGTTCAACTTAGATAATACCTAATGCAGAAATATTTGTGTCATAAGGTACGTTGCCTACATCATGTCGCCCACCGCTTGATGGCAGGCTTATGTCATGAGTCCAATTGGCGTGAGAATCTACCTAATTTGGATCAATTATGTTGTTTCTATTTGCTTCTGCCAGCGGTTAAAAAGTAATAATTGATTTTAATTGTTATAAAAACCTGATGATGACCTTGTGATGCAAGACCGGAAATGTGATCGATTAAATGTATATTTTTGTTTGACTAATGTTTTTATGTTAAGGTAGAAAATAAGGTAATGATGAAGTACGTGTAGAAAAAATAAGTTAATATGTTACGAAATATGTAATGATAAAGAAAATAAAGATCTTTGTAGCGATGGGTAACTAGCCGAAATTTCAATAGCTTAGCTAGCCAGCTATATGTGGTCTAAAAGCCAGCTAGCTAGTCAGCTATTTGGCTATTAGGCTTGAGCGGCGGCGCAGCTAGATGAATAACGTTCAACTGCGATCTGAGTTCGATCCTCGCCGCTGCAACAAGTCTAGTCTAGATGATAATGTAATAAATTAATGTAATGATTTTGTTTTTCATTTACTTTTTATTTTGTTGTATACTTTTTGAAAATAAATGACTTTCCCTCATAGGTCGTACGTATTACTAAAAAAAACATCGAAAATCAACAATAACGTCTAACGATAAGAACTAAAAGCTTTCACAGTACATCAACTCAGTCGTTAGTTGTAGGCAAGTAAACCATAGATGTCGCGCTACTTCAGATGATTTTAACGATTTATTTAATAAATAATAATATTACAGAATAATTTAATTTAAAAAATAATAGGTTTTTATTCGTATAATTTGTACCTTTCAAATTCGAACGATTTTCCGATTTTTAACACCCGGAGGGTTAATAATAATGACATGCACTCGAATTTCACTCTTTCGGAACTTACACATCTCAGTTTCGCAGTGAACGCACGCACACACAGCTATCGGCTACGCGGCTACGCGGCTACGCGGCTACGCGGCTACTCGGCTACTCGGCTAGAATGGCTTTGGCTAGCCGGCCAGCTACCGGCTAGTGTGGCTATTGAACCTTTGGCGGCTAGGCGGCTACCCGCTGTGTGTGACGTAAACTTCTCGTAATGAGGAGGATTGTTTATGTTACAAAAGGTCAAAATACCTGTAAAATCGTGCACTTAAGGTTCAAATTGGTTCGAATTATCAATAGTTAGACAGGTATTTTCAGCATAGAGGTATCTTAAGAAAACTCCTCATTCTAGCTAGCCATAGCCAGTAGCCATCCAGTAGCCAGTAGCTAATTATCGTGTTGACAGATAACGTAGCCGTGGCTATTTTGTGTATAGCCGTTTTTTGGATAGTTATATGAATAGCTACCCATCTCTAGATCTTTGTAAAAATGGTCCGAATAGTGGGCTTGGAAAAATGCATAGCTGGACCTACCGATCACTGCAAAAGAGATCCGTATTTTATTTCTGGTCTGCGTTTGTTTTAAACGCAAAATTAGAAACACACGCAGACCTCAAAAAGCGATTTAGGAAACACATTCTCACACAATCGTGACATACATTGGTTTAAGCACACATCTATGTGTAGGTACATTATACAGATACACGTATACGGTTACCTAGATCGCTGAATAGCATAGTTCACCACACTAAACAGTGCGAAGTGACATAAACTGCATTGCGGGTTGCGAGTGCATATTTGTGGGAAGAGTCAGCGCCGACATGGCCATTAGTGTACGCGTCATTTCGCTGCCTCCCATTCTGTTTGCTCTCTCATTGAATTACAGCTCGTGTTCTATTTATAAAAGATTTTATGAGTTTATTGCTCAACTAGTATTCCGAATCCAATGATATTTGTAATATAAAGGTGATATTTTTGTGAGAATAACAAGAACTGGTGGTAGTATCTTAAACTCTCTACTCTCAGGATGGATTTGAATGATGTAATTCGTTTTTTTTCTCTTAATCTTATCAATCATAATATTATATTCATCCATAAATTATCTATGTAATTTTAAAAAATACTTAAAAGAACAGGGCCCATTTTAGTAAGTGTAAACAAGATTAAGCAATTCATGAAACCTATTGCAGCATAACGGAAGCGTGTAAAATAATTAGTGGGGGGATATAAATCATGTTATCTTCGCGTGGGCCACGACAGCCAATAAGCGTTTTACGCGAATTACACCAAGATAAATTACCTCCTCCTGACATTAATGCGAAGTTTCTTGCGAAAATAAATTACCTGTATCAGCCTCCTTCGATGAAACGTCCTTCGTGTCCGCACTAGGAATTTTTTTACGTGTTACAAGGTAACTTTGTCACTGTCTCCCTCATAAACGTGACACATCTTGGCAAGATAAAATATTGTGTACTACAATGTACAAGTAAACCTATCGGGATTAAAGTAATATGTTACGACGATGAGGTGTTTTTTATGGTGTGAAAATGATTATTTGATTTTACTTTCCTGTAAGAGCTCTTATTTCATTCTAACAGATATAGTAGATCACTGAAATTCTGAGCTACATGTTGTCGTAACTTCAGAGTGACTTCTTTTTATGATATGTCATGTAATTTGAATCTTTTCTTGTTAACAAAGTCTGCAAGGTTTATGTAAATAAATATATTTTTCCCTGAATTAAATTTCGCTTAAGTAGGTATTTCAGCAAGTCTATTTTATATGTACCATATTAATGTTTCAACCTAATTTCTGAGTGGCATCCATCCACTGATTTTATTAGACTTAAAGCCAAGAAAGGCTTTTCTTACTGACTGTGACTTTAATAAAAAAAACTAAAAGGGAGTATTCTATTTCTATAAAGCTTTTCTCAGGCCAGAATACATACTGTAACTTTAACAGAAAACAAAAAAATTGTGTTGAAAACTTTGATGTTACCAGTTTTTCTCGGAATAGGTTGAGTTTCCGGCCCTTATTCTTTGGCTGTGAAATAGCACATAAGCTATATCTGAGCCCTATATGCTCTAAAATGATTGTTTCAACGTTATTTTATACCTACTTTGTTTAGTTGTATACGTACAAATATTTTCATGATTAATTACGTCTGTTTATTCCGAATTGCGCTTAGTCAGCCAACTTACGCCCATTTAAACGCTACTGAAATATAATTCTTTTTATATTATGGTAATATGATTTCTTTGTGAAAATTACATATTTGTGCATTATTCACGTAAGGATCTTTAATTTCTACTAGCTTACTTACACAGAACATATTTTATCAAACTTTTTTGAGGAAACTATTGTGACTTTTAACTATTTTTACTTTTAACTATTGTTACCTTTAACTATTGTTACTCTTAACTGTTGTTACTCTTAACTATTGTTACTTTTAACTATTGTTAATTTTAGCTATTGTTACTTTTAACTATTTACTATTATTACTTCCAAATTCTTTTACACACTTATTAGGATGGTAAAAGGTTACTATCTAGCGATAATCATAATCAAAGCATTAGGAATCCCATCGTTTTTGTAGTGCCGATATACATTGTCGGTGGTACTTAATGCTGCTCTATTTTATCTCGCTTTTAATGTTTTTTGTGAGATTAGTTAGTCTAATCTTCAGTCATTTGAATATATCAGTTGATTTGACAACATACAAATATTGCTTGTTTAATAGATTTCTATTAAACAAGCAATATTTGTTTGTTTTGAGATCTTGGAAACAGTTTGAAAATAGCGATGAAATTTGCTTTATGAGGATTTTGGGGACGAAAAATCCTACCTAATACTACTTATAGGTAGCTAATAATTTATAGTAACAGTAAAATAATTATAACAGGGTTTTCAATTAGGGAAACTAGAAAAAGTGTGTTAATATTTTATAGTACCACTGTGTACTATGTCGTTTGAGTTCGAGAATGGCGTATATCAGACCGATATCGTTGTTCCTCTTTCTTCTATTGGATATAAACAGGAATTATCATCAATAGTATCGATACCCTTTGAGACAATACTGAAAGACTCTTTATGGAGGTGGCTCAAACGCTGTTTTGGCTTCGGAATCCAATTTCTTTAGATAAGGGAACTCTTTTCTAAGTAAATATGCAATGGACAAACATATCTTACGTTTCACTCATTTATTTATGTAATAGGGGACAATTTCGATTCCGTCCCTTTCATATAAAATTCCATAAGACCTCTTTTATTTTACCATTTACATAACGATATTCGGTATAGTTTAGATATAGATTATTTTACTGTTATAGTTTTCTTTTGTTGAGATTTTATATAGGTACAGACCCAACTCATAAGGCGCTTCGTGAATCTTCGTTTGCACAGAAAAGAAAGTATGGCCCGAAGATTAACGAAAGAATGTTTAAAACTTACATTCAACCTTAGATCACTACTATAAGGTTCATAATACAGTGCAGCTGTTAGTTCTGTCTCACTCGCAAGTCACGCCCCTCCACAGTCATGGCGGCAGCTGTCCACCAGAAGCATTTCCCGCGCTTTGAAAATGTATCTTCTGCGCAGGTACATCGGTAGGGAAGCCATATCAGTTGGGTACAACATTGTTTTTGCGTTTATAAATAAAAACTGCAATCTATGCATTGTTGGCAGTGAAATGAATTAGATTTAAATGCGTATTTGTATGAAATAATATTGTTGACAGGTTAGATATTATTATTTAGATTAGATTACAATATAGATATTATTGTTTCACGCAACAACTTCTGAACGGATTTGGATGAAATTTGGCACATAGATAGATTGATCCCTCGAGAACGCGGGTGAAACCGCGGGGGACCACCAGTTGGTTATAATTTTGATCTTTTAGCATAATTCAGTAACAATATAGTTACCACCTAATTTGACAATATAAAACTGACTGACAGTACCTACCTATAATTCTCATTATTATTTCACTCGTCCACAAGTAATTCTATACAAATAGTCATTCATGGTCTAAGCTTATGAGTTTCTTACCATTTCACAAGTTTCCAAGTGCCATAACTCAACAAGTTAACTTTCCCAACTAGGTATTGGTAATCGGAAAGCGATTAATTTTCCACGGATGAGTCTTCTGTCGTTGAAAACTAATTTCAAATGGATTTATTGCAGTTTTCAACTCGTTCTCTTGCTGTATTTTGCTTTGGTTAAGGTTGTTCAGTTGTGACTTTAATAAAGTATTTATATTTTTTATTTATATATTTATGTAATGGAATGTAAAGTATGTTGTTGCTGGTTGCATTTATATTCTACGCTATGTGGAACTGTGAGCATTATTTTTCAGGAATTTGAGGACTTTATCGCAAATAATAAATTTCAATCCGAATGTACATATTTTTGTATGCATTCACGAAAAATCTGGTTTTCATAATTTTAGGTGGTGTACCTACAGCATGGGGTTCTTTAAAAAGGATGTGAAGAGATTTCTGCAGGGTCGGCATCGCGCAAGTGATACCCCTGTGCAACCTCTGTGTACCCCGGTGTTGCAAGCGTCCGCGTACGATAACCGCTTACTATCAGGCGGGCCGTGTGCTGGTTTGCCACCTTAGTGGTATATAAAAAAATGGTTAGTCCATAAAAAATGCATGGGTATACCAGGTCAAAATTTTGATGGTGATAAATTAATGAACCAGTTGTTTGACTATATAGGAATGACACCGCGGTCTCCATTTACATGCCAGTTTTAATTAATCAGTCACCACACAAAATAGATCAATATAAATAGGACTTAATAGTGGTACAATGAAATTCGATTTATTCACAATTTACAGAATTTGGATGCAGCAGTTATTTCATTACTAGTCATTAACCAAGTTGAATGCAAATTGCGATGATGTGGTCAAGCTTTGGCCGCTACGGGAAGCTGGTGAAATATTAGTTAGTCAAATAACTTAGTTTAAATTGCACTAAATTAGTTTAATTGTTAGCTGTTGTTTGAATGTTATCTTATTTAATGTGCTTATTGCTCCATCAAGGCCCACTAAAAAAGAAGCTAACGCAATTCATTTTTCGAATTTAAAGCAGATCTTATGCAATTCATCAATTCCAAATCTTTTAATGAATTGAATTGTATATAATGAGTAACAATTTTACCAAAAAATATTGGAATCACTTAGGATCTGCCGAGAATTCGAAAAAATGAATTGCGTAGCAATATTGCTTTAGCTTCCTTTTCCTTGTTTTCCTACAAGTGACGTTACTAAAGTGTTCAATTTATATTCTTTAAAATTCCTAAAGTATATTCTATATTTTGTTGTAAATCACCTAAGGCCATAAATCATACTGATTAAACTTGGAAGAATTAAAGTTTAAGGATAGCTGCGTACCCAGATCAAAAACATTACTGTGAAGCAAATTTTTGTGTTTTTTTTATCTCGTTGTTTTTAGGGTTCCGAACCAAAAAGGTAAAATGGAACCCTTACGCTGCCACTCCGTCTTTCTTCTGTCCGTCTGCCACATTAGTACATTTCAGCAACCACAAATGCTATTGATTTTGAATATTGTATTATATACCCAAACTTATGGGAAAAAAAAATATATAAATATTTTTTTATTTCTTTGCATAAGGCACCAATCACATCATATGAAAATTTGTACATTCCAAAACAGATTTATATTTTCTTTTATGTTGAGTAGTTTTTGACTTATGATGAAAAATAAAAAAAACATACCAATTCCTCCTTATTTCCGAAGTTCGCATAGGTAGCGGAAAATCTGAAATAATTACAGTTGTTAAACATTGATGTAAATATTCCAGGAAAAATAGAACGATAATAGGAATTTTGATGATTTCGATTAGGCTGTTGCTAGTTATTACTAGCAGTAATTCGAAATCATTCAAATTCCTTCACAAACAAACTTAGTTATGAGAATACGTCTAAGGACGGTCGGAAGGAACCCTTGATGCGCGAGGCAGACTCGCACTTGGCCGGTTTTATTGTTATGTTTCCATTTGTTTTATATTTCATTGTAGGATTCGAGCTCCCTTCGTTGTGATCATCGCCTTAAAATTTGGTTTCTAAATAAAACATAGCTCCAATAATTTTAACTATAGACTACGTCTGCGTGTCGATAATGGATACATCGGCTTTATCTCTGTGCTTGCTTCTAATTAGATTGGCAACATTACTCTTAGCTCAATTAACGTCACTCGCGTAAGTACTAGAACTCTCCCGTTCCAACCGAGTCCATTGTTTATACTAGTTGAATTACCTACAAACTTACATCTACAATTTGTACAAACAATGTAAAGTTTACGTTGAGTAATATTTACTCGTCCAAAGAGATTCTATGTAACTAGTATATTGTGTACTTTATAGTTGAGACACTAAATATGTGTTCTAGTAAATAGAAGTAGGCGAGGCATATTCAGAAATGTAATCCGTCAAGTGAGGAGTTGTGACAGTTACTTATGCCATACTTAAGATTTATGCAACGACTTTTAATTAAATTCTATTGAAAAATATGTAGACTAATTACAATATAAAATGTTTTTATTAATTGTGGCTTATGTATAATCTACATTAAAAATGTTACCTAAAGATTTCAAATTATTTATTTTATAATATACTAGCTGTCCCCCGCGGTTTCACCTGCGTTGCCGGCTATCTGCATGCTAAATTTCATGATGATCCGTTAAGTAGTTGAGACGTGAAGGCGTAAAAAACAAACAAACTAACTATCACATTTTTAATAGTTAGGATATACTTATATAGATATTGTACGTATTTTATAATCCAATATTAAAATATTATACAAATGATATTTTCTGAGTGTGAATAGCTATGTTCTGATAATTGTTGTTTAGAAGGTCACCTATAAATTACTTGTCTTTTACAATATAAAAATGGATCAAAGTCAAATATTCTACGGTAAATATCATCAACCTAATTATGCCAAATTTTCATACCTCCGCAAAGCAAAGGTATAATAATATCTCCTGAGTTAATATTATTATTAAGATCTCTGAAGCTATAACCAAGTTCCCTTCATTACTTACGTTAATGGGTAAGATGCGAATACCTCAGTACATTAAACAAACAGTTAAGAAACAAGAACTTAATACTGGCTTTTGTTAAACCGTAGGTAGGTTACCATTGTAGGTACCACTTGTTAATAGGGATCAGGGGCTCTACCGCGTAACTTTGGTGGTAATCGTAACGATCACCATTAATTAATTTCATCCAATGAAATGAAATGATGAAATAATTAATGGTGTTCGTTAGGATTACCACCAAAGATACGCAATAGCCCGGCAGTTTTCTTCTGACTTTCTTGACGGTTCTTCTCAAGAAGGCCGACTTCTGAACTGGTGGTAACTGCAATAGCTTTGACCTTCATAAGTGCTCTATTAGGGCCTAAATTGAATAAATAGCTTTGACGTTGACTTATAAAGTCAATATTGTTTGAATTTATTCTGTTGTGTTGTTCTACAGTAACCTGCTATAGATTGTAATGGTCTAATAAATACTGTACGCGTTATTGCAAAAACAAAGACGATGATTTACTTAGTGGTACTGAAGCTTAATGATCTAGGCGTAGGTTATACATTCGAATCGAAAAACAGTGACCCTCAATCAGCTTTCAGTGAAAGAAAATATCGTGAAGAAAGCGTAGCAAGGTATTTACTTTATATTTGCCTGACTGGTTACCACCTGGTAAAGATCTGTTGACAAGTATTTATTGGTGTGTTCATGCAGCTGCACTTGAAAGCCAGTTTCATGCAAAGTTTTGTGTGGTTATAAATTTGGCCACATCGGTCGAGGTTAGATTGAGGTTACAATTCTTTTAATTATAAAAATAAAACCGCCAAGTGCGAGTCTGAGTCTGAGATGTTGTCGAGGGTTCCGATTTGACCTACCTTTTGATTTGACCTTTGACGTTAATTTCTTGGTTAGGGCCACTGGTTTCGAACCCTAAAACAACATTAATATTCGCATTTCGCATATTTAGGTCAGTTTTAAACGTTGATCTTTCTAGTAAGCGTGTATTGAAAACGCCCTAACTTGTTACTTAACTTATAAATATGTAAATCAAGTACGCGTTATTATAATATAATTATTGCTTAATTTTATCAATACGTCGGATAGCACTTTTCCACAACATAAATGGAATTTGAGATGATGGAATTTGTATGCAGAATATAACGAACTGAAATATTTATTCCATGGATAATAGTTATCTGACATTTAATTCTATCTTCCCACCGATCTCTATGGTTCACACCCACACACATTCTAGGGTTTAGTAAAATTTTACCGATCAAAATCTATTATTCACCCTCTTTACTTCCGTCACGTACCTATTCTTTCAAAGTACTATCTAACACAATTCCCACACCATTCCGCTTTCCATTACTTCCAAAATAATAAAATGTTTAACCTGTACCAATCTCTCTAACCCTGGTTTCCACATCGTTTACTGCAAACATGGTACTTTCACTATTCTTCCTTTCAAAACATCCCCTGGCCTATCTTCCACTTCCACTCAACGTCCCTTCCAATCCATCAGTTACACTAAGATAGTTCACACGCAGAAAGATAGATGGCACCACAACATCCTGAATCGACAAAGTTATTTCCGCGATCTGCATATTTACAACTAACCAACATGTACCCAGCAAGACCTTCCCTTTTAAATGGAGGTGCTATCCACCATACATGTCCATATATTCATACCAGATTTTTACTTCCTGGGCCCAGTTCTTACATTGTACCCGGTATGATGCAGCAACTCTTCTCCATTTCTCACAAGTTGCCCTTGCGCATAATCGGTCTGAGCGTAGGCGTAATCCGCTCACGCCCTATTCCGGTAGTTATTTTAGATTTAATGTACCTTATTGCGTTATAGAATTTGGCAGAATTTTTATGCCCACCGTCTGCCTACCGCAACTTTCCTTGTGAATTATATTAATTTATTCCATCATTTCTTACTTCAAAGAGAATTCATTTGAATCAGTAATTGGATTTTGAAATTTGCAAACCTCGGGACCTGTGAATGTTTGGGGATTCGATAATTAGGTACTATTACTGCCAAAAGGTCGTGTTCTACTTCTATTTACTAATCAAAAAAAAAACCGGCCAAGTGCGAGTCAGACTCGCGCACCGAGGGTTCCGTACAAACCTGTAGGCATATAAGTAAATGGTAGTATAGACCTGAGTTTTTGATATTAATTTCAATTTATGACGTATTAAAAAAACTACTTACTAGATCTCGTTCAAACCAATTTTCGGTGGAAGTTTGAATATTTTTTTTATAGATTTATCATTCTCTTATTTTAGAAGTTACAGGGGGGGGGACACACATTTTACCACTTTGAAAGTGTCTCTCACGCAAACTATTCAGTTTAGAAAAAAATGATATTAGAAACCTCAATATAATTTTTGAAGACCTATCCATAGACACCACACACTTATGGGTTTGATGAAAAAAAAAATTGAGTTTCAGTTCTAAGTATGGGGAACCCCCAAAATTTTTTGTTTTTTTTCTATTTTTGTGTGAAAATCTTAATGCGGTTCACAGAATACATCTAATTATCAAGTTTCAACATTATAGTTCTTATAGTTTCGGAAATAAATGGCTGTGACATACGGACGGACAGACAGACAGACAGACAGACAGACAGACAGACAGACATGACGAATCTATAAGGGTTCCGTTTTTTGCCATTTGGCTACGGAACCCTAAAAAAATAACCTCTGTTATAATATCAATTAAGGTTTGTTCAAGTATGTTGTCATACCCAACAAAACTTTTGAAAATTTACAACATGAACACAATCTGTAGAAATAAGAAGTATTATTATTTTATTGTGGGTGTAACCGAACACAAATCTCGACAGGTTGAATAATATTTTATTTCAATTTAATTTATTTCAATTTATTTATTCTTGCTTCATGTAGTATGTTAAAGATGTTACAAATAATAAAGTGGTACAATACATGAGCCCTGCAAGGGCACTGCAACATTAGGTACAATAATATTAAATAATAATTAAATACATATACCTATCAAATTAAATTCAACAAAAATAAGGAAATAACAATTTTAAAAGTATTATATTAATTATTTTCATTTATTTGTTATTTATTTGCGGTGTCATTATAAAATTCCTGCAGATTATAAAATGCTTTTTTATAAGTAAATCTTTTAATTTTGTAATAAATAAATTATACTTTTCTTCTTCCACTATAAGTGTCGGAAGATTATTATATATTGTTGTCCAGAACTAAATATTGTTAGTTTTGAAAATGGCAGGACTAATCTAGTTTTATGTCTTTGGCTTCTTGGGCGAATGTAATGTTCTTCAGGATGTGAGAAAAGTTGCATGTTTTTTCAAAATAAAACCTTGACACGTTTTCGTACTAATTTAACTTGATCTTACAATGCTTTTAACATGGATATAGCATGTGTTTAATGATAACTGGATGGGGTGTTATCTTGAAAGTGTCAATTACTTTGGTTAACTTTAACATTTTCTTCATTCGTGTAGCTTTCGAAAAAAAAATACTTTTTTGATATTTCTTCAGGATTAGTAAGATTATGAAAGCTAATCTTACTTACCTAATCTTAATAAGATTTTTTCTAATGTATTTTTTTTTTAAATTAGTATAATGTATGGAAATAATCATAAATTACTACTATCCAAACAAATAGAGGTATGTAAAGTAGGTAGAGTAGGGTAGGGCAGGTTATATAGGATTGGACATTACGCAAACGAAGTCGCGCCGGGCAGCTAGTGTATAATATTAATAATAATAGCCTTTATTTAACAATCTTAAATACCTAACATAATATCAAAGTAAACTATTCGGTAATTAAATATAAAGTAAATAGTTAAATATATAAATTATTTGACACCGGAATTGAGATTGTCTTGCGTATCCGCAAAGGCCTCCCCTAGAGCTTGCCACACTTTCCGATTATAGGTTATCCTTCTCCAAGTAACACCAGCTATTTTATGAATATCGTCTTCCCATCTAAGACGCTGCCTTCCTTTCTTTCTCTTATTTTGTCTTGGACACCATTCAGTTACATCCTTAGCCCATTTTCCTTTATTACTTCTCATCATATGGCCTGCCCATCTCCATTTTAGTGTTCTTATACAGTATGTTACATCATTAATTTTAGTTTGATTTCGTAATTTTTCTAGTTTTATTTTATCTTTTAACTTGACGTTGAGCATGCTTCGCTCCATACTGTGTTGGCACGTCTCAAGTTTGCGCATGTTTTGTTTCGTTAGGCTCCATGTTTGACATCCATATGTCATGATGGGTAAAATACATGAATTAAATATTTTTTTCTTTGCTTTAAGGGGTACTTGAGGGTTTTTGACGATTTCTTTAAGGGACCAATATCTTTTCCATGCCATCTGTGTTCTGTTGTTTATTTCTTTTGTTGTAAGGTCATTTGGTGAAATTATCTGTCCAAGGTATGTATATTCTTCCACATATTCTATTTTGATGCCGTTGACTGTGATGGAGATTTTGTCCAAGTTTGTCATTACTTTGGTTTTTATTGCGTTCATTGAGAGTCCGACCCTATCACTTTCGTACACAAGCTGTTCTAGCATCTCTTGTAGGCTTCTTGGATCTTCAGAAATTAGAATTAGATCATCCGCAAATCTAAGATGATTTAGTTGCATTCCGTTGATGCTTAATCCATATTTGCTCCAATCGAGACGTCTAAATATGTATTCAAGCACTGCCGAGAAAAGTTTGGGTGATAGTGGATCTCCCTGTCTGACTCCTCTTTTTATAGGGAAGTATTCTCCTACTCTTTCTGTTCTTATTTTTGCTTTCATGTTCTTGTATACGTTGTTTATTAGTCGTATGTACACACGGCAACAGATCAAGCTATACATTTCTAGTATAAGCTGACCTCCCATTGTACGGAAGTCCTATACAATGCGAGCTCAGCTTATACTGGAAATGTATAGCTTGATCTGTAGCCGTGTGTACTTATTTTCAACTCCTTGCGTTGCAAGCGCTTCCCATATTTTTGTGTGTTTTAAAGAGTCAAACGCTTTATTATAATCTACAAATGCTAAATAGTAAGTAATACCGTATTCATTACATTTCTGGATAACTTGTTTTATGGTGTGTATGTGATCGATTGTAGAAAAATCGCTGCGAAAACCAGCTTGCTCTCTGGGTTGGTTTTCATCTAGAGTCCTTGTTAAACGGTTTAAAAGTACTTTAGAAAATATTTTGTAAACGTTAGACATCAGGCTAATGGGCCTATAATTAGCTATATTATCTTTATTTCCTTTCTTGTGAAGTAGTATTATAGTTGACGTGGTCCACTGATTCGGTATATGTTCTGAGTCTAAAATTTCGTTAAATAGGTCTGTGATAGTGCCCAATGCTACATCAGATGTTCCAATTAGAAGTTCGTTAGTTATGCCGTCTTCTCCCGGTGCTTTACCTCTTTTTTGTGATTTGATAGCCTTTTTAACTTCTTCTTTCAATATACTTTGGATTTCTTCATTACTATTGATATCGTTTTCAATTAGTTGATCATTTCCATCTGGTGTTCTATCGTCACTATATAGCTCGCGATAATAGTCCGTGGCTACTTCTAATATTTCGATTCTGTTTGTCCCATTTTTGTGGTGTGTCATACTATCTATCCAGTTTGTACTTTCTCTTAGCTCGTCCCATGCTTGCTTGACTCCTCCTGATTTGTCTATGACATAATTTATTATATTGTTTCTTCTTTTCTGTCTATGTTTCCTGATTTGCAGATTTATTTCTTTACTTAGGTTTACTATCTTTTTTTTGTTGTTTTTTCTGTCACTATACAAAGATTTTCTCTTAACGATCAAACTTCTTGCTTCTGGACCTATTTTGTCTTTCGTGTCGTTATTTATTCTGGTTTGGTTTTCAACTTTTTTTAGTTCTTTTTCGAGAGCGTCATATTTTTCCTGGACATCTTTAGTTATCTTTGTTGTTTTTAAATTACATTCCAATGATTCTAGAATATTTCCTGCAATTGGTAATGGTATTGGTATTCTACTGCTTTGAATGTTTTTCCTTGGTTTTTTTGGTTCTAATGTGTATAATTGTCCTCGTAACATTCTGTGATCTGTGTTGTAGTTGAGTTCATTGACAACATCAATATTCGAAAACACACTTGATTTGTTTGTGAGAATGTAATCTATTTCATTTCTTGTCCTCCCATCAGGTGATACCCATGTCCATTTTCTATTATGTTTCTTATTGTAGTAGCTATTCATGATGTGTAGGTTATTTTCTAATGCAAAATTTATAAGTCTTTGACCGTTGTCATTTCTTTTCCCAGTTGAGTATGGTCCGAGTATATTGTCCTCGTTCTTATACCTCTTTCCAATTTGGCTATTAAAGTCTCCCATTATAATCACTGTTTCACATAAATTTGGCATAATTTGGTTGAGTCTATTGTAAAATTCTTCTTTTATGTCTTTCTGGGTAATCTCTGTTGGAGCATATATTTGAACGATTGAAGTTGGTTGTTTATAGCCAGGGAGTTTTATATTTAAAATGGCAATCCTGTCTGATATTCCTCGGAACTCTATTATTTCGTTTTTCAAATATTTCTTAACCATAAAGTCTACTCCGTATATGCCAGCCTTTTCATTTATGTGGTATAATATGTATTTATCGTGTTCTTCAATTTTCTCATCTGCTCTTCTCACGTCACTTAATCCTATAATATCCCATTTGACGGATTCCAATGCATGTTCTAGTTCTAGTAAAATTTCTTGCGACTTCATCGATCTCGTGTTAAGTGTAGCTATATTGAATTTATTGCTAGATCTTTGTTTTGAACTTTTAGAATATTGTTTATTGGGTAGTGTTTTGTAGGACTTCTCTGCTGTAAGCTTTTGGGGGTGTAATATTAAACAGAGCTTTTACTTTACACTTATTTAATTTGATAAATTTCTCTTCTGTGATTCATTACTGTTGTTACTAATTGTACGTGCAAAAGCTCTTTACATGATTACATGTTTACTTTACGCAGTAATTTCACTATCTCGTACTTGTAGTTTGGTATAATAATGATCGCTAGTTAGATAACTGAATAAGGGCGACGAAACTATAACCTACTAAGCATTACATCCTGCGCACATGAGTAGGACAGATGTTTAAGTATTATTTGATTAACAAATCCTTTTGTAGAATTACCTATCTCCATTGAGAATAAGGTAGGTACGGTATCATAAAAAGTAATTTGCATGATAAAGAAAATTATGTTATATGCTCAACAGCTTTCGTTAAAGTCTGTGACGATAAAAAATTATTATAATGATTCGTTTTCAAGATTAAATGGCTTCACTTCGCTAACGATATTTTAATCTCCATGAATTGCAATATTACCTAACTAGATGTAAAGAGCACGCATTCAATTATTGTAGTGCTGCAGGATCACTAAAAAGCTTAGTGCACATGGTATCACACTCTATTTGCGTTGTTTGTATTTTATTAGATAATTTAACATTCTTATAGATTTTTTCACACAAAAAAGTCTTTTTTTATACGCCATTGTCGCTAAACAAGCGTACGGCCCGCCTGATGGTATGCTGTTGCCGTAGCCATATGGACGCTTGCAACACGAGGGGCATCACTCACGCGTTACCGACCCTTCTCCCCTCCCCAATGAGCTCTGGCGACCTTACGCAGGAACACAACTTAAGGTTGGTATGCGGTATTCTGTAAGTCAGAGGTACTTTTTTTATTTTTCGCGGGGGTATCGGCCAGGTTATGCCGGACTTGTACCGGATAAAACCTCACGGTGGTCGCCATCTGCGCTGTAGAGGGGGGCGGGCCCTCCACGCGCTGCCCTTAGATAGCTCGTCCCGGGGGAAGTCTGACACCTTCCCCCAGCACCCTCGCTGTGCTATCGCACGATGAGTCGTGACCACATCGACTCGTCGTCCTCCTTGGGAAGTCAGAGGTACTACCCCAGTCGAGCTGCTCTTTGAACGAATACACGCTACGCTCTACCTATTTTAGAAAAAAATGCATAAAATAAAAAAAAAACAGGTACATATTGTACTCACGCATAATATATTTGAAAACCACCACGAAGAGATAGAGATTTTTCATTTGTTGTAGTTAAATAAAGACATTTTTTTTCAAACAAAATTGGTACGTTCACAAGGATTAAATATTGCTTTATAAATATTACTACCACACTAACTTTTCGGAAGCTCTCATATCTTGAACTGATCACTATATAAGTTTCTTATGAGACAATTCTTTATCCGTCTTACTATCTTTTTATATACCTAAGATTTATTGTATAGGTGCGAAAAGGTTTATCTTGTCAACTGACCTCGAAAGTACGGGGGTGACATGTCCTGATTAATGATACGTACTTAACAAAAGCTTGACCGACTGACCGACAGTATCTAAGCCCACTAGTAAGGCTTCTAAGCCCATAAAACGGAAGGGCGTAATACGAATTTATCTCACAAATTGCTATTTAGACTAAACGTTTTTTTGTGAAAAGTTACGCAATTCTCAGGAAACGAGGAAACGACCATGAAGGTGGGTAGATAGATAATTAATTAGGGGTAATTATTACCTCCTTACAAGCTCAATAAGTGGTTAGTGGAGGCTGGCTCATATGTAACGTGGCGGGACTTGAGTGCTTCATTGTTGAAGACCGGAGTTGTGTTGTGATGTGTGTGTATTTGGGGCTATTTCTGTTTCCTCACAATATAGGAATCGCTTGTAAGGAATGCATTATCATAAATATTAATAAAAACTTGCCTCAATCTCCTTTTTTAGGGTTCCGTAGCCAAATGGCAAAAAACGGAACCCTTATAGATTCGTCATGTCTGTCTGTCTGTCTGTCTGTCCGTGTATGTCACAGCCATTTATTTCCGAAACTATAAGAACTATAATGTTGAAACTTGGTAAGTAGATGTATTCTGTGAACCGCATTAAGATTTTTACACAAAAATAGAAAAAAAACAATAAATTTTGGGGGTTCCCCATACTTAGAACTGAAACTCATTTTTATTTTTTTCATCAAACCCATAAGTGTGGGGTGTCTATGGATAGGTCTTCAAAAATGATATTGAGGTTTCTAATATCATTTTTTTCTAAACTGAATAGTTTGCGCGAGAGACACTTCCAAAGTGGTAAAATGTGTGTCCCCCCCCTGTAACTTCTAAAATAAGAGAATGATAAATCTATAAAAAATATATGATGTACATTACGGTGCAAACTTCCACTGAAAATTGGTTTGAACGAGATCTAGTAAGTAGTTTTTTTTAATAGGTCATAAATTGAAATTAATATCAAATACTCAGGTCTATACTACCATTTACTTATATACCTACAGGTTTGTACGGAACCCTCGGTGCGCGAGTCTGACTCGCACTTGGCCGGTTTTTTTATTTATTTAAATAATCAGTAACAAAAATGATGTATTTCGAATTAAAAACAAAAACAATATCAAAACACTCCTATGATGTTAAACATGCCAGAAATTATATTCTACTAGCGGCCCGGTACGTGCTTCGCTACGTATAAAGTGAAATAATAAAAATGTGATAAATGAAGAACCGCTCGACCGATTTTGTGCAAACTTCACATAAACCATCTACTAAATAGTCCGAACAAAGCTTATTTGGTTTGGATAGGTGAGCCCGTTCTTGAATTATAAAATTACAACGAAAAGTGGCATTGATTTATATATATATAGATTACAAAACTATTGATTAATTTATTAAACGTTTTAGTTTAATTAATTATTGCTGTTGAAGGGGTGCTTCAACAGCAATAATTAAGTAGGTATGTAAGTAGGTAGGTACTTGATGTACTTCATTTTCTAGCAAGTATTTACTATCAATCTATGCATACCAATAAATACCTACATACAATGCTGAGCTTGACTGTATAGATATTTCAATTTTCAAATTATTATATAATGTTTTATATTTAGTCAATCATTGCAATAGGGGTTAAGATGTCAACTTTTAAAGTAGGTGCTTTGTGTCATCGGTGTCAGAAATATTATAAAAAATTGTAGCCCAAATATTAAAGAAGTCGTACCTCATTCTCCATTCAGCCAAAAAAAGGTTAAGAATAATTGAAATCAGTAAATAACCATATGTTTTCTAGGCACGTTCGGCTGTATCTCAGGAACCACTGAGTAAAGCCCCAAGCTAAATTGCCAGAAAAAGTGTCTGATTCGGACCATTGGTCCCTTTTAAATTAAAGGAGCAGACACTCCACTCCACTCCAAAATATCCACCGCTAATTAAGAGGTAATTCGACTTTTAATGACGATTTATTTCGGTTACTTATTTGGTCATTGGACGAATTTTAATAGAAAGATCCTTGTTGAAAGAAATTTATTTTGATAGATAAGAACCCTTTTTTTTTTAATATTAGGGTTTGATTTACCTTATCAAGTTCTGAGGTAAGATAAAAACCATCAGTGGTTTCATCATGTGTCCAAAATAATATTACACAAAGGATTTGGTTAACAACGAGTGTTTAGGTAAATTATGCAACAATGAACAATCGATATTGGTGCGAACAATCGGAAGTTGCCAAGATTATTTCTCGGTTGGTCTCTATATCTAAAACAATAGAAAGCGTTTCTGTCTACTTCGAGGTGTAAAACTGGGATGCAAGCTAGTAAGGTTAGGGGCGGATAGGAAGAGAATTGAAGCCACTGCGCCTTGGAATTTCAGGCAAACCGGGACAGCACGCCAGTTGCGGCGGTGGCTTCCACTCAAAGTGTTTTCCACTTGATCTTTAGAATTCTTTAGGATCACTTTGGCAATAATAATAATCTTTTGAAAATATAGTTAGTACCAGCGCAGATGACGGACTTTTTGTGCGAAGGAGTCTGCGGCATAGAAAAAGTCTGATTGAAAACAATGGGTTGTGCGCCGGACTTTTTGCGCGTCGTGTGCGTTACTGCTTAGAATTGTATAGGTTCTAGGACTTCTAGGTTCGGCGCGGTGCGGTCTGTCGTCTACGCTGCACCTTACTCTCATAAATTTTTTATGCTAGGTACATGGAAAAAAAAATACCTTTGATATAACCCTCGTTTAAGAACTCTCGCAGGTTCGTCTTGTGTACAAGTACAGTAGTAGGGCTTACAGGTCGGTTATCTAAAGCTGGCACGTTTCAACACATTTACACCGTCTCTCTCGCGCAAAGTCAAGCTTATGAGTATGAAGGAGACAGTTATTGTTTTGCTTTTGCTACTGCTCATAAATATAGAGTGGTCTATTTTTGCATTCGTCCATTAGACTTGACTGATTGCAAATTTATGAGTACTGTGAACGTGCCAGCTTTCGTTAACCGACCTGTACCGATGTACCTGCGCAGAAGATACATTTTCAAAGCGCGAGAAATGCTATTGGTCGGCAACTGCCGCCATGTATGCGGAGGGGCGTCACTTGCGAGTGAGACGGAACTAACAGCTACAGTGTATTATGAACCTTATAGAAGTCATCTAAGGTTGATTGTAAGTTTTAAGCATTCTTTCGTTAATCTCCGGGCCATACTTTCTTTTCTGTGTGAACAAAGATTCACGACGTGCCATATCAGTTGGGTACTACTGTAACATAATATTTTAAAATTAAACACATGAATTCGAGTAATTAGTAAAATTCGAATTGAGCTCATGTTAAATTGTGATTCTTTCAGGTTTCTAAGAAACTTAAATAACTGGCATAACATTTGCGACGGACATAGCTTGTAGAGTTAGTATGCTGAAGTGGCAATGGGTAGGCCACATGGCTCGAAGAGCCGATAACCGATGGGAAAGAAAGGTTCTCGAATGGTGACCACGTGACGTACTGGAAAGCAACGAGCGGGACGACCTCCCACCAGGTGGACCGACGATCTGGTCTGAGTCGCTGGGCGCCGCTGGATGCAAGCGGCCCAGAACCGTTCGAAGTGGAAATCAATGGGGGAGGCCTATGTACAGCAGTGGACATCCATGAGCTGATATGATGATGATGAACATTTGCAAAGTATTCAATGCTTCCAAGGTGTTGAAGTTACATTTTTGATATTAAAAAAAAGTATTCATATCGGTACCAAATGGAACACAACACTTAACACCTGAAGGTTGCGTCTTATTAAAGTCTCTTATTGAAGTGATAATGAAGAAGCTCTCTACAGGTTCAGCCTTGGAGAGGCATCATTCAAGATTGTTTATACTTTATTAAGCTGAGGCCTTGTTACATCCACACACACATCGATAACTAATCCCCATTGACTCTCCAAAACAATTTTGAGAATTATGCCTAATATAGTGCTCAAATATTATCTATATTTTGGTGGCAATTTATTTTGTCTGATTTTTTTGGGAGCACTTAATAATAGACTGTATTATGAATGTTTCTTAATAATAATGTGTCAAGGAAAAAATCTATTACTACATATTACTACAGCTTTAATATGGTAAAACAATTTGCGAATAAAGAAACAAAATACGATATTCACTGATCCCTGATATTTTAATAAAAGCTAAACAAAATATGGCCGTAATATGTGGCCCGAACGAAAAAGGACTTGCGTATTAACCAATTTGCTAAGGCTTCCAAAAAACAAAATAAAAAATATATTTCTATTTTTATTGGAAACGTGATCGGCTAAGCTTTGTTGCCGTTTAATTACGTAAAGGAAGATTTGGGCAAATACGGAACAAAATGACAAAAATGTATTCTCCAATTTAAGCGTCCCGTAACATGTTTGTACATCTTTTTATTATATTCTACTTGACAATGTACTGTATGTAGTTATTTAATCGGAAATCGTTTCAGTAATGTAAATAGTCACGACATTCGTCACTTCAACGTCGATTTAATTGTAATACTTTGTTCTATTGTGTACGTTTTTACCGTAATCGAATGTCAAAATCTATTAATAAAAGTTTTTATGCTTTAATCATTTAAGTTGAATGAATCTGATATCTTAACGATAAATCAAAAACAGTAATGTTAAAGATCTTTCTGAAGATAATAAGCACATTTCATTTTAATTATTATTATTTTAGGTCCAGAACCGAAGTCGGGACTAAAGAAAATCAAAGAAATGGAGTGTGCTTATACTTTTCCGTACCTCAAAAGGAAAAAAGGAACCCTTATAGGATCACTTTGTTGTCCATCTGTCTGTCAAGACCCTTTTTCTCAGGAAAGCGTGGAGGTATCATGCTGAAATTCAGATCAAATACTCAAGTCTACTGTCCCTTGGAGCTGTGAAAAAATCAAACTTCTAAGCCAACGCAATCAAAAGATACAGCCGTTTATGCTGCAAATTTTCGACACTCGCAAAGGAATCAAAACCTACAGGGTACTTCCCGTGAACTCAGAATCTTGAAATTGAGTACAAAGCAACATCTTATAGCACAGATAAAGGAAAAATTGAGAAAAGTATAAATTTTGAGTAACATCATTATAATAAAAATATTTTTTATAATTTTAAACTTACTGCCCCTTTCCTCGTGAAAGCGTAGAGGTATTAAGTTGAAATTCATATCAAATACTCAGGTCTATAATACCGTAATAAAATTTATATACCTATGGTTTGTATAGAACCCTCGGTGGGCGAGTCCGACTCGCACTTGGCCGGTTTTTTTTGTGTAGTAAGGGACATAAGTTAACAAAAAAAAGAGATTTACTATGCGACAACTATCCATCTTTCATCTGAATTTCAATAGCCATTCAATTTAGAGCCCTGCTCTTAATCATGAATACCCAATATCAGTCACAATAGGTCTACAGCTCAGCAAAGTTCAGAATGTCATTTCCTTAAGCAATAGCTGTGTGGGTTCGATCAATAGCTCAATACTCACTCATCTCTGTAACATTACAAACAGTGTTACCATTAGCTACATTTATATAAATAATGTATATAGGTGTATAGTTCGCTATACAGGCAGCTATTGTTTGGGAAATACTGTGTTTGCGGACAAACATAGCCGACTTGCTTGTTTGGACCTTCCCCATGGAATCAAAGCTATAGTTACCAATTTGGACATAATACAAAACTACTTACTATGTTATTAAATCTATAATTCATAAAAGTTTTAGTGGTGATTTTTTAGGAACTTTCGCGTTATATATTTTTATACTTTAACATTGATTTTTATTTAGTGAAAACTATCTAGCCCGATATTCTATAGTCCAGTATTTCTGCTTATTTATTTTATTAAGAAAATTTCGATGCAGATTACACGGCAGCCATGTATTTTACTTTACAATCATATTACTTTCCACCGCCACAACTTCTGTATCGATGTATTATGCATTGTTATGGAAATTGCACGAAAATGCACGACGAAGAGCAGAAGAGAACTGCAGAGAAGCTCTCGATTAACGTAGTTTGCGTTCTACGTTCAGAGTTGTACCGAGATTTGAAGCAGCTATTACCGTGTGTCGTAGGCACTTGCCTACATACTACTACATACTTATGTATGATGTAGTTAGTGCTAGATTAATATGATTAACTACTAGAGTCTGTAGTATAGGATTAAGAATTGGTGGTTGCGAAGCTACTATCCGTTTTAGCATGACTTATTCACCCTATTTCACTAATACTTAGCTTAGGAGACTATCATATCAAATTGACGGCTTTTCAGTGAAATGATCAATTTCACAAGTATTAGAAATCTTCTAAGTTAATTTCTGGTTATTATGAGTACACGAGTGGCTGAACCAGTAAACCATTAAGTACCTGCATTTTACTCTATCTTGATGAATCTTTTCAGTTACTTTAGTACTTATTTACTTATGAACAAACTGCCTATTGCTAGCCACCAAAATAAAATTATTCCACAAAAAAGTAAAAAATAAAATTCCGTCTCGGATTAAGTAAAATAACCTCCACCTATTTAAATGTACGTCTATTATTCTAGATTACGTAAAAAGCTTTAATCACGCTCCAAGGTTGCCCCAGACACCCACTATTTTATGTACGATGTTTTATCTATACACGTTGAGAATAATTCTAGCTAGATTTTCTTATATTTTTGTCGTCGATTATTTATACAATTCGTCCCGAAATCCCTATAGCATTTAGGTATCCTTGAAGATATGCTTGCCTACCCTGAAAAGAGTGAAGTCAGAATTTACTTTAAAATGTTTACAATAAAATTCATGTAAAATATAGCTAGGTACTAAACTTGAAGGAAATAACATGAAGTAAACAAAATAGTCATTTTGTTTTACTAGCAGACTCCCGCGGATTCACCCGCGAACGGTTTGAATTGTTTTGCGCGGAAATCTAATTAGTAGTCCTTTATAACTATGAACCGGAACGGACAGATAAAAATGTTCAAAAACTCAATCCGATTTTATTAAAAAAAAGATGAACTCACATAAATAAATAAATAAATATCCTGGGACATTCCTCACACACGGTCATCTGATCCCAAACTAAGCAGAGCTTGTACTATGGAAACCAGATAACTGATATAATACATATACTACTTTTTTTATTCGTAAATGCATACTTAATAAACATAATTACACCCAGACTCAGGACATACAGACATGTTCATGCACACAAATGCATGTCCTGTGTGGGAATCGAACCCACGAGCAGCGGCGCGATAGGTGGAATCTTGACCAGAGTCTTAACCAACCACGCCAGCTGGCCCGTCAGTATTTGAAAGTGTCCTCGAAAATTTACTTCAAATTTTGAGATAGTGAATAGTGTAGTAACAAAATATAATTAATTAAAAGCACATACGGCTTCCATTGCGGACAGTCCCAAGGGAAAATATTATTATGGCAGTACTGAAGTGGTAACAAAATACCGTATCCGCAATAAATTAAATACGTAAGAGTATGCCGACTCTGGGAAATATGCAAAATTACAAATGATTATACTCTATTACATTCACTATTGGTCATCCAGTGGTTGAAATTCGACCGTAATTTAACTATGAATAAATAATTGAAATGTAGCTTTGTGTATTCCTTCTCCATATAAGCTTTAACTATGTCAAATCACCACCTCCGTGAGTGCAATATGCTTAAAAAGTTTTCTCTTCGCGTATAGTATGAGCAATGAACTATTTCATGACGACATGTGATATAACCTAAATTGATGTCTCTGGACTGTCAATTCACAGCGATAGGTTAAAGGTAAGATAGGGGGATAGTTTGATAAACAGCCACAAGTGTCGCTTTATCTAGTGTTGTAGGGGGCGCCGCTGTGCTACTCGATCAACCCATTTCTCATTTGTCCGCAATTGACCACCGCTTGGTTTGGATTCTGGGCCATTTGCCGGCACACAGATCAACGTTTGAATTGTTTTGTTATTAATCGTTTATTTTGAGGACATTCTCTTTTTAGTAAGAATTAGTTCTTCAATAGAGCACATAGGTACCTACAATGTTTTGAAAAAATATTTATTTCATAGTCAAATAAGATGAGAAAAAATATACAGATTTAAGGAAAATTACCGATAAATATGAATATTTTATGTGTTAAAATTGTTAACTGCTTGATCTTAAGTAACAAGAAAATTATCTAAAGAAAATGTTAAACCGACGAAGCGTTATCTGAAACGTTAAGATAAATTAGAACAAGCGTTTCGCAATTATCAACGCATTTAGAATATTCAAGAAACCTTTAAGATGTTAAAGATTTTAATTAAGAAAGAGTAAAATGGTGTTTTGGCTGGATGTAGATTCACCCCAAGCTTTTCTTTCCACTGAGTTGAAATATGTGTTCACTGTTTAAACTAAGATGCATGAGATATAAAGAATGGGAGCGAACCGTTAATATATTAAATTGTATAATAATAAAATTATTATATTATTATTCATTAGTGGTTTTGAAATTACTATGATTTATTTTCTTTTTTGTTTTGTTTTTCATAGCCTTAATGGTATTTAGATATGTATGGGGAAATGTCCAAATTGCAATACTATAAAAATTTTCACATATAAATCAAATCTTCAAATGTAATACAAATATTTCAGTACAAACTACACATGCTCCAGGAAAGTAATCTAAAGCTAGGCTTTGTATCCGGAAACCGTATTGCTCTTAGTTTGTAACATTATTATTTCTATATTAGTAACGGTTATTTTCTAGAGACAATAAAAATATTTCTGTAAATAGAGCAATAATACAGAACATTAATTGACTCCCACTTCAACAGCCGGGTACAAAATGTATTGAAGATAATAAACAAAATACTCCTCGAGGAAAAATGGCAAAATGAAATAATGGGTTGAGTGAAACATAATTATAAAATAAAATAACTATAAATTACCAAATATTGTCGAATAGTAATTTAACTATTGCTAGTCTATTAGTTAATGATGGAAACTAGTCCTTAATTACTTTAGTATATGTCCCAGGTGAAAATGGAATGATAAAATAAAATAAGTTTTCACAGTTAGTATATTTAATTAAATAGGCAACGCGACAGGGCAGTGGGATGTAAGCGACTGGCGAGACTCTAGCTGCATTCGTTACGCGATACCCAATTTGCTAACTTGCATTATGAGCTCGCCGTGACGCCACAGTAATAACAGGGCTACAAAATTTTGATTCTAAATGATCATATCATCTTATTTTTCTTTTTCTCAAATTCCGAATTGCTGATATTTTTTTGATAATGAAATCTTTCTTATATCGACAAATTATTATTATTGTAATTCGAGGTAGATTAGCGTTTCTGAATTGTCTGTTCAATGGCAAGTCAAGCGGTTTTTTTTCTGGTAGGTATATGTGCTTGTAGATTAAGTACAAGTTGAATGATTTTAGAAACTACGATGTTTTTGAAAATTATGAGGATAATAATAGTTGTAACCGAACATTAATATTTTTGAAAATGTTTATAACCTAGTGTAATTTGTAATTGTAATGAATATTATTGTTTATTGTGGTCGCTAATGACCTTAGATGTTAAAAAGCGACCTAAAAAAAAATTAAAAAAAATAAAAATAAAAATGGTCCCTTAAAATTTTAGTACGTAAAGATAATGTTTGTTAGAAACAATATTTCACTTAAATTATTTTTTTACGAAATATGTTCATGGCGATTACAGCAATTGCTCCCAAGAATAATATAAATTACCTACTTTTATATTTTCATACTTAGTATGAAAGTAGGTTTTATTTACGCAGTTTATTTTACACAAACTTTCATAATAATTACTTATTTAGGATGGTAATTATTATGATTAAAGATCATATTGTATATAGGTCTGAGAGGCATTTTCGGATGCGCTACGTAAACAAATAAGTCATAATAAGTCCCAAAAAGTCCTTGAATTCTTCTTATGAATTGCACTCTTGAAAGAAGTGGCCATGGTCATCATGACTTGTGATTTGTGGCGCACTTTACATCGGGTCAAAAATAGTCGAGTTACAATAAGTGATCATTGAATAATAAAAAGATCAAAGCTATTTTGTATACTTGTGCTCCCTCAAATTTTAATGTTAGAGTATTTCTACCGTAATAGTTCTTACATGTAACTAGATTGCTCAATTAGTCCGATTCAGTAATACCTATGTAGGATCTTAAATAATTTCTATTTAGATTTCAGCCCCCAGGTTTATTATATTAAAATATATATCTTGCTTCGCTACTATGTTGTGGTGACGTGTTAGCCAACATACATAGGGACGGACATATTTCCATCAAAGTTTGCCATAATTCAGCAGACACTGGGAGCGAAATAGTTTTGGAGCAAATTCAATTAACCGTTATGTGGTCCTCAGAGGGAATCGAACAAGTTTGTTGGTTTGTTCAGTTGTTGAAATACAATAGGAAGAATAATTAGTGAGTGTCACACGATTGCCATTTACCACACTACTCTAAAAAGCTTTTGGTATGGCTAAAACTTTTTATATCATCCCTATGTATGTGTAATTGTAGGTAGTATTTATATACTCTGAGTCTAAGAGGAAGTTTCAACAATATTTAAGCTCGGTATTAATATGATTGCGAATATTAAGTTAGTTTAAGGAAGCATTTTATGCAGTTACTTGTAGATAATAGTTTAAATTGGCTCTTTCAATACTACTATTCCTAGTAAAATATTTTTTGCGAAGGTGAGTTTGTTTGTTACTTCAACAACTCAAGTAATTGTGATGAATTTTGGCTCACGGGTAGATAGCCTGGAAAAACATAGATTTATTCCGAGAAAATACAAGATCCCTCGAAAATTCGGGTGAATACCGTGGGGCGAAAACTAGTCCTGAATAAAAAAAGGGAAAGTAGTTTTTCAAACACAATTCATAGAGACCCTTTAGTAATCTATAAAAAGAAATCTCTATTTTCTATGACCGAAAGGGTTGTAATTTGCCAAATTGACGCTACCTCACGTGACCCTGTGACTTTACTTACCTACAAACTGATACGTATGATAAAATGAAAAAAGGCGACATTGTATCAAAGAAAAAGCTCTATCAAAAGACCTATCTTTTATTCTCTAAAAAAGAGAGGATTTACCACTTTCCTTAGGTACATTTCTCGACTTTTATATAAATAGAGTTATTTAAGTTATTTAAAATGTAGTGAAAAGTTATATTATAGCAGAGATGACAGAATCATTATGGTGCGCCCATGCTAAGTGAAGCGAGCATCAGCCGAGCCTCAAACGAACAGAATTCGTTAGTTGCTCGCGATTTCAAGCGTGGACGTACTTAACGATCCTTCAACGAGCCTACAACGAGCGCGATGCGAATACCTGTGTTCGTTAAAAAACTGATAATCGGGCGGAGCGCAGTTGAGCATGCTAAGAACGCTCGTTCGAGGAGGCTCGCAAGCTGCCCGTCCAAGCTACGCGAATCGTGCTCGCTCGTGGCTCGGCTCGTGCTCAGTTCGCCAAGCATGGACGCACCATTATGTTATAAGTAAATTTACTGATATCGTCTCAACAACATAGAAATAAAATACGTCGATCTGTTGCGTCGTATTTGTAATATTAGTAATCATTCATAACTAAAATGTTTAACCTTATAACTATGTATTTCTAAAAATGCTAGAAAAAAAATCCATTCATCCCACAACCAAGCGGATAATTGTTAGGCAGTGCAACAAAGTCATGTGAAAATCATTTTGAAATTTCGAAGACTTATCAACACAGACAAAGCTTTGTGAAAGTTGCAGTTTCATCAGATTTGTGTCCGCTTTCACTGACACACAATAGGCGTAGGTACAAAGTGAAGATCATAATTGGCCGTCAAAGACTAACAAAAGTGTGTTGTGTATTGTGTGTATTTCTGTTACGGTTTATCACAATCACAAAATGAATGTAATTGGGTATTTATTATTTTTTTATAAATAAAGTATATTGATTTTAAATTGGAAAATCCTACAAGCGAAAGTGTGTTGTGGCATTATCAAATTGAATACTGAAAAATACTTTCGATATTACAAAAGCTAATATAAGTATTCGTAGAATGATGCAATTTTATTCCCCTATCAATAGCAATAGCAAATTCTAGCAGAAACGTTAAGGGTAACAAATGGCTGAGACCCCTAATAAATTCAATGATAAACAAAATGCGTTGAAGGTTTTTATATATGTAAGAAAAAGAGAATATTTTATCAATGATTTATTACAACTATTATTATCTATTAATCTCGTATCCTGTTAGTGTAACTGAATCTTTGAAAATATGACATTTCTTGCCAATACCTTAAAGCACCTATACCTTATAGATCAGATAGATAGCTTTCAGAGAGCTTTTCCTTGACAGTATTGACCAATGTCAATTTTATTTTAAGCGCCCTCACAGTTATGTTGTCTGTTGATTTTTTTCGGATACAATTTATATAAAACGTTCGGTTTATCAACGCCAGATACTGCCCTGACACGATCACAATGGATGTGATGTTAATTGCCTGTCAGAAACATCGGGGGCGCACGTCACGACATTTGTTGGTGCGTGCTTGATGTTGACATTTGAGTTTCCAAAATAAGTACCTGTGAAAAGCCCTGCGGTTTCATGACTGAGGTTTAGATGCTATTGTTTGATACAATATTCCCAAATTTATATTGCTATTGACTCGGCATTACATGTTTTGTTTGAATCTCATCAGGATATTCACATTTAAATTTTGCACAAAAGTGCCATTATTTTATTCCGAAGTCAACAAGGGTTTAGAGCATAGCGTGTATTGGCTCAAAGAGTAGCTTAACTGGAGAAGTACCTAACCTTACGGAGTACTGCAGCCAAATATATTTATGTTGTGTTCCTGCGCGTTTTTTTTTACAAAAAGAACCTGTTATTTGTGGAGAAAATATTATTTTAATGATAAAAGTTAACGTCGCGTCGCCCTTTGGATACCTAGTCTACGGCGGCTATTAAAAGCAGATTTTTTCCAACATATAATTATTTCCGCGCATATGTTGTTTTAGTTTAGTTAATTAAACTTTACCTTCCCATAATATTTAAATTCAGTCGGACTGTAATGCATAATCACATCATTTCCATTACAATTTATTCCCATTGGGCTGTCTGCTCTTTGATTGCAATTCTTTTGTAAACAACTACGTATCACTCCCGCGCATTCCACCGTGAAATGCAGTGCCAATTACACCGTTGCACTTACTTTAACAAGCGTTCTATACGACAGCGTTGTCATGCCAACGGAAAAGTCAAGCCATTAAAGAGGAAACAGTAGTTATATTTGTGCAGGTAAATTAATATGTTTGGGGAGTTTATTTTTTGTACAGGTCAATGGTTTACAACTTTTTGTAACGATAATATAGTTAGCTATGATTACTTTATTTATATTGTACAGTGTAACACTGTTTATTGTACTATGTTGGTTATCCGAGGGTAGATATAACTTATTGAGATAAATATCATAGGTGCAATAAGCTATTAACCCGTTGGTTAGTTATAAGGACGCGCGTCTCATAATCACATAATAAGTAATTAAAAAGCTATAATAGTTTTTTTTATACCACTGAGATGGCAAACAAGCTTACGGCCCGCCTGATGGTAAGCAGTCACCGTATACAATAGTAAAACTGTGCCGTAGCCTATGGACGCTTGCAACACCAGGGGTATCACTCGCGCGTTGCCGACCCTGAAGAAACCTCTTCACACCCTTTTTCAAGAACCCCATGCTGTACTCCATTGGGAAAACCACTTAAACCACCAGCTATAATAGTCTGTATCAATGGCAAATGTTATAGTATTATATTACAATGGTATTCCTCTATTATCATTTCCTTCAGGGATTAAAACTAAATCGTTACAGGTGAGAAACTATTATGTTAATATCACTCCTATCTAGTGGTTGCGTTATTAGGACGAGGCAGGCGACTACCATTACGATTATAGTATTGAATATACATATCTACATTATCTGTGGATTCGAAGAGATATTCCCAGGAGTATTATAATATAACACAGGTTGAATCAAATAATTCTGTAACACAGGTTGAATCCTAGCTCAAGAGAGGATGGCTAACTGGTCGCAAATACTAAATGACTATCCTCATTCTACAAAATAATATCTTGTAATCTCTCCATGTAACTTGCACAGCTGTAGGTACTTACATTTTTTGTATAAATAAATGATTTATTATTATTATTATTAATAATAATTGACTCAACCAAAATACATTTTCGAAGGGTTCTATTACCGATTTTAATAAAAGAAAAAGATCGGAAACATTAAAAATTCATAATATTATTCTCTTTAGCCGTTCTTGGAACTGCTAATGAAATACAGCTTTATAAACCGTTCTACCATAACAACATAATCATATTAATAATACCATAACACTTTTGTTTAAACATGTACCAAGCCGCATTTTTTTATACCTAGGATTTTTTATACATAACATTCAAACTAACTTTTAATTCATTTATATTGAGATTGTATAATTCTCGTAACATCCTATTAAATTTTGTTGAATGAAATACCATTTCACCCTGTAGTGTCAAAAAAAATGGTCGAACGTAATTCATAAATCTGATATTAAAAAAAAAATATGTAAAAATAATTGAAAAGTACCTATTTAAATATTCAAAATAAGGTAAATATGTTTGGTAAAGTAACGTCATGCTACGCTAGGGACCCAAGGAGTTTCTGGGGAGGAATAACGTTACTATATGAAAATATAGGAAGGTATAACCACGTATAACAGAGAATTATAAAAAAAACACTGTAGGGACGAAATAAAAGTCTTTTTGGTAATCTGAGTATCCATATTAGCCTGAAATTAAAACAGTAACGTAAAAGGCCGTGTCAACATTATTCGCCACATGATCCATTAATGCCCTAAAATGTCTCTCTTTGAGTTGAGGTTTAGGTTAGCTATATGTTTAGATTAGGGCATAATCATAAAACCAGATCTTCGTAAGAATCCTTTCAGAAAGGTAAGTAATAAAAAACCGTAATTACCCGAAACCCTAAATGGTTTCTATCATTAATGTTTAGTACGCGGTTTTTATGTTAAGCCAACGATTTCACAAGCAATCGCGATGTACATCGTATCTCTGAATGGTACCATTGTTTAAGAATAATTACCTAATAATGAAGAAATATAAAACTGCTGAAAGTTTATTAAAAAAATGTCTTTCAAAATAATTTATCAGATTTAAAATAAAATAGAGCAATCGCGATGTATATCGTATCTCTGAATGGTACCTTTGTTTAAGAATAATTACCTAATAATGAAGAAATATAAAACTGCTGAAAGTTTATAAAAAAAAATCTTACAAAATAATTTATCAGATTTAAAATAAAATAGAGCTATGGCAACCAGAATTCGCTAAACAGAGTAAAGTGTAGTAAAGAAAAAGCTTATTAAACTTTTCGTGAAAGCTAAGCTACAACGCTGGGAAAGAAAAAAAAAACAATAAAGCCCATTCAGTTTATCAAATCAACGAAATAAAAAGAGTAGCATAACATTTTCGTAACGAGCTTAAAAACGCTTTTAAACGGATGCCATCAATTTGACGTTAGGAAAAAATACGACCCAGTGGACAGTTGTACAGGATTACCGATATAAAGAGCCATTTAGTATGTTTGGGTTTTATGCCAGCCCCTACTACTTTTATTTGACAGAAATGACTTGCAAATTAATATATAAATAAATCAGATTCTGCTCTGAAACTAACAGAATCATAACTGAAGTGAACTGAAAATTTTTTTCATTTTTCATTGAAACTTCGATCAAAAAATTAATATCGATCATGCTTCCCAATTATTTGGTGTCGACGCAATATGAAACAAAATAAATATCATGAACTGTAATTAATAACTATATTTACAACAAATATGTACAAAATACAATCTATATACAACGTGTAACACCGTTAAACTGCTTGTTCGGAATCGTTTTCTGAATCGATTTAATTAACTTTTAATATAGATAACCCCTTATTCATAATGAAGTTATCAAACGTTGATTAGCTAAAATTCCGAAGTCTTTATCTGACACATGACATTTGGTGATCGAAAGAGTGAGAGTGGGGCACACTATTACACTGATTTAGTTAAAAAGCGATTATGAATAAGGGGGTTAAAGTTTAAAAGTAAAGTAAAGTTTAAAGTTTAGCATCTTAATCTATTACACGTTGTATAGAAAATTTCCTCTTTGGTTAGTCATGAAACAATTAAAAACTAAACTATAATCATTTTACAGTAGGTAATTGCTTTACATTTTACTTTTTAAGTAAGTACATAGTTTAGGTAGGTACATAACATGATTCAAAACATTATTGTACCAATAATATGAAAATTCTTCACAAAGGTTATCTTTAATTTCAGTTTTATATGACCCTGAAATGTTATCATGCAATAAACACAAAGTACTCTGTGCCTTGGAGTTGAAACGATTATTTGTTCGGGAACCACAGGATGTAACGGGATTTTATTTACGATTGGCACAATAAACTGGACACAGGAAAATCCGTCCCATTATTTAGAACGTTTGCCGCACTGCTTTAGCATTACTTTGGTGTGTTACATACCTATATTATATGAAAATAATGCTTTATTATTCACGAATCATGCATTTGAATGAAAGCTTTATTGCATGTATTCCAGATAGCGATAATAAAAATACCGGCCAAGTGCGAGTCAGACTCGCGCACCGAGGGTTCCGTACAAACCTGTAGGTATATAAGTAAATAGTAGTACCTGAGTATTTGATATTAATTTCAATATATGACGTATTAAAAAAAAACTACTTACTAGATCTCGTTCAAACCAATTTTCGTTGGTAGTTTGCACCGTAATGTACATCATATATTTTTTATAGATTTATTATTCTCTTATTTTAGAAGTTACAGGGGGGGGACACATTTTACCACTTTGGAAGTGTCTCTCGCGCAAACTATTCAGTTTAGAAAAAAATGATATTAGAAACCTCAATATCATTTTTGAAGACCTATCCATAGACACCCCACACTTATGGGTTTGATGAAAAAAAAATTTTTGAGTTTCAGTTCTAAGTATGGGGAACCCCCAAAATTTTTTGTTTTTTTTCTATTTTTGACTATAAGTAGATTGTAAAATGGGTTTCAATGAAATCACAAATTCACAAAGAATGGACAAAAAAAAGGACTTAAAACTTACTTTATAATATAACTTGACACTGGCAGAAATAAGTCCTAATTTGGATTTAATTGCCAAACTTAAAACTAAGAATAAGAAACAACGAAAACTCGACCACCATACAGTCGAAATCGACAAGACCGAATTTTCAAAGATATAACATCATATGAAAAGGCTGTATGGTTGAATAACCCTTGCCTATCATTTTAAGGATTAAAAAACTACATACTAGGTACTAAACTCGCCAGGTTAAAAATATATTTATTATGCCTGTACACCACAGGTAATCAAGATATTCAACTGACTTTATTACGCGTTATTGGAAAATAACACAAATATATAATACTCATTTCTGGACATAATTGTATATTTTTTAATGATATTTATGAACTAAATGTTAATTTTTAATTATTTTTCCATTAAAATGTATATCATTCGTTCATTATTTTTATTTGATGGTAACACCCATCAGTTCAATTTAGGAGCTGTCAAAATCAAAATTAATCCTGTCATTTCTAAATTTAAATTTAGTTCGATGTGACAACAGAATAGCGTTTAGAAAATCCTTAACTAAAATAAGTAAAATTTTAATTTAGTTTAGTTTAGTTTGATGCACATCAGAATCGGCACCAGTGTGATGCATTTGTTCAGAAGGTATATTGCAAATTGCTGCCGCTTTTTTAGCCGATTGGTCAAGGTATTTCTTTGACTAACAATGTTTTGGTACGAAGTATTTGCTACTATCGATCTATAACCTATTTTTCATTTCCGTGAAGCAATTTCCTGTACCACAGGATGTTCGGCTTAGCTTTTCCAATTTTCTATTTCGGAATAGGCATCGGAAAGTTTCAAATTTTCTACGTTAAGCGCTGCTAAGCTCCCACCTAGACTCACAAGCTACGGTATGCCCAAATCGAACAACATGCATCGAGTTCAGCGGGATTATAAAAACACATTCTTTAATACGATTAGACTAGAATCCAAAATCGAAATAGTTTCATGGTCAAGTCATTATGCCTCTATAAAATATCATAACATGCTAATCATAATTAATTTCTTATGTATCTGATATAATATTAATTCCTCCTTCATGATCATGACGTGTTTATAAGATTAAAGTATTCCACATTTTTACAAATACTTCAAACTAATAAATTATTATCAATAATAGCGTAAACACATTAATGACCACTTCCTTTTATTACAACTAATGTCTGAAAGTTTGAAAGATTTTCACATCTACAACTACATATAGATACAAACCTACCTATATAAGTTATTTAATCAATGTTTGTTCATTAAAATCGCATTAACCAACTTGCTTAATTAAATTGAGGGGTTAAGTACCTACTATAAAAGGCCATTTGCATACTTAATACCTAATGGATAATGTAAATTAGGTAAAAAAAATATAAATCGAAATTACTTAAAAGCAACCGGTCAATAACCCAAGTCAGAATTAATTTTAAAGTCACCCCTAAGTTAACTAGCAATAATCATAATTTCATCTAGACTTAAAAATACTTAGTAGGTACATTCATATTTTCATGCAATGCAATTTAAGACGCTCAGATTATGGAATAAGCTTCTCGCCGTGTTGTTTTCCAAGGGATTAGCATGGGGTTCATAAAGAAAGGTGTGAAGAGATGTAGGGTCGGCAACGCGCCAGTGTTAATCCCTGGTGTTGCAAGTGTCAATAGGCTACGCTGACCGCTTAACATTAGATGGGCCGTATGCTTCTTTGCTACATTAATAGTACAATCTATATATATAAAATGAATTGCTGTTCGTTAGTCTCGCTAAAACTCGAGAACGGCTGGACCGATTTGGCTAATTTTGGGTTTTAAATATTCGTGGAAGTCCGGGGAAGGTTTAAATGTAGGGTAGGGTTTTACGCGAACGAAGTCGCGCCGGGCAGCTAGTAATAATAGTATAGTATAAAAATAGATTAATCATCCTAGGACTTTGAACGAGATTTGAAAATTGATGAAAAAATTACATAAATTAAACTTCACATTTTCAATCCTTTAATCGGCTTTGCTGATACGAAGTAATCATACGCTCGCCCTATATGATACATTTATCACAGCGTAATGAATCCGAGATCTGCTATTTAAAAGGGTATTATTTAAAATAAATTAATGAAATTTCCAATAAATATCCAGTTAAAGTATCATAAAAATAAGTATCATCAGAGAGGTAGAGCATAGGTTTTAACATATTACTGAATTGTATAATTATCCTAGTAAGTGGAGACCTGGTGACCTGAAATACAGGTATTTTGCCTAGTTTAGGCACTAGTCTCCCACAATAATTCTAGTTTGCCTAAATATCTATGAATTAAATGTGTACCTACTACTAATCAAATATTGTGGTGAGAAAATAAATCTTATTACTATTATTAAATAGCGTTTATTCGTTCAACGAGCAGCTCGACTGGGGAAGTACCTCCACCTTACAGAATAGTTGTGTTCCTGCGCGTCAGTAAGGTCGCCAGAGCTCATTGGGGAGGGGTGAAAGGTCGGTAACGCGTCAGCGATGCTTCGTGTGTTGCAAGCTTCCATATGGCTACGGTAACCGCTTCTATACTTTATTTTTCAAAATAATATTATCTTTAAAAGAGGTAGAGCATAGCGTTCATAGAAATAAAATGTTAACGTTTATGCGCTCTAGGAGCAGCTCGACTGGGGAAATACCTCCACCTTACAGAATACCGAAGAATACCGAATGCCAAATAACTTTATGTTGTGATTTTGCGCGTGAGTAAGCATGCCAGAGGTCATCGGGGACGGGGAGAGGGTCGGTAACGCGTGATACCCGGGTGTTGCAAGCATCAATTGGCTACGGTTACTGCTTACCTTAGGCGAGCCCACGCTCTAGTATAACGACTTCAAGTATTATATTTTTATTTTTTATTTTGAAGAATCCTAAATGTTATTTATATATGACATGTGATTAACTGAGTATTGAGTACAATTTTAATTTAATACTAGCAGCCCCCCGCGGTTTCACTCGCGTAAGGTTTGAGCGGAACACTAACTTTTGAAAAATAAAAATAAGATTCTCCCTATAACATCAGCTATGAACCGGAACAGATAGACGAAACAGTTTAAAAATTTCAATCCTATTTTATTCAAAAAAAGTTGAACTCACATAAATGCTTGGTGCAATGCAATCACAGATATACCTACATCTAAAAAGATGACGTGAGTGTATGTACTTCGCGTGTCAAAATCTGTGCAAAAAGGGAGAACAATAAGCTCTTCTTTTGAAATGGTATGGTATAATTTCGGAAAATCCTTTCTTATTGGATGCCTACGTCATCCACACCCTCCAAGTTTCAGGTCTCTACGATCAGCGGTTTAGGCTGTGCGTTGAATCTCAGTCAGTCATTCAGGACAAAGCATTTTATATGTATAGATGACCTAGATAAAAACAGATGATTTTCACCATTATTTCCTTTCACATATTCACCCTTTGTGTTTCATTGTATCGAGCAATAACAATCCAGTCAAAATGTTTTTTGATTGCAAATTTCTCTCTGCGGGGCCTTAACCGAAAAATATAATTGTTTTTGTTTCATTTCAATTACTGTTTGGATGATTTTCTGGTAGAAATGTGTTGTATATTTTTATTCCATCTTGTTAATTATGTGGAAATCTGTAGGCCAAGTGGTGCTTGAAAATGTTAAATCGGAGACGGTGTAAAAGTATGTAAAGATATTATAATAACTCTAAGTATTTGTACAAAAAAGTTGTATAATATATAAGCTATCGGGTTTCCAGTTTAGAGTCAGGTGGTAATAAGTGAAGAAATATCGCAAGATTTATTACAAATAATAAAATTTTGATATAAATATAGAATGCATTTAATTTAATTTCATTGTTTTACCTCTCCCCAATTATATGATTATTAAAGGGAATATCAACTTGATAAATTCAGTTTTGAAAGCATATAAAGTTATTCACTTCCTACGTACTAGAACACAAAATGGAATGGAAAAGGAACAAAATGAATGTATTGGAAAAGCGAGCATCAATCGAGGGATTGAAATCGGCTGAAATAGCAATACGCATCAGATTCATAAATGAAACATTACTATGACAGGCTGAAAGCATTTTAAGAGCTTAGCCTACTGCCGGCTAGGAAGCGACGCGTGTTCCGGTTTTATCGCGCTGATAAAACAAGCCCTTTTGGATTAATGTTTATAAAAGCAAAACATACATAAAATTAGCATTTTATGAACTGCATTTCAGCGTATAATATTTGTTTGTAGAACAACTACACTTATTCCAAAAATCTTCAAAGTACCACCTAGTGTCAAGCTATGACTATCTAACAATTATACAATGGCTTCGCATTAATTGCTCACTTTTTTGTCAGTGCGGTCGGTGGGACAGACCCCTTAGCTATTAGACATCAAAACGCAATGTTGAATGAATGAAATGAACGAAATATTCTTTATTGTATACACTGACATATTACAAGTAACAAAAGTACACATTAAGGAAGTTATACAATATAGGCCCTTATCGCTTAAGCGATCTCTTCCAGGCAACCTTTGGGTACAGGAAATAATTTCCAAAGTTGGCAGGCTGAGCATCTACCTACAAATACTACAATATATACGAAATAAACTAATACTGTATATACACAAATACTTTGAGAAATATTAAAGCTATATACTAATACTTACATAAATAAAATAAATAAATAGTTGATTGAAAAGCTAATGTAAAAATGACTTCAATTCAATAATCAACTTAATTGTGATCAGTGTATTTAGAAGTTACGGTTCGCCTTGTTATAATTTTAAATACTGACAGCGCAATAAAATAAACTACATTTCTTCTTCGACTTCACAATATTTGATTTCATCGACAGGATATTAAATTACTCTTCTGCAATCAGTAACTTAATACATTAATAGAAGCTTAGGGCATCTGAAAATACCAGAGCTACAAACCTTACCGTACTATCATCAGTACACAAAAACGAAACATTTATCACTTGTAGACAGCCATTAGAGCATGTCGCCCAGTAAATCTACTTTCCTGCCAAAAATAGAGCATGAATTCTGGAAATGACGTCAGATGCCAACCGGCCATCATAACCCTCAGCACCACAAGTGTCTTTGAATACCACCCGCAAAAATAATTGGTATAAATCCCTGAAAAGCTGCAAAGATAAAGCTTATAAAGCTTTTGCCAGGAGCTTTTCAATAGCATTCTCAAATAACTAGGTGTATTCAATCTCTCTTATTTAATACATAACTATGTGACTTGTAAATGCCGATGGTCCTTAGATAGGAAGCAAGACTGAAATTATATGTAATCAAAAGTAGAATATAATAATAATATTAATCTATATACCTACTCATGTGTTCCTATACCATTTATCCAATGTGCGCAAGACGAGGAAGGTTTCTGTAAAAAAAATGCAATGTAAATACAAAAAATTATATAATTAAGTTGTGAATTTTGGGTTAGTTATGCTTAACAAATTTTACTAAATATTATAATAAAGCTAAGAATTTTAGTTTGTTTGTTTTAACGCTCTTATCTCTGGAACTACCAATCGGAGTCGAAAAATTCTTTCACTAATAGGAAACTACATTATCCCCGAGTGTTATAGCTTACTTTTTATCCCGGGGACGCGAGTGAAACCGCGGAGGACAGCTAGTATCAGAATATTTTCAATGATAACCTGCAAGATGTACCAAGATGAGTTCCCTGATTAAAATCACGGATAAAATAACATACGTATCAAGGCTTCCATCAAAAAGTGTTTGAATAATGTATACGTGTCAAAGCAGAATCATCAAGCGGAAAATATATTTAAATATATGCAGTTACAACGTACAAATTATTCGCTGTTGAATGATAATATTCGAGTAGTGAGGATTCCGACTGGGTCTGCTAGCCAACTGTACGCCACTTGTCGGTGACTGTCTTCGTAGAATGTATAAAAAAAACAATTACAAGTGCTTTCCTGTGTTCATTAATTAACTAAGCTAATAATTTAATATAGCAATAGATACGCTAGTGAGGATTGCTGTGTTAAAATCTTAGAATATCTTTCTTAAAATATTTTACAGAGCTTTGAAAGTCTTTCTAAGAATGACTTATTTCAAAATTTTACGGACCGTTATCGGTTAAGATTAATTAAAATTAAGACTCTTATATCTTTACTAATAATGAAACGAAGACCTCAAACCTTTGCATAGCAGACCCTCCCATATGGAAGTAGCTATCACAGGTAAAATTAGCTTACGAAATGATCTATATGCTCAGTTTGGCAATAAAAAATCCTACCATTCGTAAGCAAAACGATTCGTTTTTGTTTATTGAAACCGGGCATAAGTTGTATACAAATAAAACCAAATAATAAATTCAATTTTGTACAATTATAATAGAAATAACAAAATGAAACATATTTTATTTACAAGTGTTAATTTTATAAAGTAATTAGAATATGAATGTTTTAATTATGTTTCCGTTTATGATTTTAATTTGACGTTGGGACAACCATTTTAATGGAATGCAATGACTAAACTTATTTGTTTTGATTATGCAGAAACTTGTTAAATCGAAATTAACCAAAACCATTCTGTACAATCATTCCTTTGTCATAGAATAAATTTATTCGTTATGGCTTTGCTGTGAAATTTTCAGTTTTGTACGGTGAATAATTAACATGTTGTTCTTACGGAAGTAAATGTTAAATATACAATAGGTATTCTTATTATGTGACCCAGATTTTTCTCAAGAAAAGGGTGTTTCAAAGCGATTTCAGATTCGCTACATGAAAATTTTGTCCTAAATATTATATTTCCGGGTTCTCCAAGGAATTAAGACCATGCTAAGAATTTTCAATTTTCTGATGGAAAATCTCTGAACTAGAATATAGGATGTATACGTGTTCTAACTGCAAATGAGATTCTAAAGAGAAAATCTGACTCAATAGAGTTATGCTTTTTGTTTCAGGAATGCATATTTGTAACTGTATTACTAAATGTACCACTCACTGTCATATCGAATAACGAAATAAACGTGGTATTTTAATATCATCGTATAATAAGCCTTTTTTAATTAAGTATTTTTAACTACACATGTAATGTTCTGTGGAACAAAGGCGCACGAAACAAGAATCCTTTGGAATTCTTTATTCACATTCGTTTAACATTTTTAGCCTACATAAAAATATGAAAGACTTTACAAAGTATTACTATGTAAAATGAAAAATAAAAACCTTTTCTGGCTTCTGTTTCTCACACAATAGCTAAATCGGAGATAAAGAGAACTGTTTTCATATTAATCTAGTTAGATTTGTGAAGCTATTTTAATGTGATATTATTGATAGCTTTGTTCAAAACTGAATTAACAAAATGTGGGCACATAACGTACTTATTACTGGCCATTAAGCCGAAAGATGATATGATATGTTTGTTCGTGTCCAAAAATATTCGCATAATAATCCTTTTATGTCACTTATAGTCATTAGCTACATCATCTTTAAATAAAATAAAATAATTTTCAACAATGATTTAATAAAAACGGTAAAGTGTTTGCAGGTTTCAAACACTCAGTCAGAAATGCAAGCAGTTTATCAACATACAAAATTCTTTTCAAATATTTGTTCAGGACTCAACACAGAAATCCTCATTGTAAAAAGGTTTCAGGAACCTTTGACATTGCAAATATTGTATACTTTTATTACAACCGCGTCTTAGTAGGAAATACAGCTATTTTATAGAAGCTTTGTATGGAAGACTGCATTTTTTAATGTTTTTAACCAAAAAAATTGAAACAGATTGCATTCAAACATAGGGTTTTTTTTTTTTTTTTTTTTTAAATTAAATGGGCTTGCGTTTGGCCACTGACCCGCCCAGAAGGGGCGATAACGAAGCCTAAGATGAAACACGCTTACCCAGAAGAAACCTATTCACTCTGGCCTTGAAAGTTCCTAGATTGTAGGCGTCAGGAAACACAGACGCCGGAAGCAAGTTCCACTCCCTTGCTGTCCGCATTATAAATGAGGATGCAAAACGCTGTGTCCGTATTTTCGGTATGTCAACAACGTACGGGTGAAAATTTTCCCGGCGTCTTGTGGTTCGGTGTAAAAATGGGGATGGTGGAATTAGGTTGAACAATTCCTGCGCACACTCTCCAAAATATATCCTGTAGAAAACCGATAAGCAAGCAACCTTTCTTCGATGGTCGAGGCTCGTGAGTTTCGCCTTAATTAAAGACTCATCTCCAATGAGTCTCCTGGCTCGGCGGTCTATTGAGTCGAGGGCCTCAAGCTGGTACTTAGCTGATCCATCCCAAAGATGGCAGCAGTACTCCATGCATGACCGGACTTGTGCTTTATAAAGTTGGAGCAACTGCCCAGGCGTGAAGTACCGCTTAACCTTAGAGAGGATACCCAGCTTTCTGGCAGCTGTTTCTGCCTTCGACTCAATAGAACAGCCAAAGTTTATTTTGGCTGTTAAAGTTATGCCTAGGAGATCAAGCCGATCGCATATTGGCAAGGATATATTTTGGAAAGTAGGAGCCTGATGGTAAGGACTCCGTTTGGCGGTGAAAAGACATGCCTGTGTCTTGGAGGCGTTAAACGTGACCAGATTGGTTTTGCCCCAATCAGAGACTGCCTGTAAGGTCACGTTCAAACGTCCAACCATGGCCTCTCGAAACAATTGGATCTCGTCACTAGTGGCTCGTGCGCTGGAAATGTATCTCTCTGCAACAGTGCTGTCGTCTGCGTACCCAAAGATACCGGGTTTTAACAGATCGTTGATATGCAGCAGAAATAAGGTTGCAGAGAGAACTGATCCCTGAGGAACTCCGGCATTGATTGCCAAGAGGTCCGACGAGCACCCGTCTATGACCACTCGTATAGACCGTTCACTCAGGAAATCGGAAATCCAAGCGCACAGGCCATCAGGAATTCCATATGAAGGAAGCTTGCTTAGAAGGCTGGTGTGCCAGACCCTATCGAAAGCCTTAGAAATATCGAGGGAAACGGCAATTGCTTCCCCGTGTCTCTCAATGGCTTCGCTCCAAAGATGTGTGGCATACACAAGAAGGGTGTATCAGGTAGAGATGCCTATGCGAGAGAGATGCACATAAAAAAAGTATTACTTGTCTATGGTTTTAACGCATGATTTATATGCTAGATAATATCTTACATCCTCAAAACTTAGATATTTTAGATTACATATTGTGTAAAAATGTTTTAATAATATTATTATTATGTTTTATTATTTATTACAATTTCATATGACATGTAAGATGACTATTATTAATAAAGGATGATATTATATGTATGTGTATAGAAGGCATCGAGGAAATATCCCTATAGAGTAGTAATACTGAACAATCAAATTCCGAAACTAGTCAGTGATTTGTCACTGAATTTGAACATTAAGGACCACTCGCTGCATCGTGCGTTTGTGACTTGGCCAATCAGAGCGCATGTGTCCTTGACTTAACCAATCAGAGCGCGTTGTCGGCGGTGGGAAATTGGCGGAATATATTTCAACCAAAATGAACGTCATTGCGCTTCTTTGGGTTATTTTTTCGATGATAGAAGGTATAGATAAAGGAAGTCAGTCTACTACTGGCTATGGAAAACTTTGTTAAAATTCTCAAATAACGAATAATACTAGAGTACAAAATTTAAGTGCAGGACATTTAGAACTTACCCTGCAAGCATGGATGTATCGATAAATACATTTACCGATTTTCGTCGATAAATCTGACATAACTGTATGAGAGTGACATTTGAAATAGATTTATTAATTCAAATTTATCGATGTTTTATGCTTATCGACTATCCATGCCTGCAGGGCTGGTTTGCTGGCGGCGCTATTTCTCACAACACTGTAAATAATGAAAAATGGTCCATTTTCTTTAAGGAAAACTTCATATACTAGAAGGTAAGCTCACGTTCCTCTTCTTGTCCAACGTGTCGAAGTAGAAGAATCTTTGAAACTAATTCCTTTATTATGAAATAGGTACTGTCGGAACCTGAACTCATTCCTTTTGAGTGAGCTAGAGTGCAATTGTTTCGTTGAATTCCCTCGCATTGTACTAATAGAAGAGTTTATCTGTTAACAAGGTGCTTTTGTTACACACAGGTTTCCGGTATTTTATTAGGTATTTTCTGTTTCAATTTGTGTTTAATTCACTGAAAGATCAATTACCTAGGTAAATTAAATACCTACACCGTGACATTATATATGATTAGGTAACAGTATGTCTAGGTAAATTATTATAAGGTTACTAGCTGTCCCGCGCGGTTTCACCCACGTATGTTTTCCCGGGTAAAAAGTATCCTATGTATTAATCCAGAAAATATTCTATCTATGTGGCAAATTTCAACCAAATCCGTTCAGTAGTTTTTGTGTGAAAGAGTAATAAACATACATCCATACTCACAAACTTTCGCGTTTGTAGGATTATAGGATTTTCTCAGACCAGTGTTTTTTACCGGTGCGTGCTACTAGTGATTATTATGAGTCTCAGAGTCACACAGCAAGCTATACTCGGAATTTACTCAAGTGACAGGGTACGAAACGTGGACATCAATCTGTAGAAGAACAAAAACGACGGATATTACTTAATAGACCTTAATTGGGCCTTTAGACTCGGTTCAGCGATGTGCCATCAGAATTGTTTACGATCCCGAGCTCACGAGCGGTTTAGAGCCCCTCAGTCTGAGGAGAGACTTTGCCTCCTTATATGTGTGGACTACCGCTTGAACAACGGGGAGTGTTCTAAAGAATTGTTCGACATGATGCCCACGGCTACCTTTCACCATCGCAACTCTCACTATCGACGGGGAGTCCATCCTCACCCATTGAAACCAGAATTGTTTCAAACTGTGCGGGCTAAAAGGAGTTTTCTTCCGCGGACGCTTGGACTGTGAAATGAGCTCCCCGCCGTGGTTTTCCCAATGGAGTACAGCATGGGGTTCTTCAAAAAGGGTCTGAAGGGATTTCTTCAGGGTTGGCAACGCGCGAATATTGCGCGATATTGAATGGTGTTGCTAGCGTCCATAGGCTACGGTAAGACTAAATACTGGGCAACGGTAACTACTTACCATCAGGCGGGCCGTATGCTTGTTTGTCACCTTAGCAGTATAAAAAAAATATACTCTCTTCTCATGTGTGTTGAAAGAGAAAATGTACTTATAGATAAAGAAGAATGGGTAAAAACGTCCCCAGACTGTAGCACGATGAGCTATAGTGGTAATTGTAGGTCTCGTCGAGCACATTATTTTATTCTATGACAGCAAGTCTGAATTCCATGGGAGAAAAAAGATATTCACATTTGAAGTTACAAAAATGTTCCTTTGGTAATGATGGTTTTTTGTTATTATTAGCTATGCCCTGCGGCACAGAATACTGAATACAAGCGAAACCAACCGAGTTTTCAAGACAAAAAGAACTGTATGTCGATTTCCAGGTTCCGTGCTGTCTGTCTGCTAATATTTATCGATATCGGTCCAGTAACATAGCTGTGAAAACATAACAAACGGACAGATCTACTCTCGAATTTATCATATTAAAGTACTAGCTGTGCCTCGTGGCTTCACCTGTGTTCCTGAGAAAATAGTATTACATGTCCATGTGTAGGCTCTAAGCTGCGTGTGTTCATTTTAATAGATATCAACTTAACTTAGCTAGAAAACGTAACATAAGGCATACTAACCCGAAGAAAACCCCTATAGTGTGGCTCTACAATTCCAGAACACTCCCTTAAACATCAGTCAAAGCATCGGGATCCCTGGTGTCGATATTTCTAGCGACACATGCTGTTCCGTATATAGTCACTTAGAAGACAAGGATAAGATAGCATCCAAAAGGCTCGGAGTGCTCAATAGAGCGAAAATCGGGGCAAATACTGCAACTTTATAAGTCGCAAGTCCGGCCTCATATGGAGTAATACTGTCTAATATAATAATAAATAAATATAAATAATATCTATATGTCGGATACCAGCTTGGGCCTTTGGACTCGGTTCAGCGACGACCCATTACAATTTTGTCGACGATCCAGAGCTCACAAGCGGCTTAGAGCCCGTTAGTCTGAGGAGAGACTCTGCCTCATTATGTGTGTTCTATAACTTGTACAACGGATGCCTGACCTGATGCCCACGGCTACCTTCTACCATCGCACCTCTCGCCATCGACGGGGAGTCTAACCTCACGCATTGGAACCGAAATAGTTTCGTACTGTGCGATTTCAATCGAGCTCAATACCGCGGACGCTCAGGCTGTAGAATGAGCGCCCCGCCGAGGTTTTCCAAAGGTGGTGAAGAGATTTTTCAGGGTCAGCAACGCGCGAGTGGTACCCTAGGTTTTACAAGCGTCTATATAGGCTACGGTAACCGCTTACCATCACGCGGGGCGTTTGCTTGTTTGCTGCCTTAGTGGTATAAAAAAAACTATCTTTCGCATTAATAACGTTAAAGTACTATTTGTACCTCGGGATTTTACATTGTGTTCCCGGGATACAAAATAGGTACCTACACTATGTACATACATCTTCCGTTATCATTAACGATAAGGTAACTAACAAAATTCATATTTTAAACCATATTCAGTTTTTATAGTCATCTTCAAGTTTTCTTTTTTATTGTGTTTTGCTATTGCTTGCTTTGTATAGATTCGTCATGTCTGTCTGTCTGTCTGACTGTCTGTCCGTAACGTATGTCACAGCCACTTTTTTCCGAAGCTATAAGAACTATAATGTTGAAACTTGGTAAGTAGATGTATTCTATGAACCGCATTAAGATTTTGACACAAAAATAAAAAAAAAACAATGAATTTTGGGGGTTCCCCATACATAGAACTGAAACTCATTTTTTTTTAATAAAACCCATAAATATGGGTTGTCTATGGATAGGTCTTCAAAAATGATATTGAGGTTTCTTATATTATTTTTTTCTAAACTGAATAGTTTGCGCGAGAGACACTTCCAAAGTGGTAAAATGTGTGTCCCCCCCCCTGTAACTTCTAAAATAAGAGAATGATAAATCTAAAAAACATATATGATGTACATTACGATGCAAACTTCCACCGAAAATTGGTTTGAACGAGATCTAGTAAGTAGTTTTTTTTTCAATACGTTATGACGTATAATTTCAATTTATGAATTGAAATTCATATCAAATACTCAGGTATATACTACCATTTACTTATATACCTACAGTTTTGTACGGAACCCTCGGTGCGCGAGTCTGACTCGTACTTGGCCGGTTTTTTAATTTAATGTTGGTATTCGTCATAATTGACAACTATCTCGCCTCATTCTTATATTGTAGGTTAGTTGATTTATAGGCCGATCAAATTAGATCCATAAAAAGCGTTTTGTCGAATTAATTTCCAGTACCTAAGCTGGAAATCGTTTTAATACCCTCATTTGGTCCTAAATTCGTGTAATCCGAGTTTGCGCAAACTCAGGAGGTGTGCATAACTTTTGGGAGCCAAGTAACGAAATTTTCGCCATTTTTCGCCACACATTTTTTAATTTTTGCTTATAGCTCTAAAACGGTAAAATTTATGATAAAGTCTTCATTTCATAAAGCTAGCTCCAGTATTTTGGAAGTTATTGAGGTTTTTGTAACCGACTTGTTTTCTTTGCAGCTTCGTAAAAATCTAATTTGATTGGTGTTTTATGTCATATCCTGCTGTATTTATCAAATTCCTATAAAATCTTCATTTACACAAATTATTGTGGTGGTTGTGAACTATGGTAACAGCTCCATGCCGGAGATAAGCATTACCCAACGGGAGGTCCGGCGGGAATTGTTTTCTCTGGACATCCATAAGTCGAGTGGGCCAGACGGCATACCGGCAGTGGTGCTGAAGCGGTGTGCTCCTGAGTTGTGTCCAGTACTGACGCGTCTTTTCGCGCTTTCCTACACCAAAAAGGAAGTCCCGTCTTCGTGGAAGACTGCCCATGTGCACCCAGTGCCCAAAAAGGGTGACAGATCAGACCCGACGAATAACAGGCCTATCGCCATCACCTCCCTTCTCTCCAAAGTCATGGAGCGAGTGATCAACACGCAGCTTTTGAGATACCTGGAGGATCACGATTTGTTGAGCGACCGACAGTATGGCTTTCGCCACAGTCGCTCAGCTGGTGACCTCCTTGTGTATCTCACGCACCGTTGGTCACTCGCCATCGAGAGTCAAGGTGAGGCATTGGCAGTGAGCCTAGATGTGGCGAAGGCGTTCGATCGGGTCTGGGACAGGGGTCTTCTAACGAAGTTACCATCATACGGGCTTCCCGAGGGATTATGCAAATGGATTGCCAGCTTTCTGTCCAGCAGATGCATAAGAGCCGTCGTCGACGGTAGCTGCTCCGATAGCACGGACATAAATGCTGACGTTCCGCAAGGCTCTGTGCCCAACACTGTTCCTACTGCATATCAATGATATGCTGTCTATTGACGGCATTCATTGCTATGCAGACGACAGTACAGGGGACACCCATTACACGGGCCGTGCTAATATCCCTCGTTCCGAGGTTGAGGAAAGCCGCGAACGGCTGGTGTCTGAAATCGAGAGTACACTAACTAGTGTCTCCGATTGGGGTCGACGAAACCTAGTCCATTTCAACCCCACCAAGACCCAAGCCTGCGCGTTCACCGCTAAGAAAACCCCATTTGCTGTGGCTCCACAGTTCCAGAACACGTCCCTGAACATCATCAAAAGCATCGGGATCCTTGGCGTCGACATTTCTAGCGACGTTTTGTTCCGAAGTCACTTAGAAGGCAAGGTAAAGCTGGCATCCAAAAAGCTCGGAGTGCTCAACAGAGCGAGCCAGTACTTCACATCGGGGCAGAGGCTGCAACTTTACAAGTCGCAAGTCCGGCCTCATATGGAGTACTGCTGTCATCTATGGGCGGGCGCACCTGGATACCAGCTTGATCCTTCAGATTCGGTTCAACGACGTGCCATAAGAATTGTCGACGATCCCGAGCTCACAAGCGGTTTAGAGCCCCTCAGTCTGAGGAGAGACTTTGCCTCGTTATGTGTGTTCTACCGCTTGTACAACGGACGGTATTCTGAAGAATTGTTTAAGATGATGTCCACGGCTACTTTCTACCATCGCAACTCTCGCCATCGACGGGAGTCCATCCTCACATATTGAAACCTGAATTGGCTACTTGACAGTTATAATGAAAAAATATGAAATATGTTAGATATGATAGCTAATAGGTTAACAATAATTACACAATATGTTTTTTGCATAATAATAATTATTTAATATTTTATTTTAGGAAATAAAAAGTGAGTTTTTTTATCTGTGGATTACAAGAACCGAAATGCGGGCGGCCGGGATTGAGCATCTATGGTTTGTTTGTGAGGTTTGTGACGTCAAATTTAACTAGAGGTGTGAAACTCATCAAAAATACGCGAGCTGCATAACAGCTCACGGCTCAGGTGTGTGAGCCGGTACAATGAATCAGCTCGCAGATCAGCTCAATTTGTACCTATAGTCCACGATAAGCGCGCACGCTCACTGAGTATCTGCTCGATTCGAAGCGCGGTACGCGTTACATCGTGGACTATAGGTACAAATTGAGCTGAGCTGCGAGCTGAGTCATTGAACCGGCTCACACACCTGAGCCGTGAGCTGTTATGCAGCTCGCGTATTTTTGTTTAGTTACACACCTCTAGACTGTTGTTTAAAGTGCTGTGACGTCACACCTGACAAATGTCACGTGACCGGGTGTTTTTGCGCGAATTTCAAATGAAATGTTAAAAAATATTTTTTTTTCCTTGTAAATAACATTTTTTTGATAAAAAGATAATTGTAAGAGGTATAAAATACACGTATGTAAATTTTAAAATATGTTTCCGAAAACTGTCAAGTAGCCAATTGTTTCGTACTGTGCGGGCTCAAAGGAGCTTCCTTCCGCGGACGCTCAGACTGTGGAATGAGCTTCCCGCCGTGGTTTTCCCAATGGAGTACAGCATGGGGTTCTTCAAAAGGGGTGTGAAGAGATTTCTGCAGGGTCGGCAAGGCGCGCGTGATACCCCTGGTGTTGCAAGCGCCCATAGGCTACGGTAACCGCTTACCATCAGGCGGGCCGTATGCTTGTTTGCCACCTAAGTAGTATAAAAAAAAAAAAAAAAAAAAATTGTCTGCACACCTGTAACAGATAAATGTTATGCTGTTTTCATTCTTTTTGTACGCTAAAGTATACTTAAATGAATGTAATATACCTACTTGTATAGTACGCCTTATTCTTAAGAATAAAAGTCTGGTAGAGAGTATAAAAATATCTGCTTTGTGATCCACATAATAAGATTGTCGTAAGCGGCAGTGTTTTATTTTTATGTGTAAGTAACAGCATAGTAAAAACTAAGGGTCATCGCTCATTATAACAGCACGGCTACCCTTCGGCATTTACCTTGCCATGCCAGTGAGGCCTTTAAATCGAATTTTACAATGACTAGATAAAATAGTTGACGCCTCGCGGCAAGCGCGCTTGTAGCTACAAGCCTACTACTACTAGTCCTGTTGACAACACGCTTTCAGCGAGCGTTCCGCTCCCTTGCTGCTTGACGCTAACAAGCGGTATCATGTCAAAGCCACCAATTTCACCGGTGGCAGTGGCGCGCCGCCTTCGAGCTGCCACCTTGCAGGTGGCGTGCTGGCGGCTAGTGGTTGGATTTAGTTGAGGCGGTGCCGGGCCGTTGCTGCGATGGAGTGGTGCTGATATAGTGAGCGATGACCTTAAATCGGAAAACTCGGGGTATGATCTATAAAAATCGGTGATGCAGTAACTGTAACAAATATTTGAAAAACCTCAATGCCAAAATAAATAAAGTAAGGCATGAAAATGTAGAGCTCATGCTACTCTTATATGTAGTATATTTACATTAGTTATAAAATCAAACACAAGTTGATAACTTGTTATTTTTTCCTTTTATTCAAACCCTATTCGAGAGTATTTAAAAATAAAGGATTAAAAAGTAATATCATAGGCTAATTGCGTGCCAAATTTTATCGATTGGTTGTGTTGTGCCGTGTAGACTAGAAAGAATAGTAACTATAAAGTATGATGCACTATCGATTTCTCTGTTAACAGCAGCAGCCAACGCTTCATAATTATCCTCAACCAACTCCAAAAGTCAGGTTCTGAAATAAAATCCTGGCTGAAATTACGGCCGCACAATTTACCTTAATTTTATTTTGCTGATGAACAAAAGCCGGCTATTTGTGTGGGTATTGTACGGCTAATAAATTTGCCTCCATAGTTAAATAGGTGGGGTAGTCCCAGCTATAATGCATGATGCAAAAGTAAAATTAAAATAGTGGTGAATAATTATCTGCATGCTTTTTAGGGTTCCGTAGCCAAATGGCAAAAAACGGAACCCTTATAGATTCGTCATGTCTGTCTGTCCGTGTATGTCACAGCCATTTATTTCCGAAACTATAAGAACTATAATGTTGAAACTTGGTAAGTAGATGTATTCTGTGAACCGCATTAAGATTTTTACACAAAAATAGAAAAAAAACAATAAATTTTGGGGGTTCCCCATACTTAGAACTGAAACTCAAATTTTTTTTTTTCATCAAACCCATAAGTGTGGGTTGTCTATGGATAGGTCTTCAAAAATGATATTGAGGTTTCTAATATCATTTTTTTCTAAACTGAATAGTTTGCGCGAGAGACACTTCCAAAGTGGTAAAATGTGTGTCCCCCCCCCTGTAACTTCTAAAATAAGAGAATGATAAATCTATAAAAAATATATGATGTACATTACGGTGCAAACTTCCACTGAAAATTGGTTTGAACGAGATCTAGTAAGTAGTTTTTTTTTAATAGGTCATAAATTGAAATTAATATCAAATACTCAGGTCTATACTACCATTTACTTATATACCTACAGGTTTGTACGGAACCCTCGGTGCGCGAGTCTGACTCGCACTTGGCCGGTTTTATTTAAATTAACCTTTAGATGTTATAGAACAACCGTCATTAAGTGTACGCATCAAGAAATATGATACCTATATATTATATATTATTACACAATCTCAGACTTTCAAGGCCTGAGCGAATAGGTTTCTTCTGGATAAGCGTGTTCCATATTGGGATTCATCATCGTCCTTTATGGGTGGGTCATAAAGGATCGGGAATTTTAGCCCACGATCTTTGCCACGGCCTTCAACGTCACTATACTACTGAGCTATCATCTCCTTAAATTATAACAGTAACACTAAATGCTTAGTAAAAGTTGTACGCAGTATTTATTTACTCTGAGGTAAAACTATCACTCATCATCATCATCATCAGCCTATAATGTCCCACTGCTGAGCACAGGCCTCCTTTCACAAATGACGGTGAAAGGGACTGGGCGATACTCCACCACGCGTGCCCACTGCGGATTGGTGGAGGTAGGCTAGTGGTCAACCTACTGTTGGAATTTTTCAAGCCGCCTAGGAGGCATCCAACTAGCGTAACGACTATCACAATTAAGTGATAACCGGGACCAACGGCTTTACGTGCCTTCCGAAGCACGGAAACGCTCGATTTGAAATACCACTAAGCGGTCACCCATCCAGGTACCGACCACGACAGACGTAGCTTAAGTTTGCCGATAATTATGCTACACCACGAGCGCTTTGATACTATCACTAGGCAAACATTTTAATTCCTTTTTTAAGCTGCTTCCTGTCTGAACAGAAAGCTAAATCTATGAATCGCTCTGCACTACCTTTGAAAGTACGCGTTAGCTTTTGATTAATTGCTACATCTCACAAAGATACGCTGCGCTCTTATAAATTTCCTCGCGATTTAAAATCTAATTGTCGCAGTTTTTGCTAGAGAGTAGACAAGTTTAATCCATCTCCCAGCAAGAGTCAAAGTAAAAATATCTAGTTATTTTCGTATTGATCGTCATGATTTGAAGATTATACTCGTCACATGGCTGAAGTTAGCTCTTATTGGCTTTCCCTTTATAAACTTCTCATCAAAAAAAAAATTACAGTACTGCAAGCACTATTCAAGCGGCATTTAATCCCTTGACTTGCGGTTAAAAAATTACAGTTGATTTTTATTGTTTTCCTCAAATTCAATTCAAATTCAAATTCAAAATCATTTATTCAAATAGACCTTCGCAGGCACTTATGAAAAGTCTGACTCTAATACTCTAATACCGGTTCGGAAGGTTGCATTTGCTGAGAAGAGCCGGCAATAAACTCAGCAATTACTCTTTTCAAAACAGGCTTAGATTAATTACATAATATTTACATTCTAATCGCACTGAAAACAATTGCGTGCCCCGGCGCGGCGGCAAAATTACAAAGTAGACTGAAAAAATATTTAATAAGTAAATAAATAGCAAACTTAAGCAGACCAGCCCCCACAAGCAGCACCTGTTCACAAGTATGACGCGTGTGGCAGCCATCGCCCTCCTCGCCATATTGGAGGGAAGTGAGCGACCCGTCACACGACGCCGCCGCAAGCAAAGGCCTTAAAGTGAGCATGACTTACTTAAGTCTGCCTTAGAAATAAAAAATAACTAAATGGAAACACTAAACACACAATTTGTTATCACTGTGACTATTGACAAGCTTAGACTAAATATCACAAAATAAAAAAAATATAACAATTAGACATAATAAATCGATGCATTTATATCAAACTAAATAAATGAAGAACATTGAATTGAATTAATTTAATTACAATAGGTAATATAATCTGTAACCTAAAAATATAACTTATAATAATAATAGCATACTTTGAATTAAAATGGACCTTGAACTATCTGCTCAGTGAGGCAGGTGCAGAGAGAAGCTACTTCCATACATCCTTGTCGTCAATATAATGAGACACTTTATAATAAGCCCTACTCAACAGCCGCTTTTTGATATGTTCCTTAAATTTAAAAAAGGACATACTGGTCACGCTATGAGGAATTTTATTGTAAAATTTAATACAATTCCCAAGAAAGGACTTATTTACTTTAGCTAATCTAAATCTAGGTACAGTTATTTTGTCTTTGTTTCTAGTGTTTCTATCATGATAGTCACTATTGACTGGAAACAAATTAATGTTCTTGCGGACATACATAATATTTTCAAAAATGTACTGAGAGGGCAATGTTAGTATATTAATATCCGGAAATATATTTCGTAGAGACTCGCGAGAACCCAAACAGTAGATGGCGCGAATTGCCCTTTTTTGTAATACAAAAATTGATTCCAAGTCTGCGGCAGAGCCCCACAGCAAAAGGCCGTAAGACATAAGACTATGAAAATATGCAAAATAAATTAATCTGGCTGTATTAATGTCCGTCAGTTGCCTTATTTTGCTGACTGCAAACGCAGCGGAGCTCAGTTTACCACCTAAGGCTTCCAGGTGAGCACCCCACTGCAATCTACAGTCTATAGTCAGACCAAGAAAAACAGTCTTATCTACTACATTAAGTTTATTACCATCCACAATAACACTGGTATCAACTTTTGGTACATTTGGTAATGAAAATCTTATACATTTTGTTTTTTTTGAGTTTAACATAAGATTGTTGGCAGCAAACCATTGAGACACAGTCTTCAGAGCGTAGTTAACTTTTAAAAGATCTTTGTCTTTTCTATCTACTTTAAATATCAGAGACGTATCATCTGCAAACAAAACGACATCTGATAGTTCTTTCACCATATAAGGTAGGTCATTTATATAAACTAGAAACAGAAATGGGCCTAAAATCGAGCCTTGAGGTACGCCTAATTTGACTAAGGAGCCCGATGACACACTACCATTGATTCCTACTTTTTGTCGGCGCCCTGAAAGATAGGAAACCACAAGATCGAGAGCCACTCCGCGAATTCCGTATAACTTAAGTTTAAGAGCTAGCGTTTGGTGATCTACGCAATCAAATGCCTTGGAGAGATCACAAAAGATACCAATAGCATCGTGTGAGCACTCCCAGGCCTGAAAAATATGCTTAATAAGTTTAGCTCCCGCATCCGTAGTGGACTTACCTCTCGTAAAACCGAACTGATCATCATGGAGTATCTTGTGGTTATTAAAATGCCTTAACATTTGGTTTAGCACAATCTTTTCAAAAATCTTACTTAATGCAGGAAGTACTGAGACCGGTCTGTAATCTGAGGGATTGTTTTTACATCCCGATTTAAAAATCGGAACAATTTTGCTGTATTTCATTAAATCAGGAAAGTTGCCCTGTTCGAGACATTGGTTAAAAATTAGGGCTAAAATAGGGGCAATATTAAAAATAATTGACTGTATAACTTTAACTGACAAACCCCATAAGTCTTCTGTATTTTTCATATTTAGTGACTTGAAAGCCGTGATAATGTCATAGTCACTAACCTGGGTGAATGCGAAGTCTGGAATGTTTCGTTGAAAAGTCTTCTGTAAAATCGATTCTGCTAACGTGGAAGACGAAGCAAGATTTTTAGTAGCCTCCATAGGTATATTTTTGAGAAAAAAGTTTCAAAAGCAGATGCTACTTCTAATTTATCTGATATTAGTTTATCATTAATTTTAAGACAAAAAGTATTATCTTTGATTTTATTTTTACCAGTCTCTGTATTAATAATCTGCCACACTGTTTTAATTTTATTATTAGAATTATTTACCCTATTGCCTATGTAGATGGCCTTAGCTCGAATGCATACCTGTTTAAATAACTTGGAATAGTTCCTAACATATGTATGAAAGTTTTCATTACTATTGTAAGATCTCTGATGGTAAAGATCATACATGTTATCCCTACTCTTCCTGATTCCTTTAGTTGCCCAGTTACAGAATTGAAGTTTATTATTTACCTTTTTAGTTTTGATTGGACAAGATACATTAAATTCGTTGCAAATATCTCTAAATATTTTGTCATAGTTTACATTTGGATCATCAGAAATATACATAGTGTTACTAATTTTATAATCCATATTAACGCTGAAATTATTTAATCTTGTTTGATTAACTGACCTAAATGTTTTCGTTATGGATGACCTAAGTTTTTTACACGGTAATTTTACCAATTGTGCCAAATGATCCGAACGGACGCCACCTATTATGGACTTCTCTAAAACGTTACCGTTAGTAATTATGTTATCAATACAAGACGAACTAGTAGCCGTTACTCTCGTGGGCTCATTAAATAGAAGAGACATATTAAATGATTTAAATAAAGTAATAAAGTTATTTCTATCTAATGAGGGTATCAGGATGTCAATATTAAAGTCACCACAAATAATTATTGACTTATTACACCTAGATAATTTACTAAGTATTTGTTCCATTATAGAACAAAACAACGAAAAATTAGACGCGGGAGGCCTATACACACATATAATGATGGAGCTTTCAATCTCTGCACAAGCCACCTCGCATACGCGTTCCACAGAGTGACAAGTAATATCAGAACGATTCTTAAATTTAATATTATTATTTAGCAAAATGAGGGTGCCGCCACCCTGAGCAGTCACTCTGTTGAACGCGCTGGCAACAGTAAAGTTATTAACATTAAAAAGCATTGTATCTGGTTTGAGCCATGTTTCCGTAAAACATAATATATCAATTATCATTTCATCACATAATAATTCAACGTCAAGTATTTTGCCAGAGAAGCGATTTATATTCTGGTGTAGTATAGTTATGCTATTAGTGTGCTTCTCTGTTGCCTCGCCCCTGCGGTCTGTTTGTTAAAAAATACGATTGATATAATTAAAAAAATACGCCGATAAATTGTTAGCAGTACACAATGGTATACCACGATCCCAAATTTAAATTAATATATTCGAATTTTCATCCAATAAATGAATGTAGAGATTGTTTTCAATGTGTATTCAGTCGGAATTTCAGCATTTAATAAAAAAAATTGCATTCAATATCCCTTTTTTTTACTGAGCTCTGAGCTGAGCTGATCGTGACTGTTAACGTAAATCTGTGACATTCATCCAAAGAGATTTTTACCTGACAAATATAGATAGATCGCCCACGGAAGCCGCCCAAATCGTAGCGTTGCTGGATGTAGGGCAAAGTCAGCGTGGTGTGGCTGCACGATTGCATCTTACCCTCTCTGCTGTCAATAGAGTGTATCAGCGCTATCGGGAGACTGGTATGTTTACTTGCCGTCCACGATCTGGTAGATGTTGAGTCACGTCTAAGCAAAATTAACGTTAGATTGTGTCAGTTTCTCTAAGAAATCATCACATTAACTCTATTCAACTGCAGCAGCGGCTCCGTGAAGTTCGAAGATTGACTGTGAGCGATTCTACCATTATCAGAAGATTAGCAGAGCGTGGCCTGAAGCCTCATAAACCAGCTAATGGCCTAAAATTGACGGTAGACCACCAAAAACCTCGCCTTAACTTTGCACGTGAGGACTTAAATTGGTCATACCTTCAATAGAGCAAAGTTGTCTATTCTGACGAGAGTAAGATCATGCTGTATGGTAACGACGGAAGAGAGAAGGTGTTTCAAAGAGAGGGAGAGCGTTTTGTACAGTATTGTATTGAAGAAAGGGTCAGTTACGGTGGCGGTTCATGGACGGTTAGGGGAGGCATAAGCGCCGATGGAAAAACTGAACATGTTTTTGTATCTGGACCTCGCTTACCATCATTAAATAGGTCACGTTACATCGAAGAGTGTCTGGAGCCTCATTGTGGTACCCTATGCACATTTTATTGGTGAAGAGTTCATTTTTATATAGGACAATGCCAGGGCTCGTACCGCAGGCATTGTAAACGAATACCTGAGGGAAGTCGGTATTACGGCTATGGGCTGGCCAACAAGAAGCCCGGATATCAATCCCATAGAACACCTATCTATGGGAAGAGTTGAAGAGACGAGTCAGACTGAGAGATCCTGCTCGAGAGATGCTTAGCCAGCTTTACAAACTTTACAAACGTTAGCATGCTAACAGCTATACAAGAAGAGTGGTATAACATCCCTCAACACAAGATTGTGACTCTCATCCGTTCCATGACGAACAGCATGGAAGCAGTCATTAGAGCCCGAGGAGGAAATACGAGATACTGAATACACTTTTTATGAACATGGTTTTGTTTTAGTACAGTTTGTTTTGTTTGTTTTGTTACAAATTCTTCATAAAGGGAAAAAACATACCTGTTGAAAAAAATACGAAAGCTAAAGAAATTTAATTTTAATTTGAAACATTAATATTCGTTAAACGATAGCTAATAATATCCGCAACTAACCGGCATTATTATTATATTTTGTTTATTGTAAAAAAAAAAAACATAAATCTCATTCAAAACCAAACTTCAGAGGTGTTTCGATTTTTTTTATGAGAAGTGTATTTTACAACTAAACTGGTATATGCCAAAGACACGCGTTTCCTTTGTATGCTAAATTACATAGCTTAAAAGTGAAACAAGGGTATCAAATCAATATGATATAAATAAGAAAGTAAAGAAACTGGAATCAAATTACAAAATAAATGCAGTTCAAATCCTTCAATTATTGCAAAATGCATCATCGCTTTTGTAGTCGTCTCTTCATTATTTCCCTTTACAGTAGACACTACATCATAGATTGGCATACAGACACTGCACCTCTTCACCAACGAACGTGAATACGTATACAAAACGTGAATGACATGGTAATAGAGCTCTAGGATAGAATTCGAGTGCCTAGCAATGAACATCGCACGGGACGTTCATTCATACCAGTCTGCCATTATGTTACGCACGACTATATAACGAGCTCTCGAAGCACTTCGATTCCACCGCGTTTTACTTGGTTATACCAATGGGACATATAGGCTGGGTCAATAGATCAAGAGTCGTTTTGTTTGGGTTCGATATTTTGCGACAGCAGCCAATATAGCAACAATTCATAACTATAAACGTTACAGAATGAACGCTTACATAGTTCCTTTAGATTTTTTTTACTTTATACTGGTGAAACTGAAGTAGTTGTGGTTTCAATTAAGTAAGTAAAGCATTGGCTAATACGAAACCATATAACCTACCTAGGTCACTTACTGTCTGGGTGGGGATGGATCTGCTAACATTTAAAGAGTATGCAGTAATATAAAAACAAGAATTTTTCAACTTGAATTTGACTTTAACAAAAAAAAATACAACTGAATTGAGAACCTCCTCCTTTTTTTGAAGTCGGTTAAAAATAAGAAATTAGGGATGAGAATAGGGTCAAATAAGTAAAAATATATTATCTTGAATATCTCAAAAAAATAAACATATTTACTGATTGATATTCCTAAATAAGCGAAGAAATTAATTTAAAGTGAGTTTTAAGTTGAAGGAGTTTATTTTAAGTGTATTTTCCATTTAACTTTGTGTTCGTTGATGATATTGGAAATTAATTTGCAAACAACTTTCAACGTGACAATAAATTTTAATCGAGAACTTAGAAACTAAAACAAAATAATTGAGCGAAACGGCTTATCGTTTACTTTATCTTTTATGTATTTAAGGTATAATGATTATATATAATGGATAATGGTTATATTTTTTAATTGATAATAATTTTAAGTTAATATAATCTAGTACAATGTAATAAGGCCCGTAGCCAGAGCCCCTACTACCAAAAACGATATTTACGAGGAAAAAAAATTTACGTCTTGTCAATTTTGCTGCAATTCTATTGATATTTAAAAATGGTGTTCGTTCCATCGTGTATCGTTTTTCGGAGTGCTTCGGCCTCTGGATCCATGATCGATTTTCTAGAAGTATAATTTTCTTGGTTTCGGCCATAATTGTAGAAAAAAACTGGACCGCATTACTAAATTTGTTTGTGAAGGAATTTTGATGGCTTAAAAAAAATGTGCTAGTTAGAAACAACGTTCTATTTTTCCTGTAATATTTGCACCAATGTCTATCTGCTGCAAAGAATTTAAAACGTCCAGAAGGATAGTCGCCTCTATGGCAACATGAAATAAACAAGCCAGAATTGACAGTATTTGACAGCCGTGCGCAGTACGAACTGAGAGCGATTTGCTCAGGGAGCCCCTCAAGCGGAGTGAAATTAAATGTCATGCTTTAGTAAGGCGGTTTATCCATCTGGGTAGAGGCACCGATGCCCTATGAAAATCTTTGATCTGCTGTAATTATTTCAGATTTTTGGCTTTGCAAACTTAGGAGATAAGAGGGGGTATCTTTTTGTCATTTTTCATCATAATTAAAAAACTAGGTTCGGAACCCTAATATAAAAAAACCGGCCAAGTGCGAGTCAGACACGCGCACCGAGGGTTCCGTACAAACTTGTAGGTATATAAGTAAATGGTAGTAGTAGACCTGAGTATTTAATATGGATTTCAATTTATGACGTATTAAAAAAAACTACTTACTAGATCTCGTTCAAACCAATTTTCGTTGGTAGTTTGCATCGTAATGTACATCATATATTTTTTATAGATTTATCATTCTCTTATTTTAGAAGTTACAGGGGGGGGGTACAAACATTTTACCACTTTGGAAGATTCTCTCGCGCAAACTATTCAGTTTAGAAAAAAATGATATTAGAAACCTCAATATCATTTTTGAAGACCTATCCATAGGCACCCCACACTTATGGGTTTTATTAAAAAAAAAAATTGAGTTTCAGTTCTAAGTATGGGGACCCCCAAAATTTATTGTTTTTTTTCTATTTTTGTGTGTAAATCTTAATGCGGTTCACAGAATACATCTACTTACCAAGTTTCAACATTATAGTTCTTATAGATTCGGAAAAGATGGCGCTGAAATGATATCAGGTTCGCCATCTAGCGTCACTGAAGTGAATTTACATGCGATTGTGATGACTTATGAAAATGCTTTCATCTCATAGTTCTTGTAGTTTATCGTAGGGGTCACTCTCTGAATATTTACTCTGGGTCAGCTACAAAAGTTTTAAATTATATATTTTTACCTCAGAATTAAGAACGATTTTATAAGCTTTCATTTAGTTTCACCTGTCCCGGTGGCATATAAACAAAATCGACCAACTGAGTTTGGAATGTAGATTTTGATAGGTCGTTATACTCATACTCCCATAGCCCATAGTAGACTTTTTCTACAAAATCCACCAATTAGGAGGCACACTGACAATTATTTATCCCGCTAGGTGTCGTATAGTCGCTGGTGCCGGCGTGGCCCGGCGACGACCCCTTAGATGGAACACGCTTACCCAGAAGGAACCTATTCACTCTGGCATTGAAAGTCCCAATATTGTATGAGTCAGGAAACACAGACGCCGGAAGCAAGTTCCACTCCCTTGCTGTCTGCATTATAAATGAGGAAAGAGAAACTCTGTGTCCGTCGGACACAGGCGGCCCGGCGTCTTGTGGTGTAAGAATGGGAATGGTGAAAGTAGGAATTAATTCAATAATTATAATGCCTTTATGTAGTGCATTTCAATGCAATAATAAAAGTTTACACCGATTTCCTGATGATGACTAAAGAAGAAAGCTGGGGGTCAAAGTCAAAGCCTTACACCAAAACAATTGGAAACCAAGCTAATCGGCAAGATAATGCAGTGATCACTTCAAACCTATAGGGATTTTTGTGAGGAAAACCTATATACTGGTTGGTTTAATTAATTGAAACTCATGAAAATCCTTAGAATACACCAAGTCAATATCAATGAGAGTTACCAGCGAGGGTGGCGCCATTTGAGATTAGCTGAGTTAAAGTTCAGAGTATATAAATACTACGTACAAGTTAAAGTAAAGTCTCATAGTGGATTTTGAACGGTGGCATATACATATATACAAAGTGTAACAGAAAACCGTTAAACTGGTTGTTCAGAATCGTTTTCTGAATCGATTTAATTAACTTTTAACATATTAAAGTTACAAAATCGTTTCAATAGGTAGGCGATTTTGAACAAAACCGTTCAGACCGAGGTCCGCCCTCCCCAATGAGCTCTGGCGAATAAACGCTATGCGCTACCTTTCTAATTTGCCTACAAAATCTGCATTTAACACTTTTTTTTTTCGTGTGGAAATCCTCATAGGATACCCTACCGCCCCGGGGGTAGCGACCGGGTTATGCCGGACTTTTACCGGCTAAAACTCCACCGTGGTCTCCATCATCGCATTTAACACCTACTGGTAGGGTCATACACAATATATTTTTTATTATTGAAAAGCATGAATATTTTATTTAAATTATACGGGTAGTTAATAAAATTTGAAGCAACTTTTTAAACTATATCATTACTCCACGACACCAATACGCTAGGTAACTTTAAATGAAAAATTAGGTTTTATAGCTCAGCTCGAGGATCCAGTGTATGACCCACACAATATATTTTTCCTTATTGAAAAGCCTGAATATTTTATTTAAATTATACGGGTAGTTAATAAAATTTGAAGCAACTTTTTAAACTATAACATTACTCCACGACACCAATACTCTAGGTAACTTTAAGTGAAAAATAGGTTTTATAGCTCAGCTCGAGGATCCCGTGAAGAATAACATCGTGAGGAAACCACGGTTGTGTGGTATTTTGTAGTACCCGCCTGGCTGGTTACTACCCTCAAGATGAAAATCTATCGCCAAGCAGTTAGCTGTTTGTTGGCACACGCCATTACTTGTGTTCCAACAGTTACATTTTTTATCTTTAAATACGTAGGTATATCGATGTTGATAATATAGGTACACATTTTGAAGGAGTGATATAAATACATGACATAATTATTATCTTAATTCCTATCATAATTATGTATTATGATAGGAATTATAATAAGCATAGACGTGATAGTTTTTCAGTAAAGTGTACCACAAAAATGCTCTGATTGTGGGATAGTGTTAGGGCTCACTTCGCTCGCCCTAATTAGTTAGTTTATTATAATAATATATGTATATTATGGTGCGTCCATGCTACGCGAACCGATCAAGAGCCGCGCCACGAACGAACATAAAGAGTGGCGTACATAAAAAGCCGTCAATGAGCCTAAAACGAGCGTGATGCGAATCCCTGTGTTCGTGAAAAAACTGACAATCGGGTGGAGCGCGGTCGAGCGTGAGACGAATGCTCGTTTGAGGCTCGCAAGTCCGTCCACTCTACGCGAACAACGAACGAATCCTGTTCGTTCGAGGTTCGGCTCGTGCTCGCTTTGCTAAGTATGGACGCACCATTACATATGTAATATTTGTACGTAGTAATTATATACTCTGAGGTAATAATAATATTAAGTGGTCTTGTTACCTTAAGGTGATAATGTATTTTTGTATTCAAAGGAAATGTTTCTCTACACAAAATTGCTGGTATATAAATGGGAAATTAGAGAAAAATGTTTGTGTTCAATAAAAAACAGCCCACAGAGAACTACTTTATCCATAGTAGATGTTTTTTTAACTACGGACTAACTAAATGCGGACAAATTAATAGCCAACTATAGAAAATAAATGAGACATGAGGGATTTTGCTACTTTAAATCGTGGTTTTATTAACATAAGAAAAGAACCAGCCAAGTGCGAGTTCAACAAGCACGCGAAGCTTCTTCCCCTTTAATTTGTATTATTAAACATTCTGTGAATATTTCAACTATCTAACTATTACGGTTCACGAGATACAGCCCACTGGCAGACAGACGGACGGACAGACGGTCGGACGGACAGCGTAGGCTTAGTTATAGGGTCCTATTGGCACCCTTTGGAACCCTAAAAACTGCTAGCTTTTTATACATAAAAACATAATTTACTAGAGCAATCCTAACTTTTTAATTGATACCTGATATATGCTAGGTAGCTACCTATCTTATGTAAGCTTCTTTGTAATTATTTTTTACCTTTTTTTTCAATAACACGCTCCTGTAGCTCGTTTGATTGCCAGTGAACGAAATGAACCTTTCCCTTTTAAAATGTCTCTTAGGGACCGACCAAATTCGTCTTCTAATGAAAAGGTTCCTAATCAACATTACATTGATCACAGACTGTTGAAAATGATTGTCTTATAATAATTAACGGTGACATCATAATCAGCCCAAACAATCTTCTCTCATATCGCGCCGTTAGGTGTGCTGTCAAAAGTTTAGACATGATTCACATAGTAATATATCATTCTTTGAGTTTGAATGTTATTTATAGTTATAGATTAAATTTGCATGCTGAAATCATAGCAAAATATGCAGAGCATAATAATCATAGCTGAATAATTATGAGATCGATTGTTATTCGATGAATATGGTGCATACCATTTCATTCATGCAAATACAGTTTCATTTCATTTCATGTCAAATCCAAATAACACATAGTTTAAGAATTGTATCTCTATTTGTCCTTTGCGGATAGAATACAAACAAGATTTCTTTCAGGTAACGTACACAATTTAACTTAGTATGTTGTCAATTGTATTAGGTTCGTCTTTCCTCAAAAGTATGTTATAAAAATAGTATTATCATAATACGGTCGTATCTAAGGGATTTTTACTACTTTACCTTCGACCGAAAAGGCTGTCGAAATTCAAGCTTACTTTTTATTAAGTTTTCTCTGTACAAACAAAAGCTTTCTGATGTAAAGCTCTTTATATTATAGCTTAATGAGTATATGATATAAACACATACAGCCATGACTACATGCTTTATTGTCATTTTAAGCCCCGACGTAAGAAGAGAGGTGTAAACTTATAAAAGTTTAACGTGTGTTTCTGTCGTCTGTCTGTGGCAGCGTAGCTCTCAAACGAATGCACTGATTGTGCTTAAGTTCTTTTCTTTCTTTGAAAAGTGACTTTATCGAGAGTGTTCTTAGCTATGATTCAATAAAATATATGCAGCCGTTTTAAGATCATCAACTTTCTTCTAGTTGATGAAGGGATGTGAACAACTTCCACAGGTATTGAATTGGTATTAATATTTGGTATCTTGTAACTTGATATTGAAATAAACATGATACTCTACCTGATGCTCCAGCAACACCTGGCATCTGCAGGATACCTAACTCCTCTCCAACTTACAACAGAGGTATTATTTTCGGGTTCATTGGAAAGGTCCCAATTAATAGGTCATGAATAGAAGTGATCAGGGCCGGTTGATGGAGCAAGAAGGAGAAATAAATGAAGGAGAGCTAAATTTGTGCGGGATTCTAAGCTACTTTCACTCCTTCAATCCCGTGGTTCAATCGATTGTCGTTGAGCCGTTGAACGATGAGTCGTTGAACTAGTTGGCGGCCTTCTATGCGGCTTGAAAAATTCCAACAGTAGGTTGACCACTAGCCTACTTCCACCAATCCGCAGTGGGCATGCGTGGTGGAGTATCACCAAGTCCCTTTCACCCTCATTTGTAAAAGGAGGTCTGTGCTCAGCAGTGGGATAGGATAGGGTGATGATGATGAAACATTCATACACTAATTTGCCACAATCGGTACCTACTACTAAATCGTATATCAATATTTTATATGTAGCACGTAGCAATGAATTGAATTTGACTTGAGACTAAGTCGCAATTTCATGTGTCGGCCATTTACATGTGTGAACATGGATAGGGTGTCGATATATATCATGTCTAATATCTTCTCTAATAGTAATATACAATTATTGTATATTAACTCTTATATTAAATTCAATACGGATTATGGTAAGCTGGTTTCTTATAATTTCATTGTTTGTTTACTGATTTTGTAGACATTTTCTGCTCGAAATTACTTTACCCCGATTACTGAATTACTAGAACGTGAGAAGTAAAGACATTTTCCTTATTGATCTTTAGGAATTGTGACACGGTTCAATTTATTTGATGACATTTTATTTCCGTCTTCGACTTAATTATCAATTTATCGGTATTGAAATTGTTCTTTTTATATAATTCACGCTTAGATTTTAAACTCAATCATACATGATCAATCAGCTCATACTGCAAAAGTTATTATTATTTACAGAATTTTTTTATACTTTCCACTAACTTCCGCATATTAAATTATACTCACTTACGGAAAACATGCCCTAAGTAGGTATATCCACCTAATATTCATTATCAGAATAATCTTTCTTAATTAAGCAATTACATACTTATTTAATGAGATTAATGGCCGCACTCAGAGACATTAATTCTCTAGACTTTTCTATAGCTATGCAATAAACAAAGATGGATATACTTTAATCCGTCATTAAATATTAATTGAGTACGGCAGTAATTGTCATTGCCAATTTAAAGTAATCAATTAAGATGTCACGATTATCAGGAATAATTAGGTCGCTAACCTGGATGGGAATTTCGTTTAAATTTAATGACGTGACCTAAATTATATTACGTTGAAATTTTTTATCACAAAGAAACACTCGAAATACTTTTAATCATGGCGTTGCGTGAATTCTTTTCCATTGAGATTCTGCAAAAACTTCCGGGTTGACAATTAGATGTCACTCCTGTGAGTTGACAACCACATTGGTTAATACTCTATAAGCCATACAAACTTCAAGTATTCTGGAAACTTCTTTAATTACGCTGGAACTGAATATTTACTGGCTTTCCGCAGCGCGGTTTTACTCGCAATCCCCTATTATACCCCGTTAGTGGTTGAATTTTGTAAAATCCAGCCATATTTCTTATCTTAGATACCCTGTGCATAACTTGAGCACTCTAGGTTCAAGCCGGCTTTCGTTGTCGTTGATGAGTTAGTCAGAGAGTAAGTTAAGACTTTTGTTTTTTTAAATAAAGTTTTCCGATGGTCATGGCATTAAATTAATGTACAGGATGGACTTTTTCCTACATACTTACTTAGAAATCATTCCAAAATAATATTCTTTGGCTTTATTATGTTTCAGATGTCAACTTATACATCATCATTGTTGACTTGACTTGAACGTAGATCTTCCCATATGCTACGCGTTCAGCTATCAACTCCTCTCCAATTCCTAGCCGGTTATATCTGAGATTTATTTTTTGCTCCAATGAGCATTTATGAGGCGATATCTCACGTCGATTCATCCAGTCTGGAAAGATCTATTAAACTTCAATGACTGATAATTATTTATTTTTACTTTTATAATCCAAAACATGCATAAACATTGGACACGTCCAATCCAATTTGTAACGTAGTCACACGTAACTGTACTTTAGCGTAGGCGAAAACATTTAATTTGGGAAAATGGAATTTATTTGACAATAGAATCCATGTTTATTTCCCACTGTGAAATAAGTAACAAATTGGGATAGTAAATAGCTTTACATATGAACTTTTTCTGAATAAGGAGAGAATATGATTTCAAAGATATTATGTGGAGTAAAAACGTTTCGTTACAGTCGATTTATTAATATTCTATAATAATAAATAAACTGCCATATTTTTTTACACATAGCTATTTGATCCCAAACGAAGTATTGCCTTTACTATGGAAACATAATAACTGATATACCTACTACCAATAAGTACTTTTGATAAACACAGAACAAACATACATATAATTCAGGCTAGGATGCATATGCTCTGTACATACCGCATACCAGCATGATCATGACAAAGGTATAGTGTATCGTTGACTATCTCAAACTTGCGGCTCAGAACATCTCAGCGTAACTTCGTAGAATCGCCTCTGTAATGAGTATAGTTCAGAGGAAGTTTTTGTGCTTGTTCTATTGTCACCTGACTTTCACTGCATCGCTCGCTTACGAAGTGGAACTCACCCTCATATCATAGAGCCGCATGGGTAGTCCACACTAAGATTGAGTCGGAAGTTCTTATCAAACTATTGGAATTTTTAGAAATTGGCTCCCCATTACGGTTTCTCAGTGGTGCTACAGCATGGGGTCCAAAAAACGTGAAAAGAGCAGGGTCAGTAACACATTCCCCCTGTTTTTATTTATTGTTATATGCCTGTGTTTGACCAAAATCTTATCATTGTAAGTGATGACGTGGCCGAAGGTGATAAACACACATACGTTTGATGTGTAAATAACAGTATCTTGTTACGTGCTTTCTTAAATAAACTTTGAATTCGGTGATAATTATAAAATAATATGAATATAATAGTTGTACGTAGTATTTATATACTCTGAGATAATGACATACCATGCTACAATAAGTATTGTGATGAAATTACTTCATATCAGTATAATGTATCTACTAACAACGTGGTGTTTGAGCATCATCATTATATCCATACCTAGCCATACATTAACCCACTTTATTACGTAAAACTTAAAATAAACTCATCAAATTCTTAAGAACGTCAATATTAATACTCTTATGGTGCGTCCATACTACGCGAATCGAGCACGAGCCAAGCCACGAACGAGCACGATGCGAATCCCTTTGTTCGTGAAAAATCTGACAATCGCGCTTGTTCGAGGCTCGCAAGCCCGTCCACGCTACGCGAATCGTGCTCGCAGTATGTAAGCATGGACGCACCATTACATGACACGAATAGAGTTCGTGTGCTTCGCAAATAAAGAATCATTTTTCTTCATTTTTATTCGTTTCGTAGGTGTTTTATTTTATTTGCTTCGGAAAGAATGATTGTAATAAACATTTTGGAGTATTAAATTTCCACGTCTTTATCAAACATCCTTTTTCCTCTTACTGGTAGCATTTTTTGGCATGTACTTAATACATTTTGTTACACTCGTAATAAGAAGTTAATATGTATCCCTGTAACATTTATATTTTATTTCTTTATGAGAGTAAATTTAATCTGCTTTTCAGATAAAGACTCTTTTTGGTAAGCTGATAGATATCTTAAAGTTTTCTTTGTGGGAGGACAACTCACTCTGCACTTTTACGGTACGTGTTCTACGCGGCACAAGGTAGTGGGAAATTTAATATTAGGTACGAATAATCTATAGCATGCATGACTTATTTCCCATACTCTAAAAGTGAATGTTGCTATATATACATAGAGCATTGAAATAAGACACTAGAGGCGCAAGTGAATCCTTGTTCTGTGTTGCTCCATCTATGTGATATACCTATATGCGTGCGACTTTTTTAAATGTGAGAGCAAGCTTTCTCGTTGCATCTATGTAAAGCTTATACTTCCAAACTTATTAAACTCCTCCCATAAGAACCACAAAACTGCAATGCATAAACATACATGTTTTATATTTGCACCGCTTGTGCCGTTCCGTCTCTACATTTCCATGTAAATAATGTATGAAGTATAAAGATAATATATAAATGATAACACTAGTTTACAGTGTATCTGTTGCCGGGAAAATGTTTGCATCACAGAGACGAAAGCTTTCTTTCAGTCTTTGTGCTAAAGAATCTGAAGTTGTTTATACAGATTGTCCTTGAAGTACTCCTGTAGGAAAAAGTTCAGATATTAATCATAACAAACTGAAACATGTACGTTATCACAGGACACATACGCTTATATGATAAAAAATAAGAAAAAAAATTAAGTAATTTGAGCTGCACAAAAACTACTGAGGAAAGACTTAATGGTAATATCAGTAATATGTCATAAGCAAAAAGTTCCCGGCCCGTTAAGGCCCGGTAAGTTTACCTGTAAGTGAAGTTCTATCGCAATTATATGAGTACGTTTCATTCGAAGATATATGTTCCCTCCCGTCCCAGAACCCTTATAATTGAGAAAATTTGGTTGTTCTCTAAATAATGAGGTTGACCGCAATGGCGGAGCCGTTGAGCTTTGTTGTTGAGTGTTGGAGCGTGTTGTGTATTATATATCTGAGAATGAAACTTACGAAATATAATTAATAATAATAACTAAATTAATTTTTTATTCATCAAATCGATATAAATATATAAATTTTATTTAAAAACAAACAAAAACATTTCACGACTTTATTTACAACAAATATGTACAAAATACAATCTATATATAGAAAAATGTCCTCAAGCCTGCCGCTGCTTCCGATTAACGGCAAGGCATTAAAAACTATTTTATTCAGAAAAATATTTCAATGTAAAAGATACTGTGATTTTTTATAAAATCGAATGGTGCGTCCATGCTTGGCGAACCGAGCACGAGCCGAGCCACGAACGAGCACACTGCGAGCATGATTCGCGTAGCGTGGATGGGCTTGCGAGCTTCGAACGAGCGCGATTGTCAGTTTTTTCACAAACAAAGGGATTCGCATCGTGCTCGTTGTAGGCTCGTAGTAGGTTCGTTCGTGGCTCGGCTCGTGCTCGATTCGCGTAGCATGGACGCAGCATAAAAGGTATTCCCATTATAGCCATTCGTGCGTTGCTGATTTAGTAAATAGGTAAAAGTAGTTTATATTAGTCCCGAATTGATTATCGTGCTGTAAATGTGCTACCTTTTTATGAAGACGAAAAAGTACACTTGAATTTGAAACCAAAAACAATGTATCTCAACGATTGAAAATTATTATCTATTCTTGGAAATATGCAAACAACTTTAAACCTGAAATCAATATAAAGGGAGAAGTTCAGGGAGTGTTTGATCGGGAGAATTCTCTCTTTGTGGGTTCCGGGGCGGTTTCGTGACTTAAATTAGTTTTAAAACTTCAAAGTAGTCGTTTGCATAGGCATTGCACTAGATTGTAATAAAATTTTACAATTTGTTACAATTGAATGAAAAAGTTGCCATAATTATGATGCAACTAAGATATTGTTTTGGATATTGGCCGTGGTTTTCCCAATGGAGTACAGCATGGGGTTCTTCAAAAGGGGTGTGAAGAGATTTCTGTAGGGTCGGCAACGCGGGCGTGTTACCCCTGGTGTGGCAAGCGTCCATAGGCTACGGTAACCGCTTACCATCAGGCGGGCCGTATGCTTTGTTTGCCACCTAAGGGGTATAAAAAAAAATACTCAATCACTAAAGGAGGATAAAGGTAAAGGATATTTTAAATTAATTTCTTAATATGGACATACACGTTCCTTCAGGTTTAGTGTATCTCAACTTTTCTAACTTAAATTATGCGGCTAGGTGGGTTTTTCACTACCCCTGCTCCTATACGTCTCGCATATGAGTAATCGAATAAAAAAAGCATCAATTAATTAGTATGGTATTAAGGATCAGACAAAAACTTATTATATTAACGTATTATAATACCTTGGGACTTTTCTGGTCTAGTTATATTTTGTCGTATGTCTAAACTACATATTAACCAGCCACCCACTGAGCAATAAGCTCAATAAAACTATCTCAGCTGAAATAACATTCTTTAGCCCTTGACCTAACGTTCCAATAACCAATAATCAATAATATTTGAGCAAGTTTTGCTTTGATATTACATGAATAAATTAGCCATTGTATAAGTGGGTATTCATTCGTTATTGATTCAAATCATAAATTCGGATATTGCACACAATCAAAATAATAGTAATTCTCGAAAAACATATTTTAATAACGCTACTAATCTCATTAATTTTTACAACATCAAACAATTAATATACATCATAACAAAATCTTATAGTAGAAATATACCTAAGAATTATATTTACAAAACACCTTTATACACAGTAATCTGTAATGTTCACTTCTGCTCTTAATCTTTTACGTTGTGAGCATAATACACAAGTCTGTTGTCTCATTTCAAAGTTTTCTTGTCTTATAGTCCTGTTCACTGTCGCGGATTTACGCACTGGTTATAATAAACTAACGTTATGTCCATTCGAGTATTTTGCTGACGAGCGTAGTGACCTTATAGTGGTCAGTCTCACTGATGACGTGTTGTTATCACCACGACGTAGTAATGACGCATGGTGCCCACCAGATTCCCTGTGGGGAGAAAATTTTACATTAAAAGTCAGCTAAGCTGAACAAAAGTAGACCTAAATTAATGTTTAGAGATAATTATGTAAGCATTGTGAAGTTTGAGCCCGCTTTGGTTGGTAACATTTAATATGTAATTTGAATGATTCTAAAGGTCTTTCAACAAAATTAAATTAATCCTTTGTTAATAGACTTTTGTTGTCGGATACAATTTGACCGAAAGGTATTAATTATGTCGCATTTCATTGAAAATACTTCGCTGAATTCAGAAATTTTATTACTTTTCTTTTAAATTGATAAAAAAAAGAAAATATTATATAAACAACTGATGCACTCATTAAATGGTTATCATTTCCAAAGATATCGCATATATTAATATTTTATTATTTTGATTGTTGCCGTGTATGACTACAATAAAACCATTTAAGTGCTGATGTGGCCGAACAAATATTTTCAACTTAATACTACAAAAAACCCTATTGGTGCGTCCAGCGTCCATACCACGCTAACCGAGCTCGAGACGTGTGCGCACGGACGGCTTACCTCCGAGGGGTATGGACTTTTGGTATGTTTGTCTCCTAGCTAGTCCAAACAAAGTTCCAAAAAAAACTTTCTGCTTTTGACCTTTCCATCCACAGTAATCTACACCCCCCTTGTGAGCACTTGAGGCTACGTAGCTTGGAAAGACTTGCGTGACTCGAACGAGCTCGGCTCGGCTCGCGCTCGTCTGCGCTCCGCCGATTGACAGTTTGTTGACGAACACAGGGATTCGCATCACTCGTATTGTAGGTTGTAGCCTCTTCATACGTCCACACTTGACGTCGGATTTCTCAACGGAAAAGAGCACTATTCCTAATAATTGCCAATTTATCAGTGATATGCATATCTCGTTCAGTGGCAAAGATAATAGAAAACGTAGAAACGTAGTTTAAGAGAGGTAGAGCATAGCGTTTATTCGCTCAAAGAGCAGCTCCACTGGGGAAGTACCTCCACCTTACAGAATACCGCAGCCAAATAACTTTATATTGTGTAAAGTTGTGTTCCTGCGCGTGAGTAAGGTCGCCAGAGCTCATAGGGGAGGGGGAAAGGTCGGTAACGCGTGAGCAACGTATGCAAGCGTCCATATGGCTACGGTAACCGCTTACCATCAGGGGGGCCGTATGCTTGTTTATCGACTAAGTTGTATAAAAAAAAAAAAACGTATCACAAAATTGAAAAATATTTTTTAACCTACTTAATCTGGTTAAACGTTTTAAACCTACTTATACGACGTAACTCTAATCTGACACTGTGTTGAAGTCAAATTTAGCGTGACAAGTGTGACTTCGCCGTCATTGTCTTTATTACGTCGAGTTCGTCGCCGTAATCAAGACAAAGCGTAGTCAGGTTTCTCTTAATTTCGTTAAATATATTTTGGTATACTACTAAGGTATCTCTGTATCATTTACGAACTGTATAGTTCAAAAAGATGAAATCATTGCATCAATCAATTTTAAGATCCATTTGGATGCATACCATATTGAAGCAAATTCAGTTTCATTCCATTCCATTTCTCGATATGCTATTTAGACTAACGAGAGTATTTAGCCGCATAAAAAGTGTTCAAAATTTAGTCAAATTTTACTGCAGCAGTTACTGTGTGAAATTAGGTCAGAATAAAAATAAAGGCTTTTAAAATTATTACTTTAGATGGTTCAACATAAATACTCCGCTATCTTTTTCGGGATAATCCATTCATCAGCATGACGAACCCAACTAGGGATTTGAATTGTTGAAGTCTGCGTATTTTTTTTTATAAATCTATATTCTAGTTAGTATGCTGCATTCAGATAGATAGATGAATAGATAACTCTTTATTGCACACCATAAAATAAACAAAAAAGAGAACAAAGGTACTTAATTTTAATTAATGTAGTACAATCGGCAATTATCGCTCAGACTTATTTGTTTTTAGTCTTACGTCTTAGTAAGGTACATTTTGTTAGCGACGTTTCTCATAAGCCATATCAGACATGATAATTGATAGACTGTAACAATTTAAATCTAGGATCTAGATCTCAACTAGAAGTTAGCCATTATCAAGATTATTTAAAATGTATCCAGATAAAGTCGTTATTTGTAGGCTATCTTGATCCTTATTACCTTTGTGATATCTATATGAAATTCTTAAATAAATGAATCTTCAAAGCCTCAAAATTGCTTAGAAACCAACTAATACGTACATCTAACCTTACTTTTTTACGTGTAAATAAAACATGAGTAGGCAATCCATCGAGCGATATCATATTCGATTATCGCAAAAAGCTTACGTAGTCAGGCCCATTAGTGAGTCTGTAGTTTTATCAGCCATATCCATTTTGATAGTGGAACTCTGAATATTTGTACCAAATATGGATTTACTTGTTTGCAGAGAAGAATTCATTATCATGAATATTCTATTTCATGTTTTTGGGAGCTTTGAATTTTATCCAGAATTTGATAGAAAAGCATTTGTTTGGTAATATTACTTTTATCTTACATTCTACATTTTAATGACTTGGGATAAGTTCTAGGTATTTTTTAATTGTGTAAATAAATTATAGGTATTGAAATTGTAAGATCCACAACAGAGCAAAAACTGTATATGAGACACAAAACCACTCACTAACTTTTAGACGAAATGTTGTAAGGTTTTATCAATTCGGCACGGAAAAAGTTGAATATCATAGACTACTGTTATAAATGAACAAAGTGCTGATATTTCAGGGAAAGAACGTGAAAATCCATTAAAATTGCCTTTCTTCGATTCCCAGCAATGGCATGACTTTTGGTCACATAAAGGGTTCTTGAACACTCACAACAAACTGACCATTTTGCCTTTTGTAGTGTAAAAGCATAAAATAACAATCTATGGTGTGGTGTGGGACGTTGCCTGTGTGGACACATTGGCAGCGTCCCACATCTCAGGTACGCGCGTCAGGGCAGGAGCGGCAGCGGAAAGTGCGCAGACCCTCAAGCGTCGCAAATACTCTCGTCTAACTGACGAATATGTATTTGCGGCGCTTGCGGTGGAAACACTGGGCCCTTGGTCATCTGACACAAAATTATTTGTCCAAGACGTGGGCAAACGGTTGGTCTTGGCCTCTGGGGAATTGAGAGCTAGTGACTTTTTTGCCCAGAGGTTAAGCCTAACCATTCAGCGTGGAAACGCCGCCAGTGTCATGGGGACCATGGAGTATTTAGATGACCTTTTATTTTAGAAAATAAAACTAACTTTTTCATAACAACATTGTATAAATAAATAAAGTTAATCTATGGTATTGTCACGTTTGGAGTATATTGTCGAAAAAGCTTTCACTTGAGCTTTCTATTGCAACAGTAATGGTAAAATTTTCCGCTAATATAATTTAAGCAAATTGAGGGTGTGGACAAGAAGTACATGCCGCGCATAGTAATGATACTCTGGCTCTGGGTATGCAGGATAAAATCGGGAAGAGGAACACAAAGTAACTTTGGAGGTGTAGGAGCTTTATTTTTTTGTTTTACTAACGAAGTCAAACTTTATTACTATTAAATTATATATAGGTTAATAATAGATGACACCAGAATCTAGCTTTTTCAGAATCACTAATAGAATCGAGTATGACGATGAATTCACTAACCCAACATAGGTTTCGAAAATATGCCATCTCGAAATCTCCACCTGTTATATCACGCACTCCTCGGCTTATCTGTGGTTACTCCAATACAACTATTCAGGTACCAATCATTATAAACTAAGTTAGTTACATGGTGCTTGATGCTTGAATGGTTGTATAGGACATGGGTCGGTCGTTGTACTGGCTGAGAGCAGTGCTGATCATCATCATCATCAAAACAGTGGGTAATATAAAGCTACAAAATATAAAACTACAGGGGCTGTTTTATATCATGTATCGGCATATCCGGGGTAAGACGAGGGTGTGGTTCGATAAGACGCTTAATGCGACCCTAATACTTTATTGCATTAGATATTAGTAATAGACCGGGAGATACTCACACCCCGGTCATTTGTACCAGTATGGCGACCCTTCAGACATATTGACACTATATTTTTATTGTATCGAGATTTACTATAGTGTTAAGATTTTTTGTTAGAAGCACATCTGAATCTTTATTATAAAAGAAAAGTATTGTATGCAATGAATAGATATAATTGTTTCGGTGATTTTAAAATAACGTGTAGAGTAATTGCAATATCGCGTGTGGGTACTCCTTTATATGTCTTATGTAGGAGGTCCGGATACTTTACACTATACACTGTTTACCACGGAATTACTATTATTTATTTGGGATTCATAAATATTATAATATTTATTTGTTTATACTGAGTTACTTATTTAGCTGTTATTTCAAAAAATGACATTTTAACAAATAATAATAATTCTGAACCTGAGGAAAATCAAGTGGAACAAATGGGATGTGATACTGAATATACGATATATTGATCCCTTTACACTAGAAAATCTTTATTAGCATATTTACAACAAATATGTAATTACAATAATGAAAATATATTATAATGTGCCATAATTTTGTACCTAAACATATTTTTGAAAAACCGACTCAAAAAAAAGAAGGAGGAGGTTCTCATTTCGATTGCATATTTTTTTTATGTTTGCTACCTCTGTTATTTATTAACCGATTTGGAAAATTCTTTTTTAGAAGGGTACTCTTCCCGTTTGGTCCCATTATCATCAGATCAGGATTTTATTACTTCTTAGTATACTTTTAAGTCGGTTTAAGATATAAATCTTATAAAATGTATTTCTATCTCAGGAAAACCTGCATCCTAATACATATCTTGCACGTGTAAGGATTACAATACATAGCCACCTTTATATATATGGGTATAGCCAATATAATATGGGTATTAGGGTGGGCCACGAATGTATGAAGAAAAAAAAAGTGGTTAATTTAAATATGTAATAGCAATAAAAGGGTGTCTTAGCACGTCTTTAATTCATATGCAAAAAATAATAAAGCTTATATATTATCTTCTGCCTCCGGATTGAATTCGAAATTTTGGAAAATTAAACAAAAAAGCTTTTGTTCTAATCTCATTATGAACTAAAAAATAATACTTATAATATGATATTTTATAATTAAACGCAAGTTAAAAAGGCATATTTGATTATTAATGAAAAATGTATACTCTAAATCCAGTAAAAATATATTTAATATTATTTTCAATTACCTACAAAATCCTTCTTGTTGTTAAGTTTTGGCATATCTTTGCGAGATTATATCTGAGCCTTAATGAAGACTTTTCTTGCAGATTTGCTGCACAGAGTATTTGATGCTTCAGTCACAGACTTTACGGCCCCTTCCTCCCTTCTTACGTATGATATGGTAGGCGCAATAGAGGCAACTCATCCTAACCTCTTTGTGCAAGAAATTGCAAACCTCCAACACTTGTACTCTTGAGAATAGGAGGTTTGGTGACATTTAACTACCAATCAATGAGGGGCCCAAGTCTGCTATTTCAATTGTGTTTGTGTGTGTCAAAATTGTGACGTTTTACAGTTTTGGTAGTCTACTAACACAATAGCGCCATTATGACATCATAAGGGCCAGATCGACGTAAAAAGAAACGTCTATGTTTAGGTTGGGAACTTGGAATAGTCTGTAACTTGCAAAATTACTGAAAAAGTTGCGTCCCTGCCCTGCCCTGTCTGATACTCCAGTATCTGTCACAAGTATTTGCAAGCGTAAAAAAATGCATACTAACGGCAAACTTGTTTTGCGGAGGAGTTGCATCAAGCTTGAGAGAATTATTTGTCAATCAGACTCATTGGAGTCGGAGGAAGTAGGAGAGTGGAAGGAGCCAATGTCTTATATATGATGCGTTCTTCCTGATTATTTCGTGAGGCCATTATTTTTGAGTTTCCGATTTAAGGTTTTTCTAACTTGATTCGTAGTAGCGAAATCGACGTTCCCTATTTTCTTATATTTCTTGTGGTAGATTGATCAATTAAGAAAAAGTACTCCTTGGTAGGCTACTTTTCGATCTCTAGATACACCCACTTAAGTCCTTACTCTTGCAAAAAGAAATATCAAGCAAAACAATGCTATCAAGCCAGAACTCTATATTTCTTTTCTCTTTTTTTTCTGATAGAGACGGGTGAGACTTTAGAAGATTTTTACACTTAAATAATAATAAGACTTTAACTTTTGTATCATCCTTGTGTGTGAGACAATAGGAAAATATGCTTTTGTCCTAATCTTTCGACTCTAGTCGTGTCAACATTCGCAATTTCCAGAAATCTGGTTCCGTTTTCGTATTTTTTTCGAATTTGACTTGCTACCGCGTCCACTCGTAATACTTTATAATTTCTTCGTAAGTTGGTAGCATATTGTCTTTAATATAACTTAACAACAAGCGCAACACAACTTTTTACTCATTTAGCCGCAGCGTCACTGGCGCGTAAAAAATGACGTTTCCCGACCCCCTACTTTATTATGTAAATAATAAAATAATTACATTTATTGATTTGTTTTAAGAAATCGACTATATTTCCATGTAAATAACATGAAAAACGTATTAAAAATCTCAATTTCAATAATTCTTATTGGTTCTTGAAATTACCCCTATAAATGAAATATTTAGGAACTTTAAAGTTAATCCGGAGGCAGTTAATCAAATTAGAAACTTATAGAATTTTGCACATATCATTTATACTATATTTAGCACTCTTTTATCACTATTACAATAAAAAAAAACGGATAAAATAAAAATGACCCACCCTAATGGGTATATTTATTTCGCAAATGTATTATAAGACCATATAGGTATACTTTATTATTTGACTAGCTTTTTGCCCGCGGCTTCGCTCGCGTAGACTATAAGATTTGTTCGCGTAATAAACGCTAAGATATTAATTTCGTGAAGATTCCTAATTGTTCTTGTGAACTCGGTGGCCAATGCGATGATGGGAGCGCGGCGCGACACAGCTGGTGGAGGACCACGTGCTCCCATCCATCAATCATCAATCAGCCAGGACTTTGCTTTTAAAATGAGTAATTTTTATCTTTTATATAAAGCCGGCCAAGCTCAAGACTTAGTCTCACTCGCGCACCGAGGGCTCTGACCTTCCTTGGACGTATATTTATTGGATTGGGCCATCACTGTTGCTTAAAACCGGACCGCATAATTATGTTTGTTTGTGAAGGAATTTAGATGATATTGAAAAAACTGTGCTAGTTAGAAACATTGTTTTATTTTTCCTATACTTTTTCCAGATTTTTCGCATTGCGAACCTCGGAGATTGGCATTATTCATCAACAGTCAAAAAGTCTTAAAAAATAATAGAAACATGTTTTAAAATGTACAAATAAAGATACTTTACCATGATACCTCACTTAAATTTGTAGCCCTGCTTTGAAATTTCAGGGCCCACTCTGTTCACCTTTACAACCATAAAAGTAAAAAAATATATAATTGCAATAAGGTTGGGTAAGCAATATTTAAAACTATTCCAAATTTTTAAATCAACAGCATTACTGGTTGTTGAAATATACCTACCGCTGTAACAGTCGAACAGACAGACTAACTGGCACCATAAGGGTTCCATTATTAGCTTTTTAGTTCGGAACCCAAATAAAAACGAAATACCAGTCACTAATAACGATATCCCAAGCACAATACTAAAAATTAGTGGCAAAGTAGATGCCTCATAGAGTAGGTATAGGCTACACGTTAAGAAAGGATTTCCCGAAACGTAACCACTTGAAAGATAAATTGGACTCTGGCTGCAAGCAGGTTCTCTCGTTATTAATTTGGAGCAGCCCGAGCAGGGAGGTTCCTCCCCCTTACATCGCAGTTGTGTTCCTGCGGTGAGTAAGGTCGCCAGAGCTGGGTGTAGGGGACCAGTATGTAGTAGGCACCAACTAATACCTACCGCTGCCGGCACAGCGACTCCTCTCAACCTTCAAACACTTTTTCAAGAAGGGTGTAGAGAGAGATTCGGTAAAGCGTGAGTGATACCCCTGGTGTTGCAAGCGTCAATAGGCAACGTTAACTGCTTGCCTTCAGACGTACAGCAAGTTTTTTATTTGTCCTGTCTTCGTCGTAAGTGTAACTATTTATATGCCCTATATATGCCTATGGCTACCAGTATGGTACTTTTGTCGATCAGGCTGGCCACCACATACTATGGTGCGTAAAAAGCATAGGCAGGATTCCGCTCCACTCCGACTTTAATGACATCATTCATAGGGCTCTTGCCAGAGCTCTCGTGTCAGCTATTCGTGTATCGAGTGGCTTGAAGCGTAACGATGATAAGAGGTCCATCTGACGCTAATGTCCTGGAGCTCATTGTATTTTTCGCGACATATCGAGGCATCTGATTGACGGTTCCTATAGCCAAAGGGCTGACGAATAATCCAGCTAGAAGATAGATAAGTATCACCATACAAAATGGCATCGCCCGCCGCCTGCAAAGTTTGGGCACACTGCCAACTGGCAGCAAATTAGATCAGCTATATTCTCTTTGTGAACTGCTGGTCTCTATTTTTTTTATTTGTGTTCTGTTTGTTTTCTATTTCCCACTTAGTCTGTCAAGCAATTTCATCATATCTGAATTTTTCATGTTCGTTTTTGAGAAATCGATGAACATGAAAAAAGAACATACGCGTCCAACTTAGAGTTTCCTCCTTCTTTTTTGAGTCGGTTAAAAATAGGATGCCTTATATCACGGGAGAGTTCCCGCGAGGGTGGTACAGTGGGAATAGTTACTCGACCCAGAGCTATGCCATATGTAGGCAAAGAACTTTAAATGAGAACACATCGTGAAGTTTTGCAGGTTCGATTCTTACTTAGGTAAGCCTTTTTCATAAGTTCGTCGATGCAGCTCTACTTATTTGTAGCTTGTAGCTTTTTTTTATAGTGAACAAAACTAAATGGTCAAACGGGAGAGCGCTGATGGCTCACATCAACCAAAAAACTTATATCAAGATCATTGATCCTGTCATAAAATTGTGAGAACGAAACCATAGTGCGATTCAGGAAAAAGACAACGCCATCTAGTAGTTCTCTCCCTCTGTGTCTGTGCCGTGAGACAGCCTGTAAATAAATAAATTGAGATATCTTTTTTTCCCGTGAGCCGATTTTGATGAAACAAAGCCTAGTTGAAGCGCCAAGCAACGCTCAATCACCCTGTGGAAACCCCATGCAAATCCGTTCAGTGGATTCGAAGATTATCCTGTTCAAACAGACAAACAGACAGACAGAAAGACAGACAGACAGACAATTTTTTTTTAAATGGTATTTATGTATTGTGTTAGTCATTCTACATCACCCCCAATCAGTTTTTGGTAAATATATTCAATGTACAGACACGACTTTTCTACAGTTTTATTATATGTATAGATGGTAATATTTCTCGTACTATCGGTTTTCGCACTAGTTTCACTTATTTTCCAGAGGGATCTAATGGTTTTTCTGGAATGAAAGATACTCTATATGTTAATCCATCAATCTACCTATTTGTCAAAGCCAAACATCGATTCAGCGTGACTGAGTAACACACATACTCACACTCCCAAATCTTTTTCGACTTTTCATATAGAATTGGATGTTTTATTGCATTACCTATCGCTGTTCCGATGGGACTTCTTTTTCTTCGGCCATAAGTGGAAGGCGCCGTATATTACAGGGTTGACTAGACTGTTTGACATTCCAAAGAAGAATATACCGGAGAGTAGTTCTTCGCTTTGCTGAAAAGTTAAAAGAAAGCATATATATTACCTAAGTGTAATGAACAGAGATACATTTAGGTAGGATGAGATAAGAATATATTATCTACTAAACCAATGATTTTGGGCTGGTAAACATAACCGTAGGTATGCCTAGTAATGTAAATATACTTGTCTAGTGCTAAATAGACAGTAAGCTTTTGAAAATAATTATATAAACGTACTCGAACTTAATGCTTGCTAAACTTTATTATCGTCGATGATAACGAAAGCTTACGTTCAAAGTCTAATTCTTAATTAAACTTTAGTGTTGGGTTCAATTTCCGGGGCATTGCCACAATCAAGTACATTGACATTATGCCGGAAATTGAAACAATTATCCTACAAAATTGAAGCCTGTTCAATTAGTTTGATTTTCTATTCAAATCTAATACCCATGAATCGTTTTTCCTATAAATACCAATGAATAGCTTTTAATGTGTATAATTATGTTGTATTCAAAATATATTGGAATCCTTTCATTTTGATTACATTATTGAAGTGGAAATTAAAGGTATTTTTTTTCAGGATTTGGGCTGGACAAAGACATATTTTGAATAAGAAACGATTATAATATATTGATTTTTAAAAAGTGTATTGAAATTCAATTTAATATTTAACTAAAAAAGAAACTTGCGTTACTGTAATTTATGTTCTGTGTGACTTTTTAAAGTATTATTCATGATCTCGTAAAAGTTGGAAACCCTTAAATACGTACTCTATTTTTAAAACTTGATTGTTAAATATTAACGTAATTTTTTAAATATTCTTTGCGTTTCCTGATTGTAAAATTATTTTCAATTAAAATACGGAAAAAGCATTGGTAAATGGGATAGCGATCAAAATCTGTTATATTTAGATGTCAAATTGTTTTATTTTTATAACAAACGTCCATGCTAGCCCCGTATTCATAATCACTTTATGTTTTATTGTTATAGTGTCCTTCGCCTCGCTCTTTTGAACACCAAAATAAAACATATTATTAATAAACTAATTATTTTATTATGAATAATAATAAAATAATTGGTTTATCTTTCTTCGAGAGTCCTAAACGTAAACATGTATGTTTTTTGTTTTTATCTTTCAGTACAAAAACTGTATTTTATTCAGCTCAACCCTTATTAAAATCAACAATTTGTTAAATAAAGTTGGGGACGTGTTAAGCTTTCTTTATGCACAGTGACCAAGTTTTTTCAATGTTTTACTGTATCGTGCAGTAAAGTCACGTTCGTATTACTGAACCAAGAATCCATAACTCATACTGAAGTTCCTACAGCTTCAGGTTCATGACATTTGAAAAGCCCTTTAACTTTTTAAGGTGGATTGACTTTATCTAGAAACTTTTGGGGTTCCGTTTTTAAACGATATCGAATATAGTTTATGGTACCTTCTTCTTGATATTTATATACTGCATCCTAACAATAAATAGTAATTTCGCGAGTAGTCAAGACATGATAGATAAGTTTAAGTAGATAAGACATGATAAAATGTGATAAAAGATCACTATATGCCGAAATTTCCAACAATTGCGAGTATTATTACAAAAAATTCAGTTACGCGTTTCCACGCTGACTCATATACAAGCCTACACGCCTACTATAAATTCCAAGCTACCAAATTGTGTGGTAAAAAATCACATTAGGCCGAATGGTCATAAATCGTGAAAATCAAATAACAACAACATTGTTAGATTAAAATGTCTGAAAACAATTTTTATTTTGAATTTCAGATTTGGAATAAGTTGTTCATAATATCAGGTACTTTTTAGTTCCTTCGCCTTGTCAAGTTCAAGCTAATATACTTACGTCTTTATTAGGGTTCAGAAACGTAAAAATTATCATCATAACATAATAGGGGGTCCACCACACCAAGAAAGCCGCTACAATAACGACGGACATCCGCAAAGATTTCATTTTCGCCCTATCAATGAGCCGCCTCCTGTTCATATCCGGAGTGAAATATTTCTCTTGTCTCATCACTTCTGGTTTAAATACCTTTTCGCTTTCTGAAAGAAAAAAACTTTAATTAAAAAATTGCTTACCTACAAAAACTTCGTAATTACCATTCTATGAATAAAACTCAAGCTTGGGGTAAAGGCTACCGCAAAAGTCCTTTTGTTTCCAACTTTACAGTAGCACATCAACTTAGGTACTTTTAAAGAAAATCTTCTGTCTATTTGAATATTATATTGTGAAGCATTAGCCGTGTAAAGCATATTATCCTTTTGGGGTTTTATCCAGGAGGTCAATATTCGGGTCAGATTCCTAATGTAGGACGTACCTATTTAATAAAGCCTCAAAAGATTTTCTTATTTTGGGATTATTATATTTACTTAAGTATTATAGAAGACGATAATCCAAACAACTACGGCGGTTGCAGCCTTACAAAGCGCAAGTTTTTAGTATATCAACAATTTTAGGCAGGTCTATTATACCTGCTTACCAGCTTAATCTATTTGCCGTTGACGATCCCGAATTTACTCGGGATATAGGACCCTACTAGCCTCCGGTAAGATAAAGGCTACGTTTTCTACAGCTTGTATTATTATATATTAATATTAATATAATATATTATATTATTGTAATGGGAATTGATCCCAGATTTTTTGAGCTGATGCCAACGTCACCTTTCTTTCATCGCACCGCTTGCAAATTGCTGCGGAGCTCATCCTCATATTCTCGCACCGCTTCGTTGGTCCACGCAATTATTTATTAAAATGTGGAATAAGCTTCCATGGCAATTTCCTGCAGTGCTACGACACATTTATTGCACCGTTTTTAGTATCTTAATGCAGCTTATTACGCACTAGTGCTTTTTAATATGCATTATCGCACAGTTTTATGACAGGTATGATCCCGATTATGTTATGTTTGTACCTCACTGCAAGTGATATGTGTTTAGACGAAGCATTCTTAATTTAAACGGGTAAAATAATTTGGCAGCGAATTGCTGTCAAAAAGAAAAAAAAAATTGCGTGCCATATTTGTTAACGTTGTCATTGTGTGGTTGATTAATTATTAAAAAATCTACTTCAAAAATACAAGTCTGCTTTTTTCCTCACAAGTGTGTTGAAAAACGTCGTATGACACGCGTGTGCATTGATCATTACACATTGAGTGAGTGAGTCTAAAAGAGTTTCACTTTGGTGTTACGTGATATATTGCGATTCGCTCCATATTTTCTGTAGCTGTGCCATTGCATTTTTAGCCATGCCAAAATGCAAGAACACAAGAACCCGTATTGCTAATGGACGAGCCAAGGTATATAAAATCATCTACCACTTCAAGGTTGAGCTGGCCGGTTACATGGAGTTTAGACGTTCGGTCAACCATCATTAATTTCCTCTTTGTGTGGTTTACTTTGGGTCCCCACTCATTGCTGATGAATGCACGGAGGTTGATGTCACTCGGGGTGTTGATGTCACTCGCGTCCGTAGGTACATAACCCGAAGAAACCCTACACTTGACCCCTAGGTGGTGCCAAACGAGTTGACAACGCCGAGCCACAGGCGGCGGTCAATTAGCTTGTTCTCGAACAATCGGAATGGTTTCTGGGGATCAAGAGGATGGAAATAACCTCTGAACAACCCTCCGTGAAAGGACGTGAGAGCCCACCATGACGTATTTTCCCAAGAAAAAACCTCCATGAACACATTATACATAAAATTCATTACTAAACTAGAGACTAAACTCGAGGGTAAAAAAGCGAAGCCGTAATTATTGTTTCAGGTACCTGAACATACAAAATGACTCAGGACTGTTTTAACTTAATAGCACTTTTCTAAGTAAGCAGCTGGAATGATAATAAACGAAATTAATTACATGTTTCTAATTTTTCAAATCGAGTTTCTTTGTATGATTCTAACTTGGCAAGTATTGTAGGTACCTACTTATTTATATGAAACAAGATTTATATGAATAGCCACATTAAGTCAACTCTTTCCTTGTGGGTCAACGGGGAATAAGCACTAACACCGAATGAAGAATCGAACAAATGGGTGATGTAAAAAGAAAACTACATAAACCGAAGAGATCAGATCAACGTATGTGATCCTATTGAGTTTATGTCTCTTATATCCTTTCACATCTTCCTTTAAAGTTCTAGAGGCTTTTTCTATAAAAAATTATCACTAAAATATTGTAAACAGGAAAAATATACAATAAGTTTAAAACAATTTCATATACATTATCTTTTTTCTATAAAATAATAACGAATGATTTAAAAGTGTTTTGGTATTGATAAAAGCGTTCGGACGAATGATTCATGTAGATCGTAAGTTATTGGATACAATATAAAAAAAATGCCGTACAATTTTATTGCCTTTTTTTACCGTTTATTGTTGCTATTTTTCAACTAATTTTTAAAACAAACGAGTAATAAATTAATGGCTATCATAGAAATTCATAATTTGATTTATATGTAGTACCTACCTATAATGTAATTCTTAAGTAACCTCTGACAGTATTCTGCCATTTGTTTTTCTTTAACTTGAGATGTTGATTAACTGTCATCATGATGATGATGATGACCTACCTATAATGTAATTCTTAAGTAACCTCTGACAGTATTCTGCCATTTGTTTTTCTTTAACTTGAGATGTTGATTAACTTTTAAATGGACCTCGTAACTTCGTTTTAACATAAATAAAATACTTCCCCACAAAAGTTTTTAATAAATTTTGTTTCAGCATTTATAATTTTGTTTTAAAAGTTGTACGTAAAATCGCATTATTATTAAAAAACTTTAAATTCGCTCTATACTGTTTTTTTTAAAAGAAGGATTATTTTAATTTTAGGAAGGGCTAAATATTTTAGACTTTCTAGAATTTTTTATTTCGTTAATAAGAAAAGTTTTTCGACATGAAACATAGGTATGCTAATTTCTATGTAATATTATCATCGGGATGTATCTAAAAATAACAATGAATTCCACACTTGAAATTTTCCCTATTCCTTTTAGGCTTTGTGCTTACCACGTCATCGCAGTAAAAAGCAAATTGGCCGTCTTGCATATGAGAGATCTCTTCAATGGCCTTCATTAAACGTAGCTTGTAAATCGTTTTACCTTATATTTAATGTCCAGAAATAGAAAGTCGTATGGTCTGGACTGTATGGCGTATTTACTCTACATAAACCTTTACACCGCAATAATATTAATTAAAAAAAAAAAGTTTGATGGTCATGCTTTGATGACGTTGGCGTATGGGTCACTTCATTGGCTGTCACGACCGGATCACTGTGGCGGTCAAAAGGTTCAAGGACTTTAAATAGGTACTCATTTACTCATAGAGTTACAATATAGTCGAGCGATAGCGATAACAATGTTACTTTGTGCGAATCGTGAGCAGTTTCCATATGGATATGCATTCACAGATATTTTGTACACTAGTTGATTTACAGTCAGATAACATGTCTATATGGAATCGTCATTAGCTTTCGGTAAAAGTATCGATAAAAAACAAGATATTGGCATTAATTATATGTATTTTAGTCGTCCAAACCACGCCCACTTCATTTCAAGGCATTTACCAATGCTCACAGACCGTACTCTATCACCAGTCTATCATAGTCTATCACGGATCTAGGACCGTACGCTCACTCTTATATGCAGTACCTGTCTTTTGGTTTTCAAACGATACTTGTAGTGTAATTAATGCACAGAGATATGGCTTCATCACGAAAAGCAAATTGAAGTCTCTAGTTGACAAAAACCGCAGCGTAAATTGTAAAAAATCATGGAGCGAATATTTTCTCGAGTTAAATCCATCATAATCATTATTCCAGTTGCGGAAACTTATTAGTAGCTCTAAACGTATTTTTAATTTCATTAAAAGAAAAACTGTATTAACAAAGTTGTTGGTTACCCTTATAATAGTACATTGTGATACATGTGTGCAAAGTTGGTCATTACAGACGAGGCGGTATTTAGGCCATAAGGAAGCCGAGAGTGTAATGATCAATGATGAATAAGGCGCGCAGGTCAGTAAGGTTTTTTTTTTGACAGCGATGCGCTATCAACGGTTTGGTCTCGTTAAATTAAGAATGCTTCATCTACACATATATCACTTATAGTGAGATAAACTTAACATAATCGGGATAATAATATTATAAAAAACTAGTGCGGTAATGTAAAGTAAAAAGCACCAGTTCGTAATAAGCTGTATTATGATACTAAAAGCGGTGCAGTAAGAGCCACTTTACGAGCGAGTGTGTTGAAAATAAATTATGCTGATCCCAAAGATTTTCATAGGGCATCGTGCCTCTACCCAGATGGATAATCAGCCTTACTAAAGCATGACATTTAATTTCACTCCGCTTGAGGGGCTCCCTGAGCAAATCGCTCTCAGTTCGTACTGCGCACGGCTGTCAAATACTGTCAATTCTGGCTTGTTTATTTCAAGTTTATTTCATGTTGCCATAGAGGCGACTATCCTTCTGGACGTTTTAAATTCTTTGGCTGACCCACAAGTATCAAAATGTCGACGCTATGATGAAAAAATAAACGACAATCACGCAAACTAAAACGAAACCTACTTCTATGGAGTTCTATTTTAAAACATCGCAATTGCTTTTTCAATAGTGGCCAGTTCTATGCCCCAGAAATACTAACTAACCTACTCAGGAGAGATTTCTCGCCAAACATATTTGGTCTGACTAATTGAATGAATAAAGGTCTGCCTGAAACATTCGATTAAGTCTCTATCTGGCAACTAATCTCGGCTATTAATCAATTATCGTAAAGACATACGACAGCTATTCACGAACTACGAATTTATATTTAACTTTTGACGTATCTGAGAATACCCAATTACAATTAAAACTAATGGTCGACGTAATAGGTACTGGTTATTGGAAAAGTTTTTGAATTTATTTTTTAATCAAATACATTGGGTATTTATAAATGTCGATTGGTTTGGTATACATATTTCTTATAAAAAAAATATTATAGCAACTTTTTTTTCAATTTCATGTTTTACACCCAATTCTCCTAATTATAGCTTTGCTATCGCGGTTTAGTGTAACATTTAAAATCCCTGCTTTTTTACTTACTTGCAATAGTCCTCACTGTTGAGACGTAAGTCGCCACAAGTATGACTAGAGGCAGTATAAACATGAAAATAAGCGACAGTGTAGTATACGCCTGTTCCTGCCATCGTTCCGTGTAGAAACCATGGGTAACACATTGGTGAAACTCTTCGATAAATGGCCCTCTTGCCACTCTGAATACTACACTCTGAAACAAATGAGGATTATTAACTTCATTAATAATGTGTTAATAGAAGGGTAGTCCAAGCGGGAATTTTTGGGATTTAGGGCGGCAGACTAACATAAGAGGGTAAACCTTGCACCCTGTTACACCCACCATACATGAACCCTTTATGTCTTCGCGTGTCTAGGGCAGCCGATTAAAACCTTCAGATTAAAGAAACACCTCCACATACTCGTTTGTCAGAATTGAACAGTCTGTATATTAATCTTTTTTAGTTTTTTGAATGTCACGATTTTTTGTTGCATTTTCAAAAATCGTCCATGTATTTTATTCGGGTCTAAATCGTCAGTCTTTTGAATAGGAGCTCCTTTAGTGTTAACTTAACATCCATTCTGAATAACTTGAAAAATAAACCTTTTCTACCCCTTCGTACGGCCACCCCTACCATGCAAACCGGCAGACTCCGTTATCAGAAACACGTGTGATGTATACACTATTACGCGCCCAGTGTATTTATTTGTGCCTGTATTTTTTTTTACACTTTTGAAAAACTGTACACGCTCCCCCACAAGTGAAAGGCCATCATCTAAATAATACTCAAAGGGCATACATCATATAACCTTTTTTTCTTTTTAGCATCTAATCTTCACAATCCAAAAGGTCCCCACGTTGCTCTAGTAAATCCCCATTTAGCATCTTGGGCTCCCCTATTATAAATAGGTGTTGTGTAAGCACAAACCAGTATGCATGGAAGTATGTATGCAGCATGCAAGTATTACAGTGGATTCAAAAATAATGGCAATATATATAAATCCTGGGAAACCTAAACCTGGGTTATCATCAGGCAAATAAATTTACTTAAGTATTTACTCGATTACTAGTTTACTACTATACCACGTACTGGAAAGTACCGAGCGGGACGACGTCCCACGAGGTGGACCGACAACCTGGTCAAAGTCGCTGGGCACCGCTGGATGCAAGCGGCCGAAAACCGTTCGAAGTGGAAGTCAATGGGGGAGGCCTATGTTCAGCAGTGGACATCCATAGGCTGATATGATGATGATGAAGTAGTAAGTAAAATTAATAATTTTGCGACTTCTCTATATAATTTTTAAGGTACCGTACCCAAAGGCTCTCAAACAGAACCCTCCACTGTCCATCCATCCGTCCATCTGTCTGTCAGTGGGGTGTATCTAAAGGACCGTAATAAGTAGACAGTTGTTTTCATTGTATGTGTTTCTATTGCCGCTATATCAACAAAATTAATTAATACTTTAAAAGATTAGAGGGACTTACAGGAAACGACTTTTATTTTGGCAAAGTTAAAATAGTTTTTTTTTTTTTTTTTTTTTTTTTTTTATTAATACAAAATCCACAGCTCTTAGTCACAAAAAATTTACATACCTAATTACAACACATACAGCCAATTACGGATTTAAATTTTGTTAATATTAGTATTATTGTACGGAACACTAAGTGTGCGAGTCCAACTCGTACTTGGCCGGTTTTATTATAGTTGAGACAGCTGCAAATCTTTAAAGTAGCCACTGTTTTGCATTACTGCTTTGTTGTTGTTACTACTTGTTAGTAATTATGAAAACCAAAAGTTTTAAGGCCAGCAATTGGCTACTTGACAGTTATAATGAAAAAATATGAAATATGTTAGATATGATAGCTAATAGGTTAACAATAATTACACAATATGTTTTTTGCATAATAATAATTTTTTAATATTTTATTTTAGGAAATAAAAAGTGAGTTTTTTTATCTGTGGATTACAAGAACCGAAACGCGGGCGGCCGGGATTGAGCATCTATGGTTTGTTTGTGAGGTTTGTGACGTCAAATTTAACTAGAGGTGTGAAACTCATCAAAAATACGCGAGCTGCATAACAGCTCACGGCTCAGGTGTGTGAGCCGGTACAATGAATCAGCTCGCAGATCAGCTCAATTTGTACCTATTGTCCACGATAAGCGCGCACGCTCACTGAGTATCGGCTCGATTCGACGCGCGGTACGCGTTACATCGTGGACTATAGGTACAAATTGAGCTGATCTGCGAGCTGAGTCATTGAACCGGCTCACACACCTGAGCCGTGAGCTGTTATGCAGCTCGCGTATTCTTGTTTAGTTACACACCTCTAGTGTTGTTTAAAGTGCGGTGACGTCACACCTGACAAATGTCACGTGACCGGGTGTTTTTGCGCGAATTTCAAATGAAATGTTAAAAAATATTTTTTTTTCCTTGTAAATAACATTTTTTTGATAAAAAGATAATTGTAAGAGGTATAAAATACACGTATGTAAATTTTAAAATATGTTTCCGAAAACTGTCAAGTAGCCAATTCTAAAGGTGAAGGAAGCCATTTTGATAAACCCATTAAAGTTTAACAACAAGTGAACCTGCAATTCTGCAAGTTGTCTCAATATTCCCGCTTTACCTATCCACCGCTAACACTTTCCACTTTAACTTTGTAAGCTGAAATTTACAGTGAACATTTACTAATTTAAAATTCTTTGAAACTCAGGGATCAGGCAATTAAAGTACCTATATATTTTTTTTAAGTGTAAATCATATCGGAGTAAAGTTATTTACTTTTAGTTTTCGCTTAGACAAATATTTACTGTCTCAAGCGAGTGCTATTAATTTTATGGGTGTTAAAGAAATAATGTCTTTTATATAATTATGGATAAGTTTGTTATGAAATAATAAATAAAAGCTTGAACTACCTTCTGGAAATAAAGAGATGATATTTTATTGTGATAGAAACAACATACGCTAACATTGGGTAATTATTTATTTATTTCCCATCTGAAGCAGGTCCTTTGAGGACCAAATTAATTGTCATGTAACTGGAGTAAAATATATTATAATGCCGCAACTCACTAGCGGCACTCACTAGGGGTTGGTGCTGTTACTCAGAAAATGATCAAGTGTAAGGGGCATAAACCGCTTGTTAGTTAGATGAGCTCAACTTTTATTTTGATTATCCCATATCCCATGATAGAGATATAATTACAATCTACTTTAAAATATCCAAAGTGTGTCAACAGGCTTGACTTATCAAATTGCATTTTCAAAGCGGTTCTAAATACAGATCTGAAAATGAAATTGCGGCAATAATATTACAGCAAATAATTGTTGATTTTGACATATGCTCTAACTAAATTGAATAAATCATAGGAACTCCTGAATAACCAAAATAGTATAAAACTCGTTAGATGCTCCTTAATGCGCATGATTGGAGTATGATTTACATATGATTTAGCTGAACCAAAGCACTTTATATTAATTTCTGTGTTTGTTTGCATTTGTAATAACTACATTTGAAATAAGTCACATAATACGAGACAGTATAATTTAACACTTTTACAACAAAGCATATGTTACAAAACATTTAAGACACAAAAAGGTCTAATATATACAAACTATTAAAGGTTTTAACATTAGTTAATTCAAAGCAGATATTTTCCTTGTTTTTCTAAGACTATATGAATACAAAAGATTTCGTAATCGAAAAAATTAGTGACAAATAAGTAAGTAAAATTAAAAAAAAAAAATAAGTCAACGTATGTCACTTAAAGAAACATTATCGCTGACCAAGGTTGTACATTCTGAATCGAGTTTTAAACGCGTATATAATTTGACATTGTCGACTGTCCACGGCGAGATATACTTTAAAGTGCGTGAAAAATTGTTCGTTATAAATTCAACTTCACGACTCTGAAACAATACCCTAATTATGTGTAAACATTTTGCAGTATGTCATCGCCACCTGTGTTTGTCGAATGACAAGTGTATAACCTTCTTCCTTAATGAGCAATCAATAAGGAATGTGGAATATAAAAATAGCAGTATGTATTAAAATAATGGTAGGTACTCACTAAAGGTAAGTAATCAAGTTAACTCTTTTATATTATTTACCATGGTTAGCCACCATGGTAACCAAAACTCTTTTTTATTTACAAACTATTATTATTTCCAACATGCCTAAAATTTATCTCAATAAAATCTTCATCCTACAGGTAAACAATATTATTAACTTGAAAATGTTGGAAGAGAAATTACTTTGATCGTTCTGTATGACCAAAGTTTTAATTGCTACAGAATGTCGGTAATGTCGCCACTTCAACTAGTTAATTGTAGAACTTGGTTGCGAAAACAAGATTGTTTTTTTTTTATGAAATAGATAACCGCTACCTGGTGTTTTCAGTAAATACACACTTTAAATTATTCCGGCTTCAACTTGCCCCATTGAATAATAGTGCTCGGATATTCCTAGCTGAATAAACTATTCTACTATTCTATATCTACCAAAATAAGAAAGAAAGAAAGAAAGAAAATTATTTTATTTCTACCAAAACACAACGCACAAAATACAAATAGGTACATAAAAAGGAACACAATAATACAATAAAGAGATAAGTAATGAAATTACATCAACAAAAAATAATAATAAAAAATAAATAAAATGTGCGTCGCGTAGTAGAAATAAGGCCCCGACTCAGTATAAAGTTAAGAGATAGATTAAAATGAACGTGATACCATAAAGTACCTATAATTTAGCTAACAAAACAAAAATGAAAAACTCACCTGAGGTATACTGAAAATAACGCTTAGCACCCAAGCAATAATGACTAGTCTACCACTCCTTGTCGCTGTGGCCATACTCTTCATTGGATACTTCACCGCAAGCCATCTGTCTACACCGATAAGTACTAGAATAAATGTACTCAAGTACAAAGCGAACATCTGGAGAAATTTAAATAATTTGCAAGCGATGTTGCCTGCATACCATTGGACTGTAAATGACCACGCAGCCTCTCCTGCGATACAAAATATAGTAACAAGTAGATCAGCTATACTCAATTGAAAGATTAAACTGTAAATTGCAGTCCATGATGGTCTTGCTCTTCCTCTACTTCTTTTACCTCTGTGTAAGCTTATTATCGTAGCAATATTACCAAAAAATGACAACACAGCCATTGCTGAAAGTACACTCGCTCTAATTAAAGTGCTTTTAGTCAAAACAGGGGCGTGTTCTAAACAAATCACTTGTGTTCCATTGTAAATAAACATGTGATTTGTGATGTCATCCATCTGTGTTTCGTTTATTAACAGTGTATCTAAACACTTTTCTATAGACCATGTGTCATAGCTGTTCAGTATGTTTTCAGCGGTACTAAACTCTCTTCGAAGAGTGAGTTCGCTTGGATAGAACTGGTCATCATATGATGTGGTATTGTTGCCTGCGCTCTCCATGTTTCGTCATACGTGTTTAAAGTTTTCTTTTTCAGGTATCTGAAACAAAATTTAAAAAGAAAATTTAATAATTATTAAAATTGATTACAAGTCAAACATACGGAATGTCAGTGTCTTATAAAAAGTAGTTTCCGGAGCTACGACAATTCGTAGATTTCCGATTCTCTCATTCTTTTTTAATTTACATCATTTCCCATTTCATAAATATTTGTTTTGTAACAATGTCGCTCGTAATTCTATTTGAAAATCTGTCTCCCAAAATTAGGCGTTAAGCCGTAATTGAATATAAGCACATTGTCATCGCATATTCATAAGGAGTTTATCTTCGTGCTACGCACTTATATAAGCATAAACTTGACAAAATAAACCTGATTTGTTGATTTCTCCAATGAATTATTCACAAGTGTTTGTCTATGACTATGAAACTTTAAAATAAGTTATGATTGTTCCTAGTTGTATTATTATTTGTTCAGATAAAATATTATGATAATTTTCAAATTGAGCTATCGCATTGAATCATACAATATCTTCTTATCCTTAAATTTATGTCCATTGAAAGAAAACCTTTGTTACAACAAAAGAGCCTGATATTCTTGCCGTGTCCCGAAAAATCCGATATATCGGACAATAAAAACGGGGATATAAATGGATATTGCAAAAGCCAATCATTCACTAAGACTTTGGAATCAGTCACATGGCTAATATTTTTTCTAGTTTCTTTACTGAAACGTACCTTTATTTGATCCATTTATTTTACCTAAAAGGTATATTGTCAATTCTATCTTTGGTGGTATTTCATTTTCTTTGTTTGTTAACCCAAAGGGATAGAAAAATGTAAAATGAAAAAATCACTAAAAAACTAATGAAATAAAGTTTTTTTTATTCTTTTCCACATAATAAACAAAATAAAATTTCTCTTTTAACTAATAACATTTTAAAATATCATTCTAAATTTTTCATAAAATATTAATATTATCTAACATCAAAACATATGGAAAAATTGGTATATCAGATTATATGTAGAACATCATAAAAATCAACTGAGGAAAAGTTCACCTAGTTGCTTAATCAATTTATTCTTTCACAATTGACTTTAGGTTTTTATAAAAAAACCACTATTCTACTTCATCATCGAAGTGAACCATGCCATTTCTAATTAGTTTTAAAATCTACATTTTCTGAATTATACTTTTCAGGTTAACCAATTTCAGTACGAACACGAGATAACTAAGTTGCTGACCTCGCCCTTTGAAGTACACTTTCTATTCGATAGCTCAATCATTTGTGAGACCATGAGCCGTTTCTGCAACTGGCATCAAAGCATCTAGGGTGCGAAAACCAAACAAAGGGAAAATAGTCGCGTTACCAACATCGAAAGATATAATTTTCTGCTGGCGCGAGGCTTGGAGGATAAACGGATTTCGATCAAAAGGTCACTCAATCTGGCTCATCCAGCACTTATCACAGAAACCTTTTATCGGTACCAATATTTCACACATGGAAGGTGAATCGTAATTGAATTTATACAATTCTGTATGATTATATTAGACAAATTATTGTTTGTTATCAGGAAAAAAATACTAACTAATCTTATAAAATATGCAGCTATTCCATTTCCGTAATGTTTTTAACATGAAATTGTATACTTAGCATAGTATCTAGCCAAATGCAATAGGTCGTTAACCCAATAAACAAATAGTTTGGTGTATTCAGTAAATAAAGCATAGATCTCAAATAGATTTTTCACGTGTCCAGATTTTTGGGAGACGTCCTGACTTTGTAAAGGTCTTTAAACCTGGTGATAAACTTCTTGTTTTATGTTAATGTTGTATTTAAAAGCTTGTAAAATACGAAAATCTTAACATAACATTCATTCATGTGGCAGGTTATTATAGTCTCGTCTCACCTTGCAACGTCATGCACGTTTTAAATACAAGCAACCTATAAAACTGCGTTTCCATACATTAATGGTATTACTGATTGAAATGAGTAATGGTAACGTAAACGTTAAAGTCATTCATCATTCATACATAAATAATGATATATAAAACCCTTTACAATACACAAAATAAATTCATTATATTCATGCTGAATCCGATTTATATGGGTTTGCGCTTGACCGCAATCCCGCCTGATGGTAAGCGAAGATGTAGTTTAGGGTGGACCGCGCTCAACTAAAGATACTAAAGATAATATAGGTATAGAAAATTTCCTTCCTTGACGCTTCCGCTGCAGCCAAACATCGGTAAGTAATAGCAGGCTGGCAAACGTTTCCTCTTTGAACAGTCAAATTAAAATGTTGGTAGGAAAAACCTGCACCCATCCGTGTTTCGAGACTTCGACGAGTTTTGACGATAAAAAAGTACAAATGTGTAACAAATACCCTGTAAAGATACATGCTTCCTTCATGCATACCGTTATTTTAGTGGAGCGCAATGTGTCCTGCTATCCCAGCAGGACATAAAGCAAAATAGCAAAGCTGAGTTACTCTATATTGTCTCTTCTCTGCTTAAGCAGAAATGCACTTTTGTGACTCTCTTTCAAACTTCATTAAAAAAAAACAAGACTTGAAAGAAGTAAAATAGTTGATAGTGGACGAGTTTATTACCAGATAGTTCGGTTCACTCCAGTCCTTTATTGCGTTGTCCAAGATTTGTTAGACGCTACGCGCGTTCTTTTACTTTTTTGTAGGGCAATTTAAACTGCAATGAAGATAGGTACCTAGGTAGACCTATTCTAGGATGATCTAGCCTTTATTTGTTTTTTTTTACGAAGTAACAGTAAACTTGATGGTTCATTAAACTGGATTATATTTGTCTGGGATTTCATGTGTCACCGGGATTAACAGTATCTAATAATATGTTATTCCAGGTGATGATCTACCTGCAGAGCAAATTAACATCAGGTCGGTTGTACCGTTGAAGTGTCAAGGGGTAACAAACGAACAAAATCACTTTAGATTTTATCATAGTAATACCTGGTCAGTAAGGTAAAAGTAAAGATAAGGTAAGTATAAAAAGGTCTTAACCCTCCAAGTCGTTAGTGATGATTATGTTTGTAATGCCTTTGATTGACTTATGTAAACTCATTTGCACCCCCGTTTTCATTTGTTGTTGTTCCCTTGTATGTGTAATGGTGTTCATAGAAGACTTTTGACAAATATTTTTGTGATGCAGCAAACTCGATACAATATTATTTTACATAACATATTGAACTATGTATATCATTATCTTCATTCAAGAACTAATAATAATTAATTAAAAGTACTTCCATCGAATTGAGTTGATTAGTACTTAATCTTCGCGCCATATCTCTTAAATATGCAAATTTAAGGGTCGGCAACTCGCGAGTGAACCCTGGTGTTGCAAGTGTCCATAGGCTACGGTAACCACTTACCACCAAGCGGGCCGTATGCTTGTTTGCCACCTTAGTGGTATAGAAAAAAAATGCAAAGTGCGACAAAGTAATTAATCGATTTAATTGCAACAATGTAGAATTCGGAAAACGTTTGTGTGATATATCTCAACTATCACCAGAAATTTAATTTCTGATTGATAGTTCAAGTCTCCTTAGACTTGGCACGAAATCGCAGTAAGGAAAAGGTTCCTTACTGCGATTTCTTTATTATTATAGTTAATGTTGTGTGACTTGGCCGTTGAAGGGTACACAAGGGTATAAAACTAGGTACTCCATGACACCATTGCACCAATCTGTCGCCAGAACCGCTACCCATTGACGATGGAAAATTGCCACTTGGAAAACGTTGATTCAATAACCAGTCAATACAGTCAGGCTGTATTAGAGATATCTCTAATACAGCTGAGACCAGCTGAGGGTTCTTCATCAAATACTTCAGAACTTCGATTTTTGACATTAAATGAACCAAGTTGAATATTTTTTGTAAAGGCGTTATGTCGATCTCTAATAGTTTGGTTGGGCTCTTGTGTTTTCTAATCAGTGTCACCAGATACTCCAGATCTTCGATTATCCTAGTTTTTATAGTTTTCCCTTTATGTGGCCATTAAAACCTAACTCTGTACCATATTTCAGCTCTCTGAGTTTATGGGAAGTACTAGTTCTATTTTGATGATCATGAGTGAGTGAGTGAGTGTCATAAATGCGAAACTTTGCTTTCGCTTAACATCGGAACTAAATGACCTACAGACTTGAAATTTTGGATTTTAAGTATGTGATTATAGCTTACTGGACGACGAAAATTTCTGCGTCCTGGTCTTATCCAGAGGTTCTCAAATAGGGGCCTGAAAATGCGGCGAAATGGTTCCAGTAAATGATGGTACGGCAGTGTTTGCTTCGCGCTCGACTCGGCGGGGGCACTGCCGTGCCCCCCGATATTAGTTAGGATGGGCTTGCGCTTGAGAACAATCCCACCTGATGGTTAGCAATGATGTAGTCTAGGGTGGGCCACGCGTGTCCATAAGATGCGTGTTCCCTCTGGCCGTGAATAAACCAGGAGAGCATTCCAAAGCTTGACTGTGCGTATAAGGAATGAGGAATGAATCGCTTGGTATGGAAAGAAGGAATTTCCACGACAAAGTGGTAGTAAATGAATCTTAAAAACATCACGCTCTTTACTCCCAAATAAGGCATCTATAATGTTCATTCGCAATAAAACGGTCAATTATAACAGACTACTCTCTCGGTAACAAAAATTAACTTAGCCAATGAAATACAGAACGACCATAACATGTTCAGATCCCTTAATTGTACTAAATGTAGGAAGGAAATTATAAAATAAATAAATTTGTAACTCAATACTTAATTACTTTTAAATTGAGTGTTGTCTCTTGAATTTTCTTAAGTAAACATAATTTATCACATCGCATTAACAGATAAAAACAGCCACATTGTACGTTTGTCAGTTACTGTAAGTGGAAATTTGCATGTCTGGGACGCGATTCGAAATATGAGCCATATTTCGAATATGGAGCCATTCATCATGATGGACAAGATAAACAAAAAACTACGAGTTTGTTGCAGGAATTATTTAGATGAAAATTATACCGCTAAGAAAACCCCATTTGCTGTGGCTTCATAATTCCAGAACACGTTCCTGAACAACAGTAAAAGCATTGCAATCCTTGGCGTCGACATTTCTAGCGACGTTTTGTTCCGAAGTCACTTAGAAGATAAGGTTAAGCTGGCATCCAAAAAGCTCGGAGTGCTCAACTGAGCAAGGCAGTACTTCAGATCGGGAGAAAGGCTGCAACTTTACAAGTCGCAAGTCTGGCCTCATGTGGAGTACTGCTGTCATCTATGGGCGGGGGCTTCTGGCTACCAGCTTGACCCTTAATACTCGGTTCAGCGACGTGCCATCAGAATTTTCAAATATCCCGAGTCCCGAGCTCACAGGCGGTCTCTCAGTCTGAGGAGAGACTTTGCCTCTTTGTGTGTGTTCTACTGCTTGTACAACGGACAGTGTTCTGTAGAATTGTTTAAGCTGATGCCAACGACTACCTTCCACCATCGCAACTCTCGCCATCGAACGGGGGGACTCCCCGTTCGATGACGAGAGTTGCACACACATTGAAACCAGAATTGTATCGAACTGTACGGGCTCAAAGGAGCTTCCTTCCGCGGACGCTCAGACTGTGGAATGAGCTCCCCGCCGTGGTTTTCCCGATGAGTACAGCATGAGGTTCTTCAAAAGGAGTGTGAAGAGATTTCTGCAGGGCCGGCAACGCGCGCGTGATACCCCTGGTGTTGCGGGCGTCCATAGGCTAAGGTAACCGCTTACCATCAGGCGGGCCGTATGCTCGTTTGCCACATAAGTGTACACACACAGTACCTAACATCTGGAAGTTGACTGGTGGTTGGTAAATGTTACAATATATTTACCAAACATCTTTTTTAATTATTAAGCTTTTTGAATTTGCCATTTTGTTTAAAATATATTTGCTTACATTTATTGTTAAAACGTTATAACATTATTATATTGTGCCCTTTTTAATACAATTATTTTAAATCCAAATACCTACAGACGATCAACATATACCGTTCGTGTTTGAAATTTGTATTTTTAATCTCTTTAAACTTAAATAAATTGTTCAACAGAGAATGATTTTGTTTGTTCCGAAACCGTAACCATAATCCTGTAATTATAAAGTATCGTAGGATCGTGTTTACACATATAGATACAAGTTTTATAGACAGAGTTTTAATGGTAATAAAAGTGTACGAATTGAATTTGTTAATTCAAACAAAATTATTTTAAAAAAACGCCCAAGTGCGAGTCCGAGCCCCGAGGGTTCCGTACAAACTTATAGGTATATCATCATGTCAGCCCATGGATGTCCACTGCTGAACATAGGCCTCCACCATTGTTTTCTACTTCAAACGGTTCTGGACCGCTTGCATCCAGCGGCGCCCAGCGATTCTGACCAGGTCGTCGGTCCACCTGGTGGGAGGTCGTCCCGTTCGGCGCTTTCCAGTACGTGGTCGCCACTCAAAAACCTTTTTTCCCCATCGGTTATCGGCTCTTCGAGCAACGTGGCCTGCCCATTGCCACTTCAGCTTACTAACTCTATGAGCTATGTCTTGTCGTTTTCGTTCTCCTACGAATGTTCTCATTTCGGATCCTGTCACGTAGACAAATTCCGAGCATAGCACGTTCCATAGCTCGCTGAGTGACTCTGAGCTTATTTATACGGCCAGCGTGTAGGTATGTAAACAGTTCGTTCATCACGGGAATCGAGTCTTGAAGATTTTTCCCCTTTTTTCCCATTATATTTTTTTGTGATGTTACTACAAAATTACGGTTTTCGGATTTATTCCTTTACTTGTGCTACATGACCATGCTTCTTGTCAAATTTCATAATTCTAGGTCAACGGGAAATTCTAGGATTCCCTATAGGTTTTATTCCCTTGCGATTCTCAAAATATGTGGCCGAATCCTTTTTTTTGCGTTGACTTAGAAGTTTATTTTTTCAATGCTGCATGGGTTTGCAGATCTGAGTATTTGATATTATTTTCAGCTTTATACCTCCAAGCGTTCCTAATAAAATGGGTCTTGACAAACGGACAGACAGACTGACAACAAAGTGATCCCATAAGAGCCCCGTATTTTTTCTTTTGAGGTACGGAACCCTAAAAACGATCCAATCGTGTAAGAAACAGAAAATGGAATGTAATTTCAATAATAACCAATACTACCATTACTGGATATTAGATCCCAACATGACATCCGGTATTGTTGTCGCACATCAAACCTCTAATATAATACAATTATTATGATACGATGCCTGACGGCGTTTCTACTGATGTGCTACCTTCGACGCTTATTAGTGGCTTAACGAGTTCCCTGAATTTGAAAGCTATCTTATTGTTATAAATAGCGAGCTGTTCCCCGCGGCTTAGCCCGCGGGATAAATGTCCCTGTGTCCTTCTCCATACCATAGACTATCTGCATGCCAAAGTTGAAACGATTTTTAATATAAATAAGAACTCTTAGAAAATACACATGTGAAACGAATAAGCTATATTTTGATAACAATCTTAACTAGCGTGCATTGAACTGTACTTCCAAGCTTCGAAATTTAGTATAACCAGTCTACACTCACTTATACTACGATATTATCAATATGAATGGCATGTGTGTAATTACATACATTCTAAGTAGGTAGCTATTAGGTATATGCATTTAAATTACCTGCTACCACTACGACCACTGATTGTATATAAGTACATCCTACTAAATCATTGGTTGTTGATGTACTGAATACAGTAATACATACAACATAAAACTATTCTCTTATCAAAATTGAAATTACACGATCGAAATACTTTACACACAAAATATTTCTACTCTCACTTTTCTAAGGTCCGTCAACCCCGGATATCGCTTTTGCCGGTTTGGACCATTTGGTTTTTTTGATCTCTCAATAATTCTCACGGTGTAAAATATCAATGAACCCGAATATGAGAATGAATGTGTTGGCTTCATGTTTATTTGGTTCGTCTTTCCCATAAATAGCTTCGGGCGAGTTAGGTCTTTGAACTTCACTCTAAACTAGGACAGTTAGAGAGGTAGAGCATAGCGTTTATTCGCTCAAAGAGCAGCTCGTCTGGGGAAGTACCTCCACCTTACAGAATACCGCAGCCAAATAACTTTATGTCGTGTAAAGTTGTGTTCCTGCGCGTGAGTAAGGTCGCCAGAGCTCATAGGGGAGGAGTGAAAGGTCGGTAACGCGTGAGCGATGCTTCTTGTGTTGCAAGCGTCCATATCGCTACGGTAACCGCTTACCATCAGGCGGACCGTTTGTTTGTTTACCGACTTAGTTGTATCAAAATTAATTTTAGTTACAATTATTATGTTTATGATATGTACAAAATATTCAACAGAAGCATTAAGTAAAATTCCACGAAAATGTTACGGAAAATAAATGACTTTAACATGGTGGCATAATGACAACTTATACGCCTTTCTTGAAATCGTAATTTCGACAAGGACAATCGTCTGAACAAACTATTATGTTCATGCAAACTGTATCAATAGCGTGAAGACAAAACGAACTAGGTTGCATGATATTTTTGCATATTTTTTAGATGTTTAAAAGTAAAACATATTGTTTGACGAATATTCAAACAATATTCTTTCTAATTTTTAGATGTAAATAAATGATCTCGTGACTATTTATAAAATGATTCAGGGTGTGTACTTATATTTATTTATTTACTCATTTTTGTCACATTATTACTTATTCTAGGTACATAAAACCTCAGAGTATATAAATACTACGTACAAATAAAACGGTAGAGACTACATGTGCAAAATTTTAAAGCGGACACCACATTTACTTACTAAAATAAAGTCTAATCCTAACTAATATTTTCCGCACCAACGTGTCCAGTCCGTATTACGAGAGTTTAAAGTGGAGACTATCCTCCATGTGCATGCGCTTAGTTCTGGCGATCTTTGGTTACATAGCCAGAAAGTCTGGAGACAATCTCGAGCAGCTGATGGTGACCAGGAAGGTTGACGCAAACGCCCAAGAGGGCGCAGCCCAATCAGATGGTCGGACCAGATACGCACATCCCTGGATACGAACTTCCACGACGCTCTTCACGCCGCCAAGGACAGACTCAACTGGCGCGACATTATAAGAAATAAAATGAGTTCACGGGGAATCACGCCCCTCAGACATGAGGATACACGACGCCAGGAGGAGGAGGAACTAATATTATAAATGCGAAAGTGTGTTTGTTTGTTTTGTTTGTGACGCCTTCACGCCTCAACTACTGAAATTTCATCATGACATTGGCATGCAGATAGCCTATAATATGGAGAAGGACATAGGCTACTTTTTCCGGGAATCCGGGAGTTTATCGTTCCCGGGAACGCGGGTGAAACCGCGTGGGATAGCTAGTATGTAAATAAATTCTAGTTCTTATAATCTATAAATATTATTATATTAAATAAACTCCCTTGTGCTTGTATCTCTAATGTGGTAAAAAGAGTTATCTTAGTTTTAGACTTAACTTTTACAGTAATACGTATAACGAAACCGAGCATTTTGGACGCCTTTTCGTAGCTACGTCGATATGGGGTATAAACGTTTGGGTAATTTTATATCAAAGTTCAATGCCGTATATTTTATTAGCGTCATGTAAATCAATTTATTCACAGTATGTCTAAATATTGTTACAATATACAAAATAGCAGCAATTAAGTTATTTTAATTTTCAACATTGAAGTTTTTCTTTTATGAAAACTAATAGTTGTAGTTGTAGTAGCTTTTCCAATAATTGATAATCCTTTAATTTTATTTTTTTGCAAACATCATTAAAACTTACGAAATCAATGTAGTTTAGTGTATAACTTCATTCATATCTTAAATGTGTGTTATGGGTGTAATAATAATAAACATATAGTAGTAACGAAAAAAAAATATAGTGTGTCTCGAAGTTCGTCAGGCTTCGGTCAAATCAAAAATAATGGTAGAGTAACAACATAGAAATAGTATAAATACATCAACACGCTAACAGTAACTTAATAAAGGTGAACGCACACTTATCCGAGCCGAACGCGACGAACGCATAAAAACGAAACGAATTTTAGAATTCTGTAAAGCTCGCACTCTTGCCCGAGTCGAATAGTCCGAATATGTAAGAACCCCAGAAATCTTAGACGAATTCAGACTCGGTACGGCTTATGCGGTGTCGATTCGACCGATGCGCTCGCATCGCATCGCATTCTATCAGTTGCGTAGCAACACGCCAGTTGTTTATAAATATTGTACGACAGGCGTAAAGGCACGGTACATATACACGGTGATATATGTACTGTGGTAAAGGAAATAGAAATGATTTCTTCGGCGCGGTCGATTCGGATATGTATGCGAGCCCTCCTTGACTTCGATTCGTTCACCGCGTTCGGCTCTGATAAGTGTGCGTCCACCTTAAATAGGAAATAAGTTAAGAGGATTTAGTCTAAATAAATATCATGAATTATGATAACAATAATTTTCTACTATATATATTTTATAGAATGGATATCATTACATTTATCATTTGGTACGGAATTTATACTACACTGTGAAAATGACCTGATTTTTTATATGTCAATACTTTCATAGCGTGCGGGCAGATAAAGTAGATTCAACATGTGGGCTTAGTCTGAGTGGTATGTTAATCATTATTGTGATTATTAATTTTGACTTCATTGCCACACAAATATTTAGTACAAGAAAAAATGTTTATTATGTACATTTAACTATTACTCTAATTATACCGGTTTAAAATATTAGTGAAAAAGTTTAATTGCTGGCATGCTATGCTTCTACCTCTCAAACTAAACTTTTTTTTTTTATCTCGTGGACCACATTTTGATTTTCATTTATTTTAATATTGATGCAAGGAACTCACCGAAGTAACTTTCACTTCTGGGCAGCATTTTGCCCAAACCCTGTCAATCTCTTTTATCTTTCCACTTTTTCAATATGGGTGTGTACGTGTAGTAAGAAACTAAAAGTTATTATTATGATTTATGTCCATGTTTGGCCCAATCGCCTTAACAAACTGTACATTTCCCTTCCCAATAACTCCGGGGACAGTACCTAAGCTAAAGTAGTAATGGACAGGTTCAACGAGGGGGAAGAAAATTATAGGATTTGTTTCTGAAACATGAAACACGAAAATTCGTTCTTCATTTTGAAATAACCAATAGAATTTCAGCAAAACTGTCGGGAGTGAATTTTATGCAATTATATTCGATAATACTTCAAAACGAAGCACAATAGGTATATCGTGTTTAATTTTTACCAGCCATTTTATATATTTTATTTGACTTTTTTATACAATGAAGTCAGTAAACACGCGGCTCGACAGGTGGTAATTGGTAACCTTAGCCATATGGATTTTGCAACACACGGTATTGACTCTTGCCCTACCCAATGAGCTCTGGTGACCATACTAACGCAAAGGAATACAGCAGAAAGTTATTTGGCTGCGGTATTCTGTATGGTGGAGGTCCTTCCCCAGTCGAGCTGCTCTTTGAGCGAAATAACGCTATGCTCTACTTCTCTTGAACTAAGTAACAATTTATTGATACGGAAATATAAATATATTTGTATTAATAAGAAAAGGTTTAATCAAGTAATCAATTATAATATACTAGCGGCCCGGTACGTCCTTCGCTCCGTATAAAGTGAAATAATAAAAATGTAATAAATGAAGAACCGCTTGACCGATTTTGTGCAAACTTCACATAAACCATCTACTAAATAGTCCGAACAAAGCCTAAACATTTGGTTTGGATAGGTGAGCCCGTTCTTGAGTTATAAAATTACAACGAAAAGTGGCATTGATTTTTATATATATAGATGTAACAAATAATAGCCAAAATATGTTTTCCGAATATGGATAAAATATAGAGAGTTTATGATTAATTGAAGACACTAAGAAGTAATCAAATCCTGATCTGACAATAGGACCAAACGGGAAGTGTACAGTCGAGGACATAAATATGTATACAATTAGTAAAATTCAACAACGGTTTCCTCTTAAACTACTGATTGAAATTATGAGATATTATAAAGGCAGAATCTTCTAGCATATACTATTATGATTTGTATAATAGCTTAACACTTAAATGTTAAACATACGAGAAAATAGCTTTTGAATTTCAAAAAGTGTATACATATTTATGTCCTCGACTGTACCCTTTCAAATAAAAAAAGAATTTTCCAAATCGGTCAAGAAAATGACGGACTAATGAGGTAACAAACATTTACAGGTAAAAATACATCCGAATTCAGAACCTCCTCCTTTTTTTGAGTCGGTTAAAAAAAGCCATGGAACTTAGAACTATTATACTAACTAATTCATTAAAAATATACTAATAATATAAAGAGGTTAAGTTTTTAATTTTGGATGTAGGAAGTAATCTCCGGCACGAATGATCCAATTCTAAAATATATTTCACTAATAGGAAGCTAAATATCCACAAGTGATATTGATTACTTTTCATCGCGAGAACGCGGGTGAAACCGCGAAGGATGGTGAATATGGTATATATAAAATATTTCCACATTCTTACACCCATATTTATCGAAAAAATAAATGTTAATATCAATTTAATATGAACTGAAAATCCTGTAATCCTATTTGCAAGCTAAAACAATAATATTTAAAATTTTTGACAGACTGCTTTAAAGAACACCTGCTAACCATATAATAAGAGTAAAAATTATAGAACTCCAATAAATCAAGCTTTTATTTAAAGGGACAACTTTCTTTGAAAAAAAAAATAACATAGCTTAAAAATGGCCACCTAATCTAGGCCAACTTTTGGAAAAGATATGGAGACGTCATCTTCTTCACTTGGCTGCAAATGAAGAAGTGATTTCATCCCTCATCAAGCCAGTTTATGAGGTTTAACTATTTCAACAGTTTCTCTTTCAGAAGCTCAATCAAATGCTTCTTTTTCTTAGTCAAGCAATTGCAGTATAACCCTGCACAGGTCGCGCGGATTACAATAGTAATCCACTATTAACTATTTCCAAATTTCCAAGTAAACACTCGTGCGAATTTGACGCTTTTGGTACTTAAAGTTGAATAGTTGGTGGACGCGAGCAGCCCAGCATCGATTTCTCCTAACTCAGTGGGTCCGCAAAGTTCATGGACTACTATTGTATTCCTCGCGATTCATTACGTGAGTATTTTGGACATTACTTATCCTTGTGTTTTTAGCTGCTATTATTAATTATTTTCACACGCACATATTTATTAATTGTTTTTGAACATTTATTTAAGAATACTTATTAAATCTGCTTCCGTTTTCTGAAAATCTATGTAACATTTCAGAAAAATCATGAATGAAAGAAAAATTACTCAAATTGAAGCATTAAAGCATGGTTCCTCAAGATCCAGAAGAGCATTTTCGCAAATTGGCAAAGTGGGTCGGTCGCTGCTACGACTACGGAAGATCGCGCAATAAGAACACTCGCCGATCATGCACAGCATGCAGCTAATTTGTCCGGAATAGTAAAAAAATGCCTCGATGGCAGAAAAATAAATACATTTTAACTAATATTTTAAAGTATTTTTATTAATTGAAATTCGACTACAATAGTTATCCGCGCGTTACGTGATTTTATGACGCGCGCATTGTGCAGGGTTAAATATGATTTTCTTGAATTTGACGAGAAAAAAACAACAACAGAAATACGAATGTTTAAATACCCTCGGGGATCGTCAGACCCTACGCGAGTAATTAAGGGTTAAAATCATTTAATTCATTTATAAGATTGTGGGAATTGACAAAAAGAGCCTAAAGCAATAATTGTTCATGCTTCATATAGATTTCATAATCTCTATATATAATACTAGCTGCCCGGCGCGACTTCGTTCGCGTGGTGCTACCCTACCCTATGGTGCTACCCTACCCTACCCAACCCCACCCTACCCTACCCTACCCTGACAGCAAAATCCCCATTAACAAAATGATCCGCCATTTATTGAATTCATTTGTTACAAAAAATGTGATAAATGAAGAACTGCTCGACCGATTTTGTGCAAACTTCACATAAACCATCTACTAAATAGTCCGAACAAAGCCTAAACATTTGGTTTGGATAGGTGAGCCCGTTCTTGAGTTAGGTATAAAATTACAACGAAAAGTGTCATTGATTTTTATATATATAGATAGATTAAAAGAAACAAAAAACCCAACTGCGTAAAACAAACATAACTGAAAAGTGAAAAATAAGCTATTTAATCTATATAATTTTGAATATAACTTGAATTTTATAAGGTATTGCAGTCGCTATGAAAATTTGTCTTTGGGAAAGTGTTTGTTGTTATAAATCATGTTACCAGTCACCCTATAGGATGTTTTTTTGGTCGACAATAAGCGACACAGGGGCGGTAGTACAAAAAACATATATTCCAAAAATTGATTTAATTCCATTAAAAACTGTAAATGCATTAAATACCTTACTCAATTTCAACTTAAATCTTGGCGGTAGTTCCTTCACAGAATAAAATTAATAATACCGAAATATATTGTAAGCAGTATGGTACAGTTCACAATTTATAGACAGCTTATAATCTCGCTATATAGATTATAAACTAACGGTGTTCACAAAATTACGGTGACATATATATAGATTAAGAAGTATTTTAAATGATGGTAAAGTATAATGTCAAAGTAAATAAAGGGGAGAGACCAAGCTTCATACAACCGCGCCACGTTAGGTACACAACTACAAGCTTGAGGCGCGTGTGTGCGTGAGCACTCGCGCATCGTGTTTGTTTACGTTTAGCAACAGACGTTTAGATTAATAGAATTTTAATATGAAAATGTGTAAATATGGTTTACTGTACTGAGTCTATGAACAATAATAGAATTAAATAAGTTTTCTTTTAGTATCTTGCATATAATAGGTTGGTAGGTAGGTATTAGCTTTCTGGTAAATTGTTTTTATGTTGTCTCGTTACTCGTGGAGTAATGGCATGATTGGTGTTTATGATTTCAATTTACGTAGGTGTACCTACCTACCTAGGTATCCCATTTAACGAGCATGTATTTTTTGAGATCACGAAAACTGCTTTAACGATTTCGATGAAATTTGCTGCATGGGGGTTTTTGGGGGCGAAAAAGTGATCTAGGTAGAATTCATCTCTGGGACAAAGCTATCTGCTGTTTGCGAGCAAATCTTAGTCACCCAGGTATGGTCAACGACAAAACTAGATTTGCATTTTACTACCCTTTTCTAACCTTGACGTTTCAAAATTTTTTCAGGATAATTATTTAAATAATTTAATATTAATATAATTCGTTTTGTTTCAGATCTGCGGCCGGCGTGCGCTGCCCATATCCAGCCGGGAGGTGATCTGCCGCCTCCAGCGCTGCATCCCTTCCTGCTCGGCTCTGGGCAGTCTTCACCATCCGAAGATCGTAGGATTGTATAGTTTTTGTGTTTGTGTAAAATCTATATGCTCCCTTTGGGCATACGTATTGGCCCTGGTACCAGTTCGGACGCACAACCATGTAGCCAGGTCAGTGACGCATCGCGAGAAAACTTATTAAAATGTGAGTAGTGTTCGGAACCTCGTTATTTTCGTGGCAACCGCGGTTTAAAAATTCATGTCGGAAAGGTGCACAAACCTAATCCGAACCTAATCAATCAAACCAGCTCCACAAATTCAGACTTATATATTTCGGCTCCAAATTCTTCCTCTACTAACCTCCCGTTTTGGCAACAAATTTGTTCGCTAAAGAATAACGTTCCGTTATTAAAGCGAATCCCACGCGGAGCACGTATCTGCGTGGCTACAGCTTTATGTGTATGTATAGACAAAATTCTTAGTATAAATTCACTAAGAGCTTGGGAAGACCTGCTCACATTTGCATACAGAGTGCTGCATGTCCCTAGTCACCAAAAAAATGAGATTTCTCTCACCCAAAAAATTAAAAATAACTAATGTTAGACCGTATAACATTAAGTCTGTGTATTTGTCTTCGTCTTGGTTGCAGGACCAATCAGCCTCATCGCTGCCGCTGCGGAGACCTCGTCAATGAGCTCGGCCACCATGGACTTTCGTGCTCCCTAAGTGCTGGTCGAATATCACGGCACTCGGCTATTAATGACATTATCCGCAGGGCTCTTGTTGTCGCTAACGTGCCTTCCGTACTGGAACCAGTCGGTATTGCGCGGGGCGATGGCAAGAGACCGGATGGTATGTCTTTGATCCCTTGGAGTGTCGGCAAGTCGCTGGTGTGGGATGCCACATGTGTCGATACACTCGCGCCATCTCACTTACCGGCTACTTGTAAAGCTGCAGGGGCAGCGGCGGCCAGTGCGGAAAATTCAAAATTCAAAAAATATGCATCGATTGGACCCAATTATATTTTTATGCCTTTTGCGGTCGAGACCTTGGGACCATGGGGGTCAGAAGCTCGCCGTTTTGCTCGCACCTTGTCTTCAAAATTGATCGAGACCTCCGGAGACCAGCGGGCGGGGAGCTTTTTCCGCCAACGCGTCAGCTTGGCTATCCAAAGAGGAAACGCTGCCAGCCTTCTGGGAACCTTGCCGTTAATCGGAAGCAGCGGCAGGCTTGAGGAAATTTTCTATATATAGATTATATTTTGTAAATATAGATTGTATTTTGTACATATTTGTTGTTAATTAATCTGTAATAATGTAATATGTAAATAGAAGTATTCTATCATCAGGAAAAAGCTGATAGGTAAACATTTTTATTTATTTAATGTTTGTAATGTAATTCTCCTGTGCTAACCCTACCAAAATAGGTACAATTTTTGAACGCTCCTTAGAAGCTTGTACTCTGGTCCCTTCAATCCTCTGTGATAAAGGGCTGCATTTTTACCCGACTGACCCGGAAGGAGGGTTATGTTTTTCGAGTGTATGTATGTATGTATGTATGTATGTATGTATGTATGTATGTATGTATGTCTATTTCTTTGGCACGCTCTACAGCCTAAACGGCTCGATGGAATTTAACTTATGAGGTGTCGTTAGATTCGTCTTAACTGTGGGAGTGTCATAGGGTATATTATTTTTATGTGGCGTCTACGAATAAAAAAAGAGGGGGGGTATTAAAAACAAAAATGTCGTTATTATAACAATATGGGTATCAAATGAAAGCTTGTAAATAGCCCATTCCGAATATGTATATATTATAATACTTTTATGCTACCATTTTGAAGTAAACTGCAAAAAAACACGTTTAATGCAGTTACCGTACGTAACTCACAGAATTGCGATGGTTAGCTTTACTTTACCGTACCGCTCATTTACTTACGAATGCATACAACTCATTCATTAATAAAACTAAAAAGTCTGAAATAAATTAAATTATTAAAAGAAACAAAAAACCCGACTGCGTAAAACAAAAATTAACTGAAAAGAGAAAAACAAGCTCTTTCATCGATATAATTTTGAATATAACTTGAATTTTATAAGGTATTTCAGTCGGGGATAAACAGATATTACAAAAAAAATACTTACCTAGGTTATTGGTTTGTCCCCACTGCAATACCTTATAAAATTCAAGTTATATTCAAAATTATATCGATGAAAGAGCTTGTTTTTCTCTTTTCAGTTAATTTTTGTTTTACGCAGTCGGGTTTTTTGTTTCTTTTAATAATTTATATATCATGCAAATGTATTACATGGAATATATATTTCTGATAATATATTTCTTTAGGTTTTACAACTTATTCTAACAGCAAATAAACTTCACTAGGCGAAGTGAACTTATCAATATTTCAACTTCTATCTGAAATAAGAGATCCCAATGGATAGAGCGGATAATTACGCACAAAATCAATAGTTACTTTCGTGAACAGACTGGATTCCAGAAAGATTTATATTAAGTCAATTGGAGTTATAGTACCTAGATGTTATTTATTATCAAAACAGTAGAAACCTTTAGACCGCTCAGTAATCATGTTGTGGTAACAATGCTGATTTTCAGCGGTAACCTTAGTTGACGTAAGCGAATACTTAATTAAGTAGTAATAAAGAAGAAAGTATATCTATAATTCTGACATGATATTGAAATAATATAATTAACAATCTCGCATGAAATAATTGGAAACAATGTTGTTAACCAGACAGTTAGGCACACTGACAAATAACCAAATGAAAATACCAACATCTGACGTCTTTTAAAGAAACCATTGTTCTTGTAAAGACATTATTTCTCTTCGGAACACCATACTTCAAAAATAGCTTTGCATAACGATTTATCATCAAAGTATCTTCAAAGAAAGTTACCATATACGAGCTCTCTAAAATTTATGTATTTACTAGCTGCCCGGTACGTGCTTCGCTACGTATAAAGTGAAATAATAAAAATGTGATAAATGAAGAACCGCTGGACCGATTTTGTGCAAACTTCACATAAACCATCTACTAAATTACAATTACATTTTTGTTTAGTTTTTTTATTTTTTGTTCTGCTTTTTAATTTTATTTTTTATATTTTGTCCTATCATTAATGTAATGTTGTGTGTTGTCCTGAATTAAATCATTTTTCTTTCTTTATTTTTCTTTAAATAGTCCGAACAAAGCCTAAACATTTGGTTTGGATAGGTGAGCCCGTTCTTGAGTTATAAAATTACAACGAAAAGTGGCATTGATTTTTATATACATAGATATTATTATAGCAGCTTCTATTTCCCCAAAGATAAATACAAGACTACCTCTAACAAACGATATCACCGCGAAATTGAATGATTCTTAAGATTTATTCACTTTTGAAGCATGGTACGAAAAACTTACTTAACTGACGCCCTTGAAATGTGGTGCTGGAGGCGCTTGCTCAGGATAAAATGGACTGCTCACCGCACTAACGTTTCCATCCTGAAAGAGCTTCGCGTCAAACAAAACCTTTCGTCGATTGTGCAAGTGCGAATTCTTAAGATGTTTGGACATATCAACCGCAACGAAAGCTCATTGGAACGATTAGTGGTACAAGGAAGAGTAGAAGGTCAACGTTCCCGCGGCCGATCACCCACAAGATGGACAGATCTCATAAAATCATCAACAAGTTGTTCCCTCAGTGAATGTACACGCAGTGCCGCGTATAGAGAAAGATGGAGAAGTCTCGCAAAAGCCGCAACAAACTCATCAGACGACTCATCCATAACCACGACCACTCCGCCAAGAGTGTACGACTGAGAAGAAGACGAAAAACTATTGTATGCATATAATATCTTTAAAGTATCGGTCACTCTATATACTAAAATCATCATCATCATCACAAATTAGGGTGAAAGGGAATGGACAGATACTCCACAACGCGTGCCCACTGCGGATCGGTGGAAGTAGGCTAGTGGTCAACCTACTGTTGGAGTTTTCAAGCCGCCTAGTAGACCTCCAACTTGCTTAACGACTATTTACGGGCGTTCCGAAGCACGGAAATGCTCATTTGAAATACCACTAAGCGGTCACCCATCCAGGTAACGCGGAAACCGCGGGGTAAGCAGGTCAATAATATAATTAAAATAAGTTACTTTAGTAACTTATTTCAATTATATTATTGACCTGCTAATAACCATACCATTATGTTAATACCATTTTGGTTTAAAAGTTGGAAGAAGCGGACATTCTAAGTATAGCTCCTTAACAAATTACTTGGTCGGTGAATAGGGTGAGATTACAGTAGATGATAAATCTGTCAGATTTATTTTTGACGAAGGCGTACCAAATGTTGCTTGAAGAATTGTAAAGGTGACCGCATACTTCTAGATTCGTTTTAATGGACAAGGCACTTAAATATATTGGATGTGGAAGTAAGAAATATCTATTTCAGATTATATAGAAGAGAATATTACTGAAACAGTGGTAGGTACAGTCGAGGACATAAATATGTATACACTTAGTGAAATTCAACAACGGTTTCCTCTTAAACTACTGATTGAAATTATGAGATATTATAAAGGCAGAATCTTCTAACATATACTATTATGATTTGTGTAATAGTTTAACAATTAAATGTTAAACATGCGAGAAAATCGCTATTGAATTTCAAAAAGTGTATACATATTTAAGTCCTCGACTGTACATAACATGACTCTCAACTGGATTGGACATTGATACACATTTACTTATGTCAGCATTAAATTGTTTTTGCATACACACTTGTATGTACCTACTATAGTAATTCTTTTCTAAAATGAATCAACTTGTATTACTTTGTAGTCATTCCTTTTTGTAACGAAATTTTTTTTTAAAGAAAATTCGTTAGCGTATTGAAATCCTAAGTCTATGGAATACCATGTCAAAGTGTTTTGTGTGACAGGGCGGCATACGCAAGTAAAAGTTATAAATCAATGTTCTGTTCTTAGTTTATGTTACAATAGAACTAGCAGTAATTCTAACAACACAATGTAAATATACATTAATATAAATATCAATACTCAAGTTGGTATAGCTATAGCTCTTGGCCAAAATCCAGAGTAATAAATACTAAACCGACAGTCGTAACATATACAACATTTCATTTCTCTCATCGGAACCACTGTTTTACTAAACAGACCAACAAATAAACAAACCCATTAACTTTCCAATTTATATCTTATTAGGAGTAAAAGTTTATTTCTATTGTGTAACCCGCATCAATTTATTTGTATTACGGCTGGTTCCTTGTTTAATTAAGGGAATCTTATTGTTACTAATTTTATTCAGTATTAATACATCTACCTAGCTCTGGGGGTCATTGGGACTAATTGTATTAAATTTATATCTACAGATAACTTTTAGTACCTATTCAAAATCTGACTCAAGGGACATGCGAAATAAATTTGAATTGCCACCCTAATAATGGCGACTCACTTAGTAATTATATACAAAAAGCGACATCTTTTGAAATTTCCATGGGTGAATACGAAATTGTTTGGAAAATTTTGTACTTTTTATGCAAAAATTATATCATAATTGTTTTTTGTACATACAAGAATATAATATGAACACTTACCAGACTGAGGTGCATTTAGCTTGTTTATAAGAACATTCCCAAAAATAACTAATGCTTAGTTTGTTTATTTCAAATTTGAACAAGACAGTCAAGTAAATATTTGTCTAATACAACATGCATGCTTTACTAAGGTAAATCATGCAGTAAGTCATTCAGGACAAACACTATTTACTAAGGTAAATACTGTTTGTCTTGAATGACTTACTGGCTTACACGGGACAGCGACAAAAAGTCCTGGAGTTTCGCCGTGATTACGTTGTATCAAGATTCATGTGGTATGTCTGGTACCTATGGGATTATGTGATATTATAATGTAGTGGTAAACTACCTTGGCATAAACATGTATTTATGTTTTGCAGTTGGAAGTGTACCAACTTATTTATACATTTAACCTGGCTTCTATACTTGACTTCAATGTTGTTTTGTTTTATACCGGGTGGAGATTTCGAGATGGCATATTTTCGAAAACTATGTTGGTTTAGTCATTAGGAACAACATTTACTATGGCATAAACACTAAAATCGCTAAAAGATTATTTTTTCCTGTGAAGCAAGGTTGATCGTTAGTATGGAAAGTAAAAAAAAAAATGAGATTTTTTTTCAGTGTTTCAGCATGACTAACCCAACCTAGGTTTTAAAAATATGCCATCTCAAAGTCAAAGTCAAAGCTATTTATTTAATTAAGACCCCAGAACGGCACTAAGGTCATATTTACTGAAGTTACCACCGGTTCGGAACTCTGCCAGAATACGTCATGAATCTCAGCAAGGTTATGGTTTTGTAATATTTTTGGACAATCTGACTGTTTGCCTTTTTTCCAAATAATCTGTCTCTTTCGAAAGCTCGAAGATCTTTTTTATTTATTTATTATGGGACAAAAAACAGCTACAACATAAATATGACAATCAAATTATACATCCAAAAAAATAACAATATTGCGGCCCACTACATAATCCGCAGATAGCTTTAAAAATATAAGATTATAATGAGCCACTAGAGGCTAAAAAAAAGTATTTAAATTTTATTTCATAAATAATAATGAAATTTAAAAACAACAAATAATCACATAAGCATTCTTCTAAACTAAATTGAAATTGAATTAGATTAACTACCAACAAAAAACAAACAAAACAAAACAAAATCATGTATTATTAGAATTATCATGTAGGCATTTAATTGTATCTTTTCTAAATTTCCATTTAGAACATGTAAAAATATCAATGTCTATAAAGTTTGAATTATACGACTCAACCATCCGGCAGCGTAATCCAGTATTCGTGCGAGATTTTTAACAAGAACAGTAGCGCCTGCCCAATATATACTCGATTGTGGCTAACACAAAAATCTTCAATGCGTAAGTTATGTACGAACAATCATTGACCCAGAAATCATGTCAATTGAAGGACAGATGTGACGTTCTTTCAATCTCAAGCAATAAAAAAGCCAGATTAAGGGACATCAATATTCGCAAAATGAATTACAAAAGAGCAAAGGGATTTTATCAGTTTGGTTATAGATAATGATAACCGTAGCTTGCGATAAAAATTAGATAACAATCCTGTATTGTTAAAATAAAAGATGGTATTGAGGGAACACAACTCTTCATTTATTTTACTTTCTATATAGGTTTACACTATGCTACAAATCCAAAACGTGAGCTGGTGTACTTTTTCAATTACATAGGACCGATTTTTCAATGGCCAGTTGAGCGGTGTGGCTGCTTATTTGAATCAGAAGTGTTTGTAAAAAATATCATATCTAATGGTGCGTCAATGCTACTCGAAGCGAGCACGAGCCGAGCCTAGAACGAACAAGATTCGTTCGTTGCTCGCGATTTCAAGCGTGGACGTACTTAACGAGCGTTCAACGAGCCTACAACGAGCGCGATGCGAATCTCTTTGTTCGTGAAAAACCTGACAATCGGGCGGAGCGCAGTCGAGCACGCTACGAATGCTCGTTCGAGGCTCGCAAGCCCGTCCACGCTACGCGAATCGTGCTCGCTGTGTGCTGGTTCGTGGCTCGGCTCGTGCTCGGTTCGCCAAGCATGGACGCACCATAAGGTGTAACGATTAGCATACAAATGTTAGCATTTTGAGAATAATAACAGCAGTTGAAGAGGCTGTATGGGTCGAGCCTTTGCCTGTCATGTGAATAGAGAACTGATTCAGGCGCGTCAGAAGAAAATATATAGAAAAAGAGGAGCTGATTGTAAATAATTACGCGATTTAAGATATATGAGTCAAAGGAACTCAGAAATGTAAATAGTTAAAAGACAATTTTGCAAGTACACACAGTACATGAGCTTTAGGCAAAGCCACAAGAGGCAACACAATTATCCGAATCATAGATTTCAACCAGTAGGATCTGGTGAGTGTGGAAAGGGACGGCTAAAAGGGGATGTTGAGGCCTTAGCGGGAAAACCCGGAATATACAGCATGGATATAAGCTAAAGACTTTCACAAATGATGAGATCTTTAAAACACAATGCATGTTAAAATAAAATAAGAAAAATAGATATCATCGAATGTGATCCCTGTAACTCCTGTAACACGGCTACTCATAAGTCATTGTCAGATACTACCATCCGTTAACAGTGCTTTGTTATTGTACGGAACCCTCCGTGCATGAATCCGACTCGCATTTGGACGGGATTTTTTTCAACATTAGTAGGGCAGAAAATAATCTACAAGGACGAGTAAAAAACAATCAAAGGAAAGTAAATTTGAAAAAGTGATCTTTATGTCTATTAGGTACCATAAACAAATCTGAATAACTAACATGAAACATTTAAACAATAATCATGAAAATAATGTCATCGGTAATTCATCAATTTTAACCATTAGGTACTCAAAGATATAGAATTGGTTTTTATATTAATTGGATGTGATATAGATTGTTACTTTTAATTGCATTGTATAAATTTTATTGTACTAACACATTATTATAAGATTTACTTACAAATATGGAACAAGTTTTCTGAAATAAATGAATTGAATTATACCAAATTCTTGCCTATCTGGTTCCATTTTATTCATGTGAGTATTGTGCGTGCAGTAGTTGTTTTCTATCAAGAATTACTCAACCATGGCAGGATGATACAATACGATAGATACGCTGTTTTCTATAATATAAATAGATTTTCCTCCTCGCACAAAAGACCGATTTCTGCAAATGGTGACTGCGGAATAACGTTAATAATTCTTCGACAAAAGGCAGCTATGATTGTGGCGAGGCGATCATTATTTGTATACTTATTAAGAATACTACCTACTAATAATAAATACCCTACATATTAATTTTGTCCACAATGACAGGACTCAGCTCAAGCATATCAAGTTATCTTATTAAGCCTAGTTAGATTTCTAATAAAGGCAATGAAGGATAAACACAGAGCTTTTGATATATAACTTATTATTTATTTCACATGATCAGGATACAAAAATACATTGATGGCCCTAGCTCCTAAACTAGAAGTATATTCTGTATCTTAGGAGGATATATAGCAATAATAGACAATGTGGAATGTATGATTTAAATATATTTTAATTCATTGCAATCTTGGACTGTTTTTGTTTTACATCTCAAGAGTGATCTGAGTTGAGTCTAGTAGGTAGTAAGATATAGTCGTAACGTGAGAGTGAAAAATGTGAAATGACAATACTTTATATTCTCAAGACGAACTTGATGCAAGGTGGGTAGGTACCTAAATGGCATAATGTAAAAGGTTTCGACTATTGACATAATAAAAGTTCGTTTTCGCATACCAGTGAAAGTAGGTACATAACCTTATTTTAAAGATAAATAAAATTCTATCAGCAAAATATTTTTCAGATATTTTTCAACACAGAGTTCAATATTCTGGTTTTTATTAAATTTCACTGATGTTTATCTTTATATTGTATTGTTTTTAAAAATATCACGTGAACTCTTGAAAGGTTAAATGAATGTAGAAAAATGCATGGGAAAAGTGTAATAGCTTTGATTATAAAAAGGAATAAGTAACTAAATTAAATAACAGCTGCTTTAACATTCTGTTTAGGTACTCAATATTATATTGGGGTGGTCATGCGATTAGTAAATTAAAAAAAACTTTGGGAAAGTTGTTTGTTATCATGAGTACACGGTCACTAATTACCAGTCACCCTATATAATATACAAGCAGACCCCCGCGGTTTCACCTGTGTACGGTTTGAATTTTATTGCGCGGAACGCTATTTATTTTTCAAAAATAAAAGTAGCTAAGAATATACGTTATTGCCCACGGTCGGTCCATTCGTGAGTGGGCCAAAATGACAAAAGGCCCGTAATTTGAAGTCGGTTCAATTTTTTTTGTTGTAAAGTATTCAGAGAAAGTTTACGTTTTATTAAAAACACTTAGGAAACATGTCTTTTTATATTATACTATTTACAAAATTTAAAATCAAATAACTACATTGGATCGAGATGCTAGCATATATCTAAGTTAAAATAAAAACTAAAATCTTGCAAACAAACGAGATTTCCATCCGGCTCCTTTTCAATAACCGTTGTCTTCGGAAGTTACCTCTCCTTCTTTCCAATTTGCTACAGTATACCTTCAGTACACATCTTGCTGTTTCGTTTATTATATTTATGATAACGATATGTGTAGGTAACAATGTTAAATAACAAATACATCTCTGAAATCATTTCTTTTTCGTTCATGGAAGGCTAGCGATGTAGGTAATGCGTCTCAAAGCTATTTTTATATTTATAAATTAATTTTATGAGTAAGTACTTTTTATGAAGCTATAAATAGATCGAAATATTTTGCGATTTTAGATTAATATATGCCGACAAACGCGCTATCAGCTGTTAGTCCTTTGAACTCATAAATAAAGAGCGCGCGGGATAAAAAAAAAACGTATCTTTGGGAAAGTTGTCTGTTATCATGAGTACAATCATGTGTTTAAGTATCGGTCACTAATTACCGACACTTAGTGACCTACTAGTAGTTACTACTAGTTACTTACTAAATAAGTTACATAATAAATAAATAAATATCCTAGGACATTCCTCACACACGTCTAACTGATCCCAAACTAAGCAGAGTTTGTACTATGGAAACCAGATAATTGATATAATACATAAACTACTTTTTGTTTTGTTAATAGGTACATAATTACACCCAGACTACAAGGCATACATACATGTTCATGCACACAAATGCATGTCCTGTGTGGGAAATCGAACCCACGACCTGCGGCGCCAGAGTCTTCACCGTCCAACCGCGCCAGCTGGCCTGTCTACTACTAAATATGTACATTAAATAAACGTTGGACCATCTGTGATGGATATTAATTACCCTCACCATTTTAATCATAATTAAGTAAACCCTCCGTAAATGTTTAATCCAAACAATTAATTTAGCGAGTAAATTGTCCAAATATCGTTGCTTTTTTATAGGTACTACTTAGGTAGCAAACAAGGATACGGGCCAGCTGAACACCAGGGGTATACTCTCGCGTTGCCGACACTGCAGAAGTATCTTCAGACCCTTTTTGAAGAACCCCATGCTGTACTCCATTATGAAAACCACGGCGGGGAGCTCATGCTTATCAAATAGTAAAAATTACCTAATATAAATGTAATATTTGGCGACGCGGTAATTATTTTTTATGCTGTTCACCACGGAACAATAAAAACAATGGAACTGCGAAATGCCAAAATATGTATCAGAACCGCTGTCGCCATAATTCACACAAATAAATAGATATGCATATATTGCACACCAATAAACAAGTCATTTGATTAGTCGTTTCTAGTTTAGACAATATTAGCTCAAGACACACATATCGTCCATTCAAAAATATATCTTCACTCTCTAAATATAACATTTATTTTACGATAGTGTAGCAAGAATATACAACGTTTTGTAATATACAAACAAACTATATTCAATTGAACGATCAAGTTCTGCCACTCAACACTAGATGGCGCTATTCTCAGTGGACGCAATAATCACCTTAATAGTCATTAAAATAAGGTTGATAATTGCGTCATAATTCGATATATTCTGCTACTCAGCCAGTGCAGTGACACATTGAATAACATTATCGATACTGATCGATACCTTGGGCCCAATTCACTTAAATATTTTACCAAAAATGAAAGTTGTTGAAATGTGAATTGACAAAAACAAATTGGTACACTCGTAATAAATTACAATCTAACCCATGTATGATTTCAGTCCAGTCAACTTACAAACCCAAATTTTTTATGTTTTTTTTCGCAACGCGCGAGTTGTTGCAAGCGTCTGTAGCGATGCATCGACACCTTTATGTACGGTGTGAGTAGGGACTTCAGTCACCACCATAGTCATAGGCTACGGTAACCGCTTACCATCAGGCGGGCCGTATGCTTGATTGCCACTTAGTGGTATAAAAAAAATTTGAATAGGTATGTTCCTAGGTTAAAAAATAATAATTCTAATTTGTCCTTCAGTTAGATTATTAAAAAATATTGGACACGTATTTTTTGCTTTACCAAATCTTAAAAAAATTACAAAGATAAAGCGAGCCAAGTTCGGGAGTGGGGGGGGGGGTCACTTTAGACTAAAAAGAGTATTCTAACGTGACGTCACGCGAAACTTCAACACACGATATCTTCGTAATTTTTTGTTTAATTAACAACCGAAAAATACGTGTCTAATATTTTTTGATGATGTAAAAGACGGACTAAATAGTTTTTTTTTGTCATCTAGATTGTTGGGCGCCTCATCACGCTTATTGCTTGGTAAATTTTTTTGGTAATAATTTGAGGATGTGAGAGGAGATGGGGAAAAAAGGCAAAATAACGAATAAGTTTAACGAATAGAAATGTATTAATTTAATAAAACTCACGTTAGATATAGTATAATCATATAGGAACAAATTTAAAATGAGAAGACTCCAGCAATAAACTCAGCAAGGGCTTTTTTAATGTTACAGCTTTTGTTCCAGAAACTTATACAATTCAAATTCCAGGCACGCAAGGTAAAGACCTTCGCAGGCACTTATGAAGAGTCAGACTCTAATACTCTAACTCTCTAATACTAATACTCTAATACCGGTTCGGAAGGTTGAATTTGCTGAGAAGAGTTGGTTGCGTCTCGGAATCACCTAGTCTTTTTTAAGAACCTGCCGCTCCGGCATCATTACAATTTTGTTGCTGAAACCAAAATAAAACTGTTGGTTAACAACTAGGAACAGGAGAAAAAATAAAAAAAATAGTTTAATTTTTGCTGATATTGGTTGTTTTCGAGGCGATGATAGCTCAGTGGTAGTGACGACGAATGCCGAGATGAAGGCCCCGGGTTCGAATCCTACAATGAGCTTGAGCTTTCGGTGAAGGAAAACATCGTGAGGAAACCATAGCATGATGGTAGGATACTTTGTAGGACCTAGTTTAAAAATGTACGCATGAAATCGCATTAAACACTTTTGCATTTGATGTACAAACATTTATAGCAGCATCTAAAGATTCCGAATAAAAAAACTAGTCACAAATATCACAATATGCAGCCTATTAATGTTCGCTCATATTTTGTTCCAAATATGCATGTCGATAAAACCAGCATCCAACCAACCTGACTACATCACTAATTGAGTAGCGAAGAACTTTCGAGAATAAAATAGATGATGCCATTAAACCAAAATAAAATTTATTTCAAAGTGATAAGGTTGATTTTAGCTTGAATTTCTATTAAATTAATAGTGAATTGAAATAATTAGATTTTAATTGAATAAGACTTAAATTGTACTTACCGATGGTATGAAACACCTCCATTATTTAGATTTTTCCTTCTACTATCATTCTTGCACTCCAAAATGGAGCAATACGGCATATTTACGGAAAACAAGGAAAGTGACGAGACTTCCGACTAGACGTAGTGTTAAGATACGACTAGGATCAAATATGCGTTGATTAAGCGTAACAACGCTTAATAGTGGCGACACGAGTCACGCCTACTTCGCATTTCTACTAGTTTTTATTGTTCTGTGCTGTTCACAAATTCCCAATGATACAATCCCACTAGCAAAAAAAATGCGTGTATTTTTTGATAAATCTTGGTTTGTTTTAATGTTGATGCTTATGCAACAAGTTAAAAAATCACAATTAATTGAACATCCTTGTGAATAAAAAAATGCTTCTAGTTTATTCTTTGTACAGTGAAGAGGGTCGGCCACATCCCAAAAAATGCCATTCGCCCTCGATTTAAATAAAACTAGTAATGTTAAAGAGAACGCCTACGCTTCCAGACAATCCTAATTTATTTGATATATATAAAAGGGGAAATCTAGTATTTGTAAGGAGGAATATTAGTCGGAATTCTATAAAAATATATTCTTTTATATGAAGCGTAAGTTTTCGTTGGCATACATTTTTTTACTACTACAAGTTCTGACATAGTGTCTACATAGATGTTGCTTTTTATATTGATTCGAAATCCGGCAAATATAATAAATATGAGCAAGTGACATCGAATCATGTGTCTAAATGTATCCGTCTAAAATTTAGATTCCAAATTATCAATGTATGTAAATGGCTAATCTCGACGTCTCTGCGACTATTCTGTCCTATTCGATACGATGGTGAATAAAATAACGAATAGTGTCATTTTGAGTACTTTGAATAATTTTGAGTAGGTACTTTGAATAATATTGGTTGGTTTAATTCGTTGGCACAAGGTTTCATTGTGGTTTCATTATTTGGTCATTTAGTAACCTATAGAGACAAACAAAACCAAAACACCTACCATGATGAATAATTATTATTTCATTATATTTAATAAAAATAAAAATAGTTGTTTTGTGATGTACTGACATAGTTAGCAATATTCATTAATAATAAGATTTATTTCTCACCACAATATTTGTTTAGGAGTACACATTTCAATCATACATATTTAGGCAAACTATATACTGTGGGAGACTGGTGCCTAAACTAGGCAAAATACCTGTATTTCAGGTCACCAGGTCTCCACTTACTAGGATAATTATACAATTCAGTAATATGATGCTCATTTAAAAGAATTGCAGTAGTAGTTAAATTACGGAAATTGATACATACATTACAGGCAGAAATAAGTGTTAATATTGTTAGTAAAGATAGCTATGAGTGTTTGAATAGAACGTGTGTGTATGTGCGTGTGAGTGTTTGTGTATGAGATTGTGATTATAAGAGTGAGTGTCAAAGTCTAAGCATGGGTAAGTGTGAAAGAGCATGTCTATTAGGATCTTATTTTATTTATTTATTGGAGCAGTGAGTAAGTCTTCAGTTTCAAGATAACTTAATCCCTGAAGCCAATCCGTAACAATCCTTTTGCATGGGTGCTTGTTAAGTTTATAAATAGATAATAACTTGTTTGTGTAATTATATATAAGCCCACCCAAATAGGAAAAGAAACGATGTGAGAATTTTGTAGAATATTTAGTTTGCAGGTAAGCAACAGGATCAAAGCGTCTTCTGCTATGGGTACTCGAAGGGCAGAAGGTAAGGAGCACATGCTGTTTTAAAATAATGTTAAGTATGAACAGTTGGCGTACTGTAAGCACTTTAGCTTCTTTGTATAAGAGGGCTGTTGGATAACGGTATGGCAAGAAAGAGGACACCTTGAGAATGGCTCGTTGAGTGATTTCTAGCTCAATAATGCTAGTTTTTGGAGCACCTCCCCAGCTGGTGTTGCAGTACGTCAGTAAGGATTGAACAAGTGAGAGGTACACCGATTTTCTCAATTTTACATCCGCCACATGTCTCAGGTTCTTAAACACGTAAATGAGCTTACGCAGCCTGCCATTCAGCGCGTGAATATGAGCCTGAAATTTTAGAGACCTATCAAGTATCACACCCAAGTATTTTATACTCTCAGTACTCTGAATTTTGATGCAGTAACAAGTATCACATGGCTTAGCACACGTATGAGCCACGATAGAATACGGAGCTAACACACTGGAAGTGGTATTTTTTATGGAGAAGGGCACATATTTTGTCTTATCCAAGTTAAGTGTAAGCACATTGATTCTCAACCATTCCGAAACAATGTTGAAGCCTGCCTGAGCAGATGCAAATACTTCGGCCCATGTGTTAGCGCTAAATAAAAGGGCAGTATCATCGGCAAAAATAATAATTTTTCCTTTTGGGATAGAGAGCTCCCCCAGCTGGTTAACATAGATGAGAAACAAAGTAGGCCCAAGAACACTGCCCTGGGGCACGCCGTAAGTAACTTCAAGCTCTTCGCTTATGAACTCATCGATCTTAACGCACTGAGTACGCTCCCTCAGGTAGTCTACAAAGATTTTAAGTTGCGCTCCCCTTATTCCTATAGCTTCCATCTTATGAATCAAGATGGGTACAGAAACCGTGTCAAAGGCTTTAGCCAAATCCAAGAAAATACCCAGCACTTTCTGACCACGATCCAATTTTGAAACCACATAATTAGTCAGTTCATGAACTGCATCAGAGGTAGATTTACCGGAGCGAAACCCGTACTGTGAAGAAGACAGGAGGTCATTTTTATGTAAATATTGAATCAGTCTATTGTTCAGTATACGTTCAAGTATTTTAGAGAAAGTGGTCAGAAGAGCAATAGGCCTGTAGTTACTAATACAGTTTCTGTCCCCACTCTTATAAACTGGATGTATGAGGGATTTTTTAAACGCCTGAGGGAATGTACCTGTTTCAAGAGCCAAGTTGAAAATATATGTTAAAGGTGGAACCACCAAGGCGACGTGTTTTTTGAGCAAATTGCTAGAAATTTTGTCCCAGCCCACAGCGCAATCGTTACGAAGGGAATAAATTAAATTTGCAACTTCATCCTCATCAGTTGGTAGAAGTGCCATAGAATGGAGAAATTTGTTTGTATCACTGGGTCTCTCTAAAGGATTAAGAATGATTTTCTCTGCGAGATTTTTACCTATGTTGGCAAAGAAGTTGTTGGCAACAGAGTTGACAGATTGCTCAGGGGAGCCAGACACTGATAGTAAGTGAGATGGACAGTCTTTCTTTTTTTCCCTATTTGTGATTTTATTGATTGCTTTCCAGAGTTGTTTATTATTAGTACCAGCTTTATTTATTTCATGCTTTTCATAGTCCCTTTTACTTTTCTTCAGCAATGAATTACAAAAATTTCTGTACCTTGTGTAGGATATTTTTATAATGTTATCATCAGGTGTTTTTTTAAGTTTTTTATGTAATTGATCCCTGTGCCGAATACATCGAAGGAGTCCTGGGGTGATCCAAGGTTTAATAATTTTTTTACGGTTTGGTAGATGGAAATGTTTCGTGTTGGATTCAATCACCTGTTTAATAAGATCGATCATAATCTCAGCAGCCCTGTTTGTATCTTGAGTTTCATAAACCTGTCTAAAGTCAAGCTGTTGCAAGTCGAGGTCTATCTGCTCATAGTTTATGCGAGTTGCCATTTTTTTCAAACAGGACTTTGGCTTCTTTCTTAGTAAAAATAATAGGATCGTTTCATGGTCAGTGAGTGCTGAGTGGGCAACAAAAGTCTTTGCAGGCAGTAGTGTTTTCAGAATAATGTGATCAAGACAGGAACCTAGACGAGTTGGAAGAACATGAGCTGGGAGAAGACCGTACGAAGCCAGTAAGTTTAAATAATTATTTTTAATCGACGTTTGGCAATTATTACTAATATTAATATTAATGTCTCCGGCAATGATTATATTTCTGAAATGGCTAATAGTTGATAAGATTATATTGAGTGAATTTAGGAAATTGGTGATGTCTGTAAAGCTCGGAGGACGGTAAATTGCTAACATTATAGTATTTTGGTCAATTTTAACTTGTAAACAGTTAGCATCTGCAAAAGATGGTTCCTCCACAAAAACATTAAAACATTTATTAACGTAAATGACCACACCTTCGTTTTGTGTATGGTTTGCATAGGTTTTATAAGAAGTGTAACCATCTAATTCCGGGATAGAATTGGTACTCTTCAGCCAACACTCTGTTAACGTTATTATATCCCAGTCAGTCTTAGTCCTAGCTAGAAGAGTTTGGAACTCTGTCATATTTTTGGATATGCTTCTAATGTTTTGGTTGAGAAGTTTAAGAGTTTGACTGGGTATAAAACTAGGTGGAACACAGTTATCTAGGTCACAGGTAGATGAGTCCGACACAGAGAGAGAATCAATATTGAGTATATTATCCTGTATATTATCGAATTTTAATCAAATGTAACTCAAACTTTGTGTTCAATAATTTGACATTTATATCAAGATTTGGTATGAACCTGAGATAGAAAATAAATTTGTAATTGATAACACAGAGACATAACAACAACACAAGATTGTGAACCAAAAGATAATAAAAGGTCCGACTGTAAATACGGAAGTAGCTGACAAGTGTCGAAAAGTGTGTAAAGTGTGTGTAAAAAAGTAATGCATTAAGCCTGGTTGTGAGAGTTGTTAGTTTATTAAAATTTATAATATTTATGTTAGTATTAATTGTAACAATAAGCAAAAAGTTGGGGAGGAAAGTTATTAATAACATACAAAGTAATAGGTTGATAAAAACTAGTCAATTTTCTCTTCTTAGGTTAGTAAGGTCTTCTTCGGTGCTGATGAGCCTACTAGGAAGCCCATCTCTTTTCCGTATATACACCTTTCCATTTGCTGTCCAGCATTGCTCATATTCACTGCTTTTTATAAACTCTCTGCTTAAGTAGTGAAGCCGTTTTGTTTTAGCCGTGAGCGATTCCGATACATAGATGGGCTTCTTAGGACTCTTGGATTGAATATGGGTGGTGTTGAGACGGTTGTCTTTATTTTCTTTATTATATTTTTTTGACGACTGAAGGAACTGCTCTTTAGCTAAGGAAGACGAGAATTCAACAAACACAGTCCCCACTAATGCTGGTCCAGGCCTAGTACGAAAAATTTCCTTAATATCAGCCTTCTGTACAGGCCTATTGATGATTTCACCAAGTTTTTGAACAGAGTCAGTTAGGGTTTCCTTAGTTTCAGGGGTTGAGGTTGGTAAATTTTTTATTTCTAGTGTAGCTGTCTTCATGTTTCTTTCAAGATGATCAATTTTGAGCTCGAGAGTTTTTATAACTACCTGATTTTTAGAGCTTTCCTCTTGTAGAGAATCTATTTTTTGCATGGCTTCATCATACTTGTGAGATAAAAAATCAATGGATTTTTGAATTTCGGCATTTTGAGTTCTAATTTCAGAGTTTTGTATTTTAATTATAGCATTTTGCGATCTAATATCATCAAGAGCCGATTGAACGGTATCTATTTTATTGTTTTGTTGCGTTTGTTGAGATACAAAGTCTGTAACCATAGACTTTATTTCTTTCACCATATTTTCCAGACTTTCTAAACGAAGCATCTCATCCTGGTCACGTTTTCTTTTTCTTTTCGTTTTCTCATTACTTCAATATTTTATTTTTCTCGTTGAAGTATATTTATTTACAACAAATGTGTACAAAATACAATATATATATAGAAAATTTCCTCAAGCATGCCGCCGGCTGTGCCTGGCAGCGTTTCCTCTTTGGATAGCCAAGCTGACGCGTTGGCGGAAAAGCTCCCCTCCCGCTGGCCTCCGGAGGTCTCGATCAATTTAGATGACAAGGTGCGAGCAAAACGGCGAGCTTCGGACCCTCACGGTCCCAAGGTCTCGACCGCAAAAGGCATAAAAATATAATTGGGTCCAATCGATGCGTATTTTTTGAATTCTGAATTTTCCGCACTGGCCGCAGCTGCCCCTGCTGCTATACAAGTCGCCGGTAAGCAAGATGGCGCAAGTGTTATATTTTATTTTATTATAATTTCTAAGCAAATCGATTAATAATAATCGTTAGTATTTATTTAATAAGTAATCGTGCAAAGTTGCAAGTTTATAAACCAGAGGAATAAGATTTTTCATACCAACAAAATCCCCCCTTCACCCCCTTAAAGTTTGAATTTTGAAAAACCCCTTAGTGGATGCCTACATTGTAAAAGGAACATGTGTGCAAAATTTCAAGTTTGTAGCCCCAATGATTTAGGCTCTGCGTAGATGAATCAGTCAGTCGGTCAGCCAGCCAGCATGGACGCACCATTAAAAGTATGAAGGCTTTATTAAAGTTTCGTATAATTAAAGTAAACGGATCCCAAGTCATTTGCATTTATAATCCAATTAGCGTCAGGATCTTCAAACATTTTGTGAAAATTTTATGTATTTAATGGGTGGAAGAACCAGTTGTTAACGATGAATTTAATAAGGTTGTTATCGAATATTAATTAGGTATATACCTTTAAATTTTTATTAAATTAGTTTATTATGACAGTTAGTAAGGTTAAGAGAAGGAAACATAACGTAATCATAAAATTTACTTCTATTTAGGTAGTAATTATCATTCATATATTATTCTATGTTATTCCTTTATCGCAATGGACACTCGGACTCAGTAATTACTAAAGTTTGTTTTATGTCACATTTTTATAATATCAGATAACTAAAATAAACCGTCTAGTTTATACATAGTATTTTCCCGTGACTTCGTCGGCTTGGAATTTGGTAATCCATCTTTGTTTGTTTTTTTTTGCACAGTGACTATAGGCTACTTTTCATACCCAAAAGAAGCAAGATTCTATTTTATTTCTTGTACCTATATCAATGTACAAATAAAGTACTTACATTTAACAAGTAAATAAATATGACTATTCTGTTATATTCCAGAAACTTAATACCATTTAATTATAGTTCTTTACGATACAATAACAATGTGTCGTGTCATGATAGTTTGAAAGTAGGTTAGTTTTATAGGCCTAATTGGGCTATCAAAGAGAAATATTAACATGGATTTACTACATCATTATGGGGTATTCTTACTCAGTAAGCCTGCAAGTTCTTACTTTGTAACTAAATCTGGTGAAATTGTATGAAGGTATACCTACGATTACAGACTATATCCTTGTTATATGTTGTTTACTAGTAAGCACAAGAGTCTCTTGTGAAAATACTTGAATCCCAAATGTTATATACAAATACAAAGCAGTAGGTACCTGGCAGGATTGTCGACTAGGTACCTTAACATTGAGAGTTCAAATCTGATTCGCCTGTGATGTCTTTACGGAAATTCATTCAGAGTTTTTGGTTTTTCTATCGATACCTTTAGAGATATAAAATTATTCATGGTATTACAATTTATCAGTTTTTTTTTATTTTTAATTGAATTACTACGCTGTGTAACTGAAATAAGATTTTGGTAATCAACAGGTACTACTCCTGGCGTGGTTCAATAAACAGTTAATATCAAAATCCACGACAGTCGTTTATAGGTTAGAGAAAAAACAATCTGTTGCCAACCCTATTTTCAAGCCGCATCATAAATGACAAAGACACAATAGTCCTAAACACTCAAACCCAAACAAACACATTGGACTTCCATCACACTTCCATTAACTGTCATCTATAATTTTGCTTTTTAACAACTATCTATTTTAACACCAAAATCTTTGAAATTCTTGTGTCATCTTTGTATACATTTGGGAAATTAATAATAATTGCAAGTCATGCCACAATCGCTGCTTTCGCCGCATTATTTAGATCATACTATATTTATATTGACTGGCACCTAATTAATTTCAGAAATTACTACAGGTAACCGAAATTAGTAGTTTTAGTATATATTTTGACTAATAGCAAAATAATTTGAGATAAAATACATTAATATCATGTGTCATGGAGCTTCCTAGTTACAGCCCTTCTACGCTCACGTTGCGGAATGATTTCCCATCGTCGTTTTCCCAAGGGAGTATGACATAAGGTTTTTCAAGAAGGGTGTGAAGAGATTTTGCAACGCGTGCGTAAGTGATACCCCTGCTTTTAAAACTATTACTATAGGACGTAGTATTTATATACTCTGAGCTATAGGCAACACGGCTACCGGAACCTAGTATCTAGTTTAAAATAATATTTTTATTTGTTTGTTTAAACGGGTTATCAGTCAGATTCAAAAAAGTATTTTACTTTGAGAAGCTACATTATCCACGAGTATTATAGGCAACTTTTTATCTCGGGAACGCGGGTAAAACCACGAGAAACAGCTAGTTATATATACGCCACTTCAAAAAGACACAGTATAACAACGCTCAAAACCTTGACTTGATTCAAAGATCATCATTATATTTTTAGAAATCTGTGATTGCGTGTTGCCATTATGATCGTGTAGGATTGGTTAAGTTGGTGTCAATAGGGTATCAACGTAAAAGCTTTCACGTGCATACTGAAATAAATTCTGGACTTTGATGCCTATAATAATACCCAGTTAGCTAGCAATTATCCCAAGCTAACCTTTGACTTGATTCTTTATTTAGCTGATTCAAAAGAGATCCGTCACTGTATAAAGAGCACCCTTCGTTTGCAAAATAAAGAATTTTGTTAAAATATTTCCTACCCAAAGGTTTTGTACTTTGAAAACATATTTTGCGTTACTGCCTGATTTATTCAAGGCTATTTGTTATAATGTATCGCATCTCACAACAAAAATCATATAACAAAAATAACATGTGGTGCGTGAACCTCGCATTATGTACCTTTATTATCAAAATATTGGATATCCGAGCACAAACATATGAAGAATTTATATGTCTGTGTATCCGAGTGGCACTGTACTGGCATTATCCAATATTCTTACCTTATCAACAATATATTTCTAAAAAGTTCTAACGTTATATTATAAGTTTTAAAATAAAAGAGACGGTACTGAAATTCTAGTATGAAATACTAAAAAGCCTTTACGAAAACCGTTATCCTCGTTCCTTTGAAATTGAATGTCTTCCTTGTTATAAGGCTTATAAATAATTTATATGGTTATAAGGCAAGTTAGGAGATGACGTGTAAAGCTAAACAATTTAATTTTTGGTGACGAGAATATTTTGCGTAGTTGGTACTTTATTCGCTTTATTGAGGATCTCACAGAGAAAAGAAATAACTTTTCCGTGGAGGATCTGTTTATTAAATACTATAACCGTCTTACTAATAAAAATATGGAACACGGTTGTTTAACAGCTGTATAGTTATGCAGTGTGTAAGCCTTATACAGTTGCTATACACTCCCTTTACTAATAATCAGTGTGTAAGCGTTGTATAGTTATCTATTTGTTAAAACAAAAACGACTGGCAACTTTTTAGGAACGTTTTGAAACTAAAACTATCTAACTTCAAAATACGGGAGAAAATATGGGGAAAAATGTGAAAACACCAAAAGATACTGAAAAATAATTATATAAAATATTAATCATATCATAAAAATCAGGTTTCTTTTTCTTAAGACTATTTTTATTTTAATAATTAAACAATAAAATTACTTTTAAAAAGCTTCAAATAGCTAATGGTGGTTTTGAACGAAACTGTCTTGTGCTTATGGCTACAGTAGCCATTTAACCAAAGAAGAAGAAGAAAGAAGAACGTCATTGTCAAATTACAAATTTTTCGTCAACAAACGAAGCAAATGGCTGTGCCAATGACTTCAAAACTAAGGATACACCTACCGGAACATTTTGCATAAAGTTATCAAAATCAAATAAATTGTAAATTTTTGTTTTATTTTATCCATAACTCCAGTATAAAACACAAGCCTTTCACTACGCAACTAGGCATTTTTATGGCAATTATAAGCAAACAATGAACGAATGAACTGTTCCGTGGACCGCAGTATGACCGCAGTCGACTGAGTCGCGTTGGCCCTAAAATGACTTTTTAGGGCCAGCGCGTTGGTGTCATTTTGTTGCGTGGTTGGCCTGGTCCGTAGTAAATGGACACAACACTTGATTGTCAGACACAGCTGATCTATTGAAATCCGCCATAATGTTCTTATACAAACACTAAACAAGGGTCCTGGCCCGTGTAAGCCCTGTGTAAATTTCCTAGGTAACTAAAACACGTGTATACAGGCTTTGTGTCAAAAATGTTTTTATTAGTAGCAATTATCCTATAACAGATGTGTACACCGCGTGTAACTTTTTATTAGTAAGGCTGTAGATGTATATGATTTTTAAGTGAAAAAAATATTATATCCTGTTATGTTGCTTTTATAAATGACTGATTTTATAATTGAGATGATTTCTATACGACTTAGGTGGCAAACAAGCATACGGCCCGCTTGAAGTAAAGCGGTTACCGTATTAGCCTATGGACGCTTGCAACACCAGGAGCACAGTATTACAATCTCTTATAAAACTGTGTAAAACTATGCAAGGAGCATCAATCGGGCGTTGCCGATCCTGCAGTAATCTCTCCCATTGTGTAAACCTATGATAAATGATTATGATTGTTACACTAAAAATGTGTGGAATAACTACATATTCATCCCAAATTAAAAAAAAAAAAAAAGAAATCGTGGTAATTTCAAGCACGTGATATTCGGTTTTTTTATTTTTATTGGATTATTTAAATGGAATGTAGAAATAAAATTAGAGACTGGCTTTTGGAATTGGACTACCAAGAAACAGAACATATATTATACTGGGCTGCCTAGTTTTCTCTATTTGATATACGCAGGATATTTTACATACACATACAACCACACATACACATACACACCCCTGTTTGTACAGACACCCTTACGAGGACCTTATCTTTTCTTGTACAAACCGAGGACCCTCCGAAAAACAGGTTTAATGACCTCTCAGGGTTTTATGAATAAGATAGAAAGAGACAGGAAAAAAAATCTAGAGTGATGACCTTATTGGTATAGCGCTATCTCAGTTTTTTGTCGTATGAATTGTGGCTATCATACCGAGGACCTAAAATACACACCTAAACGTGACCAGCGATGCACATACGAGGGCTTTGTGTGAGCCAACCGAGGACCTCTTACGTAAGCCCTGCCATATACTTCCGAGGACCTTTTTTACACATTATTACTTATATCTTGTACAAAGTGCGGACGCTGTGTTTGACTTTACATTACCAAACCGAGGGCAGTTTCCCGCGCAGAACTTGATCAAAGCGAGGACTTGGAAAATCTACCTAATCAATTTGCGTTTAAGATAATTTATTAATGTTATCTTTATTTCGTACACACATTTTCTAATCTGAGCTACCAAGCGAGGACATGTCAGTGACTTTAAGTTTGTTGGCGCTTTTCAAAAGATTTTTGTCAGAGTGTCGAAAGCAACAGCTTTATTTAGTAAACAAGCATATACGGCCCGCCTGATGGTAAGCGGTTCCCGTAGCCATATGGACGCTTGCAACATACGAGGCATCACTCACGCGTTACCGACCCTCCCCAATGAGTTTTTACTTTAGTTACGTTACAAAGTTTAACTGAAATATTAACCATTTGTGGTGATGTGATGCTCCAGCCAGGGTCGTCATAGCACTTCATGAGTCAAGTCCTCAACAGTTGACAGTATCGTCTTAAATTGGCATACGCCTTAGGTTTAGATATTAAACTATTATAATGGCCAGTCTGTGGTGATGCTGCAGCCAGGGTCGTGTCTTCATGAGACAAGTCCTCAAAGGTTAATAGCATCGTCTTCAAACTTGGCATACCCGTAAGGTTTAGAGAGTTAAACTAGTATATTACCAGTTTTTGGTGATGCTGCAGCCAGGGTCGTGTCTTCATGAGGAAAGTACTAAACGGTTGATAGCATCGTCCTAAAATTTGGCATACGCGTAAGGTTGAGAGAGTTAAATAAGTATATTACCAGTTTTTGGTGATGCTGCAGCCAGGGTCGTGTCTTCATGAGGCAAGTCCTCAACGGTTGATAGCATCGTCTTCAAATTTGGCATACGCGTAAGGTTTAGCCAGTTAGACTAGAAATTTACCAGTTTTTTGTGATGCTGCAGCCAGGGTCGTGTCTTCATGAGGCAAGTCCTCAACGGTTGATAGCATCGTTTTCAAATTTGGCATACGCGTAAGGTTTAGAGAGTTAGACAAGTGTATTACCATTTTGTGGTGATGCTGCAGCCAGGGTCGTGTCTTCATGAGACAAGTCCTCAACGGTTAATAGCATCGTCTTCAAATTTGGCATACCCGTAAGGTTTAGAGAGTTAAACTAGTAAATTACCAGTTTTTGGTGATGCTGCAGCCAGGGTCGTGTCTTCATGAGGAAAGTCCTCAAAGGTTGACAGCATCGTCTTCAAATTTGGCATACGCGTAAGGTTTAGAGAGTTAAACTAGTAAATTACCAGTTTTTGGTGATGCTGCAGCAAGGGTCGTGTCTTCATGAGGTTAGTCCTCAACGGTTTATAGCATCGATTTCAAATGTTGCATACGCGTAAGGTTTAGAGAATTAAACAAGTGTATTACCAGTTTTTGATGATGCTGCAGCCAGGGTAATGTCTTCATGAGGCAAGTCCTCAACGGTTGATAGCATCGTCTTCAAATTTGGCATACCCGTAAGGTTTAGCGAGTTAAACTAGTAAATTACCAGTTTTTGGTGATGCTGCAGCCAGGGTCGTGTCTTCATGAGGCAAGTCCTCAAGGGTTGATAGCATCGTCTTCAAATTTGGCATACGCGTAAAGTTTAGAGAGTTAAACTAGTAAACTACCAGTTTTTGGTGATGCTGCAGCCAGGGTCGTGTCTTCATGAGGCAAGTCCTCGACGGTTGATAGCATCGTCTTCAAATTTGGCATACGCGTAAGGTTTAGAGAGTTAAACTAGTATATTATCAGTTCTTGGTGATGCTGCAGCAAAGGTCGTGTCTTCATGAGGTAAGTCCTCAACGGTTGATAGCATCGATTTCAAATTTTGCATACGCGTAAGGTTTAGAAAATTAAACAAGTGTATTACCAGTTTGTGGTGATGCTGCAGCCAGGGTCGTGTCTTCATGAGACAAGTCCTCAACGGTTAATAGCATCGTCTTCAAATTTGGCATACTCGTAAGGTTTAGAGAGTTAAACTAGTAAATTACCAGTTTTTGGCGATGCTGCAGCCAGGGTCGTGTCTTCATGAGGAAAGTCCTCAACGGTTGATAGCATCGTCTTCAAATTTGGCATACGCGTAAGGTTTAGAGAGTTAAACTAGTAAATTACCAGTTTTTGGTGATGCTGCAGCAAGGGTCGTGTCTTCATGAGGTAAGTCCTCAACGGTTGATAGCATCGATTTCAAATTTTGCATACGCGTAAGGTTTAGAGATTTAAACAAGTGTATTACCAGTTTTTGATGATGCTGCAGCCAGGGTCATGTCTTCATGAGGCAAGTCCTCAACGGTTGATAGCATCGTCTTCAAATTTGGCATACCCGTAAGGTTTAGAGAGTTAAACTAGTAAATTACTAGTTTTTGGTGATGCTGCAGCCAGGGTCGTGTCTTCATGAGGTAAGTCCTCAACGGTTGATAGCATCGATTTCAAATTTTGCATACGCGTAAGGTTTAGAGATTTAAACAAGTGTATTACCAGTTTTTGATGATGCTGCAGCCAGGGTCATGTCTTCATGAGGCAAGTCTTCAACGGTTTATAGCATCGTCTTCAAATTTGGCATACCCGTAAGGTTTAGAGAGTTAAACTAGTAAATTACCAGTTTTTGGTGATGCTGCAGCCAGGGTCGTGTCTTCATGAGGCAAGTCCTCAAGGGTTGATAGCATCGTCTTCAAATTTGGCATACGCGTAAGGTTTAGAGAGTTAAACTAGTAAACTACCAGTTTTTGGTGATGCTGCAGCCAGGGTCGTGTCTTAATGAGGTAAGTCCTCAACGGTTGATAGCATCGATTTAAAATTTTGCATACGCGTAAGGTTTAGAGATTTAAACAAGTGTATTACCAGTTTTTGATGATGCTGCAGCCAGGGTCATGTCTTCATGAGGCAAGTCTTCAACGGTTGATAGCATAGTCTTCAAATTTGGCATACCCGTAAGGTTTAGAGAGTTAAACTAGTAAATTACCAGTTTTTGGTGATGCTGCAGCCAGGGTCGTGTCTTCATGAGGCAAGTCCTCAAGGGTTGATAGCATCGTCTTCAAATTTGGCATACGCGTAAGGTTTAGATAGTTAAACTAGTAAACTACCAGTTTTTGGTGATGCAGCAGCCAGGGTCGTGTCTTAATGAGGTAAGTCCTCAACGGTTGATAGCATCGATTTAAAATTTTGCATACGCGTAAGGTTTAGAGATTTAAACAAGTGTATTACCAGTTTTTGATGATGCTGCAGCCAGGGTCATGTCTTCATGAGGCAAGTCTTCAACGGTTGATAGCATCGTCTTCAAATTTGGCATACCCGTAAGGTTTAGAGAGTTAAACTAGTAAATTACCAGTTTTTGGTGATGCTGCAGCCAGGGTCGTGTCTTCATGAGGCAAGTCCTCAAGGGTTGATAGCATCGTCTTCAAATTTGGCATACGCGTAAGGTTTAGAGAGTTAAACTAGTAAACTACCAGTTTTTGGTGATGCTGCAGCCAGGGTCGTGTCTTCATGAGGCAAGTCCTCGACGGTTGATAGCATCGTCTTCAAATTTGGCATACGCGTAAGGTTTAGAGAGTTAAACTAGTATATTACCAGTTTTTGGTGATGCTGCAGCAAGGGTCGTGTCTTCATGAGGTAAGTCCTCAACGGTTGATAGCATCGAATTCAAATTTTGCATATGCGTAAGGTTTAGAGAATTAAACAAGTGTATTACCAGTTTTTGATGATGCTGCAGCTAGGGTCATGTCGTCATGAGGCAAGTCCTCAACGGTTCATAGCATCGATTTCAAGTTTGGCATACGCGTAAGGTTTAGAGGGTTAAACTAGTATATTACCAGTTTTTGGTGATGCTGCAGCCAGGGTCGTGTCTTCATGAGGCAATTCCTCAACGGTTGATAGCATCGTCTTCAAATTTGGCATATGCGTAAGGTTTAGAGAGTTATACTAGTCAATCACCAGTTTTTGGTGATACTGCAGCCAGGGTCGTGCCTGCATGAGGCAAGTCCTCAACGGTTGATAGTATCGTCTTCAACCTTGGCATACACATTAGGTTTAGAGAGATAAACTATTATAATTACCTGTTTGTGGTAATGCTGCAGACAGGGTTTTCTCTTCATGAGGAAAGTTTACAACAGTTGATAGCATCGGTTTGGCATACATATTAGGTTTAAATAGTTCTTATGTTTGACCTAATCTCACCATGGTAAGGGTCGAATGATGTCGAAGGTGATAAGCACACAAAGCCTAGAATTTAACGCTACTGGAACACATCGGTAAATGCTCGGAGACAGATTTTCCACTTTCGAATGGTAGCCAGTTAAAAAGTAAGAAACAAGCAATAATTCTCATCTGGAATTGTTATGTAAAATCTATTCAATATGTATCATTTATTAAATAAACAACTTACACTTAATATATTTTAATGTATTAAATACATATTCATCATTAAAAAAAAAATACACCTTCGATAAAGTTTTATGTACGTCCACGTTATTTATTTCTTTGTACCTTTTGTTTGCTTCAAATCTTACTACTGACATTTCACTTAGACGGCATTTCTACTTTAGATATAGATTCTTCTTAAACATAATGTCGTATATTAGGTATTTAGCACATATTGCAGAAGAAGCATCATAGTCCTCGTGCACTTAGTAGCTACTAAAGATGTTTTTAAAGATTTAATCCAACTGATGAACGCCTAGGAAATGATAGTACAACACTCGTCTTTACACAAGATGAAAACAGTCAAAACGAGGACTATAATACACACTGTTCGGAAAATCTAGCAAACCGAGGTCCTACATACACACTGTTCGGAAAAACTAGCCAACCGAGGTCTTTTGTGTGAAAGGTAACACATATGTCCTCGGATAATACAATCAACATGAAATTATGTGTAATGAGGGTGTGTGAGAGACGAAGTGGCGCCATCTGGTGGGATACACACTGCCTGTGTAAGATTATGGATTTTCTTGATCAAACCGAGGTTCGGACCACTTTTTCATATTAAGTATATAGAAAGGCTCAAAATCGCTTGCAGATTACGAATCTTTGGTCAGGTCAAACCGAGGACCCTCGAAAAGGTCCTCGCTTTGAAAAGGTCCTCGGTCGTGCCTTGTGTATTCATACGCACGTCCTCGGATGGTACTTAAAACAAACACACACACATACACCAACACACAACACTTACACCTCTCACACCCACACACTTACACAACGTTTTACACACCCACACACTTACACAACGTTTTACACACCCCCACACCACACACACCCCCACACCACACACACCCCCACACCACACACACCCCCACACCACACACACCCCCACACCACACACACCCCCACACCACACATACGCACTTTTTACGCATTAATTATCGTTTTTCTTATTTTAATTTTTTTGTTTTCTCATGTAAAATGTTTAATTCAAACTGTAACTAGACCCTACCAAGAGGGGGAGCCAGGAGACTCATAGCACAGGGAAACCTAGTTTGAGCTCCTGTCTCCCACAGTTAAATGTACTTACCTGTTATAACTTTAAAATTTGTTTCTTTTATCTTTATGTGGGAGAAAATAAATGATTATTATTATATTTTAGTTCGCTTTTTAACATCTAAATGATCTAAGGTCATTAGCGACCACAATAAACGATAATATTTATGACAATAAGATATTAAGTACTTCGTTCGTAACTCAAATGTAAATAAAAGAGAATCTATTGAATTGCAGCTTAGTGTGCGCGTGACAATGATTCAATTTGTCGCCAGCCTAGCAGATTCTCTCCCTTTATTTGAAAGCGCAATATATCCAGAATACACATAATAATACATTCAATAACATTATTTTGTAATGAAATATTGTTTTCATTAGAGTAAGCAATTTATTTAATTTGAAGGGAATGTGAAATAAATGGGCTACTAAGAATTTGTTGGACCATTTATTTCAAAAATAAATCTCTTGTAATTAAACAGATTTAAAACGAGGTCTTACCTCAAATTCACAAAAATGGGTTTCTTTGAGAGACGAGTATGACGTAATGCAATGAAAATACCTAACACACAAAAATACTGTGGACAGAAGAGGGTTTTGAGAAAAATGTTAACGGAATAGAATATTTAGCTTTGATATTCCTAATAATAAATTCGTTAGTTACGTCACAAAAAAAATCTCCGAAATTCTCCGTATTTTCAGCGATGACAACAATTTTATTTTTAAGAATATATTAGATACAGAATTATATTAGAATGTTAACCGGACACATATTCAATTTAATGTGTATATTCTGCATAATCTAAAGAAAACCCGTAAATATATGTCAATTTCATAGAGTCGGCACATTTATGATTTACAATTTTCAACCCTATTCCAGTGAAGAACGAGTGCAGTCAAAATCTTAGTCAGTCCGCGCCTTAAGTAGGTATATCTAACTATAATCATGTTGTAACAAGTTCGAAGCCTTGACGCTTTTTCTCTCAATTCAAGTTAATGTCAGATACACTAAAGACTGTCAGGGAATTAACACATAGTGAGTAAACATTCAAATCCGAGAAATATAATGCAAAAGACGTTTTATCGTCCATCTACACTGAACATAATAACCATTATTAGCATCTCTAAAATCCCCCTTGTTATTGAGGATGGACGTGTCAGTCGTAGTTGTACTTTTGTTGTGTCTAGAATCATAGTATGTTACACCAAAAAAAATACGTTTTTTTAATTTCTAACATCTATACATATAAAATGCTTTGTCCTGAATGACTGACTGTTGGATCAACGCACAGCCTAAACCGCAGATCGTAGAGACCTGAACTTGGAGGGTGTGTTCTTTGTATGACGTAGGCATCCGATAAGAAAGGTTTTTTTCGAAATTCTACCCCCTCTATACTTCTAAAACGGGGGCAAAGTTTGTATGGGCCAACGTGATTCCTTGGTCTATCTACTTCAAATATTGCATAAACATTCTTTAACAGAATTGATGGCAGACATGTTTCGTATTTTATTGAAACCCATCGCCTAAAAGGGGTTAAAAAGGGGTAGGAAGTTATTTTAGGGGTGATTTGCATCGATTTTTTTTTTGTATTCTAAGTTCAAAGTTGTTGATCCCTATTTATACAAAAATGATCTGCAAAAAATGATACATGAAAAATGACTACATAGGTATTTTGTTACAGAATACTGTTAACAAAGTGGAGAAATCCGATGTTTTCAATTTGGGCTATTCTTCGTTTTCAATACAATATTGGTTTATTTGTGATGCTGAAGAGAATTGTGGGAGCCGAATAGTGTGTGCTCAACAATATAAATGGAAAGTCATACCCATGTGATAGGAGGTTCTCTTATTTATTTATTTATTTATTTATTTATTTAGGGCAACCAACAAAACATACACTATCTTAAATTATCTTAATATACCAATATACACATTCCAAGTGTTGCCTCAATTATAGGCTACCACAGCATGCAATTAATTATAGTGAGCTTTACAAAAAATACAATAAATTATTAGTTACATGAATTATATATAATTATCAAAAAGTTAAATAGAATAAGCACGTTAAATAAAATTTATAAAAAACAAAATTATAAAATTATACTAATATTAAAACTAAAAATTGTACTAGAAATTAGACATTAAAATTATACATAAAAGTTATACATAAAAGAGATATCTAAGTCAACATTTACACTTAAGCTGACTTACTATTAAACGTCTGAATGTTCCCAGTGAATTATTAAAAATGTCAATATCCTCCGAGGATACCGATATGTCATCGTACAAATGGCTCAATCTAGCAAGTGGTGCATTCTTGCCAAGATTAGTTCTGCACAACGGGGCTGCCAGTAACGAGCGAGGGTGACGAGGAATTCTGGAAGGTACATAGATAAATATCCCACCAAGCAGGTCAGGGCAGTCGATACCATTATTTAACAACTTGAAGAGAAACACTAGATCGGATACGGTGCGACGAGATTCCAGGGTAGACAGGTTAAAATATTCGAGTCTATTTTCATATGACCTGATTATGTTTCCGATTCTTGCCCGAAAAGATAGATGACGAACCAGCCTTCTCTGAACTTTCTCGATTCTTGCTATGTGAGACTGATATAATGGATTCCAGACAATACTACAATATTCCAATCGACTCCTAACAAAACTATTATACAGTAAGATTGTAGTCGATGGGTTTTTGAACTCTTTTGAACATCGCAGTACGAATCCCAGAGACTGGTAAGCAGCATTTATCATTTTTTCAAAATGTTCCACAAATCGCAATTGACTATCTACGCAGATACCTAGATCACGGATTGCAAATAGTTCAGTCAATGTGGTGCCATCTATACTATAAGAGGATTGAATTTTTTTACGTTTTCGCGTAAACTTAATATGGTAACATTTTCTACAATTTAGATTCATTTTATTTTTAACACACCACTGGCCTAAGTTATCAATGTCCGTTTGCAACAATTGTATGTCAGTTTCATTTCGAATAATACGGGTCAGTTTTAAATCGTCAGCAAAGAGATATGGTACAGAGTACTGAAAAGCATCAGATATGTCATTGATGAATATATTGAAAAAAAGTGGTCCTAAATTTGAACCTTGAGGTACTCCAGTAGTGGCAATATAGTACTCTGACTCCTCACCATCCACAACAACGGAAGACCGCCTTGAGTCCAGATATGATCTACACCAGTTCAGTGAAGCATCAGTAATCCCCAAAGATTGCAATTTATGTATTAGTATCGTGTGGTCAACTTTGTCAAACGCCTTCGAAAAATCGGTATAGATAGCGTCAACCTGTAAGCCCTGATCAACAGCAGATGTTAAATCGCTAACATAAGTAACAAGGTTGGTAGTTGTTGACCTTTTTACCATAAAACCATGTTGACTGTAAGACAAGTAATTTTTTACATGATTATGAAATATTGGGTACACAATAGATTCAAAGACCTTTGACACAACAGACAAAATCGAGATTGGACGGTAATTGGAAATTACTTCACGCTTACCGTTCTTGTGAACTGGCACGATCTCTTGTAACAACCCTTCCTATAAATGAAAAACTCTTGACTTAGGCATATTCAAAAGTGGATGAATCATATTTCTTTCAACGTCTTAACTTTGGCTCACGGATAAGACGCTTTTCCTATAAAACATGAAAAACTCGAATTCCAAGAACTGGTATTCAAGTGATTACGAATGAAAAAAAAGCATACAGTAGTATGCACTGGAAACAAAGAATAGGTATGGATCAAGTATGGTGCTAATTCCTTTTATATCGTTAAGTGAATATGTGTTTGGTGGGATATCTATCTCTTCCCACGAATATAAATTATAGTCAATATATGTATGATCACACGTTTAATTCAGTGCTTACAAATTGGTTTTATAGGTTAACAATAGCTAATTACACGTCTTGCATTTATGAATGACAGTTTAGAAGAAGAAGGGTCTCGCGGAGGAGAGGCGCGGGAGGAGGGCGCGGGGCAAGACACCACGTCGTTGGCGATAATTAGTGATGCGCCGGAACATCCTCCGGGGCCTTGGAAGTCCTGTCTTCCAAAGGATTATCTTCAATAGGGTCCAGAAGTGGACAGAGGTACTTGATCCCTCGTCGGAAGGTGCCCGTTGCAGTCTTCAATTCAGCAACTCTGTCGACACCATCTTTGCCTGGGAACATAGAAGTAATTCTTCCCAGTTTCCAACACATGGGAGGTGCATTGTCCTCTTTAAGAAGCACTAGATCTCCGACTTGTATGGGTTTGCATGGAGTACGCCATTTGTGTCTTTGCTGAAGTTCTGTTATATATTCCATCTGCCAGCGATTCCAAAAATGCTGCCGAAGTGCTTCTAATCGCTGAAATCGATCCAATCTATTAATATTGGTATTTGTTAAGTCTGAAGACAATATTGAAGTCAGCGGTCGTCCAATCAGGAAGTGCCCTGGAGTTAAGGATTGAAGGTCATTGGGAGATGAGGATAGAGGACACAGTGGTCTGCTATTTAGAATAGCTTCTATTTGACTGAAGATCGTTGCTAATTCTTCGAACATGAGATGGGAGCTACCTAAAACACGTTTTAAATGAAACTTAGCTGATTTAACAGCAGCCTCCCATAGTCCCCCGAAGTGCGGAGCATATGCCGGTTGAAAGTTGAATTTAATTTGTTCTCCCGAGGAGAAAGCACAAATGTCACCAGCGTGAGATGTCAAAAAATCTGATATTTCCTTCGAAGCACCAACGAAGTTACTGCCATTATCGCAGAATATCTCTAATGGCTTCCCTCTGCGAGAGATAAATCGACGAAGTGACAAAATGAAAGCTTGCGTTGATAATTCGCTTACGGTCTCTAAATGAACGCATTTATACCTAAAACAAACGAAAATGCACAAATAGCATTTACTTATTTTACATCCTCTACCCTTCCTATCAGTTATTAGAAATGGACCAGCAAAGTCGACGCCAGCAGTAACAAATGGGAAGTCGGGATTCACTCGTTGTTCAGGTAACATTCCCATGATAGGAGTAGGCGTTTTTCCACTAACCCTTCTGCATGTGACGCATTGTCTGGCAGTACTGCGAGCGAGATCTCTGCCAGCTACTGGCCAAACAAATTCTCTAACTGAGGCCAAAAGCAGCTGTGGACCAGCGTGCAGAAGACGAATGTGTTGCTGTTGAAACAATAATTTTGTTAGTTTGTGTTTTCCATGTATTAACATAGGGTGCCGTTTTTCGTATGAATAACAAGAATTTTCAAGTCGTCCACCAACCCTAATTATGCCATTATTGTCTAAAAACGGACTTAATGCAATTATGGAACTAGTCGAGCCGATTGCCCTCTTAGATGTGAGAATATCTAGCTCCTTTCGAAAAGATTCCCTTTGAGACATCCTCACTAAGCATTCGAAAGATTGTTTAAGCTCATCAGGCTGCAAGGCATCAACATTTTTATTATTAGGGTTTTTACAATTATTAATAAATCGAAGCAAATACGCAAATGAACGTTGTAAGAATACCAACTTGGAATATTTATCAAAATTAATTATTGATTGCTTAATATTTTCAGGAGTGATTATATTTACTTTAATTTCGGGTAATTTAATTGATTCAGTGCATTTATTTGACCTGGCTGGCCATGAAGGTTCAGACAGCTGTAAAAATGAGGGCCCATTCCACCATAAACTGCACTTTTCAATTTTATTTGCATCTGCACCGCGTGTTGCTAGGTCGGCGGGATTTTGATCAGTTGGAACGTGGCGCCACTCAGACTCCTCGGTGAGTTCCACAATAACACTAACTCTATTAGCAACAAATGTTTCTAATTTATCATATCTCATGTTTAGCCATGAGATCGCAATGGATGAATCCGTCCAAAATACCTTGCGCACAATAACACATCGCAAAGTGCGACATACGGCGCCCGCAAGCTGTGCTCCTAGGAGGCATGCGCACAGTTCTAACCGAGGTATTGTTGTCGGCTTCACCGGTGCCACTCTAGCCTTAGCGCATAGAAGTCGCACTGTGACGTCACCCCGGTGATTAACAGACTTAAGAAAAATACAAGTGGCATATGCGTGTTTTGATGCATCGCAAAAACAATGTAGCTCAATATGATTGGAATCTTTACTTAGGGCATGCCTGGGAATACGTAACGTATATAAGTATTTCATGTTATTCACGAAAGAATTCCATGACTGACGTATGTTATCTGAGACTGGTTCATCCCAGTCTATTTTTTCTTGCCATAGTTTCTGAATTAAAATTTTGGGTTGAATTGTGATTAAACTCAATAAACCCAATGGATCAAAAAGCTTACAGGAGTCCGACAATATGGATCGTTTTGTAGGCTTCTCCGTTTTCACTTTATAAGAGTTAGGAAAGTGAATACAATCATCATCTGGATTCCATCCTACACCTAGTATATGTGATGACGAACTAATTATTAAGTTTCCTTGCGTGTTTTGGGACTCGTCTAACAATGAAGCTAAATTTGAACGATATTTTCGTAAATTGAAACACCCAGACGATAATGAACTTTCTATGGATTGTTTTATGTATGCTAAGTCACTGACATCGTTACTTCCGGTGAGTAAATCGTCGACTAGGAAATCATTTTTAATTATATTACCTATTCTAGAATCGATGCATTCATCACCCAATTGCCATAAGCAACGAGTGCTTAAAAAACTTGAACTTGCGTAACCATAGGTAACGGTATTTAATTTTAATATTTGTAATGGATCTGAATCTTTAGTACGCCATAATATTAATTGTAAGTTACGATGAGGCTCTTGCATATACACCTGCCTATACATTTTTTCTATATCACCTGATAAAACATATGTATACTGGCGAAATCTTAGTAAAATATTAAATAATAAATCTTGTATATGAGGTCCGACCATTTGTATATCGTTTATGGAATAACCAGAGGTGGTCTTTGAACTTCCATTAAACACTACCCTCAGCTTTGTTGACTCACTAGTCGGCTTCAATACAGCATGATGTGGAATAAAGAAATGATACTCTGACCCTGAACTGTTAGACTCTGACAAATGCCCGAGATCAGAATATTCTTGAATAAAATTTAAATATAATTGTTTGAGTGTTGGATTTTTCTTAAAGCGTTTCTCTAATGCAAGAAATTGTCTCTTGGCTTGTTTGTATGAATCACCTAAGGAATCGGGCTCTGCTAGAAGGGGTAGCTTTACATAAAACCTGCCCTCCTCATCACGATAGGTATTATCAACAAAATTAATTTCACACTCAATCTCCTTGTCAGATTGTTGTCGGACCGACTGAGGAACCTGTTCCAATTCCCAAAATTTTGTTAGATTTTTATTTAAAGATTCATTGGATAAATTTATGCTATCACCAGCAACAGTAATATGATTACATTGCACGTAACTATTTGATCTATTCGTTAACAATGGGCCTGCCAATATCCAACCTAATTTCGTTTTGCGCACGACAGGTTGGTCAGGGCCAAGATGAATTTGTTCTGATTCTATTAGAGACCAAAATATATCAGCGCCTATCAACATATCTATTGGAGCAGACTGATTGAAAGAAGGATCTGCAAGTTTTATGTTAGAGGGTAAATGTAGTGATGAGATGTCTATTGATTTATTTGGTATGTTACCCGAAATTTGTGGTAGGACAAGACAACATAATTCTATTTCAAATTTATTTGTTTGTGATTGCATTTTAATTAAACAACGTTCCAATGCATTTGATGAGTGAACATTACCTACACCTAGTATTTGGACACTAGTTGGCTGAGGAGTCAGCTGAAGTTCCGATTTTAACCGATCTGTAATTAACGAACTCTGACTCCCGCTATCTAGCAGTGCCCGAATAATTAAATGCTTATTTGTAGATGGGTTGTATATTTTTACTTGTGCTGTTGAAAGCAAAACACCACTACGAGAAGTAACAGACATACTGAGTGAGTTGTCACCGGCTGCCTGTTCACATTCAGCATCACTATCCGAAGTGGTAGTATGTACATTCGAAGTACCAAACGTCTCAGACGAACTTTCGTGTAACAGTGTATTGTGCATCTTTTGGCAAAGAGAACAAGGACCTAACCTGCACTGACGAGATGAGTGGCCCTTACGCAAGCAGTTCAGGCACAATCTCAACCGGACAACTTCGGATATTCTTTCCTTGACAGGCTTCCCCAGGAATGAAGAACAATCGTACAAGCGATGGCTGCCACTATTACATAAATGGCACGCGGGAACCGACGATGGACCAGGACCGGCTGAAATTGGAAACGACCTTATTTGCGACTTCTCGGATTTCTGATTATGGCGCTCAGTTTTATTAGTTTGAATGGATTCTAATATGTCTGCTCGAGACTTAAGAAAGCTAAAGAAGTCCTTTAGTGTTGGTTGCTTGGTTAAGCTGTTTTTATACTCTTCCCATTTGAAACTCGTACTGCCATCGAGTTTGCCTGATGACAAATGAACAACTAAGGTATCCCAATGTTTAGTTGGTTCACCGAGCGTATTTAGAGCACGTAAGTTTTTAGAAACATGATCTATTAAAAATCTCAAATCCTTGGCTGAATTACTGCGAATAGACTGGGTGCTACATAGTGAATTTAAGTGATTGTTTATCAACTGTTTTTCATTGTTGTACCTCTCGCAGAGGAGACGCCAGGCTTCCTCGTAATTTACAGCACTTACTCCCAGATTACTAATGACATTTGAGGCTTCTCCCTGCAGGTAAGAATTGAGGTAGTGAAATTTGTGAATCGGTTCGATTTTATCATTTTTATGAATTAATGAAGTGAATGTGTCTCTAAATTCAAGCCAATTGAAATAAGTTCCATCGAAGCTCGCAATTTTTATGACTGGAAGCTTAAAACTCACCGATTGGTTATTGCCATGATTGCAAGAGTGACTGCATGCAGACTTGAGAGACTCTTGTGAATGATCTTTGGGTTTCGTCTCATGCTTTTCTAAAAACAGTTGAGTGTGGGCGATGAGACTAGAAAAATCATTTTCAAATTCCTCACGCATGTCAAGCTCATTTTCTAAGTTATTTGAATTTAAAATTTCTATTTGTGACTGCAAATCATCAAAGGTAAAGGATAGATCTCGAAATTTCTCAAACCGTTGTGACAAAGTGTACACATCAGTGGGTGTAATTGTACTTGCTTCAGTTAAACTCAATAAAAACTTTTTATATTTTGTGATACGGCCTTTGATGGAGCTTCTCTTCGTATTTAGATCCTTTACATTGATATTAGCGTTTGAAGATGGTACATTTAAATGTATATTTTCCAATGGTGACTTTGGAGCACGATCAGATTGAGACATTTTAATTAATAATGGTAAACAAGAAACTTACTGCAAACGAACACGAAATACAAATAAAAGATTGAAGTTAACAGTCTAATGACATTAAGTACGATACTTACGTAAATTTTATCAATCCGGCCACACTCCGTGCACTTTCACAGTCAATCGGCCGGCTGCTGTCAGCGAAAACCATAAACCGGTCTGGGAGCGGCGACACACACACGGCGCAACAGCGCATACGTTGCACTCGCCAACTGTGCCTTTGTATATGTAGGTACGCCTACGATATGTATGTACGAAATTTGGAGATAAGACTAATTTTAAATTACTATAATGAACACTTTAGTTAAATATATGTTGGGTACTAAAGTTAAATAGGTATTAGAAAAATTATGTAATAAATGATACAATACCTAATAAATGGTACACTATGAATGTTGGTTTCTTAAATAATTTGTAGCGAAAATATGCAGTTTGAACTGAGGTTTAGGTGAAATAATGCAATGATGAACTTCTGTTATGAATGTTTAAAGGCTTTTAGGGACGAGTATAAGCATAGAATCTTGCTATCTTGCATTTATGTTAAATGCAATGCGTGGCAAGATGGGTAGCGTTAATCTATAAATTAGCAAAGAAAATAAGATGTGTATTGATTGAAAGATATTAGCTACACACTTCAGACAAAGGAGGGAAATAGGCAGGAATATAGAATGCGGTGCACTTCCCTTATATTGAACCGTAGCTGCGGGGTGATCCTTAATGCTGTCGCGGATCGGCGCCGGCGGGCTCCAAACAATGAGATGATTATTCACAATAGGTATTCCGATACGATATTCCTCCGTATAGATAAGCAATTTAATCCGCTGTTTACGTGCGATTATTCAAGGATAACACAAAATAGCTCAGGCGTAGATCGTCGCAGCGGTGGCAGCGTTTTCCGCTCCAAAATGGTGTCGATCGTCTTGTATCGTTTTGTTGCGTTAAATACGTCGAAGACTCGCTTGAAATCACGTAGGGGTCACCAATGTTTGGTGGGATATCTATCTCTTCCCACGAATATAAATTATAGTCAATATATGTATGATCACACGTTTAATTCAGTGCTTACAAATTGGTTTTATAGGTTAACAATAGCTAATTACACGTCTTGCATTTATGAATGACAGTTTAGAAGAAGAAGGGTCTCGCGGAGGAGAGGCGCGGGAGGAGGGCGCGGGGCAAGACACCACGTCGTTGGCGATAATTAGTGATGCGCCGGAACATATGTTATTTGTATTCTATTTATATATTCGTTTGGTCTAGGGTTTATAAGATCATTGCTGTATGACGGTATACAGCAATAATCTCTTGTATCTTTGTTAAAACCGATCGAAAGAAATTATGTGTCTTTGACCCAAGACTGTTACCACGGTAAATGATAGATATGGTTTACCGTGCTGTTACTGTTAGTTTCCCTCAATTATATAAATAAATGTTTTATTGTTCAGGTTTACATTTACATTTTACTGGTATTACGCAAATTAGGTTCCAACGTTCCTTCCCCAGGGATCTATATTATTTCGGGATGAAAAGTACTCTATATTTTATTCCAGACTATGATCTATCTGAATCCAAATCCTTTAAGCCCTTAGGTCCTGGTTGAGTTAATCATCCGCAAGATTCAGCATTTATAATATGAATAGGAAAGTAATATAGTATTATTAGGATGATAATGTATTTAATGAGTGACTCTTAAGCTGAAATTAAGTTCAAATCCTAATCAAAAATATTTTATTCAAATAGACCTTCGCAGACACTGATGAATAGTCTTATCTTATTTATTTTTTTATTAAATGGGCTTGCGTTTCGCCACTGATCCGCCCATAAGGGGCGATGACGAAGCCTAAGATGAAACACGCTTACCCAGAAGAAACCTATTCACTCTGGCCTTGAAAGTTCCTAGATTGTAAGCGTCAGGAAACAGACACCTGAATAAAGTTCCACTCCCTACTTGCTGTTCGCATTATAAATGAGGATGCAAAACGCCGTGTCCGTATTTTCGGTATGTCAACAACGTACGGGTGAAAATTTTCCCGGCGCCTTGTAGTTCGAAGTAAAAATGGGGATGGTGGAATAAGGTTGAAAAATTCCTGCGCACACTCTCCAAAATATATCCTGTAGAAAACAGATAAGCAAGCAACCTTTCTTCGATAGTCGAGGCTCGAGAGTTTCGCCTTAATTAAAGACTCATCTCCGATGAGTCTCCTGGCTCGGCGGTCTATCCAGCCAAAGTTTATTTTGGCATAGCTACGACATAGTCGGTAAACAAGCATACCACGGTAAAAGTTTCTATAGTTTTACCGTGAGCATACGGTCCGCTTGTTGGTTAGCGGTTACCGTAGCCATATGGACGATTGCAGCACATGAGGCTTCACTCACGGGTTATTTGCCTTTTCCCCCTCCCCAATTAGTTCTGGCGACTTTACTTTCGCGCAGGAATGCAACATAAAGTTATTTGGCTGCGATATTCTGTAATTCTAACACGGAACTAGCATTTGCTGAGAAGAGCCGGCAATAAACTCATTAATTACATAACATTTACATTCTGGTCTCAATTACAATTGAATGCTCCCATGTTCTAGTTTGGGTTTATACAATTTTATTAAGAACACATAGCGCATCGTAAAGTTTGTTTTTTTTAACAAAAAAATATGAATGTGAGCAGCACTCCGTACAAAAAAAAATCACTCTTTCGGTGGTCTTTACGGGAGAACTAAATTTATTTTACACTCTAGTTCTGATACTTTGAATTCTTGGCATGTTTATTTGTTATCAAACGTCGGTTTTATAATGAAAAGTGAACCAAATATCTTGTCTATCCGACCACTGGAAGTGGGTGAAATTGCATTTGCAAGATTTGACCCGAACATACATACATACATTGCAAGTTAATAAAAAGCTTGTAAAAGGCTTTTGTGTGTCTATTCTCGTCTACAGGTCGCATTTCTCAACCGATTCGAAATTTTGTGAGCAGATATAATTATCGAGACTTGTGAGGTTTACAGCTCACAGGGCCACTAGTATATAAAGGTACTTGCTTATGTTTTTATTATACCACAACAAACAATTTATCCTTTTCAAAATATACAAAAATTATCACGCACAAATCATACATTATGCACAATGTATGACGGCGACGGTGAAGCGATAGGGTGGGCGGCGTGGAAACTGATAAGCTGCGACTACAAAGCACAGTCCGGATGGCGTACAGTGCACCTTTGTTGTCGTTTTAATAAAATGGTAACACTTGCGATCCGCCACGATGAAAAGCGGCGGGAGGCAAAAAAAAATATGGCGGACATAGTGCGTTGGAGTCACTTTCACTTTGGCATCGGTCGAGATAACAGCGCTCTGGTAACGCGGTGTAATAATAAAATTAAGATATATAGATTTTGATTATATATATATATATATAATCTAAAATAAATTAGATAATTTTAAGTTGTGGTAATATTTAAATTGGTGAGTATTCGAAAATGATGTTGGTGCCTATTAAATCTTTATATTGAAGTACTAACTGTGTTTCTTTTTATACCTTATACTCATTTTTTTTGTTAATTACTTTGAAATGTCCTGAAATTCTTAGAGTAGATTATTTAACACCTTATATTACCCCGAGTGTTAAAACATTTACATATAAACAACTATGCCTGTTTTAATCTGGTCTAAACAAAAATTGCCTTGGTTTTCCTACATACATTTAATAAGTCAAATTCAACCACAATTTTTAGAAATTTGTTTTAAGCAGGGTCGAATTTGCAATTAATTTTAAATTGACTTTCAGGGTTTTCATTAAAATATTCCTAACCTTACTCCTTTTAAATATTTTACTAGCCTTCAAGTCAAGTCTTAACTTTTGTGATCAGATTAACTGTTGAAAACCGAACAAATATCCAAAGTAAGAAGCAGTACAAACTTTTCTGGACTTGAGTTTCACGTTAACTTTGTGGATGGGTATACTTATTCACACTATCCAATTTCTTTCAACGTTCAACCATGTAGATACAAGTGCAAATAGATTCTAACAAATATAAACTCTAGTTCTACTAGTTGAAATTGTAAATTTTTAAGGTAACCTATGAAAATACCCTTTATGGATTGTTAAATATAATCTATAACTTAAATTCTCGTTATTATAAGGAGGATTCCCACTATGCATGGTTTCATGGACGGCTAATTTAATGATTGGACGTGGGTCTCAAACCGCAAAAACCTCGGACTATTGATTTTATACCGTAGCCGTAATGGTGTTGATTCGCTTGTGAAATGAAAATATAGTCTGTGAAACCTCGCACCATGGGATAAGCCTACATAAAGATGTATCAGTTATATGTAAATCGTTGAATGATTGACGTCTCCCTTAGTTGACGAATAGAAAGAAAAACTAGAACGTAACATATAAATATTTTCATATCTAGATGACTTAGTTCACACCAAAGGATTAAAATGTGACCAAAGGTTAAAGTTATTTAAGACCGCAACTGCAAAATTAATTAAAAAAAAACATTGTTAACTAGAATATTCCTAGTGCTACCATGAAAATATAATTATTTAAGATTTACTTATAATTTAAAAAAATCTAGAAAATTAGTCAGAGGTCAATACACCGATTTGGAAATAATTTTGATTGGGTTGACCACTTTATTCTCGCACGGAAGCAATAAAAGGTAATCTCTTTTGAGAAAATTATACTTAATCTTTCGATCACTGTCGGTTGTAGTGGGAGAATACCGATCCGATAGTACCTACATTTATTTCCGGTATTCAACAAGGTTCTCACTTAGGCCGCATTTTATGGTAAACAACGTATATTAATACGATATCTACATAATTGTTTCGTTATACTGTGTATTTATCTGCAACATTTGTTACAATGTTTTAAATAATTCATTTAAAAGTTAAAGTAGTAAATACTTTTTTTTTTATTTGCTCACCCTTATCTTTACAAAGTGGGTGGAATCACTGGGAACAGCTAAATATTTATTTATGTACATAAATTATTTAGGTATTTAATGGATTTCAAAATTAGTCAGTAAACCTACGGAATACAAACTCAATATAATGTTTATTTTACTAGTCGGCGTCAGCGACAGCCAAGCGATAGGAACATCATGATTAGTGTTCAGTGGTATAAGGATTTCATAGTGGGCGTTGCGCAGGCAATAAAAGGACGTTATACCGTCGCTTCGTAAAAGTTCCGTATGATGAGAAGAAGCGACGCAACAAACTCCTCATGGGCCCAATGTGTTTATTGTCGTAATATTACAATTAAATAATCACTTCACTTCACACATGTACACTTATACAGTCTTTAATAATGATGATGCGCAAGTACAGCTCGAGCGCCCGTGAAACTTACATCAGAGAGAGTATAATAATTACTGTCCACGGTTCCTTACACTGCACCGTCATAATGATATCGCGTTCACCAATATGCATAACCTCATTAACTTTTAATAAAAACGAAATTGTGTTGCTTCCTCACTCAATCCCTCCACCACGATACCAAAATCGTCCAACCTTCCGATATACTTATTTGCTCGTTCTTATAATTATTATCTATTAAAGAGAAATGAATATTCAATAAAGAGTTGAATAATAAACCTAAACTTGTTATGTTATGCGAATTCAATGCAGATCTAGGATTTTAAAAGAACTTTTGTAATTTTACCAGTAATTGAGCTGAAAGTGAACTATTTCCTGAAATCTTTTCAATAATCTGTTTTATCGTATTTTCATTCCGAATAAAATCAACTTGATTAAATAGTAAATAAATATAATATCCGTTATTACTTCATTCCGAAAACACGCAACTTCCTCATTACTGCGGATTTGATCATATCAGTGAATAAAATATTATGATGAAGCTGGGCTGAACAGATAATAGTATATTATGATACATGTGTGCAAAGTTGCGAACGCGATTAGTGAGCCGAGAGTATAATAATCAATGCACACGCGTGTCATAAGACGTTTTTCAACACACTTACAAGGAAAAAAAAGGACTTGTATTTTTTAAGTAGATTTTTAATTAACAATGAGAACCTCAACAAATATGCCGCGCAAGTTTTTTTTTTGACAGCGATGAGCTGTTAAACTATTTTACCCGTTTAAATTAAGAATGCTTGGGCTACACACATATCACTTTCAGTGAGATACAAACTTATCATAATCGGGATTATACCTATCATAAAACTGTGCGGTAATGTAAAGTAAAAACCACAAGTGCTTAATAAGCTGCATTGCAAAGCGCATTTCAGTAACTCAGAAATTAACGCACTCGATATACAGGACTTTCAGTCGATAAGAGCACCTACGAGCTGTCTCTATTGTGTGGTCTTCAAAACGAAGATTTAGGTTACGCGCACCGCTAATGCGGTAAGTGGGTTGACCCCCGATTTGAACCAATGGATTATATCCTTCAACTTTAAATATTTATGACTTAGAGCCAAGAATTATATATTTGCTTTTACTAGCATTTAAATGTAAGTTATTTGAATCGCATCAAGATGTTACAGGATCCAAGTCTTGGCAAAGCTTACCAACAGCGGATAGTGTATCTTCAGACCTAAAAGAAATATATAATTGGGTATCATCGGCACACAATATGTGGAACTGATAAAACTTTAAGCAACTTGTGATGTCAGCACTGTATAAAATAAAAAGTAAAAGACCCAGTATAGAACCATGAGGAGATACTATTTATTGTTTTTCAGTTCATATGTTTTTTTGCCAAAATTTTTTTTACCTCAGCTAATAATGAGTAAACATGATAGAGATTATAAATAGATTTATTATTAACATTTTCCTCGAATCAGCGGGTATGCGATAACGTTTTCCTTTTAAAGTTAAACAGTTAGTTTTGAACTGGAAGTAGACCAGGGATAAAATCGGAAGTTTGACCCATCCATAACGGCCATCATTGATTTACAATGTAAGCTTCAACTAATAAAGCCTGGATTTAGTTGGAAACAATTTTTGTGGCGGCAGATTTATTTCTGACAGATCAAGAGTATATTTGAGTACTTAATTCGTTAGAATAATAGGTACTACTTGTACGTAGTATTTATATACTGTTTTATGATGAAAATGAATAAAATGAAGAAGTCGTTTTTATTTCTTATTATTAGTTTTATTTGAACATATTTAATAAAATTAACTGTTATTGTAATTAAGAGATAATTAATGTTTTAACAAAGCTTCTGAAGAAATTACTGTGTAATGAAAACCTCTCGTATTTTCCGTATTGAAGCTGAAAATCATTGAAATATTGCTAAATAATTAATGGCCCGCTAGAGTTTTTTGAAATTTGATACTTTCAGCGAAATTAACAGGCAGCCCTAAATATTATGTTCCTTTCGTTTTCATTAACTTTGGTTTTTAAAAGATAAAAATAGTATCATGAAGAATGGTACCAAAGAATAAACAATTTAAATACAAAATGTATGTTTGTACGTTCTGATTTTCCACAAGTCGTTCGATAAAATTGTCTTAAAAAAGTTTTATTCTAACATTGAAAGTTACAGGTTTCCATTCTTAGTTAATGATAAAAAAAAAACCGAAAAAGAGTCACAAAACTAGCCAGTATGGTTACGCAAAAGATTTGTTTTAACCACAATACATATTATCAGTGTTTACTAACTTAATTAAAACTACGCCACTAACAACGGTAGTGAACCACGTCAATCTAGCTCAATAGTTCTACCTAGATGTTATTAATTTATACGGCATCTGAACCCACAAAGTGAATATTTATTTTTATGAACCAATCAAGGCTCTTTTATTAAATTGATATATAGCGCGAAAAAAAAAAACTGCACTGTGATTAATTTTACTTTATAATTTATTGCAATGTTATTGGTAATTAATTTGCTAAAAATAAAACAGCCCTTATATTTTCTTCTTAGCATAATATTAGATTGCAAAAAACTTGGTTGGGTAGGTATATATCGGGTGGAGATTTCGAGATGGCATATTTTTGAAACCTACGTTGGGTTAGTCATACTGAAAAACTTTTACTAGGGGTTTTTTTTTTCTTTTTCATATTTTTTGATCGAGCTAGCAGAACGATAAGTATGTACCTAAAGTAAAAAAATATCAGAATTATTTGTTGTTCCCATACTAAAAGTTGTTCAGCATGTCTAAACCAACAGGTTTCGAAAATGCCATCTCGAAATCTCCACCCGGTATAATAAATAAAAAAACATAGCATCAAGATTTCTTCTGAATGTTTGTAAACCATTAATTTATTAAGCTTGAATTTCTTCAACCCCTATGATAGTGGTATAGGAACTTAATGATATTTTTGCCGTTCTTATTATTCTTATCGTTAAAAAAACGGTTATCGTTACCAAAAATTGTGTATCTACTTCTACACTAAAATCAAATACAGCAGATCTTTCTACTTACATAAAACAGTAGTCTCTTCGAGAAAATCCATAATGATAGGCGGATTTACTTTTGAGCTCATTGTTTTGAAATTCTGTATAGAAATATCATGTTTCCAGGTACGGATAATAATTTTACATTAGTCTTTTGACACATTTGAAAGTTATAATGAGAATAATTCGAGGCGGTTGTTTGTTTACAACCCAAAATTTAGAAAACAGATCGTCACTTGGGTTTTCAATATGCAGGATATAAAGCCTCATAATAATAATGAAAACCCATCATGAGGAAAGTTGATAAACTTCATCAAACATTGTATAGGAAACATCCGGAGATATAAAATTGGACAGACAAGATAAAGTACCTTTAAAAGGACAATAGGAGGAAAAATAGAAAAAAAAGCTTTCAAATATACAGTCTGCCTCTGGTATAACGATTATTTTTACCGAAAGAGTACCTAATCTATATTCATTGAAAAATATTTATTATTTCTTCCCATTTATTTTATACAGGCTGATTTTATCTAAAATATTATTTTATATTTTCCTTGACCATGGTTTTATCCTGCGTAAAGTTTGACGACGTAGAGCAGATCTCGCAGAGCAAGAGCAAGAGCTAATTCTTTATGGCTAAACATAGTGAGGTCCCTCACTATGTTTAGCCATAAAGAATTAGCTCTTAGCATTCTGACACAAAATAAGAGGTCAATTTTGATAAATTCTAGCAACTTGTGACCAAGATTGTCATACATGTCAAACGTTCTGTATGCTATTTATTACGCACTCGCGGATTCGTTAATTAGTTACGGACTGAGTAGTTACGGCTTGACATTTAAAACTCAACTAGATCATATAAAAAATATGCAAATTAGATTAATTAAATATCTGGTAAATAAAAAAGTTAGAAAAAAATGTAAACATAACTATGACCTATTGTTTCATGTATGTAGAATACTACCGGTACATCTTAAAGTACATCACCTTATAGCTATTGAGCAATATTATAGACAAGATAATAAAGAACATAGAACGCATAAGTACTCCACAAGCCAGGTTAGACAAGGAAAATTTGTAATACCTCGAGTAAACAACTATTTTGGACAGAGAACTAGACGGTATGTAACGCCCGTAATTTATAATAGTATGGACTTCTTGAGAGAAATAAAAACAGATGTGAATATTATAACGTTACGGAAGAACCTCAAAAAGAACTTGCTCTCACTATTATAATACTCTTTAATTTTCTAAGCGGATAAAGCAAGATACCAACTTACCTAGCTAAGATGGTATCTTGTTTTATTTGACTTATTATTGTGTCATTTCTTTTTTTAAAGTTTCTATTCTTTTTTGGTTTTATATATTTTTTTTTGTTTTGTGCTATTATAAAGTTAAAATGCGTATATGTATACCGAGCGCCTCTTTCGCCAACAAACTGTGTTGTGCAGTTTGGCGAAACTGTATAATTTATAATAGAATTTATAAAAAGTTCAAATAAATTAAAAAAAAAAAAAAAAAACATAATTTTGTTCGTATTGTGAAATTGAAGCAAAAAAGATTATTTTTTTTGAAAAAACCGAAAAAACAAAAAAAATCATTTTTTTTAATGGCATTTTGCACAGGTGTTCCTGTCAGCGTTTTTCCCTAAGACCTGTAGTTCAGAAGTTGCCCTCACTGGTTGGAAAAAAAAAACAACCTGTATATTGAAACAATAACTCAAGAAGGGTGTAAATAATGTTTTCGTCAATAGGAGCTACTGTGATCGCTTATCATCACGTTTGCCGTATGCTTGTTTGCTACCTTAGTAGAATAAATAAAAAAATCTATATCATGTGTATTTATGGCGTCGAATTCTCAAATATGCTAGCTAACATTAGGTCCCTTTGGATGTTTATTAGGGGCTACACTATTAAATATGTTTGATAGTGACTATGGCTGTTAACTGACACGGAATTAAGTGTAAAATGGCTGTGAGGTCCTAAATTGCTTTTTTATCATCATAAAGTTGTAAAAGTCATTTGACGATAACATTTTCACGTCATTTTTTTTAAATTATGTTATTTACTGAAATAGCATATTGATTTGAATCTGTTTAGGGGTACATTCGACTCTGCCGTAGAGTTGGTGTCGGACCACAAATCACAGGTCTATACATTATAATAAAACGGGAATAAAACCTAGTAGGTAATCTTGTTTTCTTGATAATGATACAAATATTGCTTTTAGACGACTAATTTGGATTTATGAAATAAATTAGGACCACTTTGTTTTAACGTCTAGAAAATTACTGTTGCTTAGATAAGAAACAGATTTATTTTAGACCTTAAAGCAACATATAAAAACCTTTTATAAACATATAGCACCTTATTACAAAACATGGTTTAAAGGAAAACCAGGTTTTAAAATAGCCTCGTCCCTTTTTATTATATGACGTTAGAAAGTGACCAAATGACAGTAAAACCTGGCTTTACTTTAAACCATGTTTTGTAATAAGGGGGATAGGGTTTTTATGTGTTCCTTAGGGTTGTTATGTTAAAGTTTTTGAGACAGAGTGTTATCAAGCTTTGTGGGAAATAAACGTAATGTAATGTATGGCGGCTTTTAGAACCCTACCAAGTAAGGGCAAAACGTCACATTAAGTTGATTTATCCTAAGTGACATCATAACAAAGTTACATCCTCGGGGCGGCATTCTATAATTACAAGTCATACTTCTGAAGTAGCATACTTTGTCATAAGTAAAAGTTTCAGTTAATAATTTCAGAAGGAACATAAATTATTTTGAATGTATCTAGATTATATTTTCTCCCTCAAAAATACCAAACTAAATTATCACAATACGAGCTTGATCTATAGACAACATGATAGGTTATATTTATAAAAGTAACAATTGCAAGGCAAGACAAACCGCTTTGGTTTTTAGTTAAAAGTGATATTCAGAATAATTTAAATTAGTCATTTTCTACCATTTCCGTATAAAAAGTTACTTTCTAAAAGAACTCAATTGGCTGCGAAGGCATTTGAATATAGATGACTGCATACAAATAAGTTGAGGAAATGAAAATTAAGAAGCTGCTTTTACTTTTATAATCAGCGTAATTTTATGCCGGCAAACAAGCGTATGGCGCGCCTGTTGGTAAGCGGTTACCGTAGCCCCATGGACGCTTGCAACACACGAGGCATCACTCACGCGTCACCGACCCTTCCTCCCAAGCCGATGAGCTCCTTACTCACACGCAGAAATACAACACTTAGTTATTTGGCTGCGGTATTCTGGAAGGTGGAGGTACCTTCCCAGTCGACTGCTCTCTGAGAAATAACGCTGTTTTATGCTTAGTGCTAACAAATACAGTTTACGGATTGCCTGGACCTGTAGTCTGTACATACCTGTGGTGTATAAATATTGTAAAAAAAAAAAAACATTACTGTGCAGCCACCGAGAGAATGCATTTCAGACACCTGTTAATATTGGGCTATTCTCGGAAATGGCTAATCCTATTGTAATGAGACTTTCACTGGAAGGTTCAGTATTTTCTGAGCGTAGTGAAAATCTCATCATAACCAGATTAACCTTTTCCGTGATTTGTCTAATATTAACAGGTCTCAGACATTCTTTCGGTGGTCACACTGTAACTAAACTAATGTTTGTTTCCGAAAAGGTTTACTTATTTGAATATGTAATTCCGAGGCAGAAAAAACATTTGGATACGACATACTATTATTATTATTTGGGTTATGTGGCCGTTTCAAGTCTTTCCAGAGCTTGTGCCACTGATCAGACTATTTACCGGGCACATACAATTAACCGGGCACCACACCATGGGATAAGAGTATTAAATTAATTTATGTACCTATGTATGTTGGTCATCAAAGATGTCTATCTATCTCTGATACCTATTTTAATTGAAGCAATGGCAATAAATAGAGGTTTTGAATGGGAAATATACTTATACAAAACGATTATGTAGAGACTAAAACCAAAATTAATTGATCCTTGCATTAGTTACGATACGTGGAAATCTGCATAATCAAAATCAGATTATGCAAATCATATTATATATGATCTGATTGTATCTATCTCTCTCTAATCTTATTCGATTTACTTTACTAATATCTTAGAATAAGTTTGAAACAGGTATATGATTAGAAATAAGGATCAAAGTGATTATTTTTTTGGATAAAGCGTATTTTATTTAGTAATTATTTTAAAATATGAGTAACGTTAATAAAAGTTTCGTTTGATGTTTATTATCTCTATACACCATGACTTTTTATTCGTCTTAGAAAGGCAGCCCACGTAATGTACTGTACTCAATGAATAGGTACTAATCATTCATAAAATTTTACTTTTTAACTGCGCTAGTAATAGGGTGTTTAAAACTACGTCATGCGTCATAATTATTAAATAATATAAGTTTTTTTTAATGCACTTCTAAGATGAATAAAAAGTTATGGAGTATATAAAAATGAAGCCCTATTTCCGTTGGTCGCGCCATAACTTGAGAATGACTTTACCTATTTCATCCATATTACTGATAGAGATAGCCTATGGTATGGAGACAGATAAAGGCTACTTTTTATCCCGGGCACGCACGTGAAACCGCGGGGGACAGCTAGTGTTCCAAAAATTTCACCTTACGTTTTGAGCAAGTCTCGAACATATTTATTACATAAAAATATTCCGTACTTATTCAATTGTATGGTAATACCTTTATTATAAACCCCGGTAACATACTTTCATTGATGCTTAATCAACTGTATAAAAAGGTTATTTTCAACCAGACCACCATTCTAGACAATTATTTTGAAGAGACTGAACATAAGTTTCAATACGGAATTTGTGGCATATTATTTCTATTGAGTTTCTTTTCATCATGCTTTTACTTAGCATCAAAGTTTTTTTTTGTTAAAGGCAATAAGCAAGCAGTCCATCACCGATAAAATTCATAAGCTCATTGAGCTTAGCTCGCATACGATTTGAAACGAATGTACTTTCCTCTCTTCAAAAGGTACCAAAAAGTTCGGGTTATATAATATGCCAAACTTCTGTCTGTAAGCCGTGATGATGTAGGTTAGTTAAGGTCTCAGTCTACGTCATTACTTCAACAATAGTTTAGGAATGACCTAATAAAAGAAGCCTTTTCAGGTCTTCTTTCATTTGTCACACAGCTAAAAATAGACTCTTGGTTTGGTTTTATTAGCACAAACGCTCAGAAATCTATTATAAATACTGACACTATCTCGGGAATATAAACACGATAGAAAGATTGATGCTATGCTCTACAAAACAGAATATTGCAATAAATGCAGTGGATTGAAATCAGTGACGAGAAATTATATAACCTCGATACCTTCTTAGCACAATCACGATTATCAGTCGTCCAAGAAAGCTTTGGTTCGAGAATGTAGAATATATTCAAAATTATATACAAAATTCTCTAGTGTAAATATGTTTTTGCTTTTATGTATATTTTTAAAATGGATATAAAAAATAAAAAGTGAAACATCTAAATTCAGTCATAATATAAATTCCTTTACCTACTGTTATGTAACTTTTTTTTTTCTTTTTTTTTTAGGGACTTTTATCCTATAAGGATATGTCAGTCCCATTATATTATATGTACCTTAAAGATACAGTCATCCAAGAATTAACATTAAAAATATTTAAACACATGAAACTCACCATTATTGAAATGAATGATTCATTAATTTGGTATTCAATAAGAATTTTCTCACAATTACTTGATACAATTAATTGTAAGTTAATATCGTGTCTACTGTCTGTCAGTTATTTATGTGTTTGTATTGTGTGATTCATGAACATGTTTTTCTCCAGGTTATTGTCTCACTTGAATGTAATGAGATAGTTTCAGTGTCACTGTTATTGAAGAAAACAATTATAGGTATATTCAATACTATATAAATTGGATATCAAAAGATTCATAATATTATTGACATATCATCGACACTCATAATATGTATCCCCAATGCAATTTCGAACATGGAAACACTTGTACCCTTGTAGGGTGTTCCCATGTTCGAAATTTCGGTAAGTCTTCACTCAGCTATCATCGCTTTAATTCACTTTATTTAAGCTCATGCGGTCTTATTACAAAACGTGGACTAAATTTCGTACCTGGATTAAACATGGTAATAAACCATGTACTAAAATATTTCGTATTACAAAACGTAGACTATCTCAAATTCGTGGATTAATTATGGTACTAAAGATAAACCAACAGCACCCCTAGTTTGTCTTTGGACTATCGCACGACAGAGGACTAAAGTCACTAGCAAATGTCAAATTGCACAGTGAGGTTAAGTTTTATTGTTTTACTTTTGTTTTCTGATTACAAGAAGAATGGATAATATTGATTTAATTTATTGATCTAGATGATATGGACGATTTAGATTTATTACGGGTGCCCCGGCGACCTTTAAGACTTCGTTATTGGCTGAACCCTTTTGTTGAGTTGTGTGACGAAGAATTTCGATATAAAGACACGTTCACGAAGCGTTTCGGCTTAAAAATAGTGGACCTGGTAAAAGCTGAAATATCCCAGGATCCCCGAGAATGCCGAATACCCCCTGAAATTCAAGTGGCTTGCCCATAACGGAGCTGGCTTCGCATTGCTCGCAATGAAGTAAGTGCTTTATAAACCTTGTCTAATAATAGCAAAACAATATGCAATATAACTTTCTAATGTATTATTATTGTTTTACTCATAGATTCAAGACAACACAGCCAATTTGCACGGTGTGTCTCAGCCAGTTGTCAGCCAAATATATGTAAGAAAGTAGCAGGAACCATTGCACAGATGTCACACAGGTTCATCACGCATCAAAAAGATAGATGCTGATGGGGGCAGTTATATATTAACAGAAAAGGATATCCATCTATAAATGTGCAGGTATATAATTTGAAATTTCAACTTTCTTGAATCATTTTGTAATGTGAAATAAAACAAGCATTTGTTTTTAGGTGGTCTGTGATGCTGATCTCAGAATAATGGATGTAGTAACCAGGTGGCATGGCAGTGTATGTACATGATTCCAGAATATTCCGGGAATGTAGACTGAAACAGTGATTTGCAAATAAAAGTAGCGGCTGGTGCTTTCTCTGGAATATTACTGGGTGACAGTGGCTATCCTTGCACCCCATATTTATTTACACCAGTTCTGAACCCTACAACACCTGCAGAAGAAAGGTATAACCAGTCTCACATGCGTACAAGGAACACAGTGGAGAGATGTTACGGGTTATGGAAAAAATGTTTCCGCTGCCTACTAAGAGGCATGTGTTGTGATATTTAAAGTGCCAAAAAAACTATAGTAGCATGTGCAGTTCTTCATAATATAGCCATTGACATGAGAGAGGAGATATTTTCTGGTTAAAATGATAGCAGCCTGACACCATCAGCTAGAGAAACATTTTCACAATCAAGAGTTGAAAACACAGTTCGTGGAAGGCAGTTCATTGAAACTTATATTCATTGATTATATTTATTTATTTATAAAATTAAGTTACAGTACCTAGCACTTTTATTATTTTCAATTTTGAAATTTATATACTAATATAATTTCTAACATTCTCACATTATGTTTTGTAAAATTAAGACATTTCATTGATTATTATTTATTACTGTTGTGGTTGACCTGAAAAAAAAAAGAGATATTAGTTTATTTTTATGAAAGCTGCTCTTGTTTTGCATAGGTTTATTTAATTTGGTTTGAATTTGTTTTACTAACATTTTATTCATTAGTGTGTTTCTTGCTTTCTATTTCTAATAAATCTATTTCTAAATCCAGTTTTTTCATTCTTGATTCTGCAATTATATTATAAGAATGTTCAATCTCCAACTTTTGTAAAGTCTCCTATATTTTATCCATACCATAGGCTGTCTGCATGCCAAATTTCATCGAGATTGGTTCATTACTTTTTGAGAGATGCTTGAACAAACAAACATCATTTTTAAAAGCAAGCTGTCTCCTGCGGTTTCACCCTGAGATTCCATACATAATTATAAACATGAAAGTAACTTGTGTCTGTTAACTTTTCACACCTAAACTGCTGGACAGGTATATAGAGGGACATGGGCTACTTTTTACCCTAAGACCAGGAGAAACCATGGGGACTAGTAATTATACTTAGAATTATACTTAGTACTTACATGTGTTGAGAACCTTTTTTAGTTTTCTTTGATCGAATTCTATATCAATTTGTTCTGGCCTGCTTGCCACTAAGAATATAATATATTTTGATAATATATCCTAGAATGGTTGAAATTAGAGTTATCATAAAGAATGTTATGTGTATCGCACAGTTTTAACATCAAAACAAACTTTCTCTTCGGCGCTCTAATTTTCACCCCTTCCTTTCTTCTGATCATCTATTGTAGAGTTTTTATTATAATACTAGCAGACCCCCGCGGTTTCACCCGCGTACGGTTTGAATTTTCTCCTTCGAAAACCAATGCACGCCACTGATTATTAGACACAACAAATCAAACACAGATATTTTTACAATTAAAACTAAAAACCTATATTATACCTACACAAAAAAATCGAACTCTAAGAATCTTATTTAATTATTATAACAACAAATGAGAATGAAATGAAATTAACTACAAAATATTCTAATGAAATTTTTTTTCAGTGGCGTCACACGGGTGTGTATTTTGCCAATTTCCAGTTATATTATATAAGTTCTAGTCACAATAAATCACTTTCACATAGTCCTCATGCAGTCAGTCACCGTCCATGAAAGTCATGTTATACTACAGTGGTGGTCATGTACTAAAACTCTTCACGGACTTTTGAAAAGATACGATACACATAATTCATTTCATTTCACTTCACTGGTGCACATGGATTGATCTTTATTGGATAAAATACCACCGATGATATGCAATAAAACGCAAAATACACGAATTTATGAATATAAAAATGAAAACGCAACGTCTCTCTGCAAGTTCCCGCCAAAAATTAACTTCCAAACAAATTTCGAATTCTAATCCGTTTTAAATATTCTTTTATATTTGACATTCCAATTTTAAAGAGCATGACTGATTCCAGAACAAAAGGCAGATAAAGCGCGCGAAACACGGGAGTGAGGCCAAAAAAGCAATTAGGTACAAATTGAAAAACACATACCTGGTATTCGCTTTTGAATTTATATATGCTATGTTAAAAAGCTGCTGTGTGCTAATTTATTAAAAAAAATGTGTTTTTCGTTAAATAAAGTTTTTTAAACAAAGCAAATACAAATTCAAAAGCGAATACGTACGTGGATTACGTAACTTAATTGCAATGAAATTCCGATTGAAATAACCTCTGAATCGGTAGAAATATTACAAAATCGGAAATGGTTCCATTTCTAATGAACCACTGTTTGTATTTGCGGTTATCAGAACGTAAAAAAGATATCAGAAAACCGCTATACTGAACCGATTTCAATTCGAAAATGATTGAAAATTAGTTACGTAATTGCCCCCCTGGTATGTGTTTTTCAATTTGTATTTGCTTTTTTGGCCTCACTCCCGTGTTCCTTTCGCTCCATCTGCCTTATTCTGTAATCTGTGAAAATCGGATTGATATTTCAAACATGTGTCAAAATAAAAAATGTTATTTAAATCAAAAGTACTAAGGAGTATTGGTATCAACTTCGATGCAAATCACCCCTAAAATAACTTTCTACCCCTTTTTGACCCCGTTAGGCGATGATTTTCAATAAAATACGAATCACGTCATCCATCAATTCTGTTAAGGAATGTTTATGCAAAATTTGAAGTAAATCGGACCAAGGAATCACGTTGTCCCATACAAACTTTGCCCCCGTATTTCACCCCCTTAGGGGTAGAATTTCGGAAAATCCTTTCTTATCTGATGCCTACGTCATACAAAGAACACACCCTCCAAGTTTCAGGTCTCTACGATCAGCGGTTTAGGCTGTGCGTTGATTGTCAGTCAGTCATTCAGGACAAAGCATTTTATATATATAGATAAGCACTTTTTATTAAACTTTTTGATGCTTAATGTTAGTAGTAGCAGTTTCGTATTTATAATACGCGCGAGAACTTCATTTATTCCGTTACGCGCAAGAGTTGTTGCTAATATGTAATATTCACGGGTAATATTACATTATTATACGTGAAAACAACGCCAAAAACAAAATTATAGTTGACAATTTAGTTGCACCAGCAAAATCTTTTCAAAAATCAATATTTGAATTTATATCTTAATAGTATATACTATTTTAAATTTTAATAATTTATAGAATAAATCAGCTATGTAGATAAATGGAACGGTGCGAACGAATGATGTCAGATTCAATGAATGTTTTCTATAGATAATCTGTGGATATTATTTAATCATGGACTAGCTTGTGGTACTAACACATCCTCCGTTAGTCTGCGATTTGTAATAAGATCGAATTTTAGTCATAGGACCAACGTTAGTACCGTAACAATCCAAGACTTGTAAGTTATGGTTTAAACCAGGATGAAGATCGTTTTTTGTAATAAGACCGATGGAGTCCCCAAGATTGGCATCCCAACAAGCACTTAACAGGGAGAGCACTGGCGTCTTTAGTCAACATAGAGTTATTTGACTGCGGTATTCTGTATGGTTTCCGTGAAAATTTTAGTAATTAGTAGAGCTGCTGGAGGACATTCGAAAATCTATCATCATGTGATATCATGTGATGATCTAAAATAAATATCAAGTAAAAGAAAGTCCTGTGGAAACCAGCGAGCATGCTAATAACGGCACCATTTGAAAAGTTTAACATTTTGATTTGTATTACTTTTAGGAACAGTCGCAATCATATAACAGCTATTTAAAAATATGGTTAACTAATTTCAATTTTATAAAAAAAAAAAAAAACAGCGTTCTAGCTAATGCCCGGCATGCGTTGCAAACTTGCAGTGCCTCTTTTTTTTGTAAAGCGATTCGACTCGCACGTCCACTATTGTACGTTGATAGTAGAAACATTCACGCAAGTATAATACAAACAACTGTACAAAGTTTCAACTCAATCGGATGATCGACGCGCGAAGAGAAATGAACGAAAAAAAACATTGTTCTATTTTCCATTCCCATTTATTCCCATTTATTCAGTTTAAGCCGTAGGAGAGTACTTATGATGGTTGAAACTATTGAAATTACCACACTTGCATTCGTGATAATCGACGACAGTACAATCTAGGCACGCGGTAGCGTGTTAAGCCAAGTTCAAGTCAAAAGCTTTTTTTGGTGACTGTACTTTTTGTTGTCTGTACTTGTATTGTCTTCCAATATACTAATGTATACCAATTATCAAGTCAATCAGATCACTGGAAGTGGTCTTGCAAGATTCCACCCGAACGAACAAAAATACATACATACATAGACAAAAACCGTAATTTTTAAGGTGATTGACACACACACACACACCTCAGGAGAGATCAACACACATAACCCACTTCCAGATAACCTAGGAAGTTCAAATTTGTTCATTCAGTGGGATAATTGCGTGTATACAAAGGAAAAAACAGTGAATTTTGTAATAAGATTTGAAAATAATTCAATCAATCGATTCATATTTAATTAATAAGATGTATCTATCGGTCGCTAGATGACATTGTGCCGTTTTGAAACGAGCTATGTTTGATTCTCACTGATATGATAAACAATTTTCTGTGTTTGTGCACAATCTTAAAATCGTAATTTTTAACACGCGTGTATTAGCTTCACCTGTATGTATGTTTATTGTATTTTCTATTTATATATCTATGTAAGTAATGGTGGAATCTTCAATCAAACGTAATTTTCATCGACCGACTTCAAAACGTTAAATAGTGTTTTAAATTTACTTAAGAATGTTAAACGTTCTTATAAATTTTCAGGATTGTCTACAGAACTTGGCACCCATATAGATCTCAAGTCTTTTGTCGGTGAAGTCGACAACCACACCATAATTATCATAATATTGAACTCGGCCCCCATTTTCATATTTATGTTTTGGTGGGATCATTTTTACTAGGTTTTTTAAATTCTCACGTATCGATAATAATTGCGTACTAGCAAGCCAACCCGCATAATTATCTCTATTTGTTAAGTATTTCTCAGATAAGAAATATTAAATTACTAGCCTTTTCCCGTGGCTCCAACTGAACGGATGAGTTTTTGATATGACTAATTTAGTAAGTGAGTACTCAGTTTAGAGTATAAAGTTAGAAACAAAGAATTAAATACAGCAGTTATTAATTATAATTAACCTTCTGTGCTGGACACAAAAAAGGTTGGATGCAGTATTTTAGGCGACAAAAACCGAAATGAGAAAAAAATTGCAGGCGCTATTATTCTACTAATGTTAATCATAATTTGGCTGGTTGGCGTGGAAGTTACAGATTGCACTGTCTGCCACGCCAGGGCCAGTAGACAAGATGGTTATCGACAATCGTCATCGTTAGTAAACGATCAACCTTTGTATGCAAAAATCTCCTCTTATCATTCTTGAAGAACCCCATGCCGTACTTTTTTGCCAAAACCACGGCTGGGAGCTCATTTTACAACTTGAGCTTCCGCGGTAGGAAACCACATTGCAACCGAGCAGTGCAATACTATTTCGGTTCCAATGTGTGATGATACTGTGGGCAAATCAAAAAACATAAATAAGCAAAATTATCTCGTCAGACTAAGAGATGTGAAAGCGCTTGTGAACTCAGGATTGTCGATAATTCTAATGACGTGCCACTGAACCGATTCAAAGGACCTGTCAAGGTGACAAATAACAGCAGCATAGTATTTATTAAAGTTATTTTTCCTATATTTCCAAGAAATGGAGTTTAATTCAAAAAGTGAATCAAATCAAAAGAATCCATTCCTAGTTTCTTTGAGAAAAAGATTCTAAATTTTAAGTAGCAGTTTTTATGAAAACAGAGTGTGGTCTCAGGCCACCCTACCCGTGTGTTATGGTGACCTAGGAGTGCGGAAAATTTCAAGTATATAAGTACCGGCGTTTCTATACTCGGTATACACTATACAGTGTGGGCAACCTCGTCAGATCTGTTTTGGACTCTTCTATTGGATCTGTTGAGGTTTCTTACCTGTCCGATGCTAGAGACGCCTGGCAGGCTACTTGTCTAGGCACAAATATTCCGACCTTGAGTCACTCTCAGAGAGCGTGGGACAAGCTTCTTTGTGGAAAAACTTGGTAAAATTTATTTTCTATAGATAAAGACCGCGTGCCCTTGTTAGCTGTCTCTCAGAGTGACTTAGGTCACTTGTTACAAGCAGCCTTCTGGGAACCTTGACGTTAATCGGAAGCAGCGGCAGACTTGAGGAAATTGTCTATACATAGATTGTGTAATTTGTACATATTTATTGTAAATAAACTTGGTTGAGACACATTGAAAAAGTGAATTATGCCTACAATAGAGATGATTCCCAGGTAAATAATTCAAATTTTCCCGTCAGTTAGATTATCAAAATATATTACACGAACCCCCTTACTTATAAAACGTTATTTAACTTATATACTGTTTAAAGGGTCACGTAAATAACGTCACTCTATTGTCATTGTCAAATAATGTGACATTATTTACGTGACCATTTAAACAGTATATTAGTTAAATAGCGCTTTATGAGTAAGACCGGAAGTGTTTTTACTTTGCTTTACCAAAACATTAAAAAAACCGGCCAAGTGCGAGTCAGACTCGCGCACCGAGGGTTCCGTACAAACCTGTAGGTATATAAGTAAGTATAGACCTGAGTATTTGATATTAATTTCAATTTATGACGTATTAAAAAAAAACTACTTACTAGATCTCGTTCAAACCAATTTTCGGTGGAAGTTTGCACCGTAATGTACATCATATATTTTTTATAGATTTATCATTCTCTTATTTTAGAAGTTACAGGGGGGGGACACACATTTTACCACTTTGGAAGTGTCTCTCGCGCAAACTATTCACTTTAGAAAAAAATTATATTAGAAACCGCAATATCATTTTTGAAGACCTATCCATAGACAACCCGCACTTATGGGTTTGATGAAAAAAAAAATGAGTTTCAGTTCTAAGTATGGGGAACCCCCAAAATTTATTGATTTTTTTCTATTTTTGTGTGAAAATCTTAATGCGGTTCACAGAATACATCTACTTACCAAGTTTCAACATTATAGTTCTTATAGTTTCGGAAATAAATGGCTGTGACATACGGACGGACAGACAGACAGACAGACAGACATGACGAATCTATAAGGGTTCCGTTTTTTGCCATTTGGCTACGGAACCCTAAAAAGTGTACCCTAACGTGACGTCACGCGAAACAAAAGAAAATATAACGTTTCAAATATTCTTTGAAAATATAAAAGACAGACAAAATAGTCATCTAGTCCATTCGCGCTCCGAGCTGCATTCCGTAATTACTATGTGATTCGCAATGTCACGGCGCAGCGTAGTCTACGTATCATAAACGTTCTTTAAAATATTGCAAGGTTATTATAAACTCAGAATCAAAATAGCTCCTTTATAATATGCAATGGACTTTCGCTCTATCAGGTGGATAATGTTGCATTTTGGGGATAATTGACAATAACGAAAGTGAACTTGATATAAGTACTTCATAGTGTAAAAATCTAAAACACTGCGGATATAAAAAATAATGATTCCAACTAAATTATACAAAATATAATTATTTGTCTGCCCGAGTAAATAAGAAACGCATAACTTATTTCCTAGAAAAACAATACCCTTCTGGCTCACAAAGCGTCTTATAAAAGTCATTTACAACTTGAGCGTACAGTCTAAGCATATCAGACTTCAGTCATTAGACCAACATATCACTTGCACAACAAACACAAGATAACTAATATGAAGTTGCACTTGGATCTTCTAGCTCGGTCATGGAAACTAAAGCCATTGGTTGAAACCCTTTGAACCTGCCACTCAAAGATGCACTAGCACCGCGTGTTGATAAAGAAACTCTTTGTTTTAATTTGAGTTCTGAAAAACATTAATAATTAAGTAGAATTTTTTCACTATGCTAAGCTTCATAGCTTCATGAACTTCACTTTCAATGCACAGATCAGTATGTACTACACATACATCTTCTAAAAACGAGCTAGAAAGGAATTGTAGAGTTTACAGACTAACCATCCCTTCAGTTAATACTAAGTTTGCACAACGTTTTAGTGATTTTGTGAGGATTTACATGATGTAATTTATTATTATTTTTATTTATTTATCTTGGGACTTGTATTTGTGTGGGAATTAACATGTCTGTATGTCCTGAATTCGGGTGTAATTATTTATAAACAAAAAGTAGTATTTGTAGTACATCAGTTATCTGGTTTCCAGTTCCAGTTTGGGATCAGTTAGCCGTCTGTGACTGTGAGGAATGTCGCAGGATATTTATTATTATTATTTTAATAAAGTAGTTAATATTTGCGACGTAACAAACAAAACTGTTATTTAAATAAAAATGATTATGTCCAAATGGCTTGAACAAACCTATGAAAAAAGTGAAGACTTATTGACTCTCATTAATTTTTGAACATTAAATTAATGTTAGGATTAAGTATTATTTACTACTTTATTATTTATACTATATAGTTACAATTCATATGGCTTTTTTAATTCACTTTTATTTGCATTTTATTGTGCGGCGACGTCTGTTTTGCATCTGGCGACCAATTAGCAAAATTCTACAAAGAGAAATATTCTTATTTTTTTTTGCAAAATACTTAATATCTTTTAATTAGACATTTACATGTTTAACTTTAAATCTATATGTCATTCAATAAGAAGTACTTGTTTAAGTCCGCTAATTTATTATCTTTTTTCAAATACTGATCTCCTCGATACAGGCTTGCCAAGTGAGGAATCCTTGATGATATCCATCTCGGGAATTAAATCTGGAGAATACTGTTATGTTATGGCATGAGGTTGTTTTTTGCAAATAGTTGGACAAGTTGTACTATTATCTATTCTGTGTTCAAGGTTTGATTTATACTTTGTGTTATTTCTCATCATGAGTAATGTATTGTATTTTGCAGCAATAAATATTTTTTCAACATACTCGCTCGTAAAGTGACATTTATTGCACCGTTTTTAATATCTTAATGCAGCTTATTACGCACTAGTGCTTTTTACTTTACATTACCGCACAGTGTTATGATAGGTATAATCCCGATTATGAGAAGTTTGTACCTCACTGCAAGTGATATGTGTGTAGACCAAGCATTTTTAATTTAAACGGGTAAAATAGTTTGACAGCTCACCGCTGTAAACAAAAAAACTTGCACTCTCGGCTCACTTATCGCGTTCGCCTGTGGCTCACGCGCTTAATACCGCCTCGAGTGTTAATAACCAACTTTGCACACATGGATCATAAGATAGGTATAATTAATTTCATAGTATAAGTCATGATTCAGTCCGAAGTTTCTAAACTTAAACTTAAAACTCATTTATTCAGTTTAGGCCCTGTTTAGGCCCTGTTAAGGCACTTATAAATAAACGTTAACAATGAACTCTATCGCTGGTTCGTAATTAATTTTAATTGAGAAAACTCCGGCAAGAAATTCAGCAAGGCAATTTTATCCTGTGGAACTAAATTGATGAAATACAAACTTTTTCATTCTATAAGTAGGTCTTGTCTCTACTAATTTATTAGTATAAAGAGTAAGGTTTGTAAGTTTTTAAGTTTGGATGTATAGGAGATAATCTAAAGAACGACTGCTTCGATTCTGAAAATTATTTCACTAACCTAACCTGATATAATAGGTACTCCGGGATAATATGACTACCTATCATACTATCCCGGAGTACCTATTATGCAAATTTTTATCGTGGGAACACAGGTGAAACCGCTGGGGACAGCTACTTATTAATGTTTTCCCGAATAAGAAAATAAATTCTTTATACTGTGACGTTACTGTATTGAGTATCTTCTAACCCCCAACCACAGATTACAGAATACATTCTATAAATTAAAAATTCCAATATTCGTGCAAATACTCCAGCGACATTTTAATTGTCTTTAGGGGATCTTTGGCTGCTACGAAGTGTCTGGCTGCTTGCAAAAACTATTAAAATATTCCCTGAGTAACATATACGGGGTGGATATATGACAATACGACATGAAATGAAAACACGTAAAGTAGGTACTCTTGTATACGATCCACTTTTACTATAAGACCAACTTCGAAATCGCAACATAAATACTGTTTTTTATACAAAAGGTACATGTCTGCTCGGCAAAAATGTATGAAAAGCTGTAAAAAAAAATTGCGATTTCGAAGGTGGTCCTATAGTAAAAGTTGATCGTATACATGAGTACTTTACGTCGTTTCATTTAATGTCGTATTGTCGTATCCACCCCGTATAAAAATCAGCTCTCAGAATTTAAGAAAAGTACGTAATGGTACCTGAAAATTGGCCCACGGGTGAAGTTAGCTGGTATTCATACGTTTGAAGTACGTACTAACACTACTCAATTCTATACATTTTGTCCGTCAGAAAATAAGTAATGTCTGGGAAGCCTGAGATCTCGGTCTAATACTACGCGAACTGAGCACGAACCGCTCGCTTCGAGTAGCATGGACGTATCATAATGGTGCGTCCATGCTACGTGAATCGAGAACGAGCCGAGCCACGAACGAACCTACTACGAGCACGATTCGAATCCCTTTGTTCGTGAAAAAACTGACAATCGCGTTCGTTCGAGGCTTGCAAGCCCGTCCACGCTACGCGAATCGTGCTCGCAGTGTGCTCGTTCGTGGCTCGGCTCGTGCTCGGTTCGGCAAGCATGGACGCACCATGAGATTTTTTTTCATAGTCATAAATAATGGATTATTTATTATGCTTATTCGTTTCATCTTATTCCATAGCTGTATTTGTATATATTCAATTTGAATAGATTTCTGGTTTCAAAATGATACGAAAATCAGTAAATAAAAGAATAAAATTATAAATTTTTCATTGTAAAATATTCAAGAGACATCCTTCTTTGTTATATTATGTAACATAGAGAGTTGCACATTTATGAGATGCTCTTTGATAGGACAAAGGCTATGTTCTGTTCTAAGCTAATTGCAATACCCAGAATGTCTTTTTATCAATAAGAGAATTCAAAACAGTGTCATATTAGAGTTATTTGAAGTCCATTAATTTTATAATGACTTTTTTTCCAATTTTCACGTAATACATGTAAATTAATGGAATTTGAAATAAAAAGTTATATCCAATGTCGCCTTGAAAACTTTTTATTCGATCTCAATTTCTTCAAAACATATATAATTATGTTACCAATTCAAGGAAATGTATATTTGGAATGAAAAATAAAATAAGGCGACTAAATATTTCCTAATTTACAAATCCTGTTATTTTTTTTGTAGATTTTCAACACCCTGTGAAGTACCTATCGTTAAAATTAAATATAATTGCAGATTTCGTCAACAACTTTTCGATTTATAGAGTGGCCGTTTCGTTTTACCCTCAACATCTAAGGCGCCGATCCCACAGAAGAATTCTAGAGTTCCGAGTTCAGAGTTCTGAGTTCCGCCGTTCACTGTAATCTATGCGGCGCCTTTAATCATTGCACACAGAGAACTCGTCGTTCAAGAGAACGCGAGTTCTGTCGGAGTTCCATTCTATAAAGCTGGCAGTTGAGGTGACACGTCTGAGCTATCACTGTCTTATTTACTGAGTGACACAAGTCAGAAAGGACTAATGAATTTTAAGTAAGGTCAATGAGACGAGATAAATAATGTAAACTAACTTTTGATTGCTGTATGTATATAATTTTCGTACGGAATACAAATTATATTGTCCTAAATCTTCAATACTCTATAACTTTTTTCTAAATAATCCACAGTAATAAGCTTCCGTATTTATTTTACATATAAATTATTGCTGTACGTCCCCATTTTTACACCGAACCACAAGACGCCGGGAAAATTTTCACCCGTACGTTGTTGACATACCGAAAATAAGGACACAGCGTTTTGCATCCTCATTTATAATGCGGACAGCAAGGGAGTGGAACTTGCTTCCGGCGTCTGTGTTTCCTGACGCCTACAATCTAGGAACTTTCAAGGCCAGAGTGAATAGGTTTCTTCTGGGTAAGCGTGTTTCATCTTAGGCTTCGTCATCGCCCCTTCTGGGCGGGTCAGTGGCCAAACGCAAGCCAATTATTAAAAAAAAAAAAAAAAAAAAAAAAAAGTCAATGGGACCAGGAATCCATATAAATTTGCCCATTTATCTTTAGAAGTCTAGACTGCTCGTTCGCTGTGTGTACAGTAGTCAACTCGGAACTCGAAACTCGGAACGCAGAACTCTAGAACTCTTCTCTGGGGGATGGGCGCCTTAACAGCTCGATTCTAATTTCAACCTACCTTGACATTGCGATTGTGGATTGATACTTAATTGACATTATATTTTTTTCATAACTAGTGACAAATATAAATGCCTAATCCCTCATAATTGCAATTACAATTATATATGTTGGATTACAGTTATATAGAGAGTTTGACAACATGAAAGATTGAAGAGGTCCTGAATAGTTTTACATAAGCCACCTGTGAGGTAGAACAAGAATATAACTATTTTTTTTTTATTTTTTTTTATATTTTTAGAATATTACTTAAATTATGTTTCTATCAAAATAATACGAATTGATTATCACAGTGACCAACTACAAAGTTCCGATCAAAGGCACACACAAAAATGCAGTTATAAAATACTTAACAGCTCTTTAACTTTTTATAACAAGGTCAATTAAGTTAAATGTAAAATACCTACGTAGATCAAAGGTCTCAGAATTATAATTTTTCACACAAAGTAAGTTATAAAATGGAATTCCTTGGAATTTTATGTAAATCAAATAATTAAAACTTATCAATAATCGCGTTGAAAATCAACGCCTATTCACAGAATGTTTTTTTTTTTTTTTTTATACCACTTAGGTGGCAAACAAGCATACGGCCCGCCTGATGGTAAGTGGTTACCGTAGCCTATGGACGCTTGCAACACCAGGGGTATCACGCGCGCGTTGCCGACCCTGCAGAAATCTCTTCACACCCCTTTTGAAGAACCCCATGTACTCCATTGGGAAAACCACGGCAGGGAGCTCATTCCACAGTCTGAGTGTATTTTTTTTTTGTAATAAAGACTATCCAATATTTTTCAGACTTGTTAATAAATTATCATCACTGTCAAGCCCGTATCATAATCCTTTTTATAGGACAAACATGACATTTACACTTGACATAAAAATGGTTTTTCACATCTTTTGCATAGGCAATCAATTAAAAACGTTCCATGATACAAACGTAATGTAATCGGAAAAGCATAAATATGTGCTCATATTAAATTCATGTTTGGCTGCTCAGAAGATGTTCAATATAATATGTATTTTTTGAAAAGTATTTGAATGTATTTTCTTCGGTTTTAAACAAGATGTTTAATTAGTCAAATACATCACAAGGTTAGTATTTTTAACGATATAAACACACAATTTAATGTCGGCATAATTATCATCGTTTTTACCAAGTTGACAGTACTGGAACGTAAAGCAATTCGATTCCCACAAATTTGATCCTTCCCGAAATAAATCAATGTCGAACATGATTAGCACTTCTCCCTTTATCTTATATTAGATTGCCTAGCGATGTTTCCTGGGTAAAAAAATAATAATTATAATTCATCCGTCAGTTAGATTATCAAAAAATATTGAACACGTATTTTTTGCTTTACCAAATCATTAATCATCTAATTGACGAAGATAAAGCGCGACTAAGTTCGGGAGTGGGGGCTCGTGACGTCACTTTTTACTAAAAAGTGTACCGCACCATGACTTGACGCGGAACTTTAACAAACCATATCCTCGTATTTTATTTAATAGACAAAAGAAAAAATACATGTCGAATATTTTTTGATAATATATATGACGGACTAAATAGATTTTTTCAGGAAAGTAGCTTTAGTAATTTTGTTCTCTTTTTTCATAAATATGTTTGAATCCATATTATTGTATGTCAACCCACTTAAATTGGTCCACAAAAGTTCACAGTCGAACGTAAAAAGCATTTACACAAAGAATAATGGAGAAACCTCACTCGTAATTGAAAAAAGCCATTCAATTTAGTTAGCATGAAACTTCCAAATGCTAAATGATTTAATAATAATTTCCCGCTGGAAAGAATATTAAATGTTCAAACAGCTTTAAAAAAATATGGCTTTAACGGTTTTTAGGGGGCTAGTAGCGAAATAAATATATTTAACCGTTACTGTAGTTATACCGTAAGAACTAGAACTCTTTAAGCCAATATTCTATACCTATTCTTAATATTTTATTGAAGAAAATTAAGTGAAAATAAGTCAATAATAAAAGTATGTATAACTATGACATACAAGTTACTGTATAAAATAAATACAACTTACTTTATTTAGTTTTTTTCACTAAATATCACAAATTTCTTTGTATAAAACTTCCAAAAGTTTTTTTATAGTCACAATATTATTTTACATTCACATTGAGTGCAATTTTAATGTAAAATCACTGATAACTTGATGCATTTTTCGTAATTAATCGGCGTTGAACACCAGCATTGTCCATGACAACCGTTTGGTGCGGTTACGCGCAAAAGACTGACTGATCTGACTGCTTCAGGCGCGTAAGCCCACTGAAATTTTCACTTACACGGTATGCTAGTACACCATGTTTTCACAGCTGTATATTTCTTTTTCCAGCTGCCAAACTGTTTTTCCGTTACCTTGCTCTGCCACTATGATAGTTGATAAACATTATTGCGTTTTAAATTATAGTATGGGCATACATTTTCTTAAGACTAAAATAGTACTATACTAAGTATTTGAAATTTATATTATGGACAGATTTAGCAGAAACTGCTTGTACAAATATAAATTATGAATAAAATATCAAATTATTTGTAAGCTAATCTATTATTTAGTTGAACCAATCAATTCAATTACCTTAAGAAATAAATAATTTATTAAATGACGTAGGTATATTATATACACTTAAGATTATATTTCTTTATATAGTTACGGATTTACAGGTGATTATATGTTCGACTAGTGCAAGTTCCGCAGAATATAGCTGACAAAACGATTATTTAACCATATTCTCATAAAATTATAATGAAATAAGTCAATAAACTATTTATTTTACGACGTGAACTATACAATTATAATAAAATGCTGTTGAATAAATATAGAATCAATACTGCACGTGCATAATAAAGTGTTGGTATTGACTAATATTTTATTGACACCATAAACGTATCCTATATTTGCCTTGCAATATATTTACATATTTCCTAGGTAATTCCTGTTTTACAAATGAGGGTAAGCACATAAAACGTTTTCACATTAGTTGAAAAATACACAGATGTGTACGGGTACTAATGATAGATGTACGTGAGATAATGTTTTAGGAAACAGTCTCTATAAATACCTTTTACTGAATTCCCTGATGTATGATACTGATCAAATATTTGTACGATTTCTCTATTTAATACACTACTATGATTTTATACACATACTATGTACATGTTTAGTTTATTACTCAAATTAGGTTATGTATACAACTGACCTTGCATTTTTGTGTATTTATGTTTTCGTTTATAATTAAAATCATTATAAATAACCACAGAAATATTAGATTAAAAAGATAAAAAATAAACAAGCAATTTTTTTTTTCTTTATTTTTTAGGGACTTTTATCCTATAAGGATATGTCAGTCCCATCATAACCTAAACTAAATAAAAACAATGTTTACTCGACGACGACGACGACTACGAATACCTACACATTAATTTGTCAAGAAGACACTTCAACTGGCTAGGTCAAAAACCATTTTTGCAGCAATGGATGTCGGATCGTGAAAAACATACCTAAATTATGAAGAAATCCTTGAATAAGTTCATTAACATTGAGAGGTTTGTTTTAATATGTAGATATTTCTACGCGTTATAATTTATATAATTGCATACAATAAATACATTTTGATGAAGTCTTAGCATTAATTTTGGCCAATTATTTAGGTATGCTTCGACTTACTTGCAATTTTAATTGAATTCGCAACATCGCAAAGAATTGCTAATAGAAGTATATTCCTCTGAATTTTTGAAATAATACAATGCCATTATTTTTTATTTAATGAACCTGAAACACTCTTCCACCGAACAATTTCCATTATTTTCATAAATAGTGCATGTAAGAATCAAGTGGATTAGCCTCCGAGTAATAGTCAATTAGTTTTTTTTTGTTTATGTACAACAGTAGACCTATGGATGAATGAATAAAATGATGATGAATAATGCCATCAGAGCCCGAACGCTTACAGAAAATTGCCTCGTTTACCAGATAAAGTTTTATTTATGTACAAAGCAAGAAGTAGCAAGAAGTTTTTTGTAAAGCGCTCAGCCGCAATTCCGAAATGACTTCCGTTGCAATAGTCAAAGAAACGTAGATAAGTAAGATATTCATCATCTATACTAATATAATGAGGCGGCAGAGTTTTCACATTTTTGATTTGTTTAAAAGAGCTTATCTCTGAACCTTCCTCAAATTCCTCAACGGACATAACGAATAGCGAACATCGCGATTGAAACATTTTATTCAATATTGTCGACAATTTATCAACACTGAAAAAAAGGTTCTACAAAACTAGTTATGTATGTTGAAGTTTTGTTGTTTGGAAACTAACTTTAGTTACATTTAATCTTATATCTCTTAGATTTAATCAAACAATTTAGTAATGAACCAAAACTAGTTTTGTTACTGGTAATTTTTAGTTCGCAAGTCACTCTGTTTTGGTTATTGGTAGTAAAATTTTGTGTTACTGTTAAATAATTTTTTTTTTCAGTGAATGATATATGCACCACATCCTCGGTAAGTGACTAAACTTGAGAGATATTGAAAATAAACAAGAAACTCAACATTATTAAATACCAATAGCAGTACCAGATTTATGAATAACATGGTCTCAAAGTTTGAGAAATTGATGGGACCTGGTCTAAATCTCGAACAAAGATAAAGTAAAAGATGACTTACACTGAGGACAGGCCTCATGAATAAATATTTGGTCTAAATGGATTTATGACATTATTTTTCTTTATCTCTAAGATTTGACGTTTACTTTAACGTCGTAGCTTTCGGTAAAAGATTTTTCCCTTCAATAAATTCTACCCAACCCTTAAGAAAAGGTTTAAAAATACTGTTTTTACCAAAAACAAAAGAGATATTTTTGCTCGTTGTAGGCTCGTTGCAGGCTCGTTCGAGGCTCGGCTCGTGCTCGGTTCGCTAAGCATGGACGCACCTTTACATACTACTTCATTTTTTTACATGAGTTTGTTAATAAAAATACTATCTGCTATGCTATTCTGTAAAAGGTAAATCAACAACTCACCTCGAAACTCACACTCACTTCGATTGTCATCTCGCTTGTCATTGAATTGGTATTCTCAAGATAAAATCAAGGCCAAGTGAAGTGAAGTTAGTTTCGAGAACTCAAAAGTATATTCGTTACGTCAAAATACTCACCTGCGTAGTCTAGTAGACTTCCGTCATCACTCAGTGGCGCTAGTGTCGAACTCACTCATTCTTTAATCTCATCGCGGATTCAGAAGTGATATTTCAAATGAACGTTACAGAATAGCACTGCTGGTGACTGAATATCGTATGTAAGAAAGCAAAATTTCACGACTTAATAAAAAAAACTGCGGATTCTTGATACGAATTAATGGGGGCATTTACAACTTATTAAGTTATTCAATTGAATTGTGACCCAGTTCCAAACTTTTAATCTATAAACCAATTTTATCCCTATTTCAAAATTTACTTATTCGGAGCTTTTGTCAAACTGCTTACCAAACAGTGGAATTAGGAAAACGAAGGTAACTTGATAACAAGGCAATTTGTATGTGTGGATTATATGCCATAGTGGTAATAAGGATAGTGGAGCCGAACTCAAAATGAAAACAGAAACAAGGTGATGCTGGCGAACGACCCTATAGACTGTCCCGCTTTTTCCATAGGGGCACGTGGGGCTACACCTAGGCCATGAAGTCATATGATACTGAGTAGTCTGTGGTATGTCACTAAACAAAAGAACTTTCTGTTTTATTTTTTGCTATATAAAACGGCCCCACCTCGGTGTTCCCAAGGGAACATCCCCTGGTCAGGTCTTAAGTCATCCCGTGCACGACTTAAGACCTGCCTAAGGGGTAGCGTAAGAGATAGAGGACTTGTTTTATCCTGATGTGGGTAAAGGATGACCTAACATACATTGCACAATATCGATGAACCGGTAATTTTCCAATCAAGGATCAATGCATGTTTGTTACAATAATAAAATTAAGTCACCCTGACCAATATGCATTCATGTGTTAAATATACCTACTCGATTGTGTACAATGCGAACCGGGTTTTAATGCGTTTTCAGTGTTATCCGTAAGTTTATAGAGTGCATGAGATTGTGTTTTAGATAAAAAATCTAATTAAAAAGTGCTTGAGCTGAAATTATCAATTTTGTCACGTATGTGAGCTAGTACTGACTAGTTTTTTTTATGTCAATAGTTTGACAAGCAGGAAGACGGGCCACCTGATGGTAAGTGTTCACCGCTGCCTATGGACATTTGCAATACCGGGGGGATTGCCAATGTGTTGCCGACCTTGTAGAGCTCTTTTTACGTCTTTTTTGAAGAAACCTATATCGTAGCGCTGAGGGAAAACCGTAACGGGAAGCTCATTCCACATACTAATGGTCCGCAATAAGAACGTCCGACTAAAACGTTGTGTTGACGATCGAGGCGGCTCGAGGATGTGAGGATGAACTCCACATCGCCAGTGAGCAGTGCGATGGTAGAAAGGTGATGATGGCACCAGGTCAACAAGTTCTTGCGAAAACTCCCCATTATACAGACGGTAGAACACACAGAGCGAGCCTATATCTCTCCGAAGGCTGACAGGTTCCAAACCGCCAGTGAGTATGGGATCGTCAACGATACGAACGAAACGGGCAAAGGCCCGCCTTTGCACCGAGGCATGTGGATCAAGCTGATAAGCGGGTGCGTCTGCCCAGAGGTGCGAACAGTACTCCATATGCGGTCTTATCTGCGCTTTATAAAGCTGTAGCCGCTGGAGTGTCGTGAAGTACCACTTAGCCTTACTCAGCACACCCAACTTTTTTGAAGCCAGTTTGGCTTTGCTCTCCAAATGACCTCGGAACTGGACATCACTCGCAATATCGACACCAAGGATCCTGATACTCTGTGCAATGTTGAGAGGAGTGTCGCCGAATTTTTCGGCTACTACGAATGGGGTTTTTTATTTCTTTTAATAATTTAATTTATTTCGGACTTTTTGGTTTTATTAATGAATGAGTTATTCATTAGTAAGTAAATGAGCGGTAAAGTAACGCTAACAACCATCGCATTGCTCGTCGTCACGAATCAGCCCTGGTATCTGGTAACTCTCGATTTATTCGTTAGTGGTAAACGGTTTGTGAAGGTAATCTGCAGCGATTCATTGATGTATTGTGGAGCTGTATTAGCTCCGCTGATTGTTCAGCATAGATTGGTGAATTAGCTTTTGCCATTTCTGTGCTGAATATTAAATGGTCAATTTGTAATAAATTGTATTGTTTATTGTTGTGGTCCCTAATGACCTTAATTGTTAAAAAACGACCTAAAATAAATAAATAATAATATATTTATATTTTTCCTCGAACTTGAAAATGCATCGTACTGAACTCTTGTGTTTTTAAATTATTTACAAAAAGCTTGTACCTAGCAATTTTGTGATCAAAATCCACTGAATTTTTTAGATAATGCATACCTACTTAAATTTTTAAAGAGTTTTCACGACATGAGATTCGTTCGTACCAGAGCTACGGTTCTGTGGAGTGTAGCTGCCCTTTACTGTGCTACGCTGTGTAGGTAAAGGTTTTTTGGACTGAAATTCAGTTCGTAATCTTTTATACACATAAAATGCTTTGTCCTGAATGTCTGACTGAGAATCAACGCACAGCCTAAACCGCTGATCGTAGAGACCTGAAACTTGGAGGGTGTGTTCTTTGTATTACGTAGGCATCTGATAAGAAAGGATTTTCCGAAAGCCCTAAGGGGTGATACGGGAAAAAAACATTTTCCAGTCCTCGTACATTATGTTGATACTGGTTGATACCAACCACTATTTACGACGACTTTACGCCTACGATACGACTTTTAATTCTGTTTTTTCTATAAATCCCTACTTAGCATAATTCCATTTGCTAGAGCCAGCTTTACAGCTCACAATATTATCTACATATTTTAAATATTAATTATAATGAAACTAACCTCTAAAAGTTGAAGTTAAAGTACTCATTAACTTTGTATTAGCGACATCATACCACCATGATCACAAACTTTTGATAATGCTTGTTTTAGTTCCGTTTAGTTACCTTTAGTTAGGGTAGTTGGCTTATTTGAATTGTATATTATGTATACCTTAGTAGATACATCAAATACATGCAACGCATAGTTGACATTGTCAGTATAATTAGCTGTAAGTTTCTCTTAAAAATCATGCAATAAAATAAAAATAAATAAATAGATATTGACGCAGCGCTATTTTGAGGCGATTGTTTGTCAACAAAATGCAATCAAAGATATGATATTATTATAGACTACTAGCTGTCCATCGTAGTCCACCCGCTTTCCCGGGATAAAAAGTCCTTCTCCATACCATAGTAGGCTATTTGCATGCCAAATTTCATGATGAGGGTTGAGTAGTTAGGCGTGAAAGTCACTCATATTCTCATTTATTTATGTATTTATAAAGGCTAGGATGCTAAATACTAATACGATGCTACGCGCTACATAGACGGCATTGGTGACCACATTTATTTATTTATAATATTTTTGAAAAATCCTTTGAATCATTATGGCGTTATTAACTCAAAATAGCTGCCTCGACAGACATTGCCATACAAAAAACTAATGAAAAAAAAAACATTTTGAGTTTTTCCCGAATTTTCCGGGTAACATTATAATTTTCTTTTTTTTATAATAACAAGCGCACGGCCCGCTTGATGGCAAGAGCTATATTATATGGACATAGTCCTATGGACGTATAGTCAGTCATATGCACGCATGCAACATGGGGCATCCTCGCTATTCCTAACGCGTTACCGACCCTTCCCCAATGAGCTCTGGTGAGAAAAGACTCACGCGCAGGAACACAACATAAAGGTATTCTGTAAGATGGAGGTACTTCCCCAGTTGAGCTGTTCTTTAGCTGAAATATCGCTATGTTCTACCTCTCTTTCCATAAAAACCTTATTCGGACTATTACGAACGTTAAAAAAATAGCTAAATCGGTACCTAAAGTCATTCGGAAATGATGCGCTTACGAAAAGCATTAAGCCGACTTCGTAGTGTAAAAAATAGTTATGTGTTATGCAAGGCACTATTGAAACCTGGGAAAGCGAGGAATTCTAGGATATTAAATAATAAATAACAAACATTGAATCCTGAGCTTAGCGAGAGTTTCAAATGTACGAGATGCAAAATAACTGCTACCAAGCGTCACACACAGTTTTTCACCTCACCATAGCGAGGAAAATGCTAGGTGCAAGAAAAACACCTTAATTAACATAGTAAATTAGTGTTTAGTACACTAATTTACTATGATCTGCAAGTATGAAATGTATATATATATTCGTCGCTGCTGGACTCGCTCATATTATATTATTTCTTTCGTTTTCATCAAAATTAACCAAAATTATGGAAAGTTTATTTAAATAAATAAATTTATGTTCTTGAAATCATTCGTTCTGAAATCTCACCCAAATTTCAAATGTATGTTACATTTGAAATTCTTACAACAAAAATTATATTCAAAATATCTATGTTTATATATAAAATTCTACTGTAGGTACGTGTGTATGTCACTGAACTCCTCCTAAACGGCTGGACCGATTTGAATGTTTTTTTTTTGTATGGGTTTTTTTGTATTCATTTGGGTGGCGCCTTGGTATGCTCCTGGTAGGGTAGGGTAGGGCCTACCCTACGATAATATAACCTAGATACCGACTGCAGCGCCATCTGCCGGGCTGATTAGTGAATCTTAACCATCCAGAGTGCCAAACGCATACAAAAATAAATTAAATTATTAAAAGAAACAAAAAACCCGACTGCGTAGAACAAAAATTAACTGAAAAGAGAAAAACAAGCTCTTTAATCTATATAATTTTGAATATAACTTGAATTTTATAAGGTATTGCAGTCGGGGATAAACAAATATTACAAAAAAACACATATTTAGGTTATTGGTTTGTCCCCGACTGCAATACTTTATAAAATTCAAGTCAGTCGGGTAAAAAACATTCAAATCGGTTCAGGCGTTTAGGAGTTCAGTGACATACACACGTACAAACCCTTATCAATCTACTGAGATTTTCTATAGTGGCCACCTTCACCAACCGCTAGGTCATAAAAGACGGTACACTATTCCTGGCAACCCCTTACGAAGCGTCAGAGACCCTCTGCGGTAGGTCACGCCGCCAGAGTACTCGCCCCTGGTACTCTTGAGAAAATGTGAGTCGCACCGTAATCGCTCACTATCATTTGTCCAGAATGGTACCGGAGCAGTTAAAAGTCGCTCACCACGCGCACCCCACTAGCTGCGTCTGTGCCAGTACTTACGCAAGCGCAAGCACTAGCACAAACACACCCTAGGGTGCTTGCGGATTCAATCCCCGCTGGGGACGCCAGAGAAGCTGACTTCCATTTCTCCATGAATGGTACCGGACACCAACGTCAGGTACCCTTAATAAAGGCGGTGGCCTACCTGACCCCGCGTACCCTGATCCAAACAGCCGGACCCGTAGTTCCAGCTGCGAGCCCCATCTACCCGGGTACCTGTAGATGGATGGACACACGTACAGTAGAATTAACTTCCTGGATGGTTTAGATAGGGCAGGGTAGGGTAGCACCACAGGGTAGGGTAGCAGGATAACGAAGTCGCGCCGAGCAGTTAGTAATTTAATAATAATTAAACTGTATGTTCAAGTATTAACGCACTGATAAGTTACTTGCAAATAAGAAACAAAGTCAACTTATCTGACGGCATACTTACAAATAAGTACAAACAAAAATAGGTACAATGCTTTTGACTGACACTCACTCGGGAGCAATCTCAACTTGTAAACACGCTATTCGATCGTACTGTTCACCTTGACGAGATTCCGAAGCTTTTTAAGGTACCTACTAACATTTATCGCTTACAAATGTGAAGGTTAAAATATTGTCAGAAAATATTAGGCTTATACGCGTTCTGCAAGCACTTATGTACTTTGTGTCCTCTTTAAGATTCCATACCAATAAGGTAAAAGTTAATCCTTATGGTGTCGCTTCCGTGTATGTCTATCACATTTTGTGTAACTAAAGATATTTTTCAGTCTTGGTCTCTTTTAGCCATCCACAGCAATGAGTGTTTACACAGCTTTACCGCCCACGCTGCGTTTCAAATCGATAACCCATCTAGGTATGAATAGTGCAATTTTTTTTTTTTTTTTATACGACTAAGCCGGTAAACATGCTTACGGCCCGCCTGATGGTAAGCGGTTACCGTAGCCATATGGACGCTTGCAACACAAGAAGCATCGCTCACGCGTTACCGACCTTTCCCCCCTCCCCTATGAGCTCTGGCGACCTTACTCACGCGCAGGAACACAACTTTACACAACATAAAGTTATTTGGCTGCGGTATTCTTTAAGGTGGAGGTACTTCCCCAGTCAAGCTGCTCTTTGAGCGAATAAACGCTATGCTCTACCTCTCTTAAATGACGTACGCTCAATGACAGTCAGAGACCTCTTGTTAAGTTTCTCTTTCAAAGATAACACTTTACGATATCGCGAAAAAAGCAACATTTAACGAGAAGGCTGATCGACGACATTTAGCCGTTTTGTTAAATGAAATTATGAAGAGTGTGCTTAATGTGGGGTGATTTTATTTGATCTAATTTATAAAAGATTTAATATTATTGAAATCATAAAATAAGTATTCACTACTAACTGTTCATGTCTAGCGTAGCCCGGATGAAATTTCGGTCTTATGCGGTAAATTTTCCAAAAGTTTTCTTTCATACAAACCTTATCCTGACAATTACGAACACAAAAAATATATCCAACTCGGTCGAGCTGTTCTCAAGTGATGATGTAGATTAATTAATCTAAACATGATTGATTAATTTAAATATGTAATTCTATACGGGGTGAAGACGACAATAAATGAAACCACGTAAAGTACTCGGAGATACGGCGTGGAGGGCCATAGCCTCCTTCTGTTTGACCGTAATGGTCCAGAAGGAGGCGGCTGAGTGGGATCGGGAGAGGGCCGATCCCATCCGGAGGTGAAGCCACCGGGGCCCTAACGTGCCTCGTCACGGTCCCCCAGCCCTGTAGCTCGAGATTAGAATAACAGCTACGGAGTTCCCCTGCTTGTCGTAAAAGGCGACTAAAAGGGGCTTTGGGGTCGTGGGCAATCAGAGCGGGGGCTCTGTGTGCCCCGAAGCGACCCCAAGGAGGACGATGGGTCGATAGGAGGTATCACACTTCCCCCAGGACGAGCTATCTAAGCGCCGCGCATGGAGGGATGAGCAGTTACATACGCGTTCAACACGAGAGCCCGCCCCCCCTCTCTACAGCGCAGATGGCGACCACCGTGGGGTTTTAGCCGGTATAAGTCCGGCATAACCTGGCTGCTACCCCCGCGAGGCGGTCGGGTATCATATGAGGATTACCCCACGAAAAAAAAAGAGTAGGGTAGTGTAGGGTAGAGTATAGGATAGGACACCACGCAAACGAAGTCGCGCTGGGTAGCTAGTTAATTAATAAATTAAGCTATGCTAAAAACGATGTGTACAAACCAAAAAAGAAACTGAAAAGATATCTCAAGTAGAAAAACTTCTAATGATGTTCCATCATGATGCTAGTGGCGTTGCCTCCCAAGTTTAGTCTCTGGGAAAAAATTCAGGTCCCCAGAGGCTAAACGTTTGCCAATATCTACTACGGTAGATTTTTTTCCACAACTGACAATTTTGTATAATTTTTATTAGAACGAAGTTTATATAATGAAATAAGTCACGTGGCCAATATATCACGATATCAAGACATTTACCATACTCATAAGAGATTTTCAAAATGGTTTGAATAAGTTTAGCGCGCCACGGCCAATATTTTGTGGCGAAGGTCGTAAATAAGTAAATCAGGAAAGGACGAATAGAAAAGTTGCGTAACTGTATTGCGTGCCATTCCCAAGATCGAATTGGCACACGACTAAATATAGACTTGCAATTATCTAGTTTATTTATGTATGTGTGACTTAGCTGCTTTTATGGATTCGGAATTAAATTTTATTTAGTTTTTTTTTATTATCGATGGCCTTGCGGTTGACTACCATCCCGCCTGAATGTAAGCGGAGATGTAGGCCGCACGTGCCCATAAGATGCCTATTCTCTCTTGCTTTGAATAAACCCATGTTTTATGTGTCTGGAAACACGTTGTCCGGCAGAGCATTCCACAGCTTGACTGTCCGTATGAGGAAAGAGGAATCGCTACGCTTGGTACGGCAAGAAGGAATATCGACGACAAAGCGATGGAGATCCTCCCGACGCCTCGTGGCTCGCGATACTTCTATCGGACTACTAAGGTGGAGGAGATTATGGAGTTTCGGATCGCATTCTCGATGGAACAATCTCAAATAAAATATTCATAAAGTAGTTTTATTATCTAATCTCTTCAGTAGATATTCGATGCTTGATCAGAACTGGGGATTACAAAAAATACTTCAGATGAACCTTCTGATTTGAAGTCTGCTTATTTGAACCAGCACCTTGAGTACTGGCAAGTGCTGACATAAATATGGCATGTTTGTATGAATGAAGTGATTTATTAACATTTGTCTGCTCGATAAAGAACATTAACCTTCCTCAATACATCAAAATATTCTGAAATAAACGACCTAATTAACTTCCATCCCAAAAGATGTACGATAAAAAACCAGACGGACTATTAAATTGGAGAATTGCGATTTATATTTATGAATAGGGAATTTATTGTTCTGAATGTCAAGGCTCACATTTATTTTAATAAATCCACTGAATTTGTGTATCTAACGATAAGTATGATAATTATTATGTCCGAATATTTTTGTTTTCATTTCAAAAAATAATTCATGCGTGTATTATCTATACTGATATTTATAAATGACTGAGGGTAATCTCCTGTTCTACAGATCCGATTCTGAAAATTCTTTCAATAATAGGAAGATACATTATTCCCGAGTGTTATAGCCTGTTTTTATCCCGGGAAAATAGTATATCCCTCGGAAACGCGGGTAAAACCGCGGGACGGAAGGTAGTTCGTCATAAACTCATAAAATTTCCTGAATAGTTTCTAAAAACTCGCTGTGCAGAAACCAGAATTCTTAAAACTGTTTATTCTATTTCAGATTTCAGCCAATATTTTTCTAGCATAGTATAAAATTCTATAATAGCAAATGGGATGCAGACTGCAGCTTATAAATCAGGACTTGTTTTTATGTTTATCCGGCGAAATCTTTATGAACAGACAAACTTGGGAAAATTCGTATTCTGACTAAACAACGTAATCTGTCCGTCTATGTATGGGATCAATTCCATTATGTCCATAAATGATTTTAAATTTAGTAAATAAGGAAGTAACTTTATTCCTAGATGTATTTTGTAGAAACTCAATGAGATAGTGACGTCAAATGCCGTAGCGAAGGTCGTGTGTTCGAATCCTACAGTGAGCTTGAGCTTTCGGTGATGGAAAAAATGTGAGTAAACCATAGCACGGTGTCACGGGGTCAAATTGTTCTAGGATTGCACTTGAGAGGCAGTTGCACTTTATATAGGCTTTGTAAAGGTCGGAAACTAAAATAAAGATTAATAATGATCGATCACTTAATTTACATTAAGCTAAGTGTATGCACTTTTATGTACTACTCATATTTATGTGGAAGATAATGCAAATGCGATTTTATATAAATATCGCAAACGATTCTTTTTACATTTACTTATTTTAACTTATGTCTTTTACTTGTCCTGTGACTACTTCTTGTCCAAATCGGTTTGTCCTTATCAATTGACTACAGACATTTCAATCGTTAGGCAGCTATCATATTACTTAAGTGTAGTTTGCACGAGGACCCCTGGAGGTTTCCATGGCCCTGTTAATGACTGGTTATTCGAATGACGTCAATACTATAGGCGTAACATTAGGATGTTATTTTATTAAAAAGATACAAGCCAGCTTTTAAGATTAGGATAAAGTGGAGCGTATGTTGGTATAATCCTTTATAACTAAGGACATTTTTGAAATTTTCTTTTTCAAAATCTCTCGCACATTTAGGTTTTCGTACATCACGGACGGGTGGGTGTAGCGTTAATGCTTTGCACATAATTAATGTGCTTGTTCATAAAGTATACTCTAAGTCTTATGATGTAAGAAACAGTTTTGATTTGCCCTAGACCAAAAATTACGACTAAAAATAATGTTTACCTTAAAAGTAGCAATCACAGATTTTTGTTATACTTTTATGCTTAACCATAACCTGTAAGTAAGTGATGATATTACTGAAGGTACAGGTCGGTTAACTAAAGCTGGCACGTTTCAACACATTTACACCGTCTCTCTCGCGCAAAGTCAAGCTTATGAGTATGAAGGAGACAGTTATTGTTTTGCTTTTGCTACTGCTCATAAATATAGAGTGGTCTATTTTTGCATTCGTCCATTAGACTTGACTGATTGCAAATTTATGAGTACTGTGAACGTGCCAGCTTTCGTTAACCGACCTGTAATAACTATGCCAAGCTTAAAATTAAACCTGGCTCTCAAGTGCAGTTGGTAGGTAGGTGCTTGGTGATAGATGTTCAGCGGGGCGATCACGTAACTAAATTTCAATCATTTTCGAATTGAAATCGGTTCAATATATCGGTTTTCTAATAACTTTTATACGTTCTGATAATTGCAAATACAAACAGTGGTATAATATTTCTACCGATTCAGATGTTATTTCAATCTGAATTTCATTGCAATAAAGTTACGTAATCCACGTACTGGATGTAGTTAGACAGCCGGGTACTTCAAAATGCCTTAACACCGCGCTATGTTTTCCTCACTTTGTTTTCAGGAATTCCATTTTTAACGTTTATTATGCGGAAGTAATAGGTTAAAGTTAGTGGAGTTATAATAATTATTTTTGTGAGTTACCAAAAAGATCCTTCATGGTCTGAAAAGGATATTCTTCTTAGTCGTGCAATCTTGGCAGAGTGGTCGTGGTCATGGATTGTCCCTTTCGCGCATGACCGCTGCATTAGAAAAAGATATATATAATAATAAATCAGAGGAATGTCCAAAAGAAAACTATATTACGCAAATTGTTTCTGAACCCAAACTACATTTAAAATGTATTGTTGTCTAATAATAAGGTAAATACATGTACCTACAGAATAGAAACCCTTCTTACTAATGATATGAAGGGTTTCACTTTTGTATCTTGTTCAGGGGAACCTAAAGATATAGGTACTTATTTTGAAGATACATTTTTGTGTTACCTAAAACAGTGATATTATGAAAGATTGCAAAAGATGGAGAATAAAGGTAGTCAACTTTTGCTATCAATATAATGTTGTCAAATGTAGGGTAAATAGGTATACATTTCACATTAACTAATACCGGTTCGGAAGTTAATATTTGGTGAGAAGAGCCGGCAATAAACTCAGCCATTTTTTTAAAACAATATTTTACATTCTAATCTCACTGATGAAGTAAATAGACTAGCCCTTATAAGCAACACTTCACAAAATAACGTCGTGTTCGGAAACTCTCAAAGAATTGTACAAGAAAATATTGGATAAAGTTCCTATGAAGTTAGTTCATTCCAAATATAAATAGAAATTATACAGTTGAAATTTTATAAAAAAAAAAACATCTTCCATAATAAAAACCTCTGAATAACAAGAACGTTAAACGCACCTGAAAAAAAAGATTACACACAGAATTAAATTATTGTTGTCATGATTTCTTAATCTCGTTGAAATTGCTGTAAATAAAAAAATGAGATTTAAGGCGCGGACTGACTACGATTTTGACGGCACTCGTTCTTCACTGGAATAAATGGTAAATCATAAATGTGTCGACTTTATGAAATGGACACTTATTTAAGAGTTTTCTTTAGATTATACAGAATTAAATTGAAGAAATGTCCGGTTAACATTGTAATTTAATTCTGTATCTAATATATTCTTGAAAATAAAATTGTTATCATCGCTGAAAATACGGAGAATTTCGACGCGAAAGTTTTTTTTGTGACGTAACTTACGAATTTTTTATTGGGAATATCAAAATACTTTTTAATATTCTATTCGGTTAACATTTTTCTCAAAATCCTCTTCTGTCCACAGTATTTTTTTGTTAGGTATTTTCATTGCGTTACGTCATACTCGACTCTCAAAGAAACCCATTTTTGTGAATTTGAGGTAAGACCTCGTCTTAATGAGTAGACGTATAGGAAAATATGAAACATCCTGGAATATTCAAAGTTTATAACAAAGCTAATTTTACAATCACTCAATTTATCGATACAAAGTGTTAATGGCCAATTATCTTGCAAGTTGGGTAGTTCCTTAGCGGGTTTCATAATTGAGTTTAACCGACAGATGTGGTAAATTGGGCCTCCATTAGGGTTCTAGTAATAAATAACGTGAATTTAATAAATGGAAACTTATAACTTAGGAAATAAGTGGCAGAAGCTTCAAAGATCGCTTTTACTTCACAAATATATTAATATTATTCTGACCTAAGGTTCTTTCAGTAAAAATAAAACTATTATAAAGTAAGGTATACATATATTTGTTTATAATTTGATAATAATATAATTAATAGTATTCTCATAATAAAATGTAAAAGTTTGTATGCAGTTTCGTTACTCAATTATGGGTGAACAGATTTGTATACATGACTACACATTTGGATACATATTATACTAGATGGACTTATAGTAGTAGCAAGTTAAACGATCGGTCTGATTGGCTCAATTGGAAAACTAAGGTAAATTTATTTTACAATTTACCTACTCCATTAGTGAAAATGGATAAAGTAAAAATAATTAGCACTCGCTATCTATTAGTATATTTTTATTTATATATTTCTTTCAAAGCCAATTTTCTTCTTATTCTTGTTAAAAAAGTTTTAAGTATAGTTTTATCAATAATTAAATTTTTTTTTATTGTTAAGTATCAGATATTATACAAAAATAACAAAGTTAAACTTTCAGTAATCGATAAGAATCAATTGTAAAATGAAAGTAGCATATAGAAGTAGCGTTTGTAAATAAAATAAGTTTTCCTTTTAATAAAAAATAAATTCTATTGTAAAGAATGTTTTATAGTTTATGCAAAGCAGAAAACATATGGCCAACGCTTAAAGCGACTTAAACTTGGAATAATGAAAACTTAAATAAAGCTTTTGAGTATTCTCATAGAACACATTTAAAGTTATGGTTACACACATTTGTGAACAATCCAGTACCTGCATTGAATGAATAAAAAAATACATGGCTTTTATTTTATTGTCTACTTTTACATTCAAAATCAACGAAGCACGAAAAAGGAAACAATTTATCTCACTTTTGGACCAGTAATCATCTTGCTTATCGCATAAGATTCAATCGTAAAATAAGTTTTTTAACGATATAAATTTTGAACTTGAGTTTACGGGCTACGTTTATAAAGGTAGAAAAAATCGTGGGCGATTTTTTTCTACCTTTATAAACGTAGCCGTGGCCGTAACATAACTGTGACTCGAGTCACAGTTACGTTACAGTCCACTTCCTCAAGTGGACTGTAAAATTAACATAGTTTATTTCTCAGTCAATGTTAGTTACTGTTTATCGTACTCCAGCAGGTAAACAAGAAACTAAGTAATGCATGACACAATGCTACACTTACCTATTAAAAAAACAATCACGTGTACTCTAAGATAATATCATAATTTGCAAATAACTACAATGCACGTTCATTAAATCAGTAAGCTGGATTGAATTCAATCCCTTTGACAGAATAATTGATCTTTCGTACATTCAATGCAAATAAATAGCATCAATTAAAAACATCGTCCAATCAATTTCTATACAGAGAAAAAACGTTTAATGATGAGTACTATGAATCACTATGATAACGTGTGATAGTATTTAATACTCAGAATAGCCTATTGTTGTGTATACTTGCATATTTTTTATGACTTGTGGGATTGTGTCAAGATGCAGTATTTATGTTAGTTTTAGTCGATGATAGCACAGTAGTATTAAGTAAAGACGTGATCAAGATTTCGGGCACTTGAACCCTAAAGTCAATTTTAAATGTTTACTATACAGGGTGAAAATTTAAGACGGGTCAGTGAAGGCAGCTTCCTTATGGCTTGAAGCCATGCGAAGGTATATCTGTACTATAAGAATAATCTATACTAATAATATAATAAAGCGGAAGAGTTTTTTTGTTTGTTTAAACGGGCTAATAACTGGAACTACCAGTCGGATTCAAAAAATCAATCAATCACGAATAGGAAGCTACATTATCCCCGAGTATTATAAGCTACTTTTTATCACGGGAACGAGGGTGAAACCGCGCGAGACAGCTAGTTTTATATAAAAAGAGATTAATGAAATGGGTAAAAAACCTTAAATGGTCACAACTTGTGCGATGTTTAATATATGGTCCTAATAAATTAGTGAATTTCCTCTTGAGGGACGAATGTATAGGTCATTAGTAATCAAAAAATAATATTAGAAAAATAATCCGTGGGAAAAAAACAAAATGCCAAAATTTAACTTAATATCAGTACAAAGTATTAATTTATTTTTCTAATATTATGTTTTGATTACTAATGACCTATACATTCATCCCTCAAGAGGAAATTCAATAATTTATTAGGACCTTATAATATACTCTATAGTGTGGAAATTGTAGACGGGTCAGTAAGGGCAAACTAACTTAAGGGTTGAAGCCACACGAATATGGTCTTAGGAGACTATAATATCCCTTACTTTTTGAGTTATTGCTTACAATATAAGGTTTTTTATCGATATCATGTGAAAACTATTTGATTATTCTGATTTAACATAAAATTTCATAAAACCTCACGAAGCATATCACGAAGAATTACGATATTCCCTTGTTATATCATAATCAACCATTGATAAATATTCAGGTAAAGTAAATACCATCAGGAAACCATATCTCGATGGTAGCGTACCTCATAGTAACCATCTTGCAGTTACCACCATATTTTAAAATTCGGTCACCAAATACCTATACTGCTCATTGAGGAAAAATCCCATTCGAGTAGTAATACCGAGCAATCCAATTCAGCACCAAGTAAGTGTTTTTGCACTGATTAATAACAGGACCGACCAATCACTGCATCTAAAATGTTCAGTGTGTCCTTGACTTAGCCAATCAGAGAGCATTGTCAGTGGCGGAATAGATTTCAAACAAAATGAACGTCATTGTGCTTCTTTAGATTAATTAAATTGTTCAAAGATGCAGCTCGTTTGACAATTTCGAAAAATGTGTAGCAGGCTAAGATATATGCACGGTTCACGTATCGTAAACGCACCTTTACAGTTTATTAAACTGTTAACCTAACTTTGAGTATTTACTTATAATGGAAAAACAGAAAACATTATTTCGTAATTTATGAATTTTTTTCAATCGTTATGGTGCGTCCATGCTACGCGAATCGAGCACGAGCCGAGCCACGAACGAACAACGAGCACGATGCGAATCCCTTTGTTCGTGAGAAAACTGACAATCGCGCTCGTTCGAGGCTCACAAGCCCGTCCACGCTACGCGAATCGTGCTCGCAGTGTGCTCGTTCATGGCTCGACTCGATCTCGGTTCGCCAAGCATGGACGCACCATTAGAAATCTCTACATAAATTCTGAGTTGTATGAATGTTATATAAGAATAGAATATTCATACAACAACATATGATTTGAGTCAATATTATGTATACGTAAGTAACACTATTTTGTCCGAAATAATTGAAAACATGTTTGTTACCAACAATTACAATATTAATATTTAAAATCACAAACAAAAGAATGACTTAAAATTTTATTCACTGTCGAAATATAGCTGTGGTTTAAATGAGTGACCTCACGAGCTCGCGTATAAAAACATTACTTACGTCTGATGCCAATTCAATAAACCACAATGTGATTGATATAATGCCGCCGGATTCAAGTAACTTGAGATTGGTTTTGGCTTTAACTTTAGGCTTAGTTACACCTAAAACAACAAAGTACCAAAACTTGTTCTAAAGACTACTATAGTTTTTGTTCACGTTTTTATTACAAATGAGAACTTTTCTTTGAGGTATTCAGAAGTTTTGTTTAGGGTCTCTCCGAGTTCCATATTTGGGACATGGATTAACGCCTTAATGTAATTGAATTTTGTTTCAGAAAATAAGTACCTACTATTTTGCCGTAATCAGATAACAGCAACCTACGACAAAAAGCTGAAATCTTAAGACTCAATTTTTTTCCGTCGTGTGTGTTTCATATTGACTCCGCTTCAAATGAAAACGACGAAATAAACGGACACGACAAAAGTTGGGAACGAAATTTGATGTCTGTCGACATTATAATAATATTATGTCAAACTCAAAACTTCATCAATATATGATTTCTGACCTTATTTTGATGCAAAACTTAATTACTTAATGTTACGATTGACTCTACCACTGGTTTGTAGTGCAAAAACTCAGCAAGCTTTTCTCTTTAATCTATATCATATCATTTTTGTAAAGATACATATAAATAACTTATTTAAACTATTGACGGACCAGTTGGACTCCACCTATCGCGCCACAGGTCGTGGGTTCGATCGTTCGACATGTTCATGCACACAAATACACTGTGCGGGAGCACAGTGTATTTGTGTGCATGAACATGTCTATGTGCCGAGTCTGGGTGTAATTGTGTATATTAAGTATGTATTTACAAACAAAAAATTATTATATTTATTATATCATATATCAGTTATCTGGTTACCATCTTATCTTATCTTATCTTGTGCAAGGGGCCGAGAAATAACTCGGAAACTTCGACCCATTGGGATCTATTGTGGTCCCCTAGATAACTTACTCCTCCCCAGTCTCGTTGAAAACTCTTTTCATGAGTTTTACAACGGTTTGGCCTTGGGTACCATAGTACAAGTTTTGCTTAGTTTGGGATTAGATGACCGTGTGTAAGGAATGTCCCAGGATATTAATTTATTAAACATTTGACACAAGCCAGGGGGCATTGAATTTTATTTGTTGATGTTCAATGTAGGAATTTGCTTCGTTTTATATCGAACTGGCTCATTTTAAATATTACATCACGTACAGATGTGTTATTTAATTACCTTTTTTATATTTTTATATAATTCAAAGTTGTATTTTTTGTGATCTTTTTATAAAAAAACAAATGAAAATATCAGAGTATGTTTTTAACCATCCGCAAAATTTAAGATGTAGGTAAGTAGGTAATTGTCTTACCGAGATAAAATATGAAGCAAAGGTTTGTATTAAGCATATAAAAAAAGACATTACGACTACAAGTTAATAAAAAAATGTGTATTATTTATATTCAATACAAGGTTAGACGTATCATTATTATTGTCTCACTTGATACTCGTGCCAATTCCAGTTACTTGTACATATCTATATAATCTAGATTCTCAACGCATTTTCTACGCAGGAAATATTCGAGTAAGTAGATACCTAAACTATTGTGGCAAAAATATTGTAATAATGCGTTGTCTGTTAATGTCTTGCAAATTTAGAATCGCTATTGCTATCCCAAAACACTTCTATACGCCATCACATATGGCCATTACGCAGAAGTTTTCATTGACGACATCATTTTTAGGGTTCCGTAGCCAAATGGCAAAAAACGGAACCCTTATAGATTCGTCATGTCTGTCTGTCTGTCTGTCTGTCCGTCCGTATGTCACAGCCACTTTTTTCCGAAACTATAAGAACTATAATGTTGAAACTTGGTAAGTAGATGAATTCTGTGAAGCGCATTAAGATTTTCACACAAAAATAGAAAAAAAGCAATAAGTTTTGGGGGCTCCCCATACTTAGAACTGAACCTCAATTTTTTTTTTAAATATAACCTATTAGTGTGGGGTGTCTATGCATAGGCCTTCAAAAATGATATTGAGGTTTCTAATATTATTATTTTCTAAACCTTATAGTTTGCGCGAGAGACACTTCCAAAGTGGTAAAATGTGTGTCCCCCCTCCTGTAAATTCAAAAATAAGAGAATGATAAAACTAAAAAAAATATATGATGTACATTACGATGCAAACTTCCACCGATCATTGGTTTGAACGAGATCTAGTAAGTAGTTTTTTTTAATACGTCATAATTTGAAATTAATATCTCTTATTAATACTCAGGTCTATACTACCATTTACTTATATACCTACAGGTTTGTACGGAACCCTCGGTGCGCGAGTCTGACTCTCACTTGGCCGGTTTTTTTTTATATATTACGTTGAAAATCGTTCAAATAATTGAAGGCGTGATTTCTAAGGTTGGAAGATAAATATTAGGATTTTCCAAGATTTGGAGAAGAACAGGAAAGGGTTTTTTTTATTTTTAACTAGCTTTAAGACCGCGGCTTCACTTGCGCCCCCATCTTTACCCCCTACCCTACCTACCCTACTCTGCCCTACCCTACCCACAAAATAACCAAACACACTTTGCATAATGCCTAAACTTTGTCAAAAACCAATAACCCTAATAAATTTCTGGGAGCTGGCAGAAAATATGCGTCATTCTCAAGTATACAACTCAAATGGCAATATCAATTCATACTTGGTTTGGTTGCTGTATGTTACAAATCATTATTTTGAGCATAAACTATATTCAGCCCACTTCAAAAAACGTGAATTTTCCCCGATTACTTCAGTCGAAGACGACTGGACCGATTTGGTTTTTTTTTGTTTTTTATTTTCTTCCCTGGTGGTCCCATTGTCATCAGGTCAGGATCTGATGAAGGGTTCCTGGAGAAATCGAGTGAACTCTTAAAATATTATAGGAACACCTATATTAACTTATATAGCAATTTGGGTACTATATTTTTTTATAGTGCTCTATTGAATAATAATTATTTCACGGGTTGCGATTCGATTACTTCAAATTCAAAATATATTAATTCAATTTAGGCCCTGATAAGGCACTTATGAACTGAGAATGAACTTGAAGAGAATATGATTTTTAAGCAATAATTGATGCTCGTCACAATGCATATGGTGAAGTGGATCTGATGGTGAAGTACTTACCAGAAGAACTCCTCACCAGTTAACGTCACTGAATCGCCAAAATCAATATTTTATGAAAGGTGGATGATCAGTTGAAATTAGGCTATTGTAACATACAATTAGATAAGTTACAAACTTACCCACTAAAAACGAGACATAAAAACTAATTACACCAAAGTAAACCAACTTCAAAGTACGTAAAAAAGTATGAAATAAGTCTAGGAACTAGTGTAATTTTACACTTTTTTGAAATCTAGTGTAATATTGGAGTAGAATAAGGTATACAAAATTTCAAAGACGGCTAGTAGTATAAAACATTCTCATGAAATTCTTAGGAAAGTATCTCATTACTCACGTATTGTGTAAAGGCTATTTATGCCTAAATGATTTTCCCTGGAGTAAATAGATGTTCCTTTTGATCATAAGAAGCAATTTAATAAGCGCTGTCGTCATCTATTTTAATGTATGGTTTAATTTTAGGTAACAGTCAATTTAGCGATAACTATTCTACCATTGTTATTTATTAACACTTTGGAGTTCTTGTTAATTTGTATAATGAGGTAGGTGTATATTTTATATCAAGACAAAGGACTAAAAGTTGAAACATCGACTTTAATGTACGTCTCAACACTTGTGAGTTACCACAAACGCCCTTTGTTGACATAGTGCGGCAAGGTGAGACACCCCCTTGTAAAATATGACTTTTTAGCATGGCTTAATATTATAGACCAGCTCCAATAAGTCATATTAAGAAAAGTTCATAGTTTTAGAAAATATGATGAATGAAATAAAATTATCATTAAAATCACGTATTTGTTTTACAACTACGGTCGGATCACACGTCTTTAGGTACTTGAGAAAAATCTTCATATTTTTTTTATTTTTTTTTATACCACTTAGGTGGCAAACAAGCATACGGCCCGCCTGATGGTAAGCGGTTACCGTAGCCTATGGACGCTTGCAACACCAGGGGTATCACGCATGCGTTGCCGACCCTGCAGAAATCTCTTCACACCCCTTTTGAAGAACCCCATGCTGTACTCCATTGGGAAAACCACGGCGGGGAGCTCATTCCACAGTCTGAGTGTCCGCGGAAGGAAACGTTCTTTGAGCCCGCACAGTACGAAACAATTCAGGTTTCAATTTGTGAGGATGGACTCCCCGTCGATGGCGAGAGTTGCGAAAAACTTACTTGAGAAAAATCTTCATATTTTTTTTATTTTTTTTTATACCACTTAGGTGGCAAACAAGCATACGGCCCGCCTGATGGTAAGCGGTTACCATAGCCTATGGACGCTTGCAACACCAGGGGTATCACGCATGCGTTGCCGACCCTGCAGAAATCTCTTCACACCCCTTTTGAAGAACCCCATGCTGTACTCCATTGGGAAAACCACGGCGGGGAGCTCATTCCACAGTCTGAGTGTCCGCGGAAGGAAACGTTCTTTGAGCCCGCACAGTACGAAACAATTCAGGTTTCAATATGTGAGGATGGACTCCCCGTCGATGGCGAGAGTTGCGATGGTAGAAAGTAGCCGTAGGCATCATCTTAAACAATTCTTCAGAACACCGTCCGTTGTACAAGCGGTATCAATCTTATCATTTATATTTTGAATTCCTACAGAATTCATTTTGGTTAGTAATCAAACGTTCTAGTAGTAAGGTATATACGAGTAAATAGGTAAAAGTTCAATAAAAAATAAATTGGTAATAGGTCAAAGTTCTTATACGTAATAGAAGATTTGATCGAAATTTGTCATGACGTCATTAGGGATAGCCTTAGGATTGATTCAAAAGATTGCTTTTTATTTAGCAGTATAGCCTAATTACCCACTTCTTCACTTCACTTCTCTGAAGTATGCTTAGATTCAATTCATTACACATTTTAGCTTCTAAAAGAGCCAGGATTTAATTAGTATTTTATGGTATTAGTAAGTACAGTCGAGGACATAAATATGTATACACTTTTTGAAATTCAAAAGCGATTTTCTCGCATGTTTAACATTTAAGTGTTAAGCTATTACACAAATCATAATAGTATATGTTAGAAGATTCTGCCTTTATAATATCTTATAATTTCAATCAGTAGTTTAAGAGGAAACCGTTGTTGAATTTTACTAATTGTATACATATTTATGTCCTCGACTGTACCTACTGCTACGTTCTAATCTTCCTGTCTGAATGAATGTCTGAATAATGATTTCTTGATTAACAGAACTGTTTTACAAAAATCTTGAAAGTTCATATGTAAAATCCAATTAGATATTAATTGGATACTTTCTGTTTCGTTACATACTTCTTGGATTGGATATAGGAAAGAATCCATTCATAGATTAATATAATATTTCAAACTCAATTCATAAAACTTACGTAATTAATCTACAAAACTAACAAACTTACATACCTTTTACTTTTGAAAGCATAAGCTATTTTATATATCTGGAACAAACATCACGGTTATATTTAAACACAAACAAATTAAAATTATTCGTATTAAGTTATAACTTGTTTATACGTATTGATCTCAAGTCTGAAGTATGTAACATTTCACTAAAACCTTAAAAGCACTTCACATAAATAGATAAAATCTTTTTTTAAGTAAACAAAAACAGGTTTCATCTGATTCAACACATCTGTGACTATTTAAGGTCCAAGGTATACTGTACTGGGCTGACACATCTGACACTGTAGACTACGACTATATACAATTATATGACGTACATGCATATACTTGTATAAGTATAGCTATAATTATTATCGTAACTTCCTCAGTATTTTCGTTTGTCGTCTATAATTAGTGGCTATTTTTCGTGCAATAAAAATGAGATAATAATCCAAAAATTGAGTTGAAATACCATAAATCATTACCTAAAATAAAAAGTTCACTTATTGTTTATTTTATAGAATCATCATCATCAAGGAGTCATTATCTATTCTTATATATAAAATTCTCGTGTCACAATGTTAGTTACCTTACTCCTCCGAAACGGCTTTACTGATTTTTACCAAATTTTATATGCATATTTAGTAGGTATGAGAATCGGCTACTATCTATTTTTCATACCTCTAAGTGATAAGGGTAAGCACCATGCGAACGAAGTCGCGCCGGTCAGCTAGTATTATATAAATATCTGGTAAAAGGATATCTGAAGATATCTGTGAAAAAAGGTGTTACAAAGCACGCTGGATGCTCTTATTAGTATTTATATAATCTGAGCTCTTATCTTATAAATGCTAGAACCGATTTACGGCTGATTTTAGTATTCAGTCTACACACAAAAAATTATAAGAAATGTAATGTCAATAATTGTCACAATATTTATCAAAACATTTTTCAAAATATTAAAAAAAAACCGCCTAAGAGTCTGAGTCTGACTCACGCATCGTGAGATCCAACCTTCCTGACGTATAATATCTTTTTTTTTCTTTTGGTTTGGGCCATAAATATAGAAAAAAACCCGGATCGCATAGCTAAATTTGTTAGTTAAGAATTTTGATGATTTCGAAAAAACTGTGGTAGTTGAAACACCGTTTTATTTTACCTATAATATTTATATCAATGTCTATAATTTACTGTAATTATTTCAGGTTTTTGGCTTTACGAGTTGTGGAGATACACATACGGGGGAATAGTATTTCTTTTTGTAATTTTTCATAATAAATCAAAACAACGCAATATAAAAGAATATAAAAACCGGCCAAGTGCGAGTCAGACTTGCGCACCGAGGGTTCCGTACAAACCTGTAGGTATATAAGTAAATGGTAGTATAGACCTGAGTATTTGATATTAATTTCAATTTATAACGTATTAAAAAAAAACTACTTACTAGATCTCGTTCAAACCAATTTTCGTTGGAAGTTTCCACCGTAATGTACATCATATATTTTTTATAGATTTATCATTCTCTTATTTTAGAAGTTACAGGGGGGGGGACACACATTTTACCACTTTGAAAGTGTCTCTCGCGCAAACTATTCAGTTTAGAAAAAAATTATATTAGAAACCTCAATATCATTTTTGAAGACCTATCCATAGACACCCCACACTTATGGGTTTGATGAAAAAAAAAATTTTGAGTTTCAGTTCTATGTATGGGGACCCCCAAAATTTATTGTTTTTTTTCTATTTTTGTGTGAAAATCTTAATGCGGTTCACAGAATACATCTACTTACCAAGTTTCAACATTATAGTTCTTATAGTTTCGGAAATAAATGGCTGTGACATACGGACGGACAGACAGACAGACAGACAGACAGACAGACAGACAGACAGACATGACGAATCTATAAGGGTTCCGTTTTTTGCCATTTGGCTACGGAACCCTAAAAACCTGCTCTGGAATGTACAAATGATGTTCTTTCATATGACACCCCATGTAACCCGACTTTGAAATTTCGTTACCCCATTTTGGCCCCTTTTGCAAAGAAACTGAAAATATTTCTTTATATACTTAATTCAAAATTCAAAAATCATTTATTCAAAGACCTTCGCAGGCAATTATGAAAAGTCTGACTCTAATACCGGTTCATTTGCTGAGAAGAGCCGGCAATAAACTCAGCAATTATTCTTTTCAAAACAAGCTTAGATTAATTACATAATATTTACATTCTAATCGCACTGATAACAATTGCGTGCCCCGGCGCGGCGGCAAAACTACAAAGTAGACTGAATCTATATTTAATAAGTAAATAAATGGCAAACTTTGCAATATGATTGGGTAAGCCATATTATAATTATTTCAAATTTCAAATCAATAGCATCATTGGTTGCTGAAATATAACGCTGTGACAGACGTACAGACAGACAGACGGACGGAATGGCACCCATAAGGGTTTCACTTTACCTTTTTGGTTCCGAACCCTAAAAACGATCACAATATTTCATTTTGTAATAACAGCAAACATTTTGAAATATTTTGTTCTCTTTTTATAATAGCTGACGTGTTTTTAGTATTTAATTATTTATATCAAATTTCTTGTTTCAAAACATAAAGGTCACCTGGTGGTAAGTGTCAGGAAATACAGAAGCCAGAAGTGAGTTCCAATTCTTTGTGGATTTGGCCTTTGAGTGCAAATACAGATATTTTATAGAAAGTAATAAAAATAATTGAAACACAAGGGAAATAATTGTATTCACAACGACTAACAATTATTTATTACCTGTCACCTTATTTACAAAAGTTGCTATTTATTCAAGTCGAATTGATGGATTTGAAGTTTAACTCATCTTTTCTCGCGAGGGACGCGCGTCCTATTATAACAATTGATATCATTGTTACATTTTTAACCGCGAGCCAATGAGTCAAGGTTTCATTTCAAGTTACTTGACTTTGATCTATTTATCAAACAATTTCTTGTTCAAAATGTAGGTAGCCTCGTTGGTTTATGTTTTGTGATACATAGGTACCCATAAAATAATTGATTTTGGTTGGTTCTTGCAAATGATGATTTTTATTACGTATATAAAAATGTACCTAATTGTCTTTGCTAGTTTAATATGGCAATAAAAAGTAATAGGTATATTTAAAATATGTTTATTGTATCTTGCGTCAAACAAAGTCAGGCTACAACTGCTTTACAAAGCCGTTTGAAAAGGATATTTTGATCGAAACTTTGATCTTCAATGGCGGATTATTGAGTTATCATCTTAACCGGTGGACAGGCTAATTAAATCAATGGAAATTAATCAGTACCTACTCAACCAATATACCAGGTCCACTTTTCAAGAACCAACCTTAATTAGATTTATTAGATTAAAAGAGCCTTCTCCGAAAGATTATTTTAACTTGGTACTATTAATTGTCATAATATTTACAGGTATTATTAATATAAAATGTTAAACGACAGATTGACAATTAATCAAGGCTTTTTTTTAATAAACGCCTTGATTAATTGTCAATCTGTCGGTAATAATAAAATGTCCTTTGTTTGACATGCTTTCAATTTTGTTTTATACGAGTTATTACTAAGCAAATATAAAAAAATCGGCCAAGTGCGAGTCAGACTCGCGCACCGAGGGTTCCGTACAAACCTGTAGGTTTATAAGTAAATGGTAGTATATACCTGAGTATTTGATATGAAATTCAATTTATGACGTATTAAAAAAAACTACTTACTAGATGTCGTTCAAACCAATTTTCGGTGGAAGTTTGCATCGTAATGTACATCATATATTTTTTATAGATTTATCATTCTCTTATTTTAGTAATTACAGGGGGGGACACACATTTTACCACTTTGGAAGTGTCTCACGCGCAAACTATTCAGTTTAAAAAAAAATTATATTAGAAACCTCAATATAATTTTTGAAGACCTATCCACAGACACCACACATTTATAGGTTTTAGTAAAAAAAAAAATAGTTTCAGTTCTAAGTATGGGGAACCCCCAAAATTTATTGTTTTTTTTTCTATTTTTGTGTGAAAATCTTAATGCGGTTCACAGAATACATCTACTTACCAAGTTTCAACTTTATAGTTCCTATAGTTTCGGAAAAAAGTGGCTGTGACATACGGACGGACAGACAGACAGACAGACATGACGAATCTATAAGGGTTCCGTTCTTTGCCATTTGGCTACAGAACCCTAAAAAAACATAATAACTAGGTACCATTAAAATTTTATGGAGGAAAACAATGTCATACATCTTACGTCTATTGGAAAGTGAAAGTAACTTGTATCTTCTCAAGGAATTGGTATAAGAATCATCATTACAACAGCTGCGAAAGTTAAGGGATTTCAGAAATTTCTTTTGAATTTTTTCGATTCTATTGATATGTATTTGATAGCTGGGACTCCATACAGTACTACAAAAATCTAGAATTGAACGAACAAACGCAAAATAAAGGATCTTTAGAGTAATAATTTTATTGAAAGGTTTGCTTATTCTGAGAATAAATCCTAATCTACTGAATGCTTTGCTCAATATATGATCGATGTGAAGATTAAAAGATAGTTTCGAATCCATAATTATACCCAAATCTCTAATGCTAGTAACTCTTTTAAGAGTTGTCCCATGTAAATTATAATCGAAATAAATGGGTTTTATTTTGCGCGTATAAGAGACAACGTTACATTTATCAATGTTTAGAAACAGTTGATTAGTAGCACAGTAATTACAAAATGCATTTAAATCTTCCTGTAGTTTGTCACAATCATCTATAGACTTAATAATTGTAAATAGCTTAGTATCGTCGGCGTAAAGAAGGTAATTAGTATTTTTAAGTTTATGTCCCAAGTCGTTTATGTATAATGAAAATAATAATGGACCCAAATGGGATCCTTGTGGGACGCCTGATGGTACTGGTAAGAACTGAGAAGAGTACCCTTTAACGCAAACAGCTTGACTTCTGTTAGTGATATAGGATTTTATCCATCTCAAAAGGCTGCCGTGTACACCAGCCACCGACAGCTTCTCAATAAGCAAATCACGATTAAGCTTATCGAAGGCTTTGGAGAAGTCAGTGTACACGACATCCACCTGAAAATTATCATCCATAGCCCGCGATAGGTAATCCGTAAAGGTTACCATATTAGTGTCCACACTACGGTGCTTAAAGAAACCATGTTGTTGTATGGAGATATAGTTACGAACAGAGAGTGAAATCTGTGATGTTACTATTTTTTCAAGTACTTTCCCCAATACACACAATTTTGATATAGGTCTGTACTCACTTATCATGTTTCTTTTATTATTCTTGGGAATGGGAGTTATTAATGATCTCTTCCATATGCAGGGAAATACGCCAGTTTCAATGGAAGTGCGAAAAATTAAAGTGATTGGTTTTGCAAGTTCTTTAGCGCAGTTGGAAATGAAGATTGGATGAATATCATCGGAACCCGCACCCTTGTTAACATTTACATGTTTTAGTTCTGTGTTATGTGACTATTATTCTTATAAAAATAATTATATTGTATCGTTGTAAAATATCCCAAAGAATTATGAGCCCGACAAGAGTTAACCGGATAAATAAGTTCAAATTTTACTCATAGTCTGCAATATATTACCATAGAAAAAATAAACAAGAATTTAAAAAGTAAAACTGTGAAAGCGTAATATTTTAATAATTGATTAATTAATCTAAAACTTCTGTGAAGTTTAAAATATCAATATTTGTTCAGAGTTTTCTACTCTTCTGTAGTAAAAGCGCGAAGAAGCATGAAGTATGAAACCGAAGTTTTCAGGATCTGAAATAAAAAACGCATTTAACTTCAGATGTAAAGATTAAAAGGATTTTTTATATTTAATATTTAAATATTATATTTTTTTACATAGATAGTTTGAAAATAAATATAAGTCTCAGGATGGTTCATAGATTTGAAGGCTTTTATCTATTCTATGCATATAAAATGCTTTGTCCTGAATGACTGACTGACAGATCAACGCACAGCCTAAACCGCTGATCGTAGAGACTTGAAACTTGGAGAGTGTATTCTTTGTGGCATCCAATAAGAAAGGATTTTCCAAAATTGTACCCCTAAGGGGGAAAAAACGGGGGAAAAATAATTAGTGTTCCGTGCAAAAAAAACCAAACCGCACGCGGGTGAAACTGCGGGGGTCTGCTAGTTATAAATAAAAGCACTTTTAAAGCGTACGAATTTTCTTATTATCGAGTAATTATTTTGTTTCTTTACAAAACAGTAAAATAACAGAACCTGATTATAGTGCTAATATCCACAAACCATCCTAAGAGACTTGTGTTCTCAACAGATTGCGAACAATCTGTGTCTTGGAGGAGAATACATTTTATTTATAAAAACGCCTACACATTGAATGGTTGATGATTGACAGTTTATTAATTGAAATAAAATATAATAGTAGGCCTTACCGCTGCCATGGTCTGTACACCAACTGGTACAACACCTAAAACTTTCATATTTAATGGTTCTTGTACATTGTAGAGGTAGAATAATAGTATTTTTCGATTCTTTGTGTTCATGCTTTCCCATGGTAAGCCGTAGACCACATCTTTGAGAGTTTCACTCTAAATCATGAGGAAATTCGAAAATATAGGTTATTAAAAACATGGTAATTCGATACTGAATCTTTGTTATCCCGAATCTAGATTAATTGTTCTATGATTAAGTTTTGCCTTACCTTAGATCCCACAAGCTCAAAAATAATCGACATCTGAATCATTTGTTGGATTGTAATTAATGTTAGGGGACCATAACGCACAAGTGCCCCCATAGTCTAAAACATAATTTATCAAATTAATCAATACTAGGCGGTCGTCTTGAAGAGATCGCTTCTTAGCGTTAGCTAGTTCCTTATTTTACCTATATTAAATTGTATTTCTTGTTTTATTTTTCTTAACTGCTTTTTGGTGTAACAATAAAGAGGTAAAAGGAACATAAAAAAAAGATTATTCATACTAAGTTTCAAATTATTTTCCATGTAAACACCCCCTATACTACGAATTTGAATGCATTTCGAACAACGGACAAAAAAATATTTTTATATAAGAAAAAACATTAGTTACAGTCCCACAATTTTATCAGGCTCGGTAGTTAAAAGAGAAAGAAAAAAGAAAGAAAAGACATTTATTCAAATGTAACACAACACAATAACATACACATAGAAAGAAAGACAAAAAAAAACAGAGATATAAAAAATATTAATAATTGTGTTGTGTGACATCAGAAATGGACTGCGACTCCGTTATAAACTACTAGCGGCCCGGTACGTGCTTCGCTACGTATAAAGTAAAATAATAAAAATGTGATAAATGAAGAACCGCTCGACCGATTTTGTGCAAACTTCACATAAACCATCTACTAAATAGTCCGAACAAAGCCTCAACATTTGGTTTGGATAGGTGAGCCCGTTCTTGAGTTATAAAATTACAACGAAAAGTGGCATTGATTTTTATATATATAGATAAACCCAGTACAGGTACCGGGCTACAGCACTGATTTTCAGTCGCTGCCAAAGGTGACGCCACGAACACCGTAATTAAAATAAAATAGAAACGAAACAAAGTAATAATAATACATAATTGAACATAATAAACTAATTTACAAACTAAAGTGTACGGCCCAAAACCGAATAATACGTGAAAGAGGAACTAACGACGCCATTTTGAAATGTCATTCGTCATTGGTCAAAGATATAAACACTACGTTCATTGGTTGTTTGCTCCACCAAATGCGAATAACAGCGACTCACCGGTCCAGATAAGTTTTTGGAACTATAAACAAATTACTCAAAACGGATCCTTGATTAATTGTCAATTACGGAAGGGACACGTGTCCTACAACTAAATGGAAAAAATAGGGTATCCGCAACTTCGAGTCAACTGTAACAATAATTAAGGTTTTGAATATACTAAATTATTGACTGTGGATTATCTTTATTGGCTGTACTTGTAAATTTGTCTGTATTGTATTTTCTTTTTGGTATCGCTAAACATCCCCTTACTTACTACCACTTAGTGGAGGAATTCCACTTGCACTCTATGATCAGAACTTAAGGCTCTGCGAACCACGCAAATTAAATCAATCAATCAGTCAGGACTTCATGTTTCAATATACAGGTTACGGACAATGACGTTACATAAATTAAATTGTTAGGTTTAAGTGCGACACACATTATTTTAGTGAGTACCAGGGGCGAGTACTCTGGCCGCAGAACCTACCACAGAGTAGTTCGATAAGAAGGGGTTGTCTTCAGTTGTAAAACAATAGAATATACAGTTGTTCGATATCTGCCGCATCGATTTAGATTATGTTAATTGAACGCTGTTCACAAATATTTTAAGGCCTTAATATATTTGTGAACTATCTATTGTGCTTTATCCAACATAAACCAGTTTGTAAAACCACAAGAACGAATCCAAGACCAGCTGAGCTTTGCCTACGGCGCCGGTGATGGAGCCAGACGAGGTAGGTGTTCTTTGTACATTGATTTTCGTCTTTAGGGTAGAGATAGTAGGAAAGAAAGCATTCGCGAAGTTCCTGTAGTTGCACCAAAATACCTATACCTACAGTCCAAAGTAACTTGTACCTACTATTGAATATTCTGTGCTTGTACCACGTTTTTTTTACATTGGAAGGGGAGTTTTATTGGAAGAATAGTTAAGAAACCCCACAATGCAGATTAGTAATATTATTTACCATTTCCGAACATTCCAATAGTAAGATACACTCAGCAACTTGATTAAATGTGTAACACACAACGATACTTGGTCCAAAGCCATCTGACATCAGGCTCATAAATCTGTAAAAACATATGTTGAGATTTAAAAGTTCTTCTTTGTATTCGCGCGAGTAACACCACTGGTATTGCAAGCGTCTATAGGCTGCGGTAAACGCTTACCATCAGGCATGCCGCATGCTTGTTTGCTACCTAAGTAGTATATAAAAAAAAAGTACAGCCATATACATACAGGGTTATTGGTAAAACATTAACAACCTCTCAAAACTATATTACTAACACCATAAACAACAACTATATACTACAGCAAAACAAAAATTATGTAACCTGTATCCTCTGAAGGTTTAAAAAAAAACGCCAGAGGCAGCTATAGGGGGGGATATACGTGTTTTGATTTCCTATTGGCAGTAACGTTAAACGCATGTCATTGCAATAAATAAACTAAAAAAGTGAATAAAAAACATTTAAATTATCATGTCCACCAAACATTGCGCATTTGCGAATTGCACTTTTGATAGAGGATACAAGTAAGATGGTATAAAATTTGTGCCTATTATTAAACCGCAATTTACACGAAAGTGGTTGGAGTGGATTCATTTACCGTGAAGAATCAATTAAACAATTGAAAAAAAAAATAGGTACTTATTACAATTATAAAACATACTTATTTAATTCCCAGACTTTAAGGAGATGTGATAAAAGTATTTTGGACTCCGGCTGTTTCGAAACTGTTGTGTTCTTCAACTAAAATAAGTATAACTTTCCTTCTATCGTCTTCATGACTGTCGTATTATCCTTTCTGCCATCAAACGAAACACCAATTTTATCTCGAAAGTCAGTTAAACTTTTATCGATTGTCTTGTTTTCGATCGGACTCGATTACAGATCTTAATTCTCCTTAAAACAATAAGTTGACGCTCTAGCTAGGTCGGAGTTGTGCTTCTCGCCCTATGCTCAGCTCTGATGCGGGTGCAAAGTGCTGATGCTGTGACGTGCTGTTCCGAAATCACTTGGAAGACAAGGTGAAGCTGGCATCCAAAAAGCTTGGAGTGTTCAACAGAGCGAGGCAGTACTTCACATCGGGGCAAAGACTATAACTTTATAAGTCGCAGGTCCGGCGTCATATGGAGTACTGTTGTCATCTATGGGCGGGAGCACCTGGATACCAGCTTGGGCCTTTAGACTCGGTTCAGCGACGTGCCATCAGAATTGTTCACGATCCCGAGCTCACAAGCGGTTTAGAGCCCCTTAGTCTGATGAGAGACTTTGCCTCCTTATGTGTGTTCTACCGCTTGTCGAACAATTCCTTAGAACACTCTCCGTTGTAGAGTGTTCTAAGGAATTGTTCGACAAGCGGAACAACGGTACAAAAAACCAAATATCGAGATATTAGAAAATATTTTAGAGACGAGTCACAATCAAATGTGGCATTTGCTATTTTATATTGGTTCTTGTATATGTTTACTACTGATTTTACATTAAACATTTATGGTAAAACATTAGTTCGATTTATAATGACCCTATGAAAACCTCCAGATTTTTGTATTTTATAAAAAATCTGAGGGCCTTGGGGCAGTACTTCTAATGGCTTGTTTCGAAAAATATTTTACTTACATATCGCTTTTTAAGTAAAAGGGCAACAAGCTTAAAAGAAATTCCAAAAAAAATTTTTTTTATACATTGAGCGATCCACCCTAATATACGAAATCCCCACTAGTGCTGCCTCTGACGGATCTTTTTTAAATCTTGAAGGAAACAGGCTAATTGAAATTTGTTAGATAAACAACGATGTATTATGTTTTGTTAAAAGTCATAGAAGATTTTGTTGTTTATGATGTTAGTAATTTCAGGTTTTTTTTTATACGACTTAGATGGTAAACATGCATACGGCCCGCCTGATGGTAAGCGGTTACCGTAGCCTATGGACGCTTGCAACACCAGGGGTATCACGCGCGCGTTGCCGACACTAAAATTCTATTTTTCTTGTAATACACTTTTATCAACTGTACCTAATTATTTCAGATTTTTCGAAGATAAGGGGAAATTCTCCAAATTATTTTTTTCATTACTTTCATCATAAGTCAAAAACTACGCATTATAAAACAAAAGAAAAACTTCTTCCCCCATTTAAGCCCCTCTTGCAAAGAAAAATGACATGTTTTCTTTTGCAATAAGATTGGGTAAGCAATATTTAAACTATTCCAAATTCCAAACCAATTGCACTAGTGGTTACTAAAAGACGGTCTATCCATCTGTCCGTCTGTCACAAGGTGTTTTTTTTTGTGTTTTAACCTAATATATTACTACAAGACATGTTACTAATAGATATGCTATTATTCTCGAATTCACACATAATAAATATATGTACTTTCCAGGCGAAACATGAAACAGCGACATAGGATCATGACTTAGGTTAAAGTCAGTTCAAATTGAAGTTGCACACATCCCTTCATTAACTAGAAAGAACTGATGATCTTCAAACGGCTAAACCAATTTGATGAAACATATCTAAGAACCAGCGCAAGAAAATTTCTGTCAAATAACTAAACTAAATATTAATTCTCACTCCTACCAATCAATCATACGATAAAGAAAATGTTCAAAACGATATTACGCAGTAAAATTGTTTTACTTAGCCACAAAATTTTGTATTATTTGGAACCCTTTGTGCGTTAGTCTGACTCACATTTGGCCGGAGTTTATTGACGTAGGTTTGAATGTTATGTCAGATAATACGTTGTCAGGGACCTAACTAACATTGAACTAAAATTCCAATATTATAACAAATTTTACTCACTTTTTTATCATCCTATGATAATTTATACAGTCACTTAAGAGTACTGTAACCTGTTCAGATTCCTCTTCTGTATACATCGGAGGATTTTCAATACTATTATTAGTGGATTCGTTAATTTTAGGTCTAGGAAAAGTCTCTATATTGTTTTTTAAAATCCTCAAATGTCCCCAAAGATGAAATATTATAATTGAAAGATAAAGGTCAAAGATAACAAAACCGGAGCTACAGTCAAAAGAAAGTATCCAATTTGTTACATTCATAAGTAAGAAGCCAGTAAAACTATGAGAGTAGTCAAATGGTAACTTGAAGTACACTGAATGCTCGTAGGTTCCATTAAGCGGTTTATTTGAACTGAACATTCCATGTCTGTAGTTATTGAATAGGGGTGTAAAGTTAAAGAACATGACACCAATGATCATTTGGACGTACAGTACTTTCATGAAGTTTGTACATATTTTATCCACTTGAAGATGTACCTGAAAATTCAACGAAACATGAATCTGTAAAAATAATAAGCATATCCTAAGTAGGTATTATATTAAAAAAAACTGAACCATATGATGAAGCGAAGGGTAGTGCACGGTAAAAGAGAAGCACAATAGAAGTAAGAAGAACAGTATGTGGAACAGTACTGTCTATACGTAGCGTGTATTTTTTTGAAGATAATACACTTTTGACTGTTATTCTTACTTCTGCTTTAGTAGAGGGCACCAGAGCGCATGGTAGATCAGCCATACGATGGATCTGCCAAATAAAAGCCCCAATAGGCGATAACGAGTGTACTGGAAGGGCAGCCGTAAAAAATAATGGCGGCGTGTTGTGAAGTGAGCCACAAATCACATGCACAATCACCATTAAGTACTACTATGTGAAGAGTACAATAGTGCAAGAGCAAAAAAAAACGAACCTTCATTGCGTAATCTGATTTATACTTAAAGTATAATAGATGTATTTTAGTCACAAAATCGTTAGTTGCTTCACCATATGATTTCATAAATCCCACAGTTAATCTTTGCTAAAAAAATAAACACACAATTTTAATATTAAATAAATGCGGGCGACATAATTATATACATGTCTATATATCGGAAGGGCCATGACATCATCATATGGGTGCTAAAAAACGCAGGCGACACCTAGAGCTAGCTTCGTGTCGCTTCAGCAGTCTCGGTGGAGCAATTGAGGGGAGCAGGATCATTCATTCCATGATCAATACTCGGGATAAAAGTACGAGTGTGCGGTAGTCACGTGCCGAGAAACTGTCTCACGTTTTGATAGTGTCCACATAGTTTAATATTGTATTCTGTATACGCCCTGTGAATAAATTGAAAGACATTGAATGTGACTATAGTGTAAAGACGTTTATACTGTAAACAAACTATTGTGAAAGATAATTAAAACTAAACTGTAACTGTAATTGTGTTATATCTTATTGGAATATCCCTTGATATTATCAAAGATGTCAGATACAGATCATTCTCGGCCTCTTGTACCGACATATATATATAAAAATGAACCCCTATTTCTCCTAGTCACGCTATAACTTGAGAACTGATTTACCGATTTTATTCATCTTTTTTTTTAATGTTTTCTAATAATTCGTAGAAGGTTCTTACATTAAAAAAAGGAAATTGCGCAGAAACTTAGAAAATGTAAGAAAACTTAACGACAATATAGACTTTTCTAATGTAACCTTAGTGCGGTAGGGTAAAAAAACTAGAATTAAAAGTGATGCATGTTTTTGTGTACTTACGAGGAAAACACAATTCATAAAAACAGTAATGTAATTATGTCCCATCTCGAAGAAACTTAGGATGTACATATTTTCCTTCACATATGCAATGCCCGATAACAATAAACAAAACCACAATGTACACATAGCAGTAGTGCTCCGCAGAGGTATAGGCTCCTTTTTTATCCCCATCGCTGCATATGGCCATGCTCCCATAAAATATAGAGATGTACTCACTCGTTTCATATAAATCAAGTCCATTACTGAATGAATGCTGCAAATATTGAGAAAAAAATTGATTAGTTTCAACCACAATCACGATGGTAGTATTATGATGGATGGTAGGACGGTAATAGTATTTTAAGAATAAACCTTACTTAATTTCCTTATTATCCACCATGATTGTATGCTGACGACTGTCTAACTAATTTCCCTTTATTAGTTTATTATATAATCATTTACATATACAGACTTGCCCAGTTATACATTATTATCACAAGTTTTATAACATCCTTGATTATTATAAAATGATTAGCAATTAAAAAAGTATTGAGGTCACGCCGCATTTCTTTGAATGATTAATTTCTTTTAATTAATTTTATAAGTGGATATATTTCAATATATTCCGTATTTATACAGTACTCTGTCCATCTGTATATTACAGGCATTTTTATTGTAACCTATATTTAAGGTCTACGGCGCCTCAAAGGCATATTGTCCAAAATCTAAAATTGTTAAAATATTTTCAAAGTTAAAATTAAGTACGCTCAATTAAGTGATTAAAATGATTAATGAAAAAATATTCAGCATATCAAGATGCCCGGCAAGTAAGTGCAGACATACATACATAAAACAAATAGATAATAATATGTACTCTTAGAACAATATTTTCTGGACTTATTAATTTTCAAACCTAAAGTAGGTAAATAGAGATGTCATCATCATCATCATGCTGTCCACTGCTGAACATGGGCCTACCCCATTGACTTCCACTTCGAACGGCTTTGGGCCGCTTGCATCCAGCGGTGCCCAGCGACTCTGACCAGGTCGTCGTCGGTCCACCTGGTGGGAGGGCGTTCCGCTCGATGCTTTCCAGTACGTGGTCGCCATGAGAGAAACTTTCTTCCCCAGCGATTATCGACTCGTCGAACGATGTGGCCTGCCCATTGCCACTTCAGCGTACTAGCTCTACGAGTTATATCCGTCGTTTTCGTTCTCCTACGAATGTCCTCATTGCGGACCCTGTCACGTAGAGAAATTCCGAGCATAGCTCGTTCCATAGCTCGCTGAGTGACTGAGATGGGTCTTTATTGGGTAAAATACCACCAAAAATCAATATATATAAAAATGAATGCCACTTTACGTTGTAATTTTATAACTCAAGAACGGGCTCACCTATCCAAACCAAATGTTTAGGCTTTGTTCGGACTATTAAGTAGATGCATGAAGCAATAATCCCGAGTAGATGGTTTATGTGGAGTTTGCACAAGCGGTTCTTCATTTATCACATTTTTATTATTTCACTTTATACGTAGCGACGCACGTACCGGGCCGCTAGTGTACAATAAAACTCAAAATACACAGATTTATGAAAATAAAAATGAAAACGCAACGTCACTCTGCAAATTCCCGCCGAAAAACTAGGTGCAATGCAATACTCTTTAAAATTGGAATGTCAAATATAAAAGAATATTTAAATCAGATTAGAATTTGTTTATTTTTCTCTTGGAAAACATACCTAATAATAACAATAATATTTTTTCTTTCGAAAATTCGTTGTAAATCTCTTAGATGACCTACTAAGCGAATATTTGCGATTGCTGTATAATTTGTTTGAAAGTTCATTTTCACTATTTTATTAGAATATTTTGGGTATAGTTAATCCTAATTAATATTATACAGCTTATTATTATTATATAGCTTATTATTATTAGCTATGTATATAGCGTATTAGCTACAAGCTTGGTGCAAATCTTGGTACTCTTTAAAATTGAAATGTCAAATATATAAAAAAAGTATAAACAAAAGATGTGACGATGAACTCCACATCGCCGGCGAGCAGTGCGATCAAAAAGGTCCAAAAGTACCTTTTTATCCCGGGAACGCGGGTCAAACTGAGGGGGACGCCTAGTGTTTATATAAAAACCTACATAATAATAAATTACTGACCATGTACCTACAGCTCTATTTAAAGCAATAGATATTATTATCTGGGTTTCTTGCCGGGAGTCTTCTCAGTTCAAGTATAGTTACGAACCGGTGGTAAAATCAATTGTAACGTTGTAAGTGCCTTATTAGGGCCTATAATGAATAAAAGATTTTTCAATTGAAAGATTTAAGTTGCATTTATCAAACTATAGTTACGTAATTTAAAATGAGGCTTGCGTATGGCTTCAGACTCTATCAGCCTATAACTTATTACAAAAATAACAGATACCTGAACAAAAAAATCTAAATATCTAATATAAAAATCAAAAAATATGTTGCTGCCTGTACATCTAGAAGAAAAATTATAATTATTACTAGCATTATCACGCAATTATTATTATAATTTTTTTTTCAAGGTTTTTATGCTCCCCATGTAAATGTCCAGGTGCAATAATTATAGTTTAATTATTTTTTTATTTTATTTGCTTTATTTATAAGACTGACATTCTATTGGCTTAAAATGGAAAAAAGTAAATACAATTTTTAAGGTTCCGAACTAAAAAGGTAAAAATAAACCCTTAGGGTGCCACTACACTACAGTAGGTATATTTCAGCAACTACTGATGCTATTGATTTCAAATTTGGGATCCTAGTTCTTCGCAAAAGGGGAAAAATGGGGGACCGTTTCAAAGTAGGACTATAAGTTTGAATGGGTTATCATAATCAAAGGGCTCAATTTGTGCATTCCAAACAATATCATTCCCCCTTAACTCCGATGTTTGCAAAGCAAAAAATCAGCATTATTTACAGAAAGTAATAATACTAGACCCATGAGTCGAAATTCAACAATATTTTTATCACAAAAGAACTAATTTATATGTATTATACGTTTTATACTTCACACTAGCAAAATTAAGTCCGAAAAAGAATGTGGGTATCATACTACAAACTTGAAGTTGACAAAGACAACTTGAAAAGACACAATACACATAATTCATTTCAATTCACTTCACTGGTGCACATGTATTGATCTTTATTGGATAAAATACCACCGCTAAATCTATACTCTATACTAATACTAATATTATAAAGAGGAAAGATTTGATTGTTTGTTTGTTTGCATTGAATAGGCTCCGAAAGTACTGAACCGATTTGAAAAAATCGTTCACTGTTGGGAAGCTACACTATCCCCGTTTGACATAGGCTATATATATTATATATATACGGCACTGCAGCTACATGATATACCATGGTGACCAAACCTTTCGACAGTGGTACAGCATATATATAGGGATTATAAGCCCAAACACTAGTGGGTTATACACCCAGACGTAAGCATATTGCTAAATAAAAGGATGTATTATCCAACAATGTTCGTGGAAGGTAAAGCTTGTAACCAATACCCTGATTATCGCTCTGATACTAAAAGAAGACGAGCTCGCTCTGGAAGGTTATTACTAGTGTTTGGTTATTTTATTTGACTGTCTTACAAAGTGGCCCGTCTCACCCGTTTTTCGATCTTCGGATAAAATGCTTTCACTATTCCGCCACCATAAACACAGGATAAAATAATTATAAAACGTTATTCAAAGGTTTAGATTGCGTTTGTGAATGCCTACTGAAACGGTCTAAAAGCTCACCCACAGTCGCATAATTCCAAATAGCCTTTTCAGCTTCTAAAATTCTATAGACAGCCCAAACCGTGTCTGAATAATAACGGGATAATTGAGATAGAACTAGGACCGCTGTTAACTTGAATTAACAACATAATCAGTATACCTGAAATAATTCCTGTGGACTGGACCAAATCAAATATGTTTCTACTCAAAAGAGAGGACTGTGGTTCTAATGTCTAATATTTAAAGGTACTTTTTCTAAAATATTACTATTTCCTGACCATTTCCATTTGCAGACGCCCATATTCTGTTTTCTGAGTACCGAAGGAGTTTGAAGAAAATGTTACAACAACTAACCGATGAGAGTGCCAAAGCACAGATTACAGACGTAAGCCAAAAGCCTGTCGATGAAGATAACTAAAACTAATGTAATGACCAATTTATTCTACATAGTCACTAATAATTTAGAGTAAAACAGGAATAAAAAGAATATGTTACCAAGTACATATATCTATTTACAAGACTAGTTAATATTACCTACTACTAGCGAGTAGCGGGACATGATGACGAAGGCATAAGATGAAACTCTTTAGAGGAGACCATTGTTGAAGAAGCTGTTGATCAAGCTGATACAATGAAAAAAACTGTTACCGATATTGCCATTGTTGTTTGCGATTTCGAAATTGGTCCCATAGTAAAAGTTGATCGTATAGTAACATGAGTAACCCTCACTCACCCCATCTCTTTACACAACCATTATCATAGATTCTGCATTCCTGCCCGTTTTTAATGTTTTTATAATATTTTTTTTATATATAACTTTGTTCATTTTTTTGCATTCTTATTTACTGGTTGTTTTATTGTCAATATTTCAAAAACCTCACTGTTTTGTTTGTTATATTCGTAACTAAAAATATCGCACTCTAAGTCCCAAGATACAAGCATGTTCTCATGCTTAGTTTGGGCCTTGCCAGTAACTTGTGACAACTTACTCTCCTGTTTCTCTATGTGTTATTGTTTTTATAAATTGTAAAACTGTTATGGCAATAAACATTTATTATATTATTATTATTACTTTACGTGGTTTCATTTAATATCGTATTGTCGTATCCACCCGTAGTCAAATAAAATAACCAAACACTAGTAATAACCTTACAGAGCGAGCTCGTCTTCTTTTAGTCTCAGAGCGATAATCAGGGTATTGGTTACAAGCTTTACCATCCACGAACATTGTTGGATAATACATCCTTTTCTTTAGCAATCTGCTTACGTCTGAGTGCATAACCCACTAGTGTATGGGCTCATAATCCTTATCGATAATTATAAATATTTTAAATGTAGAGGCGTACTAAAGTAGTTCAGAGACTTAGGCCTGTGTTATAGAACGAGAATCAAATCTTATCTTACTTTATATTTTACAAACTATTTTTGTTTTACGCAGTTGGGTTTTTTGTTTCTTTTAATAATATTTTTTTTATTTTACTAGTGAGAAAATATGATTGAACGTTTCGAGACGCAACGTTTCGTTAATTGCGTCCAGCACAACCAAAATGAATATTCAAATGGATAATACATAATATAGTATGAAAATGCTGTAAGTATGGTTAATGCCTATTTTAAAAATCAAAACACTAAAAATAGAGTATGGCTCCAAAGTATTGTAACTGGTTTAAGGCAATCAAAGATTTATAAAATTATGTACTAATCGAATTGTTAAACATTTTCAAGCAGAGTTTATGTAACTAACTTATTTACAATAAGATATTGCTAATGAGATCTAAATCAGTTCCCTTTGAGCTATTCAATACAATTATTAAATTATGATTCTCTGAATCAATTAAGCAAATATAAATTTTATTATCTGGGATCTTGCTTTTTAAAGCTAAGCTTTATTAAAAGTATTCGAATGACACATTTCTACTTTTTATTTGTCACAAATTAATAATTGAAAAATAATGATGCCAATATAACTCATACTTGGTTTAAAAAAATCATAATAAAACTTAAAACACAGCGAAATGTTATAACTAAATAATAAATAAATATCCTGGGACATTCCTCAAACACGGTCGTCTGATCCCAAACAAAGCAGAGCTTGTACTATGGAAACCAGATAACTGATATAATACATATACTACTTTTTGTTTGTAAATACATACTTAATATACATAATTATACTACTGTGGAATGAGCTCCCCGCCGTGGTTTTCCTAATGGAGTACAGCATGGGGTTCTTCAAAAAGGGTGTGAAGAGGTTTCTTCAGGGTCGGCAACGCGCGAGTGATACCCCTGGTGTTGCAAGCGTCCATAGGCTACGGTAACTGCTTACCATCAGGCGGGCCGTATGCTTGTATGCCACCTCAGTGGTATAAAAAAAATACACCCAGACTTAGGACATACAGACATGTTCAATAAATCTAATCAATGTGGAATATACTATAGGTCAATTTACATATTTAATGTGAACGATTCAGATATATTGATACATTTATGCCAGGCTTCTTGATTAGTAAGGTAGGTAGCAGGTGGTAACAGTATAGTTATACGTATTACAATTGTTGTACGTGGCTAAATTGTAACATCAAATCCATAATTAATGAACACATGTCACAGACAAATAATATAGACAGTTACACATAGTTACAGTATAGTTAGTTAGTTAGACATAATAAACAAGTACGTATGTATAAGTATGTGTATCTACGTCAGTTTAAGTTAACAATATTAAATTATCACGAGATGTGTTGTGTATGAGGCATATGGATTAATATGTAATGAAATCTAGGGATACACCTTGAATTAAAAAATTTACTCACGCTTATTCCAAAGCATGCATTAATTCTAGAATTATTGTTTATGAATTAAAGGTAAGCCAAGACGACATAAGAAATGTACACAAACTTTCCATTTTTATTTAAATAAATTATGTTGACAGCTGCTTTACCGACCACGAATCACACAACGACAGCTGTTGTCCACCAACCGACGTCATTATTGGATGCGAGAGATAATGATCGCTCTCTATTATAATGTAATTCAGTAGAGGTCAGTTGTTTACATATTTTATCTCCTCTCTTTGGCTCAAGTATAGCTCTTATAATTAAAGAAAACATGGTGTTTCTACTAAGTCGAGATTCAACAACGGTTATAATTATAAATCCTCTTTTAACGTGTAATATGAAACCGTCTATCTTATGTATTTAAATGGAGTACTAGATAGCCAACGGGTAATCGTCAAACAACAAAAGGTAATAAATTAGTAAATATACTATATTTCATCACATAGTTTTTATATGATTTTAGTTACAAATAATGCAGAGAAATAAAGAGAAATAATATCATTAACACCTCCGGGAGATAGTGGCACAAATTTCCTGGTCATTTGTTGGTACAAATGACCAGGAAGGGTCGCCATACTGGTGTATGGCGACCCTTCAGGGGACTAATTACCTAGTGACGATAAGGAAAATGATGGACTTAGCGGCCCAATCGCGTCTGCGTTAATCGAATCGAATCGAATCGTACGTGTCGGATAAATTACGAGGGTCGAACGATTTGTACCACAACATTTTTGTATTTTCCGATAGTCGATGAAAAAGAAATAGGCGGACGATTCCAAATGGCCGCCATACCACCGCAAAGTTGCGAAGTTGCTGCGATTAACGCCCACGCGATTGGGCCGCAGGTACCAGCGCTATGACCATCATTTTCCTTTTCGTCTTTACGTAATTAGACCCCTGAAGGATCGCCATACTGGTACAAATGACCAGGTTTGTGCCAGTAGCTCCCGGTCTATATTGAAGAAATCTAATTAGGTACACTATGCAGAAGGTTATTATAAAACGACTATTAAGAATTATTAATTTTAAAGAACATTATGACGTTGATAAGTTCTTACCCCAGAAAAATATGTGTTGCATCCAAAAATTTTATAGTTAAGAAAATCACAATAATTTTTGCGTTTAGGCCGAACCACCATTATACTCTGTAATATATTCCAAGTTTAATCCCTTTTTACTCTAGAGCTAATTTATGACGAAAAAGGATCCTACCCTCTTTCTATACCCAAGAGTATTAGCAGAAACATCTCTTAGTGCTGGTTTTGCGAGAATCAAAGAAATTACGGTACGCAGTGGCAGTGGTTAGAGGTAAATTAATCTTTATTTAATGCAATAAATAATTAACCCAAGTACGTTTAGTCACGATATCAGAAACTAACATGAGTTTCCTTTTTTTGCTACGTGCTAGGATTAATATCAAATCCAATACACTTTTATATTTTTTTTATATTTGTATCGAATTGATACAAAATTTTCTGGCCGTAATACTTTTAGCTAGGTCAATACCTAGCTAAAACGTATTACATTATAAGTTTCATTTTGCTGCAGAATCATAAAAATGAAAATACCTTAGACATACCTTAGTCTTACTTTGTCAACTTTTACATAACTTGTCATTACCAAACGTGATCTGTTTTTTCATCCCGGGTGGTGTGTTTAATATTCCTGCCGGTTTCAGAATATCTACCTTGACTGACCTACGTGCGTGACTATCTTATTGAATGGTTGTTAATGTGATGGGTGAAATTCTTTACAAAAAAAACCAGCCAAGTGCAAGTCAGGCTTGCGCACCGAGGGTTCCGTACAAACCTGTAGGTATATAAGTAAATGTTAGTATAGACCTGAGTATTTGATATGAATTTCAGTTAATGACGTATTAAAAAAAACTACTTACTAGATCTCGTTCAAACCAATTTTCGGAGGAAGTTTGCATTGTATTGTACATCATATATTTTTTATAGATTTATCATTCTCTTATTTTAGAAGTTACAGGAGGGGGACACACATTTTACCACTTTGGAAGTGTCTCTCGCGCAAACTATTCAGTTTAGAAAAAAAAAAAATTGGTAACCTCAATATCGTTTTTGAAGACCTATCCATAGACACCCCACACTTATGGGTTTTATTAAAAAAAAAAAGAGTTTCAGTTGTATGGGGAACCCACAATATTTATTGTTTTTTTTATTTTTTGTGTGAAAATTTTAATGCGGTTCACAGAATACATCTACTTACCAAGTTTCAACATTATAGTTCTTATAGTTTCGGAAAAAAGTGGCTGTGACATACGGACGGACAGACAGACAGACAGACAGACATGACGAATCTATAACGGTTCCGTTTTTTGCCATTTAGCTACGGAACCCTAACAAGATATAGTACTGATAGCGCAAACGATTCCTTTTTTACAAGCTTTCACCAAAAAAAGCTTGTATTAAAAATTTAATTTTTAACAATAAACTTATTTTTTATAGTTTATTGACAGTTTTTTTATTCAATGGGCTTTCGTTTGGCCCCTGACCTGCCCATTAGGGACTATTACGAAGCCTAAGATCGAACACGCTTACCCAGAAGAAACCTATTCACTCTGGCCTTGAAAGTCCCTAGATTTTAAGAGTTGGCCACTGACCCCCCATTAGGGACGATGACGAAGCCGAAGATCGAACACGCTTACCCAGAAAAAACCTATTCACTCTGGCCTTGAAAGTCCCTAGATTGTAAGAGTCAGAAAACACAGACGCAGGAAGCAAGTTCCTTTCCCTTGCTGTAAGCATTATAAATACAAAACGCTGTGTCCTTGTTTTCGGTATGTCAATAACATACGGGTGAAAATTTTCCCGGCGTCTTGTGGTTCGGTGGAAAAATGGGGATGGTGAAATGAGGTTGAACAATTCCTACGCATACTCCCCAAAATATATCCTATAGAAAACCGATAGGCAAGCAACCTTTCTTCGATGGTTTAGGCTGTTGAAGCAACTGTCCTGGCGTGAAGTACCGCTTGATCTTAGAGAGGATATCCAGCTTTCTAGCAACTGTTTCTGCCTTCGACTCAATAGAAATCACGACTCATTAGTTAATATGAAAACTGTGAATTGCATAATGTGACATAGTACTAAGATAACTAATTAATTACCTAAATAATCGTGAGGACATTTTGAAAAAGAAACTGTCATTTTTAGAGCTCTTCACCCAATGAGCAGTGAGTGAGTTTGTTACCACCAAGTTGACTGGTGCATAGAATCTATTAAGTTTGTTTTGCATAGTTCGTGATGATGTAGCTGAAGGTGGCATATTATATACCCTACATGAGAATAGGCTATCAAATATAGACGACGTGGTAAGTGTCTGCAACCCGTAACGAGCTAGTGGGCACTTCAAAAAACCCTACCAAATGTAGAGTATGTTCAAAAACGTAAATAAATAAAACATGTACCTATAATATTTTCCTGACCTATTTATTTACCTATCTTAAATATTAATACTAGGAAATTTTACTCACAGAAAACATAAGTAAAACAGCATTCAAACATTTCTGTAAATTCCCTTGCCTCACTTGGGTATTGAACTGACACGGAGGTGATAAATAATATCCTGTATATTTATAGCACACATTGATAGGGTTAATTGTGAGGATCAAAATGTCTCTAATAAATTACAGAAGGAAGACCATGCAAATATTATGTAATATTTTTTATATTCGCTAGAATTTCTCCCTTCTTATTTTTAATTTATACCACTAAGGTGGCAAATAAGCATACGGTCTGCCTGATAGTAAGGGGTTACTGTAACGCGGGACGCTTGCAACACCAGGGGTATCAATCGCGCGTTGCCGACCCTGCAGAAATCTCTTCACACCTTTCTTGAAGAACCCCATGCTGTACTCCATTGAAAAAACCACGGCGGGGAGCTCATTCCATTGTCTGAGAGTCCGCGGGAGGAAGCGAATAATTGACAACTTGATAAAGAAAAAAAAAAAATATATATATACGCGTCGACTTGTAAACCTCCTCCGTTTTTTCATCGGTTAAAAATATGTTACATTGAGTTCCAAAACGTATGCAAAGACGACTATTATCAAATCGGTTACGCTTTCCAGTATTCAATATTGACGAGATGTGTGATTCTAAAAGTAAATGAATATAAAAAAGAATTATGGTTTGTAGTTCCATTGTTTGGAGGCCAAACATCTCTTGGATACAGTGTTGAGCTTTAAATGTCAATTCTTTATTCGTTGAGTAGTCCCAGAATATAATTATTGAAGCAGCATCTTGTTAAGATCGAGGTAAGTCTAGAAATGGAATGATTGTTAATTTTAATACTTTTTGAGAACGTGTTAAGCGTTTCTGTTGATCATGCCATATTACTTTTTTAGGGTTCCGTAGCCAAATGGCAAAAAACGGAACCCTTATAGATTCGTCATGTCTGTCTGTCTGTCTGTCTGTCTGTCTGTCCGTGTATGTCACAGCCATTTATTTCCGAAACTATAAGAACTATAATGTTGAAACTTGGTAAGTAGATGTATTCTGTGAACCGCATTAAGATTTTTACACAAAAATTGAAAAAAAACAATAAATTTTGGGGGTTCCCCATACTTAGAACTGAAACTCAAATTATTTTCATCAAACCCATAAGTGTGGGGTGTCTATGGATAGGTCGTCAAAAATGATATTGAGGTTTCTAATATAATTTTTTCTAAACTGAATAGTTTGCGCGAGAGACACTTCCAAAGTGGTAAAATGTGTGTCCCCCCCCCTGTAACTTCTAAAATAAGAGAATGATAAATCTATAAAAAATATATGATGTACATTACGGTGCAAACTTCCACTGAAAATTGGTTTGAACGAGATCTAGTAAGTAGTTTTTTTTTAATAGGTCATAAATTGAAATTAATATCAAATACTCAGGTCTATACTACCATTTACTTATATACCTACAGGTTTGTACGGAACCCTCGGTGCGCGAGTCTGACTCGCACTTGGCCGGTTTTGTTTTAATACGTCATAAATTGAAATTCATATCAAATACTCAGGTCTGTAGTACCATTTACTTTTATACCTACAGGTTTGTACGGAACCCTTGCTGCGCGAGTCTAACTCGCACTTGGCCGGTTTTTATTCTTATACTTGTTAGTTGTTACTATACTACTATACCTAGTGAGTATCCTCCTTGCATCGTATGCCTCACTGCTGAGGGAAATGACCTATGTGGACTATCTTCTCACGGACTATTACTCACCATCTGGATCAATCTTCTGCTGTGTGGATAGCAAAACACACACTGGTGTCCAATGTAGAGCGTATTTGGTCAGACCAACGCATGAGACTTCGACCCCTCAGCCTCTTTCCCTCCTTGCTAGTAATAAACAACAACAACCTCTCAAAGTTGTCGCATCTCTTTCTGAGCTTGATGAAAAATATATGATCACCAGTTTTTTGTCCTAGTAATCTTAATGCTGTAAATCAAACATCCATCGGTGTTCATGTAGCATTTGAGGGCATCCTTCTAGGCTAGGCATAGTAGAAGAAATTTCTTGCTAAATATGAAGCTAAAAGATTTGTTAAAAAGGTTGAGTCTGTAAGGGGTTAATAAAATAAAATATCTGTTGATAAAAAATACTACAGCTCATATAATCGAAGTTACACTTTCATTTCATTAACAAAGATCACAAAAGTTTCATTTCTTTTGTTTACGCACCGCATAGAACATCCCATTGGCATACAACTTAAAACTTCAATATAATTAAACGTAATTATTTAAAAATAACCTTTAATGGAACCTTCATTTATATACTTATATTTACATTAAAATTCGCAAATACAACTTGTCTATTTACATAATTAAATTTTTACAATAATGTCTTACCGATTAAAAATTTTCGTTTAATATTTACAAAATTCTAATATTTATCAATCTTACACAACATTTTGGTCAATTCTTATCAATAAATGAATAGTGTTTTACTTAAGAAATTCAGCTAAACGTGACTCACTCGCAAAAGTGTTCGATATTATCTAGATATTGTTTAATCCTTTTTACAACATTGTCAGAGATATTATTAAAATTTGTCAGCAATAGCTGACAGTGACAATTACAGAATCAATATTGGTAAGTTTGTTAAGGAGTTAAATTCGAAGATTTAAAATGATAACAAACACTTTTGAGAATCATTTAATATATTTAAAATTATAAACTATAAAGCAATTATTCTTAGTGACTAGACTTTTAAAAATCTTCATAATGGGGACAATTTATTAGGCTACTGTTTACGTAAAGAATGAAATTTATAAGACTAGATGCCATTAATGCCATCAATTAGTAGGTTTATGCCTATATATTGTGCGCTTAGTTAAATATGTGAAAATTAATAAATTAACTTAAATTAATAATTTAACTTTAATAAGGTGTACAAAATATTATTAAATACAAAAAGAAAAAAAGATATTGTCTTTCGTAAGGAATTGGATATATTATGAATTTAAGCGGACATGTCCCAAACATATGAGTTATTCCGTTTACGTCGCGCGTAGCTCTACGTCGCGTTCCTTCTACGGTGATTCCGCCTACGTCGAGTCTTCCTACGGTGCGTGTCAAATCGCGAATTGACATAAAAGTACAGTTATTTCTAAAAAATAATATCAAAAACGAAAAGTGTAAGCATAGAAGAGACGATTTAAAATAATTCTCTATAAATCAAGGATCTTATTCTCGCTCCACTGTGTCAGTAACTATATCACTACCTCAGTGATGAAGGAAATTACCTATAATAATAATAATAATAAATGAAGATAACTTTAGAAATAAATATAAGGAATTGGATTTAAACAATTCAACTATAGTCGTAAATGACAGCAATACCTATTGACTGATAAAACTATCAATAGGGGATTATTATTATTTATCAAAAACTTGACACATCAAACTTTTCCATTACCACGAGGATAGTTTTTTTTATTGTAACACAGACAAGTTTAGACTACATACACCATAAACATTTCAAATACACTCTAAAACAAATTTGTTTGTCATCACCGTTTATTAATATTAAATTTTAGTGGAATTATAAAATTAATCCGATATTTAAAATTAATTGATATGTCAATCAAGTGTGTATAATTAAATTTGCAGAAATAAAATTTGATTGTTATTTCATATACGGATATTTAATCGTTCAATGAAATTGATTGGTTTTAATAAAATACAGATTATATATTTATTCGCATAAAATCATGACTTCACAGGCGATGAGTCTAAATCAAAAGTTTCCTAAGTGGACTATACTGGATATTTTGTGTGCGCATATTTTCGAAAGATGTTGGGTTTACCACACCAAACAAATCCTTAGTCCTATCGAAGTTGCCATATTTTTGCGATGCCCTGGCCTTCTTGCCATACATTTACCATATATTTACTTGTAGTTCTAGCATAGAACCTTAGTGCATCCATTCCGTGTGAAACCGCGCGGGGACAGAAATTTTTCAGAGCTAGTTTTAAGCTCTGAAAAGGTGACATTTCAAAAAAGTGTTAAGACCACCTAGGGGGGTGGAGCTTTAAACCTTCAATAAATTGAGGTTTCTTGACAGTAAGTAGCATCGAAATGATTGCGTCACATACCGTTATTACTTATGCACTTTACTCAAATGTCAATGAAAGTCCTTTTTTACAACAAAGCTGAACCTTTGCAAGTGGCTAATACAGAGGCTTTTATTGGGTAATATCTAGTCTAGACATTTGTTTGTTTAATGGTCTAAAAATGATTTTAAATTTGATGTATCAGGTTTTTGAGCTACACCTATGACGTATAAAATTGTCGAGGTAGTTACAAATTTTAGGTAATATAGTAACATTTTTTAAATTCTGTTTATGAAAATTGTAGGAAAAGGTTAAGTAAGATGGGTAAAGACTATTAATTTTCAATTATTAATAATTAATAATCCAGGAAATATTATTTGCTACATTATTCTTTCGTAGTTCTAAATATACTAGTTGGTGTTTTGTATAATATTACAATCGATTAAGTAATAGGATTATTATCTTTCCTACTTAGTTAATATCTATTGAATAAAATAAATATATATCAACTCACAGAAATGCGTGTACATAATTTCAATGAAATGGTTTTTATGGTTTCAATGGGTTATTTTTTTCAGATTATCCCTATGTTTAACAATAATTCAGTGATTTAGATCAAAATAACATAAACATCACGAGAAATCTATTGATGGAGGAAGAAAAATATTTGTTAAATAAATAGTCAAATAAACAGATTTATGAAAAAGTCCTGTGAGTAGAAATAACAAATAAAATTATTATTTTTCAGATGTTAATTCTGAATTTTGTAGTAGGTAGATGATACATAAACTATTCCTTTAAGCGACTATGATATAATAAATAATGTATCGCTATCAGTTTTTTTTTTGGTCTATGCTATTATTCATAACGTTTCTATGTATGTGTATATTTATCTTAGTTTGCTGAAGTAATCCAATCCAACATTTTTTAATAATTAGGTACTTATTTGAAACAACGAATAAATGTCAACATTAAATTTACATTTGCATTACATTTTGGCTATGGAGGGAAGTGAGTATGCAAAATGAGCGGATCGAATTCCAGCGGTGGTTTTTTGTTGAGAATAGCTCACAGATTAATAATATGGATCTTGCCGATAAATTTTTTGGTCTATTTTTTACCCCCTCTCCTCTTATTTGTAAAGAAAATCGATGGAGTAGCCCTACATCGTGGTTAAAAAATATATGTAAAAAGTTTCGCGGCAGTCGCACAGATTATCCTATGAAAAAGCCAAGCCATACTTTTTGACCAAGATATAGGGTTTGTAGAGTTAGGGACTCGGCTCGGGTGGAATTCGTTCCTCACAATTTGCATATTCAACTAATTTACAGTGCCTGCACTATTGATTTTGTCTTTGTAGTGATAAAATCTTTTTATAGTATTTTTTAACAGAAAGAATACAAGCGGTCTAACTGATACTAAGCGGTTATCCGTTACCTATGCAGCATTAGCGTACCAGTACGTGGTGGTGGTGGTAGATATGGTATAATACTCGAGTGTATCTCGTGAGAAAAATGACAATAGTCACTTTGTATAGAAAACTATTATTAATAATATACGGATTGAAAATCAGTATTCTCAAATTTTACACGATTCTAGTCTTGTAATTATAAATTTTAACCAAATTGTTACTATACTCAAATAATATGAAACTCTGGTCTGTATTGTAAAGTTGGTACTTTTAGTTAAACATTGAAGAGAAACAGTTGAAAATAAAATGTAAAAACGAATTTGATCCCGTCATACGAACTCGTCCAGCTACAAAATTTCAGATATTTCTCTAAATATTATGTTTTCAAATTTAGTTTACCTATTTACATATTCATAGGTTATTTTTATGATAATAAAACTGAATTATCGAATTTTTTCGTAGTGTTTTAGGCACTATTTAGACAGCCATCAATCTTATATCTTATACAAAGCTTTACTTACATCTAATCTTAAAAAATGTTTACAATCTACATGTCAATAGGCAGGTAGTAACAATTTAATTTACCTATTATCTAAATGAAGAGTCAGTTTCGGCGTATGAAATGAAAAAATAAAACTATTAATTTACATGAAAGTAATTCTATAAAATATTTCACTTTCAAATTATGTATTCATCAAAATTGACAGACAAAATAAAATGAAATAATAATGTCAATGGACACATAAAAATTATAACATAATGGCTTTTACCCAAATAACAAACGTATTTCTTTTGAAAACCGTGATAGTATACATTCATAATGCTGTTTTCAATTTTTACCACTTAAAAAGTGCGTGAATGTTCAATACATTTTAAACTTAAATCTATTTTTGCCATAAATACAATCGTAAATATTTTTGTCATAAGAACCAAAACGGATACTGATTGCTATTCACTGTAATGTGTACATTATAATAAATGCATAATGCAGCTTAACTGCACGATATAAATGCAAACCACCTAAGTGTCCAACTATTTTAGTCACTATTTAAATTTTAACTCCATTTAATGAATCTATCCTTCAACATAAAAAAAACTTTGGAACGTACTTCTTTATTTGACTGGCTTTGGATCTGTACTGTTTCAAAAGCTTTTTTAATGTAAAGGAAGTAATAACTGTCAGTGGTATTCACAAAAACCTTAGTAAAAACACCCATAGTTTATAAAACAGTGTAACTTGGTTCCTCGAACATTGGATAAAACGTGAACAGACGTGTAGGTAATGCCTATCTAATTACCTATACTAATGCTGATAATGTATTCAAAATATCGTCTAACGTATTAGCTAAAGCGTCTATCAATAAAGCATTTTGTATAATCACAACAGCAAGTCATTTCCGCCTCACTTCATTCACTATCTAAACAATATCACTAGAGAACAGTCTGGCACATCCGAAACTTTGGGGAACAGCGAAGAAAACTACGGCCGACCTTGTCTTGCACCGCGACGTGGTCCATCAGATACCGGGAACATAATTTCACTTGTTAATTTTTTTAACAAAGCCTTGGGCCATCTTCAAAAACACAGGTACTTATTTTTTTAGGATTTTTAGTTTGAATTAAATAAATTGATAGACTCTTGCTTTTATTTTGAACGTAACTTACTAAGCAAAGGTCTTCGTTATAAAAACGTTTTCAATGCGCTAGTATGGAGTATCAAAAGATTTAATATCTAGTCTTCATGACTTCAACATTTTCAAATCTCTGTCTTTCAAAGTTAAACAAGTTTCCCGATAACCTTACTGGGGCGTAGTCATGATAAAGGGGGGGTCAGAGGACGGGCGCCGAGTTTCGTCGAGTTCAGCACAGGAGTTCGGAGTTGGAAGGCGGTACTCAGCTGGGTAGCGGAGGTCGTGACGCTTGGGGCGCGGGGCTCGACGGCTGCGCCTGCACCGGTGTTGGCGAGTGAACTGCCGTGCTCTCAGGAGCCGAGTGCGTTCGCCCAGCTGGCTGAAGAACCGGACTTGGAGGCCACGGATGTGATGCTGCTGGAATTGTCCTGAAATTATATGGAATACGTTTTTGAGATCCAAAACATTGATATAAGTCGTTTAAAACTGTGAAAGAATTGAGTTATAGGTAACTATTGAGGTTGAAATCATAATAATATAGGTTTTCCCAATAGTTGTAAAGCACTATTACAGATACTGGAATCACCATCTATGTTCCGCACTTTGTTTAAGTTTTATATTTACTAATTCGTGTGATTCGAGTTCGGGTACCTCTAAGGATTCTGTTCTTTTGAACTCCGCTTGACGCAACGTTTTGTGACACGCTTATTAAAGTACCTACCTTGCATAAGGAGTGATAGTAGATGAAGGCGGAGTGGGCACGGCAGCAGTGTCAGGATGGAGGAAGTTCCTCCGCTGTTCCGCTCTTTCCCAACACTGCTGTAAACACCGAGCCACTACGTCCGGTAAGGTGTTTACTTGTTCCTGAAATTAAGTAAGCATCTTTTCAGTGACTAACTGTTTTTTTTTTATATAATTCGAAGTATAATATTAATATTTAATTAATTCTGTGCTCATGATTTTCCAAATTGTGAAACATATTTTAAATTGTAAAATTCCAAATTGTAAATAGGTTACAAATAAATAAAGTTACGCAAAAATTGAAACTAGTTCTCTTGTGTATCTGTCAAAGGCAAGTCCAGGTCCAGGTGTCAAGTGCACACACAGTCAAGTGTCCAGGGAGGTAGGTAGGTACCTACCTCCCTGGACTAGTTCAAGTGTCCAGGTGGTAGGTACCTACCTCCCTGGACACTTGAACTTGAAGGTGGCTTTTTTTAGCCAACTTCCCTCTAACATAAGCCCAAGGTGGCAGACTTGGAGGTATGTCACCCTTCCACAACGGGCTCCAATTGTGGAGCGTATTGTCCCGCACGCTACTCAGGAGGAGACGTTAGAGACAACAGCACCGTCGTTGATGAAGAGTCCTCCGACCTGGCCGCTTCCACCGGAGTGCCCGCTATACATCAGAATAACCCCACATCAAAAAAGACGTTGGAGCTTGGGACAGAATGGGGGACCGAAATTTCAGTCAGGCTATATATATAAGTGCAAATGAAATATCATATGAAAGGGCTGCATTAAAAAAAAGGCGTCTGAGCAATGAAAAATTAAAAAAAAAATGTCCGTCCCTTATCTCCGAAGTTGTTGAAATAATTACACTTAATAAAGAGTGATGTAAATATTACAGAAATAGAACGAAGTTTTTAACTAGCATGGTTTATTCGTAATCATCAAAAATCGTTCAGCATCAAACTTAGTAATGCGGTTCGGTTTGAAATGTCTAAACTAATAAATATGCGACCAAGAAAGATTGGAACCTTGGGTGAGCGAGTCAGACTCAGACAAGCACTTGGCCGGCTTATTCATTAGGTCATTATAGTCATTTATTGGTTTGGCCACTGACCCGCTCATACAGGACGATGAAGAAAATAGAGCACGCTAACCTTCTACCCTGAAAAAACCTATTCACTCTACTGTTTTTAGGGTTCCGTAGCCAAATGGCAAAAAACGGAACCCTTATAGATTCGTCATGTCTGTCTGTCTGTCTGTCTGTCTGTCCGTGTATGTCACAGCCATTTATTTCCGAAACTATAAGAACTATAATGTTGAAACTTGGTAAGTAGATGTATTCTGTGAACCGCATTAAGATTTTTACCCAAAAATAGAAAAAAAACAATAAATTTTGGGGGTTCCCCATACTTAGAACTGAAACTCAATTTTTTTTTTTTCATCAAACCCATAAGTGTGGGGTGTCTATTAGGGTGTCCCGTCCATGTATGAGAAATATTTTTTTTTGTGCTACACTATCGCAAGGGGTATCGAAATTTGCGTAATTTTACACAGATTACTTAAAACATAGAAAAATTAGAATTGCGTATCATCTTGAGGGCTCTACCGGACTTTGTAGTTTTGTAAATTTTACGTTTTTAGTGACCTAAGCCGTATGTCTAAAATAATATAAAAATCAAGTTTAAAAGGTATTTTATTATTGAAATTAACGAAAAAAAGAACAAAAAAAATAAAAAAAGAGCCCTATATTAATTAAAATCAATGTTAAAAACAGAATTTACACTTATTTTTGTATCGAAAATTTGGCATTTGTGCTCGAGATTTCAACCTAATAAAGCCATCTCTAAAAGTAGCTTTGTGAGGCTTACATTACCATTAATACATCTTTCTAATACGATTATGTGTGACAAGGATGGTCCACGTTTTCCAAGCTCAAATTTTATGCCATGATTTGAAGGTCCCATTAGAAATATGTCGAAGAACCGGTAGTGCTGATTAATTTCGGTGTAATCTCTAGGAGAGAAGTTATTTTTTGGTAGTTCTTTGGTAATCCTGGGTGAGATAAGTGTAGTGGTTTATTTTTCGAAATGCCAGCTGCGGAATGTGGTATCTATCATCAAACAATATACCCACAAACAGGGTTTCCAGGCAAAAAGTATTTCTTTTGATAACAGAATTTAACACAATTTAGCTGAGATTTTATTTATTGAGTTTGATGAATCCAGCCGTTTCTTTCATTTCAGCACCGCTTATAACTATTTTCACATGTATATAATATAAATGAAGTGCATTTAAAAGCAGAAACGTCAAAAAGCTTCTCATATGCCACCAAAAACACTTCAGTTAGTTTTCAAACTATAATTTCGTTTGCTTTGGGGAATCTTTTCAAATTGAGGTACTTACTTCTAAAAATAGGATTTCAGTAATTGAATAACTCATTCCTCAGTTACGATTGGAATCGAAAAATCTAAAAGTAACTTATTCAGTTTAGGCCCTGATAAGGCACTTATGAATGTTACAGTTGACTCTACCAACGACTTAAACTTAGAAGACTCCGGCAAGAAACTCAGTATAAATAATCACATATATATCTGACTTGGAGGGATCCTTACCATTATACTTCAATTTTAGTTCGTTCTAGACAAATAAAATAAATTTAATGACGTCCCTTATAATTTTTAGCTGCTGATGGAAAGTTATTTGTATGGTCCCAATATAGTACAATACAATAGACTCGCTACGCCTAAAAATCATTATTAAACCTGCTACTAACACTGTAACAATCGCAACTGTACTTTTATAGCATACAATTTACTTTGGCTACGAAAAAAAACACTCGCGAGTAGTCGCGAGTCAAGTCAAGAAAGCCCTCGAAACAAGTTGTAAATTGAGGGATTTTGCAGATTGAAATATATCAATTCGAAGTCACTGGTAAAGAGTTATTGCATGCAAATCAAAACGTCGTGTATGTATTACAATTAAATATAACAAAAAGTTAATATTTTTTGATATTTAGTTTGGTAGCCGAAATTAAAGGATAGCGAAATATTACCATAAAAATGTAAATTTTTCAAAACTTTGAAGATCGGTAGAACCCTAAAGATATAGATGTATAAAAAAAAAAAAAAAACGTTGGTAATCTGCGATCAATTACACAAGTTTCGAGAGGTCTTGCGTTAAGGAAAACCAAAAAAAAAAATGTCGGGACACCCTAGTGTCTATGGATAGGTCTTCAAAAATGATATTGAGGTTTCTAATATATTTTTTTTCTAAACTGAATAGTTTGCGCGAGAGACACTTCCAAAGTGGTAAAATGTGTGTCCCCCCCCTGTAACTTCTAAAATAAGAGAATGATAAATCTATAAAAAATATATGATGTACATTACGGTGCAAACTTCCACTGAAAATTGGTTTGAACGAGATCTAGTAAGTAGTTTTTTTTAATAGGTCATAAATTGAAATTAATATCAAATACTCAGGTCTATACTACCATTTACTTATATACCTACAGGTTTGTACGGAACCCTCGGTGCGCGAGTCTGACTCGCACTTGGCCGGTTTTTATTTATAACACTAATGTGCCCATTTTATAACACTAAGATAATGGGACAGCAAGTACTTGTACCTGTAATGAAGTAAGTTTTTCTTCTAAACTAGTCAGCCTCTCTTCAATGGTGTCTTGCCTCGTACTCATGTCTGAGACAATTTCGTAAACTGTATTCTGCGTCTGAAACAGAAAGGGGTCCTAATTTCAATCGTTTTGTAGTTCAATGTTCACTGTTGCTTCAAATCGTTAGTTTATGTACAATCTGTATTTGTTTTGAATTACCAGCTTACGAACTCTGACTGACTGTATGTATTGTGTTGTATGTATGTATATGCATGTCTGTGTATTTTAGTTGATATACATATCTACTGTGACATTTCTAACGTAACTAAATCTAAAACATGCATATTTATCTAAAAATCGATAAAATTTTGAGTAATTTTGAAAATTTCATGCGCCAAGCAAATGGTATGGAATTCAGATGCGTAAAAAACGGTAACGTAACATGCTAATGCCAATTAGCCGTAAACCAATGTTTAGGACTTTAACACAAGGTTTTAGAATGTTGCTAGCCAACGTGATACAATAGAGGGAACTTTGAATACTATTTCTAAGCTAGTCTGCATTCCTATGTGCCTTCTAGGATTTACTTCTAAATGAGTGTACTGATATGAGTGTAGCATTAGCTTAATGATGTCACAAAGAAATCAACCTACCTTTGCCATATCTGTTATCGTGTTTGCATTGTCCATTAATTTTCTCTGATCCATCTTCACTTTTCTTAATCTGAAATTTCAATGTATTATTTATGTGACAATCCCTCTATATTAATTTTTTAAACCCTCTATATGAAAGTTATGTAGATTGTTAAAAGACACATGTAACTTACGCATAAATAGCTAACAAAAACTTTCTCTGGTGAGTTCTCACTCGGCCCGGATGAACCCTTTTCACAAGTCTCGTGTGTTTGTATATTAACCACGTCTCTCGAAGCACGTTCGCTGCTGCATTTTTCAGCTGTAATCGTGAATATTTCATTCAGTTTATTAGCGTTTCCATAAATATTAACTAGCAGTAGTTTGAACGCTGTTTTTAAAGCTTATTTAATTAGCACTTGTTTAGTTATTGCGACTGTTATGTTGAGCTGAGCTTAATAAGTTTTATTATTAGGTTGTAGGTTTAGCATTCTATTAATATTATTATTTAAACAAATTTTGTGAATTTCAAACCCAGATTCAATAAAGTGTTAATAATTAGGTACTGTGTTTAGCTTGTATTAAAGAAAGCAAATTTAAAGGATTTTTTGAAACATTATTGCATATCCTGGCTGCATAAGTCTTACCTTCATCGTATCCTTTGCCTGTTACTTACGTAACAGCAACCTTACCTTTTTCGTTAGTTGTGTTTCCATCATGAAGTTATGCACATGTTTCTCCGCTCTAGTTAACTCTAACTTTCTCGAAGCAACGGTCACTAATAATGCTGTACATCCCGCCCCCTGTTAATTAGATTAATAATAATTGTGGTGAACTTATATCACAGTAATACTTACTCTTTTAGTAAGTTGTGTGTCCATCATGAAGTTATGAACGTGCTTCTCGGCTCTAGTTAATTCTAATTTTCTTGAAACAACCGCGACTAATAACGCTGTGCATCCAGCTCCCTGTTAAGTGAATATCTTAATGTAAAATGCAAGCGAACGTGTACAAGCATTCAAGATTTTTTTTTCATTCCAGTAAAAGGCAATTCCGAAGGCTAAAAATGAAAATAAACTATATTTTTAGCTATGTGCTTTCCACTTTAAAGTTTAATTTATTATTTCGTTTATTTTATTTAATGAGGATAATAGATGCAATTTCGCAATGCTACAAATATATTCCAAATAAAAATAATAATAGAAGCGTATTAAGCTGCTATCTATAATGTATAATAAAAAATTTGTACGTATTTTTGTATTGTCTCGATTACCCTCTTTATTTAATTGCATTCGCTGAATGTATTTCTTTAAGTTTTTATTTAAAATTGGTTTAATCTTTATTTTATACAAACATTGGTGCAAATTTGCATTTGAATACACAGAGCAAATAAAAGCAGGAAAGACGTTAAACTATGAGATTAAATCCGTTTTCAAATCAATTATTTTAATATTTCCTACTTTTATAAACCCATTATTAAATTAATTTAAAAATGTATTTTTATTAATTAGCAGTGAAAGAATCCTTTCATTGAGTGCATTTCAGTCTAATAGGTGCACTAGACTTAACAAAAAATGTTAAGTCTACGTTTACTTCCATTTTAACATTAAGAATAAACTAAATATTCCATTTAAATTTTATCAACACTTACACAAACACTATTTTAGGTGCAATAAAGTTTATTGAACACTTTAGTTTTAAAAATAATTTTAGGAAAAGTGAGCCATTTTAAAAACAAACGTATTGTGCAATTCAGTGAAATATTTAAGTGAAGAGAGAACTAGAAATAGTAAGGAGAAATGAAGCATTCCATACTACAAAATATATAATTTCTAATAGCTGGCTTTAACAGGGAAATGGACGTAAGTTCAATTAAAAATAATTGTAAACCGTACTTATAATATTGATAAAGGTATTCCAGATAATGCTGTTGCCTGCAAGAGCTACGAATATATTACGATAATTACCCTATGTTCAAGATATGGTGTACATTAAGTGTGAGTAACATAGGTTGTGACATCTTTATATAAGTGTGTAGATACATAGATTACAGTAACTGCATTCACAATAATGTAACACGCGCATACAAAATCACTTTTGTATAACAGTAAATCTGTGGACATTAATATAGTAATATTATGTATAAACATTGAGTACACCGACAACTATCAGTGACCACAGTATCTCGACAGAGAAAGTGTTAAGCATTTCAGTGTGATGTGTGAACTGTTTGTTACATCGAAACATAAGTGTTGACTGACTTCAGGATTGATTCAAAAAGCATTAGAAGAGTTTAGGGCGAAAGCATTCCAACAAATCTGTTGGTGTGTTTTGCGCTTTTACACATTATTATAATCAAAATGAAAGGTACATTATGCTCGAGTGCAAAATTTCAATTCGTGTCAGTCAACACAAACAGTCATAAGGTTTATTTGTAAACTTACCATAATGCCGGTGCTAACGGCGATACCTCTGCCGCAATATGTGTTTGGCACTATGTCACCAAAACCAACGGAGAGAAAGGTAATCGCAATAAGCCACATTGCATTCAGAAGGTTAGCGTGTTCTTCATCGTGAAACCTGAATCGTCAATAAATTTCAACGCTTTACTCATTGAACCTGTCTACCCTTGAGCTTGAAGAGACCTATAAACGAGTGTTCATTCACAAAACCTACCTACCGAGTCATTGCACGCAAGCTTGCCCCTATCACGCTCAGTGCTTTAAATGTTGTAAGGAACACAAAAATAAAAGAAGAAATTTAGAATATATAACCGTGAGACAGAAGAGTTTGACTTTGATTCCAAATTATATTGTGAAATTGCTTCAAACATTTGTGAAATTGTCAACAACACATAAAATGGCTCACCTTTACAGACCTATCATAACTAGCCCTAGACAAAGCAAGGTTCTAAATAGTAAAATTATTTAAATTCAAACGTGATTCAAATCTTGCGATGCCTAGTGGCATCATTACTTCAAACCCTAGCAATAGTTAAATGAAAGATGTTAGAATCATCGAAGCCAACCCAATATATCCTACAGTACTTTATACATACCACCATACCGCAGGTGAGGGTAATGCCACGGCCGCAGTAAGTGTTGGGGACTATATCACCGTAGCCGACACAGAGGAAGGTTATAGCTGTCAGCCACATTGAGTTTAGCAAATTGGCATGGTCTTCATCGTGGAACCTGAGAGCCAAAATGCCCGACAAGAACCACAGATAACCGATTGTACTACCACATTCATCAATATTATGAACTAAACAACGTTTCATCAAAGTAGTGAATACAAACTTCCAAATAAAGGTACTTGCTCATAAATTTATGTTTGTGTCAAAATTTATTCAAGTTGCAATTTGATCTCAACATAAGGGATCACTTTAATTGCAATAAAACAAAATTAATATAAACAACAGAAATTTAAAATCTTAAACAATGTGTCATGCCTAATAAACGTTGAAAACAATAATGTTACTAAGTACACATATATTTACGCACTAAAACCGTATATAATAAAGATTGTAAAATACAACGTGCAAGTCTAAACATTTATCTGGGTTGAATACCAAATAATCATACTTGTAGCCATGCGTGATTTGAATTTTATTTTATCATTATATGAAAGGGGACATGAAATACATATAAACATTAAGTAGATAGTATCGCAAGAGAGAGAAAAGAAGGGAGAAAGACACTTAAAGTGACAGAAAGACAAGCAAATTGCTTAAAAAAGAGGTAACTTGTTTTAATGCATGATTATGATAGTGCAATGATTCTGTGCATGTTGATGGTAAATATTCTGAAGCTTATCTAAGTGTTTGGTTTCCTAGAGCCATTTTGTGCGTAAATTTTTACTGTTGAAATCAATTTCAATTTATAATTATGACGTATTATAATGTGCAATACTATCAGTGGTGCAGATTGCTGCTTTGTATGCTTATTGTCTTGTGATTATTCAAATTTGTTGCAATATAGCTGTAGCGACATTAAATTGTGCAGTTAGTGTTTGTACAACGATATCAAACTACTGTATCACAACAAGCATCCTCTTTCTTAACATCGAAACGATTTTATCGACTACGTCTAACACATAAACTAATAAATTATAAATTATAGCATTTGTGTTTTGATCGTAAAAAGCTACAGTTTGAGAAAAAAAGTCAAAGTCAAACTCTTGTATCTTATTGTGATGATTATGAACCTAGCGTCGCTACTATAAATCCTCCTAGACATTTACACGTAGACATTGAAATAAATACACAGTGGGTTAAAAAAAGCCAAAAATAAACATACATTTACAACGCCACAGTACAAAAGCAAATAGCATGCCCACATAGGCAATTCACTGGTGATGTTTTTGTAACTTAATTATTTGTGTCAAATACAGAATGTGGACATCAAACTAAAACAATGGAAGCAAAATACTGACTGAAGAAAAATAGGATCGGATCGAATGATAAAGTAATTTAGAACCAATTAGCAAATCGATTTTAATCAGGTTATTTGTCTGCAGTATACTATGAATCCGTCACAATTTTAATATTTGGTATATTGATACGCAAAACAATTCTCGTATAACTAACAACGATTAACAAATGTACTACTGACCTTTCACACTGTCTGAGTGTCCAGCTTGCAATAATCCATAACGATACCATAAAAACTAATAATACGGTGCCGGGGCAAATTGTCATAAGTGTCTTTAAGACAAACCTGTGAAAAGATTATTACTGTTATCATTGATAAATTACAATCACTGGCACTGGTGTCAGTACCTATCACCAAAATTTTCATTGAAAGTTAAAAAACTGACGACTTTATGTAGATTACCTAGTATTAAAATTAATTCTGTTTAAAGCTCCTATACTTCTGGATGAAGCATCCGTGAATAATTTACTGTGAAGTAACATGACCCTGCATATAAGATAAAGTCGAAAGAACATCGGCAGAGACAGCGTGACGTCATATGGAACCTGAAATCATAAAGAAAATATTACATCAGAGTAAGTAAAAATCGAAACACGCGATACTACAGGTCGGTTACCCAAAGGTGGCACGTTCAATACATTTACACGTTGCGCTTGTGATGCGTCTGTGAATAAGCGCGCGTCGTGACATCGCACTGCATACAAATTATTAAAACTTGACCGTTATTTGAAACCTTATATATTGAGAGCGGCCTTCCTTGTTTTCTGCTCTATACTTCCTTCTTTGTCTACCCTAATATTGCCGTCTCGCTCGCACATCTCCCCACCATCCACCCAGGCAGAGCGCGAGCTTGAGCCACGCGCGCTATCTCGTCATTGGCGTCCTGTTTTCTGCAACGGACGGTTGTGCCTAGCCTAGCCTAGGCACTCGTAAGTTATTTGTATATTTTATATACCTTTGTACCTTCTTAATTTATTAAAATCATTATTTTATATGATTTTAACGGTTTTACCGTTCGATATTTCAATTTAATTTTGATATTTTATGTTCATGTCTTTGAACAACTAATTCTAAAATTATTTAATCTACCCACTTTTTATTGATAATTTTGCTTCTATTAATTTTTTATCCTTGGTTTTTCCTAGGTTAGTTGCTGTTTTGTTCACAGTTGAACATTAATATGTAAATTACATCAAGTGCTAACTGTATAAATCACAACGTGCGAATAGTGATAACGGATATTGCCCTGAGCAAAAATGATCTAAAAGGCAGCGTAACAATGGGTCGAGTAGTACATCTATAAGCTCCTCAAGTAAATCCAATGATATCTGATTCTCAGATCTAAAATAAAATTAATAATGACCGCAGGCAGTTAAAGTGTCGGAAAGGTTAGTTGTGCCGTGAAGTGCCGTCTAAATAACATGTGTAAATTTATTATATAGTTAAATATTTATTAAATTTGCCGCGGTAACAACTTTTGTTCTAGCATGTGTGTTACTAGTTACTTAAATAAACCTCTGTTGAGGTTCCTGCAATGAAGCGGTGATTCTAATTTAATAAAAAAGAATTGAAAGTGTTATGTAGTGAATCGGAATTATTACAACTTATTTGTACTGAAATTATTCAAATGAGGAATCGTGATCCGCTAACCAGAAGATTTCGCCTGCTATTTATGCTAGCCTAGTTACAATGCTTAAAAAATAGTAAACATTTTAACCTCTAATAAAAAGGATCAAATGCTCCTGCTTAGCAAGCTTGTCTGAGCTGATCCATACACCAACCCGCGCAGGGCCAGGTGACTCAAAACATACCCGCGCAGGGTATTTTCGTGGATGTTGTGCCCGTACGCACATTCCCCATTATTATTAGCCCCGCGCAGGGGCAGGTGACTCAAATCATACCCGCGCAGGGTATTATCTTAGATCTTGTGCCCGTACGCACATTCCCCATTATTATTAACCCCGCGCAGGGGCAGGTGACTCAAAACATACTCGCGCAGGGTAATTACTTGGATGTTGGGCCGGTACGCACATTCCCCATTATTATTAACTCCACGCAGGGGCAGTGACTGAAAAATGAAAAATGTGCGGGGTATTTATTCTCTTGGATGCTGTGCCCTTACTCCGTATGCACATTCCCCATAATAATCAACCCTTTGCAGGGATAGGTGAGTTGAAATATACCCTCGCGTCTATTCTTTTTGATGTTGTGCCCGTACACCAATAATAGTTAACCCCTTGAAGGGGCAGATGAGTTGAAATGTAGCCTCGTGAGGTATTTTCCTGTATGTTATGCCTGTACAAACATTCCCCATATTAATCAACCGCTTGCAGGGGCAGAAATGTACACTCGCTGGGTATTCTTTTGGATTTTCTGCCCGTACGCACATTTTCCATCATAATTCACCTCTTACAGGGGTAGATGACTTGAAATGGACCCTTCAAGTGAATGTGGTTTCAAATACATCACAATGGACCCTCGCAGGGTCATTTGAATGTCGCGCCTCACGCATATAAACCTTGGCGTGACCTTAGAATACACTCTCGCAGGGTACTATGTTTGGATGGTGTGTCTCTACGCACAGTAATGATGAAAGGATTAAAAAGGCAGCGTGGTGTTCGAAAACCTATTTTGCTTTTCAATTAATAAAAATTAAATGATCCTGCTTTGAAAACAGGTCAAAGCAAATTTTTTATCTAGCCCTGCCTCGTAGGGAAAAGGGACTCGAAATATATACCCTCAACGCAGGGTACTTTACCTAGATATTCACAATCGCCATCTAAATCAACCGATGCAAGGGCAGGAGATGAAATGTTCTGTCGCACAGTCTCTAATATAACCACCCACATGGGAATAGTTGGTTTTAAATGTAAATTTGCAAAGTCCTATGCTGAGATGCCTCTACGCATATTTCCCATCATTATCAAATATCACAGGGGCAAGCAACTGTAACATGTTACCCTTACAGTTACTCTTAAGTACCTGACTTGGATGTGGTGCCCATACGGACTTGTTCTTATATATTTAACCCTCGCCATGGGTCTTGCCATACCCGCAAGGTGCTTAAAGATTGACACTTAATAATTTCAAAGCGGGACAATAAATTCTATTCCACCAGCAGGTGACATCTAAGCACCCCCGGTTTTTATATTGAAAATAATATAAAACACGGTCGATGCGTATTGTTTTACCAAAAACCGTTGGTAATGTCAAGTCATTTGGTTCAGTACTGTGGTATCAGATATCAAGTTAAACCCGCACCATTGAACATAGTCTGCTGATGCTAAAAAGTGGTGGCTAAAAAATGCAAAGAATATAATAAAAATCTCACTGACTGACCTATCATAACGTGTGAATGTTTACCGTATCGCTGATTTATTTCAACCCCGACTGGTTGTGCAAGATTCAGATCTCAGGCATGTTTTCATTAGTAAATGTGTGCGACACACATACGAATCTATGACCAATAATGGCAACAATATTATACATATACATAGATAACTTGCCTACCTTTCTGTCTCAGCCAAAAGTTTTTTGTTTATTTAACCAATTGGGTAACAAACTTATAGGGAATAAGGAATACCTATTATCGATTATTTGAATGACTTTCTCCTGCCTAACAAAGGCGTTATGTTTTAATTCTAAAACAAGAATGAATAAAATTGTACTACTCTGTAGTAGCTACTCGGTGTAGCCTACACTATGTTAACAAATTTACCCACCCTCGCAGTGTTTTTGGGGGTTCAATGGAATACAAGAAATATTATTGATTTTCTTTCAAAATCACCTTAGAGCCTAATCGGTCTAATTAACTTATCGAGCTTTGTAATATCCTAAAAGAGTCTGCACTACCGTGATTCAGCATACTTTGTGATTCAACTGCAACCGCCATCTCATTTCCTATTGATATATATAATCAGATGAAGCCTGTAAACGCAATAAACAGTCGAGCCGTTTTAAGGAAAGTGTTTGATGGTTGTCTAGCCAAGAAAATTTTGCATTGCAATAACAAAGGACTCCTCGCTATCTCGAAAGCATGACAAAATCTAAATTAAACGTCACCTGTGTTCGGAATGAGGTGACAATCATCTGATGAACCGTATCATCGTCATATGTATGTAACATTCCAATTTCAATCCTCATCTAATCTAATCCTCATCTATTGTTACTGATTACCAACTACTGTTAGAGGAGCACTTACACAGCGGATACGCCTGCACAATAATATGTAATGTACTTAGTTGAAAGTTTTGTCTTTAGACTAAAGCATGAATAAATGTTTTAAGAAGAAAAAAGCACCTTTGGTTTCTTACTCGTGGAATTACCACCTAGTATAAAATTACCCTCTATTTTGTTTAATCTCTAAACTGCTAGGCTACCTCAGCTAAATTGGCTCGAAACAAACTTTTAGTAAGTAATTCATAGTATTTTTGAGGGCAGACCTCAAGTTCAGAATTTTGGCAGCCCCATTCACAATACAGCGCTATCGATAGATACATGGACGGTTTTTCTACCTCCAAGTAGGGACCATAAGATGGTCTGGAATTATAGAAATATGAGTATTGGATCGCTTGTTGTAATCATGGCATCTTTGTTAAAAGTAGCTTGTTTGAAATAAAATGAACAAACATATGTAGTCCATTTGTCACAATGACTCCTGTACTAATAAAGTTATTAACTACCTGCTTCTTATACTACTTAGATGAATGTTCATTATGCTGAATAAGTCAGTGGTATCAAATTTATACAGTTTTGAGTTCTCATGTGTGGGTTGGACATATTTTGGATATATTGATACGATAGATAGTCGATTGACTCGTGTCATTTTTAGAAACATATCTAAAATTTAAGTAACGAATTATGTATATCCAGACTGACACAGCGTTGTCTTAATTTTGTTATGTGTTAAGGTTGCCTTCAACCTTGTACTTTGTTTAAATAGCCTTGTACCTACATGACTTCACTTTCCAGTTTTGGAACAGGTAAAAGTAATGATGATACTTTTGATCGGACTTTAGAACTTATATTTCTGGTTAATGTTTACGCAGTAATATTGCTGGTGATTATAACAAAATACCACATGAAAGTAAAAATGTACTGTATGTAATTAACGTTTTGATTATAATATATGATGTACCTACACGTGTCGGAGAATAATAATGTCGGTACATAGACTGTAGCAAAACATTTAGCTATCCGTTACTGTGTGTACAGATTGTATTCACCTTTTATACGATAGACGTAACACAGCAAAATGCACCAACTATTGAGAAGACCTGCTACATCTTTAACAGGGTGCGAAATAGAATATTTCATCGCTGGTGCTGGCTTAATCAGTTCAGATCCACTAAATCTGGTCACATGCCCATTAGAGATCTGCAATCCTTTCAGATAGTTAAATAGCTGATAATAAGCCACTAATCGCGGGATTATATTATCTTCGCATGATTAATTAAATACTTGAATGTTGCTTTTCAATCATATACGATACATGTTTTTATACTCATCAATGATTTGATTAAGATCTTTGCTTCTAGCATGTTTACATACCATAAAATTTGCACACCTACATATTTTCGTTTGTACTTCATAAATAAAATTACAGTAGGTACCTCGCACATCTTAGTATTTTTTGATACCTATTCTCTCTCACGATACCTTCAGACTCACACAGAAGTCTGTACGCGTATGACCTATACTGGAGAAATCACAGGTACTTACCTGTGTCACAAATAACTTTATGCTACAAGCATAAAATCACATTGGCATCCACTTTCACCAGGCGATAACAAACACGTCTCAATATATAAGGTTTCAAATAACGGTCAAGTTTTAATAGAAGCGTTTTACCTGAAAATAAAACGCATATTAAATACTTACCTTATTTGAAACCTTAATTTTTAGTTCTGCCTGGTATTTCGACTCAATGACGAGATAGCGCGCGTGGCTCAAGCTCGCGCTCTGCCTGGGTGGATGGTGGGGAGATGTGCGAGCGAGACGGCAATATTAGGGTAGACAAAGAAGGAAGTATAGAGCAGAAAACAAGGAAGGCCGCTCTCAATATATAAGGTTTCAAATAAGGTAAGTATTTAATATGCGTTTTATTTTCAGGTAAAACGCTTCTATTAAAAGTCTGACCGTCTCTATCGCTCGCGAACAAGCTTTTGAGTATGAACGAGACAAATATTGTTTTGCTTTTGCTACGGCTCATAAATAAATATACAGTGGTATTTTTTTGCATTCGTCTGTTAGAATTAATAGAAGCAATATTGTACTAATACATACTGTATCGTGAAATTGCATAAGTTTGAGTACCTACTGTGAACGTGCCAGCTTTAGTTAACCGACCTGTATTAGTTCTAGTGCTTCGTGTACTAGTTAAAGTTACGCACATGATTAGTAAAATTATTATAAATATATACATATTTTATGTGCTACTAAAATTGTGAAGTATTTTAAACGTACTTCAATATATTTAGTTTTTTTTCGTACGTGTTATTATCATTTATATATGAAATTTTATTTCAAACTATACTGAATAATTCTCAGTAATATTTATTTTTATTCTAATATTTATTTAGTACGTATTTCTGAACATAATAAACTCTTGCATTAATTAATATAAATTAATTAAATGAAATAAAAGTGCGGTATAAAACTTCTCATATTACATTTCCACTCGTAAAAAACGAATAACCATGGAATGCTGCAGTGGAGTGAGGGCATATAATACAATACAGCAAAATATATTATGATGTTAGGATGAAAAGTACATTCTTGAAATATTATGTATTTTTTGCTCCGATAAATAGCTTTTTTATTTTTAAACAGGTTTCACAAAATGTGTCATGTTTCATAATACACAATTTATAAAACGTTTCTGGCGCAAAGCTGGCGCTACATCACAGCACCCACTCCCCTGCTGCTTACATAAAACCACAACTAAACGCAGACTTTCACAAAACTGGTAGTAAATAAAGTTACATTACAAAATACCAAACTTTTTTCCATCACACTCTCAAATTATTACGTATACAAAATGGTGGTATAACGCACATAATTGGACTCATGCTCAAAATAAAATATTCTAACATCATTTAAAACTTGAAACACTTTAACTCGGTTAATACAGACCTGAATTTGCTTATACATTGTAGCCTATGGAAAAAATAAAATAAAATGAATTTCAGTTTGACAACAGAATTCGATTTTTTATTAGAACCTAATAGCATTGTACTAAATAAAAATATTTACGATAAGCTAGATAATTAAAAATCGTACAAAAGTAAATAAATAATAAAAATATGCCACATCTAGAAGAAAAAATAAGTAAAAATACTATTAGGTTACTGTGAGGTTTTTATACTACGAGGTTTAAATGAAGTAAATAAAACATACTATAGTTACTATAATTAAATATTATCAGTACAAACATTGTTTTTCGTACTGAACATATTTATTTGACGAACCATAATTTTACTTACCTAAATGAGACAAATTAAAAAGAAAAATATTATTAAGTATCTAAATGAAATCATCAAAATGATTTGATTTTTAAATTAGCATTAACAATTTTTGTCACAAATTATTATTTCAAATGTGAATTGATAGAAGTCTAGCGATAGATCTAACTTACCACTTCGACTCCAATTACACCGCCTTTGTTAGCCAACTTGGTTGTCCAAGTGAAGGTATATTGTCCTGGGATAGGGTGGACGGCGCAAATAATGAGCTCAAGACCGATTTGAGCTATTCGCTGCCACGTCATTGCTATCCGCCAGTCGTCAGCGCAGTTGTCTATCATAAATAACTGAAATGTTAAACAATTATTATAGGCTAGAAATTTAATTTTAAAAATTATATTGTGTATTTTTTTCAAAAAGGTATTTAATTTATTCAAAAAATCTGATATGAGTTGTTCTATTTCTTGTTGGATTCATGTTTATGGTAGAGTCTTACGTTAATAAGTGGCCTAAATTGAGTAAATATTCTGGAGCCCTAGTTTATTAAAATCATAAATATGACAAAATATAATTATGTGAAACGGAACCTTCCCGTTAATCGGAAGCAGCGGCAGACAGCGAAAATGTTCTATATTTAATTTGTAAATATTGGTTGTAGATAAATATATTCTCGTCAAATTATGTGAAATGTGATGTCAATTATCAAGTGGATACATTGATAATAATAAAATCAAATTACCGACCTGTACTTCTAAAGCGTGATACGCGACGATTAGGCCAAGTAAAATCACAGTCGACATTGATATAAGCGTCTTTAACGCTTGTGAATATATTGATGCCTGTAAAGTTAACATTGTCAAGTTATAATTTCAGTTGAATCAACAAAACAGAAAGTAACGCAAGGAAAAATATTACCTTTGTGTAGACACCAGCACTTGAAAGTTCATTTTCTATAACCATAATTACTATACCAAACATTCCCATTACTAAGGCGTAGTCACTTATTCGTTTTCTCTTTTCAAATAACGCCTTTCTTCTACCTAACCTGGAAAGAATATATTTTATGTTAGGAAACTAAATATTACATTATGAAAATATAATACAGTATTCCTGGTAAAATATCTTGAACCTCTTTACCTAATTAAATAATAAAATAACACAAGTATGGTAATACATTCAACTTCTTTCAAATATTTCGTGACAACGTTAACAGTTAAGGGATTAACTATATTGATGGATGCTCATAGGCGTTGTTTGTTATATCGTACAATCTTTTTGTACAAAAAGTTCTAAAATAATAAAACTTGAATGAAATTTTGTGTATATTGCTACTCAAATACGTCATAAAGACTAATCGGATTGGGACTAAACTAAATTGAAATCCTAGTACAATCAATATTTGAAAATACTCAAGGATTATTTTGAGTTAAAATATAGGTAATTTTATACTGGTATAGAATTAAATTGGAACGTGAGTGAAACTGCGTTATGGATGCAAGTATTTAATAAAATCGTTATTGTAAGCGTGCCAATAGTTTGATTATCATATAAATGATGTGAAGGAAATTATAATGATGTCGACAAATTGCACTTAAATAATTCTGAAGACAAACAAAATCGATCTGACCCTGTTGCAAGTTATTTCCGTTCGTTGAAGGTTATAGTCATTATTAAAACGCTCCTAGCCGCCTAGCCGCCTAGCCGCCTAGCCGAGTGTTCTTCATATGTGGACCCGAGAGCTTTTAGGCTGAGTGTTGCTGTCATTTCAAATATTGACTCCGGTGTTTTTATTTCCGAACTCATATCATTAATATTATATATTTATGTATGCAAATTAAAGAAACATTAGGTATCTCTACTTTTTAGAATCCAATATCAAAGAGAATTAAAAAACATATATAGATACTTTCGAAATAAGTAATTATAAATATATGTGTAATGAGTGAATAATATTATGGTGTGTTTCATATAATATTCCTTTGCACCATAAAAACTGCTCTGTAATCGTTGCACAAAGGTTAAAAGGAGCTCACTTCAAAACCATAAACTACAAAAAATATCAACATTAACTACGAAAACAACATCAATCTTTAAAATCCTTTTTCAGGAACGCGGGTAAAACCACTGGGCGAAAGCTAGTACTTAAAACACAAAACACTTTCAAGCCTGGTGTATATTAAACAGGATCGAGTAACAGTTTATTGTTTACATGCCAACCCTCTTGTCTTCGACATTTCATATTGTAAGTGGTACTCATGTAGGATGATACATCGTTTGTGTATTCTATTCTCGGGAGGATAAAGTCGTCCGGTTTCGGCCAAAGATTGACCCCAGCTTTATTAAGCTTCTTATTGGTTTTATACACCCCACGGGACTTAATGAAAATAGTGTTGTTATTTATGAAATAATGAACCCTATGGTGTAAATGACACCTTGCGATAAAAACCTACACATTACTCATGTTAAGAACGAATTAGTCAAAAATATACTCCGTATTATTGTAAGTTTTGCACATGAAATAGTTTGTGTGATCACAAGTACTGAATAATAATGATGAGGCCAAAGGTTTTAACAAACAAAGCCTAGAAGAACTGACATTCTATTTGTACAACATCAACGCTGTATTTTTTTAATTGTATTTTTTTCCAACTCGATATCCATTGAAACCTAAAACTTTATTCTCCCGTTTCATTAAAGGTTTGATGGGCAAGGGTACCGAATAATTTTACAGGAAATTAACTTCAGCATAAATAATATCCAAAGATTTTAGAATGGAAAATAATTACTTAAAACAGACATTTTAACAAAATAAGTACAAAAATACTAACCCCCTTATTCATTCATAATCGCATTTTAACTAAATCAGTGTAATAGTGTCCTCCGTCTCACTCTTTCGATCACCAAATGTCACGTGTCAGATAAAGACTTCAGAATTTTAGCTAATCAACGTTTGATAACTTCATTATGAATAAGGGGGTTAATCTAAAAGCTATATTTATGCTTGTAACTTGTCCTGACAGATTGACTAATTTATCAACGCAGCGGGTAACACTTCAAGATCTACCCCCTTACTTATAAAACGTTATTTAACTAATATACTGTTTAAAGGGTCACGTAAATAAAGTCACTCTATTGTCATTGTCAAATAATGTGACATTATTTACGTGACCCATTAAACAGTATATTAGTTAAATAGTTAAATAGCGCTTTATGAGTAAGGGGACTAGAATGTAGAAAAAATGCACACAGTGCCATAAATAGCGTAGCGTAGACAACCTCTCAGAAAAGGTTTTTCAAAATCCACCCACAAATGAGTAAAATCGAGGCGAAAAGCTAGTAATACCTAATCAATTTGTTTGCATCCATTATTCCATTACTTACTACAATGGACATGCTTTCTTCGTTCCGTTCATAGTCCGTTTACACATCTGTGCAACAGGGTGGATCATTGTAAAATGGAAATGTAATATTGAAATCCAACCGAAATGGTAGCTACATAAATCCTGTGCCGGGTTTGCGGTTCGAAATCGTGGTTGATCAGATACTGTGTGTTATACGACTCTCTACGCTCTATTTGCATTGTATGAAACGAGGAACAACTATGGAACTTTTAGAGTGAAAAATTATTATCATATGTGCTTTTGTGTCGGAATGTTGCCCGTTTGTCTGATTTAAACCTAGTGCGTTTTATTTAAAGTTATTGCATATTCAGCGGGCTGGTATTGTTTTAAAGATTGAATTGCATAAAAGAAAAAAATTATCTATATTCAAAATACCCTGTTAACAAGAAGCAGAAACAACTATGGAACTTTTAGAGTGAATATAGCGTATGCGAGGTGGCTTGTGCAGAGATTGAAAGCTCCATCATTATATGTGTGTATAGGCCTCCCGCGTCTAATTTTTCGTTGTTTTGTTCTATAATGGAACAAATACTTAGTAAATTATCTAGGTGTAATAAGTCAATAATTATTTGTGGTGACTTTAATATTGACATCCTGATACCCTCATTAGATAGAAATAACTTTATTACTTTATTTAAATCATTTAATATGTCTCTTCTATTTAATGAGCCCACGAGAGTAACGGCTACTAGTTCGTCTTGTATTGATAACATAATTACTAACGGTAACGTTTTAGAGAAGTCCATAATAGGTGGCGTCCGTTCGGATCATTTGGCACAATTGGTAAAATTACCGTGTAAAAAACTTAGGTCATCCATAACGAAAACATTTAGGTCAGTTAATCAAACAAGATTAAATAATTTCAGCGTTAATATGGATTATAAAATTAGTAACACTATGTATATTTCTGATGATCCAAATGTAAACTATGACAAAATATTTAGAGATATTTGCAACGAATTTAATGTATCTTGTCCAATCAAAACTAAAAAGGTAAATAATAAACTTCAATTCTGTAACTGGGCAACTAAAGGAATCAGGAAGAGTAGGGATAACATGTATGATCTTTACCATCAGAGATCTTACAATAGTAATGAAAACTTTCATACATATGTTAGGAACTATTCCAAGTTATTTAAACAGGTATGCATTCGAGCTAAGGCCATCTACATAGGCAATAGGGTAAATAATTCTAATAATAAAATTAAAACAGTGTGGCAGATTATTAATACAGAGACTGGTAAAAATAAAATCAAAGATAATACTTTTTGTCTTAAAATTAATGATAAACTAATATCAGATAAATTTGAAGTAGCATCTGCTTTTGAAACTTTTTTCTCAAATATACCTATGGAGGCTACTAAAAATCTTGCTTCGTCTTCCACGTTAGCAGAATCGATTTTACAGAAGACTTTTCAACGAAACATTCCAGACTTCGCATTCACCCAGGTTAGTGACTATGACATTATCACGGCTTTCAAGTCACTAAATATGAAAAATACAGAAGACTTATGGGGTTTGTCAGTTAAAGTTATACAGTCAATTATTTTTAATATTGCCCCTATTTTAGCCCTAATTTTTAACCAATGTCTCGAACAGGGCAACTTTCCTGATTTAATGAAATACAGCAAAATTGTTCCGATTTTTAAATCGGGATGTAAAAACAATCCCTCAGATTACAGACCGGTCTCAGTACTTCCTGCATTAAGTAAGATTTTTGAAAAGATTGTGCTAAACCAAATGTTAAGGCATTTTAATAACCACAAGATACTCCATGATGATCAGTTCGGTTTTACGAGAGGTAAGTCCACTACGGATGCGGGAGCTAAACTTATTAAGCATATTTTTCAGGCCTGGGAGTGCTCACACGATGCTATTGGTATCTTTTGTGATCTCTCCAAGGCATTTGATTGCGTAGATCACCAAACGCTAGCTCTTAAACTTAAGTTATACGGAATTCGCGGAGTGGCTCTCGATCTTGTGGTTTCCTATCTTTCAGGGCGCCAACAAAAAGTAGGAATCAATGGTAGTGTGTCATCGGGCTCCTTAGTCAAATTAGGCGTACCTCAAGGCTCGATTTTAGGCCCATTTCTGTTTCTAGTTTATATAAATGACCTACCTTATATGGTGAAAGAACTATCAGATGTCGTTTTGTTTGCAGATGATACGTCTCTGATATTTAAAGTAGATAGAAAAGACAAAGATCTTTTAAAAGTTAACTACGCTCTGAAGACTGTGTCTCAATGGTTTGCTGCCAACAATCTTATGTTAAACTCAAAAAAAACAAAATGTATAAGATTTTCATTACCAAATGTACCAAAAGTTGATACCAGTGTTATTGTGGATGGTAATAAACTTAATGTAGTAGATAAGACTGTTTTTCTTGGTCTGACTATAGACTGTAGATTGCAGTGGGGTGCTCACCTGGAAGCCTTAGGTGGTAAACTGAGCTCCGCTGCGTTTGCAGTCAGCAAAATAAGGCAACTGACGGACATTAATACAGCCAGATTAATTTATTTTGCATATTTTCATAGTCTTATGTCTTACGGCCTTTTGCTGTGGGGCTCTGCCGCAGACTTGGAATCAATTTTTGTATTACAAAAAAGGGCAATTCGCGCCATCTACTGTTTGGGTTCTCGCGAGTCTCTACGAAATATATTTCCGGATATTAATATACTAACTTTGCCCTCTCAGTACATTTTTGAAAATATTATGTATGTCCGCAAGAACATTAATTTGTTTCCAGTCAATAGTGACTATCATGATAGAAACACTAGAAACAAAGACAAAATAACTGTACCTAGATTTAGATTAGCTAAAGTAAATAAGTCCTTTCTTGGGAATTGTATTAAATTTTACAATAAAATTCCTCATAGCGTGACAAGTATGTCCTTTTTTAAATTTAAGGAACATATCAAAAAGCGGCTGTTGAGTAGGGCTTATTATAAAGTGTCTCATTATATTGACGACAAGGATGTATGGAAGTAGCTTCTCTCTGCACCTGCCTCACTGAGCAGATAGTTCAAGGTCCATTTTAATTCAAAGTATGCTATTATTATTATAAGTTATATTTTTAGGTTACAGATTATCTGTGCCTATTGTAATTAAATTAATTCAATTCAATGTTCTTCATTTATTTAGTTTGATATAAATGCATCGATTTATTATGTCTGTCTAATTGTTATATTTTTTTATTTTGTGATATTTAGTCTAAGCTTGTCAATAGTCACAGTGATAACAAATTGTGTGTTTAGTGTTTCCCTTTAGTTATTTTTTATTTCTAAGGCAGACTTAAGTAAGTCATGCTCACTTTAAGGCCTTTGCTTGCGGCGGCGTCGTGTGACGGGTCGCTCACTTCCCTCCAATATGGCGAGGAGGGCGATGGCTGCCACACGCGTCATACTTGTGAACAGGTGCTGCTTGTGGGGGCTGGTCTGCTTAAGTTTGCTATTTATTTACTTATTAAATATTTTTTCAGTCTACTTTCTAATTTTGCCGCCGCGCCGGGGCACGCAATTGTTTTCAGTGCGATTAGAATGTAAATATTATGTAATTAATCTAAGCCTGTTTTGAAAAGAGTAATTGCTGAGTTTATTGCCGGCTCTTCTCAGCAAATGCAACCTTCCGAACCGGTATTAGAGTATTAGAGTCAGACTTTTCATAAGTGCCTGCGAAGGTCTATTTGAATAAATGATTTTGAATTTGAATTTGAATTTGAAACATGCATATTGTAAATCAACCGTTCATAAAAGAAACACCAATTTATCATTGCATTACTGCATTTAACTATAACACTATATACACTTTCATAAATGACTGTCTCCACACAATAATAGTCATGCGCCTCCACTCCAATTATGGCAGAAGCATTGGACACTAACCTATATCCTATATTGGGTTTGTGCTTAGCTGTCCCCCCGCCCTTGTACGTGCCGCCGCCGAGCGCCCGCTCTTCGCCGAAGCGCGGGTACTCGCTGTGAACGCCGACTAGCGCTACTCCCGCCTCCTCCCCTCCCGCGTCCCTCCCCCCTCCGGAGTATGCCTTCATCGCGCCAGGGATCGAAAGCGTCGACACCGGCTTCCGCAGCTGGAATACACCAAAATATTCTGTCAGTGAAGGGTGAATCACAAAATTGAGATTTCAATTTGGAACGACACGTGAATTGCGTGCGTAGGACGATCGGTATTTGGTTCAAATTCTTCAAATAAAGAATATCGTTCTCGGTAACCATATAAAAAGTTAAAGTTAATTTATATGATTGCAAAATGGAGAGGAGAGTATTAATAAGTCGAAGGATTGTACTTTTAACTCAGATTTGCTATTTCTATGTCTTTTATTCTACGTAAAAGATGATGTGGACGAAAATTGCGAGGAAAAATAAATATTACTTTCAAAAACGAAAATTCTTATACGATTCTGAAATCAATATGCAATGGCAAACTCAAGACATAAATGCTATAAAACTTGACCGGTAATGTTAAAATGGCGCTTATAGATGAATCACCATTTGCATACGAAATGTTACTCTGATTGGTTTTGCGTCATATAGAACGATCGTAGAATGCAGATCATAAAACTATAGATGCCTGTTATATATTGCTTAATTAAAGTGTACGAAGCCGTCATTAATTTTCGATACACATCCAATTCACACCAAACGAGGTTTCGGATAAACATTTTAATTAAATCACTGTCCTGAGTATCATCATGTTAATACAGATTTATTTATTTATAGTTAGAAACGGCCGCAGGCCACGGTGTACTCCCAACCGCCCCATTGCTCTATCCACAGTGGAGCATCGTATCCTAGCCGTGTTTGGGGTTGTTGGAATTGTCGTGAGATGAACTTTGACCATGTATAGTTTTCAGGGTCTGATGATGGAGTAGGAAGGTAGGCACTGTAACTCCATAACGGAGCAACGTTTCGTAGCCTTGTTTGGGCACTGGAACCCCATAGCGTAGCATAGTATCCTAGCCGTGTTTTAGCGTATTGGAATCGTATCAGGGTGCATTTTGGCCATATATGGTGTTTAGACTCTGATGGTAGAGTCAGAGGGCAGGGACTGAAGCTAAATACTTATAATAAATGTGAAAGAAAGTGAGATTGGGTAAAAATTTTAGTAGCATAATAAAATGTTACTACGAATAATTTATTTTGACTAAAAAATAAATTACAGATTAATCAAACTAAAAAAAAACGCTTTAAAAATCCCTGCACTAAAAAGTATTAAATAATAATAAAATTGAACCTAAGTATATTCTTTGTAGATAGAGAATAATCTTACGGGATAGATCCCGTAAGGGCCTAAATGTTAGCAATTTTTGTAATTAGATAAGTTTAATATTTGAATGAAAAGCGTGGGGCACTTATTTGAAACCCAATAGAATTTCTAAGCATTATCATTATCATGAAGAAATATCTTAAATTACAAAATGAAAAGCGCATCACGCTTTTTCATTCAAATATTAGACTACTATTAGACTTAATTACAAAAATTGCCCTTACGGGATAATCAGAGAATATGCTTAGGGTTAATTTTATTATTATTTATCACTTTTTAATGCAGGGCTTTTAAAGAGTTTTTTTTTTGTTTTTATAAACTGTAATGTATTATTTTCATTAACACAGCACAGTAAGAATAATTCAGTCTACAATAAAATATTTATAAACACAAAACAAACATGTTTGTTGCGTCAGTTATTGTGGGGCACTTGACATGGCCTGCCGAAAACTTTAAATTGAATACGAATTTGAATTTGTCCGTGCAGTTTAGATTTTAATCCAATTTGGTTTTAGATCAATCTCCTTGGGAGACCGTTTTAAAGGCCCGGCAATAATATCGAATAGAATTGCGGTATCACGTCGGCAATTCGGCTAAACTTGGGTGATCCAAGTGTAATGGTACCATTCGTATAAAGTATCGACTCTGAAACTCTATCGGTCTTATTACAAAAAACGATCTTCATCCTGGTTTAAACCATAACTTACAAGTCTTGGATTGTTACGGTACTAACGTTGGTCCTATGACTAAAATTCGATCTTATTACAAATCGCAGACTAACGGAGGATATGTTAGTACCACAAGCTAGTCCATGATTAAATAATATCCACAGATTATCTATAGAAAACATTCATTGAATCTGACATCATTCGTTCGCACCGTTCCATTTATCTACATAGCTGATTAATTCTATAAATTATTAAAATTTAAAATAGTATATACTATTAAGATATAAATTCAAATATTGATTTTTGAAAAGATTTTGCTGGTGCAACTAAATTATTAACTATAATTTTGTTTTTGGCGTTGTTTTCACGTATAATAATGTAATATTACCCGTCAATATTACATATTAGCAACAACTCTTGCGCGTAACGGAATAAATGAAGTTCTCGCGCGTATTATAAATACAAAACTGCTACTACTAACATTAAGCAATAAAAAGTGCTTATATTATAATAAAAACTACAATAGATGATCAGAAGAAAGGAAGGGGTGAAAATTGGAGCGCCGAAGAGAAATTTTGTTTTGATGTTAAAACTGTGCGATACTCATAACATTCTTTATGATAACTCTAATTTCAACCATTCTAGGATATATTATCAAAATATATTATATTCTTAGTGACAAGCAGGCCAGAACAAATTGATATAGAATTCGATCAAAGAAAACTAAAAAAGGTTCTCAACACATGTAAGTACATATAATTACTAGTCCCCATGGTTTCTCCTGGTCCTAGGGTAAAAAGTAGCCCATGTCCCTCTTTTTACCTGTCCAGCAGTTTAGGTGTGAAAAGTTAACAGACACAAGTTACTTTCATTTTTATAATTATGTATGGAATCTCAGGGTGAAACCGCAGGAGACAGCTTGCTTTTAAAAATGATGTTTGTTTGTTCAAGCATCTCTCAAAAAGTAATGAACTAATCTCGATGAAATTTGGCATGCAGACAGCCTATGGTATGGATAAAACATAGGAGACTTTACAAAAGTTGGAGATTGAACATTCTTATAATATAATTGCAGAATCAAGAATGAAAAAACTGGATTTAGAAATAGATTTATTAGAAATAGAAAGCAAGAAACACACTAATGAATAAAATGTTAGTAAAACAAATTCAAACCAAATTAAATAAACCTATGCAAAACAAGAGCAGCTTTCATAAAAATAAACTAATATCTCTTTTTTTTTCAGGTCAACCACAACAGTAATAAATAATAATCAATGAAATGTCTTAATTTTACAAAACATAATGTGAGAATGTTAGAAATTATATTAGTATATAAATTTCAAAATTGAAAATAATAAAAGTGCTAAGTACTGTAACTTAATTTTATAAATAAATAAATATAATCAATGAATATAAGTTTCAATGAACTGCCTTCCACGAACTGTGTTTTCAACTCTTGATTGTGAAAATGTTTCTCTAGCGGATGGTGTCAGGCTGCTATCATTTTAACCAGAAAATATCTCCTCTCTCATGTCAATGAAATTATGAAGAACTGCACATGCTACTATAGTTTTTTTGGCACTTTAAATATCACAACACATGCCTCTTAGTAGGCAGCGGAAACATTGTTTCCATAACCCGTAACATCTCTCCACTGTGTTCCTTGTACGCATGTGAGACTGGTTATACCTTTCTTCTGCAGGTGTTGTAGGGTTTAGAACTGGTGTAAATAAATATGGGGTGCAAGGATAGCCACTGTCACCCAGTAATATTCCAGAGAAAGCACCAGCCGCTACTTTTATTTGCAAATCACTGTTTCAGTCTACATTCCCGGAATATTCTGGAATCATGTACATACACTGCCATGCCACCTGGTTACTACATCCATTATTCTGAGATCAGCATCACAGACCACCTAAAAACAAATGCTTGTTTTATTTCACATTACAAAATGATTCAAGAAAGTTGAAATTTCAAATTATATACCTGCACATTTATAGATGGATATCCTTTTCTGTTAATATATAACTGCCCCCATCAGCATCTATCTTTTTGATGCGTGATGAACCTGTGTGACATCTGTGCAATGGTTCCTGCTACTTTCTTACATATATTTGGCTGACAACTGGCTGAGACACACCGTGCAAATCGGCTGTGTTGTCTTGAATCTATGAGTAAAACAATAATAATACATTAGAAAGTTATATTGCATATTGTTTTGCTATTATTAGACAAGGTTTATAAAGCACTTACTTCATTGCGAGCAATGCGAGCCCAGCTCCGTTATGGGCAAGCCACTTGAATTTCAGGGGGTATTCGGCATTCTCGGGGATCCTGGGATATTTCAGCTTTTACCAGGTCCACTATTTTTAAGCCGAAACGCTTCGTGAACGTGTATTTATATCGAAATTCTTCGTCACACAACTCAACAAAAGGGTTCAGCCAATAACGAAGTCTTAAAGGTCGCCGGGGCACCCGTAATAAATCTAAATCGTCCATATCATCTAGATCAATAAATTAAATCAATATTATCCATTCTTCTTGTAATCAGAAAACAAAAGTAAAACAATAAAACTTAACCTCACTGTGCAATTTGACGTTTGCTAGTGACTTTAGTCCTCTGTCGTGCGATAGTCCAAAGACAAACTAGGGGTGCTGTTGGTTTATCTTTAGTACCATAATTAATACACGAATTTGAGATAGTCTACGTTTTGTAATACGAAATATTTTAGTACATGGTTTATTACCATGTTTAATCCAGGTACGAAATTTAGTCCACGTTTTGTAATAAGACCGTATAGGTTTATAAAGAATCTCTTTTGTATTATCGAGCACCAAAAAATATCAAATATTTTTTCCAGTATTTCTGAGTAACAAATGCTCGCCACCAATTCAGTTTCTTCCTTTTTAGGGTTCCGTAGCCAAATGGCAAAAAACGGAACCCTTATAGATTCGTCATGTCTGTCTGTCCGTGTATGTCACAGCCATTTATTTCCGAAACTATAAGAACTATAATGTTGAAACTTGGTAAGTAGATGTATTCTGTGAACCGCATTAAGATTTTTACACAAAAATAGAAAAAAAACAATAAATTTTGGGGGTTCCCCATACTTAGAACTGAAACTCAAATTTTTTTTTTTCATCAAACCCATAAGTGTGGGGTGTCTATGGATAGGTCTTCAAAAATGATATTGAGGTTTCTAATATCATTTTTTTCTAAACTGAATAGTTTGCGCGAGAGACACTTCCAAAGTGGTAAAATGTGTGTCCCCCCCCCTGTAACTTCTAAAATAAGAGAATGATAAATCTATAAAAAATATATGATGTACATTACGGTGCAAACTTCCACTGAAAATTGGTTTGAACGAGATCTAGTAAGTAGTTTTTTTTTAATAGGTCATAAATTGAAATTAATATCAAATACTCAGGTCTATCCTACCATTTACTTATATACCTACAGGTTTGTACGGAACCCTCGGTGCGCGAGTCTGACTCGCACTTGGCCGGTTTTTTTGTCTTTTACAGAGACATTTTAGAGAGACTGGAAAATATCTGCCAGTCTGTCATTTATCTCATATTATTAAGATGATAGATAGTTGACTCCACCCACGTAGGGTCAACCGGTCAACCCAATATCGATGATATCATGTATCACGGACAAGATATGAATATCAATTAAACCAGAACAAAGGTATTAGATCCATGGTATACGTGTATTCCATCGCACTATTATTTATTTAGGCATTTTCTTTATCTCATAGAATAGAATATTAATTTGTCGACATTGATATTGACTTTTCTCTTACTTATTACCTTGAGATGTATTGTAAAAGAGAATCCCACCAAAAACATTTTTACGTAAAATATTGCTAAGACATATGGCTCGCACTGTCAAAAAGTTATCAGATTTCATGTAGAGAGGTGGGGTGGGGTAGGGTAGGGTGGGGTGGGGTAGGGTAGGGTGGGGTAGGGTAAGGTGGGGTAGGGTGGGGTAGTGTAGGGTAGGGTAAGGTGGGGTAGGGTAGGGTAGGGTAGCACCATAGAGTAGGGTAGCACCACGCGAACGAAGTCGCGCCGGGCAGCTAGTATATATATATAATATAGTGCAATGAAAATTTATGTTTTACTTTGTAATTGTTGGTTCCTTGACCTGTAATTTATAACGGGTCTTAAAACCAAACCACAGACGATTAATCTACACAAGGGCCACAAAATCTTAATTCCCTCTAAAAAGGTAAGATGAAAAGTAGTATAACGGCCATTCTACGAAGTGCACAAATTCCTGTTCGCTCTATATATCTACTTTTTAAATAAAGCTACATTATAAAAATAATGTGTATGTTGCTTTATTTAGTTTTCTATCATCATGTATTTTTCAATTAATAGATATATCTTTCATTTTGTAAGATTTTTGCGCGTTTCCGGTAGACCAAATCACGTCCTGTAGACTGTTCGCGACATAGGTTGCCGGAACCTGAGATGTTTTAAAAATACTTTCATACATTTTGAAGTAGCTTATGTGAACCTATCATATTGCAAATATAATAAAGAAACTTTTCGTGTAATTTAAAAATTTACGATGTTTATATATTTCAAGTTACAAAAGATTCTACAGTGTTCGCAAAAAACTAATCACTCCTGTAGACAAACATGAAAAATCTGGTATTTTTTTAAATATTTTGTATAACAACACTATTTACTTTTGCTAACAACGCTGAAACACGTAGTTATCATCGTATGTCTGTTATTGCTGGCTATATGTCGTTATTTCCTAGTTTTCAATAAGTTTTAAGTCATTCTACAAAGTGTAAAAGTTGGTGCGTCACTTCTAAAGTCGCCAAAAAACAGTAAGTTCTTAATTCAAAATTATAATTTTACTTTGGTCTAACCGCTAATTAACAATTAGCGGTAAAATGATAGAACGTGATGGACGCCGCATTTTATATCCTCAAGTATTCCCCTCAGCGTGGACTAATGTTTTGATCATCACTTCTGTCGAACTCACATCTGTCGACAACCTGTCTACAGATATATGACGAATGCCTATAGATGTGAGGCTTTGGCGAAATATATTTGATAAAGATTAAAATTCATTTTTAGAAAGTCTTTGTTGTGTGAATCATTTAATTTTTTGCCCAAATATACGTTTTTGACAAAATTTAACAAAATACAAAAATGTGTATACAGAAGTGACGTAGTGCTACAGATATATGAGGTAGTTTTATAATATTACATACTAATATTTTCTAAAAATGATCAAAATTTTATTTTTAACTGATCCCGCTTGTTTTTCCTGAAGTATTATTCATCTTTAAGTAAATGTTCTGTAAAAAAATCTGCTAACTAAGACTGGTCTACGGAAATTACGTCTGTCTACAGATGTGGTTTGATGCTTTAATTTTTTTTCCAGGAAGTAGATATTTATCGAAAAATTGCAAGAAATAAAAAAAAATACTGAAGAAGTAAAGAAGAAGCGCCGTAAAGAACAGAAAAGGAGATATGTACAAAAAAGAAGGCAGAAAATGTCGGAAGCTGAATTAGATGAAAGTCGCAGAAAAGACAGGAAAAAATACCAAAGGGAAAAAGCATCAGGAAAGATCAAGACGATTAAAGAACTAACTCCAAGAGTACAGCGAAAGATAAGGAAGGGATGGCGTGATCGTGCCCAATTTTTTTTTATATTTTTTTAAATTAATATTAAGCTAAAAATTGCTAATTATATTCTACAGAATTATATCTATATCTATATTATATGTTTTTAGATTAAATTAAGGTTATTTTTAATTCTTCCTATATCATTAAAAACACCTAATCATCTGGATTTTGTACCAATATCGATATACCGAGATTAATTTTGAAATAAATTTAATTTCTATTTTTTTATTTTATACCGTACAAGGAGGTAAATTCATAATAACGGTATGATCATAGAGTTAGAATATTAATAGAGCGGCAGTACTAGAGTAAGGGCCGTGAGCACGCCTTGAAATGAAATGCGCGTACATAGTTTGAACGACTAAAATACATAATGAATGCCAATTTCTCATTTTTATCGATACTTTTACCGAATGACACGGAATCTATATCGACATTTTGACTGACTGTAAATCAACTAGTGTACGATATATCTGTGAATGCATCTATATGGCGATTTTACGTTTTTTAAGACGATGATAGGAGGAGTTCGAATCCTACAATGATCTTGAGCTTTCGGTGAAGAAAAACATAGCACGGTGGTAGGGTACATTGTAGTACCCATCTGACTGGCTACCGCCCTCAAGTTAAAAATCTGTCGCCAATCACCTATCGGTGTGTTCCGAAAGCTGCAATTGAGAGTCAGTTCCTTGTAGGCTTTGTGTGCTTACCACCTTCGGCCACATCATCACTTACCGTGGTGAGATTGTGGTCAAACACTTATACCAATATAGTAAAAGAAATGAAAAAAAGTGAAACTGCTCACGCTTCGCACAAGGTATGGTTGTTAACGATATCACTCTATAATAGGTATTCTAACTCTATGGGTAAAGCATTGTTCGAAATAAATTTTATAAAAGCTAGTAGAACATGAGCTCATTACTATTTCAAATTAGGTGCAACTGAGTACAATGAATAATAAAGATTTTATTGGAGGAAATGTCTTCTCTATAACCGTTAAAAATAAAATACACGAACAGAATCTAACACAAATGCCAAAGGAAACCTGTAATTACGTATAGAATTTTTATGAAGCGAACACAGTACATGAACATTAGTTCACATACTGTATTCGCTTCATAGTAGAGCGGTAGACCGATAATAACGAAAATAGTTTTACTGGAATTTCAAACTGAAAATTTGAAGTGTTTCGCAATAGATTGCATAACTCCAGATTTTATTGTCGTCTTAAATGCATGTTGCAAGAAATGTATGGATTTGATATGGAGTCACATTACTATTAAAAATTAATCCCTATTTCGCCATCACGAGTGAACGGCTGGACCGATTTTGCAATTTTTTTTTGTTGTGTTTGTTATTGTCAGGAGAAGGTTCTTATGAAAGAAAAAAATAAGAAAGTTGCGAGGGTAGGTTAGGGCATAGGTTAGTAGGACACCACGCGAACGAAGTCGTGCCGGCCAGCTAGTTTCATATAAAATAAACCTTCTTTGAGTATCATCATCAGCCTATAATGTCCCACTGCTGAGAACAGGCCTCCTTTCACAAATGAGGGTGAAAGGGTCTTTGAGTATGACTCATTGTTAAGTAACATATTTTAAGTAGTTATTTAATTTTTAGTTATCTCATTCTTTTCCTACACCATAACTAATGTGGTTGTTTACGCAACCTTAATTACAGCAGATATCATCGATCTTTGTCCAATGTATGCCATAGTTGATCAAAATATGAACCCTCTCGTAGTTAGTAAGTGGATGATGGATGGATAACTACGTACTTACAATATTATGAGTTTCCAAATTGGTAGTTCGAGGATGTTAAAGGTCACAAGTTCGAAGGTGACAAGTATCAATAACTATTGACAGTTGTAATTCTATGGGAATGGTTAAGAAGGACTCAATCAAATATATTTAACATTAGATAATTACTTATCATTGACTATTAAGTGAGAACAGTTGAAATAATTAAAATAAAAAAAACCGGCCAAGTGCGAGTCAGACTCGCGCACCGAGGGTTCCGTACAAACCTGTAGGTATATAAGTAAATGGTAGTATAGACCTGAGTATTTGATATTAATTTCAATTTATGACCTATTAAAAAAATCTACTTACTAGATCTCGTTCAAACCAATTTTCAGTGGAAGTTTGCACCGTAATGTACATCATATATTTTTTATAGATTTATCATTCTCTTGTTTTAGAAGTTACAGGGGGGGGGACACACATTTTACCACTTTGGAAGTGTCTCTCGCGCAAACTATTAAGTTTAGAAAAAAATGATATTAGAAACCTCGATATCATTTTTGAAGACCTATCCATAGACACCCCACACTTATGGGTTTGATGAAAAAAAAAATTTTAGTTTCAGTTCTAAGTATGGGGAACCCCCAAAATTTATTGTTTTTTTTCTATTTTTGTGTAAAAATCTTAATGCGGTTCACAGAATACATCTACTTACCAAGTTTCAACATTATAGTTCTTATAGTTTCGGAAATAAATGGCTGTGACATACACGGACAGACAGACAGACATGACGAATCTATAAGGGTTCCGTTTTTTGCCATTTGGCTACGGAACCCTAAAAAGCTAGAATTTTGTGAAAATCATTTCTTAGAATTTCTTGGAATTCAGAGAGTATTCTTCATAGAGAGTATATATGTTTATAAGATATTTTGCCTGCCTTTTTTTGAAACTCTAAAATTTGTTCCATTTCCATTGAACTCTTTTGTCTACTTATTCATTGCTAAATACCCGATGAGCCTCCTGGTTGTTGTATCAGCGAGTTTTATACATTATATATAATTATATGGTTTAGTTTTATTTCTAGACCAACCTTTTTACTAGTTTTATGTGGGAAAACACGTAGTCTAACAAGAATGTCCAGCTGTATTTCGAATGTCCTTCGCATTCTTAAATATATACAAATTAGTGTCGTGTACAGAAAGTATTGCCTAAGTCGTTGATTTACAATGCAATTGTAACTAGGATCGAATACAATCAATTACCACTATTGTCTTTTCCTTCTCTTGGTAGAACAATTCATCTGTCAGTGTCACGCCCACGACAGAACCCTGGTTAATGAATGGGGTTTCATTCGATTTTATTATTCAATATAGCTATTTGGTACTCTATTATATTTTATAATTTATCAATGTAAATTAAATCCAATAGTACTGTGTTAATGTTTGAGTTCCAATTTACGCTTCATCGCTGTCTTCATGTTTTTGTAAATCCATTGACTAATTTTACATTTATACGTCAGCGCACCCATGAAATTCAAATGTAGAAAATGCGAATAGCAGCCTTGACTCCTATAAAATATGATATACAATCAAAAATATTACGTGAGTAGGTATAGAGCTTAATTTTTTTTTTTTTTTTTTTTTTATTTCACACACGGTCATCTGATCCCAAACTAAGCAGAGCTTGTACTATGGAAACCAGATAACTGATATAATACATATACATACTTTTTTGTTTGTAAATACATACTTAATATACATAATTACACCCAGACTCAGGACATACAGACATGTTCATGCACACAAATGCATGTCCTGTGTGGGAATCGAACCCACGACCTGCGGCGCGTAAGGTGAACCTTTACCAACTGCGCCAACTGGCCCGTCAAATGTCAATTCTTATAATTATACACATTTAATGTCAGAATTGCAATGTATCGTTGTAGAAATATCATAAATCAGCCAGCAAATAATGTTCTATAGCAAGTTGGTCCACTATCCGATATTACTCGTAAACTGGGATACGACCGCAAAATATGTTGGATTGTGACCACTCAACTGAAGATGTCGCTGCGATCTCCGTGAAATAAACGAAGGAGGATAAGAGAAAGATATTACGGCATAAATTTTATTTTTATAACACCTGTGATACTTTGACATTGGCTTGAAGCGTTAACACAATCGAAATGAAATTTCAGGATCGGAATGAAATTGAATTCCAAATTCAACTTTTTAAACAAGCGAAGATCCTTTTTCTCTTTTCCATTTCCTTTTTAATACTAAAATATTTTTCTTTTCATTTCAAATGGAGGTTTTTTTTCTATTAAACCGTTTATTTCGAGAATACAAATAATTGTATAATTAATTATTGACTATTGGATTTAGGCCAGTTAGAAATTATTCGAACTAAAGGTAAATGAAAAATTTAAAACTTCCTTTCTACATTGTACTCTTCAATTTTATATATATTTTTTAAGAGAGGTAGGGCAAACGGGCATAATCTCCCGTTCGAAATTCGGAGCTGCCCAACTGGGGAAGTACCTCCACCTTACAGAAGATTGCAGCCAAATAACATCACTTTAATGTGGTGTTGTGTTCCTGCGGTGAGTAAGGTCGCCAGAGCTCCATGAGAAGGCGCTGTGCTGGCAGTGTGTGGGGACCAGCGGTGTAGATCTGCCGTAGGACTGTACAGGCGTGGCGTGTTGTTGCGGCGGCCAGGGAGACCCCGTGAAACGGCTGCCCGCTGGCCGCCCGCAGGTTGTAGGGGTCCCGAACCCAGGGAGCACTTAATCTCCGCCCTGGGAGGCTGGCCCGCCGCCTTGCGCATAATCCCTGGTACAGTTGGTCGTGCCGGAGAAGGAGACCGGAGTGGACCCGGCCGACTGTGTCAGGGGGGGACCGGGGGCCCTTCCGGCTGCCGCACCAACAAACCACATCACCTGTACAGAACTCCGGTGAAATGACACTGCACTTTGTCCCTTCCACTGCCCGCACAGCGACTTCTCTCAACCCCTCTTCACATTCTTTATCACATGGCCAGAAAAAGGAATAATAAGAATAGTTTATCAGCGGCCACCCCGTCCACATTTTCTGTGGACTTTTGCAACATAAGGGGACTTCACTCTAACCTCAGTGCAGTCCACCAACACCTTGAGACTGCACAGCCGACCCTGTTATTCCTTACCGAGACGCAAGTATCCTCACCTGATGATACATCGTATCTACACTACCCCGGGTACAAGTTGGAGCACAACTTTGTGCGCCGTGCCGGGGTATGTATGTACGTCAGGGAGGATATTTGTTGTCGACGTCTTCATGGCCTTGAAGACCGGGACCTGTCAGTTATGTGGGCGCGCGTAGACCACGGCGGTCACACCCGAATTTACGCGTGCCTTTACAGGTCCCACAGCGGTGACGCGGACACAATCCGGTTATTTGAGCACCTGCAATTGACGACTGACAAAGTACTGGAGCAGTACCCCTCCGCGGAGTTAGTGATACTAGGAGATTTCAACGCTCACCATGTTGAGTGGCTTAGTTCTCGGTCCACTGACTTTGCGGGGAGGACTGCTCACGACTTTGCCCTGGCCTATGGCTTCTCACAACTGGTTCTTTCTCCTACGAGAATCCCAGATATTGAGAGCCATACTAGTTCCTTACTGGACCTTCTGCTGACTACGCGACCGGACAACTATGCAGTGACAGTGGATGCGCCACTTGGCTCATCGGACCACTGTCTCGTCCGGACGCAGGTGCCTTGTGCGCGGCCCGTTTCGCTCCGGTCACCCGGGCGTCGTCGCGTATGGCACTATAAGTCAGCAGACTGGGATGGATTGCGTGAATTCTACGCCTCGTACCCGTGGAGGCAGCTTTGCTTCGCATCAGATGATCCTGACACTTGTGCAGTTGCCGTCGCTGAGGCGATTCTGGCGGGTATGGAATGCTATATCCCAAACCCGCTAGTGGCTGCAGGGGTGAAGAAGCGACCGTGGTTTAATCGGCCCTGCAAAGAAGCTAGACAGAATAAGCAGGCTTTGTACGAGGCTTGGACCACGGCCCGAACTAATCAGGACCCTAACATCTCTGATGCGAAACGCAAATTTAACGCCGCCTCGAGATCCAGTAAGCGAATGATTGCCAGGGTAAAGTTCGATTTCGTCGGCAGAATTGGTGAGAGGCTAACTAGCCTTCCCTCTGGGAGTCGCGCGTTCTGGTCTCTTGCCAAAGCTGCTGAAGGAAACTTTTGCCAGTCGTCCTTGCCACCTCTCCGTAAGCCGGACGGAAACTTGGCCCATAGTGCAAAGGAGAAAGCTGATCTTTTGGGCTCTCTGTTTGCCTCGAACTCGACTTTGGATGATGGTGGCGCCACGCCGCCTACCATCCCGCAGTGTGCCAGCTCCATGCCGGAGATAAGCATTACCCAACGGGAGGTCCGGCGGGAATTGCTTTCTCTGGACATCCATAAGTCGAGTGGGCCAGACGGCATACCGGCAGTGGTGCTGAAGCGGTGTGCTCCTGAATTGTGTCCAGTATTGACGCGTCTTTTCGCGATTTCCTACACCAAAAAGGAAGTCCCGTCTTCGTGGAAGACTGCCCACGTGCACCCAGTGCCCAAAAAGGGCGACAGATCAGACCCGACGAATTACAGGCCTATCGCCATCACCTCCCTTCTCTCCAAAGTCATGGAGCGTGTGATCAACACGCAGCTTTTGAGATACCTGGAGGATCACGAGTTGTTGAGCGACCGACAATATGGCTTCCGCCACAGTCGCTCAGCTGGTGACCTCCTCGTATATCTCACGCACCGTTGGTCACATGCCATTGAGAGTCAAGGTGAGGCATTGGCAGTGAGCCTAGATGTGGCGAAGGCGTTCGATCGGGTCTGGCACAGGGGTCTTCTCACGAAGTTACCAGCATACGGGCTTCCCGAGGGATTATGCAAATGGATCGCCAGCTTTCTGTCCAGCAGATGCATAAGAGCCGTCGTCGACGGTAGCTGCTCCGATAGCATGGACATAAATGCCGGCGTCCCGCAAGGCTCTGTGCTGTCCCCAACACTGTTCCTTCTGCATATCAATGATATGCTTTCTATTGACGGCATTCATTGCTATGCGGACGACAGTACAGGGGACGCTTATTACACGGGCCGTGCAAATATCCCTCGTTCCGAGGTGGAGGAAAGCCGCGAACGGCTGGTGTCTGAAATCGAGAGTATACTAACTTGTGTCTCCGATTGGGGTCGACTAAACCTAGTCCATTTCAACCCCACCAAGACCCAAGCCTGCGCGTTCACCGCTAAGAAAACCCCATGGTCTGTGGCTCCACAATTCCGGAACACTTCCTTGAACATCAGTCAAAGCATCGGGATCCTTGGCGTCGACATTTCTGGCGACGTTTTGTTCCGAAGTCATTTGGAAGACAAGGTTAAGCTCGCATCCAAAAAGCTTGGAGTGCTCAATAGAGCGAGGCAGTACTTCACATCGAGGCAAAGGCTGCAACTTTATAAGTCGCAGGTCCGGCCTCATATGGAGTACTGCTGTCATCTATGGGCGGGAGCACCTGGATACCAGCTTGGGCCTTTAGACTCGGTCCAGCGACGTGCCACCAGAATTGTTGACGATCCCGAGCTCACAAGCGGTTTAGAGCCCCTCAGTCTGAAGAGAGACTTTGCCTCCTTATGTGTGTTCTACCGCTTGTACAACGGAGAGTGTTCTAAGGAACCTACAATATTTCAACCAGACACAGAATATTTTTTGTTATTGTTCCTGTCGACATTTTCACACTTATTTTTTTTCACTTATGATTTACCATTTTCAACCCTATTCCAGTGGAGAACAAGTGCTGTCAAAATCGTAGTCAGTCCGCGCCTTAAAGTATTCCAATAACCTTCTTCACATTTTGGACAAAAACTGTCGACAAGGGACATTATAATCTAGATAGCTATCCCCTTTTTTTCCTTTTTTATTTATTTATGGTTTTCTTTGAGGTAAATAAACTTAATTATATTAAAATAATATAATATTATATTATTATAGTAAAATAATAATATAATAGGATACTAATAGACAACCGGACCTAGTACGATATTCTAATTTAATTTTATGCATTATATAGTTACAATCTGAAGTTACTATAGAAGATTAATTTTATAATAAAACAGACCCGTTGGCGGTAAAACTAGATATATTTTCAAAGCCTGATTTATGACTTTCTGGAAGTTCCTTCTCATATCTTATCGGCTAGCTATGTTTAATTTTAAGTTTACGGTGCCACCGGCAGCTTAAAATTCGAAAAGCAATCAAACTTTTCCAACGAGTGGGAATTTATGAAAGTTATAACTGAACATTAGACTTTTTTTTTCAAAGTTTTTATAACGATTCTGCGATTTGTAGATCACTATCATTAGACTTACTTTTGGCCATTTTTTAGCACATTTAGAAGTAACATTTGCTGCTGATTTCAAACTAAGCAAAACTTGTTCAATGAATACTAGACAACTGCTATATTCTCAAACTATTTGTTAATCAATTTGTTCATAACTTGGTAGTAATATAGTTGTTTCAGTCTTGCAACTAATGCCTTGACTATTACTTTAATATTGATATCATTTCAGCTCAAATTGCATTTATTGCAATTATTTACCTTCGACGTATGACAGCATATTCATACATTTTCTGGTTTTACTACGTAACTATTATTTTTATAACAATTTCATCAATCGACGTTAACCTCAGAGTATCTGTGAATAGTCAAATTCTGATGATTTGTAGTCATTAACCTATTCCATTATCGATTTTGTTGTAATCGAAAATCGTTACTTTCAAACGCATTCAATTATGAATTGAAGGGCTTCGATTGCATCCTGTATTATGTATGATATTCTTAATTATTCTCCCATAGTTTAAAAATAATGTTTTGAAGGTTTTAGAGGAAAATGAGAATCAAAATTATGGGGTCCATTTTTTCCACACTCGCTCACGTAATCGAAACAGTAAGCACACAACGCTTGGAATGGACCTGACACTAGGCGGTACCCGAACACATCGATAGGTAATTTTGGGGGCAGATTTTCAAATTGAAGGTAGCCAGTCAGGCGTGTACCTACTTACGCACTACCGTGCTATAGTTTCCTCACGATGTTTTCCTTCTCCGAAAGCTCAAGCTCACTACCACTGAGCTTTTACGGCCTTATAGTTGAATATGTTTTCGACTAGGATGACAATAAATTCACCTTTAGAAATAATGTACCCAAATGTGGAAAGCACATAAATCTTACCTTATGTTCACATTTCCGGAACATACAAAATTATTATATGCTTTCTTAATAGTATTCTGAACAGTTTTTTTTTATATATTGAGATTGAAATAAATAATTCTAAGCATACAAGTTTCATTCTCATAATTTTCTGTAGGTAATGTAGTCGTAAATGAATACGATGGTATAAAAGAAAACTTTATTAAAGTTAAACATAGCCGACTAAGCCAATGGGATTAAAATCCAATCCTAGGTTTCATTCCAAACGTTATCCTTTGTTCTACGAGTATCTCTCCCGGTCTTACTGTTTCACTGCAATTTACTGTAATAGTATACATATACCGGTTATATCCGATTAGGGAATTCCAGTTTTTACTTGACGTTACTCTGAATAAATTGTTATAGCCTATTTTATGTTACTTCGAAGATAAATAACGGTCTGTTCTGGGATTCTCAACTTCTTGCAAGTGTGTAGTTGCTAGATAAAGTTTTATATTTTAGATTTATATCGTACATTTTTATAAAGTACACTTTTCTGGTATATCTTTTGTTTTATATTCAGTGGCTTTTATTTAGATAGTATTAATGAAATTACAGCGGCGCGTTAAATCACAATTTATTATGTCCTGTTATCTTCGTCAGTAATTACTGCAGCGAGGTCAGTGGCTTAGACAAACGTCTGTACGAAAATAACTTTTATTGAATAAAGAATATGGTTTAATTTTGGTACAACATTATTTTGTGTGCGTGACCAGAAAACGCCCATGTCATTTTGTGTCATGGGCGCGGAGTAGCACTCAAACGATGAGCTCCGAATACAATAGACATTTTAATTTTGACAGAAAAGCAGGACTAATGGTATTATTAGGATATTTCTAGATCAACGCTTTAGTATACGTACGATTTCAGGAGGTGAAGCATTTTAGTTATTATGTAAGCTAATTACCTAAATATCTAAAAAAATACCGACCAAGTGCGAGTCGGATACTAACACAAAGGGTTCCGTAAAGACGTTTTTTGTATGAAATAAAATTGAAAATGAAATTATTTTATTGTTATAGCGGCGTGAGTACGGAATCCTAAAAAGGACCTTATTATTATGCGTGGTGTGTATAGCGGACCGAATAAAAGGTTCATATTGGGTTAATTTAAAAAATAGTCTGTAAAACACGAATAAAATGCTCTTACTAAAGGAAATTGAGTTTAACTCCAGCGGACGGGTGTACCAAATTGTTTAAGTAAATTCGTTTTCATTGCGACAATGAGAAATGAGAATTTTTGTTTAAACTATTTTTAAATGTTTAAAGCAGAAGTGTCGTAACGAATCGCAGGTTTTTTAATCAATTTAATTAATGAAGGAGTTTTCAAATTGAATATCTTCTATACTAATATTATAAAGAGGAAAGATTTGATTGTTTGTTTGTTTGTTTGTTTGTTTGCATTGAATAGGCTCCGAAAGTACTGAACCGATTTGAATAATTCTTTCACTGTTGGGAAGCTACACTATCCCCGGGTGACATAGGCTATATTATATTTTCAAAAAAATTAGGGATCCTTACTAAATCTCCAATAATGTAACCCAAGGTGTAAAAAAAATACCTAAAATATTCATTACATCGCGTGCGCTGCGAAAACTATTGATGATAGAATAAAAAAATGTACTACGACTTTGCAGAGCACATTATTATTTACAAAAAGTGTCGCGATACCATATGTCTAACTAGTATAGTTATGCCACAATAAGTGTTTTTCTATTTTTTTTTTTTTATTGAAATGCCGCCGCTTTAAATGTCTCTCTATTTGTATCTTGGTATTAATCATTATCTAAATAAATTACTTCATATCCAAGACTGCTTCAATACCTTTATATAACTTTTTGAATTATTCAATTCGGACATTCCATTCAAAAGATATCACGAGTTTAAAAATATAAGTATTAGCAGAAAAATCACGTCACGGGTACGGGCCGTACGGCAGGGAGTCAATCTCTTTGCGTGTGGCTCAGTGTTTGACGGTAGGGTAGGGTAGGGAAGGGGGAAGGGGGAAGGGGGAAGGGGGAAGGGCAGGGTAGGGTAGGGTAGGGTAGGGTAGGGTAGGGTAGGGTAGGGTAGGGTAGGGCAGGGCAGGGCAGGGCAGGGCAGGGCAGGGCAGGGTTCGATAGGGTAGGGTAGCACAACAGGGTAGAGTAGGATAGGGTAGGGTAGCACCACAGGGTAGGGTAGGGTAGCACCACAGGGTAGGGTAGCACCACGCGAACGAAGTCGCGCCGGGCAGCTAGTAAATAATAAAATGGATTTTCAATACGTACCTAAAGGGTATGGTTGGTTGATAATAAATAATAAAAAATAATACAATTAAATGTATAATTTTCTTTATTATTTCAATTCAATTTTGAAACTTCTGGTTAACCCTTGTAATGCCTGTGAGAATACACTAAATCTCAACTTTTTTTTTCTTTAATAAATAATAAAAATGATGCTGCCAACGGAGTTAACGTGGCTTTATTCGAAGCCTTGTATAACACGTATAAAATATTAATTCCACGGCCTTGCACTAAAGTCAGTTTGACAAGCTTATTGGGGTTTTGTGTGAGTGACAGCTAAACGCGCCAAAATTATCTCCCCTTATATTGCTGACGTTAAAACAATTTAATATGTATGTGGCCACAGTAAGTTATTGCTAACCGTAAATGGTAATGCTGAGAGTTTAATATTTATGAAAGAAATCGTAAAGGGAGGCCCTTATTCATTCTTCAACCGTAAAGTTATTGCGTCGGGTGTTGCAATCCTTAAATTAGAAAGGCAAATAAAACGATATGCATAATTTCTGTAAATGAGTTTTATTCCTTGCCGAGGTCTTAGGCTACCTACTATTAGGTACATTTAACCGTTTTCAAACATCACGGCTACATATTAAGCTATTCATTTCCAGTATAAGCTGATCTCGCATTGTATAGGATTTCCGTACAATGAGAGATCAGATTATATTGGATAGTTAGTTTTATAAAAAAAAAAAAATTATACATGAAATTTTGTCATCATCTTTAGTATTTCCCTTTGCCGTTACACATAAATAATGTTACTTCACTGGCCCATAAAGTATTTTTATGATGAAAGAAGGACAAACCAACAACAAAACATTTATAATATTAGTAAAAAATTGGGATTTTCTTATAATAATATTATAATAAAGCCTCGAATTGATTTTCATCCTTGTCAGCAACTTACTGCAGCACCATATAACTTTTGATTTTTACTCTTTCACCCAAGATTAAGTTCACAACGTTGAGTTTAATAAACCCGATATAGACAAAGTGCTACGGAAATGTTTAGTTATAATTATCCCGGAATCGTTTTTTTTTTTTAACAAAAGTAGGTGACAATTCCGAGAATGTTTACACCCTTACGAGACAATGCGATGAGCAAACTCTCAACCGGTTATCATGCTTTAGGTAGCTACGCCTGAGGGCGCCCCAGGTGGGGCACGAACCTCGGCTCAGGGCATTAGCAAGGGGTGAGGGGACAGACTTTTACGAGTTACGACGAATTGGGGGCGGTCGGATTACTTATCCTGGCAACTCGGGCCGCTTGAACGGGACGAGTCTTGGTGGGACGTCGTGACGCTTGCCGGCGAGGACTTTATCGTGGTGATCGGTTGTGTGTTGTGTTTGTGTTGCGAGCTCCGTCGGCTGCAATTTGAGCTAAGATGATAGGGTCGTCTGGCTCTCTGAGGGCGAGTCGAGGTCTGCGGATTATAGATTTAAGGGATGGGGTATACCTGGCGGCTTACGGTCAGTTCTATAGAATAGTACCACAATTTTTTTTGTGGTGTTGATTTTGAGTGTCCATTTCCGAAATCAGGTGCCTAGGGCATCGGTGATGGATTGAAGCTGAACTTTTGGCATCCGTCTGAGGTGTTCTCGATCGTTCACTTTCACCGATTTTCACTCGCTGAGTGAAAATATAAAAATGTATGTATGATATATCGATAACCGGGCATTTAACGCGTTTTTTTTTTTAAATCAGGTTTTTCCTTAGATTAGCATACCTATTTACATACACCTTTTGAATTTTATAAATAAGTTTTTAATAAAAGTTAAGATAACGCTGGAGGTGTTAGAGAGGGAGGTTTTTGAGAGAAGTAGAGCGTAGCGTTTATTCGCTCAAAGATCAGCTCGACTGGGGAAGTATCTCCACCTTACAGAATACCGCGGCCAAATAACTTTATGTTGTGTAAAGTTGTGTTCCGCTCGCCAGAGCTCATAGGGGAGGGGGAAAGGTCGGTAACGCGTGACGCGTTGCAAGCGTCCATATGGCTACGGTAATCGCTTACCATCAGGCGGGCCGTATGCTTGTTTACCGACTTAGTCGTATAAGAAAAAAAAATATTATGAGTCGTTGCATGGATCACAGTATAGTCCCACAAGCTTATCTGGCCCGGTGAGAGAGTCGCTGTTATCGCATTTGGTGGAGCAAACAACCAATGAGTGGTCTTTATATTCTCTTTGATCCATGGCTATTGACATTTTGACACGACGTCATTAGTTACTCTTTTGACCACCGGGTCACATAAGTTTGTAGGACTATATCGTATTTTTATGACTTTTAATTATATTAGCGTGGTTTGAAAAAAAATACGTTACGGTTTAGCAACTATTAAATTTAACCGGCATATAAACCAAATGTCACATAGAAATGTCACAGAAGTATATGGATGTTTATTATTGTAAATTCTTATTTATATTATATTCTATAACCCAACATAAACCTTATGTGTAAACATAATAGCTAATATGTCTACTAAAATAATGAAATACCTACAGTAATTGAATACTTTAAAGTAACAGTACAATAGAATCGTACATTCGTAAAACACATGCACGAATGCCGACGGTTTCATTTCACATCAAATAACCAACTCGTATACGTAGATGGTAAACATATTATAGATAACATCAAAGCAGTTTAATAAAGCGAGGGTCTTACTACGGCAAAGTTTCGCGGAACTCCGCTAAACTAGGATAGAGTGGGCTGTGGTTGCGATCAAGGGTGCATCCGTAACGAGAACATTAAGTATCAATAGAATGCTCATTATAATTTATTAATGAACTGCCTCGGTTAGTGAAAAGATCAATACGCGATTTATTATGATAGACTAAGGGTAGCTGCATACTTTAGAGTTTTGTCATACGGGGTTTTAGAAAACATGGGTGTTGGTTGGAATTATTTTAAAAAACAATGGAAAATCAAGAAATGGACTATCCAATATTAAAAAGAAAATGAATCATGATGGATCATCCAATTTATTTATAAATATTGTGCTTTGTGCGGTAAATTTCTAAATGGACTACAAAAATAATCATTTTGGTGTCATCAAATATCAATTTATTCCATTGGTTTATTTGCGTTGATGACTCAATTTTTGTTTTCTAAAGGTTAAATATTATTGTAAAAGTGTCTGGTACCGGACTGTATAATAAAATAATAGGCAGGCACTGGTACTCAATTCTCCTTTATTAATGATACAAACAGAGACTGACAAAACTGCGTACATACGGCCCCACGGTTAGAAACAAACTAAGAGAGTGGTGTTGCTAGTTGACGTCTGTCAAGATGACGTAATTTTTTTTTATACATTCCAACTTAGTGTTGGGCACAATTCCCAACTATTATCCTTATTAATTACATACTTGATTTATGCTATAAAATAGAAGCCATTTCTAACTCTATTGCTTATCCAGTTGCCACAATTATAATAGATATAGTTAATTACCGTCCTTTGTAGAAAAAATATATTTGTAGGATTGAGTAAGAAAACGAAAAAAAAAACACGTAACAACAATCTCACTATGCTTTTTTGCAAACAATTTGCCCCCATATTTTCATTTCGCATGGAATAATGAGCTTGATAGTTAATTAAACGTAATGGTTCGCCCATAGAACAACCCGGTTCACCCTCGCTCGCATTTCGGGTTCACCTATCAACTTTATAAATAACGAGGCAACATGAGTCGACAAATACCCGTGTCAAAATAAATCTAATTGACTGACTCATCAACTTTAATCATCAAAGATATGCTCAACTGAGATGAGAGTAGAAAGACAGAACTTTGTGGCATCAGAAACAAAAAGAGGGTAGGAAAATAACCTCTACATTCTTCCATATCTAATTTATACCCAAGTCGATCTACATAGTTGTAACCGTATTTTTTGATAAAACATTTGAGCTGAAATCAAAAAATAAATATCAAAAAGTATTTAATAAATTTAGGCCCTGATATGGCACTGAACGTTAACAAAATGACCTACACCGGTTTCAAATACAACTTGAACCGAGAAGACTCCGGCATTTATTTATACTTTAACTATAATGTAGTATTTTTAAAAGTAACTTCTCCATTGTTAAGCAATTATGACAATAGTACTAGCAATATGAGCATCATTATCTAGCACTGTCTTACGAACTATAAAATTACATGGCTGATTAAGTCATTATAACCGATATACGTAATGACTGTAGGATTGATGTATGATTGAAGGAAAATAATACATGGTTTTTATAAATGTCAATGATATAATAACTGAATTATATCTTGCTACAAAGAAATAAAAGTTTGTAATGCGAAAATTTGCATGTGCACTTTATGTTTGTTATCTACAAGATGAAAACTTGGTAAATTATTTTAATTTACTTTTAATTCCCTAAAAATATAAGGTACTATCTAAGAAGCGAGTGAAACTGTATTTAAATATCATGATCCGGAAAATATTTGTAGGTACGCTACAACGTAGCTTTCGTAGCATTGCTACGAGAGGGTTACGATATTCCTAGTTAACAAGGCCATATTGAGTAGTACTTGTTTCAATAATATTTTTATTTCGAATTATTGTCAATAATTTGATAATAAGGTTATGTAAAGATTAGAGGAAAATTTTGCATTCTTATTGACTGTATTGACATTATACCTCGTACTTAACGAATTAATTGGACTTTGGATATTGGCGAACTTAAAAGAAAATATTAATTGGATAAAAATTGGCAAAAAAACATTTTTTTAATCGATTTACTTTTTATGTAGATATTTAAAGTTACATAAATCGATTCAGTAGGCGATTCTGAACAAACAGTTCAACGATTTAGCATCCAAATCTGTTACACGTTGTATAATAATGTCAATCAAATAGCTAAATTTATTTCTCAATAGCTTCAAAATTAAAATGTACGAATCAAATAGTCTATTAACTTTATTTAGTAGGACAATAAAAGGCAATCCGATCAAAGATAAAGTTATGCCATTGGGGTTTCGGATGCGAAGTAATAGAAAATCATAAACTACATGCACTGCTTGTAGCCCTGGGCACGTTTCGTGAGGACGGGATGAAAACCAGATTTCTTCACTATTTGCCCACAAAGATAAATTTACAAGCGATCGTTCAAGTTTGCAATTATGTAAATATTTTTGTTACAAACCGACTTTCGAAAACGGAGGGGATTCTAAATTTGACGCCTGGTTTTTTGAACCTTTTATTTTCTTCAAAATTCATCCCATGGTTCCAGCGTTTTTCTCAAAGACCTGTATTTTCAGGCCTTAAAAATACTGCCGGTATATTACAGAACCCTTTTACTGCCGTTTTGACCTTTCCCTACTTTCTAATGTGCTATTTCTTCAGTTAGACCCTAATAATATTTATGTCAAACCTCTAAAAAGAACAAAGATTTATATATATATTTTTTTACAACTTAGTCGGTAATCAGGCCTACGACCCACCTGATGGTAAGCCGTTACCATAGCCATATGGACGCATGCAACACAAGAAGCATCGCTCAAGCGTTACCGACCTTCCCCCCCACCCCTTTGAGCTCTGCCGACCTTACTCACGTGCAGGAACACAACTTTACACAATATAAAGTTATTTGGCTGCGGTATTCTGTAAGGTGGAGGTACTTCCCCAGTCGAGCTGCTCTTTGAGCGAATAAACGCTATCCTTACCTTTCATATAAATCCTCACATCGTTTGTACATGAAAGGGTTTTAACTATTTTTCAAATTAAATAAATGAAAACTGAAAACAACAAAACATAATGAGCAACTCTTATTAACTTATTACGTAGTTAGTACCTTAACATTTTAATGAAATGCACTTTAATACTTTTTTTATACTACGAAGTCGGTAAACAAGCATACGGCCCGCCTGATGATAAGCGGTTACCGTAGCCAAATGGACGCTTGCAACACACGAGGCATCACTCACTTTCTTTCTGACGGTGATTTAGGCTGTAACATCAAAACTTTGTTGTTGTGAGATATTCTCTGTCTCTTTTCCAACTTTGTTTATCCAACCAATGTTCCAACTTGTATTTCAATTCATTCCAAGATAAAACATGTCTGTGAAACACAGCAATCCTATAATGGATTTGAGGTATGAAGGAAAACATATTACCTAAATAAACCATAGCACGGTGGTGGAAAAGTTTGAAGTATAAGCCTGGCAACCGATTTTCAATCTTGAGAGTACTAATATATTACACATAAGCCGGAGCTACTAGTGTGCCCCGACAGGTGCATTTAAGAATCAATTTCCTTCTTCGCGTTGTGTTTGCTGCACCTTCCTCGTCATCACTTAGTATCATCGTGAGAAATAAATATCCTGAGACATTCTTTACACACGGCTTCGGCTCAAACTAAGCAGAGCATCCCCAAAAAAAAAAAGCAAAGAAAATCAGCCAAATGGCCAGTCAAAATAAATAAAATAATAGAAACATTGTGGTCAAACACAAGGTCATAACAATAAACAAAACATCATATTTTTGCGTCACATAAGTTATGACCTAAAGTGTAGGTGTACCTTATTGCATATTCACTATACTCAAGTTAAGTTTCATGTCAAAACACCACAAAGATAAAAACTTAAATACTATGCTACTTTGTCCTTGAAAAAAGGGCACAGTACCTATTTGATTGCAAATTGTGTTGAGGTTACTCTAACATGCAAATAAAAAACCTTCATTTCAAAAGAAATGGCCACGTTAATAAACAAGACAACCGTGTTTTTTGGACGTTTTTAGGGTTCCTAACCAAAAGGTAAAAAGGAGCCCTTAAGGTGCCACTCCATCCATCCGTCCGTCTGTCACAGCGGTATATTTTAGCAACCAGTAATGCAATTTTAAAAAGGAATAGTTTTATTGCAAATTATATTTTTTTATTTTATTTTCAAATGGGTAACCGAAATTTCAATTTAGGGATATATGTTCTTAGTTCTGTAGGGATTATTACAGTTAATATAAATTGATGTAAATATTATAGGAAAAACAGAACAAAAAGTTTCCAGCTAGCGCAGTTTTTCGAAATTATCAAAATTCGTCTGAAAACTAACATACTTATGCGGTCCGATTTTTTACAACAGTTATGGCCTAGAGGGCCCAGACCAAAAAATATACGTCCAAGGAAGGTCGGCCTTGGTGAGCAAGTCAGACTTAGACTCGCACTTGGCCGGGTTTGATTATTATTGTTATTGATTGATTCAGTTACTAAAAGGTACAAGAGGTACAAGTTATAAAATAATTGCAGAATTCAGGCTCATTTGCTCGCATCATCATGGCTACAAAGGCAAAGATCGTTTAGTTTTAGTTATAGCATTAACAGGGTAGCTCATATAAAAACATAGCTCAGATGAACACAACAACATTTGTAGTTAAACTTCACTCGTAAATGAAATTGTTTGTTGTTAACAAGCCCGTTACCACATCAGCGTGAAATGTTGTACTTTGCTTTTACAATAATATTGTAGTGCAATTAAAATTTATTGTAACGGTATACTATAATAATCAACTAAAACTAGTTGCACCACCGCATCTCTAGCGCTGCTTTCACCTCTTTAGCCTTGTTGTCACTATGATTATGTCCACAGAACAATAAAAACAAGATTATGTCGCACATGCCTTTTTTCCGGTACCTAATGTTATTTTTGCGATTGGCATATAATTATTTTGTCTGGGATCTTTGATGTAAGAAAATGTAGGGAGACCAGGTATGAAAGTAACACGGGATGAATGTATCAAATGAGTTTCTGTACGAATTATGTTTGTTGCACTGATGACTGTCTCACTCATATGTGTCTTTTTAAACCCCCCTTACCTCAGTTGCGCTCACAGGCACTGTTCCATCAGGTTCTGGACGTAGCGAGTCGGTGCCGCAAAAATACATCCAAAGTAAGTTTTGACCGTTTTTAGGGTTCCGTAGCCAAATGGCAAAAAACGCAACCCTTATAGATTCGCCATGTCTGTCTGTATGTCTCTGTCTGTCTGTCTGTCCGTCCGTATGTCACAGCCACTTTTTTCGGAAACTATAAGAACTATAATGTTGATATTTGTTAAGTAGATGTATTCTGTGAACCGCATTAAGATTTTCACACAAAAATAGAAAAAAAAAACAATAAATTTTGGAGGTTCCCCATAATAGAACTGAAACTCATTTTTTTTTTAAATAATACCCATACGTGTCGGGTGTCTATGAATAGGTCTTCAAAAATAATATTGAGGTTTCTTTTTTTATTTGATATTGGTTAAGACTCCACCTATTGCGCCGCAGGTCGTGGGATCGATTCCCACACAGGACATGCATTTGTGTGCATGAACATGTCTGTATGTCCTGAGTCTGGGTGTAATTATGTATATTAAGTATGTATTTACAAACAAATAAGTAGTATATGTATTATATCAGTTATCTGGTTTCGATAGTACAAGCTTTGCTTAGTTTGGGTTCAGATGACCGTAGTATGAGAGGAATGTCCCAGGATATTTATGTATCAGTTGCATTTAAGCTGGTGTTAAAAGATAGCTGAAAGACCAATCTATAATGTGCACTGATTAGAATTTTGATATTCACTAAGATCTGCGAGATATTACGGGAAAATTGAAAATTGTTACGTTCATCCCTGGTCTCCCTAGTCATTAGTTCTAGTAGAGTAATACATAAAAAACCATTTGCATTTAGATATAACTTGTCTCAAAATTAAGTTAATAAGGTTATTGAAAACTGTCCTCTAAAATATTACTACATTCACGTAGCGCCGCAAATTTAATTCTATTTAATGGAGTTTGTGTAATATTAAAAACATAAAATACAATTATCTATATAACAGTGTTTAGTAAATACCTCTTTTAGGAATGTGGCAATTTAGAGAAAGATATTTCAAAGTGGTCAAAGGCAATTTAAACTTAATCAAAGTCTAATTAAAAGTTTAGGGTGAGACCAAACGTCTAATTGTTGTTTTAAAAAACAACAGGGGGATAATTAATGGGTCGTAGTGTATGTGGAAAATAGAAAAATGCGGTTGCGGCTCAGTCTCTTTGTTCAGCTGATTGAATGGGAAACCTGTGAGTTAGGAAAAAACAGTCATGCTTAAACAGGCGGAACAATGTGCGCTGGTCAGTCCATAACGCGAATTAATAAATTATTCTCCATGGGTTGTAAGACATCGAATTCCGAATTTCGAAGAATTCCTTTATCTATGCAATGTGGGCAGAAAAGAACGTCTTCTTTTTTTCGAATTGTTCTAATTTTGTAAACTGGGCCAGTTTATTTCTACAAAATACTATTTACTGAACTGTTTTTGTGTTTTATTGTGCTAATATATACTCCAAAGCTAAATAGGAAATCTAAAAAAAAAAAATATATCTGGCTTGTATAATATATAGTTACTGCAGTAAAACAAACCGAAAAAGAATACGTCTAACATATCCCGTCCCGTCGTAGTAACCCATTTTAACTCACAAAATTATTTTTGTTCTTCGATTGGCCGCATATATGAATCCAATTATACCCTCCATAGGGCAAGACCCGTCGCATCCGTATCCTATTGTCGCTAATTTCGAACATGAACGGACAGAGCAAGTGAGATGGAAAACATTCTCGAGTGTTTCATCGATTTTCTCGCTCTCTGCGACGCTCTTGCATCGGGAAATTAAAATTGACGTCTTAATGCGGTCGAGAGTCGACGAGACTATTGTGCCACGAATAATTCAGTGTCAGCGGGTATTTTGGGCCCCGTTTGATTGCATTATGCAGTTAAAGTTGAGGCACGTTAAATTAATGATTAAATTACAAAGAATTTGTAAGGTATAGTCACGGTAAATGTAAATGCCATATAGCCGTGAAGTATAGCGCTGGCCGTTTAATTTTATTTTTAATTGGAACGAACTTTTAATTAAAAAAAATTCTTTATTGCATTTGTCTTTTGTTTTTTTTCTTTGCTCACTTCATTCTTGAGCCTAGTCTGCTATAAAATTTTCCCGTGCCTTTGAATATAACTTTATTTTAATTCATTACAAATATGCCAAACAACACCTACACACAAATAGACAGACATACGATAACACTACATATTAATATCAGTGTAAGTGCAATTTAAAACGTCTCAGCATCGTGGGTAAGTGTTAGCTATAAGTCCTAATTTTTTCTTCCAATCCCGCGAGATTAGCGCAATTCAAAGGCTACAGGGTGAAACCTTTGAAACCTATGCCCGGCGTGATTAAGGTACTCAACTATTTACAAATAAATGCTAACTTTATTTTTGATTCTTTACTACGCCTTTCGACTCTTATTAAACTTATAATCTTCGGGGCAAATGAAATTGGATTATAATAATTGTGTTGGCTAATACCGAAAAAGGGGTCATTATTTTCCAGAAATTCATTCCTTTTGTGTATATACATACTCATTCGTGTTAAGCCCCGGGTAAAAGGGTCACGAATAAATTTTTACCAAGGGTATTTCGTTTTAAATCCTTATAGGTACCCACTTATATAATACTTCTACAAAATTATAGGCGACCTTTGCGTGAATATCACGTTAAATATCTCTTTTTATTACACATTAATTAGATCTGGTTGGAATTTTGTTACTAAAATAAACATATACAAAAAGTGATATTTCTGGAAAATGTTAAATAATTTGTTAATGCAAAAATATTAACATTTATATTAAAGTGTTCTAATATTATATTAACATCATCATTACATTGAATAAAAAGTTGTAACCTACTGGAAAGCATACAACTGTAAACTAATTCTGTTATTTCATAAATTGTGTTGAATATCCATCCATGTATATATGCGAATGTTTATTTGTATTTATTCTATCCATCTTTAACAACAATGTTCATTAAAGATTTGATTAACTTTTCATAATTAACATGAAATTTGCAAGTCACGGACCCCGTAGACTCGGGCCTTATAATGGTCAACCTATCAGTAGGTTTAACTGAAATAACTCCACAAACTCACGATACCAAAATACAATACATATGGAGTACGAAATTGTGTGTAATAAAACGCATTCCATACGATATCATTCATACAAATAGGTGTCATTCTGTTGGCAATATCGGAGATGTGCAGCCAATATTAGAAAATAATTTCTTGATACGTTCTATGAAATTGCAGCAGCATGAATATAATTTAGATGAGGGAGACAAATCAAAGAATACTAACTATTACAATGTATAGAAGGGACACACTTGCCCCGTCAATTTATCGTGGCCCACAGTCCAGATCTTAATAGCGTGACAGTACTCCTGGTAGTATTACCCCGTCTTTCAAGCACTCGCTGCGCGTATGTGTCCGTCAAACTGTCTATTCTATCTAATGATTGATTTCCTCACAATTTTATTTATATTATCCTCAAGATGAATAACAGAATATAAAGTGTCCTGACATCGTTGAATAATCGTCGTTATTTTGAAGACTCACTTGAAATCTACTTCACAAATTAAGTGAGGTACGTCTCTTCAGAAATGTGTCACGTTGCAACAATTTATCAACTATCTCCTGATCAACCAACGCGTTTTAAGAAATATGACAAAAAAGAGTCAAAGTAGGAAAATTCAGTTGAAGAACAACTGAATTTTCCTGGTAAACCATTTATCCATAACCATTTTTGACTTACGACAACTAACCTTAATGCCAACTGGGATGTATGCCCAGCCAATATTTCCAAGTCTGCCAAGTAAAACCATTTCTATCAATCTATTGACATAGAAATATCGGAAAAATGGTTTTGATAAATAACAACGTAATTCTCATACCTGTGGCCTTAATATCAAATACCTTACGCTAATAAACGGACAAATACTCTAATAAAAAAAGTTTATACATGTTTTGACACCACGTTGCTATATAATAAATTATATTATTACTTTAGTTTGTGTTTCATGAATGTTTTATTCCGTGCTGTCGAGATTAGGTATTCAGATGCTAAAGTTGTTTGAAGGACGAAAAAAGATGTCAACAACGTTATCCGCAGAAAGGGTGAATCAGAAATGAGCCTAGAAATCCCACTGGAATTTGTGTCTCTAAACATTTTCCAACAAAAAAAGACTGAAATTAAGCTTCATCGTATTTTCAGACGTTAATCTTCAAATATTGTCTTTAACTTTCCAACTTAAGAGTGCGTCTAAAGCAAAATAACATATAAATCTTAGAATTGAAATGTAACCAAGTAAATTATATTTAAATGAAAGAATATTTTTATATGGGTATTTTCATTATATACACAAGGGTTCACTCTCAACAAAAACACGATGGAATGAAAATTCCTTTAAAGAAAAAAATCACAAAGCTACCTCTAGTATTAATTAATGATCGTTTTTATTCGTTCATGGTGTACCCAATTAAAACAAAAATCCGATAAATAATACCACTAACTTTATGACCTAGGGCTGCTACTAACGATTAATTAAAATATTCTATACTTTACGTTTTATTTAGATTAGAAGCGCTTAGTTAATTTTTGTTCCGCGAAACACGCTATCGCCGTCTCATGTTACGCGAATATTAGACATAAGTTTGTTTCATGTGCCAGTCGCTATCTTTGCTGGCTTTATACCAGATTCGACCTCATAACAGAAATAAACTTAAAAAAAAACAATGGAACGCACGGTTGTTGGTGTTATTTTTTTGTGACATAAAAATTTACTACAATGTAATGAACATTAAAGGCCCTTTTTTGACTGCGTTAGTCATTTCCTCAAAGTTGGGGTCGAAATTGCCTCCCATTATGGCTTGGAAATTATTTTAAGTGTCTGTACATTTCTGCAGTGATAATCTGATTCACGGGAATGAACTAATTCCGATTGTGGATCTGTGTCCATTGAACGCGGTTTGTGTGGAAACTGAACCATAACCGGCTAAGCTTTGAAATAACTAAGCGGTTTGCAAATCTCTGATTAAATATTCGCTCTATTCAAAAGGGCCTATTTTTAACAGTGTTGATTAAAAAACTGTAAAATATCATTATTTAGGTATCAGTCCCTTTTGTTCTAAAATTTAATTCCATTTACTATTAATTTGTGATAATAAGTGAGGGTTACATTTCATGCCATAAATAGCTTGAAACAAAAGGGATAATGTGACGTACGAGTATATTGGGCTTTCCCAAGGTAAATTTATATAATACAAGTGACCCGCCCCAGCTTCGCACGGGTGTGTCATAATGTGGTGTCGAGCGATATGCGCGCCCGCGCCCGTCTCAGCCCGCCCGCTCACGGTATCGCGAAAACTTCCGAATTTTAAATCTGTGATATCTTTTAAAGTATAAATGATAATGATTATCTGTAAAGAGCAAACTTTATCTACAATAAATGCCCGTTTTGTAACTAACTTATTTAATTAGATAAGGATTAAATATATATGGGTCAAAATTACTTCGAAAGTATTATAACCCACAAAAAAAATATCTTAATCGCATAAATATGGTTACTGTGGATTATCCATAAAATATAAACATATACCATCGTGGACTTTTTTGTAGATATTTTTAAGATACATAATTCCGTAGTACATCATTTTGATATATCTATCAGCGTTAGCAAAGAAAGCGCAAACAATTTTATGGATTTACGAAACATTGAATTGAAAAAATGTTGTATTTAAAAAAATATTTAATAATCTAGACATTAGACATTAAAAAAAACTACGTAGGTATCAATCATAGTGATCATGAATACACTGAAAAAAATATTTATTTAACAGTAACACAAAATTTTTCTACCAATAACCTAAACAGAGTGACTTGCGAACTAAAAATTACCAGTAACAAAACTAGTTTTGGTTCATTACTAAATTGTTTGATTAAATCTAAGAGATATAAGATTAAATGTAACTAATGTTAGTTTGCAGACAACAAAACTTTAACATACATAACTAGTTTTGTAGAACCTTTTTTTCAGTGTATAATACAAATTTTGTATGAAAATATAAATATTTCTAAACCTAATTAATTTTTAATTCAATCCGTCCATGTAAAGTTTAGATGTATTCATGAGAAACTGGTAAAAGCTGGCCAACTGCAGAAATATCCTACCATTAAGATGATTATTCCAATCCAGAGAGAGGCTGCAATGCGCTTTGCTTTGCTAGCCGTTGCTCATTAAAGTTTACGAAGTTTAATATGGGCTGGATGTAGATAAATAAAAGGGATTGTTTATTTGGACAGCTTTATATTTTATACTATAGGTTATGATGTTTTAAAAATAATAACAATAAAATTAAAATTTAAAGTTTCTTTATTAGTTTGGACCTAGAGGTTATCACTGGAGCTATTAACATGATTCTTAAAACTCTTTCACTAACCCACGGCCTCTTTTTAACCCGGGAACGCGAGTGAAACCGCGAGAGACAGCTATTATTTCATAATAAGCCTCGTGAAAGCACCTCTAGTATTCTACGTAACGCAAAAACAAGTGTATTGGCAAAGGTCCATGTTACACTTTTACTAATTTATAGATGTTTGTTATACAAATAAAGATTTTGAACGTAGCCGGACTGATTTAAATTATGATACAGATACTTAAAATCATAAGTTAAGAATCAGTAAGTAGGTACAAGTACCTACGTAACTTCATTCCCGATTAAGAATACGAAAGCAAGGCAAAAACACCTTTACAGCAGAATTTAACTCGAAGACCTTAGCATGAATTCTAAAATATACGGTGTAAATCTACACTAATGTATATTTTTCATCATAGAAAATAAACACGCTCTACCACACGAAAATATAAAATGCATCAACGCAAGATGAGAACTCGACGTGAGTACCCAGATGACGCAAAAATTTAAATCATGTACTGCGTTTGCATAGAATTTTCACGTGAGCACTGATGTATTCACATAAACCTGCTATCCGAGACGTTGTAAGAATTTTATAGAACAACGGCTACGTCTTGCAAGTTTCACGCTTTTATTCACTTAGAATCTCTAACTGCTCTTTTTGATATTCAAAAGTTGATTTTAAATGAAGAAGAATATTTTAAAGATAACAGTAATTTAATTGTATACTCTTTTTACAGTTAAGTTTTGTAAGAGTTGATTTACTGTTCAAGGTTATGGAAATCAAAATTAATGTAGTAAAAAATAGGAATGTAGTCAAAGAAAGCCGAAATCTAAAAACATTTATGCTGTAACTTATGAATGTGAAAGAGGCAACAGTAGTGTCCCAGGAGCGTAGCAAATGGAAATATATGGCCTTTACCCAATACAACAGGAAAATGGCGTCACTACTTACATGTTGTTATATGTGTATATTCTACCTGTTTAACTGATTTAATTTCCCTAAATATATGATAAGAATATACCTTTTATTCTTGCATTGCTGTATATTTTACTTATGGTTGTATATAATCAATAATTTTCTTCAACTTTTAACGATTTAATAGTTATTATTTTTCCTATAATATAACAAAGATCACTCACTCTACCGCTACCTTGCGCAGGCTGAACAGCAGTTTTAGATCTACCCAATGCTATTCAGACTTACCAACTGCTGCTTAAGACCAGTTACCAGTTACAAGAATAGACAATATGTGACCATACTATATAATTAGTTATTGTATCCTCTCCCTCGACATACATAGGTAAAAATTTTGTAAAATATACCTAATTTATAAGTATAAAATAGGTATATTTTACAAATTTTTCATGTTAGACCAAATCCTAAAATTCGCAATAACATAAACGCAATTTACGAGTATAATATAAACTTGAATTAGAATTTTTCATAATATATTTTGTAATTTGCCATTTCCTTACAGTAATATGTTAATTAGATACTAATGTCATGTTCGTAGTCGTAGAATACGGAAATCTTCCCGCATGTTTCCTACATAGCGCGAATGAAGCGTGGGCGTGTTAAAAACAAGTTATTATGTAAAATATACGATTGGGAAGGTATATAACATGCTATCCTTAGGAAATATATCAGTTATGACGTCTGGAGTGGATAAAAGCAATGTTTATAAAGTAGTATTAATAAGTGGCATAAATATAACCTAGTATATTTTCAGCGTGAAGAAGGTACTATATATTATATGGAAAAGTCTAGTCTATTAATAGGCGCAGTACTAACGTTCATATCGACATTGTAATTATTTTTATTAACTAAGTGGTATATTATAAATCTTTCATAATAAAGTTAAAGGTATGCAAAAAAGTTTCACTGTATACTGTATACTTCAGCTCTTGAATTTTATTTTTGGTATCTGTTCTCGTTTTCATAATTTTAGGCCATACATCCTCTTTGCTGTTGGTATCATGATACGAGTATATGCCTTGAAACGATTGTAAAACGTATATATTTTTAAAATTAAGGTGACCACAATTACTGCAAAGCTCTTATTGCTATTAAATTTACAGTTTTGACTGTAACTAAAACAAAAACCTTTATTATTTTTTATAATTAATCACATCTGCGCTTAGGACCAAGAACTCTTCGAGTTATCAAAGAAATAGAGCCATATTAACTCAAAAAGTTTTACATCACAGTACCTTTTTGGGAAGTTTGATCGGAGAAATCTATATTGGTTTCCGACTTCAGATTGTAGAAGGAAGAAATTTCCTGAAAATTCATTTCACACTGCGCTCAAGATTATGATATAATCTTGACTGATGGCTTTTTCTTAAAAAGTTGGAATTAACCTAAAAACTATGGAACGTTATAAAAGTTATCAGGGTCGAGAAAATTCAACATATTTTTAAAGCGGAAGCATGTTTTGAGAACTCATTATTTATCAGCTGAAAATGTTGATTTTTTCCAAATAGAATATGAAAAAAACCGGGCAAATTCATATTTTAAAATAAACGAATGCTCATTCCTATATAAATAAGTTATCAGACAAAGCACAGGAATTATAAATATATTTATTCTTGCCAAAAAATCATTCTGGATTGGGAATTGAGTAAGTATTTATCAACCTTAAATTTTTCCTTTTATTCGCCATCATCAGCCTATAATGTCCCATTACAGAGCACACTGTTCACAAATCAGGGTGAAAGGGAATGGGCTCCACTACGCGTGCCCACTGTGGATCGGTGGACGTAGGCTAGTGGTCAACCTACTGTTGGAGTTTTCAAGCCGCCTAGAAGGCCTCCAACTAGATTAACGACTATCACAATGAAGTCGTTTTCCTTTTATTATTAAATATTATTCATAATAAATAAATATGATTCCTAAAAAAACTATTTACAATAGGGCACGAATGGTGCGTGTTTTATTTTACTATTCCATCGATAAATTGAACCGTGTATGTGACCCTACAGCCAGGACTCAGAATCAGTTGCGCTTTAATAAATGGTGGGTCATAAAAATAAATAAAACTTTGGGATACGGTCCGGGCTTTATCTGACTACTAACGTAGGTAGCAAAGGGAAACGTGAGGTCAATTCGGTTATAACCTTTTTTCAGTTTCACTTTCGATAATCTATCTAGCGTGAAATAGGAATTGTGTGGAATTGGGGTATTAAGTGGCTCGTTTTCGGCCTAAGTCTAGGTTAAACTGGGTTTGTCGGTGCGATTCATTTAGGTAACTACTTCATAATGTTTTTATAATTCCAGGGAATGCTTTTTCTTTGCTTTCTTATTTAATTAATTAAGACTTTTTAGAGTTCCGTACTCGAAGTGTACCAAACGGGATATCGAATACGTCCGTCCGTCCGTCCATCTGTCCATCTGTTAGTGGGACTTCTGATAAACGGTAATATGTAGGTAGATAGCTGAAATGTACAAGGAATATGTATTTCTATTGCCGCTATAACAACAGAATAAAAATAAAATGAAATTATTAATTAAAAGCTTTTTTTGTATAGCTTTTATTTAGTTAATATTGTGAGGGTTCCCCTCCGTGTGCGAGACCAACTTGCACTTGCCCGGTTTTTCACTTTGACGGGCCATTTCGAATGGGTGGTAAGATACCCTCTATGAGATATGTCTATCATTATCATTGGTTAAGACTCTGGTTAAGATTCCACCAATCGCGCCGCAGGTCGTAGATTCGATTCCCACACAGGACATGCATTTGTGTGCATGAACATGTCTGTATGTCCTGAGTCTGCGTGTAATCATGTATATTAAGTATGTATTTACAAACAAAAAAATTGTATATGTATTATATCAGTTATCTGGTTTCCATAGTACAAGCTCTGCTTAGTTTGGGATCAGATAACCGTGTGTGAGGAATGTTCCAGGATATTTATTTATTAGTGACATAAACATATAACCTACCATTTATTTCAGAACGGCCACAATCTAATATATACCGTGGTCTGTAATGACTGCATTGCTGGCAGCGCTGATGATGGCCGAAAGCGAAGCTCCAGGCGGCGCAAACAACATTGTAGCGCTTGATGGACAAGCTGGAATAAAGCTTTATAGCGCGGACAGCACCAGTCCAAGAGGTCTCAACTTATAGTGCAACTAACTTCAGCGACACAAAAATCTACTTAAGTGTCAATTTATAATACAGAATTGGTTTCCTGAACAAATTCTGGCGACGAATAAACAGCACCAAGATTTGCGAGTGTAAATTTGAATATTCAAAGCCCGGCCCCAAACCATTTACAAGAAGAACGAATTTGAATTCGGCAGTCAAGTTTTGTAGGAATACCTCCAATTAATTTGAACGGTATAGCTTCTAATTTTCTCACCGAGTTACAGAAATGGCTTTTTGTCGTAACTTTATTGTAACAAAATTTATAAAGACATTTATAATTTAAAAATATAATTATATAGTATATTTCACGGTAGTCCGTAGATGAAGATGATGATAATATACTATTTTAAAACGATTTACCTTTACGTAATGTTAATCGAATATTAGGTTTGCTTTTAAAGGGCACTAATACATAAAAAGACTTACTTCGATTGTTCAGATACGAATCCTAAAAATTTTCGGACCCGTCTCCCGTAATCATGATTCTATGGAGAGGTTGTCATCCAAGGTCGAGTTGAAGGCAAACGTTCACGTGGTTGGTCTCCAACTAGGCTTGACCTCATATTATCTGCCACGCAATGTACGATAACTGCAAATGCAGCGATCATGCGCGAAAGAGACAATCCATGACCTGACCACGACCACTCTGCCAAAAGTGCACGAATAAGAAGTCTATTTGTATGCAAGTCACAGTTGTCTGATTTCTTGTATAAAATATATATTTTAGCAACATTTTGAAGTTCCCCTATTTATTTTACTGTCATCACGGAAACAGCTACGAAAAAAGAAGAGTCGTTCAACAGTAACTGACAATAATCAAACACTTTTATGTCCAAAATTTATTTATGGCATTGATAAAATATCGTTTTCTATGATTAATGTTAGGCTGAAACTTTTCTTTTTAGGCGCAATTGAGTTTTCTAGTTCCAAAAAAAATGTGTTAGAAATGCTCCTTTTATGATTTTTATATTTTGCTGGTGGAAAATTATATACACGGTGACTTTTTAATCGTTTTAACGCTAGAATAGACGTTGTTCAGACCATAGCCTACTTACATTCTATAACATCAAATGAAAAAAAATACGTCATTGGTTTCTGAAAAAATACAAATTAAAATTAAATAATTGGACTGTTTTACAAAAAACTTAAACCGACTTCAAAGTACACTAAAAAGTAATCAAATCCTGATCTGATGACAATGGGACCAAACGGCAAGTGTACCCTTCCAGACAAAAAAAGAATTTTCCAAATCGGTTGATAAATGACGGAGTTATGAGGTAACAAACATAAAAAAATAAAATATACAGCCGAATTGAGAACCTCCTCCTTTTTTTAAAGTAGGTCAAAAAGTCGGGATTATCGTTACTCCTTACAACTCAGACAACGCGCTTGCACTTCAAAGTAGTTGTGGCACGGCGGCATCGCGGCACGCCAGTTTTGTAGCAGGTTTGGGAATCCGCGGCTGCCTGTCTTTTTGTTTTTTTTTCTGTTTTGTGGTTTTTTCAAAAACCAATGACGTTTTTAATTTTATTTGATGTTATAGAATGAGTAGACCATGGTCTGAACAACGTTTGTTCCAGCATTAAAACGATTAAAAAGTCACCGTGTATATACGCATTTTCATATAATATATTATTTAGAAATTTTATTCAAAACGAGCATACTTCTTATTTTAATGCCAGTTTGTTTGTTTTCTTATATCGTTATTATGCGTATAGTTATAATAATCCAGAAACGTAAAAAAACGAAGATAGCAGCGTATAAATGACTTAAACAATAAATCTAAAATGACTTACTTTAACCCAAAAAACAAACATGAAGAAAATAAAAAAGCTTATCTGAACGTTCCCCATAATTAAGTGTATCCGAAACTTATGTACGACAAACACATTCACTAAGCAAAGGAAACCGTTAATTCCGATAACGGAACCACTGGCAAAATAGTAATCGGCATAAAGACAAAAACAACATAATAAACTCATACCAGAGACATATTTGGAGAAATGTACGTTGTTTATCCTGAATAAGATTGGTAGGAAAATGACGGGTCGGGATAAGCATCAAAAGAAGATTTTTTCCAACTCTTACATGACTCTGGACCCTACTTTATAGTACCTTGTTGAAGGGTTGAAATTGTATACATGAACCATGACCTTTTTTTGACAAGGTTATTCGGCTGTTGTATAAATTCGGCTGCTATATAACCAAAAACATGGATAATATTTGACAGTTGTGTGCTGTTCCTAATATAACTTTTCGTGTAGTAGTTTTCAAGATTCAGATTCTTTATTAAAAAAACTTCTATTGATATTTTAGAAAAGCGATTTTGTGTACATTTTATCATTAGATAAGTAAAATAATTATAATACAAAACCCACGAAGAAATATTTCAAAAACATTCAAATTTGGATTCACCCTGCCTCATGCATACTCGTAGCTTTGTCACAGTCAACTCGGATTTCACTGCATACTGCAGTATCTTGAATGTCTTCCAACAGAATTTATGGTCCGTATCTTAATCTAGGTTTTAAATTCCATGATCTCAAACTTTTAGTTGTGTCAGTTAAAGTCACAAAATCTTTTTTTTAATATGTAGTTCGTTGATTACATTATATTCCGAGTATATAGGGTGACTGGTAATTAGTAAACGATACTTACTTAGACACATGATTATACATACTCATGATAACATACAACTTTCGAAAAGAAACTTTTTTTTTTAAATTACTTAGCACATTATCCCATAATATTTAGTTTGTACCTACCTACTAACAAGAATAAGAATAAACCATCAGCTTTTATTTAATTGTAATATTTATCCCTATTTGTTTCTTTGGGAAAGTTGTTTTATATCATGAGTATAGTCATGTGTCTAAGTATCGTTTACTAATTACCAGTCACCCTATATAGATTTTAATATTTATTATTATTTTACGATTATGCCGATTACTAAAATATACCTACGAAAACTTATACGAACGTTTTTTTTTGTATATTCGAGAACGATTAGGGTTCCGTAGTCAAACAAAGAACCCTTAAAGTTTCACCATGTCCTTCCTCTACACATATAGATAGATAAACACACACCGTTTTTATGGTTTCTCCCGACATCCCGACAAACTGTTTTTTCTTTATTCCCGTCAGATAGGTCTTACTAAATCATTCGCGATTTTATTTACTTTTATTCTAAAATCTGAAAAAATTAGAGCAAGGCCTGAAATTACTATAAAATCTATTACGAACTAATATTACGACTTATTTTTAAACTTTCACGAGTTATGATATTAACCTTTTAAATTAAAAATACCACGGAACCCTATAGTATGCATGATCCTACATGCTCTTGGAGGATTTTAATATTCTGATCATAGGCAGTCATTTTCATCTTAAATCCCAAAATCCTGCTATTGTATTATCTGATTTATTGCCATTCTGACAGCGGTATTGGTAAGTAAATTTATGTCCGGACCTTTTCCTCTTCCTATATTATCTCCTTCGGCATAAGCTTTGTCATCAATTTAAAGGTTTAGGTTTAATTTCAGCATATTTTCTAGAACCGTATTTCCTACTAGGTAGTTTATAATTTCAAGTTGTGTTAATTGGAAGAGTGCTTTCACAATTCAAGGGTGTGTATCAAATTAATTACGAATAGGTTTCTCTTTTATTTTTATGACAGTAATGAATTTAATTTAATATCCTCATACAAGAGAAGGAAATTGGACGGTACGTTAAATTCTGCCAAGATGGAAATGATATTCCGAGAAATGAACATACATTACTTTAAAGAAGTATTTTATTATCAAAAGTACCTTCAATAGGAAAGACTTTTTCTACAATTTATTTATAAAATATTATTCCTACATATTTTATAGAGACCTTACATCAGCCTTGGAACTACATTTGAATACGTCACCTGCTCTGTTTGTTATTCACTTAACAACGTCGGGTAAACAAACCGGATATACCTTTTCACGTGGTAAGTAGTGAAAATATTTTAGTTTGTGTGCACACCTTTACATTATGCAGAACCAAAAGCCCATTGGGGATGACAACGGTAATTATTTTACGAGAACATCCTCGCATGACATTTTATGTGTTTTATACACACACATATACAAATAACCGGATCCTAGTTTATAGAACTCATAAACGTAAAAAACCCTCGTTGAATGGGCAAGGTAGCTCCAAAATTGGATTTGCGTGTAGACAGTGTGACATTTAACAGTACCCGATGAAACGATAAAAGTCTGTAGTTTGAACTTCGATATCGATATTATTGGGTTTCCAACACACACATGATGTGGACAGTATTATTGTGTTGGATATATTTGTTGCTTTCATATAGATGTTTGATACGACTGATACTACATATTTTGATGTAGTACGTACTCCATGATGTTTTTCGAGTTAAAAGATTTTGGAAAACCTGTCATTATAAACTGATATCATTATCACCATCTCATAAACCCACTGCAGGGGCAGAGGGACCTTTCCTAACAATGGGGGGTATTATTAGTGTAGTCATAGTCCATAAACGCAGGCCCAGTACGGATTGGTGGACTCCACGTTCCTTTGATTTGACTTTTCAAGGATGCCAGTTTCACGTTTTCCTTTATACCAGTGGTGAAGCCACATTCAAACTCAGAAGTAAGAGGTTGTGATTCCGATACTACACTCACATGATCAAAAACGCTTTCGAACGTAAATAAACTTGTTCACCAAATGACATTTTGTTAGAACAAATTGGTGGAAAGGTTAAAACAGAGACGTATACAAAATATCGCTTCGTGCAAATTACTGTTTAAAAGCCGTAAAGAGAAGTTGGGTCAAACAATTTATGGGTTGTGTAAGTGCCACGTTTTCCCATGCAAAATGTTTTGGGCAGCTCGAAGGTACCTACAGTAATGATCGTTATTGACGTTAACTTTTATTATACTTCTCGCTTCAATCTGATTAGAATTTATAACTTATATAAACCTGTCAAAGTGCCTGGTCAACGTTTTCCGTTACCAGAGAGCTGGAAAATACTTAAGTCAGTAAATTAGATCTGCTAAATTGGGTGGCTAAGGTGGAATGGCTGCCAGTTGGCAGCAGTTCGGATCAGCTGTACTCCTATGAAAGGCTCTACTATTTTGATGACATGTTATGTGTGTTTGTGTCATATGTTTCTTCACGTAATAAGTTATTTTTAATTGTAAATATATTTTGAAAGCCTGTTTGGCCTGTAAAATATAATATAATAGAATATACTTTATTGTACGCACCACATGAAAGAACAAAACATAACATTTAATAGAGCATACATAATTGGACTGTTTTACAAAAAACTTAAACCGTCTTCAAAGTAAACTAAGAAGTAATCAAATCCTGATCTGATGACAATGGGACCAAGCGGAAGTGTACCCTTCCAGATAAAAAAAGAATTTTCTAAATCGGTAAATAAATGACGGAGTTACGATATAACAAACATAAAAAAAAAAAAAAAAACAACATACAACCGAATTGAGAACCTCCTCCTTTTTTTGAAGTCGGTTAAAAATGGCGAACACAACATAGGCGACTTTATATCGCTAAAGTGACGTTTGATATATGATCAAACGAACTTAACAAGTGAAGTTCGATCGATATTATATGAGTACGCTTCATTCGAAGATAGGAAAGTACTTTTAAATGTCCACTAAAAAGTAAGAAATAACTCTTATCTGACACTGTTTTGAAGTGAGCGAAATCGCATGACGTGTTCTGTAGAAAATATTTCGCTGACTTCAAAACAGTGTCAGATAAGAGTTATTTCTTACTTTTTAGTGTACTTTGAAGGCGGTTTTTTTTTTTGTTAAAAAGTTATTTTATTTTTGAATTTTTAGTTTCATATATACTTTAATACTTTCGCGTGTAAAGGCCTTCGTAAACAATGCATATTTAAGCGATAGCAGCAATTGCGGTAGATTTGCTGTCATTTTTTAAGAGTTCCGTTGTCTGTCTCCGAAACTCATCATCAGATCTATATGAAATTTATATGGGACCATTTCGGAATAAACCCCTTTCAAACAAAAAAGAATTTTGAAAATCCGTCTACATATGACGGAGTTATGCCCGAACATACATAAAAAAAAAAAAAATATATAAACATCCGAATTGAGAACCTCCTCCTTTTTTGAAGTCGGTTAAAAAATACTAATAACAGCAACACGAAAAATTAAAATTACAAGAATAAGTAGCATGAACAAAAAAAAGATTTCAGAGTGAATAATATGAGGCCTGTAATAATTTTATAATAATTAATGTCATACTTATTTTTGAAATGAGAGAAATAAAGGTGTTTTTATTTCCGTACATAGTAGAAATTAAATTAGAAACAAAACGTAACAGAACGGAAGATTGGATATTGTTTTTCTTTGTCCTTGTGAATTCGTGAGTGAAGACGTCGTGAATTGAATTCCTTTATCTTTTATACAGTCGCACATAATACCGTTTTATTATTGGTTTATTACAATACCTATACCTATACTAAAAATAATTTCTCAGATTAATTTTAAACCGTATTGCTCGTTGTCATAATTATAAATTTGCACGTTTTGCAAAACATTCCAGACAGCTAAGCGAATAACAGCTTTTTGCGCAAAAAATCAGCATCTTAAAGCCCATCACAGTCGTAGCTATAATATATATTAATATGCCGTGCTATAATATAAATTCCAGTACAAGTTGATGAAGTAACAGAAATATATATTATAGATGCGTGTGCGGTCACTCAAAAATTAGTATTGAAAATATATCATAATATGCCTTGCTATGATTTATATTAATATATATTATAGCTATGTCTATGTCTGTGATGGGCTTAAGGGAGATTGTGGAAACCACGGGGTGGAAAACTAGTATTTAATAATAATAATAATAATAATATAAGCTTTATTTTCCTTACACTCTATCTTAAATAACATGTTTAACTTAACCCTAAAAAATTTTTTTTTTTTTTTTAATGTTTAATATTAAAAGTATGTTTTTATGTATAATTTAAAATGTAATTTGGTTTACTATAAATCAGTGTAAGTACCGCTTTGAGCAGTAAAAGCCTCCTCCATTTGCCTCCATCTTTCCCTGTCTCTAGCAGCTCTGTTCCATGTAATGCCTGCAATTTTTGCGATGTCATCACACCATCGTTTTTGCGGTCTTCCAGGCCTTCGCTTTTTCTCTATGGGGTACCAGTTAGTCGTCGTTTTGGTCCACCTTTCGTCTGTTATTCGTTGTACATGTCCAGCCCATTTCCACTTTAGATGTAGTACTTTTTTCACAGCGTCTTTAGCTTTTGTCTTTTTCCTTATAGCGCTGTTTTTGATTTTTTCTTTCAGTTTATGGCCTGTGTAGCTTCTCTCGAGCCCTCTTTGACAAACTCTTATTTTGTTCAGTGTTTCCTTCGTAAGTGGCCATGTTTGGCATGCATATGTAAGGCATGGTATCAAGCACATTTCCATCGCTTTTGTTTTAAGTTTTATTGGCAGGTTGTTTTTGAAAATGTCTTTCATACTCCAGTACTTATTCCAAGTATTTTTGGTTCGTCTCATTATTTCTTTTTCAGTACATGCTTTGAAAGTAATCAAATGTCCTAAGTATATGTATTCCTCGACGTACTCTATATATTTGTCTTGAATTTCCATGGGTACTTTTTGGCGGTTGGTCATTATTTTGGTCTTTTCTTCGTTTACTTCCAGTCCTATTTTCTTGCTTTCTTCGCATAGTGACTTCAACATTATTTGTATTTCTTGTGGATCTTCTGAAAGTAACACGATATCATCCGCAAAGCGTAAGTGTGATAGGTATTTTCCATGTATTTTTAAACCTTTATTTTCCCACTCCACTGTCCTGAAGACTTGTTCTAGTACTGCAAGGAAAAGCTTCGGAGAGAGGGGATCTCCTTGTTTAACTCCCCTTTTTATGTTAAAACTGGGTCCAGGTTTTTCTAGAGAGATTTGAGAGGTACTGTTATTATATATCTCTTTGACTATGTTAATGTAATTTTTATTTACTCCCTGTATCGATAAGGCTTTCCATATAGAGTCGTGAGAAATTGAGTCGAAGGCTTTTCTGTAATCAATGAATATTAGGTATAAGGGTTTGTTATATTCGTTGTATTTTTCTATTACCATTTTCAGAGTGTGAATGTGGTCAACTGTTGAGAAGTTTTTTACAAACCCAGCCTGCTCTACCGGCTGGTTTTCGTCTATAACTTTGGTCAGGCGTCTCAGTAGAGTTGTAGAGAAAACTTTATATACACATGATGTAAGGCTAATTGGTCTGTAATTCGAGATTTGTTTTGCATCACCCTTTTTGTAGAGCAGTACTATGTGTGAGTTTGTCCACTGCTTTGGTATTTGTTTCGTAGTTAGTACACGATTGAAGAGGTTGGTAAGCGGTGATACAAGGATTCCTTTGCCTGCAATCAACATTTCGTTTGTTATACCATCCGGCCCTGGACTCTTGTCTGGTTTCAGTTTTTTGATTGATTGGAATATTTCCCTTTCCTCGAATTCGGGTACAGGTTCATCATTATCATCAGGAACTGTGGTATGTTGATTTTGTTGATGTAGAGCTGTCACCCCGTATAATGTTTTGTAAAAGTCTGTTGCTATTTGCATTAATTCTTTTCTGTTTGTAACTATTTTTCCTGTTTGGTTTTTTAATTGGCTCATCAACTGTTTTGAGTTATTTAGGTGTTTGTATGCTCTTTTGACGGCACCTGAATATTCTAAATACTTTTCAATTACTGTCATTCTGTATTTCTTAGTATTATATTTTATATTTTTGTGTATTCTCTTGTATAATTTACTTAGTCGATCTTTTTCTTCTCTTGTTTTGTTTGGTTTATTTTTTAGTTTGTGTTTTTCTTCTTTTAATTCTATGATTTTTTCTGTAATAATTTCCCGATTTTTTGATGTTTTCTGTGGTATGTGGGCTGTACTGCAGCTTTGTATGATATTTTTCTCTATGTTATCGTAAAAATCTTGCACTGATTTGTACTTTTCCTCGTCATAATCACCTTTACGTAGTTCCGTGTTGTATTTTATGGTATCTATATGCTTCTGTGGTTTCGATGAGTGGTAAGCTCTCGTTTGATTTTTGCATTCGATGTTCAATGTTACTCTTACCAAACGATGGTCACTTGGATGTTTTATATTGCTTATGACACTACAGTTTTTTATTATTCGTGGCGTATTGCTAGCAATGTAGTCGATCTCATTCTTAACGTTGCCGTCAGGTGACCTCCAGGTCCATCTCAGCTTCGATGGTTTCTTAAACATTGTGTTCACTATTTTTAGATTATTTTGAAGGCAGAAATTTATGAACTTTTCTCCTCTTTTGTTTCGCTTTCCGTAGCCATATTTCCCAAGTACTCTACCTTCTTCTTCCTTTGGAACTCCGATTTTTGCATTTAAATCTCCTAGAAAAAGAAGCCTTGTTGTGCTGTTCTCTATAATTTTTTCTAATGATTTATAAAAATCTTCTATTTCTTTTTCATCTGAATTTGAGGTTGGGGCATATGTTTGAGCTATTGTGAATTCTTTGCCATGTATACTAACTTTTATTAATGCTGCCCTTTCTGTTATCCCTTTGAAGTCCAGTACTATTATATTGTCTTGTTTTTTGACTAGAAATCCTACACCATTCTTGCCTTTCGTTTCTCCATGAAGGTAGAGTCGGTAATGGTCTCTATCTTCTATTGTATTGTATCCTTGTCTTCTGGTTTCACTAATACCTATAATATCCCATTTTATCTGTGATATTGCATATTCTAGTTCCGTAATTCGTGTCTCGTTTGCCAGAGATCTTACATTAAATGTCCCTATGTATATATCCTTATACTTAGCATTTGGAGGGTTTCGGTCTACTAAACTAGTATTTATATATTTTAAAACTCTTTACTATTCAAAACTAACTTCATAATTACCTTGTTTGAAAATGACATGAGCATAATCACAAGCTCTCATTACCTGCACACTTCTTAAAGCGGACTGAGAAAGACGGTTAACGCTTTTTGAAGAGCACACTCGCTTTAATGAAGCAGGTAATGAGTCGCTGAGAGTCAACAGCAAACAAGTTGAGGGCAGAGGGTAAGACTTAAATGAGATCTCAAAAAGCAAGAAAGATTTTTTCATCACATTTTGTATTGTGAAATGGATAGAGAATTTTGGATATTGCGATGATAAAGCATTGTATGAATATTTGATATGATGTGATTGCATATTAATCTTGTGTAACATTGATGATGTTCAAACCATTTTTAGGGTTCCGTAGCCAAATGGCAAAAAACGGAACCGATTCGTCATGTCTGTCTGTCTGTCTGTCTGTCCGTCCGTCCGTATGTCACAGCCATTTCTTTCCGATATATTATGTGAACCGCATTAAGATTTTCACACAAAAATAGAAAAAAAAACAATAAATTTTGGGGGTTCCCCATACATAGAACTGAAACTCAATTTTTTTTTTAACAAAACCCATAAGTGTGGGTTGGTGTCTTTGGATAGGTCTTCAAAAATGATATCGAGGTTTCTAATATCATTTTTTTCTAAACTGAATAGTTTGCGCGAGACACACTTCCAAAGTGGTAAAATGTGTGTAACTGTAACTTCTAAAATAAGAGAATGATAAATCTATAAAAAATATATGATGTACATTACGATGCAAACTACCAACGAAAATTGGTTTGAACGAGATCTAGTAAGTATTTTTTTTTAATACGTCATAAATTGAAATCCATGTCAAATACTCAGGTCTATACTACCATTTACTTATATACCTACAGGTTTGTACGGAACCCTCGGTGCGCGTGTCTGACTCGCACTTCGCCGGTTTTTTAAGTAAGTAATAACATTTTTTTTTATTCGTGTCCGCTATACATGGAACTCACATAAAAAATTTCTGTGCGTACCTTTTCCCTCATTTAGAAGGTAAAATAATATTATTCTTGCCTACAGTTTATCCTACTCAATATTATAAATGTGAAAGTTTGTGAGTATGGATGTATGTTTGTTACTTTTTCACGCAAAAACTACTGAACGGATTTGGATGAAATTTGGCACACCGGAAGTTTTTTTTTTTTTTTTTATTGTTTATAGGCCTTTGCATGACCACAATAACACCATGGTAAGTGATGATGTGGCTGAAGGTGGTAAGCACACAAATCATAGAAGGCTGGCTGTCAAGTGCAGCTGTCGGAACACACCGGTAGGTGCTTGGCGACAGGTTTTCAACTTGAGGGTGGAAGCCGGCCAGATGGGTACTACAAAGTACCTTACCACCGTGCTATGGTTTCCTCACGATGTTTGCCTTCACCGAAAGCTCAATCTCATTGTAGGATTCGAACCCGGAACCCTCGTCTCGGTATACGACATCACAACCACTGAGCTATCATCGCCTTAAAAATATGTTCTGGATTACATAGGGTACTTTTAACCCGGGAAAGCAATGTATCTCTTGGGTACGCGGGTGAAACCGCTGGGCGCAACTAGTACCTTAATAAATTAATGGATGTCATTTTTAGGATAACTTATTTACACTCCTTTTAACAAATTAATCCAAAGGAAATGGAGTAGAAAAATGATGTTACAACAGAATAAGTGTTTGCATCTGAATTTTGCGGTTCTCCTTCAGAGTAGAGTAATTTATCATCTCATAGCAAAACCGGATGACGTATTGCTTAAGATAGCTCTCACTAAAATATTTCAGACGTCACCGGCCTTTGAGGCTTTAAATAGGTTGTGAAAATAGCATAACTAATTCATAGGAAAGTAAACTTTAACCGAAGAATATCTCTTGACTTTGAAGCAATAACTCAAACTTAATATTATGTAAATACCAAGCTGTAACAAAATATGTCTGGTATGAAATTTAATAAAGGCTATTTTAAAAACGTTCCTATTTCAAAATTTCAAATTCTTTACATTCGTACACGCGATTCAGTTATTTGTCACTGGATTTTGCTGGAACACGAGGAATTTTGCCGGCAAAAGCAAACTGGTAATCAAACTTCCTGCTTAATTAAATGGATGTTTGTGCAACATTCTGTCTGTCCAAACAACCCGTTTGGACAGACATTTTCCACGTTACGTAGAATTATTGAACAAAATTAGCCAAAATGTACAACGCTTTGTTTCCCAAGACAGCGAGAAAGGGTGCTATGTGAGACTGCGGATAAAGACGTTAACTTAGGCACGATCGTATTTGTTTATTTGATAAACAAAAGGCGACAGTGGGCGTTGAACCAAATCTTCATATAAATGAGCGTACTCAAGATACGTGGAAAAGCTTCAACTCGATTTCTTTGACTACTGAAAGACTTTTAAATTACACAAAGAATTCTGCATCGAACAATTGTTTGTAGGAAGAATAATTCAAGAATAATTTAGTTAATATAACATTATTCTGATAATAAAATAAATATATACTTTAATGATCATCATTAATCACTGTAACATATTATAATTAACATGGGCATTTTACAACATTTACAAAACCTTCAATAAATGTAATATTTTTTTGAAATAAGAGCACAAAAATAAGCGCATAAAAGAGAAACTAGTAAGTACAACTTAAAGAAAATCCATATCGTTAGATCGTTGCGAGTGAATGTTGAATCCGCCTTGGTATTCCATGCCCAAGTTTTCCTGCGAGACACTTTGAAAGCGATGAAGCGTTAAACCCTGAGGGGTACTGAAAAAATAACCGAGGCTAACATATAGAGCTAGCTTGTGGCATGTAGCTATGCAGTGTGTTTGTCTTAAAATATTCAAGATGAGGTCGCCATTAGCACGCATGTCTAACTGTAATTTGGATAGAAACAACACGCAATGATGACCAAATGTATAAATGATCCTTTTTTCTACACCTTCAAGGTATTAAATGGAGCTCTATTTTTCGTTTAATTAAAATGAAATGTTACTGCGGATTATGTAACGTTATCGGATGAATGTCACTCGAAGAATATGAAATTAATTTACGGGAACATTGCACCTGTCACTTTTAATTTTTTAATATGATAAAGTATTTAATTACTTCCGATTGTTTTCATTATGTTTTCGCATTTAACTAATTTATGTTAGAACCACTCCGCGTTTCAACTTTGTTTAAAAAAAATAAACCGCCTAGAATTAAAACTGAATAACTAAATTCATTCTTTGATGTAACAATAGTATGAATGATTAGGTTCTCGTTCATGTTTATTTTACCTGCAGGAGATTTTTTTACCCCAATTAAAAATAGCAAGGATTACTTACTTGTTTAGACGTGTCACATTTTCCGCATTCCTATTTCTGAGCATCTGAACAGAAGTTTTAAAGTCAACCAATTAAATTCTAATATTGAAGTTATTCGTTTACTAAATGGTAGAGTAAGTAAATGTTAAATACATAGTAAATCTCTATAATTCTTGACAGATAAGTATTAAGAATTATGTATCCATAATAGTACACACATGTGTGCAAAGTTTGTTATTAATACGTGAGCCAAGAGTGTAATATAATCAATGCATACGCGTGTCATACCTACGACGTAGCGCACTTGCGAGGAAAAAAACAGACTATTATCGGGTATTTTTTTAGTAGATTTTTTGATAATAATCAAATCAACACAATGAGAACGTCAAGAAATGGCGCGTAAGTTTTTTTTTTATAGCGTTGAGCTGTTAATCTATTTCACCCGTTTAAATTAAGAATGCTTGGTCCACACACATATCACTTGCAGTGAGGTATAAACTTATCATAATCGGGATTATAGCTATCATAAAACTGTGCGGTAATGTAAAGTAAAAAGCACTAGTGCGTAATAAGATACTAAAAACGGTGCAATAAATGTCAATTTACAAGCGAGTGTGTTGAAAATAATAATTTATGTTCGTAGTACCATAGTATATTATTGGAGATATTCATCTAATTTATAACATTGATTAAATATATGCGAACCAAAATAAAATATATTTCAACTTCGTAAAACAGCCTTTTTAATAATGAAATAAACTATATGAATAACCAAGTATCTTGAAAGTTGGGTCACGCAGATTTTACCTTATAAAATTTGAACAGTCACAAAACAGAAAATATCTAACAATGTGAGACATCAATCTATCCGTCTCCGTTTATTCAGGTCCTACGGCTTATATTCCTTTAGAGAAGTTTCAAACATTTTCCCGAGTATAATCATAGATCCAATAATTTGTTCACCTTGAGAAAACAACCATTCATCACACTGTCACTATGAGTATAAGGTATCTTATTTTGCAGGTTGAGAAATACGAGAGAGAATCGAGTTTATTGGTGTAAGGGCATCATTCTGGATGATTAACATTTTATCACTGTTTTTCTTTACAGACTTTTCTTATTATGTTATTTTCCCGTTTGTTTTTTTGTTTACTGAAATCGTTTCTGCTATTGTGTTCGGTTATATTAAAATCTGTATCGAACGACGGGTATGGATTATGTGGAAAATTTAATTATAACACGTAATTTTATGCTTTTTAGGTATCGTGTGGGGTATTTTAATTTAGTATTTATTGACATTAAATATATTCTCCGATCGATGTAGTTTGGGTAACTATCATTTTTGGGGCTCTGGGCGTCATTATACAAATTTTTAAGGAGGTAGGTTAGCTAGGTATCCGATTACTTAGGATGACTCTCAGCTAATCATATGGTATGTGCGAGATAAGTAGGCTTAATTTACTAATATTTTGTTGAGGGAACTGTCTTCTGATACACAGCTCGCGCTAGTTTAGAAGACAGGGCTGCATTATTATTATTAATTATGTAATTTGATTGAGCAATGAAACAATTATTATAAAAAATTGAAAAATGAAGCTATTTCAACTTTTTTACTAAACTGAATGTTAATTATACTCTCAACTCTCTCCAAAAAAATTGATACGTACGTTAAGAAATCAAAGTTAACCCGCCTAAAGGCACCTACCTAAATCTGTTCACTACGTCAAGCTGGCTTACGCTAATAATTTTCATAATTCAAATGGCAGGAAACTTTCCCCGTCCCTAAGTCAGAGAAAAGGTTTATAAATCATGGCATAAAACCCGCCTCGTGAGCTTTCTTCTAATGAAAAACAGTATCGTCAAGTTACGTAGTGTAACGAAAACTTTTGACGGCTCCAACCGTAAAAGCCACGGATGTGAAAGAAAGCCGGCTGACAGCCGAATCGAATTTAATTTAGAGTTTACCGACACTACTATTTTTTTTCTGACGAGCATTTTCTTTTTAAATCTATTGGGGTAGAAAACTCACCATTTTCATGTTGTAATAAATGTGAATGTTGTCTTTTCGCTACGCATAAAGTTACAAACGAATGACGCTAGCTCAGCTTTTAACAATTGAGTCAAAAATCCTTAGCCCGGTTTTCTGCTCTTATCTTTTAAACAAAACCAAGACGCCAGAGGTGAAACGACCTGCCTATTATTTTGATGACGCGACAAAGCTTTGAATATGACTCCACTCTACTTTTTTCGACGGTTACGCATCGTCATTGCTGGGTCCATTGTTGTATTGAGGTGCCTACATTAGTCTTGAGGATTAAAGTCAAGTTGAAAATGTAGCGTATTTAAATAAAGAAGTGACATACCTGAAACGACGTGAGTTCAGCAACAAAGCAGACTATCATCGACAGGGTTATATCGCTGCATCAGCTAGAGGTATAAATGAGTCGGCGCTGGCGTCGACAGGGCATGTTCCGGAGTTGTAAGTGTTGCATCGATCTTGGGCCCTTTTACTTCGTTCCTGGCATTATTGCCGGTTATCGATAATCCGATCATCAACATTCGATAGTACATAGTTTTGTGCGTCACTTCACAATTGAACACTTCGGTTTGTTGAGAACTGTTTAGGTCGTGTCATTTGACTGTTTCTTATTTATTATTCTATATATATATATATATATCTATTGCGTGATAGTTGTTAATTAGGCGTTTTGGCTTCTAAGATTACAGACAAAATGTTAAAAACATATATCAAATGTATAAATAAAAACCTGTATAACTTTTGAAAATCAATAAATTATCCGTTAATTGAATAGCTCGGAAAGGTTTCACGCGAATTTTGGAATATCGCTAATTTGAAATCTATTCAGTATGTTTTGAATTAGTAATAAAAATATAAGTATTTGTTAAAGTAAAAATATTTATAATACAAGATTTTTTGGTGACTACTTGCATTGTCATCCAATATACTAATTTATACCAAATATAAAGTCAATCCGACCACTGGAAGTGGGTGAAATTCGACTTGCAACATTAGACCCGAATATACATACAAACATTGCAGTGAAATAAAAGCTGTTAACTTAGATAAGTAACTGAAGGAACAGATAAAATCATGATACTAATTCAGCTTCCTACTAAGGTTAGTATTCTTAAATATCACATAAACCATCCTATATGTAACCAATATTACTTCAGAGCACGTTTATTTAATTTACAGTTCACTATTATATTCAGAACATGGCGGTGTGGTTGAACTTGGCAGTTAGTCACGTAGGCGACAACATGGTCTGAACTAGTGCAGACAGCTTGTATACAAAGCACATCGATCAAGTGACTTGGAGCCTGTCTTGTAGTATATGGCTACATTATAAATTACTTGGCACGCGACTCAAGTGGATTTTGATTGTATTGAGATTTACTAGCGTATATAACTTCCAATATAGGCAGCGTATAATTAAGTAATCTTATTAATTATACGGTTTGTATTAGTAAGTGGGAAGTTACTGATCCATATAATACGGAACGACATTTGTATTTTCAACAGCTTATTGTATCGTTTATTTATTAATTCACACAAAAATGAACTTTTTCAATTTTTATAGCAAACACCCCGTAATCAAACGAGCGAAGCAAATGAACAGTAAAATAAACTAGTAAAATTTGATTACCTACTTCGAAACTCCGCTTGTAAACTGAACAAGTTAATTCTACCTCCTCAATAGCCTTAGAACTGTAAGCCTTGTTGAATCTATCGTTAGAAACTTCCAGTAACAGGCTCGAATATTGGCTGTTAAGCTTGTGTGAACGACCGTTTGTGCAATAATGGTGCCGATTCTGTTGTAAATCGCACTAAACTAATTTTAGTCACATCTCATCTCTTTCTACGAACATTATTGGATAAGGATAGAACATATTTAAAGTTGTCAAATTAATCTTTGCCGTCTTATTTTGCGTGTATTTAGGCGTAACCGTGAAATTTATATTGAAAACAAGCATTGGACTAATTTAACAGGACTACATTTCTTACATCCTTTTCGAGAGCATCGAGAGCTGGTCTCGACACCTTCAAATCATCAATCTCAGCGTGGTAAGTGATGATGTGGCCGAAGGTGGTAAGCACACAAAGCCTAGAAGAAACTGGCTCTCAGCTGCAGCTGTCGGAACACCGATAGGTGTTTGGTGACAAATTTTCAACTTGAGGACTTTAGCCAGCCAGGTGGGTACTACAAAGTACCCTACTACCGTACTCTGGTTTCCTCACGGAGTTTCCTTGGACAAAAGCTCAAGCTCATTGTAGGATTCAAACCCGAGACCATCGTCTTGGCATCTGACATCACTGAGCTATTATAGCTTTAAATTAGTATGAATGTTAATATTAAGGCTTTTATTAATATTAATGCTCTATTACTTTTCTTCTAAGACAATAATAGTACAGAGAAAACTAAGATCTGAGTAAATTCTAGTGAGAGACAAGCTAATCTTTTGTCTAGATTGTTGAAAATTTAAAACTTTTTTCAGCTTAACAAGGTTTTATATGTTGTTGATATTGTAAGATTACAAAGGTTCACTGCCCTTAAATGTAAAAAAGAAACAAAATCAATATTTTCGTCTACCAAAAAATATACAATAGAGAACTTTTATGAGCGGAACTTTATTTCTGGATGTGAAAACACCTAATAAAAACTTTGTAAGATTTTTATTCATTAGACTTGTTATTATAGCATCCGGGAACTTTGCGGATCTCCTTCAAAGTGCTAAGTAACTTTCAAAAACTGACTGTTCTCAGTTCAGGGGCCTTTGAGTAATAATAAAAAGCCTTTAATTATACTTTCGCTAACGTAAGGGAAAAGTAAATACACGTTTTTAATGTACACCTACACGAAGAAGGTATTTAAAAAGTTACCTACGATATTGAATTATTTTGTATGCCAACTTAAAATACCAAGATATGTAAAATTACTCTCAATAATTAATTGGCTAAGGAAGATGAACAATTATAATTATACCAAGAATAAGATTAATTAACAGAGGGGAAAACAGTAGTCTCAGAGCTCTTTAGCGGCGCTAAATTACTGCTTAAAAAAGCATTTATATCCAGGATATGGAGTGGAAATAATATTGCGATGCCAATCGTATAAATTTACTCTACGCTTTAACCATCGTGAACTTTTTACGATGCTGGGCGAAATACAAAAGTAAAATGTGATACCTACCGCACTCAGAGCGGTCCAATTTAATGTCAGGATGAAACGTGTTAGCACGTAGCAGTTCCCAAACAAATTTATCTATGCCCTCACTCAATTTGCTTACTCGTACTTCGATGGCGCCAAGCTTTTATTATTCTCATAGAATATACGTGTAGATTGTACAGTTCGTTCAAACAAACGTGTCTGCTCTGTATCTTTAATTTTGCAGTTTTGCTGAGTATATTTCTTTTTAATATTATCTTATATAGATATTTTGGATTCCATAAGTGATTTTAATTTTGGCAATAGTGATTTCACTATTAGTCACAGTTAATACTAATGATAGCAGGGTTATACACAAACCACACCGATAGTAAAATAATGTTATGCACCATTATGAGCAAAATGTATGCTTATTATTGAACCAAAGGTCAAAATACCTATATGGGAAAACAACGTGAAATTGAAGTAGCATATCTGTGAACCTCACCCATCTATGTATATACTGTAGCAATCCAAGATTGTAGGAGACTAACCGGCGTCACTCGGACGGTCGATGCACGCATCAAAGGAAACCTCGAAGTTTGGCGTTCGATTTTTCCTTTTTCAAACCATGAAATATTTTTCTAACATCCAGTGACATCATCTTACCTCTTATATTTTGATAGATTATAGCTTATTATTATAAAGCAAAGAAAGTTATGTATAAGAAAAACCAAAATAATTTAGCTAGGTAATTTTATTACTTAATAATCTTTATTTATTTTTATTAGAATAAATGCATTCAGTAAATTATACAGGTTTAGATATAGACATAATAATAAAAACAAACACGGTAAAATTATTTTTCATATAGAACCTACAGACTGCATTTATTTTATTAAAATCCAAATGCTAAGCATTACAAAGACTATTTAGGTATTTCAGTAACTGCAGAATTCAAAATGCTGATTTATTTTGCGAAGGTACGATTAGGTTTCTGTTTGCATTAGCAATTAATGTTCCGAACTGTATCAGAAATCCTCACTAATGTAGGTAACAAAAGTATTGTTTATTCGGACAAAAGAGAAAACTATATTTCTAGTTAATACAACAACAAAATAATAATTAAAGCGGCGCCATTTTATTTCTTTTTTATGGTTGCACATAAAAATATTATTCAAGGTCAGAGTCAGTCTTATTTTTGAGAGGTTTGAAAGATATTCTTAAGGGCAGTTTGTTTTTTATTAACACGCTGAACAATAGCACTTTTTAATAAAATTTCACAATATCCAAGAATTGCTAATTTCACAAATATTATAGAGATAAATAGAGGTTTAAGTCGTAGTGACAAGCCGGGTATGTAAGTAGTCCTTCATAGAATTTCGAGTTACTTCTAAAGGCTTTTTGTTATTGAATCCTACCTACGACGACTTTTCAGCCGGCCACCTCCAAACTAAGCAGAGCTTAATCTATGGCAACCAGATAATCGATATACTTCATTCCTAAATATATCCTCTATACAATTATCCTTGTCCTGATCGATTCATCAACGCAGAGCCGCTGGGGCTACAAACTTGAAATTTTGCACACAGTTTCCTTCGTAACGTAGGCAAAAACACATCAAAAAGAAGTAATTAAAAAAAATGACTTCAAAATACACTATTAAGTATGAAATAAATCTAATCTGACACTGATTTGAAGTCAGCGAAAGAGCACGACGTATTCCATTGAAAATATTTCGCTGACTTCAAATGACGGGCGAAAAGCTAGTACTTCAATAAAGCTGTATGTACACAATAACCACACTCATAAAAAACAGACAAAAAGTTCATCCACACAGAACAAACATTATGTATGGTAGCCGAACCAACGTTTTATCTATAAGCTGGTTATTTTTTTTATTTACCATAACATAACGTGCCTAATGAGTATTGTAAAACAATTTATAACCTCTAATAGTTCGAAATGATTGATTCAACTCCTTTCATATTCATGATTGAATAACAAAATGTAGGTCAGAAACCAAGTTTATCTTTTCGGTTTTTTGACGTGGACTGGGAATACTCTTTTGTATAATAAATATCCTCTTCTCTCATAGTATGAAGTCTAAGAATAGGCAACAATAAATAAGCTCCAAAAAGCACTGAATTGACTTACATTTCGATTATAGTAGTACACCCGCTCGTGTTTAATATTCGATCGAAACGGTATCTCAATCAACTCATAATAAACGTGAGAGAATCGATATTATTAATCCAATGTAAGCGTTTTTTTATTTGAGTACCTACTACCGCAGCGTAGCTTCATTGAATGAATAGTTTATGTTCCTAAATATCTAATGTATAGTGAAGTAAACATATTTTCAGTTCAGTTTTGCCTGAATAAAGCTTCGATTGGGCGGAAAATTTAACACAGGCTGAATTGTTGTCTTATGGAATAAATGTATCGACAAATCATTTCTACAGAGTGAGATGAGGCGGAAGACGAGGCAGTTTGTCAGCATGAAGATTATAAAGCACATTTTTTTTCTACTCTTTAGAATTTAGATGGATTTTGTTGAGCTAAGAAAAGTTAAAACTTTTTTTACAATTTTGAATCTAAGTAATGTTTGAACCATATTTTTAATTTAAAATATTGCTGTTGTATTTTAAAATAAAATGATTTGAAAAAGAAACAAAGGATTGATCTTTTAAGCCGATCCGAGTTACATGACCCATTGAATTGGCTTATGGAGCACGTGGGGCTTATGCTGAATACAACTTTTGTTGCAGAGAAAGATTTAAATAAAATATTTACATGAAATCAAAAAGTAAAAAACCAGAATAAAGTAATAAACCAGATAAAAATATCGTTGTAATATCTACATGTATGGTGATAATTTATCGTTACTTGCTGGTAGAATTCCTAATTTAATTTCAGATGATTGCCTCGTAAATTTATGGAAAAAGATTTACGAACACTTTATCAATCTTTTTTTACATAATTCACGAACATAATTCCGTAAAGAGATCTGTCTGTCCGAAAGCTATTATCATTAGAACCGGAATCTAGACCGTAGTGTTTATTACCTGAGTATTCTTTTATTATGTTTTCCATTAAATGTATGGAATATTTTCATATGAAAACGGGTTTTTCTATGTTTTATGGCGTGCTTTAGTATATTGGATGTTTATCAATATTTATCACAAAATCGGTAAGTAAGTAAAGCAGATATTAGGTCGAATGAAACTATTTTTATGCAACGTTGCTCACATTATACTAAAGAACCGGAACAATTCTACACGATTTTCAAGACAAAACATAGTAGGATCTTTCAAAATAATTTATGGAAATGAATTTTTAAATAATTGTTTTCACAGAGGAAATGCACTGTTAATTGTTTTTTTTGTAGAAAACAATGTATTTTTTAACGGTTGGTGTCATGGGTAAAATTGTTCATTGTTATAAATACTTCCAGCCCTTAAAACACTGCTGGTAAGACTTATACACAGATCGGAATTTTAATATATCTTTCAGCTCAAGTTTTCATGTTCAAGATTAAATATTCTACACACGCTGCTTATTAGTTATAAACCTTAAACAAAGATGTTTATAATGTGTTTCAAAAGCAATACAAAAATATAAGCATAGAAATGAAATCTGCCAGAGGTACGAATTTCCTGTATTCGCATCTGGAAATCCAATAAAAATTTCATATCCGGAAAAAGAACATTATTTCATTCTGTAATTTCATTTTCATATAGGTTGAAGCTATAAAAGTGTAAGATGGAGGCTTAAGTGTGTGCAACTATTTTTACGGTCCGTAAAGTGAGGAACACTAATTGCTATGTGATGACCCTATAAAATACATTGGCGATGTGGAAAAAAATATGGGTTTGGTCGTTTTCAGGGATCCGTATACCGTACGTTCACAGAATACGTAAACATATCTTATGACATTTAATAAAAATTACAATAAGTCAAAACCCAAAAATGCCATTTACGTCTGATGGTATATTTCGGGTCTTATAGTGTTCATGTCCTGTACATGAACAAAATACTAATAAAGGTGATAAACACACATTAAAATGGTTATGAATGTAACAAGAAGAATTTTTTGTTGCACCTTCGAATTGAGAATTCGAGTGCTTTCTACAAAATTTCGTTTTATTTATATTATCCGAAACCCTCCATGCGCGTATCCAACTCGCAATGGTCCGGTTTTTTAATGATAACGAGAACCGAGGCTATTTAGCTATTTTTAGAAATGGTAGGAATGTCAGTTGTTACAAGATATTAAACCACAATTTATTTATTTTTACTAGTGAAAAATAACACTTCAAATATTAAAGTGTGCCATATGTTAATTAAAAGAAAGATAATAATATTATTTTGTGCTATGTTATAATAATAAAAACTAAGATTAAAGCCAAATTTTCGCCAAACGTGTCTACTAAAGCTTCAAAGCAACGTAGACGGTATAATAGAGAATAATAAAGTAAGAATTATTTATTTTATACCCAGCGACGAAGATTTATATCACAGCCATTGCAGATGCACTTCGGCATTAGGTTATATCCATACGATGTTATTGTTGAGAATCAACCACTATAAAAAACCTACAGACACGAAAAATTTAAAGTCATCAACACTCAAACGTTAAAGGAACACTAATGCCAGTCTATCGGTACGAGGGTTATTTTAATTTAATCTCCTAATTTACAACAATATTTTGTATCTGCCAAATGACACGTTACATTTTAAAATTGATTTGATTCTGACAGCCGGCGTCCGAAACAAAACGAAAGAAATGGTCAAGTCCGTAATGTTTTTTATTTACAAATGACACTGACATTCTAAAGAATGATCTCCATGGATTGATTAAGAGGTGACATCTCGGAAGGATTTGATCAGTGATTATGTATTGAGCGGGGCACGAGCGCGATACTACCCCTTACACGGCGAGTTTCCAACTGAATCACCCCCGACTCAATGCCTCCGCCCAACATACAGCGCTTGCTCGATTCGAACCAAAAATTGTTATCAACTTTCATTTCGTTGTTACAGAGTCTAAATTGGCTTGCAAACACGATTGTGGTGAAGGAGATTCGTGCTTCGGTTCGTAAAAGTGGCCAATACGCATGTCCACGACATTGTATATAAATTCGTATAGAGGGCATAGTTTCCTTGTACATTTGGAATTTCTCGAGTTCAAGGACTTTCCGTTATCTGTTTGAGTTTTTGGGCGTTGAATCTCTTTATTATCGGGATCCATGGAACAGTGATACGCCGACATTCATTGCTTCACCCTGAACAAATACGATACCATTTTTCATTGAATACTATTCGAAGCATTGATTGATGTTTTGGGATCAAGTTTTAACGAAAGCGGCCTATACAATGTTTTTAGTACAATCATGGTTAAATGGCGAAAAAAAATCATTAATGTCGTTTTGGTCAAATAAGGATATTGACGTTTCAGTTTTTCTATTTTCATAACTTTTTCACGATTGTCTGAATTTTAGTAAATATTTAAAGTTAAAGCAGAGAATCCTGAATATCCTCAAAAAGTGTATGATATAAAAGTTTTCATTAATCTGGGGGCACGGAAGTGCCCACGCCAAGACGAGCCAAGCGAAGCGCAAGGGCAACGCAACGCAAAGCAATCTACCATTTTTCGAAGCGCTTCGTCATTTTTTTGAACCTTCATAACTTATTATTAAACAAAATTCTCGGGATATGATGTCACCAGTGAACTTATTAAATATAAGTATTAAGAATCAATAACATAGCTCTTATTCTTTATTGATATCTATAAAACCCCGATTTCTTCACTGACTCACTGATGATCATAAAAACCTTAGGGTACTTCCTGAAGTCTTAGAAAGCTGAAATAGCTGACATTTGGTATTTAAACTTGTATTAGTACACAAACAACAAAAAAGTCTAAAACATGGAACTTTTACCCCCAAAAAAAATTACAAAATAAAAAAAAATTGTCATAAGCAACAAAAAGAAGTGAAATCCGACCAAAAATATTGTCATGTTGCCAAGACGAGACCATATGGCTCGCACAGTCAAAAAGTGATCAGATCTCATGTAGAGCCAAGCTTATAATTCTACACGCCCTAACTCTACAAGCCCTAACTTCACAAACTCTACACACCGTAGTCAAAATATGTGGCTTGGCCGTTTCGCTACTACAAGAACTATTGTATTACAAAAAAGTAATTAACAGTGAATAGTACCTTACGCCCATGTGACGATAACGAAACGGCCAAGCCACATATTTTAACGAAGGAAGAGTCATCAGAAGACATCTTGTGATGAGGCTTGTAGAGTTATAAGCTTGGCTCTACATGAGATCTGACAGCTTTTTGATAGTGCGTCTTTAGTGGAAGTGAGTTTTTTTGGTGGGATGCTATTTACCAGATAGTGCGCTTTCGTATAGGCACATTACCGATTCCCATACAAACAAACAAAGCATGCCCGACCTGGGAATAGACCCTAGAACCTTATTTTCAAACAAAGCAATGAGCATAAATCGTCAATAAGTCGATATGTAATGAAAGTCACATGTGCCAGTATTTTATTACAAGGCCACCCGTGATTCTTTGATCAATATTAATGCATAGGGTTTCATGAATAAACGCCGTTACAACGGGAACCTTTCATCGTAATGAATATTTCTTCAGAGACGTGTGAACTTGTTTACTGATTTCTTTTTCATGAGCCACTCCTATTTCTGACGTGTATTATTATAATTTATATTGTATAGTATTGTTATTTTACTTTATAAGGCCAAAGATAATGGGATTTACATGTCCGTGTGGACAAAAATCCCAAATAATAAAATAGATAAAAAAAAAGGCCAAAGATTTGGTTATTACAAGATTTCATTTAGTTTCACCAGTCCGATGTCTGTAAACGAATCTTGCGAGTTCGATTTGACCCACTTCCCTGCACTTCCCAGTGGATGGATTGGATGACAATGCAAGTATAAACAACAAAACGTACAGTCACAATAAAAAGCTTGTATTCAAAAATTTTTTTTAACGAAAACTTGTTTTATTTGTCAATTACCTACTGTTTATTCAATTTATTTCTTATTAATACCATTCAAATATTAAGTAGCTTTCCGCCCCGCGGTTTTACCGATCCGTTGTTACTGAAGGGGTTGATTTTTTGAAATCCCGTCCATAGGGTTCTCTAGGAATATTCCCTCAACATTTCTGGGTCCACCGTTTTAGGCTGTGCGTTGTCCGTTAGTCCTGTTTTATAGCGGTACTAGCTCGTACTAGTTTTCCTTTACTTTAGAGATAAATTTTCCAGTTACCTAAAAAATCATGATTATTTTCTGCCCAAAGTATTGATACTGTTTCTGTAGTTTCAAGTAAGTAAATCACCCTACTAATTTTTAACACCCCCTAATACCCTAAAAAGGTTTAATTTCCAAAAAAACCTTGTTAGGGGATGCTCTATGTTATAAAAGGAATCAGTCTTTAATATAAGTATCTACTCCTAGTGGTTTTTTCGTTGATAGGTCAGTCAGTCATTCAGGATAAGTAGTTGTATTTATACAGGGTTATTGGTCTAATACTAACGACCTCTCAGGACTATATTACTAACATCATAAAAAACAACTTTTGTTATATGTCTTTTAATACTAAATTCATGACTTTCTTACAAGAATAACAATATTTAAATTCAACATTCTCACTAAATGTTACGAACTCTACACGTTGCCCTTAGAGTGACAGTACGCGGAAAGCGTAGGTATGACAAAATACAGCATTGAAATGTGTTAGACAGAACAAGGAAATCTTGAAAGTTTGTTTTTGGTAAAGGTACGTACATCAACAAAACAAACGTTGTTGTTGATGTTAGTATTATAGTCCAATAAGGTTGTTAGTATTTTACCAATAAGCCTGTTTATAGATAGAAAATAGAATAAGATAAAGTGTTTTCTCTCTCCAACTCTTGTGGCTTTGTATAAGTAATTATATCACCATTAGAACATAATACATGAATGGGCGTTAGTAATCAATGTGTGTACTTCAGAATTATTTATAATGTACACTTAATAAATCAATAAAACAACCTTTTTCCACACGCGTGTTTCTATGCGAGTTAGTATTTTATTTATCTCTGCAGTGCCATAGGTAAAAAGAACAACGCTCTAAACTAAGAGTGAAAGTGGGATACACTTTCACTCTTACTTAAGTACTTATACTTTCTGTGCTAGCCACTGATTTGTTCTCTACATATTTTTTTTCATAAAACGAACATGCTACTTGATTGTTTGCTTGAATTATTTTACTTTTGATCCTTCATACTATTGCCGTTAAATGTTTTAGTATATTTGTATCAATTAATTGTTGTATTTGTTTCATTAAATGTGAAGCTACATTGAAATTAAAATAAAAAATGGTCTTGTAGTGAGCCTCAGACACTTGTAGAGCTATACAATTTTTGAAGGCTATGATATAAATTTGTGGTAATAAATGACGTCGAATGCTGCGGCGGTAGGTTCAATTAAATAAACTATGAGTTTAAACTATCGGTGTTGGAAAACATCATAAAGAGTCTATCACTTTTATGGTGCACTTCAGAACCATCCTTTCTAGGATTAATTTGTATAATATTTGGCCATAATATTATCACTTATCACGGTGAGATTATGATCAAATACCTAAGCCTCAGAGTAATAAAATCAATTTTGACCAACAAAATTAAACCGCCTTAAAAAAAGGTTACACTACGGGTTAGGACTACGACGTAGGAACTCTAATCTGACACTGTTTTGAAGACTATATAGCTAGCAAATATAGGTATAAGTAGTCGGTTAAAAACAATGCTGACGATTAAGTACGCTTGCCTACAATAATCCTATCTATTTGATCTAGACTTAAAATAATCACAACCTTGTAGGTATCAGGAAACACAGAAGAGAAAAGGTAAGCAAAAATTTAGATGTTACATTCTCCTAATATTAAAACTTATTTTAACTCTATCTCAGTAACACCTTACCTTAACCACATACAATAAATTAAGGTTTTTTTTCGAGACAGAAAAGCCTGTTACCACACCGTATATCTGATAATATTGAAGGAGTCTCATTATTCAGACTACGATTGCAAGATAGCGCACGCATTATGGAGCCTTTGTTATCTACATCCATTTCCCTTTTCATGTCGTGCGAGATTTGCAAAAACTTCATTTCTATTTTAAAATGCAATTTATCCTGATCCATACCGATTTCTAGTAGTGAGGAGGTAGTTGTTGAAGCTTAATTGTAATAATTGGTATAAAAACAACATCAAGAAACGAATATCTCCTATACCCTAGAAATATTGCTTCTTTACTGTTTCTATTTGATGCAAACATTCATGTATAAAATAACGTTTTACGTAGTTAATAACGTAACACAATACAAAACGACGGTATAAATAGGAAAACTAGATTTGTTATTATTTTAAAAACGATGCCGCGATGGTACAAAGCTGTTATGTCTTCTCATTTGCAGTAAATTGTGCATACCTATTCAACTTAATTGCATCCCTTAATGCAACGATTTAATGAAGTGTATATTGCGATAGAACCGATTTTATAGAGCTAATTTTCTCTAACTACTGTGGCGTTTACTCACAATTTTTTTTTTTTTAAACCCTAGCTGTGGTTTCTGTTTTAATTTGATCATGTTTTTTTTTATATTGTTTGGAATTTAGTTGTATTTATTACTTTGTATACTGTCGTAATATTAAAATTAAACAAATTATTGTACTAAGCTAATCAACGTCACTTTGTTACAGAATACAGACTTTATAGCTTATTTAAGTTAAACTAAATTAGATTTCATGATCGACGTGTATTAGTTAGCTGTTAGCGACGAAATAGAAGCCCCTTTTATTTAATTGAAAACTGCTGAAAGATGATAATCTAACGTTAAATAAACTTATTAAGTGCTTTCAGGCAGATATTGATGAGAAGATCTAAATAATATATTTATTAATAGCATAGTGAGAGCTCATTTGACTTCATTGTATTTGATTTTGTAAATTGCCAATCGTTGAACAAAACAGAGATACGTTATAGTCTATAAATCTATCTAATTAGTATTCAAATATTATTTTAGTTGATAAAAGGCCCTGACATACATTATAAAAATATTGAAATAGTTGAAAAATATCAATGATAGACTAATGATCATACTGGAAAGGCGAGTTGGCGTTTACATAACTAGGTCGTTACGATATAAAATGTTGCTGTCACCCCATAACAGTCAATACTAATACAATATTTAAGATCTTGCTTGGATACAATTGTTACAACGCTGCATGTAGCTGCTACCCATTTAGTCATAACCCATTTGAGTACCCAGAGCCCTTATTAAAGTGTATTCAAGCCTCTTCCTGTATTATAATATACACATGTATCAAACATAATTATAGAGCCTGGATGCGGTTATCAAATATTTGAGTTGACATAATAGTAGATAGTCTTGTCCGATGATGGTTTTAGATTTACAGCGGAAAGTACGTAACGTAAGCAAATTTCGTAATACGCTATGGATTGGAATCGGTATACTATAGAAAGATGTATCCTTCTAGACACGTTTGCAGTAGTTTTTTTTTTTTGTAACGAACAATGCTATAAATGTTTTATTAATTTTTGTAGTCTGTCCAGCTTAAAAATATAATGCTTAGGTTCACAATTATTTAAATGATAGCTTTTAATAAGATGAGAAATACAGTCATCAAAGTGACCAGAGATGAAGGTGAATTTCATATAATTTTTGATTATCAAAAATATAAGAACGTACTAATAGAAATTGATTAAGTTGATTGTTTTCCTGTCTCTAGACTTATAGGCTCATCCCTAGATTTATGAAGTACGAATGTTTTCGAATTTTTTAAGACATTTATCCGATCTTTAATAAACTTTACCGTAGGATAGATACATACGTACATTTAAAAAGATAGTAAAACAGAAGTTATGCATGAAAGGGTACTATAAAGTTTTTGATATTTTAGGTGACAAGTATGCATTTCAATGAATTGTTCGCTTCGCAGGCTATTGCTATATATATTTTGTAAATTGTAATACTTCTAATTACACATTTAAATTGAATGAATTTGAAAATTATTTTTTTTCATTTTTTCCAAATTCATTTAAATTTTTATAATACACAATTTGCATGGCTTACTCAGTAGAGCTCTTTTTTGAAGCAATAGGCACCCAATTTTATACAAGTCTGGCAATTCTAAACAGCCCATGGTGGGATGTTGATATTAGCTACAAGAAGCGTTTTTGAAATGACTCGGGCATTAAAATAAAAACTTTTGATCTATAGGTAAGAATATATATACAATTTTAATTCTTATGGCGGTCAGCCAACTGGCATCACCGCAAAAAAGTAATCAAAAAGCCGATAGGTAGTAGGTATCCTGATTTCGAGCAAATTCGGCTTGCGGTCGTTTCGGCCAGGAATCAGCCCACTGTTTGCTTCAGTCCGAATTTCAGTTTAAACCCGTGTTTAAATTATCACATTACACAGCAGCATCAATTTGTGTATAGAAAAATATTTTTACTTTAAACGAATTCTATGTCTATATGTTGACAATACACTCATTTCAGGTTCTAAATAATTTTAGTATTCGAGCAATAAAAAAAAAATGAAAAACATTTTTAACTTTTTTTTTTGAAAATTCGTACAAGCGTAATTTATCCTATCAAAAGTTCTTCTGCTTCTTTCAACTTAAATATTTCGTTCGCAACTCGCTTGAACGTTTTGTTTATTTATAAAATTATCGATAATATCTGCATTGTTGATATAAAACTCCGCTTCTCTGTACTCATATTTCTACGAATGACAGCCATCGTACAATCAATAACAAAAATCTAGTTTAATTTTTGGCATTTTTGTATACCTACTATAGATTAAGTAAATGTTCCTATGTTCTGGGGAAGGCACTGTCTCTTGTAACACAGTTAATACTACCACAAGAGACAGCGCTTCATATTTTTAATGTATTCTTCTTTTTTGTACACAATAAAGATTATTATTATTATTTATTAAAGTAGGTAATTTCATACGAAAAACCTTAAACGCAATTAAAAAACAATGAAATATAATTTAAATAAAAAAAAAGAATAAAATTTTCGTATTGAAAGAGCTACCAAAAGTTATGAAAGAGCCAGTCTGTATTATAAGGTGTAATTGTGAAAATTATGCAAAATAATAATGATTGCACTACTAGAATAAAAAATAACAAAAAAATATTTCTATTAAATTCTTTTTAAAAACTAAGTGACATAGTAAGTTTTTTTTTTTAATTCTATCAGTAATTTTAAATCATTTTAACAAACAAAATTATTCAGTCATACCTATTTATTAGAGCCGAATTATTTCTTATTAATAATAATCTCAAAAATAAACAAAATAACAAAAAAAACTTCGATCAAAAACAACATCGATAAATCTTTAAGAACTTCAATAAAAAGGTAGTGAAACTATTATTAAAAGCGTCTATAGTGAGTATGAGCGATGAAATATTGAGTAAAACAAACGCATAAAACAATAAGCCATTAAAAGTGGAACTTTTAAAATTTCTGTAGACAGGTAAAACAGGTTTATCGGATATTCTGCATGGCGAAGCTTTTAGTCTGGGATATTTATAGATATCCGAAATGACCCAGTTTAAATGAATGCGGGTATGAATATAAGATTTTTTTGACCTTTACCTTGGATGACGTAGTATTAATTCAGTTCTTATTTTAGGTATCAGATGCTTCAATAGCATTTATACTATATATAATATAATATAATAAAGCGTAAGAGTTTTTTGTTTGTTTGTTTAAACGGGCTAATCTCTGGATATAATAAGGAAGCTACATTATTCCCGAGTATTATAAGCTACTTTTTATCACGGGACCGCGGGTGTAACCGCGCGAGGCAGCTAGTGTATATATATATAAATGATGTGTATACCACATTCTTCATTATTGATCGTTCTACGGGTACTTAGTAATATAACATATTCTGAGGATTTTATATCAAATATCTTAACAATAATATGAATAAAATTTTAATGTGATAAAAAAGAATAACAATCAAATAATCAAAATAATTTTAAGGCATTGGAATCATAATTATTATGATCTCTCTCTACCATTAGAACTGTTTCATTAAAATTTCATGGTTTTTAATAAAAACTTTTGATTTTTGAGCAAACAAAACAAAGAATGTAATCCTACAAAGTATAGGATGGATTTGGTTCCCATCCATCCATCGAGGTATCACCAAACTTTTGCAACGCTATCTACCAGAGACTCAGAAACAATTCGTTTTATTACACACACAAAAGCCTTACCCCATCTCTAACATCCACCTTACCTACAACAAAAAACAATACGATTAAATTACTCGCCAAATAAATCACATCTCTGGTTACATACAATTACAGTACGAATTCGATCGAAGCAAAATTGTACTTACGACATAATAACAGCTCAAATGTTTCAGCTACAAAATGTAAATAAAATGCCATGCATTAATTGCTAGGTTTTTACACTTCGTTTATCGGTGGGCTATTTTCCTTTTTTATAGCGAGTCTCGTTAATGAATCCATCGTTACAATAAAATCAGTGGGGAAATAAAATTCCATATTTTTTTCAATTCCGATAACGTCATTCATGTACCTAATGAATACAGTTGGTTATACTGCCAGTTTCTTGTGTGTTAATAAAAGGTTGTGGAAATATAGACAGATATATTGTTCTGCTTTTGGCTCTTTATTCCGCATTTCATCTAGTTGGCATTGTATAAAGAGGATAATAACCCGGGGTAAAATTTTAAAAGCTTACCGTCTACGGCACTTTGTTCCTATCGAATAGGGTTTCATTGGATTTCGGTTTGAATTTTAAACGGTCTATCTTTTTAATCAAATATAAATGGAATTCATTTGTAGCGGTTTATTGTCAATAATAGTAATGTAAATAAACTGCTGCGACTGTTTTAGTAAAATCTTTCTTTTGAAAAATCTAACTCTTTCTAAACAAAGATCCATCAGTAAACCTAACAGTGCTAAATGCAATTCATCCGTGGACCTTCTTACTTCCATGTAAATATAACAAATTAACGTCTAAAATAACACAAAACTAATAAATAATAGTTATTAATATATTATTTAATGATGCTGACAATAAAATAAAATATTGTTTAAAAAGATAAAAAAATAGTCCATGATTTTTCGTGATGGCACTAAAAACCACATCGTTATATTTAAAGAGAATTGAAAAAAAACATTGTAATATTCACGACTTTAAAACTGTGGTTATCTTACTAATGTGAGTGTATTTTTTTTTATAAAGTAAGCACTTAATTGAAGAATTATTATTAGGTATTATACGTATGCCTTTATGTAAGAAAGAACTACCCAGTTATACAATACAGTCCAAATAAAAAATAAAATAAAATAAATATCCTGGGACATTCCTCACACACGGTCATCTGATCCCAAACTAAGCAGAGCTTGTACTATGGAAACCAGATAACTGATATAATACATATACATACTTTTTGTTTGTAAATACATACTTAATATACTTAATTACACCCAGACTCAGGACATACAGACATGTTCATGCACACAAATGCATGTCCTGTGTGGGAATCGAACCCACGACCTGCGGCGCGTAAGGTGAACCTTAACCAACTGCGCCAACTGGGCCGTCATAATAAATAAATAAATAATAGGTGTATAGTAGTTAATACTTCATATAAAAGTTATAAGCTCTTTATTATAACGATAACGGGGTTTATGTACCGTAACATATTGCTAGTACCTACTGGTTTATCCTTATGTTATGTTTTTCGAAGAAATAATAAAATTATGTAAAAGAAGGCTTCCAAAGAACAGCAGCGTACTTGGCACTCGTGAGCCATTATTTCTACATTTTAAACACAATTTCATGACTAGGCCAACATTTTTATTTGACTTAGATACGGAGAATGTCGCTTCGGGCTCTCGTTAGCTATTTTTACCTGCATTTCATCCGCAGTTTCAGACTAAGCCAACATTGTTATTTGACACGGATACGAAAGTGTCGCTTCTGGTCGCGTTAGCGTTCTATGGCGAAAATATTCCGCAGATAGCAAAACTCAAATTATGACATCATCATTAATTTGTCCCGTAAAAGAATCATCTGTCATTTTGCAATCCATCAAAACTCTTATTTGAGATGAGTAATGAAAATTAAGTGGACTTTACTTAAAAACCATAACTCATCTGAGGTTCACTTAGAAATTATCGACCGATAACTAATGCCTTCTGACTGAAATATAGTTGGATATCTTGTATAATCAAACTATAACAACTTAGATACGTTTGGTTAGCTTGTTTCTGAAAATCACTGCTACGAGTTTCTTGAAATCATCTAAAATCCTGATATTGCAGGTGTCTGCATATAGATTAAACTTCCCTTATACACCTACCTTGTCTAGGTGTAAATAAATTACATGATTATTTCATTAATTCAAAGAAAATTGTAAACCACATCTTTTCATACAGAATTTCTGTTCGAATCCTATAATCCTTTAGAATCCCGCGAACATTCTATTAATTTCGTCGGATGCGATTTTCTCAACGACTATTTCAAGATTTCCTCGAAGTCTTCAACTGAAGACTGCCTTGATTACGTAACTTGCAGTTCAGAATGAAATTTATTAAATGTCTACTATTGGAAACGCATCAATTGTGAATTGTGAATGTGATTATTGAATTCTGATTTGTTTGTGTTTAAAATGTGAATTTGTACAAAATGAACGACATATGAAAAGTACGGTTCCAATATAGTCTTTTTCTTTTGTGTTTCTGATCATTTTGAAAAACAGTTACAGAGTGCTCCCATTTAAATCAAATTAAATGGCAGGCAAGATAACAGTATCGATCTTAGCATATATAAATTTTAATAACTACTTTCATTTTTCCGTTTTAGAAAATATGCAGCTGTCAGTCTACTTTACATACTGTTATGCAAACGACAAAAAAATCTGCAAGTAAATTGGCATTTATTTTTTCATAATATAGGAAGAAATTTCACTCACACAATATTTTTTCTTTACGAAGAAGCGCGATTCTAAAATCTGGAATATGATAAGCAAGGCAATTTATAAAGATTACGAAAATTCGTATTTATAATGGTACCTATCATCAATCTACGTCGTCAACTTATGCAAGAAAACAACGTCATTCGGAAAATATCATGCGAAGCTAATGCAGTTAATACTACCATATCGAAATAGTTTTACTTATTTATACACAATTAATAACCTCATAAATGACTTTTAAAACATCCATATGAGTAGTCGTGCAATTTGATATTTTATACTATATCAACTAATAAAGAATCATGCAGATGTTATAATATTTGGCAGTCCATAAAATGTTTATGATAAACTACGATTAAATAAGAATAAGTTACGATAGAAAAGATTTTCAAATACGATTATCAAACCATCACTCAGGACGTAAAATTTGACGATGAAATATAAAATTAATGTGACATGTCAAGGTACAATCATAACCTAAATAAAACATACCTAATTATGACAGCTTATTTTAAATCACACATGCGCCTGAGCTGTTAACAAAGCGATGCAGCCGATCAGTCGCTTCAGTCTCGTGTCAACACTGTTACGAGTTACGTAATGATATCGGGGATCGATTTCACTAGCGTGCTTCGTCTACGATAGTCGCTCGAATAGCGCAAACGAATAATTAATCGGTCAACCGCCGACACTCGCTCTACTTTCAGGGAAATTGGGCGTCATCGCGTCAGGTTCTTTTTCCTTCAGTTCTCTTTAAATTTATGCACTCGAGCTGGTGCATTATGCAATGATCGTATTTGCATTTAAATGGAAAAATAGACTTGTTATTTCGAGGGATCTCACAGTCTTATTAATGATCAATGAGACCTTTCAGGTCATAGGACTGGAACCACGGAAAATGTTACCTACTCGTTTAATTATAAATGGTATAATATTATTCAGATAAAATTATTTATATATTATACCTACATAATATTATGATCAAATTGTTATTGACAATAACTATGGCGTGCATTCTAGCTGTCCAAGTTAGCAAGTTTGTTTTCTACTCTAACCCCCTTACTCATAAAGCGCTATTTAACTAATATACTGTTTAAATGGTCACGTAAATAATGTCACATAATTTGACAATGACAATAGAGCGACGTTATTTACGTGACCCTTTAAACAGTATATTAGACGTAGTATTTATATACTCTGAGATATTAGTTAACGTTTTATAAGTAAGGGGGTAAGTGCTTAGGTACTTGATAACAATTCAAGTCAAACTAATGAGTTTAATTGGTCTCTTTGAATAACTTATTACATATTCCTATAGTAAAAGTACGAGGCTCTATTTATTTTGCTTCTACCATAGCCTCTAAATCAAATAGTCCTCATATTTTTGGTCCTTAGCCAATATCCCTAAAGTAATACAAATGACAAAGTCTATAATCCACTTTACTCGCTTATTGGGAGCACTGCGGCACCTGTGAAACCTAACAAATACAAGAAAAAGATGTTATTAAGGTAGGCAATACCTACACAACATTCCCTTCCGCTCGCTTATATTGCATACTCTATCGACCTATTTCCACATTCACTATGCTTTAATTAAATTTGTACGTTTGAAGATTTCAATTTACCAATAACATTCAAAGCATTTTGGTCGCTCTAAATTTCAAAGCTACTACTGGGTAAAATAAATTGAATACATTTATCTAGTTTACCTGAGTCACCTGTTCCCGAGGTCCTGTGCAGGCCTAAAACAGAATTTAAAGATACTTTGTATAATTTTATTGCGATCGATATTAAATTTTGTGATTCCGTTCCATGCTACGCAATAATGTTATGATAGGGTCAAATATATTCCACACTAAATAATGTTATTATATTACAATGTATATTGATTGGTGCTTTAAATGGAATGAAAAATTATGACATGAAATACAAATTGTGTACACAATCCAAACAAACAGTAGTTGAATGAAGGCACCGCATCATAAAATAAAAACCATTGAATACATTTTCAGTCAGATGAAAGGGGAATTAAATAATTATATCGAACATCGGTGTATTTAATAAAATGTAAATTGTATTAACCGTGAAGTGGAAATTTTAATCTGTATTGCATTCGCTCAAAATATCTACTGTAGTTGGCAGAGGCAATGCGAATGTCGCAAACAGCTTGAAAACTATTTTATGATGCTTGCAGTAATTCTTTATGATCTAAAGTTTAAGCTCAAGCAAAGCAAAATTTAAAATATAAAGTTGGTTTATGATGCGTTAGTTTTAAAAACACAGACCCCCTTACTCATAAAACGTTATTTAACTAATATACTGTCAAATAATGTGACATTATTTACGTGACCATTTAATCAGTATATTAGTTAAATAGCGCTTCATGAGTAAGGGTGTGAGTTTTTCATTTAATGTAAGTGATATGCTTCAATCGGTCCATTAACGTTGAGCAAAAAGATTCTTGTCTCAAATAGATTTGACAACTCCAACGAGATAAGGTAAGCAGACTTAACTTTCATTTAAGTTCCTTTTCATTCACTGCCTTTATGTACAAGATCTAGTGCAGCATAATTAGTTTTGGAAACTTTAAAGCTAAGAACAATCCTGGAGCTATCTGGAACAATATGAAAAGTTGAAGTTTTTAACGTTTGACGCTAAGTGTTTCTACACTACCGAACTTACTGGCAATTCGCCAAGTTTACACAATGGGCGCACAGATTTCTGTTATGTCCATACTCATGTGCACGTTTGTGGGATATTGCATAATAATATGTTGTGTGTATGAACGCTTGTACATCGTATTGTTGTCAATTCGTGATATTATCACTCCGACATTTGTTACTTTATTTTGTCCTGTTTTACTCTTATACTAAACTCATTTATTATCAAAATTGTATGCGACTAAAATAATTATTTCATTTATTCAGCTTATAACATACTAGCTGTCCCCCTCGGTTTCACCCGCGTTCCCGGGATAAAAAGTAGTCTATGTCCTTCTCCATACTAAGTATAGGCTATCTGCATGCCAAATGTCATGATGATCCGTTGAGTAGTTGAGGCGTGAAGGCGTAACAAACAAATTAACAAACTTACTTTCGCATTTATAATTATTATAGTTAGGATTAGGATAGGATGTTCTGTTATTTTCTTAGTTTAACACGGAACTGATACATAATACTTCTACGATAATATTTCTGGTCTCTGGTGTATTGAAGTTCTCTGTAAAAATCTTTACTGTAGCCCCTTTTTCACAATTACCCTTTTAGATGTGTTTACATACTTAGTTACATACATGAGAAGCAAATACACGCATGTTAAAATAACACCAATAGGATTTTCAAAAACTAAACGATTATCTAACAAAAGTGCGTATTTAAACTAACCCCCTTACTCATAAAACGTTATTTAACTAATATACTGTTTAAAGGGTCACGTAAATAAAGTCACTCTATTGTCATTGTCAAATAATGTGACATTATTTAAACAGTATATTAGTTAAATACCGCTTTATGAGTAAGGGGGCAATAAGATTAAACCTACTAAAAATACTCATGAAAATTATAGTACATTTTATCAAATTTAATTTGTAGTGATCCAGATTATTACACCGAATAAAATTTGTTTTGAAACTGTGTTTCTGCAAGTGACAACCGCAACAGACAAACATGATAACTTAATGAAATTAATCGTCACTTTATAATTACAATGCTGGGGAAGGGAGTAAATTTAACTGGAAATGTCATGTTCTACGTGATAGATGTAGAGAAATTGGACGTACCTATATCTGAGAGTAAGCAATTTTTTTTATTTTCTTTATTTATATTAATTTTTTTATTTAAGCTTTTCGATTGTAATACTAATAAAATTATTTAATTAAATGAAGCAGATATTGTAGATTTATTGATGAATTATTTATGCTTGTGTGCATGAACGAACATGTCTGTATGTCCTGAGTCTGGGTGTAATTATGTACTTATATTAAGTATGTATACAAAACAAAAAGTAGTATATGTATTATATCAGTTATCTGGTTTCCATAGTGCCAGCTCTGCTTAGTTTGGGATCAGATGGCCGTGCGTGAGGAATGCCCCAGAATATTTATTTTTAATTTTTAATTATCCAATTAATATTGATAATGAAATGCTCAGGTGTTATGCGCTTATCAATTTCCCTACATTAAGATTGTGGTCAAAGACCAGACTATTCTATTTAAAAAACATTATTACGTTAAACTAGTCAAGCTCTATTGAATCTAACTATTATATTCCAAGTAAAGAAATCACAATTGTATCACTGAACTCTGCAGGAGTTAGCAATAAGTACCTAATAGAACGTCCGCATCGTGGACCCGCCACTCTCGGATTTCATAGCAATTTCACTATTTATTGCTTAGTATATCTAGTTTCCTATTTCTACGGCGGGCGGGTTTTGCTAAGTATTAATATAACAGTTACTTTGTTGCCTACCAGCAGCAAATTTAATACACTCAAGCGCCTCTCGTCCTCGTTTTGTATTGAGTACAATCTTATATCTTACTGTATATAATCGGTATGTTGTACCTAACATATTCTTATGATCCTTTATTACTTGTTCCGGTATCGTCTTTGATGTTAGAAGCAATTCGCCTTTTTGCCAATTCCCTATACATTATTTTGAATATATGCTTATATCTTGGTTTATCTTAAATGCTTTTGTTTGGATTTTTTCGTTATTGTGTTAAAAATATGTAGGATCTTTTTAAAACTCAATAAATGTTTTTTTTATTTGTAAATAATATAATGTAATATTTGTTTTTGTGGTCTTCATTTTTACAAAAGAGTAACAGAGTTTTTTTGTTCCGATTGTAATTCGCTTCATAAGCAGTACATAAGAGAAAAAACTTAGTCAATTCCACCGAACTCGAAAAGTGGCAAATGGATGGACTTTTCGTAATCATGAAAGTGTAATTAGTTTGAAAAACTCGAGACTTCAAATGTTTTCATCACAACTGTTTGATAAGTTGCACTATTACGTTATTCATGAAATTATTATTCATCAGAACAAAGAAGAATAAACTGGTTGAAAGACAAGCGAACACGATCAAGAAGAGACAAACATTACTCTTCATTACGTGTTCATCATCAGCCTATAATGTCCCACTGCTGAGCACAGGCCTCCTTACACAAATAAGGGTGAAAGGGAATAGGCAGATACTCCACCACGCGTGCCCACTGCGGATTGGTGGAGGTAGGCTAGTGGTGAACCTGCTGTTGCAATTTTTCAAGCCGCCTAGGAGGCATCCAACTAGCTTAACGACTATCACAATTAAGTGATAACCGGGATCAACGGCTTTACGTGCCTTCCGAAGCACGGAAACGCTCGATTTGAAATACCACTAGACGGTCACCCATCCAGGTACAGACCACGACAGACGTAGCTTAACTTTGCCGATCGATAAAGAACGGCTAATCATGCTACACCACGAGCGCTTCATTACGCTTCATTACTTGTAATCTATGTTAATTACTGAACTTTAATTCAATGCTGATTGCTTTTGAGTAAATCATTTCGATCATGTGAAGATACCTATGGAGGTACCTATAATACCTACTAAGAAAAACAACATTGTATATGATTAATATATAGATGTTATATAGATGATCTACGTAAGACAGAGATAAGTGGTAATATTGTATCTAAGTATAATGTTGAATTCAATTTCAAAGCGATATAATTATGTAGGGTAATTATGAAGGTCGAAGCTACAGAAGTACCACTGGATTGAATTTTAGGTTAATATTCGAATACCAAATGTTTAAAGGACCCAAACATGCTCTACACCCTTTTGCAGACAAGTCCGAAACCCACTGCTGAACTGCACTAGTAAAGATACTACAATTATAATCGTTAATTTCATAACTAGCTAATTATTTCAGCTTTCAGTTAAGATAAGATAATATTTGTTGGATATACAGTTCTAGTTGAATATAAAACAAAATATAATATATATGTCGGAGAATATAATATGTTGTCATTTATTTCGGTACTTATTCAATTTATTCGTATGGCAACATCGTGTTATGGACAGCTCATGCTGTCAGTGTCAGTCAGTAGTGCGTTCGATCGAGGCTCGATTTGACACTCTTGCCTTCGAGACAGCGACTGCGCCGGGTGTGCGCACTGATTGCCAATAAAACAACATGGTGGACACCGACATCGAACATGTGGATTCTAACCCGTTGGAATCTGCGACAGCAGCGGTGGGATCGCTTTCAAAAACATCCTGCGTGTCTACCGCGATGCCAGCTACTCAAAATCAAGAATATTTTACGTCGGGGCATGGAGTTCAGGATAATGTGGCGGATGGATCGTCGATGTTGGGAGACGAGCGAATTCATGTACCTTCACCCGAAATATGGACAGCGGTCCATATTTCGGGTGAAGGTACATGTTTCATTCGGGGTGTGATGGCGGGCTTTCGGGACTATAATCCGGGTCCTTCTGCGAGCGCTGTTGTTGAGCTGAGATTTGTGTTCCACCACCGCCGTGTTATCCGGACGTTTTCCAGTTTGCTGCAGCTCATTGAGAGGAGATTGAGCGCTATCAGAGAAACAACGTGTGGACGGATTGTGAGGAATACTGGGTTCACTCACATTCTATTTGGTGTCCGTGTGGTGGTGCTTGAGATGGCTGTGTGTTTCTGGTGCAAGCAAACTACCTAAGCAGTACCGTGTGTGAGAAATATCCCAGGATATTTATCTGGTGAGTCGATTTCATGTTGATTGCTAATAGATTGCGGAGGTACTTGAGGAACAAGTACGCATTGTTGTTGAAAGTATACTCAGTTGGCTGGATTTTATTGTTTAAGAGCGTATCCTCTGGAGTCACAGAGTATCATTTGTGTGTTGTGGTCACAGGTATAATCACGAGTCTAATATTCTTTCTTCAAAGAAATGACAGTGTTTAGTAGTCACGGAGATTATGGCCTAAAGGGATAGTCTGATAAAATAGGCATACATGATTTGAGTTAATGTGACAATGGATGCAGATGAAGAAAATAGTAATCACAGCTGTGTTTAATCAGTGATGTTTAATCATTTTCTGAGTGCGTTAGAATTAAAGATAGATGATTTGAGTTTTCCTTGCTTGCGATTAATAAGATGAGCCATATGTGCTTGTTTCACTATCCTAGTTTGTGTTGAAGCGGTAACAAGATGAGCTGTTGGTGTGACGCGACTGTATGCTTTTGTAATTACCCTGCTTTCGTTGGTACGCATATGAGACTAGACGTTGATGAGGTGCATCGTTATTGATAGGTTTCTGATATTGCGTATTGATTTCATGATGATGAGTTAAAATATAGTGTAAGCAACTAACTTACTAACTAGGAGTTCAGTGAGTTTCTTGAGATTGATTAACTGTGGTAGTAAAATATGCTTGGGTCTTTATTTGTGGGGGGTTCCCTGATTTATTCACATAGTGAAGGTCATGTACCTAATGTCTCAATATTTCAAGATCGTTTAAATGTCGCAATGTTTTATTTTCTATGTCAATGCGCCCGCGATAGTTTGAGTTTGTCAGTAAGGTAATGTACCAGATAAACTAGATGCACATGATGATCATCTCGGAGTGAAATTCTATCAGCCGTAGTAGTAGTAGACTACCACTAGCTATTATGTAGTCATAGCCTGATGGAAAACTATCTTTTGAGTCAACTCAAGTAGTCTGTGAATGAAGCGATTGGTTCACTACAGTATTGTTTGTTATTTAGGGTTTCTCTCTTTCACGTTATGTTATGGCTAAGTATCACTGCATAAGCGTTATGATTTAGCTATCACTGGTTAAGTAAAAGATGGTGCAGGACAGGTTAAGTGCTGTGGTAACTGACTTAGCATGGTGACTTTGTTCTTGAGGTCCCCGATCAGCAGGTTTCTCCTGTTGGATATTTTGGATAATGACAACGACAAATTGTTTACAGTGCGATTGGAATGTAAATGTTATGTACCTAGTGAGTATAAGCTATTTTGTAAGGAGTGATTGCTGAGTTTGTAGTCGATTCTTCTCAGCAAATGCAACCTTCCGTCCCACTATTGGAATCGGACTATTCATCGGCGCCAGCTGTTTGAAATAAATGATTTTGATACTGATTATTTTCATCGAGTGTATGGAATTGCTATTGTGTGCCCCTGCACTAGGCAATGCATGCATCTACCTGACTTTCTTGCCGGGAGTCTTCTCAGTTTAAGACCGTGGTTTAAGTGTATTGCGAACCGGTGGTAAAATCAATTGTAACGTTCGTGGGTGCCTCATTGGGGCCTATGTTGAGTAAGCGATTTTGGAATTTGAATTTTGATCCCGATGAACTGGATGTTCTCTATGTGACTGTTCCAACTGCGTCGGAGCATTTAAAAGGTACACGTGAACGGTTTTTATACCCTTTACGAGGGGTAGCACTTACGCGGCTGAAATGTTCAGATTTATTGCAAATGGACTGATTGATTGATTTTGAAATGTCTTTATTTAATAAAGGTTATATAAAATTGCATACAAAATGATCTTATTCTAAATTGTACACAGTAATGTTATTAGAGTTTATGAGGTTTGATCACCTTTATAAACAGATAATACATGAGAAGAGTTAATACATACACTTGTGTTTACACTTTAACAAACTTATGGGATACAGATTTATGTGATAATCTTAGTGAGATTCACAATTTAATAACATAATTTTGATCTACAAACATTATGTGAATAACATAGGTAACATGATAACATAATTTGAACAATTGTAAAAATAATTAAATGTAATGTGGGTATTGCGAAATAAGTTAGGACAGGAGCGGAGCGGTCATAATAAGCGACCGGTCAGCCGGTAAGCGAGCCAATGTTAGGTGTATGATTCACTGAGGAAATAGTGATGGGGCAGGCGATATCGACTGTACGATCTTCTGTACGATAATGTAGCTAATCTACTTGAGCCTATCGCTGAGACTAGAATATTAGAATGAGATGGAACATTTTTCATATAAAATTTACGGGACATTTTAAGTATGTAATCTTTAATTAAAGGATATTTAATGCGCTTGTGAAGTTAACGAAGATTTGTACGAAAGGTGGTATTATAAGATGTTTTTATTGCCTTGTTTTGTAAGACTTGTAATTTATTGTAGTTTGTGTCGGTTAAACTACACCACGCGGGTGCAGCGTAGGTAAGACATGGTCTGATTAATGTTGTATAAAAGCGTAATTTGGTCACTTTGCTCAGCTTAGATTTACGATTTAGCACCGGGCCCAATGAATTAAACGCCTTGAGGCTCTTTTCGCGAAGTAGCTCGGTATTTTTATTCCAGCTAAGTTTGGTATCTAAAACGATACCTAAATATTTGATTGACATCCTCCATGGAATGCTGTAATTTTCCATTTTTACACATCTTGTTGGAAGAGAGCGTTTCCGCGTGAACATAATGCTTTCTGTTTTATTTGAGTTTAACTTGAGAGATTGCAAATAGACTGGTAAGTCCCATTTCAGTTGTTGATTAGAGTCTACCTAGGCGACGGAATCTTGACAGTTGCAATGGACAGAATTTGTCAGAAATAAGGTAGGAGGCAAAAAAAAAATAGGATGGACGAGCAAGGGATAAAGGTTAAATTACTAGTTTTGGTTCCCCGGGTAATTCATAAATTTATACGATGGCCGCTTGCCATCGGGCGGGCTGTGTGCTTGTTTGCTGCCTGAGTGGTATAAAAAAAGGTTACCGTAAAGAGTAGTGGTCCTTGTAAAATCCCCAAAGTTTGTCCAAATGAGCGATACGTGGTTGAGCCAGTATGACGAGGACGTGACCAGTACGTATGTTACGAACGATTAACGCAAATACCTTGCAGTATTCTAGAATTGTCGGAATATCTGGGTCCTATAGAAAACGATGATTAATTTTATTTAATTACATCTAATTGCGTCATAGTGGATATTGGCGTATTGGTTAGTAACGAGATATTTGGATTGAAAATATGTGTAAGATTATTAAAATAATTACTGGATTGTTTTGTGACAGTAGTACTCGCTATATTTGTTATTTTGTTAAGTGTGAACTCTGAAGAAGCTTGCAGGCATTGTTGATCAATAAAATGTTTTATTACACGTTGAAAGCATTGTCAGAGGCATGGATTGAAAGTCTTGGCGCTTTGTCCTGGTGAACTGCTGAAAGTTGCTACGCTTTGCAGAGAATTGACGTTGAAAGCTGCTACGCTTTGCGGTGAATTGAAGTTGAAAGCTGCTACGCTTTGCAGAGAATTGAAGTTGAAAGCTTCTACGCTTTACGGTGAACTAAAGTTGAAAGCTACTACGCTTTACGGTGAATTTAAGTTGTAAGCCTCAACGCTTTGCGGTGTAATCAAAGTAAAATCGATGTTGATCAACAAATGCTGAAAGCTTTCACGCCTTGTGATTCTTTAGACATTAGAAATAGTTGAACGGTTCACGCGTGGCTTTATATCTGGAACCATTGAGTTCTAAGTCTAGTTGAAAGCTATTTTAAACGCTTTGCTTGTGCTAAGTCTACTTGTGATGTTGAGAAGCAACGCGAGAGCGCGTTGAATGGCAGAATGGCCGTGTCGGAGAATATAATATGTTGTCATTTATTTCGGTACTTATTCAATTTATTCGTATGGCAACATCGTGTTATGGACAGCTCATGCTGTCAGTGTCAGTCAGTAGTGCGTTCGATCGAGGCTCGATTTGACACTCTTGCCTTCGAGACAGCGACTGCGCCGGGTGTGCGCACTGATTGCCAATAAAACAACATGGTGGACACCGACATCGAACATGTGGATTCTAATCCGTTGGAATCTGCGACATATATATAAAATCTAATCATCACGTTTAAAAGAGAAGGAAAAGCTTGATTCTTTTAGCTTGAGCTTTAAGTATATAGGTATGCGATTGAGAATTTTATTATGTTTGTATGAAAGTGTATTATGTGGGGGTGTGTATGGGGGTGTATGGGGGGGTGTGTGAGTGTGCTTAAAGTTAAGTAACAAGAGTAAGTTATGTAACAGTAACAAATCCTGCAATATAAGTAATAAGTTTGGATTAGTTCCGTACTCAATTAAAAAAATAAACACTAGGTTATTGAATTCAGTTTCCTTTGATACGATCAACGGTTGATAAATGATAAATATATTATACATAAATAACATTAATCATCGCATGAAAGGAAGTGAATAAAAACATGCTATTTAAAATAAAACAAATATTATTCTCTTACGATTATAATTCATTACATTACGAGTAAATAACAAGTGCCTACTTTATTTCTTTAATATCTTTTTAATTGAGTATTGAGGCACATTTTTATAAGTAATCATACACATTACTTTTCCTGATGAACTAAATTTTCCAGGAAGTAAAATAATTTAGAAAAAATCACTTAGAAACTTGCACCATTATACTTTCGTGGAGCATTAAGTTCACTTTGCCATAATCCGTCACAAGCCGTTACCAACTAGAACCAAACTGCTAATAGTGGTTGTTAAAAGAGCTTTCAAAAGCATTGAAAGTTTTAACCCCGTTGTTTGTCAGAGTATTTTTCAACCAAGACGAACTTGATAGCATCATAGTTGATGTTTACTTGATAATATGAAAGATGGAGTTTTATGTTCTTTGTGTATTTAAAGTTTGAATCTCAGCATAGCGTTTAAAATTTTATTGGTAAGTTATTTCCTTAAAAAAGTTAGGATAAAAACTCTGACGATTAAAAATATGTTATTATTCGTATAAAAATAAGTAAGTATAAACACATCTTAGAGGAATTGTAGGCTCTAGTTGTTATCATAAATATTCAGAGTGGTTGCCAAATTGCATTTGGATGCTTCCCGCAGTGGCGTTACGGCTACGTGCCACATTATCATTGCTAATTCAAATACAGCCGCGGTTTAATTACATTGGAGAAGTCTATTAAATTGAATTCTATTAGCTAATGCACTTAAAGGTTTGACCTTCTAGTATTTATGCATATAACTAAAAAAAAACAAAAGAAGTAAGACAAATATAGTATCTAAAAATACGTGCATCCAACACAGGTTTTTACATTTACTGAAATTTCAACTCTGTGAACAATGTAATAACGCAATTATTTCATACTAAAGCTCATATAATTCGCTTGTTTTGTTCATAATACGAATGAATGGATGATCATATTCAAATGTGTGCTAAGTGTATATACGCAATAAAGAAACTGGAAGTAGGTACAAAAATTTGCTAATTATATTGCTTTCAACGTTGTTGTTCAATGTTGGTTGGGCAAGTACTTTTTAAAAACAATGTTGACGACGCATTTTACATGAATAGCAATGTGAAACCCTCGTAAGGTATTCTGGAGGTAAATACCAATGTGATAATTTTACTATTATTTTAGGACATTACCAACATTTTGTATGAAATTTGGGTGACACGGTAAACATAAAAATATCTTTTGAATAAAATATTTTGGACCACTTTTTAAACCAACCACTTTTCGATTCTTAGTTTGTTACTTGGTTAAAATATTCGTTACTTCCTCAACCAAATACAAAAAAAAACTACCTGGATTCTCACTTTTTCCTTTTAGAGAATAAAACGGCGCTTTACGGAATTAAGCTGCAGAACCTGAAGTGTGTAGCCGCGCATTTGGCCACTTTTTTAATTTTCACCGTTGAATTTTTTTATTAGGCTGATCCTCACTTGATTGTTCACCTGTTTGGGGAAATTTGCTCAAATATAACTAAGTTGATAGTATGTGCATTATTATTATTTGGGATTCTGATGAAAAGGTTTTAATAAACTAAGTTTTGCTTTCTGGTTCCAGGATTCTGGCAAGAACGGTTATCTTAAATTTGAATTTAAGTCCATTTTTATTATTTTCAGTGCCATCAGTTATTTGTAATCAACTTATATGAATATAGCTGACTAAAGGGATGGGACTTAAAAAACTTAACATGATAGAGTCATTTTAAGTTTTTATGATCTTGTCAATTCACTCAATTAAGGGTTTTTCCAAGGTAAAATATTTTCTATTAATTATCGTAATCAATCTTTGATGGCTTAATAGTACATTATGATACATGTGTGCAAATCTCTAGGCGTTATTAACCTTCAAGCGGGCGCGCGGTCATTTGTAACGGGAGCGGGCGCGCGTAACCGAAAAGACCTATGGGATGAATAAGAGAAATAAAGCACTAATTATTAAATATTTATTTATTTATTTGTATTCAGATATATTATCATGGTCTTTAAAGTCTGATTTGTCAAAAAAAGTAATTAAAATTATGAAAGAGAGACAATTATTAAATTAATTATCATAACTCAAATATTTTTTGAATCAAAAAAAAAATTAGGAACACAAAACCTTTTTAAATATCTCAGACTAGTTTATATACTAGTCTAATAATAAAAATTACAAGAATTAAAAAAAAAAAAAAAAAAGAAAAAAAAAATAAGAAGTTTCAGAGCCGTGGTCGCTGAGCTCTGATTCACTGTCTTCTCTTAGTAATTCCTCGAGTATTGCACTTTGTGGTAACCGTGCACGACTTATTTTATATAAAAATTCAAGCTTAATTAGATAATATTGAATTATGGTCGAAGAACTACTACGAGCGTGAACGAGGGTATGTCGCGTTGAGCGTCGCGCGTAACCTTTTCGACGACAGGCGCGTGTAGTCTTTTCGACGACTGCACCGGGTCTAAAACAATTGCGATCTGTGGAGTGGGGGAAGCACCCCGAGCCACGGTTTATTCTTTATTTTACTCCCAATGACATAGCGACAGGCTACTAGAAATGAGAAATAAATGTGATGGATAATAATAATAATATGAACGAAAATGTACTAAGCGCGGTCGATTCGACTACGCGCGCCCGCTGAGCCGTAGGGGAATGGAGCCGAGAGTGTAATAAATCAATGCACACGAGTGTCATACGACATTTTTCAACACACTTGCGAGGAAAAAACAGACTTCATTTTTGCAATAATTTTCACTTTACGAGCGAGTGTGTTGAAAAATATATTATATGCGTTTCATTACAATGGTAAATGGTAAATGGTAGCTCATTAGCTTAAAAAATATGATTAATATAACAAAATTCAAAAAAAAAAAAACATACCTACATAATTCAAGAAACACTGCACCTTTTCAGTCGTTTTTAGAGATTCTAAGTATTGACTTACTACGAGTACCATCGTACATTTAATTTCAGAAAAGATAGATATATAATGTGTGTGTCAGAATGTACGCTATAATCATCAAAGTTAATAGCAGCAGTACAAATAAAGCCCTTAGAGCTTTCAACGCTCGTTTAATATTTGTTTTCAACATAGAGCGCAGCAACTTTATTCGCAATTTATACGCTACCTTGTTTTAAGAGGAAATTAATAAAATTAAACAAAGGAAATTAATAAAATTAATGATTACAGCATGAATAAACTAGTACGCAACAATATTTTTTTTTTGGTTTAAGTGGATATTCACATTGGCTGCTTTTTCCTTTTCCTTATCAAATATTCTGGTTTCAATTAATCGCTACATATATTTTATATAATACAAAAAACACCACATTGTATCCTATCGTCACGAGGTAAGCGCTAAGTTTGCGAAGGAACAAAATCATCCAAAAAAACGTCGAAGCGCTATCTCATTGACAAAATGGACTGCCAACCTTGGTTTATATTACGCATAAACTTACGCTCATGGCCTTGGGGCTTACAACATGGGGGCCTTGACTCGGTTTCCCACACTTCGTCGCTTTATATTTTGACTGTTGACTCTTCACGCAGCATTAAGCGTGCATAGTTTGAATTATTCAGTTTCTTTCAAACATTAACTTGCGCGTACATATTTATATAAAGTCAGCATAGAAGTTTTGTAGGTAAATACTTCATACTGTTTCTGACCCTGAATTTAGGTTTTCAAAATAATGTACAAAATAACTTACAAAGTACAAAGTTATTTTGTTTGTTTTTTTAATAAAAACGTCAATACGTTTTTATGTTTTTGCCAGTATTTATGATATAAATAATGATGTATGTTTTTATTATTGATAGTTTTTTGTTTAACCATAATATCACCGTGGAAAGTTATGATGTAGCTGAAGGTTTGGCTTACCGTACAAAAAGCCTAGAAGAAAAGTTTAGTACCCAACTGATATGGCTTACCGATGTACCTGCGCAGAAGATACACTTTCAAAGCGCGGGAAATGTTAATCTTCGTCCATACTTTCTTTTCTGTGCGAACGAAGATTCATGACGTGCCTTAATATCTGGGTAGGTACTACCTGAACAAACTGGTAGGTGCTTGGCAACAATTTCTTTTGAGGAGCCAGCCAAACGTTTGATATACACTAATTTTTGTGTGTATTGAGCCACTCTATGGTTTTCTCAACATGTTTTCCTTCCCCGAAAGCTTCGGCTTACATTGGATTCGAACCCGCGACTTTTGCCAAGGCGTTCATCACTTTCACTCCGTTTAGATTAAAAAACAAACATGATCATTAACCAGGTAATTATTTGTATAACTTTTGTTTTATAAGAATGCTTATTGACTAACAAGGTCAGACCTACCTGCGCAGAGATGTTGGTAGGTATGTGAAACATACCAAACTTAATTGATTTAATGGCTCTAACACCGATCTCCTTATAAATCTGATAACACAACCCAATCACTCAGATCGTTAGTGGTTTCACTAACTACGATATATCCATGTAACGTAACATACTCCAAAGCCAATGTAGCTTTTAGATATGAAGATATAAGGGCAAAATTTCAGTCCAATATAGACATTATCATTATTATTATTCGTCACATCAATATTTCAAAGTGAAACATTTCTATGCTTTAACAAACAGTATTAGTTTTGGTTCAACATTTTACAATACATTTATACACACAACGACGCCGCGACGTAGGTAGAAAAAGATGCTGGTTGAGAGAGTATTTTTCGCAAGACTGCTGACATTTCGACCTCATAAAGATCTATATCACCACGATTGTCTCCCAAAACAAAAGGAGAGAAAAAATACAATTTGTATAAGCCTAGCCTTTGAATATTAAAGATATGAACACTTTGTTATCCGGATGGCTTAACAAGAAAGCAAACATTGGCCCTGATTCTGTTGTTCACAACTAAACTAATTTTAATCTCGCTATGTCTCTTTCTAACAAAGAACATAAGAAAAGGATGTAAGAAATTTAGTCCTGTCAAATTAGTCCAATGCTTGTTATCAATATAAATTTAGTCGCCATCTATCGCGGTTACGCCTAAATACACGCAAAATAAGACGGCAAAGAATAATTTGACAGCTTCAAATATGTTCTATCCTTTTTCAATAATGTTCGTAAGAAAGAGATGAGATGTGACTAAAATTAGTTTAGTGCGATCTACAACAGAATCGGCACCGTGTAATGGTATGTCCCTGTTACCTGTGCAACGACTAGTCCCGGAGCATAGGTAAGCATTAGCATCTCAAAATCCCCGGGAAAGACCCTGGTATATTTTACTAAACCGGTTAAGCATTTTGCATACTTAATGCAGGGAAACTTTTGCAGGTTTTTTAAGACAATGTTTTGATATTTCGTTGGAATTTATACTTGTTTTTGCAATTACCTTAATCTCTAGGATGAAAGTCACAGATGATTTTTTATACAAATTAAAAACCAAATTTTTTAAAAGAACAAAGAAACCAAATATTCCTTTAGAGGAACCACATTATTGATAAGTGAGCGAATAGGGAAGGAATCGCCGACGGTTGTAAAATTTTACGGCTTATTACGTACCTAATCTAAATGGATGGAGTCCATCCCGTTGAGATATTAAAGTTATGGTTAAGGTTGGCCGTGTGTTAGGCGAGGGGTCTATTCTAGAAATTGAGATAAAAATGAGGAGCTTAGAGTTGTACGAAGCTAAGACTAATAGTAAATCTAAACCAGGATAAATCTTATGGATAAGGATTCGAATATCTCTTTATAAGGGTAGAAAAGGATATAATATCCTACTGTCTAAGTCTTTGTTCGATGAAACTATCCGAGATTTAGAAAGCTAATAATAGTTGGAGAAAATTCTTAAAAGAATAGTATCGTTTCAGTTTTCCATGGACCTTATCAAGCCAATCAGTATGAATAATACAATGGAGTTTCGAATTTAAACAATGACATAAATGCAATAAAAGTCCGTACAAAAAAGAAAGAACACTAGGATAAACGAATACTGATTTCAAATCATATTCCTAAGAAATAAGGCTGTTTACTAAATACTAATGTTTTGAAACATAACATTACTAATCGGCCTCTAGCTTCTGGTTTTAGGATGAGAGCATGTTAATGATGATGATATCCTACAGTTTACCATGTGTGAAGATGGAAACAAAAGGATTGCACTAAAGATTCCAGATTTTATAGGTGTAACATGTTCATGTCGTCGGTACTAAAGTTTCTGTAGTAAAATGTGATACTATGATCGATAAAAAAGCTTACGTAACAGCAACTACAGTAATAATCAATAGCTTTGTTAGAACATAAACAAACACAAGGGTATTGCGTGATAGTACTTCATCAACGCTTCGTAAATATCATAATTTATTAAGAATAACCTGTATTTCTCTTTTGCATTATGTCTAATTTAGTGAAAAATGTGACTTCAAAATGTGTGCTTAGAGATAAAATGTTTCACAATTTTGAATAATTTATATAGGTCAGACAGAAACGTTAGTTTGTTTAGTAGAATTATGACAAGATGTTACCGCCAAGGGTAAATAGTGGAAGATATTTTAATTCCAGAACTAGGATGGAAATTTATAATATATTTTTTGTTGGGCTTACAGACAAAATCTATGACATACTTTACTGCTTAATTTGTTATATTTAAATCTGCATTTCGTATTGTTTGTACCAGTTAGTCAAAATATAACTGTATGAAACGTAATATAGCAGTAGACTTGTTTTCAGGGTTTTGGACCTTAAAAGGAAAAAAACGGAGCCCTTATATAAGATCACTCTGGTGTCCGTCCATCCGTCACAGAGGTTTTACTCTAAGACCAAGAAACGTAGAAACTTAAATTTCGCATACTGAATTTTTTTTTTTTTTTTTTATACCACTTAGGTGGCAAACACGCATATGGCCCGCCTGATGGTAAGCGGTTACCGTAGCCTATGGAAGCTAGCAACAACAGGGGTATCACGCGCGCGTTGCCGACCCTGCAGAAATCTCTTCACACCCCTTTTGAAGAACCCCATGCTGTACTCCATTGGGAAAACCACGGCACATGATAGATCTTGATGACGCAAACATATATCACTCATACAAAAATTAATTCGCAGTACACAAATCTACCGCGCGACTAGTTTGGTCATACCCAGAAAATGTTTGCGCGAGCTCGTAGAAGTCGTAAAAACATACCGTGGATGTCGCGCGCGGCATTCGCTGTGTCTGGACACACCCTAACGATATAGCTTAAAATATGCAAAATTGATCGTTCCACCCTGTTCTCCTAGGCTATAATTTTGATTTAAATTGGGTTGGTAGATATTAAGCCACAGATTACAGGAAAAGTGCGGATAATTTCGACATTGAAGACAATGACAATAAGAGAGGTAGAGCATAGCGTTTATGCGCTCAAAGAGCAGCTCGACTGGGGAAGTACCTCCACCTTACAGAATAACGCAGACAAATAACTTTATGTTGTGTAAAGTTGTGTTCCTGCGCGTAAGGTCGCCAGAGCTCATAGGGGCGGGGAGAAAGGTCGGTAACGCGTGAGCGATGCTTCATGTGTTGCAAGCGTCCATATGGCTACGGTAACCGTTTACCATGAGGTGGGCCGTAAGCTTGTTTACCGAATAAGTTGTAAAAAAAAAAAAATTATAGATTGGACAAAAAAGTATTTTCAATAATAGTAGTTAACAATTTGAGATGGCCTTTTAACCTGTATATATAAATCCATATCAATTAAAAAACATTATTATGCGTAGTAGCATATAGTGGAAAGTCTTTCACATTATGTCATACAGATGTATATTTTATTTTTGGAGCTAGCAAAGGCCGACTCTCAGTTTAATTTGGATTATCAACTACTGGTCTACTGGTTAGCCTTAGGGTCGCTTGAGGGCTATAAGAGCAGCCTAGAAAGAAAAAAAGATATATTTTTTTTGGAAAAAAAAAGTCGAGTACTACAGAACAAACAGACATGTTCATGCCCACCTTGCGTCTGTCCTGGATGGGAACACACAGGCTCTTAACCCAAATGCATTTATATACCTACCGTATAGGGACGTGGGTAAAAAAGACCTGGGTAAAAACCAAAGCAAAATATTTCTTACTTTTATAAAAAACTAATGCAAAAGCATTCCTCTTGTACCTAACCAACTAACGAACCTTTGTGAGCGCACAGAGTTATGTCATAACATTTTAACATGGTCGGTTAGGTGTGCTACATGAAAATGTTCTATAAATAATTTGCGTGTTCATTTTTAAGGTTCCGTCAACAAGGAACCCTCACAGTTTGCCATATCATGTCATGTCCGCGGCTTAGCTTAGATACTCTTAGTCTTAGTACTAGAAAGCTGTAAAAGGATGCATACATATATATAATGGTTTTGAGTGCAGTTGGAAAGGTCGTTCAAAAAATTTGCGGGTGTGTGAACACCATTTTTAGATTCAGGGATCCATTTGCAAAATATTAAGCTATAAAGTGTTTTTTTGTTACAGTTAAATGCTGGCCTTTAGCTGGCTAAAGTGTTGTTTTGAGATATGTGTGTAAAAAACTTTTTAACAAAAAAATAAACCACCGAAAAAACTGAAAAGCAAAAAATAATTTTGAATATAACTTGAATTTTATAAGGTTTTGCAGTCGGGGACAAACAAATAACCTACGTAGATATGTATTTTTTTTGTAATATTTGTTAAATGTAATGTTTGTCTAAAAAGGAAGCAAAGCAATATTGCTAACGCAATTCATTTTTTCGAATTTAAAGCTAGGGCTAGAGCCCTAGCTTTAAATATATAGAGGTAGATCGCGTAACTTTGGTGGTAATCGTAACGAACACCATTAATTATTTCATCCAATGATTCGCACGCGGTATGTCGCGACGATGACCATTCGTGGGCCCTGATTGGAAGTAATTCATTAATGGTGTTCGTTACGATTAACACCAAAGTTACGCGGTAGAGCCCCCGGTCCCATAGTAAAAGTTGATCGTATACATGAGTACTTTACGTGGTTTCATTTAATGTCGTATTGTCGTAATAGCTTATGTTATTGGTTTGTCCCCGACTTCAAAACCTTATAAAATTCAAGTTATATTCAAAATTATTTTTTGCTTTTCAGTTTTTTCGGTGGTTTATTTTTTTGTTAAAAAGTTTTTATTTTATATTTTTTTGTGGCTATACTCTACTAATTACTACATGCTTAATTTTTTATTTCTTTTGATGTAATACACAACTCAGCATTATAATCTGTGAGTGAACAATAAATCATCCCTATTTTACCACCCTTAGGGTAGGTATTTTTTATCCATATTTATATGGGACCACCTTCGAGATATACCCTATCCAATAAAAAAAGAATTATCAAAATCGGACTACTCTGTCAAAAGTTATGCGTGATCATACATAAAAAAAAAAAAAAAAAAAATATATACGCGTCGACTTGTAAACCTCCTCCGTTTATTCGTCGGTTAAAAAATTCACGGCAGTAGCATACAAGTTAAAAGGAAAAATACCAGCTTTATTTTAAAAGTTAGCGATTAATAGTTTACTAATAATTACAAAATGTACTTAGAGAAATAAAAAGAAAAACTTACAAATTCCATTGAAAATTACTTAGATGAAGTTGTTAGTTGTTTAAAATAGGTAGTAAATATACCCCTTTTAAGTCGCATTTTATGACGGGCAACTACAGAACCCTACACTGCGCGTGACTCGACACTTATTTTGCCGGTTTTCTTACTTGTTTTCTCGTTACATGTACAATATTACGGTTTTGATAAGAAAATTCAACATCTACATATACTTAGAGACAATTACTGAAATAATAATAGCACAAGTGCATTGTGTTTCTAAATTGAGTTAGAAATACACAGCAATATGTATGTATTATTTAACTAATTGGCTCCCATCAAAAACAAGACACGAGTTTATTACAAGGATTCGTAGACGAGTTCATTCAACAAGTCAATAGCCTATTATTTACTATTTCTTTATTAATCGTTGTAGATATAATCCTATCCTGCTATATATATATATCATAATATACTAAATGTGACTTTTTTTTTATGTGATTTGTTAAGATGTTGATGTTTGTTAATAGTCAAAGGACACTTTTAATCCCGGAAAAGCACGATCTTTCGGGATCGGGGTTGAAACTGCGGGGGTCATAGTCTGTTTTTTTTTATACAACTAAATCGGTAAACAAGCATACGGCCCGCCTGATGGTTAGCGGTTACCGTAGCCATATGGACGCTTATTATATTATGTATCTAATTAGAAATAAAGGATAAAGCATCATTATACCTATATCAGTAATAATGCATCTTGATAAGTTTCCTCGAATTACTAGTTCCAGGAAACACTTGGAACGCTTACATTTCCTAAGTGCACTTGTCATATTTATTGTTCAACTGAGTGCATTTCCAGTTTAAAATCACATTTACTCTCCCCATAATAGTATGCTAAATTGATCATATTAATATCGTATCTCGATCAGAACACATTAGTTCAATGTAATGGAACGTATTGTGCGACCGCATCCATAGCATAATTTATATGACAAGGTTCTGTATAGTAGGCCTATTGTGGTGGATTGGAACCATGCCATAATCAACGCGGGCTGCCACCGATATGACGATACTGGTAGCATCTGGAACGGACTATGCTAATATCGAAGTAATATTGATTTAATGTACATATACATCACTTTATGTATACAGTTATTAATGAGGTAGCCGCTATGCTTTTGGGTACTGATTGCCGAGAAACAAATTTCTTAGAAAATTTTGTAAATCCATATCATATGAAAAAATCAACTTTAGGAGTCTTTGTCTGGAATATTCCCTGTGGAAATAAATAAACTACGGAGCTAGTGTACAGATAAATTTAAACACAAATGCAACCAGCTCTGCTAATCTTGGCTACTGATCTATGTAAGACAACTTTTATATTACACGTCAGGGGATTATATCCAGAGCTGGCTTCTCTATTTCGCGCATTAATCCTAGCGAAGCATAATAGGAACATTACTGACTAAGACATGGCCTGGGACTGTCTGTATAATGATTTCGGTAATAATGAACTTGGATTTGGATCAAGAATTCTGCCAACCCCGTTATTGCTCCAGCCAAGGAAGGCGCTTCACTTTAAGATGATTCAGCTCGAATTGCAAGTGTTTTGAGCAATTAATTTATTGGATTAAACTCCTAGTGAACACAAAAAGTTAATTGCTGTTTCGTAATGATTTAAATTGCAGTTGTATTATTTCGGGATAGTGCTTATATAAGAACGTACTATCCTTACGTAGGTTATATTTAAAAATCTTCACAAATTTATTAACAATCGCAAGTTGTCAATAAACTCTAAGTTAAATCGATTTTTAACTACAAAATGTAAAAATTCTAAATTGAGTTTATTTGTTGGTTTGGTGCATCTTGATACGGCACAACTAATCATAATAAAATGTGACACGTAGATGGCCATGGCATGGATTTAGGCTTATTTTTTGTTCTAGTTATGTGGGAAGAAACCGCTGGTCGAAAATAAATAGGTACATTACATTACATCATAGTACCTACTTAATAAATTTTATCTGTGGAACTGAAATGAGCGAGCAAAGTTTGCTGTGGTTGAAAGTAATTATCTCTATATTGACTGCAACCACGATACCACATACCGGAGTGATGTAAAATTTAATAACCCAGCTATATTGAAAACTCTTAAATTTTTATCTGTAAAATATGGACTGGAATGAATCTGGAATGAATCTTTTGAAACTTCAAGTTATTTTTGCTTGATGATAATGCAGGCAATTTTACAAATGATGTTTCACACTTTTTGAACATTAAAACTGTGTTTTAAATTAACGTTAGATCAGGCTTTCTTGGTGGACTTGAATAACATCTAGAAATAATGTTTGAATTTATTCTGAAACATCAAAATTGAAATTGCTTAAGTACCTTTTTCTTTTACATATTATGTTAGTAGCCTGAAAGGTTGGACAAGCAACTTGCAAGTCGCAAGGGTTTTTTAAACATGGTACATCAACTAACAGAGAGAAAAAGGTAAATAGAACACTGATTTCATAAATCTGTAGTTTGTATTGGGACGGGCAGACGTCCAAGAGCTGATTGGGTATATATTTCTTTATTGGAAGTATTTCCAGATTTAAAGGAATTCATCTCGTAAAATATTATAATAGTAAGAACTCTATGGTAGTTGAAATATGAATTAGATTTATGGTATGCATGGGACTAAATTGAAACATTAAACAGCGCCTGCACACATCAGATCATCGATAGACCTATAAATTAGAGATAATAGATTAGAAGAACACCTGAATTTCATATTACCCACGCAAACGTCGTTCTACAAAAAGTGAGCCCAACAAACGAACCTACGAAGTATATGATACTAGCTTCTGCTAGCGGCTTTGCACATATTTTTCTACAACAATAAAGGAAAACAAAACAACTTCATCCCGCTTCGAAGGTGAAATTATTAAAAACGCTGAGACACGTATAAATTAATTTTCAATCTTCAGCCTAAACACAAAATTTGAAGATCCTAACTTCGAAACTGACGGACTTTCATAGAAACTTTCATCTCCTATTTACCCCCTCAGGGGTGGAATTTCGAAAAACCCTTTCTTAGTGGATACCTACTCTTCACAAAGAATATAGCCCCTAAATTTGATGTCTCTAGGACCAGCGGTTAAGGCTGTGCGTTGATATATCAGTCAGTCAGTCAGTCAGTCAATCAGTCAGTCAGGACTTTGAATTTTATATATATAGATGACGTGTGTGTACCCCGAGTCTAAAGAATTAACTTTAATAACCGCATTATATTAAGTTTGAGTTAACTATAAATTAGTATAGGAGAAATTAGTAAATACCATGAGTATTCCCACGGAAAAGAGAATACACTCTTTTCTCTGTGAGTATTCCGCTTGAGGCGCTGTGCCAATTCCTATAGAGAAATGAAACTAAACCGAAACTCACCAAACCAGTAACCGTAACCCATTTGTCATATTTTTGAATAGTTATAATATATTCACTGAATCTTATCATGGCTTTTACAATTTATGATCGAACCATATCTTTCCGATTTCACTATTAAAATTTATTGAAAGATGGAGACAGTCTCGCAAAAGCCGCAACAAACTTATAAGACAATCCATGACCACGATCACTCCGCCAGAAGTGTACGACTGAGAAGAAGAATTAAAATTCCCCAAGCATAATTTTATGATACAATAATATAGTCTTTTAAGAGAGGTAGAGCATAGCGTTTATTCGCTCAAAGAGCAGCTCGACTGGGGATGTACCTCCACCTTACGGAATACCGCAGCCAAATAACTTTATGTTGTGTAAAGTTGTGTTCCTGCGCGTGAGTAAGGTTGCCAGAGCTCATAGGGGAGGGGGGAAAGGTCGGTAACGCGTGAGCGACGCTTCGTGTGTTGCAAGCGTCCATATGGCTACGGTAACCGCTTACCATCAGGCGGGCCGTATGCTTGTTTACCGACTTAGTCGTATAAAAAAAAAATAGTCATTAAGAATTTAAATAATTATGGTTTTGATTTTGGTTTAATTGATATTTTTGACCGTCAAATAAAGAGTCGATAAATCAAAAGCATAACTACCTACCCATACCAAAATACTAGCCCAAAAATAACAAACATAAATTATACTTTGTCGACCTCAGGCATGCCTACACTCAAATAAGAAATGTAATTGAAAATGGAACCTATTTACTTACTACTTGGTATATTTTCAGACATAATAACACGGTCCATTAGGAGGTTGACATTTTCGGGAAAGCAATTTGAGTTCACTAAAAAAACTTCACTATAATATATAGTGAAGTATCACTGACTAAAGTAATGGCCAATTAGCTGGCTATGAATTCTTAACCGATATTAAATGTACGAACGTAAAATATCAGCTAAACACATGTTAGATGTAACATGTCTGTTAAACAGGTACTGTCTTGAGAGAATATGGTTGATATGTCCCCCACACCCGAACTTTGCATTTGGTCTACTGCCAAGCGGTACGACAACATTACCGTGTACTATTAAGCAAATTACGAAATTCTAGATGTAAATGATCACCTTGAACTTAGCAGTGGTGCTATAGAAATGCTAAAATAATGTTTTATGCAAAGATAGAGGACGAAAGGTAAATAAGAGGACTTCCTAGCCCTCAGATGGTAAAGGTTCTTCAATTACCAAAAAAATTATTTAGTTTAGAATTTGTTATACATAATATCCTAATTTCTAATCCTTAAATCATTTAACGATGAGTTCTGGAACAAATTGCAATAACCATAATTTGGATTCGGTAAATCTTAAGTAAGATCCAAATTATTAATGAGGAAGATTAAACAAACCTTTGCGCATGTATCATTATTTATTGGTTAATATATTAAGGAATAATGGCTGGCTTTAAATCTCTTTGTGCAAATTCGTTGCGTGGAAATCCGGAGAAGTGGCGCAGAATTATGTTCAAACAAATTTAGAATTCCGAGAGAAAGCCGCATGTGTTTTGTAAAACTGTGGGAGTTATGATTATGATTTAATTTATTTAAAAAATTTGGTTGCACGTGTTCATAATAAATATAATTTTCTTTACATGTTTTGAACATATATTGACAAAAATAACAATTACTAATAAAAATATTAGATAAATACTTGCAAACTATTGCGCACTATTAGACAATTGATTGTGAATTTATATCATGTATAAAAAAGTTATCTAAGTTATAAAAGCATCTATATAAAATCTTGTGCAATCTATTCATCGATCTAGAGTGCATAGAGCTACCTGTATTTATTAAAATGCGAATGAATGGATGGCTAATGATTGTGTAGGTGCTGTGTATATTGCTTGAGTAATGGGTTCCCAAAGCGATGACAAAACGTTTTCTTTGGACGCTAAACATACAGACTTATACGGTAGAGAAGCGAATCGGATGGTTTATAACGAAGGTATGCTTGCACCTCTGAAACACTTTAAAAGTATCAATAATTTGAATGTAATCAATGATTATGATGTTTCTCAAAAAGTGCTGTTACAGAAAACGATTTGTTCGTGAGAAGCGATTTTTGTGCTTGAGGATGTCAGGGGCGTGAGGGGAGAGGCTAACGGTGGTCATTAGACGAAGCTATAAGGACGTCACATTCGCCAACTAACAAATTACTTTAGTGATAATTCCACTGATACCAGTTCGACTGTACAACCTGACGTGGGTAGTGACGAACCTTAAATCTAAAATGGGATCGTCTCTAAATCATTAGAAGCAGGTAGAAGTCTCACTAACATGCTGCCTTCTAGCCTGAAACGTAATTTACTTAAATCTAGTGATATACTAAAACCTAGTGAATTGTTAGATTTGTATAGTTTGTGGTATTGGAAAGTGGTAGTAAAGGCTGATTGAATTGTATTTAATCTACTGAGAATTGTACAGTCGATGGCGGTATATTTAACGGTGCATAATCCAATAGTTTGAAGCCCACCGTTTTAACGTAGTTAACAGTATCCCCCGTAGCTTCAGTGAAAGCTCGTCTCAGTCGGGCTCGGCGCGTCTGCGACAGGGTTTGTGGACAGAGAAGCAGCCCCTGCAGGTTAAAAACAGAAATCAAATCAAATTTTATCCATTTGATTTGATTTGGTTAGAAGGGAGAACCCGTCTCAAGACCCTTACACAGCACTTACACGCCAACTGCAATTTGGATATAACATGAGCCAGGGAAAGAACCTTGCGGTAGAGCAATTTTCTGTTAGTGGTTTTGTTGAGGTGCTAGTAGTTCTGTGTTTTATCATAACAATTACTCTGAATCTTGAAGATGAAATGCTGTTTTGACAACAATTATTTACAACTACACTACTATCATACAGATGTTTAATCTAAAATATACTATATTATACTATACGCGACTTTTAAATACAAAAATAATATTACTTATGTATATTTTCTCATCAAATTAGCGCGATATAATGAGCATGATATTAAAATGTTGCTAAGTTTAAGAAACACTTTAAAGCAGGCAATAAAAACACCATAACGTCTCCTTACAGTCACAGAAGATTTTACACCAACGGAACATTTTGTCAGTGTCCAGATAACAACACATTACAAATGAGAACCATTTTTAAAAGGCTTTCATATGTCAAAGTTCTTGCAAGTACTGTAAAAAAATATAAAACCAATTCTACGTATATATGTGGGTGGTGCAAGATTGTGAGTACGTACAAATGTTGCTAAAGCTCATTTTGCTCCGGTAGTTTGAACACAAAAGTTTATATATGTTATAGCTTGTTGTGTACCTATCCTAAATAATGTCGGTCAAAGTTTCCCCTCGCATTTAGCTATGTGAAGCCACTTCGGCAATTATACAACTGTTTTCTTGAGCAATTCACTTAACGTTCTAATTAGATAGCCTTACCCAGAGTACTTTGCGGATTGCACGCTCGGAGTAACTTTTTTTTTCAGAATTTTTTTTTCCTTCGCATCTTTTATGTGGTTTATTGGTGGGTATTTGTATTTTTAATGTATTATTCTTTTATTTAACAACTACAAATATTTAAATTATTCTTTTATAAAATATGAACGTTCGGAATAATAACCAGTCACCTCCTTTTCAAATTATATCAGTAATTTTTTATTGGTGTTGATGATGTAATCACTTGAGGTTTTGGTAAAAAAACGTTTTATTGAAAGTAAAGATAAAAAGTTGAACGAATTTTGCTACTAGATTAACTACGCCTGTTACGCCACCTACCGGATGGTAAACTTACCTGTTTGAAGGGTCGCATTCCACCGTTGATTCTTAATGAATCCGCAGCAATGCCGGCTATTCCATCCCCTGGTTCCCTCAGTTGACGCAATGAGGCGCTAGGGTGGTGGTGGGCGTAATGTGGACAGTGCGCCGCGCATGCGCTCGATTCCGGTTGAGAACTCTGCCGTATAATTCTAGAACTTGTTGCAGGAAGCAATAAGGCTGGAGGTTGAATGACAGGACACGTGCTGACAGCGTGAAGTGAACTGCAACCACAAGGGTAATGCAACGCTGATCGGACACTCTCTCGTGACACAGATCGCGCTAGTTGTAGTGCCGACATAGGTGCTGTTGACTGTCTGCGTTCGCATACCCGACATCTGGAGTACGTATGTGGAACTAATGTGCAGGTGGTCACTGAACCACGATGGGAGCAGGTCGCTCCTGGTGACACGAGCGTTTGAGGTCGGTCTGCAGATTGGTCGCGGCACTGTAGTTCTATATCTGGGACACTTCTCGCTGCTCCTTCTTCTAGTCTTAATGACGTGGCACTTTCTTCACTGCCAGGACCACCAGAGAGCTGTGGACGCAGATGTGTGGTGCAGTCTTGTCTCTGCAGTACTGGTTTGACAGATCTATTTTCTGTTGGTACAATGACAGTGACAGACGGTCCAGATATGAGTAGACTGGCAGTCTCATCGCTACTGCCATATCCTGAGTTGGTAATAGCTTCAGTACTGTCTGTAGTGGGGGCAGACATTCTGTGAGTTGATCTGTAACAAAATAAAATTATTTATTTACAAGATATATTTTATATACTCGTAAGTAAACATAATAGTATCTTTTATGATTACAGCTCAGATTATGAGAGTGTTAAACTGACATAATATTCCGCGGAGTGATTGGAGCATAATGGCTTGCTAAAATAGTAAAGGTTATATTACCGATTGGAACTATTTCGTTAAGATTTATTGAATCAATAAAACATTTATTGACTCCAAAATAATAATATTATGAGCTTTACGGAGAAATCAAATAATGTTAAGATATTTGATAAAGTGAAGATGTAATAAACTGTAGTAAATATACAAAGTGCATGCTTAAATATTATTTAGTAGGTACCTACCTAATTTGTGATGACTAATAACAGGTGGAGATTTCGAGATGGCATATATTCGAAACCTATGTTGGGTTAGTCATGCTGAACAACTTTTACTATGGGACAAAATAGTGAATACTCAAAAAAAAAATTAAACTTTTCTTACAAAATGTCAAATCCTTGCTCAATCATAATGAATGAAAAGTAAAAAAAAAATTTCGAGAATTCAATGTTGGTCCCATAGTAAAAGTTGTTCAGAAGGACTAATCCAACATAGGTTTCGAAAATATTATATCAATATCATAGTATACAAAAAATAACTTATTATGTAAAACATGAAATTCGGTAGAAAATATAAGGCGATAAAAGTTTTGTTGAACCTCAGGTTGAACCAACATTAGATAAGTGAGCATCACACTGTTTTATACGTGAATGAAATGAATCTATACTCAAAACAATATGCAATAGAGTTTATATCTTTGTGTGTATGTTTGAATGCACAAATCCCGCGAACTACAAGTCCAATTTGGCTTACATATGGCTTATAGGCTATAAAATATCACGGGTTAAACCGAAGGCCCAACTTGTTATGGATATAAATAAAGGGCCATGTGGCTATGTCATGATTACTCACTCATAACATAGGCACACACCTACATAGGCATATCACAGTGTGATTAGTGTGAAGAATAAACCTTACACAGTTTTATTCCACTGTTTGTTATTACTTAAAAGAATACCTGCAATAGACTTTATACACATACCAAACACCAACATCTAAACCAATATCTTAATGCAAAGATGAAATCATAGATAAGACTATATTTTATAACCAGATAAACGACTTACAGTATAATAAAATAAGGCACAAAATCCCTTTCATATTTATCACATTAAAGATAGGTATATATTTTTTCAGGCTGTCCATTGGGAAGGAGATTATCGGAGCTTTGTGTAAACCATGAGGATTTCGTAAGGTAGATAGATACCGTGAATGAAATGTTGTAAAGGAAATTTATTATGTAGCGAGGCAAATAGGTCAACAAATAAATGGATACAAAGTAAAAACTTTGTTGGTTGAAATAAGTTAATGAAGGAAATACTTGCTAACGTTTTTTTAATAGTTTAGTAATAGTTTATATAGGAACTTACTTTATTTTTTTATTTTAAATCATTATCACAAAACCAAATTAAATTTTAAGTAATTTTTAAAAATTTTGTTTATTTATTTATCTCATTTATGGGTTTGTCACAATAAAGTTTGTTTTTTAATTCTTATTGCTATGGCGAAGCCGTCATTGATACTGATATTTGTTATAGGTACTTTTTCATACCATGAAGAATAGTAATCATACATAATGCAAGTTTTATTGTAACGTAAAAATAATTTTATTTCTGGTAAAAAATAATTAATGTTATAGCACGCCATCTATCGGATCGGAACCATATGAATCTATTGAAATGAGAACAAAGTTGTGACATAGGGTATTCGCAATATACTGGGTTAAAGGGTTTGCCACTAGATGGCAACCAAAGTATGAATAGCAACTTCGTGGTCGAGTGCGACCACTAGTTACTAGATACTTTGGAACTTCTATGGTTGGAACACTGAACTCTGAATCAGTTTTGAAAGTAAACAGAATATTCTTTATCTTATTATTTATTTGTTTGGTAAATCGACGAGAAGAGAACTCGCATGAAGATTTTGTACGAACCTTTATCCGAGTTCTCTTCTTCAGGAATAAAATCTTTATACATGTCGTGCTAAGAAGAATTTTTCCGCTTTTAACTATTTTAGAATAACGGTTATGCGACAATGGATGGAAGCGTCCTTTTTTACAAGCTTTTATTTAATAGGCTTGCACTGTAGATACGCGGTAAGTAATAGTTGTACATAGTTTTTTTTAATGTACTCTGAGGTAATGGTAATCATTCTTAAAAAATATATTTATTATTAAAACCTTTTCGTAAGACGAAGAAAGTCATGTAAATAATTATAAGTTGCTGAAATTATTGCAAAATTATTGTTTGGCAAGTGACAAAATAATGTTTAACAATGAAAATAATATCTTTATCATTTTCGTTCGAACTTTTGTAAAGCCCTTTATAGTCCTTGTTCGAATCCAGAGATTAACTTTCATTTCACTTTGTCTTTATCTCTTCGTACAACGCGGCAGAGACAAAACATGGATTAAACTAACTTTCGAAGAAAATTCAACTTGATCGCATCCGTAATTAAGAAAAACTTAACTATACATAATTATACAGCGGTATACATGCGGTACTATCAAATACCATTTTATAGGTTTTTGACAATAAAATTAGGCATAATATTTATTTAAGGAATATACTAATTGAAAAATAAAATTAATTACTAATACTTATATTTTTCATATTACCAACAGTAGGTACCTCGATCACCGAGTTTTGTTTGGTGTACAAGAAAGGGTAAAAAATACGAAAAGACTCAACCACATCGAACTCATGATCTACGAGATGGAATTTAACGCTTTGACCTCTAGTCTCCTATTGCTTATGTTATCCAGTGAAATTACAGATCTTACCGCGTACCTGGGTTACCGAGCTTTACTTGAAAACTTGGAAAAACGCGTTTTCCCAGAGATGCGACCTAGCTAGATCGATTTTTCGCCTCCAAAACCCCTTATCATCATTATCATATCAGCCTAAGGATGTCCACTGCTGAACATCCCTCATCCCCAGGCCTCCCCCATTAACTTCTATTTCGAACGATTTGGGCCGCTTGCATCCAACGGAGCCCAGCGACTATGACGAGGTCGTCGGTCCACCTGGTGGGAGGGACGCTCGGCGCTTTACAGTATGTGGTCGCCACTCGAGAACGTTCCGTCCCCATTGTTTATCGGGTCTTCGAGCGATGTGGCCTGCCCATGCCACTTTATCTCACTAAGTCTAAGAGTCTATATCTGTAATATTAAAAATTTGTTCTCATATTCCTCGTTTCGGACCCTGTTTGCTACGCGTAGAGTTCGTAATATTGAGAACGGTTGAATATAAATATTTTTATATTTGTATGAAAGTAGGATGACTAAAAATCTGATGAATTATTAAAAGTCACAGAGCATAAGTTGTTGTTTTTGATGTTAGTAATATAGTCCTGAGATGTTGTTTTTCCAATAACTCTGTTTGTGTATACAGGGTTATTGGTAAAACAAAACACCCATCCCTTTAGATAATTCTGTATAACACATATGTACTCCTATGTCTAAACTATTAAAATAATCTATACTATATAATATATCTATACTATTACTATAATAATAATAACAAGTATTGCTCGTTTACTAGTATAGGATAAATGTAAATAACAACCTAAAAATTTAAATCTTGAATAAAAGTAAATAGCATCCATTACAATAATTAAATTATAATGAAAAACTTCATAATAGTTCTCTTTAAAACAATAGTCAAACGCAGTAAGTTGTTTCTGTTGTGACACAGTACCTTTAATGCACTCCCGAGATTAGAGAGGGTGAAGAGGGAAACAGAGTTGTGTTGCATGTCTATTACCTTGGTATATACCACAGAGCATGAAACTAGTTATGCCTCTCTTGAGATAAAGGTACTTCCTCACTAGATTTATCTAAAAACAATATAACGTGGTGAGCGCTATGAATGTTTTATTTATTATTGTTATTATTTATGGTAGTTATTGTTTACAACAACATTATAAATATCCACAAGCGTTAAACTTTCGTAACATGATTTCAGCATATCTGTTACAGAAAAAGTTGTTTGAAATCTATGAACCACTTTGACTATACAATTATATATTACTAGCTGTCTCGCGCGGTTTCACCCGCGTTCCCGTGATAATGTAACCTATAATACTTGGGGATAATGTAGCTTCCCATTATTGAAAGATTTTTTGTAATCCGACTAGTATTGCCAGTGATTAGCACGTTTAAACAAACAAAAAACAAACATGATAATAAACTTAAACATTCTTTCGCTTTATTATATTATAATATAATTATATATTATAGTATAGATGACGAATTTACAATTATACAGTGGACTGTATTTGATAGTTTCCCCGCCTTTCCGGGATAAAAAGTAGTTTATATCATACTCCGATCCATAACCTCTTTAAAAAAAACATGCTTATTCGTTGCTTCATTAATTGTTGCGTGAAAGAAGGACAAACCAACATTCTCGCATTTTCAATATGCATAAAATAGGACAAATTATAGTAGGCAACTCTAGCCAAGGCCAGTTGTTTCAATGCTCTATGTTGTATGTAGTGATTTTATTTCCGTCCAAGTCTACATTGTTACAACACTTGAGGGGGAAATTCTTTCCTCGTATTCTCGTTCCTTTGGGAATGTAGTTCAGAGAGATCGTCAAGTCTTATAAAAATATTGTTATTTTGCGTTGGATAATGTATATATGTAATTCTTTACTTTTAGAAAATATTTATTTCTTTACTTTTAATTTTTACAGTTATGAAGATAACTATCTAATTCAATACTATCCTAGAGGGTTTCAGACGACAGACTGCACTGCGCCGCACTTTTTAGTCTGTGAAATTAGAACCTATACAATTCTAAGCAGTCCCTAACGTACACGAGCAAAAAGTTCGCAAAAAGTTCGGCGCACAATCCCTTTGTTTCACACAGATGTTTTGGAGTGCCGCAGACTCCTTCGCACAATAAATACGGTTATTTACTAATACGTGGTACAATTTTTTTTTTAATGGTATTTTTTTTTTTACAAAAAATATGTTCAAATTTTGAAATATACAACATTTCCTCGAGTCTGCCACTGCTACCGATTAACGGCAAGGTTCCCAGCAGGCTGGCATCGTTTCCTCTTTCCTTCTCATTATTTTTTATATGATATTTAAATTTATATCGAGCCGTTGAAGCGTCAAGAGGTGCATGACAAACAAACAACAATCTCGCTTTCGCATTTATAATATTTAGTAGGATAAAAAAAAGTATTGAAAAAAAATATCGTCTTCTAACTTCACAAAAAAGTATGAAATAACTCTAATCTGACACTGTTTCCAAGTCAGCGAAAAACGTATTTAGACGCACAGACGTATGAGTAGTAGGTACCTACAAATACTACTCATACGTCTGTGTTTAGACGTCGATTAAAAAGTTCCAATAAAATTGATCAAATTCATTGCAGATTAATAAATTACGAAGATAGAGATGCATACGTAAACATAGTAACACGTAGTAACTCACTTTGTGTAATCTAACCTTACAATCACCTTTATTATCAGTATTAAATTTATCTAAGAGTTTTACCTCAAAATGAAGTAATTTGTTCACCCTACTCACTGAATTTGACTCCACATTGTGAGGTTTATTCGAGGTAGAGAGGTAGCTAAATCATTATAAATTGTATAAAGGCATATTTATAACTATGTAAAAGCTAAATGTGTCTTGAATGTAGAGTTAATTTGATCGTGGTAAAAGATGGAGTCTCTTATTTGCATATGTAAGTCAATTCTAGAATTGGCAAAGTTAAACATTCGTCAATGGTAATTACACTGATAATACTTTATTGTAATGTGAATTAGGTTATTTATGACTTAAGTAATAAATAAAGGTAATTTTCACACATTTTTTTTTATACCACTGAGGTGGCAAACAAGCATACGGCCCGCCTGATGGTAAGCAGTTACCGTAGCCTATGGACGCTTGCAGGGTATCACTCGCGCGTTTCCGACCCTGAAGAAATCTCTTCTAAATGTTGTTCTACTCCCTCAATTTGTACAAAATGCATCAAGGTAAAACTTACCCCTACTTTAAGCATAGTTGAACATGTATTTCTAAACTAGCTGTCCCCCGCGGTTTCACCCGCGTTCCCGGGAGAAAAAGTAGCCTATGTCCTTTTCCATATCATAGGCTATCTTCATGATGATCCATTGAGTAGTTGAGATGTGAAGGCGTAACAAACAAACAAACTCACTCTTAAATCATTTCTTAGTTTAAATACGCACAATCCAATGTACCTATACAAACGTTAAATATAATGAAAACCAATGTAAAATATTTTGGAAGAGACCAGTCCACACAACACAGTGTCCTAGTGTGGGGGCTGGAGACCGCTTTATCTGTAAAATTATTTATTTTGCTAAGAATAAAAATTAAATAAATAAATATCCTGGGACATTCCTCATACACGGTCATCTGATCCCAAACTAAGCAGAGCTTGTACTATGGGAACCAGATAACAGATATAACACATATACTACTTTATGTTGTAAATAAATACATACCCAGATTAGAACCAGACTCAGGACATACAGATGTTCATGCACACACATGTATTTCCTGTGCGGGAATCGAACCCATGACCTGCGACACGATAGGTGGAGTCTTAACCAACTGCGCTAACTGGCCCGCCAATAAATATTATAATTGCTTTTTTAATCGTGTTGGAAACGCAAACGCTTTTTATAAACAACCCTCCTATCAAGTTTGGAAGTCTAGCGGTTTGCGTTGTACGTTGTCTTTTAGCCAGTCACTCAGGACAAAGTCCTTTATTTATATTTATTAGAACAATAGCATCAAAAATAACAAAATTTCACTCGGCTGACATAAGATTAATTGCCAGATATTTGGACGTATAAAGGCTGGTTCGGAACACGATACGCCACTCGCCACTTGAACTGCGCCCGCCTGAACTGACAAATGTGCCTAATAAAGCTTGCTAGGGCCAAGCAATTTCAGTTCTCTGAACATTTACCAGGAAATTTCAACGATTAAGTGTAATAGGTATGTTACAAAGCGATATCATTTAAAATAATGACGAGCAGTTAATTTTGTTTGATTGTAAAAATCAAGCGGACTACAAATTCATTTATTCTGAAAAAACGAACGAACGAAGTTAAATGATAGTAAAAATAAACTGCGCGTGAATATATAGAGCCGATATATATTATTATAGTTAATGTTATTTATATAGTTTATGTTATGTATATTTATTAATATGTATGTAGGTATAGGGACTTAGTTGCAAGTTGCAAGGCTTTAGCTATATTGCCAGCCAAAGGGCCACAGTGGCGCTAGTTATTCACTATGGACAGTTTGGCGACGTCATTTACGACGTGTTTTTGGTGACGTTTTGATTTGTTGACGTCATTAGTTTGATACTTTGCGGTCGTCGCGTCGTCGCAACATCCTTATGCTTGTACTATAGGACTACGAAAATATAAATAAACCATATTCAAAATCTAGAATAAGACAAAAACAATAATATGATAATATAAGATGAGAACAACTTAATAATTACATTTAAATTGCTTAGTCATATTTTTTACGTACTTCATACAATATTCATTAATTAAAGCACCATATAAAATGACACTCAAGCTTTGTAATGAATCTTTCGGTCTATTCATTATTTACTGCGACGTTTCACTTTACGTTAGAAGAAATATTTTATACTGACAGTTCTTACTCAAGATATGTTCCCTAAACTGTTTCTTTCGAAGTCAAATATTATTAGTTTATAGCACGAGGTTTCATCCGTATTTCTAGGATAAAAAGTAGTCTTTATGCCTCTCCATGCCATAACCTACCTGCGAGCTTAATTCCATCACGATTGGGTTTCCCGTTGAAGTTTCAAGTGTTAAAGAACTCACTTTCGCATTTATAATATTAGTAAGATAGGAACAGTTGAGTACAAACCCATGTACAATTTGTTGTCAGTTTTTTCGGCGGTTTAATTTTTTGTTAAAAAGTTTTATTTTATATTTTTTTGTAGCTATGATCTACTAAATAATACTATAAGCTTAATTCTTGATTACTTTTAATATAATACACAACTCAGCATTAAAATCTGTGAGTGAACAATAAATCACCCTATTTTCCAACCCTTAGGGCAGGTTTTTTTTTCAAATTTATATAGGACAAAATTCGAGGTATTCAATGAAAAAATTAACAAAATCGGACTACTCTGTAAAAAAATATGCGTGATCATACATAAAAAAAAATATACGCGTCGACTTGTAAACCTCCTCCTTTTTTTCGTCCGTTAAAAAGTAAAATACTATTTAATTCCCCTCAAAAATCTCCCAAAAGTTTCAAAACTAAAATTGCTTTCCATCATTGAACCAACAATTGCCAGATAGAACTTTATTATGAGGTAGAAATTAAAAAGGAAACTTTTTTTATTTAGGCACCAGATCTGAACTGAACTTTTCCACGGGACTGAAATGTTGTGAAATTGATCTTCAGTAATTCAAGGGAAATGGAAAAACTTTGAAAACGAATTGAAAGACAAATGTAAATTGAAAGCGAAATATCTTTGTTTTGTTAAAAAAGAGCCTTTTGTTTACCGTGCGCAGTGATTCTATTTAATATAAGTTTCAAAATTATATTAAAATTAATTTTGAATAAAACTAGATAATATTTTATGAATCATATATAATTAACTAGTTGCCCGGTGCGACTTCGTTTGCGTGGTGTCCTACCCTATACCCTACCCTACCTTGTGCAAATTTCTTAATGTTTCTCCGTAAGAACCTTCTACAAAATATGAGAAAACTATAAAAAAAAGATGGATGAAATCGGTAAAGTCGTTCTGAAGTTATGGCCAGACCAAGGGAAATAGGGATTCATTTATATATATAGAGATATAGATTAAATTAGTGATCATCAGATTCAACAAAAAATTGCAGATTATATTTTTTTATCCGTCTCAGATTATAATCTGATAATACTGTAGAACTCTCTAATGTTTTCGGTCATATTCTCTTAAACTTTTAATCATTTCAAGCAGTTCACTCGGACAAACTTAATTTAATCAGCCCCAAAGACTTGAACAGAAAAAAGATTGACAGTAGAATAAGAACCAAAAATTAGTTTATTTATGTGGCTTCAAACAAAGGTTTCTCATTTCAAATTCAAGTTTAATTTCAAATTATCAGATTACGTTGAAAACAGAAGAAGAATAAATGGTCAAAAATATGACATTATTAAAAAAAGCCATAATTAAAAGATTAAAAAAAGGAAAAAAAAACATCCAGTTAATTTAATAATATGTGTTCATACATTAACTTTGATACTGCTGTTATTTTAATATTTAGACAGTCCTCTGAATTTTCAATGAGAATCTCCTATTGAATTATGAGTGAAATATTATATGACGGATGGAAAAGCCAAATGGAGGAAGCATACATACCTACATATTCTTTCGACCACAAATTATTGGGAACAATGTTGGGAGATAATAATTTTTCCTTGATAGATATAATGTGCAGATGTGCGGATCTTAAGTCAACAGACAAAGCTGATGGATGCCCTACTGAGAAGTCTCCGTTGTGGCTATATTAACCTAAAATCCCTTTGGAAAAGCTTCTACCAGTAGATACATCTAAAGGGTGCACTAACGACTTTTCTTAAATGTCAACAACTGAAACTTTGTACATTAATGGACGAACGTTCAATAACCAAATGGCAGCTATATATATTTCTACTTCTAGATAGGTATAGAACCAAACCTAAGTTTATGTTATATTAAAACTTTGACTTTTTTTCTCTAATAAATTACTTATTTTGTTCGATGTTTGGTATATAAATTACTAAAACTGCCTTATATATATCATGATATTGTTTTATTATCGTCTAGCTAAGCTTATTTCATATATAAAGAAGTATCCGAAATTTCTAGACAATAGCTAGAAGCTCTATTCATGGCACTTCGACATGGCAAACCAAACACAATGGAGCGTTATTATCTTAGTGCACAGTAGAATGTGTACATAGAATAATAAGGTTTTGTTTATGTAATCTATATATATAAAAATCAATGCCACTTTTCGTTGTAATTTTATAACTCAAGAGCGGGTACACCTATCCAAACCAAGTGTTTAGGCTTTGTTCGGACTATTTAGTAGATGGTTTATGTGAATTTTGCACAAAATCGGTCGAGCGGTTCTTCATTTATCACATTTTTTGTAACAAATGAATTCAATAAATGGCGGATCATTTTGTTAATGGGGATTTTGCTGTCAGGGTAGGGTAGGGTAGGGTAGGGTAGGGTAGGGTAGGGTGGGGTAGGGTAGGGTAGCACCACGCGAACGAAGTCGCGCCGGGCAGCTAGTACAGTTATAAATGAATGTATGCAAAATGACCAAGATAATTATATGTTTACCTAAGGAACTTCAAACCAAATATAAACAAAATGTTAAAATGATTCAGCCTCAAAAAATACATGCTGGGAATGGAAGGGGATGAATTTAGGTATGTGTATCTGTAGCATAATAAATAACCTATGTAATTTTGGTCAATAAATATAAAAAAATAACTCTGATACTACTACCTATTTATTGAGAGGGACATAAAAAAACGATTATAAAAATAATTATCTGAAATTATTTCAAAAAAATGTATACCTAAATCTAGGGATAGTGACAATGCTCACAAAAAATACGTAAAAAAAAATGTCTAACCTATTTTTTATTTTGATTTATTAACTTTTTTTTCGATAAATAGTAACTTCGAACTTAATAAAATGTTATTAATGTCACACAATAGTTCACAATTCAGTTTTGCAAAACCAATAAATTTTCACATCGGTAGACCTACGTTCGGTGCCTTTGGCGCACCGCCGGATTTCCTCATTACGGATCATATCCCTTAGAGGATCTCGGAGCGTAACACTTTCCTTAAGGCTGTAACAATGGTCAAACCTCTAAAATACGCTGGACTAAACGTATTTTGTTGACGAATCTATCCATTCATTTGTCCTGGAAAAAATATATGTTGTACATTTGTTCATCACGCACAAGTTGTATTGATTACATTTTTTGTAAATATCTTCAAATTTTGTAAAAACACATATCCTTACAGGTATAATTTTAACCTAAATTGTAAATTGCTGACATAACGGCTCAACAGATTTATGCGAATCTTACACCAATAAAAAGGTAATGCATTTTATAACAACTTGTATTGATTAATTTTCAAATTTCGTGAATCATTTTCAAATAATAATTAAAAAACTAAATCGCGAAGCATAAATCACTCGCTCCCCACCAAATCCCACCCGCGGACGCCTGGAGCCGAGACTCGTCAGTGCCTTGATGGCTGCTGTCACGAGTGGGCCTCGCACGAAAATTTTATACGACAAAATAACTAAATATTTAAATTTATGAATGATTTTTAAATCGATTTCTTCTGATAATAACTTAAATACAATTTTGAGCATAATTTTTAGCTTCTAAATATATGTAATGTAGTTATAAGTAAAAATAATATTTTTTAGAACATGAATAGTCGTCATAGACTAATCAGAAATGTGTTAGGTATAAATAGTTATGTAGAATTTAGAGCAAGATATCGGTTTCCTTTATTCTTTTTATAACAAGCTTTTATTTATCATGCAATGATTGTATGTACGTCTTTCCGTTACAAAATTTACAATTTATTTTTCAACCACTGAATCGCTGACGTCCGATTGAAATGAAAGGTTTACTTTTATAAATTCGGTGTTAAGAGGCCGTCTTCAAAATCAAAACGGGCTGAATTAGGTATTTGACACGTTCACGCACACGCGGGAGCGCTCGGTCGCGTGTGTGCGTGAGTCCGGAATCATTGATGGTCAGTACGGCGATCAGATGGTTTTGATCCATTGATTTACGTGTCTTTTCTTTCGTGGTTTTTTCTATTGAAATAAAAAGTCATGGTAGTAAATCAAATCAAAATCATTTATTTCATATAGACCTTCACAGGTACTTATGAATAGTCTGACTCTAATACCCAGTGATTTATATAACCATGGATGCGGTCACCGGAACATTTTGTTCCGCCATCTGTTTAAATTCGATTGAACTACGTGTTGCCGCGATGCATAGGCGTACGATGTAACTCATGTAACCTTCTATGTATGTGGTATGTGCGTACCATGCACATTTTTTTTATTACATTTTTATTTAAGAGGCCGTACTCAAAATCGAAACGGGCTGAATTAGGTATTTGACACGTTCACGCACACGCGGGAGCGCTCGGTCGCGTGTGTGATGGTTTTGATCCATTGATATTTTTTACGTGTCTTTTCTTTCGTGGTTTTTTCTATTGAAATAAAAAGTCATGGTAGTAAATCAAATCAAAATCATTTATTTTAAATAGACCTTCGCAGGTACTTATGAATAGTCTGACTCTAATACCCAGTGATTTATATAATCATGGATGCGGTCACCGGAACATTTTGCAAAAAACTTCTTCATACAAGTAAACAGTACCGCCATCTGTTTAAAATCGATTGAACTACGTAGTGCCGCGATGCATAGGCGTACGATGTAACTCATGTAGGGAATGCAAACCGGTTTCACCGAAAATCGAAAAATCGGTTATTCGGTACGGTTTTTAACAAACAAAAAACCGGTTTTACATAGCACCAAAACCGGTTTTTCGATTATTTTCGGTTTTTCTTTCAATGTTTGGAAAAACTAATAAAGGAAGATTTGCCGCCGTTTTGTAAACTGAGTGCAATGCAGGGAGTATTTTTGTGATGAAATGAAGTGTGTTGATGTGTATTGTGTTGAGCTGGTAAGAAAATAACTTATAATAATGATTAAGAAAATTACTTATAAATATGTTTTTTTCTCTCTGTGGCAACACTACGGACAACTTGTCAAATATTGTATCGTAATTTAAATGTAATTTTAATTATAAAAATCCTATTAATATAGTGCTTAGGTTGATTAATCACTAAATATTTGCTACGAAAATATTTAATTTAAATAAAATCAAAAGGAAAGTGTAGCGTCCACGCACTGACACCACTGACCACTCACTGCACAGATTAGTGACTAGTTACTCCGTAACACTGGCTCACCACTACACCAGGTCCGAGCGCAAGCGCACGTCCGACCCGGCGCGTCTAATGTCAGACTGGCCGGTTGACAGCTACCCCCTCTACTGGTGTACATGAGACAGTGTATTATATCTACTGTATAGATACAAACACTACAGAAAGGAACCGTGTAGTCTATATAAACGAGTCTCTGATGAAGATGAATCTACAGAGTTAAATAAACTATTATATCCATCAGTTTGATGAAAAAGAGATGGATGGATTGTGTGAAAGATGATATTGGTAAGAAAGGAGTGAATGTTGGTATAAAGGATAGAAGAGACGAATGGAAAAAGCATACATATAGCGCCGAGCCCAAATGATTGGGAACAAGGCACTTTTATACTCACTTCATTAACTTTAACTGACTATAATTCCTCAGTTTTCGATTATTTTATCTTAGGCACGGTTATTATCTATAATTTGAGCTATAGAAATAACGTGAAAAAAAACCGAGCGAACATTAAAGACCGGTTTTACGTCTCAATAACCGAAAAAAAAACCGGTTTTGACACGGTTTTGCAGTCCCTAAACTCATGTAACCTTGTATGTGCGTACCATGCACATTTTTTTAATTACATTTTTATTTAATTCAGTTATTATTAAAATAAAAATGGAGGTTATTCGACACGCGTGTATGTAATATAATTGGAATTGCAAAATATTCACATTTTAAAATAGTGTCCGCCATATTGAACTATTAAGTTATTGGTCCGATTGCTCTCAAAATTGATATTAGAGAGGCCTTTGCAACATAAACCATGAATCTTTTCTCAAAATTGAAAAAAGTGGCCGCCATATTGAAATTTGCTATTTAGTTATTGGTCCGATTGCTCTCAAAACTGATATTTGGGAGACTCTTGGATCATATAACCTGAATCTTTGCTCAAAATTGAAAAAATATCGCCTTATCGCCTTTCTTGAAGAAGAGCACCACCAAGCTTCCACTCCATACTTCCGGCGTTGTACCTTCGTGTATGACGGAATTAAAAAGCTTCTGAAGGACTACAAGTATCGGTTTTCCACCCGCTTTCAGGAGCTCTGTTGTTATTCCGTCTTCACCCGCCGCCTTGTTGTTTTTAAGCTGTTTCAGAGCCATACTAATCTCGTATAGGCTGACGTCCGGGATATCTTCGGTGTAGTGTCGGGTCAATATCATATCATAATAATAATCATAATCGCTTTCAATGCCTGGATAATTGCGTGACGGTGGACGATACAAACAACAGGCTCGTGGAAACTGTCCATGCGGTAGGATCTAAGTTCTTTAAGACCCGCCGCACGAATAGAACCCAAAAACTCTCGGATGAAACTCTCAAACTCATGAAGCGACGACGTGAAATGAAGTTGCAGTCTTCAGCTGATACAGCCGAATACCGGCAGCTAAATAGGCAGGTTTCAAACGCAATGCGACACGATTTGCGCCTCTTTAATACATCATGTATCGAAGAGGCAATAAAGCAGAACAAAGGTTCCAAAGTGTTCGCAAGAGACTTGTCTATTGGTCAAAGTCAACTGACCAAGCTGAAGACCGACACCGGCAACATCATCACGTCAAAGCTGGAGATCTTGAGAGAGATCGAGAAGTTCTATGGACAGCTGTACACCTCGTCACAGAAACCAGATCCAATTCCGGTTAGTGTCCCAAGGCCCTAGGGACCACAAAACATAAAACTTTTCTCAAAATTCAAAGTAATGTCCACCATTTTGAACTAATTAGTTAGTGGTCCGATTGCTCTCAAAATTGAGATTTGGGAGGCTTTAGGATCACAAAACAAATTTTTGTTTTTTTTTGAAAATTCAAAACGGACGGACTTGCATACAAACTTTCAACCCCTATTTTACCCGCTTAGGGGTGGAATTTCCAAAAATCACTAATTAATTAATTATAATCACTAATAGTGAAAACTGGAACAACTTTTTTTTTTATACCACTTAGGTGGCAAACAAGCATACGGCCCGTCTGATGGTAAGCGGTTACCCTATGGACTATGGTTAGCCTATGGACGCTTGCAACACCAGGGGTATCACGCGCGCGTTGCCGACCATTTCTGTTACTAAGATCCAGTATGTATTTTTCTGATCATCATGAGACCCTTAAGATTCAGCTTGTAGTAAAACACATGTAATATTAGTCAACTATTGAAAATCTAGAACATCTTAGCCATTTCTATTACTGATATCTCGTTATTAGTGACCTGTTCATCATCATACCCTGGGGATTTATCGTGTAGTAAAACACATGTGATATTAGATAACTATTGAAAACCATAACATCTTAGCTATTTCTATTACTGTCATCCAGTATGTATTAACCTGATCATCATCAGACCCTTGATAGGTATGTATCATATAGCAGGTGAGTAAAATTAAACAGATTTATGTATTTTGTAAACTATAAATTCTGTTCCTCAGGACCTAGCAATCAACATTTTTAGTTATAAATAATGGAAATAGGCAAAGTTATAAAAACGATACGACACATCTGCGCCGTTACCTTTTCTGTAATCGAGTTGATTGTAGTACCGCTACTCAACGTTAGGCGGCATTTCAAATGCCGCCCAGCGGTGAGTAGCACAGAATACTCGTTTAGAGGTCAAATCGTCAAGGTCATTGGACTGGGTAACACCCTTAAGGCACGTGATAGGTGGTTAAAGTATTTGGTTATATGTTTAGCTGGCTTAAATTATGTGTAAATCCAATTAAAATTATCATCTTTAAAATAATTTTCTCATGATTTTCCTAATTGACCTACTTTCATCGTTGTCTTAATTTTAAAGAGAAATATTTTTTGTCTAAATATCTTCTAAAGTTAATGTAGCTGTCCATATTTTCATTCAAATATAAACCATCAGCCTAAGGCTTAATGCCGAATTCTGCAATTTGAGCAATCCTTTAATTGTACCTGTAATTAACGCCAGTTTTAATTAGCTTAATTAGTACGATCGCTTCACCCTTATCATGTAAATACGGCTCTTAACTCGAAAATTAGAATTTGTTGATATTACTCCTTTATCGTTATTCATGATATTATGTAAAAACTATATTTATTTGAAGGTATACTAAAAAATTCAAATAAAAGGAATGCTTTTTTAATTCCAAGCTTCAACTTTACAGAATAATTACCATGATAGAAGCTATCCTTGTCGCTCACAAATTACATAATACTTTACTCTTACTCGGCTTTGAAAGCCTTCTTTTCTGATTTAAATAGCATAACTAAGTTTTAACCGCTAAACTAATATTATGTTAAACCGTGTTTTATCATATAATTGTACATATGCAGATTTTATATCAAAGGTTTACAGTTCCAGAGTATAATTGCTGAACTATTAAGACAAATACTTGGTAGGATCAAAACTTACAGAGGAAATTGAATAACAAACTTTCTGTACGTAGCTTTACTTGCTCTATGTAGCAACTATTAGCATATAAATTTGTAGATTAGCTTAGTTTACTGGGAATAAGCCACCGTGTTGCAAACATACTTAGTGTGTCATGGGAAATGTAATAATTGTGTAAAAGCATTTTAAATCTGGTTGATATACGGTCGGTTTTTCCATCATTAATAATTCATCACACACACACATTCACACTTCAGCTATAGCTGTTTCAGTTTTTTTTACATATACCGAGGCCGAAAAAACTAAAAACTCATAAGTATGACGCATATTTATAAACAATTTGTTTGTTAATAACATTGTTTTCAACATAATATTTACAGGCCTATGGGTAATTGTTAACTGAAATAGGCTAATTCAATAGATACATTATTATATACGTAACCTTTTGAACAAAAAGGTCAATACCTACTGAAACAATGCTATTCAACGAATCCCTAGCTAAATCAATTAACTACAACCAAATATAAATTATTTTCTAAGTGTAATAGAGACATAGTCAGCACGTTACTATTGTTCACTTGCCACGAAAATGATCGTCAGTAAAAGGTTTAGGTCTCCTTTCAATAGTTTCTAGACGAAGGCCCTGATGTGTTGTGAACAGATTATTTACGTTTAATTACTTAGATTTACTTTACAAGGCGTATCAAAGACAAGAACGTGAATAGGGTAAGATTAATTTATTAATTAGCTACCCAAGTTAATGTCAGACTTGTCATAGAAGCTTGTTTATAATAATGTTAGGTAACTAACTGTAAATAAATTACCACGAAGGTTGATATTGGGAATTGTTTGAAATCCGCGCGGATCAAGACAATATTAGCTTTTGATGATAGTTGCTATCTTGAGTATATGAATGATGAAATAATGAAAAAAAATTGCCTGGGGGTGGGTATAGATATACCATATATATTCCATCCATCCCTGTCAAACCAAGGGGCGAAATGTCATAAAATATTAATAAACAACCACTGCGTCGTACAAAAGTTTATATTACTCCCGTAAGCGTAGGTATTTAGTAAACAAAAGACTTTAGCACTTGATTTGTCAGTAAACTCATCAAAACCCGCTCGATCTCAACGAGGCACGATTCAATAGCCAGCTTGCACAGAAATCACGTACGACTCTTGTGGAGAGAGCTTGCAATGCACTTAACATTATTAATGACGTGAGAGCATTTTGTAATACTATGTAGCATCTTTCCTTTTGCGTTTCCCTTGCGTCTTAGGTTTACAAATTGTGTGAAACATTTTGTAGATTTCTTAATTTTACAGACTTTCATTATTACTTTTCATAAGTTATTACCAATATATTTAGACCTTTTATTAATTTTAGAGGGCTCTGTATCATAAAACATTAATAATGGAAATTCGGTCGTTGTAAAAGTAGAACAAATCCTCAGGGAAAGTCAATCATGCAATAAGTTTGCCAGAAAAGGATTCCCAGTAAATATTTTGACATGCAGTTAAATTAAAAAAGGTAAAGAGACTTAATAGGTACCTACTTTAATCAATAATCCACTCATCACTGTATCAAAAATGGCGGGCGCAATGCTTGAACGATGAAAACTGTGCCGAGGTCGGTCACGCGATGTGTCCATTAAATTGACATGAAGTATCATAATGATAACTAAAGTTTTTGATATGAATATACTTACATCTTCTGTGCTTGAACAGTAACATGTACTACTCATAATGACTCAGAATACTTTGATAGTAAACGTAGAATGTTAATGAAATAACTAAATCGTGCATCATGTATGTTCACAACTATATCTAGCCATTGTGCTGCAAAAAGTTTATTTATTTTTTATATTGGATTTTCATATTCTTATTAAATACCATCATCATCATCATCATCGGCCTATAATGTCCCACTGCTGAGCACAGACCAGACAAATGAGGGTGAAAGGGACTGGGCGATACTCCACCACCACGCGTGCCTACTGCGGATTGGTAGGCTAGGTCAACTAGGTCAACCTACTGTTGGAATTTTTCAAGCCACCTAGAAGGCTAGCCTTACGACTAGTTTAAAGACTATCACAATTAAGTGATAACCGAGACCAACGGCATTACGTGCCTTCCGAAGCACAGAAGCGCTCGTGGTGTAGTATGATTAGCCGTTCTTAATCGATCGGCAAAGTTAAACTACGTCTGTTGTGGTCGGTACCTGGATGGGTGACCGCCTATTGGTATTAAATACCATATTATTATATTTTTTATCAGGCCTTTTGGACTTAGACCAATGATTTCAAAAGGGGTGGAATCCTAACGGATACCTACTATCACGGCCTATACTATAAAGATACGGGCTATGACGGGTAAGGACTATTGTAGAAAAGAAGGAAACCATACTGAGTCTATGAGTGAAACTTGCGAAGCTGATTGCTGCATGGGCTATTGATTGAGACCACAGATCGTCGACCTAATCAAATCCCTCGATCTTGGTAATACTGCTAAATGCAATTTAATTCCCCTTTTAATTATTATTAGTAACACCTTTCGTAATTTATTAGAGGCCTGACATATTAGAGAATTACCTGTAGAGTTAGTAGCATAGATCCGCTGCTTAATATTTAATATCTTTATCAGGTCGTGTCTCCTCATTTATCTACCTCGTGTGTCGAGTCTGACTGGCTGGCATGGGTCGTAAGTACCGAAATATTTTCCAATTCATCTTCGGGGAGAAATGTAAATAAAAATATTATAATATTATGATCATAAATATAAGTAACAAATTTTAATTTTGTTCACTGTTGGCTACAGCGACTGCACTTTGCTAAACTGGTGGACTATCTCAGACCAGACATAAACAACATAACCACTAACTTAATAATATGAAGGAAATTAGTATCCCAAGAGTGGTCAAGATACCAAATTGCTCTGTCTGGACACTCAAAGTACTAGAGTAGATTTTGTAATAAGATGATGTTCAATATCTGTTAGAACAGAGGTAGGGACGGAATCTTTATTTATAAAATAGATATCCCATTTTTTTTTATACCACTTAGGTGGCAAACAATCATACGGCCCGCCTGATGGTAAGCGGTTACCATAATTCCCCATATAATGACATAAGGGGGGCTAAAAAAAGAAGCTAAAGCAATATTGCTACGCAATTTATTTTTTCGAATTCTCGGCAGATCCTAAGTGATTCCAATATTTTTTTGGTAAAATAGTTACTCATTATATACAATTCAATTCATTAGAAGATTTGGAATTGATGAATTGCATTAGATTTGCTTTAAATTGGAAAAAATGATGCTTTATATTGCTTATATAGCTTCCTTTTTAGGGGGCAAGATGGTTTAAACTAAGTCTTGTAAAACAACGTCACTTTCTAACGTTATTATATATCTTAAACCTCGGTTTTACAAGACTTGGTTTAAACCGTCTCACATTATAAGCGGGAATATGTTTCCGATAGCCCATGTTTAATTTCATTTTCAATAAAATGATTGATGTCTGTGAAATATATCCCGAGATACTACAAAAAATATATTTAAGTAAGTTTTACATTCCATACTAATACTGAGGCCCGATTGTGTGATGAAGGAATTAACCTATGTTAATATAATAATGCTGGGGGTCATGTCCGCTATCTTAAATCAAAAATGTCATTCGGATACATCCCATTACAACGTCCCACTGAATCAATGTGTCAAAAGTGTCAGAACTGTCAAATATTACACCACTGTCCATTGGAACATAATTGTGTTGGGTTGGACACGTGTTGGACACATCGTACATTTTTCAAAGCGATTTGAATTTTAAGTAAGTAGATAAAGTAAGGACATGAACTTATTTAATAAAAGAATAAACAATAGCTATAAATCTTATAACCAACCACAATAAAGTAAAACGATCATTTAAAATTCGAACATAAATTTTAAATTTTACAACCGCCGCTATAATGGACGAGCTGCTTACTCACGACGAGCTGCTTACATACGACAAGCTGGATATACGTCCATGTTCATCGTAAATTTTAGGAGGATGATTATTTCCTTAATTATGATCCCTGATTATTTAATTAACTGACTTCAGAAAGGAGGAGGTTATCAATTCGGATGTTTATATGTTTTTTTTATATGTTCGTGCATAACTCCGTCATATATAGACGGATTTGTAAAATTATGTTTTTGTTCGAAATGGATTTATTTCGAAATAGTCCCATTTAAATTTCATAACATCTGATGATGATTTTCGGAGACAGACAACGGAACTATTAAAAAAATGAATTCTTAAAAAATATTCAAAAATAATGATTGGCAAAATCTCGGAAACTGTTAATCCGATTGCGATTGGACTTTTACTGAATGAATCCAACCAATCCAAACGTAATGACAAAGACCACATAACTTTAAATTATGCAAGACATCTGTCACTTAAACCACATAATTATCTTAATTATGAATACGCATTTCTTAAGACATGTGGTTTATTATGTGAAAACGTATTACAAACTTGTGGTTTATATTCGACCGTCATTCATATTTTTTAAGCTTGAGTAAATAAATAAAGAAGATGTTTTTTCTGCACTCCTCCATATGAACTTTAAACTTTACCAAATCAATACACAGACAATATGCGAGTGAGATTGAGTGAGTGAATGTGCGAGCTGAGTGGTAGCAAAAAACATAGAGACAAACTTTGACAATTCAAAAATTCAATTCAAAATCATTTATTCAAATAGACCTTCGCAGGCACTTATGAAAAGTCTGACTCTAATACTCTAATACCGGTTCGGTTGCATTTGCTGAGAAGAGCCGGCAATAAACTAAGCAATTACTCTTTTCAAAACAAGCTTAGATTCATTACATAATATTTACATTCTAATCGCACTGAAAACAATTGCGTGCCCCGGCGCGGCGGCAAAATTACAAAGTAGACTGAATAAATATTTAATAAGTAAATAAATAGCGAACTTAAGCAGACCAGCCCCCACAAGCACCACCTTTGTAATAATAGTAAATCTAGTCTTCTCCCGTAGTTTCACCCTCGTTTCTGATAAAAAGAGTGAGGTATCAATCAAAGGTCAAATCAAAGGTGATGGTAGAGATTACTTTTTGTAATAATACCGCCGATTATAACACTTTCTATCGTATTTTAAGTTCTTGTATATCTATTTTTTCATGTGGTATAACAATAAAGTATTTTCTATCTATTTATCAAACGGTAACACGCAAACAATCTCATTTTCCCAAAAAATATTATTAAGGTTAGTGTTGACAGTCTAAAAGATGATGAAGACCTTGTAAAATATTGGATGTTCTAAAACCAACTAATGATAATTTCATTCAAAATAAATACAATATCGGTTTTGGATAATTATTACAATGAAAAATTAAGATGTAGGTAGAAAAACATTAATTCAGAAAGAAACAATATTTATTTCTAAATAAATAGTATAATCCTAGATACTTTAGTATATTATCCATTACATGATGCTATAAAATGTAAGTGTTCAGTCATAAAGTGCACCCAGTTTACGATATGCCGGCAAAAATAATCTATCTATCGTAAAACGTGTCTGCTAAGAATAATTCGTCTCACAATTTTATTTTACTTTGGATAAATGTCTGAGATAATAACATAAAAAACCTACACGACCAAAAGGGCACGTGTAAAACAGTGACTAATTTCTGTCCGTCCGGTTTAATTTTTTGTGTAAAATTATCATTGTCGAAAGTAATGAATAAAATGCACTTCAATCAACATGTTTGTGATCTTTACCGTTGCTGCATTACATCAAAAAAATCCTTAGTCAAATTAAATAAATCAATAGTCCAGTCAATCAATGCTAATAATAACTACTGCTGGGACTGTGTGTCCAAGAACATAAAGCAATAATTCAATGCTTAAATAAATTAATAAAGCTTATTAATTTTCCACTATCTTTACAAATTGGACTACCGTCACAATTACTTGGGTGGAAAATATTTCAAAGTTTCATCCTTGAAGTGCCTTTAATTGACATTTAAAGAGAAGTTAAAGAGAAGCCACATGGTTTCAGCAGTGGACATCCTTAGGCTGATATGATGATGATGATGATGAAGAACTTTTTTTTTATTTGGGCTTCACATCATTTATTGTACCTACCTACTAACTTATGTGATCATCAAAAATTATTCTTATTCTAATTTATTTTACTTACTCATTGTCAGTGAGAGAAAAAGTGTTTCCACATTGTTCTGACCGCCAAAAGTCTCGCTGAGCGATTTTTTCTGTGATAGCTTTTGTCGCTGCGTTAAGTCTCTTTTGTGTCTTCTCTCGGAGATCTCGTCAGAAATGTAAACAGCGAGCTATAATGTTTAATACATGTAACTCTTTATACTCATGTAACAAAGAGGTTTGTTTATTGTTCCCTTGAATCTCTCACTACACTCAGGATTCTAACTTAGAATCACTTGCTTAGGTCGTGAATCAATTATAAGAATCCTTTGCTTGCTCGGGATTTAAATTCAGCACTCGTAACAAAAACGAACTATGCTTTTTTTGCACAACTAATTATTTCCATTGTTGAGACTAGCATAAAACATTAAAATTACTTCTTCCTCGGCCTCGACTCTACAGTTGATTACTAGCTGTGAATTAGATTTGCATTTCAAACGGCTGGCTGCAAGCAATAAGCGTGGTAATGTCCACGCAATCGTCGGTACATGAAACCCCTTTTAATGAAATGGCCTGAGTAATTCGAAATTATACTTTAGAGGACACTACGCCAAGTTTCCGAGTCGTTGACTTAATGTTTAAGTAATTGTTTTTCCATTTTTCATTTCAGTGATGGATAGGCTTAGTCCTAATAATATTATGAACGTGAAATTTTGCTTCGATGTTTGTTACTCAATCACCTGTAAGTATGCTGAAGGTATTTGAATAAAATCTGGCATAAAAAAGGAAAGTATTTTATGTCTCGGAAACTCGGGTAAAACCGAATCTGAAATAAGTATTAATGAACTGAACATCCATAATGGGTTAGTGGCGAATGCAGATACCTACAATCCTGAAGATGCATTTTCATGTAACATTCCTTTACCATTCAGTTTCAGTCTGCTTATACGGGCTCTATGCTGTAATTTCGGTGACGGAAAACGTCACGAACAAATCTGCCTGCTAGAGAAGTTAAATTTAGAAGCATTTAGATCCGATTACTACTAAAACACTCCAGTAGTGCTTGTTGACACCCTACCACCATAGGGTTTGTTCATTATCATTAACAACCCTTAAGTACAGTCGAGGACATAAATATGTATACACTTTTTGAAATTCAAAAGCAATTTTCTCGCATGTTTAACATTTAAGTGTTAAACTATTACACAAATTATAATAGTATATATTAGAAGATTCTGCATTTATAATATCTCATAATTTCAATCATTAGTTTAAGAGGAAACCGTTGTTGAATTTTACTAAGTGTATACATATTTATGTCCTCGACTGTACAATAACCCGTAAAAATATAATTATGTTCTTTCTACAATATCCTCTTTGTCTGATAATGTGCAATGAGTTTAACATTAAGTCGTAGAAACAATATTTACAGGCAAATGAGGAGTCAAAAACTGTTTCATTGTTATTGAAATCCTATTGCACTGGGGCGTACCTATAACGTAGGCAGTGTGATAATTACGGGATATATCCCATAATAGACGCATTAGCATGCGATGAGAAAGGTCTAATCGTACTTTGAGTGAGACATAATCTATGAATTACAATTATAGCTTAATATTAAGCAATACAATTATAATCACGTCCTGTGGCATTGGACTGTAGGAATAAACTGTTTATCTTATGGATAGGCATGTTTTTTTTACCAATATCTCGCCATGGTAGGGTTTGATATGATCACATGTGGCAAACACAGATAACCTAGACGAGAATTGGCTTTCAAGTACTTCCTACTTGATTTACTGATGATTGGTTTATTTACTACAAAGTATCCTCACGATGTTGTCACATAATTTTATTTCTTCAACGGCAGTGATGTTTTAATTATCGTTTTATACTTCAGGAAAACGCATACTTATCCGAGCCGAAAGCGTCAAATGCATCGAACGAAACGAATTTTAGAATTCTGTATATGAAATCTTATGAAAGCTCGCACACTTGCCCACGTCGAATCGTCCGAATCTGATAAGATTTCCTATACAGAATTAAAAATTCGTTTCATTCGATGCGTTCGGCTCGGATAAGTGTTTGCTTAAGTACAGTATATGAATAAATAATAAAACCAAAATGGTAACTTCTAAAATGTCGTAAAAAATAATTGTGGATTTATAAATGATCAGATTAGTAGCAATAACCAAATATAATAATGGTACGATATGAAATATCAGTAAACATACGTATTATGAGATATCTTCGTGATATTGTCTCGTAAATTACATCCTTTGATCCTCTTAGCGTATTAATAACAATCTAATCTAATAAGACATCGCAATATTGCTCTTTATGAAGATTACTCGCTATCATGTGGAATTTATGAAGGAATCAAAAGACTAAAGCGAAGAATATTAAAAATAATATAATATCTGAGTAGATATTATATTATTTTTAATTAACTTACAGAGAGTTCTGTAAGTTATTAATTTCGTTGTAAGTATATAATTAAGCTTTTGTGCAATATTAAATTACGGACTAAAAAAATCATTCATTCGTAGTTCATTGTAAAAACCATCATCGGCTGTTTAAAAAAATCTATCTGAACTGGGATGTTTTAAAACTATTACCAAAACATAATATATTAAATAGATAATCTTTAATTAATTTAATTTCGGAAAATATCAATCGATTTTAATTATCAGACAGCAACACGAAAATTTTATCATTGAATAATGTAGGTGTCCATGATGAGAAATATCAATAATTTCTAAATATTGTACGTTTTGGAGAAATAACATTATTTTTTTTGTAATTGAATACCATAATACGACATTTTCAAAATAACATTATACCCTATTTTAATTTTTAAAATCTCAATCTCAAATTATATCATAACATGTATACAGTACCTATATATACTATGCATGTAATCACAACATAGCAGTTTATAGGTATATGTATAAATAGTGTGCATCAAATTTATTTTAAACGTTAGTGCAATGCACTTTGTGCTAAGGTTCAGACCGTCTGACTCATATTGTTAAAAATATCTGAAACTACATTGCGGAAGAGAATTTTCTATATTAAGAACAGTGTTACTAAATCTCCGAGTGAATTCCACATGTTTGCATGTACTTCTTCGTTTGTGTAGAATGCCTACGTTTACATAAAAAAACGTCAATTTTTCATACACGAAGCTCATAATTTATTTTGTTTGATTTGAGTAAAATCTACATTTAAATATGTTTTTTATTGAGAGTGTTTTGTTAATTTGGAGAGTTTTCTAAGATAATATTGGTTATTTATTTTCTATCATATAAGCAATGCTTGCTTAGTTAGGATCAGATAATGATATGTGAAGAACGTCATAGGATACCTAACTATTTGTTTATGCATTTCATAAAAAAACATACTTTTACCACTCTACATTAGTCTGATCCTCATGAATGTTTATAAACTTTTTAATAAACTTTATAAACTTTTTATTAAAAAGTTAACATTATGAAAAAAACATCGTATTCCAGAAACTTCGATTTAAACGAGTAATGATATTAATGTGACTCACAACTTAATGAAAATTAAATGGTTAAGGTAGCTGAGTATATACTTGCTTCTCGCATGTAAGCCGTAAAAAAACATAATGGAAAAGTTTGTTTGATAATGTCTCTTATTATGTCTTTGACAAGTTACTTTAAGGACATGTTTATGATGTCTTGAGTAGAAGTTCTACCTTAAAATTATGTTGAGTTAAATATTCTACCGTTGTTTCGATATTTCTTTGAATATAGTTACTATGACACCATTTTTTATATAAATTACACCTTTTGATCGGTGAGTCATTAAAACGCTAATTTATTTATTATTAATTTGTAAATTAATAATAAATAAATTTAAAAAAAATGGAAATTATTAAAAGTCAATTTTCAATACGAAGTTCTTAATTTAATTCGGTGACAGAAAAAAAAACAGCATTCGGCCATTTACCCTTATCTAATGTAGCAACACTGGAATCTTTGACTTTATTTTAGTATAATGTTCGTGTTCCTTATCCATTAAAATGCTTTCTAGAATCGACTTTTAGGGAACAATATTTTATAAGAACCGTTTAGCAGATCGGGTTCGGCACAGAGACCGGATCCGAGTAAAAGCTGAACCCTTTTAAGGACCGAAATTACGGCCCGATGTTCGGCCCCAAAAATAAATCGAGTAGTTCCGAAATGTGTCCCTCATGTAGATGAATCTTGGTGCAATCTCTTTCACCCACCTAAAGAGAGAATGAATTTTATCTCTACGTGGGTAATAAAAACGGCAAACAAACCAGTACCCAATTACTAAAGCAAACTGTTCTTGATTTTCTTTATCTTGAATGAACGATTCTATTAAACTGAGAATGGAATGGAATAAAATATTTATAATTTGAAATAGCTATAAAGAATCTTTTATATACGTACAGGAATATGAGGAACAATCCAATAAGAACGTTTAGGTAAAAACGAGACGTAATAAAGTCTGTGATGTCATAGTAAGCATAACTTTAAAATGTAAATAGCACGATTTGTAGGCGATTCCCCGAGCAATAAAGGCCAGGTTTATTTTCGGAGGTAACAGTTTGTATGTTAAATTTAAAACCAGTCTAAGGTTGCATTGGCGTAAATTCTATTTGAGGTAACTTTTATCTAGAACTCAAGCAAAGAGATCTAATTTAAATTGATGAGATGTTTTCCTATTGCTATACTCCAAATAACAACTCCCTTCAGTTTTAATATTCTATCTGAGTAGTAAATATGCCGAAGTATAAATACCTATTTGACAAAGTGAACAGTTTTTATTTTTCAAAATAGTACAGTCCACAAAATCTGAATGAATAAGGATTTTTCCTGGCCCCAAACCATATTCGCTATAAATATATATATATAATTCGCTATATATATAATATCTTATTAACAAAGCCAAGTGCGAGGCGGACTCAAGCACGGAAGGTTCTGTACAATAAAAGCTTTACTGTCCAATTCTCTTATGAAAATATCAGCGCACAAAAAAATATTTCATTACATAGTCCTATTTCATGATTATTAGAAATAGTACTAGAACCTAATTAGAGTCTTTCATAATTCATTTTTTTTATATAGAGCCTAAACCAATAACTATTACCTTAATCTGTGTCCAAATATTGAAAATGCATTTTTTATGTTATTTTTAATATTTTGTTTCTGGAATAGGAAGTTAATGTTTCTTTTATGGGAAAAGAAATAATTAAAATATTGATATAAATACAGTATATACAGGACTGTAGTAAATACCTTAATTCGACCCCTTATGGGATAAAGTTTGGTTTTCTGTTTTTAAACAATTTTGCCAGATCACGGAGATACTTTTAATGTCGGGACCGCGGGTGGAACCGTAACGAACAGTTAGTATTAAATAATGCTATTATTACCATTTCAAAGTACGTTTAGACTGCGTAATGACTGGATTGATGCGTTAGCCCCTTTAATTTACTTAGCGTGACACGAGAGTGTATAATTTAATTTAAAATGCTAAGCTTCGACCATATAATCAAAGTCAAAGTCAAAGCCATTTATTCAATTTAGGCCCCAGAAGGGCACTTATGAATACTGTATTGAAGTCTATATTATAATAAAAAGTTATATTTTGTTTTTAGGGTTCCGTAGCCAAATGGCAAAAAACGGAACCCTTATAGATTCGTCATGTCTGTCTGTCTGTCTGTCTGTCTGTCTGTCTGTCCGTCCGTATGTCACAGCCATTTATTTTCGAAACTATAAGAACTATAATGTTGAAACTTGGTAAGTAGATGTATTCTGTGAACCGCATTAAGATTTTCACACAAAAATAGAAAAAAAACAATAAATTTTGGGGGTTCCCCATACTTAGAACTGAAACTCAAAAATTTTTTTTTCATCAAACCCATAAGTGTGAGGTGTCTATGGATAGGTCTTCAAAAATGATATTGAGGTTTCTAATGTCATTTTTTTCTAAACTTAATAGTTTGCGCGAGAGACACTTCCAAAGTGGTAAAATGTGTGCCTGTAACTTCTAAAATAAGAGAATGATAAATCTATAAAAAATATATGATGTACATTACGGTGCAAACTTCCACCGAAAATTGGTTTGAACGAGATCTAGTAATTAGTTTTTTTTTTAATACGTCATAAATTGACCTGATTATTTGATATTAATCAAATACTCAGGTCTATACTACCATTTACTTATATACCTACAGGTTTGTACGGAACCCTCGGTGCGTGAGTCTGACTCGCACTTGGCCGGTTTTTTTTTTTATATGGAAATTAGAAAATGATATATAGATCAAGATTAGGGGGAGTAAGGGCAGATTGATGCGATTTTGTTTCTGACGTAAAAACAGTATCAAAATTTTATGATTATTTATTAAAAAATTACGATTTGAATAAATTCTATATTTATCTAACTTACATTTATAGAAATATTTTCCACTTAATTTTGTAAGGAAAAAAGTATTTGTATCAAACTGCCCCGTATGTCGTACATAGATACATAGCAGGGGCACTTAAATACAAACACTTAAAAATGGTTGTATTTATGTAAAATACCTTGAATAATGATGTAAAATAAACTAGTTTTATGTTATATATTATTTGTTAAAATTGGCATGACAAAAATAAAGAAACAATTCTTATAATGAATCAACGTAGACTATTATTAGCTCTCTAATAACAAACTCATATAAAAGTCTTCAGAAATAACACAATTACTTAACTATAGTAATCAGTCTTTGAAAATGATTACTTCTGAATCATAGAGATTCTATGTCACTCTACAAAATATCAATATGCTTTACACATTAATACCTCTAATGTGGGGTACATTGATACTATATCAACTTGCCCCCTAGGTTGTAGTATCAATCTGCCCCATACCGTCATTTTAAGTTAAAATAAAGCATCACAAAAAAATATTAAAAATTTACTCTGCAGCAAATTTTTTTATAGCTATTTACGTGTCATTTAACGTTAAATGTGGTTGTATGTATCAATGGGGGACATATTCCCCATAAATTACTTATATTTTTTTTTTTTCATATACTGCTGAAATTAAAAGTCTTAACTAGCAAATAAGGATATAGGTGACCGGGAATAACATTGATAAGAATTCCAACTTAATGTATGGCTTCCCTATGAGCTATTCTCTAATTCTCTCTCTCTTCTAATATTTAACTTATTTACCGATAAATTTATCAACCTTAATTATAAAACTAAAACGAAGACATTACAGTAATGAATCGACAATTCAACGGATTTAAAGAGAAATAAATACACGCATACATAATTATTGACTAACATAATAATTTTTCATGTAAACGTACAGAATGAATGTTTCATAAATATTCAATCTAAAAGCTGTCTTAAAATAACAACCTACCCTCTCAGATTCAATTTCCTTTAAACAGCCTCTGATTAGTTTTATCTAAGGGATCTTCGAAAATAAGCTATCAGTCGAAAATTTCGCCTCATTGAATACCTGCCAATCGTGCCTTTCGTGGCAGATTTAAAATTAGGTACCTACCTGTATATCTCTCCTTTCAATCTAGTTTCCAAAACGATTTTTTCTTTTTGATTAGTCCTATATATAAAAAACTTTCCTCAAATAACAGGCTATTATATAAATAGATATCATGCATTTTATATATCACTAGCTGACCGGCGCGACTTCGTTCGCGTGGTGCCTACCCTTATCACTTAGGTGTACGAAAAATAGATAGTAGCCGATTCTCAGACCTACTGAATATGCATATAAAATTTGGTAAAAATCAGTAAAGCCGTTTCGGAGGAGTAAGGTAACTAAAATTGTGACACGAGAATTTTATATATAAGATTTTGTTCGCGTTATAATATGACTTACTTGTACGTGCTGATAACCATGATACGGCTACAGATCTCTAAAAAAGTAAGTTTGTGAAAGTCGGCAACACATTGATAATTCACATGCTGTTGATAAAGTCTACGGTAACGGTGGCCCACATACCAGCTTAAGAGTATTCTGACTTAAAAATAATGAATCATTAATAAAAATACTGAATAGTACCAATTTATAGTGTCGCATCTGAGACGGAAAAATATTATAGTACAGTGAATTTTAATGACGAAGTCTAAAAACAACTTTTATTACGCAATATGAAATTATTATTCTTGGAAAAGATGCGAGAATATTTCAGTACTTTACTCAGTTGAATGGACAATTGTTACTGAAAATCAGTATACACAAAAATTTTGAATCATAAAAAATTACGGTTAGCTTGGTTGGTTAAGAAAACTATGGAAAAGAAGGTTGTGGGTTCGATTCCCACCCAGGACATGCCTTTGTGTGCATGAAAATGTCGCCTGGGTGTAATTATGTACATTAATTATCTATGTATTTACGAACAGAAAAGTAATATAATGACTACATTATATTATACATATTATACATAGGTACTCAAATCAAGATTTTTTTAGAACATGTTAATATTGACTTTATATAAATAAGTAAATATCCTGAAAAAATTCTTCGCACGTGGATTAGATGATCCCAAACTAAGCAGAGCTTTTACTATGAACACCAGATAACTGATATACTTCAGTAAGTACAATAATAAAGTTGACATTAGCCAAAGGTCGAAAAAGGTTAACCAACCATTAGAAAAAATAACCAGAATTACCTTAAAGAAAAATAATTTCAAGCCGAAAAACATTGCATGCTTCTAAGTATTAGAAAAAGACGTTTTCTTTTACAACGTTTTTTTAGAAGCAAGTAAAAGGGAAAAATCAATGTTTTATTTTTATTTTTGATTGACGTTTTAATTTTAAGGAAGTTAATATATCAGACATTTTAAAAGAGGCTTGCAGCGGTGGCTTGATAGTTGACACATGTGTGCCAAGTTGGTCATTACAGACGAGACGGTATTAGACGATAAGGAAGCCGGGAGTGTAATGATCAATGCACACGCGTGTCATACCACATTTTTCAACACACTTGTGAGGAAAAAGACAGACTTATATTTTTTTAACTAGATTTTTTGATAATCATCAACCACTCAATGATAACGTTAAAATAAGGCGCGCAGGTTATTTTTTTGACAGCTATGCACTCTCAAACTGTTTTACCCGTTTAAATTAAGAATGCTTCGTCTACACACATATCAGTTGCAGTGAGGTACAAACTTTACATAATCGGGATTATACGTATCATAAAACTGTGCGGTAATGTAAAATAAAAAGCACTAGTGCGTAATAAGCTGCATTAAGATTCTTAAAACGGTGCAATAAATGTCACTTTACGAGCAAGTGTGTTGAAAATAGTTGTTACCTCCAAATGTAAAATCATTATTACTAATAATACTACATTTTTTCCAAAAAAATACTACTTTTCTATTTCAATATAGAAAATCTTAATTTTCTTTTAATATTTTTAAATTTATGTTGGTCTCCAAAAATCATAGTTTGCTTATCAAATTAGTCTACTTTACTTTCAGTAAGACGTTTTATGAATAATTCAATTACTTTCGGTACGATACAGCTAAAATAAATTAGGCTTAACGACAATGTACGTTAATTATTTCACATCCTGACTCGTGTAAAATGTATGAACATAATTAGGGGATTGTATCAGTATATCAAGGCATCTTTGTATTTTATACATTTAAATTAGTGTGTTTAAGTTAAATTATACTATATACTATTGATAATTACTAGATACTTGGCACTCCGGAGCAGTAGTCAAGTACAATTGAAAAAAGAAAAACAAGCTTTTCATCAATAAATTAATAAATAACATTCGAAATAAGTTTCATTTCAAATAAATGGGGTCATGCATAATGCGATGAGCTGTTTTAAAAGATTCTTAAAAATAGTCCTCTAGTGTTTAAAACCTTTTATCTACACCCATGCTATAAATCCTCTATAAAAGTTCCTGAAACAGTTAGCTTATTGCCAACATTAAAACACTGGTTGTCATAGTAACCATTATATCATCCAAAAAAGTGTTATAATGTTGTACTGAATTTCATTATGCAACTCATTAACATTTTTTTTTGCTTTTTCGGACCATTCCTTACTCAAACAGCCAAATTCTCCGTGGTATCCTTATGAATTTAAAAAAATAGTATTTTTCATTTCGAGTGCGGAAAGCCTGTCATTGCAAAGAGTTCCGACAAAAATGTCTATCCGAGCCGAGGCGCAGCCGAAGGTGAGGGTTGACAGTCGGAACAAGTTGCAATGACGGTTCCGCACGTGTACTGAACAACTATTTTTAATATAGTTGCGAAAAAATGAAGCAATTTAATAAAGTAATAAAAACACCATAGAAATACACAGCTGCGACACTCTATCTGGATGTCCTTAATCAAAGAAAAACACAATAAACTCTACTAACTAATCATTTATTTCTTATAAAAGTTATACTTCACATATACATTATGACATTGAAATTGGTACAGTTTTTTATACTAACTGGGGAAGTTTTAGGTTGCATATTTACTGTTTGAGACACACTATTATTAATTTCGTATGATTGTTCATGAAAAAGTTCATTTTCTGAAAAACTATTTGCTTTTTTGTCTTCTCTCCACGCAATAAATTGGTCATATGTAGATATGTAGCGACTTTTTGACTTTTCCGGTAAAATGTTCTCCGAAGCATTTTGTGCAATTATACTGAGTTCCGGTGGTGTTCATTCAAATAAAATATCGTCAAAATTACTCATTTTGTGCAACAAACAACTAAACTCGCAAAGAAAATTTTTGGAAAATGGCGCCATCCGTAAAAGAATATAAGCAGAGATTTTTTTGTTTTCTTTACCCATTCTGGGTAGGCAAAGGGAACTATGCCCATACAGCCAAGTCTTCAGTAGTTTTTTTTTATTGATATGAAATGAAAATGAAATTTAAGGAGATGAAATGAAACCTAACCTAACTCATTGAATCAAATCATTAAATCTGATATTGAAACAAATTAGTAGCTTCTTTTAAGAAATATTTGCATGAATCATAAAAACTTCTATGAACTATCACAGCGCCTTAATAAAAAAAAACTAAAGAGGTTATTCGAATTCACGTCGTATCCCGCCATTTTGGTTCGATATTAGAATTGCAGAAATTTATTACTTGTTTGTTTACAAAATGATCATGGGTGTAGATAAAGTCTTGTATGCAACTGTCTAGTCTGTCCTACAACGTGTCAACGTAAACATCTCTATCTCCCGCTCTGTTTGTTTTAATTCAAAAGTTAAGTTCAAAAGTGGTTGTTTTGGTTAAATTGTGGGTTATTTTAAAGTTTATCATTCAAGTTTTCTAGTAGTGCAAGTTTTCTGTCTCATAGTTACAGGATTAGTGAATAAACAGTAAGTTAATATTATAAGCATTAATAAAATTGCCAGTGACGCTGCCGGGTCCGGCCGGGCACGCCAGACTTCACCCCCGCGCCCCGTGCCCGCCGATAGTGCACGTGTGCGACTTGAACTCACCCCCGCGCCCTGTGCCTGCCGATAGTGCACGTGTGTCGCACCATCGAACGAACACAGCTCTTTAGCGCAAGCCAAATTAAGGTTCCGTTAGACGCTCACCGCTTTATTGTGTTCTTACGACTTTTTTATAATCTAAAATGGCTCCAAACCATGGAAAATGTGCTAGTTGTAAAAATGCCATCAAAAATAGAGAATTCTTGGTGTGTTCCTTGTGCGATTTAAAATTTGATATAGAATGTGCACAAATATCGCCTAAACGCTTCCAAAGCTTCTATGCTTTAGATCAGGAACGTAAACGCAATTGGAAATGTGAACCCTGTGGCAAGGCCCAAAAAACTAACAACTCCACGCCTGCTCGCCCTCCCATCAAATCAGATAGTAACGAGTCAATTGATTCTGAAAATAATACATCCCAATGTGAAAATATAACTACCAGAAAGAGAACAGAGAGTAATACCAAATCATCAAACCTGCCCGTAAACAATGCTGCAACTTGCTCAAAAAGTGCCGATTTTAATGAAGAACGTCTACGCCATATTATTAAGGAGGAAATACATCTGGCCATGAAAACAGTTGTGAAGGAACTTGTTACCGACCAGCTCAAAAATATAAACAATATTATTGAGAGTTTTCAGGAATCAATATCATTTATTAATAATCAGTACGAAGATCTGAAGGGTAAAATAGAGAAGAAGAACGACATTATAAAAAAATTGGAATGTGACAATCAAAATCTACATTTATCCGTGAATGATTTATCGACCAGGCTCACCCAGGCTGAGCAACACATGCGAGAATGTAATATTGAGATTAACGGCGTTCCAGAGCATAACACAGAAAATTTAGCAAAAACCGTTGTCCAACTAGCGCGTACCGTAGAGTGTCAGATTACAGACATCGATATCCAGCATGTTGCACGAGTTGCCAAACTTAACAGGGAAAACAATCGACCTAGAGCAATAGTTGCTAAGTTGCAAAATCACCGTCAACGCGACACTCTTCTTGCAGCAGTCTATAAGTTTAATAAAAACAAACATCATCAGGACAAACTGAATTCCCAGCATCTCGGTATTGGTGGTGATGCTAAACCAGTATTTGTTGCAGAACACCTTACCCCTGCAAACAAACAACTACATGCCGCTGTTCGCATTAAAGCTAAGGAATTGTCATACAAATTTGTTTGGGTTCGTGACGGCAGAATTTATGTTAGGAAAGATGAAGCCAGCTCAGCTAAACTTATTCGCAATAGTGATGGACTCAAGCATATAATCTAAATATTAATGTTTTTCCTGACGTATCCAATAACTCTAACAGGGTGTCCCTTTGTTTATTGTTAAAATTCGATTCAATAAATTTGTATTACCAAAACATTCGAGGTATGCGTACTAAAACCAATGATATATTTAAGAATATTAGTTTAAGTAACTATAGCATTATCGTATTTACTGAAACATGGTTAAATTCATCAATAGCTGATAGTGAGTTTATAGACAATCGATATATAGTTTATAGACGAGACCGTCTATGTTCTAGAGCTACCAAGATGGATGGAGGGGGTGTCCTAATAGCTGTATCACGAAATATCTTGTCGACGCGTATGCAACAATGGGAAAGTGAATGTGAGGACCTATGGGTTAACGTACAAGTTAAAATAAACAACAAAACTAAAAACTTTGCTATTTGTGCGGTTTATCTTCCTCCTCCAGTCAGATTGGAATCATTGACTAAATTCATTGATAATACTAACTTAAATATAAACAGTGTAAATGATGTTATTATACTGGGAGACTTTAATCAGAGTTCTATCAAATGGAGTTCTAATGACGATATTAACTACACAATTCCTTCAAACTATAACAACCCATTGGGATATTGCTTAACGGACTTTATGTCATATAATAACTTAAATCAATATAATAATGTATGTAATGATAATGGAACTATCCTAGATTTGATCTTGACAAATATTACTGATGTAAATGTTACTAAACCACTCGAATTGCTATCTAAATTAGACTCACATCATCCACACTTGCTGTTAACTGTCAGTTTTAATAAAAATGATATGGAGTTTTTGTTACCAAAAGGTAGGGATGATTACAATTATTTTAAAGCTAATTTTGCCAAAATAAAGGCAGATTTGAAAGAAGTTCGTTGGCACGAAGTTTTGGATTTTAATCTGCACGTTAACGATATGGTTTCAGCATTTTATAATATTCTTATGACAATTATCAATGAACATGTACCAAAACACACTAAAAAAGATCCAAAATATCCTGTATGGTTCAAAAAGTCCCTCATTAGATTACTTCGTGAAAAACACAAATTGAGAATGAGATATCGCAAGTATATGAACCCTCGAGATAAAATAGAATTTGAGATAATCCGTGAAAGATGTCATAAATTACATAACAAATGCCTAAGTGAATATAACGAAAATATAGAGTCTAATATTAAAAAGAATCCTAAATCTTTCTGGACATATATTAAAGACAAAAGACAAAATAAATCCTCTTTGCCTGCTATAATGCATATGAACGACATTGTTGCGAGTACCGGATCGGATATAGCTAATTTGTTTGCTGCTCAATTTTCTTCTGTGTTCACTAATCACAGCTCAAGTTATTCTATTAATTTGAACAACGCAAATAACTGTTTAGGTAACGTCTCTTTAACTGAAAGGGAGGTATTTAGGATGCTAAATAAAATAAATATTTTTAAAGGAAGCGGTCCTGATAACATTCATCCTGTATTTGCTAAACGGTGTAGTTCTGAGCTTGCTTTGCCCTTAACAATAATATTTAACCGTTCCTTGATAACGGGCGTTTTCCCGCTGGAATGGGCAACGGCAAGAATAGTACCTATTTATAAAAAAGGCAATACCTGTAATGTTGAAAATTATAGGCCAATCTCAATCTTGTCTTGCTTTGCAAAAACATTCGAAACTCTTTTAGCTCCCATACTTAAACGACACATACAAAACACTATATGCAATAACCAACATGGATTCTGTAATGGACGTTCAGTCACAACTAACTTGGTCTCATTTATTTCTGACATAACCAGGGAGATGGATAAGGGAAAGGAAAGTCACGCAATATACACTGATTTTAAAAATGCCTTTGATAAAGTTGATCACTCAATACTTATTCAAAAGCTCCAATCAAATGGTATTCATGGTTCACTTTTAAATTGGTTCAAATCATATCTGGAGAAAAGATCTCAGTTTGTTGCAATAAATGGCTTTACATCAAATATATATCATGCAACTTCTGGAGTACCTCAAGGGTCTATTCTTGGGCCAATCCTATTTTTATTATTTATAAACGACGTGGGTTTAGTTATACGAAACTGTAATTTTTTGTTGTTTGCTGATGACCTTAAAATATACCGCACAATTCATTCCTCAGCAGACTGTGAGCTTATTCAGGATGATCTTAACCGAATATGGCAGTGGTGTAACATAAACCATATGGTGCTTAATGTCAATAAATGCCTCGTAATGTATTTTACTAGGAAAATATTTCCCATCCAATTTACTTACAAGCTACAAGGCAATCCTTTATCAATAGTCAATGAAATCTCTGATCTTGGCGTTATCTTGGACAGAAAATTGAATTTCCATGTACATATTGACAACATTGTTAAGAAAGCATCCAAAATGTTGGGTTTCTTAAAACGCCATACAAAGTTATTTCGATCTGCACATACAAAAATTATATTATTCAACTCTTTAGTTAGAAGTCATTTAGAATTCGCGTGTCCTGTATGGAATCCCCAATATACAATTTCTTCCCAGCGTATTGAAACTATTCAACGTTCATTCACCAGATATCTAGCCCTTGCTAGTTCTAATATATCACACAGGTGTCCATACAACCAGAGACTTGCATTCTTTGAAATTGAATTGCTTCAGCAACGACGTGTAAGCCATGACTTAATCTTTTTATATAGTGTAGTCAACAGTGTATCTGATTGCAGTGATGTACTACAACAAATTGGTCTATCAGTGCCATATAACTACCCCCGAAATCTAATAACAAAGCTTTTCCATACTCCATACTGTCGGTCAAATATAGGTCTCCACTCTCCTTTAGTAAGGATCTGCAAGAAATATAATGAACTTAGTGCTAAATGTCCAGACCTGGATATTTTTTGCGACTCTATATCTGTTTTTAAAAAGAAAATGCTGAAACCATCTTGTGAGGTACCTATAGTATAGTAGAATAATTATGTTCTTTTTGATCTCTTTGAGTATTTTTTTGATAATATTTTTAGTTAGATTTATTTTATGTTAGTTAGTAATAGTAAGTAAGCTAGTTCATGTTTAAGACTCATTGCCAATTATAGTAAGATAGTTTATTTTTGTAATTTGATTAGATTATGTTTACGATTTTCATTGCCAACAACACTTCTGTCAACACTTATAATTGTTATGTTTACGAGATATAATACCCATTTTATGTTATTTTATTAACACATGTAAGCGTAATGTTAGTGTTGCAAATATATAAATAAATAAATAAATAAACTGTACATAATTAGGAATTAAAACTCTCATGTGATACTATTATCACACTCGCTTCGCTTCGTGTGATAAACCCACATTCGTGTTTTAATACCCCTATTATTATATTATAAAACAGTTGCAAAAATAACTATAAAAATACTTAACAAACAGCCAGAATCTTTATGCTTAGGTCTTGATTTTTTCATAATACCTCCACCCACAGTATTCACCAGTTACGCTACCTCAACTGACATCAATAAGTTCCCTTTATCATTTGCGTCCCTACCTTCCAACTATTCTCGACTTTGTCCATAGTTCCGTTGAATGTTATGTAAATGAAGCGTTTTCCGCTTCCGATATTTCAAGGCAGAATTCAGAGACTTCCATTGTGGTCACAAATGTATGCTAATGGTCTGACTGATTCGATTCATTTGATTCAGTCCATAATGTTCTGTGAGATGGCAATGGTTTAAAGCTATGAACATTAAATATTTTAATTGTCTAATTGTTTACAAATACGCACAATTTAGTATAGTACTTTTCTCCACGATAGTATACTGACTGCAAGAGTAATCCACCAGTCACATTATTAATTTTCTAGATAGCGTTTTTTTTTTAATAATACCATTGAATTTTCCGTTTTGATATTTAAAGGCAAATTCCAAAACAAATTTAAAGACCACTTGATTTTAAAGATTTATTGAAAGCGACGAAAAGAACTAAAACAAAATATATTAACAATTAAGAATCCCCGTAATAATCCCAAACGTTCGAATAACAATTTCCTCTATCGCAAAATATTAACTACTACTAACACCCGAAACAGGAAAGTAAAAACAATAATCTCACATCGCCAAAAGTTCTTTTGTAACTTTTATATTATAGCTTCGTGCGAAAGGGAACTTACGATAGCAGGAGTAGCAATAAATCAATGCCGAATTCCACAAAAGGAAAAAGAAAGGCAAAAAAATTCATACAATTCAATCGTCGGTAGTCAAGACTAGAATATCAGAATATTTTAACGTCTGAAAGAGTTTTCTTGGAATTGTTTGCGCATTTTTTTTTTCAGAATTGGTTTAAATATAACAAGTTTCAACGTAGACATAATAAACATATGCTGAACAGACTAAGTGTGAATGAAAAAACCAATGAGTAGTCAATTTATTTGGTTTTCGTATGTCACTGTAAGTATAATTTCATAGTAAACCATCTGAGCAAAACTAGAACTATAAAATAAATGATAAGGTCGTTAATAACGAATTTTGAAAATATAATATTTATTAAGTAGATTTATCAATCTACTTTATACTTAGCCCTACCCTAGGTCTCAAAATAAGATAAATAAAAAATTATGTAAGTTGAGAAACGTATCTATATACGTCAAGCAATCAATTATTTGTAGATCTAATATATAAATATAAAATCGTCTCATACATTTGTTACTTCTTCATCTATCAGAACAAGATTGATACGTAAAACGTATTCTATATTTTCAAATTTACTTATTATTTCTGTCATTTGCATTGAGATAAATTGCATTGAGATTATATCTCAATGCAATTTATTTGTTGTACATGGAGATAGAGTAAGTCTTAATTTATGTACTATCTAAGCACTGTCTTTGTAGAGTAAGTCATAAATAAAGTAAACATAAAAATATCTCTCTCTATGCTCTACCTCTCATAACAGAGAAGATAGCGTTTATTCGCTTAAAAAATGCATCACGACTGGGGAAGTACCTCTACCTTACATAATACCGCAGCCAAATAACTTAATGTTGTTCCTGCGCGTGAGTAAGTTCTCCAGGGGCCCAAGTCTGTTATTTCAATTGTGTTCCAATGATCTTTCAGTGGTGTCAATATTGTGCCATAATGACACTTCTCTTAGTAAGTAGACTACCAAAACTGTAAAATGTCACAATTTTGACACCACTGAAAGTTCATTGGAACACAATTAAAATAGCAGACTTGGCCCCCTGTACTTCTCATTGGGGTGGGGGGAAGGGTCGGTAACGCGTGAGATACTTATATACATTTGAATAGAAAATATTAATATTTTACGAGCTCATTGTCGTCATCATCATTTAGTTTATTTGCTACTTCTCTATGAAATTGTATCCTTAAACCTCAATAAAAATACAGCTTCATTAACACAAAGCTTGATCTTGAGACTATGTCAGTATAATTACTTATACCTTAATCTCTATATCAAACATAAACATTCTTTAATTATAGTTACTTAAATAAATAAAATAAAAAACATTAAATTTTCCATAATGTTACGGGTAATCAAAGCTATTGTCAGCAGTGGACGAACATGATATGGCATAATATTTAATTTTTCCAAATACGAAGTAAATTATACAGCAGTAAGAAAAGTGGTGATAATAATGATAATGATGGATACGCAAGATTTACATTTCGTCGCTGCGCTTACAATACCGCGGAAGACACTTTGTAAAAGCCGCTTATCTGCGTTTTCGCGATTTTACAGAAAGAAGAAAAAACTTAATAATAATATTATTATTATTCTCCATAAAGTAAGCCCCAAACTAGTAGCGATAGAGTTCAGTCAGCAAAATGTAGTTAAATGACTGAGATATTAAGTTTTCTTCTTCCTGTAAAAGCCTCTCGCCATCGCCATCGGAGTCCATCCTCACATATTGAAACCTGAATTGTTTCGTACTGTGCGGGCTCAAAGAAGCTTCCTTCCGCGGACGCTCAGACTGTGGAATGAGCTCCCCGCCGTGGTTTTCCCAATGGAGTGAAGAGATTTCTGCAGGGTCGGCAACGCGCGCGTGAAACCCCTGGTGTTGCAAGCGTCCATAGGCTACGGTAACCGCTTACCATCAGGCGGGCCGTACGCTTGTTTGCCACCTAAGTGGTATAAAAAAAAAAATATAATCAAACTTACGACATAAACTCATAGGAACTATTATGATGTCGTTACGATATGTTATACTCTGTTATACAAAAGGAAGGTTTCACACGCGATGACGTCACGTCCTTTGAGAATGATAAGTTCTGTGTCCTGTCCAATTTTCCGTTCCACTGGACTAGAGACAGGGTTTCCACATATCTGATTATGTTATGATAACATATAATACCCGTAGAGATTTTTAAGGTTTTGCTCTGTTTAAACCAACATCCGTTATGTGGTTTGAAGAACCTTTTTTTGTATGGTTCTTATGATAATTGTTTATGACGTTTTATGGGTTATTTGTGTAGATAGGGGCTTTTGTATAAAATAGTATAAATTTTTTATCAAATGAATGATGACCAGTATTATTATATCAATATTTCTTGCATTTTTAGCTCTATATATTTACAACAAATATATTACAAAATACATTTTATAGATAGGAAACAGGAGTTCGCCGCAATGTTCCCAGTAGGCTGGAACGATGTACGTATTATATGTATCTAAATATCAAAACATAAATAAAAAAAATATGGAAAAACATGCTCATTATTTTTGAAACCCTGCATATGTATTTTTAACATCGATAAATCGCGGCAAATGTTACAAAAACATACTCTGTAAAATATTCTTAGCATTGAACATTATTGTAGGTATATTTTGTAAGAAAAAGCTTACGTTTAGTAGTTTCAACTCCTTTAAAAAATCGCTATAAAGGTAAAGTAAAATCTTTTCTCCCGATAGACTTTCTTCTCTGAATTGGTTTTTCGGCGTTTATGCGCCACTCCACAGACTATTCAAATCTATCATTTGAATTGAAGATAGGCTTTGAGGGAGCTTATCTGACAATTGATAAATCGTTCCTTTTCATTCTTAACACTGGGAATGCAAGCACATACATAGCTTTAAACATTTATGTAATACTTATTTGATAATGTGTTAAATTAGCATGCTAAAGGTTCACTCCGTGATGAGTCTCAGAGTTTGCGATTCAGAAGGTGAATTAATATTTGAACTTTTGAATACCTACCATAAAATAGATAACGAAAATAAACTTTAATAATTCTGTACAATAGGAGCGTTATATTCAAGCCAATCTTGGGACAGAAAGAAATTCAAAGTCGTTAATAGACGATGATGGATCTCTGAAATAACATGAAATTCATAAATAACTTTACTTACATAAAATACATACAATTTCTACGCAGCTAGGCCAAACAAGTCCAAACTGTGTACTTACATAACCATTTTAAACATACATAAGTAGGTATAACAATAATTAGTCTGTATTTTTATATTCTACCTAACTGGGGCTCTACCGCGTATTTTTGGCAGTAATCGTAATTAATACCATTAATGAATTTCACCCAATCAGGGCACGCCAATTGTCTTCGTCGTACCTACTGCATCATTAATGGTGTTCATTACGATTATCACCAAAGATATGCTATAGCCGGCTAGTTCAGGGGATAAGTTTCCAAAGAAACCATTCTAATAAACTTATCTGTAAGACGAAGTTTGGATGGGTTTCCATTATGCATAGCTAAGATCACTCCCCTATTATGAGGTTCTAATTATAGTTACCCCAGTTCGTTTATAAAGAGGTAACATCTGATTGTTAATACGTAACTCCTTTTTTCCTGCTATTTATTTACTTTACAACTGGCATTTACGCCAAGCGTAAATTACAAAATAATACTCCGCCAATAACACTATCTTAAGGTTATGTGCCAATGCCTAAAATAAAGTGTTTGTAGTCCTATTGTATTATAGTCTCTTTGTGCGAAAGGTTAAGTACATGTATATATAAAAACATCTAAGGGATTTGGGGTTAGATAATAGAATTTTTTGCGTATAAATGACACCTGATTTCACATTTCTATATTATATTGCTAAGGTCAAGTATCTGATGGAATGTGCATTTTGGATTGGTTAAGAGTCTGGAAAAGATTCCACCTATTGCGCCGCAGGTCGTGTGTTCGATTCCCGCACAGGACATGCATTTGTGTGGATGAACATGTCTGTATGTCCTGAGTCCGATTGTAATTATGTATATTAAGTATGTATTTACAATCAAAAAGTAGTATATGTATTATATCAGTTATCATAGTACAAGCTCTGCTTAGTTTGGGATCAGATGACCATGTCTGAGGAATGTCCCAGGATATTTATTTATTTTACTCCCACTTTTATGAGACCTTTTATAAGAGAAGTAGAGCATAGCGTTTATTCGCTCAAAGAGCTCGACTGGGGAAGTATCTCTACCTTAAAGAATACCGCAGCCAAATAACTTTATGTTGTGTTCCTGCGCGTGAGTACAGCTCATTGGAGAGCGGGGAAGGGTCGTTAACGCGTGAGTGATGCCTCGTGTGTTGCAAGCATTCATATGGCTACGGTAACCGCTTATCATCAGGCGGGCCATACGGCTTTCCTGTCTATGTCGGTATTTCGTAGTATAAAAAAGAAACACGTTTTAACTTACCACCACTTAAGATACTACACACTTAAGATACACTTAAGAGACTACTGGGACGCGAAAATAATGAGTCTCTTTTGAAAACTGCGATATCTCCAAAAGTTGTAGACATACTTGGCTTTCCTTTGATCTTAATATATATAAAAACATCTAAGGGATTTGGGGTTAGATAATAGAATTTTTTGCGTATAAATGACACCTGATTTCACATTTCTATATTATATTGCTAAGGTCAAGTATCTGATGGAATGTGCATTTTGGATTGGTTAAGAGTCTGGAAAAGATTCCACCTATTGCGCCGCAGGTCGTGTGTTCGATTCCCGCACAGGACATGCATTTGTGTGGATGAACATGTCTGTATGTCCTGAGTCCGATTGTAATTATGTATATTAAGTATGTATTTACAATCAAAAAGTAGTATATGTATTATATCAGTTATCATAGTACAAGCTCTGCTTAGTTTGGGATCAGATGACCATGTCTGAGGAATGTCCCAGGATATTTATTTATTTTACTCCCACTTTTATGAGACCTTTTATAAGAGAAGTAGAGCATAGCGTTTATTCGCTCAAAGAGCTCGACTGGGGAAGTATCTCTACCTTAAAGAATACCGCAGCCAAATAACTTTATGTTGTGTTCCTGCGCGTGAGTACAGCTCATTGGAGAGCGGGGAAGGGTCGTTAACGCGTGAGTGATGCCTCGTGTGTTGCAAGCATTCATATGGCTACGGTAACCGCTTATCATCAGGCGGGCCATACGGCTTTCCTGTCTATGTCGGTATTTCGTAGTATAAAAAAGAAACACGTTTTAACTTACCACCACTTAAGATACTACACACTTAAGATACACTTAAGAGACTACTGGGACGCGAAAATAATGAGTCTCTTTTGAAAACTGCGATATCTCCAAAAGTTGTAGACATACTTGGCTTTCCTTTGATCTTAATACACCATGTAATGCAAGTAATAAAATATTTCTTATTTAAGTTATGAAAAAATATCTTCTTACGTGTAAAAACGTTTTTGTCAAAGTACAACCTTTCAGCATACGTTTCTGTGCTACTAACCCTACTCATACCAATTCTGTAAATCCTAAAGTGGAAAAACTGTGACTCATCCACTCCGTACCATAAGGCTGACTGTTTGTTCTTTTATCCCGAAAATCCATTCGTTGCCTCTCAAACTTGTTCAAGGCGTAAGCTAGATTTATAAGATTTCAAAATATCTTTGATGAATAATGATAATATATAGTCTCATTATGGACAATCGTTCAATATTTATATGCAATACTGTACTATTGTTATCATGCTAGGCGTGAACAGCGTGTAAAGCTCTATCATTACATTGTATAAAGACGTTTAAGTGACAATAAAACTTTAACACCTCAACAAACTGCATGGCAATTAAGTTTAACAGCGGCTCCCAGTATAAACCTAGTGGTCTCATAAACAATCTACAGAAACGAACTGCAACTTCTTTGAAAAGTTTGTATTTTGTTATACAACGAAGTCGTTAAGCAAGCGTGTGGTCCGCTTGATGGTAAGCTGTTACCGTAGCCATATGGACGCTTGGAACACACGGGACATCACTCATGCCACGCGTTACTGACCCTTCCCCCTTACCCAATAAACACTGCCGACCTTATTCACGCACCGGAACACAACATAACATTATTTGGCTGCGGTATTCTGTAAGGTGGAGGTACTTTCCCAGTCGAGCTGCTCATTGAGCGAATTAGCGCTATACTCGAGATCTCATGAAGTTTTATTGTATTGCATTACGAACACTTCACAAAAACATCAGTCACTTTTAATTTTCGCGGATCACTTAGCATATTATATTATTTAAAAGATTTAGACTATATTATTAGCTTATCTTGATCCCTAGCTTAATTAATTTGAACAAACACAGACATTATTTGGTGATTACATCAAAGAGCTATTTAATAAACTTATGTAATACATAAATCCCAGTAGGCGATGTAAACTTGAAGCTGTCTTAATAATTTAATAATGCTTGGGAAAGCTTTTAGCCAGACTTTTGAGATAGCTTGATTTTAATCTCTTACATTTAAATTGGGGTTATTTATTTTTGTTATAATCTTTTAACATTAAACAAGATCTATGTTATTTAAATATGACGCACTTCTGTTGATATGAGGGACGCAAAGATGAATTAATGTTTGCATAGCTAGATCATTTATAAACTACGATTACTCCATAAATCAATCAAAACAAATTCCAAAGAACAGTAAGACACCTCCAAATAAAAAATAAAAACAAAATCAAAAAGTAATTTAGTCAGTTTAGGCCCTGGTAAGGCACTTATGAACGTTAAATTGGTACATACAGTTGAATTTACCACCGGTTCGAAATACACTTAAACTGAGAAGACTCCGGCAAGAAATTACTCATCTTCACCTTTTTATAAATTAACTAAAAGGCAATTGACGGATAAAGGTACCAAATCAAAGTTTCTCGAGAATGGATATGATTACAAAGGCACTACTAAAACAGTTAATCATTCAGTGGTGTGATGAAATTCTATTAGTGTAACGCAGACCTTGGTATTTGCTATTTCGTACGTAACGCAAATTATAGAACATTTCGGATACATCAATCAAAATCGGCGTATGGTAAACAAATGCGGTCACATAATTGTCCGTTTGGCATCATGGTCTCAAATATTGAATAGGAAATGGGTGTATGGGTTTGAATTTCAAATAAATCGGTTTTAGAGTGTCTCCCGTAATTAGGTTTTCGTCACGAAGCTCTTGCGTGAATTGTGAAGATTTTACTCAAGAGATTTCGTGTTCCGTTCAGAGAGAGAACGGAATTATTAAGTGCCTACTTCACCATGATATTTTTTTGAGACTTGAATCTTATGTTTCTGATATCATACACATTTAATATCTTACACAATATACTATTCTAGATAGTCATCGTTACTTACCTATTTATGTTATTTTCTAATTAGGACGTTATATTCATAACGAGATAAGCAAAAATTAAAAAATTAACTCAATTTCAACTTTCCTATTTTTTACCAAGAAAATATAAATCAAACTCTACTGTTCCGAAGAAAAAACAATTTCCGCCAGTTCCAAAAAGTTTATAATTTTTTGTCTGATATTGCCGCAAGGAGATCGGCGCCATTATTAAGGAGCGATAAGCTTGGCGTTCAGACTAAGGGAAGTATTATAATTTTAATAGAATGGTAAAATTCAAGGTAAATGTTTACCTATGTTATTCAAACAATGGAACTTATTTTAATAAATGTTACAAAATTAAATTAAAAGTTTGTCTGCAAATGATCTAGCTTTTCGTTAACAATTTTTAGGTGTACGATAAATATAGAGTTATCTGTCTACCTCACATATAGAGTTATCTCATAGAGTAGCATGATTAACCGTTGTTAATCGATCAGTAAAGTTAAGCTACCACCGTCGTGCTCAGTACCTGGATGGGTGACCGCCTAGTGGTGTTCCAAATCGAGCGTTTCCGTACTTCGAAAGGCACGTAAAACCATTGGGCCCAGTTATCATTTAATTGTCATAGTCGATAAGCTAGTTGGAGGCTAATATAGTAGATTTCAAATATCATGGGTTCGGTGACACATGGTATCTTATTAGATTTATTAATGGTTAATATTCATTAAGATATAACAAAGGAATATTATGATAGAGCGAGGTTTCATGAAATATTGTGAGTACTATTTCAGAGCAATCAAATGGAATTTCACTAGATATTGTTAAAAAACCCTTGACCTTGACGACTTATTCTATGTGAAATAGAGAGGTTTGAAAACTCCAACAGTAGGTTGACCACTAGCCTACCTCCACCGAACCGTAGTGGGCACGCGTGGTGGAGTGTCTGCCCATTCCCTTTCACCCTAATTTGTGAAAGTAGGCCTGTGCTCAGCAGTGGGACATTATAGGCTGAAGGTGATGATGATCTATATTATAATATCATGGCAAGCCATGCAATAGTGTAGCGTGCATTTTTTGGACTTAGAGACGTATTCGTTCTCTTTTCGGTTTTCATCGTTTATATGTTAAATTATAGCTATCACCATATAATGCATTTACATGAATTGTTTACTTGTAAAGTATATTCAGCATTCAAGTATTATTTATATATTTACATATTAGGTTCGAAATGTAGATCATATAAATCGTTATCAGCCTTGCATATAAGTATAAAAACATAGAACCGATACTCTGCGCCTCTAGCGGAGTCATTTATATGCGAAATCATTCTCATTCTTATACAAATTGTTGACGCGAACGCGATCGTTCACCAATAGCAATGAAATTATCTACTCGGTTGGTGTAGAAACAGTTGTTTGGATTCCCATACTTTACATGTTTCTGAAAATATACTGTTATTTTCATTTATTTTAGTAGGTATATTCAGTATAATAACGAACTTTCGATAAGCTTGAGTTAACTTTTAGAGTTTAGTATAATATTTCTTATTTTACATAATAATATATCCATTAAGTTTTGAAAGTATAACTCTAATATTAAAAGTTCAAAAGTGCCTACTGACATGTGCTAGTAACACGAGTAACAAAGCAGCATATTCATTAAAAACCAAATTTTTCGATAGCAGAATAAGTACCTATCTTTACGAATCGGGCAACTTGCCAGAAAATACATCAAGGTCATGAACGAGTATGTTTATTAAGAAGGTGATCATTTACCATCAGAGGGTTTTCATTGCTGTGTGCGCGGTAAAAAGTTAATAATATACTTTTTATGTAATATGTCTTCATTTTGAGACCTCCGGTTTTTTTAAACTCTTAAGGACACTGGCGTCAACCTGGTTAACGATTAGTTGATTTGACATCTGACAACGGCATGATAAGGCATAACAGGGTTTCCCCATTTAAAATGCGGAGCGGCCTGATTGGGAAACTACCTCCACCTTATATTCCTTATTATGTGACCTTACAAAAGATTGCAGCCAAAATAATATTATTGTGCTGTAATGTTCCTACGATTAATAGGGTTGCCAGCGCTCCAGTGCTGTGAGGTTAGTGTGCGGAGAATACACCAGTGTAGTACCAATAGCACTGCGCTATGTCCATTCCTTGTAGGTAGCACTTGACACCTTTCATCCCCACTTCAAACCCCTTTTCATGAAGAGATTTTTATAAAGTCGGCAACGCGCGAGGTGTACCCCTGGTGTTACAAGTATCTCTAAGCTAACCGCTTACCCTCAGGCGGGCCTTATGCTTGTTTGCAAGCTTATTGGTAATCAAAGTTCTTTTAACTGTAAGTTATGTCAACGCAATCAAAAGATACGGTCGTTTATGCCACAGATTTTGACGCTTGCACGCGGGGAAACAAGATAGAGAAGGTACTTTCCGTTGACCTAGAATTCAAAATTGGCAAAAAGCAATTTCATGTACATGTAGCACAAGTAAAGGAAGAATACCGTAAATTAGTTAGGTACATCACAAAAAATTACATAATCGGAAAAAGGGGAAAAATCTTCGAGAATCGATTATCTACTCGACTCGTGATGAACTATTTACATACATACCTACCTAAAAGTTTATACGGAACCCTGGGTACGTGAGTCTGACTCGCACTTGGTCTTTTTTTTCTCCGAAATGCTGTTCATGAGAAAGTTCCTGCGTGAGGAAAATTGTAATAAATCACGACACATAAAACGCTCCCGTGTGACGTGAGAAATAAAGCATCCTACATTACAAAGGGTCAAGGATTCTCTTACTTGCGACGTTCATAAATATTTGATAATTCTAGGAATATGTGACATTATATCCTTCTTTTGTTTGATGTCTGAAACTAGTTAAAAGGTAGGCAGATTAGTATTTAGTTTAAGCATTTAAAAATTACATATTTACATACATTTTCATTTGACTGTATATCATGTTTGACTTTCCACCTCCTACTTTCTCGCATTGCAGTGAAATACAGGAATGCAAGTTAAGTGCATTTACATATCTACTGCTTGTGTTTGACACGAAAAATAGAGGTACTACCTGAAACTCATCGGAAATGAACGGCATGAAAGCTTATTTCATTATGAAATTTTGGAAATGAATTTCGTTACTTCATTATGTGCTTCACTTAAACTAGCAATATTGTTGAATAAACGTAAAGTCGTATAAGTAACAAAATTCTGTATTACGATTCTGTACAAGAATTGAACCAGACATTTTACTTTTTGCTAATAAGGTGAAAAATCTGAGATATGTTTTCACAAGCATCGTTACCTACTCAAAAGCTGTGTTTTGGTAACAAATGAGGTAAACAACTCAAGAAAGACATGCTCTATTAGAGATTTTCTTAGAAGCGGAGAATATTTCGTGATGAATATTTCGAAATAAGATTATAAGTAGAAGTAACTATTTCATCAAGAGATATTTCAGTGTGTATTAGAATGTTGCGATCTTCCATGAATTTTAATTAGAAAGGTACTTTTATCGTACGTATTACTTAAAATTTGCGTTCCTAATCTCCTCTGGATACTATGCCAGTTCATCAGAACGATTGTCGATTCGTTTAAATTTTAAGAAATATCATTCAAAGTTAAAGCCATTTATTAAATTTAGGCCCTAGTAGGGCACTTATAAAGGTCAAAGTTGTGTGCATCTGTAATTGGTACATGTATCAGAATAGTTATAATTATAATAATAGCTACAAAAATGTTGTAATACATGTGCTGTTTATGTACCTTTTTATAAATAAATAAAGCTAAGCAGCCTTTATCCCTAAAATAAGATTGGAAGATACTTAGCTTACATCAGGTATTATCCCCTATGTCGATAGGTAAATAGGTACTGTGACTTGTAACCCTATAAATATAAAGGGTTATTTTTTATAGTTTAATTACTGTACCTTCTCTAAAAAGAAGACAGTAGATAGAGGATTATTTCGAGCACAGCTGACGCTTTGGGTTGGGTCTTTTAAACAATTTATTTAATTTTCCTTCCCACTTCTCGGTTTTATTAAGGGTCCCATTTGATATTATCATAAAATAATTATTTAGTTTCAAAAATAAAAAAAACTGTGTTTTCAATATCTGATATGGTTTTTTTATCTCACTTTAGATTTACTTAACTAAGTATTCTGTAATAGTTTGATATTTATCGGAATGTCACATATCTTTCCTAATACGTTGTTATGGTCTCGACGACATGGTAGCCTGCACGATGGCGTTTTCGGAATTTAGTTTGACAATATAGTCGCACCAGTGGCTCTGGGATTCCTTTGCTCTTTATCTTATTTTCAAGTGTCCGTTGACATCCAGTGCTGTCTTTTTACTAGGACATCGCAAATTTCACTGCATCTATGATATATTTTTGGCAGCTTGCCACAAAGAATAAGAATGCTTGCTCTCGACTAGCTCGTGCTTGCCTGGTAAGTAGAAATCATTTACAATATTGCAATTTAAAGGTTTTTTATTTTTTAATGTTACCTTGGTTTCTAAAAATGTTAATACTGTTGTAGCTCAGTACAATATCCCTATCAAGTTAAAATCGTGTAATGGCCATTATGTATTCAAAACAATTTCAATCATCAACTTTAGTCACGATTGATTCATTAAGAAACTTCTTTGATTAAATTCTACGAATTTCTAAACAAAAGGACTCCTTCGTTTCAAGTCTAAAATGTATCATCAAATTAATGTAGTTGAGACAGAGCTGAAACATCTCGTAAACACGACTTGATTTTGATCTTAGGTAGGTATTAGTTGCGTGCTTCTCAAACTCTATGAATATTATTTGCCTATTGTAGTAAATCATAGATAAAAAGTAATAGATATGGACCTAGCACTTAGAGTCTAAGAGCAGGCATCATTCATGATAATGATCGATGGAAAAAATATTAGAGTGGCGATCATTATGATTGATTGTCGAACTTGATGGCTTACCATCAGCTGGACTGACGTATTAGCCGCCGAATGCAGGCAGCTCTTGAACTGTTTGTAATAAACAAACACAGTGCTAATATTCAGTTTTAGACTTTTGACAACAAGCAATTAACAATTTAAGGTCTCAGATTAAAGAACAAAGCAGATGGAACGCGCGGAACACGGGAGTGAGGCTAAAAAAGTAAATTCAAATTTAAAAACACATAGCTGGTATTCGCTTTCGATTTTGTATGTGCTTCGTTTAACATACTTTATTTAACGAAAAACACTTTCTTTTTAATAAACTTTGTTTAAACAAAGCCAATACAAACATCACAATTTGGTACTTATAGCCCACAAGTACTCATTCATTAATTCATTGCTTGTTTATGAGAAAAAATATTCTGTACATTTATTAAATAAGAAGAAGTAACATATACCAACTATAAACAGTGTATACCAAAAACATTGCAAATAACAAACAAGATTTTGTTATAGATTAATATCTAAAATGACAATTTTATTTTACTGTCGGAAGCTGTATCCAATTTATGCTTTCACACCTTCCTCTCAACCACTGAGTAAACTTTTTTTTTATACCACTAAAGTGGAAAACAAGCATACGGCCCGCCTGATGGTAAGCGGTTACCGTAGCCTTTGGACGCTTGCAACATCAAGGGCGTTGTCGACCCTAAAAAATTCAATTCATTGTAATAAAATTAATGCAAATGTGAGTCTGTTTGTTACACCGAACTGAAGCGCAATGACTTTCATTTTGTTTGAGATCTATTCCGAATTATTATTATTCCGAACGATTATAATGTAAATATTATGTAATGAATCTAAGCTTGTTTTGAAAAGAGTAATTGCTGAGTTTATTGCCAGTTTTTCTCAGCAAATGCAACCTTCCAAATCATCATCATCAGTCTATAATGTCCCACTACTGAGCACAGGCTTTCACAAATGAGGGTGAAAGGGACTGGGCGATACTCCACCACGCGGGCCCACTGCGGATTGGTGGAGGTAGGCTAGTGGTTAACCTACTGTTGGAATTTTTCAAGCCGCCTAGGAGGCATCCAACTAGCATAACGACTATCACAATTAAGTGATAACTGGGATCAACGGATTTACGTGCCTTCCGAAGCACGGAAACGCTCGATTTGAAATACCACTAGGCGGTCACCCAACCAGGTACCGACCACGACAGACGTAGCTTAACTTTGCCGATCGATTAAGAACGGCTAATCATGCTACACCACGAGCGCTTCAAAATACCGGTTGGTTGACTTTTCATAAGTGCCTGCGAAGGTCTATTTGAATGAATTATTTTGAATTTTGAAAAAAAAAAGGTGCAAAATCACTGATTATTTTCGGAATTGAATATTTCGGTATTAATACTCTAAAAGGATTTTTACTCTATGGTTTGTGACCTCTCGAGAACTAAACGGAACAACCACTCGATTAAAAAATTTGCACGCCGTTTGAATATAGTCATAGTATAACACATAAGATACATTTTATGTTAGGAAAACATTAGATACTTCAGGAACGTGGATAAAACCGAGGGGTAAAAGCTAGTAAAATTAAATAATAAATGTCCAGGCCAGTGTATAGAAAAACTTAATATAAACTGCTAATAAATAAGTGTAAAATAAAAAATAAAACAAATATATTTCCATATGAATGAAATATTCGAATCCATCATCACGAACATAATCATAATCTATCACGATATGGCATTTACGAGTATTTTATCCAATATGAGTACATACCTATATCCTACATAAATAGGATACCTACTCCTTGTAATCAAATGATTTTTTTAGTAGACATTATTTTATATAATCACATTGATATGTTTTTTTTAATGTATTTTACCGATTACTCGGAAACGGCTTATGCGATTTGAATTTTATCGCCGTAGATCCCGGGGTAATCTCTATATTATATAAATGAATCCCTATTTCTCTTGGTCACGCCATAACGTTCTTTTTTAGTCTTCTAATAATCTGGAGAAGGTTCTTACGGAATTTAAAGAAAAAATTAAGAAAACTTACTGGCAGGTGGAACCGCTGGGTGCAACTAGTCCCATATAAATTAAGTAAGAAATAAAAATATAGGAATCTGACACTGTTTTGAAGGGGGTAACATTTTTGTAAACAAGTTAATCATTGAATTATAATGTAATAAGAATCCTCAAGACCGTGGGTAAAACCACGGGTTATAACTAATATGAAAGTATTTTCTACAACATTATCGTTCACTATAATCTAGGGACTAGATTATAATGCGGTTCGACAAACGGCGTACAAGGCACAGAAGTTATTAATAATTCAATAGGCGAAATAGCCACGATACGATATATTATGTTTAAGCATGTTTTCTCAAGTTGCTTGTAAATAATAAACATTAGAGATTATCTTTCACCTACGCAATACTGCTTGGAAGTAGCAAGGTATACTAGGAATATTTTCACGAAAGAAAGAAGTAGCATAAGTAATGCTACTTCTTTTGCATTGTCAAAGTTTTGACAAATAGCACTCGGCGTGACGCGAATGCTGTGCAGCTGCACTTCAGCGCCAGTAGGCTGTGTGTGCTTACCACCTTCGGCCATTAATATTGGGAACAAACACATGCCTATATATCCATAATAAATTATCCCCGACTGCAATACCTTATAAAATTCAAGTTATATTCAAAATTGTATCGATTAAAGAGCTTGTTTTTCTCTTTTCAGTTATTAGTATAAAAATCGTGAATTCCTCTAACGAAGAGTTTTGCTCAAGATGTTAGGATCCAACGTGAAGTCTTTACTTCTGTAGGGGTGCGAAACGTGGAAGGCACGCACCAGCTCTAGGTTTTTGTAAACCGATGCCTTTGGCAAATTCTTGGGATCCACTGTCCTGAGAAAATCTCGAACGAAGAGAGATCAAGCTCGGAGCTCAAGACCGATTGGGACGGAGAGTTTCTGTGGACGCACTCTGTCCCATCTAGGGGACACAGGATCAGGTCAAGTAAGTCCAGACTCTAAAATAGAAGAGACTACTATGTATAAATAGATGTTGAACAGTACATTTATACATAGTAGTTTTTTCGAGTTTCGAGTAAGTAATATGATGTTATTTTTTTCTTTTTTTTTTCTTTTGCTTAGTGGATTAGAGCTTTCTTGATCTTCAGCTTTCCTACTGTACGTCAGAGATTTTAATATAATCAACTTCTCCAATTCAAATCAGCACGTATAATGAAAATCAACATCACAATTTAGCTCCAAAACCCTCTCGACAATACCACCTAGTTTATTTTAGAGCTAATCCATACATAATTAATGAGGAGCACATTGAATATACTTCAGGGTTTATGTACAGTAGCTTTAAAGTTTTGATTAAGGGATCAGGTCCAACCATAATAGACTTGACAGGATTTCGCTACGTAAATTCTTTGGATAGAACAGAGGTAGGTATAGGATGACTGATCGAAACTTTAAAATGGGTATAGTGTTCGAGATTAAAATAACGGCATACACTTTATGCTATGGGTTTTCTCATGAAATTAACATAGTTTATGTTCAAAAGAAAAATTTTATTAACCTTAAATAGTATTTATTTATAGATCCAATTCTTTAGTACCTATTTCATAAGTAGAAATCAATTTATGCATTTGCTTATTTTATTATTTGGGGGCCTGGTGATCTGTTTGTAACACAGGATTTTCCTAGCTCAGACACCAGTCCTTTACAATTCAGTTGTTGTATCTTGTATTTATTGTACGTAAAATTTGTAATGTTTTGTGAGGAAAATAAATTATATTATTATTATTTTGCAATACAAATGATTCCACCGTTGATCTTTTCGCAATGCGTAAATAAGACGTATTTTTTGATTTATTTTCGATTACGCTTTCTCGTTCGGCATCTGCTAAAACTTCACCAGAACATATGAGTAAAATTAAATGCAGTTCAAAAAGTATTGATAAATGGGTTTATCGGAAAGTTATTACGTTCGTTCACCCAGTGTTCATAAATTTAAGGCTTTATTAGAGTGGTAACAACCTTACTAATGTGTCTTCGTATAAGTAAAGATTGTAAGATTATAATGTCTACTGCCTACTCCATTCTGATTTTTCGTTGTTAAAATAAGTTTTTTTTCAGTTGTAAAGCATTCTTATTATGGAAGAACTCAAACACAATTTGCATTACAAGCCTGATTACTTAAACAACGGTAACAATTTCCATATTAAAACGTGTTTTTAACATTATAATCTAAATCAATAAATACGTATTATATCAATTGAAGAAAGCTAAAAAAAGCATTCAAAATATAAAGTAATTAAAGCATTTTTAATTAGTTTCGTCTAGCATCCTCGCAAAATTATTTGATACTTGACAAGAAACACATGAAAAATGACTACCATCTGAAATACTGCAGCAAAAGAAATCATACAAAAAAACTAACGTATTTCGAAAAAGTAGTCTAAGCAATAAGCAACGACTGCACTGATTCAAAAATGAAACAGGGAAAACTAAGTGAAATCCTCTGCATTGCAATGTGGAGTTAAAATACAAAACTTAACCATTCTACGTGGATTTCTTAAACGAAACAGTTTTAAACAACTGTTTCTTTGTAACATGTTGTGTGTATGTATACACAACATGCAGCTGAATTAAGTGCTTTATGTAGGTGTGAGTACGCCGTACGTAATCGCAACTCGAGAAATTTCTATTTCTTGTCGGATATCGGCCGATAGAGGGATAAGTGAGGTCTGTCCATTCCCGGCAACCCTCGTATATCGTATGCCTTGCAATCCTCGTGCAGTTGTTTCGGATACCGCAAAGTAAGCCTGGTCGGGTCATATAGGTCTCAAATGGACTAAAAAGTAGATTTTAGTTTACAATAAAGGCACGTTTAAAAACGTAAGATAAGAAATGTATTTGTCAATTACTCAAAGTGGAAAAGCTCCTCGAATAAATTTATGTAAAACTGATGTTTTTGAATGGGCTCAAGCTTAAAAGGTTTCAAAGGGTTGAATATACATTGTCACATAAGTCTACGATATTTTAGATAAAAGGTGTCGTTTATGTGGCCACCAGTAGCTACTAGCGAGTAAGGTCGCTGTCGTTGAAACAGTATTGGTATTACTTAGCGCGGCAGAGCCAATCTCTATAGGTGTATAAAAATTAAAACCTATTAGTTACTTATTAGAAAACCTATTATTAGTTACCAAGGGAGGTTACGCCATAACTTGAGAACGACTGTTTTCATCCGTCTTTTTTTAATTTTCTATTATTCTGGAGAAGGTTCTTACGGAAAAAAAAAACAAAAAGTTACGAAAATTTAAAATATTTAGAAATCTTAACGGTAGGGTAGGGTAGGATATCCCTCTGGTACGCGGGTGAAACCACTGGCCACAACTAGTAATTGATAATTACCAAATAAATAAAATATTCATTATGACTCAGTTCCATTTTGTTACGAAATGTATGCAGGTATGTCTGCCATAATTAATCAAAAATGGCATAATCTTTACAACAATCACGAATACTTAGTGGAAACCCAAAAACAACCGTTTAGCTGGCAGGAGAGGGATATTTGACTCTAATAAAATATAGAAAGAAAGAAGAAAGAAAATGATGAATGAAATTTATTTTGAGATATTGATCAGAGTAGATTTAAATATAGCACTTTAAATCTTAATATATCGCAAAAATGATTGTGACACACCCGCTATATTTTTAAACGAACTATCCAACGACATCTTCTCAGCGGCTCTGGGACGGGCCGATCTGTGAGCTAGTACGGAACCAACTTGAACAAACGTGCTCCAGCTCCGCAGATCGCGCCCGTCTTTTAGCCGTTGCAGAATGGGAATCGGGTTTGTGGCTTCAGGCGCTTCCATCGGCTAACACGGGCACTTTAATAGATAATACCTCTTTTCGTGTGTCGGTTTCCCTTCGCCTGGGCACATCGTGCTGTGCTCCTCACCGCTGCCAGTGCGGCGCTGCTGTCAGCCAGCTCGGTCATCACGGCCTGTCTTGCAGCAAAAGTGCTGGGCGGATTCCCCGCCACGCCAGCTTGAACGACATCATCCGTCGGGCTTTTACCACCGCCAACTGTGTCGCCATTTTAGAACCAAATGGCTTGATGCGTGACGATGGTAAAAGACCCGACGGAATGACTCTTGTTCCTTGGAGGATGGGGCGGCCTTTGGTATGGGATGCTACTTGTGTGGACACCCTAGCGCCGTCTCATCTTCCTTTGACTCAAAATAAGGCTGGTGCGGCTGCTGAATCTGCTGAGGGCCTTAAGAGGCGCAAATATAGTACCCTTGATAGCGGGTATATATTTGCGCCTTTTGGGGTCGAAACGTTGGGGCCGTGGGGAGTGAGTGCCAAAAAGTTATATAAAGAAATTGCAGCGCGCCTAGTTGAGGCGACACGTTCCCAGAATGCTGGCTTATACTTCGGTCAGCAGATTAGCATAGCCATTCAACGTGGCAATGCTGCCAGTATTCTGGGAACGTTACCCACTGGCACGGATTTAGAATAGTTTTATTTTTTTAATATTAGGTTTAGTTTAGAGTATTGTTTATTATTTCTACGACATCCTATACTATGGGATAGATGAGAAAAAAAACATCCCCACATTAGGTGCACGACGAGAGGAACCATAAAACAAAGATTTTATTTTACTACTATTTCGGCGTGATTAATATGTAAGTATACCTAGGGTAAGCAAGCTAGGGTTTAGGGTCGGCAACGCGCGCGTGATACCCCTGGTGTTGCAAGCGTCCATAGGCTACGGTAACCGCTTACCATCAGGCGGGCCGTATGCTTGTTTGCCACCTAAGTGGTATAAAAAAAAAAAAAAAAAAAATACCCATGCTAAATTATTGCTTTCTAGTACTACTACAGGCAGACAAACAGACGGATGGATGGACGGTGAGAACTATAAGGGTTCCTTGTTGACTACGGGCCCTAAAAAAGGTATGGTACTGATGTCTTCTTTATACATTGTGTTTCCACAGGCTGCGTCGCACCTTGTCGACATGACACGACTGTCATAAAAGCATGAAGTGACTTAATTGCAGTAAATATGACACCTCACATAAAGGTTGTACTAGTAGTAAACAACAACACCACTACATCAAGGTGAACTCTTATTAAACAAAAGTTTAACAGACAACTTAGGTCACTTAATTCTCGTCCAAACAAACTGAAAAGGGCAAACAAGGGACCGGATAAAATAAAGCCCTGTGAGACAGTATTAACTAAAGAAGGAGTTACTTAGATTGAACCTATTTCATGTATCGAAGAGGTTATATTAGGTTCACTCGAAATAAACAAATGTAAACTAACAAATAAAGTGATATTATAGGTAGGTCTTTTTTACCACTTACGAATCGATAAACAGAATGCAGACATTTGTCTGTCTGATCTGATGTTTATTTTTTGGTATAATGAGTTAAACTGAACATGTTCATTTACATGGGTCATGTTAATTTGGGCGGGAACTATATCTCCGAAACGTGCCAACCTCATGGTGATTACTAGCTAATCTATCTAAATCTTAGAGATAACAATCTAATGATAATATAACTGATTATATCTACGTAATAGGTAATGTACCTACTTGCAAACAGTACGTGAATGGGTGGGTAGATTGCACCAACATTATAAAGAGATAGTTAATTAATACTTTTTGAAAATAAAGGCATGGCTATAACATAATCGTACTAAACTGGTACAAAAAAGGTCAATATAGTGGAATAAATAAATTTAAAATGGGATTCTAGGAGTCTTTCTTTTAAACTTGATTTATGAAAGGTGAAATGTTGCAGCCTGGTGATAGCCACCAAAATAGGCAAACCTATAGATTTATCATGTATCCAGCATCGTGCATCTAGCATCGTGCATCCAGCATCGTGCATCCAGCATCGTGCATCCAGCATCGTGCATCCAGCATCGTGTATTCAGCATCGTGCATACAGCATCGAGCATCAAACATCGTGCAAGCAGCATCGTGCATCCAAGCATAGTCATCGTTCTATCATCTAGCATCGTGCATCGTTCATCTAGCATCATGCAACTAGCATCATGCAGCTAGCATCGTGCAACTAGCATCGTGCATCCAGCATATAAAGGTTCCAATCTACTTTTCTTAAACGTTTTTATGAGCTCTTGTTTATAGTAAATAGGAAATTACTGTTTATTTTTAAGGACTATATTTCTAGTCACGTTGTGACACACATTGGAAAAGTCAATCTGTCTGGCTTTCCGTGCAGACAGTGTAACATCATTAATCTTATTTATCTCGTACGAGCTAACGTATTTAACGAAGCGTGGGCCCGCTCTAGTAATGCTATCAAGATTATATCGAGATCATTTACTTGGATACATTGAAATATATGGGGCATGGAAGAGAAAAGTTAGCAAACCCTGTCTGGGAATCTGGGAATCGTCGCGCGTTGTAATAAATAAATTGAAACATTTAAGAATTTATAAGGTATGCTTAACTTGTTTTCTAAATTGTTGTAAATAATTGCCGTAAACATCTATATACACAAAAATCAATTGCCACATGTATGTAAGCTTATCACTTGAGAACGGCTCGATCGATTTGGCTGATTCCTTTTTATTTGTGTTCGTAATTGTCAGGAGAAGGTTTCCATGAAACAATTTTTGTTGGAAATTCGTAAGATATTCCAAAAAATAAAACCGGCCAAGTGCGAGTCAGACTCGCGCACCGAGGGTTCCGTACAAACCTGTAGGTATATAAGTAAATGGTAGTATAGACCTGAGTATTTGATATTAATTTCAATTTATGACCTATTAAAAAAAAACTACTTACTAGATCTCGTTCAAACCAATTTTCAGTGGAAGTTTGCACCGTAATGTACATCATATATTTTTTATAGATTTATCATTCTCTTATTTTAGAAGTTACAGGGGGGGGACACACATTTTACCACTTTGGAAGTGTCTCTCGCGCAAACTATTCAGTTTAGAAAAAAAATATATTAGAAACCTCAATATCATTTTTGAAGACCTATCCATAGACACCCCACACTTATGGGTTTGATGAAAAAAAAAATTTGAGTTTCAGTTCTAAGTATGGGGAACCCCCAAAATTTATTGTTTTTTTTCTATTTTTGTGTAAAAATCTTAATGCGGTTCACAGAATACATCTACTTACCAAGTTTCAACATTATAGTTCTTATAGTTTCGGAAATAAATGGCTGTGACATACACGGACAGACAGACAGACAGACAGACAGACAGACAGACAGACAGACAGACAGACAGACAGACAGACAGACATGACGAATCTATAAGGGTTCCGTTTTTTGCCATTTGGCTACGGAACCCTAATAAAAACAGGTATTCAAAGTCTGCCCCCGGGTTACGCCGGGCACGAACAGTTTGTAATACATATTTTCATATGCACCTACTCGGCGAAATCATGGATATAGTAGATTTTTAAATTCTATTAATAATTTACTGTAGTTAAAGCAAAAACGAATAGGAAAATGTAATTAATACCTCGTCAGCGGATGCATGTTCCAGATATTTTATATCTTCATAAAATCGCGGGATATAAAATTTCTCAGAATATGCCATGAAAGCTTCTTCTTATATGCCTGTTCATGAAAGTAATAAAAGTTTTTTATTGTTTATGATAGAAAACGTCAAAATATTATAAAACTATGACAATAACTGCTAGTTTCTGAAAGCCAAATCAAAGTTAATCCCTTGTTGAGAGTATACCTGTCCTTGTCAATTTCGTTTGGCATGTCAAAGAAGGCTTCAGTTTTGATTATAGATAAACTTTGATCAGGCTTTCATAAACTGGCAGTATGCCTCTCGTTTAACGTTGCGTGTAAAACATTTTTTTTTAAACTAGACTTTTCTTTGCGGTACAGTAGCATAGTACCCAATTGATAAAGCGCGTCGTGAATCTTCGTTCGCACAGAAAATAATGTATCGCCCGAAGATTAACGAAAGAATGCTTAAAACTTTTAATCAACCTTAGATCACTACTATAAGGTTCATAATACACTGCAGTTGTTAGTTCCGTCTCACTCGCAAGACACGCCCATCCGCACACATGGCGGCAGCTGCCGACCAATAGCATTTCCCGCGCTTTGAAAATGTATCTTCTGCGCAGGTACATCGATAAGCCATATCAGTTGGGTACTACTGTACCCGCCTAGCTGGCTACCGCTACCACCCTCGAGTTGAGAATCTGACGCCAAGCACATGCCGGTGTGTTTCGGCAGTTGTACTTGAGAGGCAGTTCTTGCGGCAGGCTTTATTGCAAACTACCATCGGCTACATCGTCACTTACAATGATGAGATTGTGATCAAACAAAAATTTAATTTATTAACACTAATTGCATCTCAGACGCATTCAAAATAGCCAATTAGCCTCCGCGCTGTGATTTTACCAGCATTTCCCAGGAATCAAATGTTTCCCCGGGATGAATGTACCAATTTTTTTTTTTCAGTTTAGGATATTATTATTGACGGGTCAGTCGGTGCAGTTGGTTATGATTCCACTTATTGCGCTGCAGGTCGTGGGTTAAATTCCCACACAGGATATGAATTTATGCGCATGGGCTTGTCTGTATGTCCTGAGTCTGGGTGTAATTATGTATATTAAATATGTATTTACAAACAAAAATCAATATATGTAGTATATTACTTATCTGGTTTCCATTACAAACTCTGCTTAGTTTGGGATCAGATGACCGTGTGTGAGTAATGTCCCCGGATATTTATTTATTACTAGCTGCCCGGCACGACTTCGTTCACGTAGTGTCCTACTAACCTATACCCTACCCTACCCTACTACCTTACCCTACCCTACCCTACCCTACCCCTACCCCTACACTACCTCAACCCTACCCCTACCCCTACCCTACCCTACCCTACCCTACCCTTGCAAATTTCTTTTTTTTTCTTTCATAATAACCTTCTCCTGACAATAACAAACACAACAAAAAAAGAATTAGCGAAATCGGTCCAGCCGTTCACACCTGATGGCGTGACCAAGGGAAATAGGGATTCATTTTTATATATATAGATATCGATGATATTTGCCGTAGCAGCCTGCCGATTGTCACACAGCCAAAAGAAACAACAAAATCTTACAATAAATAGACACAAAAAAACCTGATGAAAATTCTCCAACAAACAGCAAGTCCAAAATAAAAGCTATTATAAAGCTATACCTATTACCGACGGCACTGCATACAGCTTTTTGGTAGGTATATTGAGTTACTAGAGAGTAATGAATCTCTTTCCTGGAAACGTGCTGGTACCACTCCAGTTGTTCATTAGAACGCATCATACCAGTGCTCTGTGGGTTTTGCCACAAGCTACAAAGGTAAGGCGATTTATAATTATGCTTATTTTTCTTATATATTTTTGATTGGTAGGCTAAACTAAATAAATTACGTTACATAATATCACTGGGCTTAGGTACTACAGATTTTATTGATCTGATAAAACCAAATACTAATAATTATTCTTTCATTGATCAGAAAACAACAACAAAAACAAAAAAAAACAATCGAAATCCTTAGGAAAGAAGTAACTTGTACTATTTACAGCGCTATGATAAAAATAGCGCGGATGTACTAACGGGGACCTACAAATGTACGAAGTCGACGAAATTCTAACTATCTCTTCTATTAAATCAAAATGAACTCCGAATGTGGTTTAGCGTTCTCGTCATATTTAAGAGTAATAGTATAGTACTAAGAGTAATTCTTGAATAAACATATCATTTTAAAAGTTAGGTATTAGGTTTTTCTTAGGTTAGGTAGGTTGTACGTAAAATTGAATATGAACTGAAATTTTACGATCGTCTTATAACCAGATTTGTGTTTTATACAAGTAAGATATAAACTTCATTAAAAAGGAGCTCACTATGCGAGAATAATCGACTTCACATAGGGCATACAGGGTTATTGGTAAAACACTAACAACCTTTCAAGACTAATTAATAACATCATAAACAAAAACTTTTGTTGTATGCATTTAAATAATTCATTCGATTTTAATGAATTAGACTTTTCTGCTAAATTAAAAATATTTAAATTTAATCGCTTTACTTTTACGTGTTACGAAATTTACGCGTAGGAAGAACTAAGTGACAGTGTACGGGAGACGTAGGAACATCAAAATACAGAATTGTTTTTTTTAGATAGAACAACTAAATAGTGAAAGTTTATTTTTGATAAATCTATTGCTTTGTAAAAAATACATTGAAATTTGGTGTTTATGATGATATTATGTTTAGCAATACAGTCCTGCAAGGGTTTTAGTATTGTACCATTCTGTAATCTGAGGTTTTACCAAGAAACCTGTACATGATGTGACATTATTTAGTATCATAATATAGCTCGACAGTTGGTATTTAGTTGGCATGTATCTCATTTTTAAACAGTTTATAACTTGTACCATATACACTCGACTGTTTCTTCTCAGTTCAAGTGTGTCGAGAGAACATTATGTTTACGTTTTATGGAGTACATTTACTTTATTGCATATATGTAGAGAGAGAAGTTAGATAGTACAGTATATTATGTCAATTTGGCACCATTAAAATATTATATGACGTAACAAAAGGGTTTTCATGCGTGGTTGATGGATACTTCAGAATATGAGTGTACCAGTCCTTCTACCTTATTGGTTAATAGTAGTTTAACATGCGGTTTTATCCGCTTTCTTAAATATATTTTTTGGGATAGCAAGTACGTTCGAGTAGACCTATGTTGTTAGTGTGAGTATTATTAACACCCTGGTATCACCACCAGGCCGTAAGCGTCAGCGCAGCCATCTGTCATAAATAAAATAAAAATTTAATTTTTTTATTTAGATTTTGCTCAATACATTTAAGGACCCCAAATCATAAGTATCCTTCACTTAAATTCACTTGTTATTTACTGTGAGAGTCTTCGCAAATCCTTGACCTATAAAAGTTCTTGATGATTGTCTTTTATTTAAAGAGGTTTTTTCAGACGTAAGGAATTATTTTTAGACATAAAACGATAAATATCAGTACCATTTCCGGGTGTAAAAAAGTTACAAAAATACACGTTTTGTGGCCATTGTTATTCAATTATAGATATTTTGATTTATTAGTTAATCGTCTAATTGAAGTACTTCTTTGATAAATGGTTATATTTCACGGAAGATTGACCTTAATATAAACCAACAATATATTTTCTTAACATTCTAATAATCACACTGCTATATTTAGGGATTAATTAAGCTTATTCAGACCAATTAACTTTATCACACAAAGTCGGAATTGGGGCTTACGTAACTTAACTAATGAGGAAAACTAAATTGTAACACGCATTTATATGTAACACGCATTTGTACGAAACACGAGTTTCGTGTGAGGAAAAGCTGAAACGAACCAAGTAGGTGTAAGTAATAAGATCTCAAGAATACTTCAAGTTATAGAACTTGCTCGAGATGGTTCTATCGGGTTTCTACGTAAAATCCGAACATTTTCCAAGACTGTATTGACTCGAATTATAATGTCTATTTATGAACGCTATCTTATGGTGCGTCCATGCTACGCGAATCGAGCACGAGCCGAGCCACGAACGAACATACAACGAGCCTACAACGAGCACGATGCGAATCCCTTTGTTCGTGAAAAAACTGTCAATCGCGCTCGTTTGAGGCTCGCAAGCCCGTCCACGCTACGCAAATCGTGCTCGCGGTGTGCTCGTCCGCGGCTAGGCTCGTGCTCGGTTCGCCAAGCATGGACGCACCATTAGAAACAGATGTTTACTAGTAGGTATAGTATACGTATAGGTGTAGTATATGTGTTCAGTGGCAATTACACATAATAAATTTTGAGAGAGTTAGAGCGTAGCGTTAATTCGCTCAAAGAGCAGCTCGACTGGGGAAGTACCTCCACCTTACAGAATACCGCAGCCAAATAACTTATTGTTGTGTAAAGTTGTGTTCCTGTGCGTGAGTTAGGTCGCCAGAGCTCATTGGGGAGGGGGGAAAGGTCGGCAACGCGTGAGCGATACTTCGTGTGTTACAAGCGTCCATATGGCTACGGTAACCGCTTACCATCAGGTGGGCCGTATGCTTGTTTGCAGACTTGGTCGTATAAAAAAAAAAAAAAAAAAAAAACCTATGTTGGTTGGAATAATAAAATGTTGTCCATGCGAACTCGGACTGTAGTCGACCTAGTCCTTCCCAAGTCATTGCACTTAAAGAAAACCACCGCGTCTCTTGAAAAAAAACTTAATTTAGAGTGAGTAAGGTGTGACGCTTCCTTTAATATTCTTTCAAGTCGACAGAGGACAGTACTTGAAGTTTATCCTACCTATCCTACTAAAATAAGCCACGCAACATGATGTGAATGTTAGTTTATTCGCCAGATTTTTATAGCGTTACGTTTGTTACAAATATAAGTATAACGTTTTATTGTGTTGTAAAAATAATATATTATTTTCATTAACTCGACGAAAGATCATAATTTATGCCTTTGCCATTTAACTCCGGAGATTTTATGGAGGTGCAAGGTGGATAACACCTCCATTTAAAAGGGAAGATCTTCCGCCAGGCTGGGTCATCGTGCCTGGGGACCGCGGTCCAACTGTACATGTCGGACAGTTGTATATATGCAGATTCTCGAGAAAACTTCTGAAGCGCGATGCAGGTTAATGTGGCGCCACGCCATCTATCTTTCCGTATGTGAACTATATCAGTGTTACTGATAGATGGCTCATAGATGTCGCTACATCACTCCCTTCCTAGACCGGAGGTCGATCTGTTGTTGCGTCGTTGCGTTAAGCTTGCAAGTGCCAGTGCTGCTCGAAGTCTACGGTGAGTCGAGACGGAGCGCAGATGCTGCGACAGGTTGAGCCGGCTGGTCCACGTAATGCAGAAACCGCCACGCCGGAGAGATGATGCGGGCGTGTGCTGCGGTGGACTGTGCGGGCGAGGAGCTTAGTCGCAGTGTTGCCTTGCAGGACCAGGAAGCACGGTGAGTCGGCTGCGATGGACCTGATTAAGGCGAAGTTGGCTTGCTGTGTGACTGCTTACCGGTGGGGAGTGATGAGCTTGGAGAATCTGCTCAGAAGTGCTACTGCATGTTCCGTGGTTTTGGAGGGTTGGAAATGTTCCCATCCATCACGTCGGGGTCACCACTATGGAGGTGCAAGGTGGATGACACCTCCATTTAAAAGGGAAGATCTTCCGCCAGGCTGGGTCATCGTGCCTGGGGACCGCGGTCCAACTGTACATGTCGGACAGTTGTATATATGCAGATTCTCGAGAAAACTTCTGAAGCGCGATGTAGGTTAATGTGGCGCCACGCCATCTATCTTTCCGTGTGTGAACTATCTCAGTGTTACTGATAGATGGCTCATAGATGTCGCTACAATTTGAACTCTACAAAGTGGCAATAAGCTTGTGCTGAAATTAATTGCTATATAGTTTATTGTCGGCTCTAATCAGCAAAAGTAACCTTCCAAACCAGTATTAGAGTCAAACTACTAATTTATATTTTACTACGCCTGCGAAGGTCTATTTGAATATATAATTTTGAATTTTAACCATTTTCTTTTCCCTTGCAGTAATTTTTTTTTATTTATATAATTTAATAATAATGAATATAAGGTGGCAAACAAACATACGACCCGCCAGATGGTAAGCGGTTACCGTAGCCAATCGACGCTTGCAACAATAGAGGTATGGTGACTGCCGTGGGTTGCTGACTTTGAAAATCTCTTTACATCCTTCTTGACGAACCCCATGCTATACTCTAATCTAATCTCTCTCAGACTAAGGAGCTCTAAACCACTAATTTTAATGGCATAATGGCCCTGATTCTGTTGTTTACAACTAAACTAATTTTAATCTCACATGTCTCTTTCTAACAAAGAACATAAGAAAAAGATGTAAGAAATTTAGTCCTGTCAAATTAGTCCAATGCCTGTTTTCAATATAAATTTAGTCGCCATCTATCGCGCTTACGCCTAAATACACGCAAAATAAGACGGCAAAGATTAATTTGACAGCTTTAAATATAATCCATCCTTTTTCAATAATGTTCGTAAGAAAGAGATGAGATGTGACTAAAATTAGTTTAGTGCGATTTACAACAGAATCGGCACCATTATCAAACTAATTAAAAAAACGGTCAAATACGAGTCGGACTCACACACGGAGGGTTCCGTACAATATTAACTAACAAAATATTGCTTTAAAAAAAACGCGCTAAAAAAACGTTGATTGTGTAGACAATAAACGTTTTTTTTTATATAATAATAATAATAATTTATTGATACAAGCCTACCACAGTTTGATGTACAATTACAAGGTGAAATTAAATTAAGTAAGGTCTACCTATTACGGTTCATGAGATACAACAAACTAACAGACAGACGGACGGACGGACAGCGGAGGCTTATGGATAGGGTCCCGTTGGACACCCTTCGGGTACGGAACCCTAAAAATTACCTCCATCAGCTGCGTAGTGTATATTGAATTTTGAAACCACAAAAATGATTATACCATGAAATTGACAAAAAAGAAAAACTGTCTAAACAGTATGATCTTAACGTAACAAAAAAGTACTCTACTACCGGAAAGCGTTAAAAGAAGTATGATTGATCGTTTCCACCTCACTTACTACGTAATGCGACACTAGAAGGGCTATTGAGAACATAAATGGTCTTTATGGTACCGAATAACGATATAATTTGATGGAAATCTCAAGTTTCCTTAAAGTGCCTTGGCTCAAATACAAGAGCAGAATTAAAAGGCTCCAAAATGGATATTATTATTCCTCAAGGGATTAGGACTTCAAAAGGTGATATCTAATAATGGTTTATAATCGTGTCTTTAATCAAATTAATCGTAGCAGAACAATACATGAGTTAGAGATTAGAATACGTGAGATAGAATTAATGCAAAGCAATATTTTCCAGATTATAATACCTATGCTGTTTTACTTTCACCAATTCATATTTTTCAACTGTGTATAGTAAAATAAACATAATTTAATAATTAATTATCAAGTATTATTTAAATAAATGTATATTTTCATTTCATTTCATTTTATGATGAAAATGTTCTAAACTAACAGCATCCAACGTAATTTAGATATTATCAATGTAAACATATAAATACCTACAATAACAGGTGGAGATTTCGAGATGGCATATTTCCGAAACCAATGTTAGTCATGCTGATCAACTATAACAATGGGACCAATAGGGTTTTTTTTTTTTTTTTACTTTTCTTTCAAAATTTCAACCTTGCTCGATCATAACGTATGAAAAGTAAAAAAATTTTTTCAGAATTCTCTGCTGGTCCCATAGTAAAAGTTGTTCCACAGGACTAATCCAACATAGGTTTCGAAAATATGCCATTTCGAAATCTCCACCCAGTATATTGCCAAAGTGAGACATCGTAGAGGAAAATCTCACTCAAGTAATAATACGCAATATGGTCAAAGGCCACGACTCCGTACACTTATTAAGAACTCGGTATAACTGGCTATTGAAAAAAATAGGTAGGTACTCAACAAGCTATACCCCACGGTTCCGTCCGCAACAGAATAAATAGTCTATGTTCTCTTCCATGCCATAGGCTGCTGTGCGAAATTGTATCATAGGGAATTGGTTGTGGTGTTGAGGTAACCCTCGAACCTCATGTTCACCAAGCTTGTGATCCCGACATGATCTAACTAACATGCATTTATTATAATAGCGGGATAGGATATCATAGCTAGCTAGCATATTATATCTTGTCACACATTCAATGACTTCTTAACAAGGTTATAATCTAAACTAATATAATAAAGCGGAAGAGTTTTTTTGTTTGTCTAAGCGGGCTAATCGCTGGAACTACCAGTCGGATCGATCAGGATCAGGATTCAAAAAAATCGTTCACTAATAGGAAGCTACATTATCCCCGAGTATTACATTTTATCACGGAAACGCGGGTGAAACCGCGCGAGACAGCTAATAATCCTATAAAATAAAAGTGTATTCTATTATAATACATATATAACATGGTTTAGTGCATTTCTATGGGTTGCTATAAAAATAGAAACAAGATACGTGTTGTTTTTATTTAATAAGGAAAGCTACTATTCCACGGTTATTGTTAAGTAGTACCTGTGTGACCGAGCTGCGCTTGAAAACTTGGGCGTTTACCCAGAGATGAGACTTAACTAGATCAATTTTTCATCACCACAGGAAATTTCATCGAAATCGTTAGAGCCGTTTTCCAGATCTCAAAACATATACATATATGACTCTTGTAAAACTGTGTCAATGATAAGCCTAATAATAGTTATGCAAAAAACCTCCTTGTACCTATTGTTTTATGCTTCAAATACAAATGCCTACCATTTGCGTGTCTACTAATAATATGATTCTATCTGATATCGCTGCCATAGTCAGAAGAAAAAAAAGTTCTAGATTAAAGTTGATTTGAATTTAATCTAAACTGCTTTTAACTGAATATCATATTCTCAACGTAAAGACAGAACTGAAATTACTTTAGTTTCTACAGTTTTGTTGTAACCAAGGCAAAGCAAATAACTTACGTTTCGTAGTTTTTACTCCAAAGTTTAGTTAGAAGTGGTAGTCGATTTATTTAGTATACAAGGGCTTTCTAGTTTCATATCTGTGTTGAACTGGTATGTACGTAAGTAAATGTTTTTCAATTTATAAGCACGAAGGCTCTGAAATTTAGCCCCCGGTTTTATAAACATTATTTACAGCAGTTATTGGATGTTCTCAGATCGTTATATTTGTATGCTTTATTCCTTTACAAAACTGTCGAGTTTATCTCAAAACGATTACAATACGTTATTCAATATCATACAAACTGACTTCAAAGGTAATAGCCAGCACCTGGCATCTACGTAAAAGAGTATTTTATATTTAAAGACCCTATAGAACTCACAAATCACAAAGCGTAAGTTATAACATTTTATTGACAGGCATTATATCAAATACGTAACAAAATAATATAAAATGAGTACTATTATAGACTCACAAAAAGATCTGTATTGTTTGTTATAACAATTACTACGATTTTGATACTTATTTATTTGACTAAAATATCCTTTAGCGCTGCGTCATACGATTCTTCAAAGTATGCGCCAAAGATTCTATTACAAATTCCCTGGGTAAGCAAGAATCAAAAATGGCGGAGACAACCTTCTACGAGGTGGACCGTGTAATAACTTGCCAACCTTTTGTCATAAAAAACCGAGTTTTTATCAGTTTCAATTATCACACTACAACTTAATCTTTTCAACATTTAAATGTTTTTTTTTTGTTATGCTATAATTACTTTCCTCGATTAAAGTAAAACTATTTTATCTACACTAATAATAAATAGAGAAGATTTGAAGTTTTGTTTGTAATTAACTCAATAACTACCGGCCCAATTAAAAAAAATCTTTCACCAGGACAAGGCTAAATTATCACTGAGTAACATAGAGTGACGCCGGTCACGAACAGCTAGTAACTTATATTTTTGTATGTACCTTTTCATATCAATTTCATAAATAAATGATGATAAAGTTACCGCAATAACGACTAAGACGGATCTTCCAAATAAGAGAGAATATTATAAAGCATTATTATATGAAAAAGATTTGCAGTAACAAAGTGTTCCGTCAAAATGAACAATATATTAAATTCTAGGAGCAAAGCTTAAATGGCGCTGACATAAAACAAGCTTTATTAAGCTACGAGGTTTCAACCCAAGCTAGACATGCGTCATTACTACCACTTTATTTAATTTGGAAAAGGAGAATAAAAATAGTGTTTTATACTTCTTGGCCATGATTTTGACCATGGCGTGAATGTGGTCCAAACGCAGGCCTAACATAGTGGAACGACCGTTCCGTTCCGACTTAGATTTTCAAAATTATTAGAAATCTTTTATATTAAAAAATTATGTTAAGCCATTGCTGTAAACTTTATGGTAAGGTTTGGTCATAAAATATTTATTTAATATCGCCATGATTCTAAATATGTAAGGATCATTTAATTTTTGCAATTTAGTCTAATGTTATTAATCAAACAGTAGTAAAATATACGAGTTATCAAATGGTTAATTCATTTCTTCTATAGGAACAATACATTTTCTCGCCCACGCGTTAGTTCTTAATGCTTAACGACCTAAACATTATCGGTAATAATAGATATTACCATTTGAAATTTATTGATTAAATGTATTTAAAATTTGTATTTGAATGAAAAATTGTAAGCGTTCAATTTACCAGGCTCAGTCCTTGTTGATGTCAAAATGTCTCTTATCTATATAATATTATCTATACTCTTATCTATGTAATCAGCCTTTGTAGGCCCACTGATGCATGTAGGCTTTTTTGTAATGGCTATTTGGTCATATTTTACATAAATGTAATAATAGTAGCATATTTTTGTTATATAACTAGCTTTGCCCTGCAGTTTCACGTTCCTGTTATTCATAAATAGTAACAACAATAACTGAACAACTTTTATTAAAACAAGAACACTGAAATTGAGAAAAGAAATTTAACTTTTCTCACAAGTGATAAACCTTGCCCAATCAAAATGCATGAATGTTTTTCTTTTCCTACTTCATAGTTTGACCCACAGCAAAAGTTTGTTCAATACGACGAAACCTCAGATTACAGAAAAAAGCAGATGGAGCGCGCAGAACACGGGCGTGAGGCCAAAAAAGCAAATACATATTGAAAAACACATAGCTCGTATTCGCTTTTGAATTTATATTTGCTTCGTTTCATCTTTGTTCAACCCCCACGGTACCAAGGTCTCAACTGCAAAAGGCATAAAAATATAATTGGGTCCAATCGATGCATATTTTTAGAATTTTGAATTTTCCGCACTGGCTGCCGCTGCCCCTGCAGCTTTACAAGTCGCCGGTAAATGAGATGGCGCGAGTGTATCGACACATGTGGCATCCCACACCAGCGACTTGCCGACATTCCAAGGGATCAAAGACATACCATCCGGTCTCTTGCCATCGCCCCGCGCAATACCGACTGCTTCCAGTACGGAAGGCGCGTTAGCGACAACAAGAGCCCTGCGGATAATGTCATTAATAGCTGAGTGTCGTGATATTCGACCAGCACTTAGGGAGCACGAAAGCCCATGGTGGCCGAGCTCATTGACGAGGTCTCCGCAGCGGCAGCGATGAGGCTGATTGGTCCTGCAACCAAGACTAAGACAAATACACAGACTTAATGTTATACGGTCTAACATTGCCCAGTATTTGTGGATGTAATAGCTTGTAGCCAGTGACCTGAGTCACTCTGAGAGACAGCTAACAAGCGCGCGCGGTCTGTATCTATTGAAAAGTTTGAAAATAAATTTTGCCAAGTTTTTTCACAAAGAGGCTTGTCCCTCGCTCTCTGAGAGTGACTCAAGGTCGGAATATTTGTGCCTATACAAGCTGCCTGCCAGGCGTCTCTAGCATCGGACAGGTAAGAACCCTCAACAGATCATACAGAAGGGTCCAAAACAGAAAAAAATGTAAATTATAATCCTATCCTACAGCTGCTAGATGTACAGTAATATTTTACCGTCGTTTAAACGGGATATTATATTATTATCGGTGTTACAAATTATAGGCCCTGTCAGATATATTGTGTATCAAACACAATAACCACACCAATTAAAGTGATGGTTCCGACTTAAGTTTACTCTAATCAGAGCCAGCAAGCGTAACCGAGCCTCTAGCAAACACCGGTTATTGATCAAACGTATCTAAATCGATTGCCATTGCCACGACACAGCCCCATATAACACGTTTGCTTCAAATTACGCTATACGCCACTATTACAGCATGAGTTATGAGTGTACACCAAGCAACAACAGCTGCACGCATATTGGAACTCTACATATATAGAGTCGCAACGTACTATGTTTGCATATGTACTTCTTTAATTGTGCTTCATAGCACAATTTCTCATGTTATATTTTATTTTATAGTAGCATATTATTTTGTGCATAGCATATTGTTTTGCGAGAGAAAGAGAGAAATCGTGCTGACACTAAGACCCTGTCCAGAAGGGGCGAAATCGCAGCAATCGCCCCTTCTTAGGCGTGAAAGCGTAAAAAAAGAGTTATTTTCGCATTTATAATACAAGTATTTATTTCTATCAGATAATTACAAGATTGAATGTTCGCGTGTTTGCACTAGACATTCTTATGACTAACTAATTTTAACTTGATGTTAAATTGAATTTGACTTTAAAGTTGATTGCCTCAGTTTTCGGCATAAGCGTACCTACCAGGTCTTTTGTTGTTCTGTAATGTTGTGTGTATAAGTATGTCGAAATAAACATTTCTCTTTCTTTCTTTACAATATTTTGATTCTAGAAAATCTTAAAATCGACCTTCATTCGAATTTCAAATAAAAATTCTACAGCTTGTTGAAAATACCTTCACTTCTTAAAAAAAATTCCGTCGCAAAGATTCTCGTGCTGCTTCTATTACACCCCTGTGTGCTATTCGTCTTTGAAATTTATATTTTCTTAAGCCCACATACATGTCTATGAATAACACATTACTGGGATTGCTAGATTTTGCTGCATGTTTATACCATAGAAAATCATTGACAACGAAGATAGAAACAGGGGTATTGACACGACCAATGACAAAATCCCAAAACAACATGTTCATTGACGCAGTCTTGTTGAGCTAGTAAAATAACTTTAAATTGATAAATGTCCTTATCCAGCAAAGAAATTTAACTTAGTTCTTAGTACTTTCAGTTCTAAATAAACTTATAGAATTAATTTATGATTGAAGAAACTTATCGAATTTAAATAGGTTATAGGCTATTCGAAGTAATTTTATCTAGCCCTACTTTGACCTAGTTGGTGATGGTGCAACCTGGAATATAACATTATAATAGCGACCGAAGACAAAACAGTTTGGCCAGTACGAAGCCGAATCTCTATCACAACTGGGCATAATAAACTATCCATATATCTATAAATAAATAAATATCCTAGTTTATCCTATATTTTTTACTCACGGTCATCTGAGGCCTTAGCAAGAAAATATCGCAAGCGTAATGTTTTCTTATCTAGTGCGTTAACTTTATGAGGGAATCATGGACGTAAAAAAAATGTCGGACGTATTGACAATTAAAAAATCTGTGTCCACAGAGTCGGCCACCTCTCACGCACACAACAGCGGGAAACGAGACTGTTGCCGTTTACCCGCGCTCGATTAATGCGTGAATATGTGCATGCCGGCTTAGCGAGGTGGCCGAGCGACAAAGTTTTTAACACGCTTTTATTAGCTTCACCTGTATGTATGTATGTAGGTACATATGTATACATGTAATGGAATCTTCAAACGTAATTTTTATCGACATCCAAACGTCAGATTAAACTGAAATATTGCATACTTATCAAGTACCGATAACAATACATCATACCATAATTTGGTACCATCGAGCTGATCTGATGATGGAGCCGGAAGGTAGGCACTGGTACTCCATTATGGAGCAACGTTTCCTAGCCGTGATTGGGGTTCTTGGAATTGTCGTTTGATGAACTTTGATAAAAGTGAGATTGGGTAAAAAATGTAAGTAGCATAATAAAATGGTATGAATAATTTATTTTGACGAAAAAATAAATTACAGTTTGAAGAAACTAAAAAAAAAACACGCTTTAAAATGCCCTGCACTAAAAAGCATTAAATAATAATAAAATTAAACCTAAGTATATTCTCTGTCTATCCCGTAAAGGTCTAAATGTAAGCAATTTTTGTAATTAAGTTTAATATTTGAATGAAAAGCGTGGAAATCCCTAATATATTATTACTATTTAATACTTTTTAGTGCAGGGCTTTTTAAAGCGTGTTTTTTTTAGTTTTTATAAACTGTAATTTATTTGTTAGTGAGAATACGTCCGCCTTTTTTACGTCCATGATGTGAATTTGAAAATATAATATAAGTTAGTACTTGTACTATGAAATCTTCCATATAATATTTTTATATTCATAATATTCCGAATAAGGTGTTACTGAGAAAAACATTGGAAAAATTGCCCGAAAAAATTAACGATTCGCGAAAACCTGAAAGTGCTTTTTTCCAGGGGATATTTAGCATAACAACGTCTGTCTGGTGAGCTAGTATTTAAATAAAAATAATTTTATAAATAGCTTCATTAGAAAACATTCTTCCGAGTATATCGGTCAGCTGTAATTCAATTATTATTATCTAGGTCGAAGGGGAGTCACAATGGATGTAAAACTGAATGCATTCCAACTTTAAAAACATCATATTTCATGTGATAAGATTATTTAGATCTTGTATAAGTAATTGAACCGTTGTCCTTTAATTTTTGTTTTAATAATATTTTTTTTTCAAGTGGAAGTTAATGGGAGAGGCCTTTGTTCAGCAGTGGACATCCTTAGGCTGATATGATGATGATGATGACACTGCCACTTCAATGTCGTGCAGTTACAAACCCATTAATTAATATCTAACTACAGTAAATTATAAAATATGATACAAATATAAGTGTCCATTCCATCTCAAATATACGAGTAATGAAATTCTATATTATATTGAGCGACGCTATCAGTAGACTCTCTGAAGACATTTCGTATAGTCTACATAGTAAACAATAGGTCGCTTATCACATAGGAGGGTCAGTCGAATTTCTCATACCAATAAAGGGACAGGTCAAATCCCTTTGGGATACTTGAAAATATGTAGCTTTCTGTCGCGAAATTGGAGGGCTGAAACAATATTTTTGAGTCTATTTTTTTAGTAAGACTTGTCAGAATATCAAAAACTATGTTATGTTAGATACATAAGCAAACAAAAATTGGAATTGATTGGACAAAGTCTGATTTAACGAAGTGAGAACAAAGGATTTATTTGATTAAATATCTAGGTAGATTTATAGGCTTCGAGTTCGAATCACTTTTGAAGTCACAAACACAAAGAAATCAAGCAAAGCAAATAGTACTCTATTTTTTCTTTATTTTCCTAGTAAATGTAACATTACTAGGTATATAAAACACTAGCAATCAACTGAAAGTTAAAACATACGATAGTGATCTGATAATATTTCATTCCAATCAAAACAAAAGTATGTAACCAGATTTAATAATAGTAAACATCGGTTATAGCAGTCTTAAACATGGTTGAGGAGTGAAATAGCATCATAAAATAATTTTACGTGTATAATATCGTTGGCGAGGTGTCCATAACTCGGCAATGCGGTCAAGTGCCGTGACCGACCCTTGTTATAATTCCGGCAGACGGAGAAGTATCTCAAGTATGACCGAGCCGCTCTAAACTTGTTAGTGATACCACTCTGATGCGACCACGTTGCATTTTTAGCATACAAAATTGAACTGTTTTACAAAAAACTTAAACCGACTTCAAAGTACACTAAGAAGTAATCAAATTCTGGTTTGATGACAATGGGACCAAACGGGAAGTGTAAATAAAAATGAAATTTTAGAATCGCTTAATAAATGACGGAGTTAACCCTAGAAAGATAACCATATTTCACTGTACACTAAAGATAACCATACGTCGATTCGACGTGTGCAGTGCATGTTTTAGTGGGCATATATTGGATTTTGTAAATAATAAGATTTATAAAAGTGATTATTTGTTTAGTATACATAATTATGGTGAGAATGAATGAAAAATATCAGGTTTTATTTATATATTTATTACAAAAAAACTTGATTTTATAAAACGCGGTACTTCCTACCTTAAAAAACTCAGACATTACGGAATCTCTCCGTAAGTCTTATTATTCGAGGAATATTTTTTTTTAAATGATTTTTTTGTATTTGTAAGAATATTAGAAATCGAGGAAAAAATATTTTTTGTTCTTTTTGACCTTATTGGTACTTAGGGCAGGAGCTCGATTTGTTCTCTCCAAAAATAGGATTTTTGCAGTTGTCGCACATTTTCCTTGTAGTCCTAATTTTTGAAAGACAATACGTTCTTTTCTTTGGCTTAGGTGCAGGTTCATCTCTTCCGGATGGTCCAGCTTGTCTTTTTTTGGCAATAAAACACTATTTTTTCTGTTATATTGGTCGGTAAAGTAGGCATTTGCTGCCTTGTCTCCGCCCACGGAGTCATCAAACTATTGTTTAGTTTTTTCATAAAATCTCTACGTCGAGATCTCTATATGATAATACAAGATGATACCCTTCTAATTGTTCTTCCATTAGTAGCCATCCAACGATGATTATCTTTGCCTCAGAGATTTGGACGCTGTGGCATGACAACATTATTTAGAACACTGTACGGAGGGCTTTCAAGGACGTTTTCAGTATCCTGCACGGTGTTTTCCAATAGTGGAACACTCATGTCATAGTTCTTGACGTCATTCGAACTTCATCCTCTAGTAAATTATCTTCAAATTCGCTGTCCAAACTCTGAGGATCTTCATCACTTGTTTCTTGCAATTATCGATAGATTTCTGCATTTTCGGCATGTTTTTGTGAGTTAATTATGTTGTTTTATCATAGCCTAAAACCCATTAAAAAACTAATAAATAAATGTGCATTTATTCTAACAAAAGTCAGATAAACCGATATTTACTAAAGTTAAAAAAACTTACACTAAAGATAACCATACGTCACTTCGACGTACGGTAGGTAAATATTGACGAAAGTATTGCACTTACCTGAGCGACATAGGTGTCCTCTGCAAGCTTCGTATGCCAACTGAGTTGGCTGAAACGGCCGATGCAGTGAAGTGAAATTCAAACGAGTTAGAATGATTTTTCAAAATTGGGTACGTCGATTCGACGTAGGTTATCTTTCTAGGGTTAAGAGGAAAAAAACATTTAAAAAAAAACAACCGAATTGAATACCTCCTCCTGTTTTTGAAGTCGGTAAAAAAATAATGCGTTCTGCATAAAAATTAAACTTATATAATTTGAACAGATTGAGTGTTTCTACAAATATTTGTTGTATTTTATTTTATTTAACTCCTACATAGAACGTACAATAATTTTCCAAATTGATATTTTGAATAATATATTACGTTTCTTTACATAATATATATTTTAATTACAGTGAACTAATTCTCTTTTTCATTTCTTCTTTTTCCTTTCTAACTTGGTTGGTTATTACTGTTAGTATTCATAATAGGTAAGAAAACCTCGGGAAAAATATCTTTCTAAGCACAAAACCACAAAATTACGCGAAGGGTCGACGGAAATGTGGTACGTTATACAAGATTTCCTCGAACTTCTATTAATAAAGTTCGTTTCATTCATCGCGAGCTCGAAATCCGACTATTCACGGAACAAAAACAAATGTTTCGTACAACGTCACAAAATGAACTAAGAAAGAAAGAAAAATCATATAACCTTTTCAAAAAGTAAGTCGCCCGGCACGTATTTATTTCATTAATATTTTCTTTGAAAAGAACTACCAAATAACCACAGATTACAGAATAATTCAGATGGAGCGCGCGGAACACGAAAGTGAAGCCAAAAAAGCAAATACAAATTGAAAATCTGATACCTGGTATTCGTTTTCCAGTTTGTATTTGCATTATTTAACCACAGTTTATTAACAAAGAAGTGTTTTTTGTTACATAAAGTTTGTTAAACAAAGCAAATACACATTCAAAAGCGAATGCCAGCTACGTGTTTTTCGATTTGTATTTGCTTTTTTGGCCTCACTCCCGTGTTCCGCGCGCTCCATCTGCCTTATTTTGTAATCTGTGCAAATAACTAATTGATAGTTTGTCCGTCTTATAAGAGCAACAGTTTGACGTTATATTTTTTGCATAAAGATAGTTTATAGGCCGGAGAATGTAATTTTTGACTGAAGGGAACGCAGGGGACTAGTATTTATATCCGACAAAGTAATCATTTGTTTATCAATTCTAATAAAATAATAGTAGACGATATTATTAACATTAAGCCCAATTTGAACCTATTAGAATTTAACTATGGTACATGTTTGTTACATCGTATTACGTAATCGTATAGTACTTACGGTATTTTACATTACGTAATCCAATTTATTACTGTTAATACCCCTAACTCTACTTCAAACGAATGTGTATATAATTCTTAAAACTGAAGTCAATTGTAATAATTTATCTGCTTAGAACTAAATAAAATTTTACAAAGCCTTAAATGTTATCGATCTAACTTATTTTTCTCTGACACCTGAGAAACGTATGCTGCTTAACAAAATAAATATCTAGTTCAAGTCTCTAATGTAAGATTTTAATTTTGACTACAAATCATAGATTCATTTTATCACGTTTTTATTCATCAGATTCAATTTTTCTGTTTGAACTCTCTTAACTTGCTGAACATGTATTTTCATGTTCCATTAAGTAATTACTATATGCAACAAGTTAATTACTTAAGATAGCTCTGGGACTGCAACTCTAAAGAGCTTACAATTCCTTCACACTTGGATGCTGTTAATTTAAACACACTGCTCAGTTCAAAGGTTCCCTAGGCAATATGAACCCGCTTACGTATTATACAAACGTATCAAAATATATGTAGTATTTATGAGGTTGAATGGCACGTGTAGGCCAAAAATAGCTGATACATTCCCATATCTTTAAAATTTAGGGGCAAATAACAACTTCATATTGGTCGCTTCCCATTATAGCGTTAAATAAGTAGAAAAGTATTATTATCTTCAGATAAAATAAGTACTTATTAAGAAATCTCTCCATTTATTGAGACTTCAAGAACATGATATTTAATATTAAGAAAAACATTTAAGTTGACTGTAATATCCATATAAATAAAATTCAATTGCCACATAATATATGAAAAATCATCAGAGAACGGCTCGGTTTTTAGTAAGTTATTTCCAGGATAAGGTTGAAAGTTTTTTTTTTATGAAATATCTGCCGGAAAAGTCTTTGTGCCGTTTTAGAAAATGGTGATGTGAAGTCTGACAGTCGCCTGCACCTAAATAACGTCACATTAGTAAATTCATGGACGAATAGATTGCGCCCAAGCAAAGCCGGAGCGGGTCACTAGTCTTATCATAAAAGTAAGTACCTATATTTGAGTCGATTATAGAAGAATTCCGATTTTCAACTGCATTTCAAAGTAATCTAAACTTCATGTCGAATCTGATGGAGAACGACGATATGCACAAAGTTACGGATGCGATGTTCGCATTATAAGTTTTAACAACAAATCTGGGCACGAGGGCAAAGGTTACACCATACCTACCATTTAAATAATCCACTTTGAAATCTGTCAGAAAGATTTATCTAACCCCAGAATAAAAAATCTTCAAGCTATATTGAAAATAAATACAGTAATATATTGAATTAAGAGGTTAGGAAATTTCACACAAATGTTTGATAATGAGTATTATTTACTAGACTTCGCGAGCCTCGATTATTATATGGAAATCAATTATCGATTCAGTTTAAAAAGAAACATATAATTGCCGAACCTGCTCACAACATTTCACGGGAATCGGTTGAGAAATGCGACCTGTAGTTAACAGCGGGACTCCGCTTGACATCTGGACATACGAAAGCATTTTTGCTCAAGCTGAAACTGAGTCACTTCGCTTCGTGCTTGCTTGTTCAATAAATCTACAAATAAATAATTATAATTTCTGATAAGTACTCAGCAGATTATCCTACCAAAGACTCATTAACTTCCTGCTTTCATTACCTACGTGACACAATTAACTGTCCACCCCTTGTTTTTTCCACAGTTTCATTCGCAACCCCCAATTTAATGCCTCTCAGGGTTTGAATTTTGAAATACCCTTCCTTAGTATCGAATATGGAAGGGTTTTTTAAGGTATTTTTAATGGAACCTATGTGCGTAAGTTCTAATTTCTCCTATAGTACTCTGCGGTTTGAACAGTGCGTTTTTATGTCGATGAGTCAGTTTTTAAATTTATACAGACTGATCCAAATAGTGACTAGTTGTTTTTAATACTACCTTACTTACTTACTAATCCTTAATGATTTCAAAAACCAAGGCTGATAGTATTTTTATTTGAAGTATAAATTTCGACTCTGTATCACTCGAAACGTAAATTCCTCCTTTTCGATCAAAATGTATGTATCTTGAATCAATAATGGGAAGAAAAATGAAAAATGCAAAAAAAAAAAGAATGAGTCAACGCCATGTAACAATAAAAATAGTTTTTGTTAAAGTGGTTATGGACCCCCAAGTGTATTTTCCCCCATTCTTGATTGTTTTTGAAATTTCTCTTGTCTTTTTTTTGGAGAATTTATGCTTATCACTTTAACAAAAACTGAATTGTTACATGGCTTTGACACATTCTTTTTTTCGCAATTTTCAGATACCCCTGGAGAAATTATTTTTATGACGTCACTATTTGGACCACCCTGTTATAGAATAGATAAATATGTACTTTTTTCATATTATTATAAACATCATGATTCTATATGTCACATTAAATAATATTTTATTTATAATCATGAAAATGTTGAAAGATTAATCGTATGATTCGAGGAGTGAAGACAGTCCAGAAGGCCGTCAAACCACATAGCCTAAATAAACCTCCCACCTGTATTGGTATGTATTAACCTTTTATTTGCGTATAATAAGATATTAATTTTCTATCATATATCAATACTGCGTTATTTTTGGGTTTACTTCCTTAACTCCGTTTCTCTATGACCTTGACATTCAAACGTAAAGTTTATACCGGTGACATTTTTCCATGGAGGAAAATTATTATGAGCGTCTATTTTGACGTTCGATGAACTTTAATATGTATCTGAATTGAGGAAATTATTTTAATAATACCTAAAGAAACATACTACAAATATTAAATCCAAATTACATATTTACTTTATGTATAATTTAACCTTTGTAACTCTAAATAATATGAGAAAAATGTATTTACCTGTAGATTAAAAATTACAAATAGCAAAGCTTCAAGAGAAGACAGAAGTAAAAATGTATAGACAATAAATATTTTTAATAGCTCTCCGCATTTTATATCCAAGTCAATTCTATCATACTCAATAATAGCATAGGTATACTATTATTGAGCTTTAACCTAGGTAGGTTAAAGGTAAAAATCGAAATTCGTTGCTTGGAGCACGTATACATCTGTATTTTATGAAGGCACGCGATACTGTACTGTATGACCACCGCTTCCGATAGACATACATATTTATCTCGTTCATAGCTTATAATAGTTTCTACCTAGTGTTCACCTGAGAACCTAAGTCTCTTGGGATCTAATAAACTTACTAGAAGTTTGCCATATATTTTCATTATAAAAGAAATCTTGTTAAAAAGACTGTTTCGATTCGGTAAAAAAAGGAACCACCGAAAAACATTATAGAAGTTGAATTTAGCCACGAATTCATCCTGAATAAAGACCAGGATGAAATCTGATTGTGGTATAGACAGATATATAGCTCTTTATTGTATAAAAAGTATTTAACAAAGTATACAACTAGATGCTTAAAGTTCAAATTACTGTAAGTAGAATAGGCGGTCTTATCGCTAAGAAGCGATCTCTTCCAGACAATCGATACTGATTGATAAGACACAAAACCCGAAACTAACCGTTGCTTTTATTGATAGCCGTGTAGAAGAGGCACAAAATCAGATATTTAATACATAAGTACTGTTTTTTGGAATGGCCTTTGAGTATTAACCACTCCAAGAAAAATATAGTAAGAAGTAATTTTTAAAAAAACCGGCCAAGTGCGGATCAGACTCGCGCACCGAGGGTTCCGTACAAACCTGTAGGTATATAAGTAAATGGTAGTATAGACCTGAGTATTTGATATTAATTTCAATTTATGACCTATTAAAAAAAAACTACTTACTAGATCTCGTTCAAACCAATTTTCGGTGGAAGTTTGCACCGTAATGTACATCATATATTTTTTATAGATTTATCATTCTCTTATTTTAGAAGTTACAGGGGGGGGGACACACATTTTACCACTTTGGAAGTGTCTCTCGCGCAAACTATTCAGTTTAGAAAAAAATTATATTAGAAACCTCAATATCATTTTTGAAGACCTATCCATAGACACCCCACACTTATGGGTTTGATGAAAAAAAAAATTGAGTTTCAGTTCTAAGTATGGGGAACCCCCAAAATTTATTGTTTTTTTTCTATTTTTGTGTATAAATCTTAATGCGGTTCACAGAATACATCTACTTACCAAGTTTCAACATTATAGTTCTTATAGTTTCGGAAATAAATGGCTGTGACATACACGGACAGACAGACAGACAGACAGACAGACAGACAGACATACATGACGAATCTATAAGGGTTCCGTTTTTTGCCATTTGGCTACGGAACCCTAAAAAACGTATCAATGGTTTGCGTATGATATTTGTTAATAACATAGAATTGATAGAAGTGACTATTAGTTAGTTTTCTTTTACTTGGATGATTATGTATACAGCCTATACTAATATTATAAAGAAAACTGCGAATTTTGTGTGTATTTATATGGAGGGTAATCTCCGGATTTACTGACCCAATTCAAAAAAATCTTTCACTGATAGGAAACTACACTATTCTTGAGTATTATTTATAGGCTAATTTGTACCCGGGAAAGCGGGTGAACCCGCGGAGGACAGCTAGTTACTGTATAAAAGAGTAGCTTTCCCCCGGGGTTCAGAATCAAAACTTATAATCTTACAAACTTGACCTCTTTACAACATTAGTATATACCAGCTGTGCCCGCGTATTTAGCCGCATTAAATGCTTTTATGAATTTCCTATAAACGGACTACGCAACGCAAAAATATTTTTTCAAATAGGTATTCCCGAGATTAATGCGTTAATATAAGTTCAATGCACTTTGAATTAATTGATAATAACAGTAATGTATCCCTAAAAGTCTTTCGAGTCGGATGCAATCGCGCAATGTTGTAAAATGTTTAGAAAATTGGATGTGTTAGAAGATATCCAGTTTAAAATATTGTTTGCGATTGCATTGTAGTGTACTGCATTTTATTGTATCATTTTATATTTTACAATACTTACGAAACTACTTTATATTATTAAAGGCACTTTATTGAGGTAGAAACAGTAAATGGTAAGTACCTATATTATTTTAAGGCTTTCTGTTTATTTGGTTCATTTACTTTATTTTCTTACTAATGGGGCAGGTGTGCGTTAAGACACAGTACTTTTACAAATTAGCCTATAAAATATTTACTGTGTTGTACCTACATTATTAGCGCTCTCAGAGAAATTGCCGACCGACCGTGACGTACGAACTACGAAAATCGTCGATCAGTCCATATACCTCACATTTTCATACAAAAATGACGCTTTTTTTTTTCATTAAATCAAAGATTTAAATATAACCCTTAAGCAATTTTCTCATTGATAAAACTTGAAATTTATCTCAGATTATAATAAAAAATAGTAAATTCAGTCAATCGAGTAACAGGTCAAAGAGTTGCTTAACCTCTCTTCGCTGCTGTTCCGTTTTTAAGTAAAATTAAGTTAACAAACATAATTAATCATCCTATAAACATTAATGCATCATCAATCTTTATCTCTCTAATGTGAGATTGCCAAGCGTATATCGGTGCCATTATCTTAAAGAGTAATAAGCAGGGCATAATAATGAACTAATTTAATGGAGCCTTCGCAAATTGAGCTATCTCTTATTTCATGCCTCGATAGACCGCTAAAGGACTGGAAAAACGTTCGTTTATTCATAAAATTTACTTTATCGCTAATTATGGAGGGCATGTACAATATAAATGGTCAGAAGAATCGTAATAGTAAAATTTAGGTCAATATCTCGCACATTGTTCGAATAAAGTCATATTTTTGTAAAAAAATCCATTATTTTTCTATTGAGTAGTATTTTGATTAAATAATAAATTAAGCAACCTTCAAAACAAAAAATACCTGGAGCAGAAAAAGGTTAGATGAATACTCACACCCTTTAAAGCTTGGCATTTACGCTTAACATTTAGAACAACCTTCGAACATTGGTAACGGGCCTCCAAAACGAAGCCCAAATAAATAAAACGTAAGAAATTATTACATTTCAAGGTAATGCCTGACTTAGTAACTACTCATTAGAACATGGTAATTCTATGGTTGAAAGTTACGAATTGTAGAAACAAAGTAAAAAAACGTTCATACTTTTAAAATTGATGTACTTTTCGTGAATTATTAAATAAAGATAAAGATAGATAAAGATAAATTTATTTGCATAACACATGGTTGTAAAAGATATAAGCTGTGTTATATTATCAATATTCAATAGTTTTCTCTTCCACTTACATTAAAATACTTGAAAGATACATACCTAGTTCATTACAGTTTATCAATATACTTACTAACATGATATAGCATGAAATTAAATCATTGAAAGATTAAAAATTACGTTAAAGAAATGTCTTTTTTATAAAAAAAAAATACTTTCTTTAAGTCAGCACTATACACTTTCCTTGAAAATAACCTATAAAATATAATTACTTGTGGTTAAATTTATGTGACACATAATATCTTTTAATCAGACAGTCACATGAATGTCACCAGCGTTAATATAGTGCTATGAGTGAACCAAGAACTTTCATCGCTTCAAAAATAAGCACGTTTTTAAACTGATTTGAATAGCAATTACTTAACCACAAACATCTGAAGTATAGTACTTAACATGATAAATGTATGACTATAGTACGTAAACATATGCAAAAAAGTAATGTATTGTACCGAATAAAAACCGTCAATAATTTGAAATTTTCCAAGAACGTTTTTTTCTTTTGTTTGATGTTTAGACAGCGAAGAACACTCTAATCAAAACAATATTGTTTTAAAAACAAACACTGAAGCTGAAAACGGCTATTTACGTTTAAATAAACATTATCGAAAGTTTTTTAAAACAATTCAAATGAAGGTTATTACTGGAGTATATGGTACGGTCAAACCGTACTTTTAATTATTGAAAGTAATTGCTTATCCATTAACGCTATACGAAACAGGTCGATCGATAACAGCTGTTCTTTAATAATTGTTTATCACAGAATCATAAAATATTAAATTACATTTTGTGACTAAATATTAATTGTAGTCAAGAAAAATTATGAATTAAGTACCTTTAATGAAAAATTATGGAAACAATATATTTTTAGACTTGTCTGAATGTAAACAAACCCCTCGCTTATGGTTAAACTCACCTTGTACGTAGAAAATCAATATCAATAAATTCTTCGTTGTTTGTGAACTTCTACATAGTTTAAAGTAGTTTTTTAGATATGTTTATTTACACAGCACTACACTTAGGTCAATATTGTACAGTATTCAAAAACTTTGGTCCGCGCGCCAGTTCAAATATTAAAATGTACAAAGGATATGAAGATTTGATATCAGAGGTATCTTAATAAGTCACTTAATTGGACCGAAGGGTAACTCTAAGTGCAAGGATATAGAAATATGTCTATAATTTGGCTAAGATTGGTAATGTGGATTTATATACACGTACACTGAAAGACGAAAATAAACTTTGTAAATCGAATCCATCACTCGCACATTCACTTACGATCGAATGGTCATGCGTCTTAAAAGTGTTTATAAAAAGTTAATCGACACTGTTATCATTATGCGAATATTATGCACTTGCAGTTAAACCTGTGCAAGCAAATAAATATGTTCATTCGTGCGAGCTGCGTTATAACAATTTGCGATAAGTTATAGGGCGGCGAAGCACACAACCGCGTGCCCTGCCGCTCCAACGCGGACTGAAAACTGAAAGCTTTCCCTACACTTCTGAAACCACCGGTGTACAATTGAATAGCACATCACGTTTTCGATATAATCTATATGAGGAAAAGAGAAGCATGCACTTTCCCAATCGCTCTTCAAACGCCATCCTTGACTGATGACTATCAAAAGGAAATGCTAAGGTGTTTTTATAAAAATAAACATGCAATGAACCGTCTTGTTAATTAAGTAGGTTGCAAGATGTTCGTTGATGATTTTATTTTCAAAATAAAAAGTACATTGTCTGAACTAATGCAATAAAAAACGTTATTAACTAATAACGTTTTTCAATGTACAAAATGTAGAGATACCGCGTAGGTACATAGCCCACTTACCGATATTTCAAGTGTGTCTATGTGTCTTTGCTCGCCTAAGTATTAATAGCTATACACATATAAAAAACATACATTAAAAATATACCAAACTGTATACAACGACTAATAAGTTATTGTTTAATAGAGTGCAGTGCGAAGAAAGCACCACGCAATTAAAAAGATTGAAGTAAGTAATATTTAGTAAAGCTTTTGTTGCATTGTGTGATTTTGTTTGTACCTTTTTTTAAAGTAGGTATGTATTGTTTTTTTTTTACTAAGTATTCTATCGGAAAAATAAATTAAATAACGGTACGTAAGACCTTCGAGGGTTGAATTTTATAATTCATATTGAAAATTATGGATGTAAATTTTATATAAAACTTTATTCGCGTATTTTAAATTTAGTTAAATTCATATCCGTTATGCTTTAATAAAAATTAATGATTTCAAACCAAACGTACGTAATAGGAAGAACACTATCAACAAAGCGCATTACACTAATGCCATTATTGAAAAGTCCCTTGGATTGTATTACCCGCTCTATTTTCAGTACGAGTAGGTATGTAATCCAATAAACGTATATCGGTCATCACAAAGTGTATTATCAAATAATTCATTAAAGTAATATCTTATTAGAGTTCTACCAAATTTAATGAAAGTATGTTCACGTCTATACAAAATTTAATATTTAACTATAATTAAAACGCGATTTAGGCGGTGGTTTTAAATAGGTCATGAATACCTACAAAATTTTAGCAAAAAGGCTCTTGCTCGATTGAAAATATTTTGAGAATTCGAATTAAAAAAACGAATTCATTAACATTGACATAACATTTTATATATTTTTTTATCGCTAACCCTTATATATTAGAAAAGTTTAAAATTCTATAGGAATTTATACCACCAAAAATAAGTATGTGATATGCAGTGAGCTCATTTAGCTGCTAAAATAAAATTGTCGGCGTTCCGTAACATGGACATGTATATATTGAAATTATTGTATTGACGCGGCTGAAATGCCGCCCATGAACTTCGGCTTGGTCTGTCAGTTACTTTAGGTAACAGACATTTTATATGGCGATTAATTTGCATATAAATTAAATTGTTTGTTTAATACAAGACCTTTAAAATAAATTGAAACAATTCAATGAAATATTGCTATGAGTTTCGTGTTCGAAGAAGATATACACGGTATTTTTAACGCAAGTTCAAGTCGCACTTTTCGTTCTCTCACTCGTTTTTTAATATAATAATAATAATGTTCCACAAGTAAACAAAATAAATTACAATCAACACAATTTAACCGGTTGGTAAAAAAATATTTCAATACGCCATGCCAGTATCAATGTTATGTGCATATAAAATATTTATACCGTTTTATTCGTACGGGCAAGTTTTTATATGGATTGTCACTGGTGGATAGGTAGAATTTTATATTGTTAGGGTGGGGTATATACTGGGTGGAGATTTCGAGATCGCATATTTTCGAAACCTGTATTGGATTAGTCATATTAGAACAACTTTTACTACGAGACCAACACTGAATTCACAGAAAATAGGCCATCTCGAAATCTCCACCTGTTATTATAGGTAATTTGAGATACGTTATACCAGTATTTTTAGGAATAATTCAAATGCCAATTATATATATGAAACATTATTTAGATATTAATAAAAGTAATAACCACAAGCACAGATTCCGCAAATACTTAGTTATAACACTTTTTAACTTTTGGAGTAACTCTGTCAACAGGGCAACATGATTGATGAGGAACAATTAGAAGGTACTGCGAGATAAACATCGGGTGCGCCCGGGTGATCAATCATAGTCCTCAGTTTACTTTCCATTTTTAGAAGTATCGTTTGGGAATAAAGTTGCGATTTACTATATTGGGATGATAGCGCAAAGCTTTAAGTGAATTATCTTTATTTGTGATATACTAGTTTAGCTGGTATTATAATAAATATTTTTGAGCTTTGTGAAAACTTCTATCTGATTCACATTTGCATAAAGCAAGCTCGAAAAAACAAAATGGAAAAATACCTGTTATAAACTTTCTACAGAAAGACCAAATGCTAATTTAAAGGGAAATCTGAAAAATGTATTAGGTTTCGTATTAGGATACTTAAACAATCATTTCATATAACAAAATTATATTTTTTAAATGATTCCAATGAGAGAAACTGTGATGAAATCTTAAATTAACCCTAAAAAGACACGAGCATGTATTCCTCTGTAAAATTCTAAGATTATGTATGTACCATTAATTAATTCAAATATATTTTTTGGTTTTGTCATGGTGCGCAAGTTTATCGATAAAAGATGTTTGACTTTTGTACCTGTAATATTCCTATTATAATATTTTGTACAAACTTTCGGCAGACCGGAAGAAGTGAAAAGTCGTAACTCATAAAATAATAATCATATCCAAATCCACACGTAAATTTCAATAGACCCAGATTTCATTGGGCATTATGTGAGTATAGTTTTAAAATTTCTCTGAACTCCTTTTTTAGATATAACTTACTGTTGGCAGTGCAAAACCCTGAGGCATCAAGGTACAATATATTCATACAAAGTTCCTGCTTTCTACAATTTTAAAGATCACACAACAATACAAGCAACTCCAACCAAGTCAAAATATTCTCAGGGCAATTTTTTCCATTTCACAATTAGAGTTTTTCGTAAAATCAGTTAACAGGCTTTCAGGGTAAATTACATTTAATTTAGTGAAAAATAATTCTGTAAAATATTGCGCGAGTTTCATACCCCTGTAAAGTTGGGGGTTAACTTCGTTATGTTTTGTCCCGCTGAGGACTGAAGGCTGATTGACATGACAAAATGGAACCCGTTTTCACTGCCCTTGTAAATAATTAGAGGCTTGGTGTAAATTTTATAAACATCCTGCGTGAGGGTTGAAATGAGGCATGGAAAATATTTGAGTTTATATCATAATATGCTTCATAATTTAATTAGGTACTTTGAAAGTATTATGAGGTTTGCCGATGAGAGATACCGACAATACAATTATTTTTTATTTATTTGTTTATCTTGTCATTTATTCATTTTCTCACGTTATTTTATTTCATGAACATTAAACCAAAGAAGGTTATAAAATGTCTTGAGTTAAACATACTACGAAACTGTGATAGGTATCGATGTTCTGAACTTTAACACTATAATAGATCTTAAAATATACTGCCACAATATTTTAACTTTACATTGTTCATCCATTAAATAATCTTCATGAACTTTTAGTTCTAAACATGATATATGAAAACATCTGTTCACAAATCATATGAAAGTGTATTCACACGTTAGAGCCAACAGCTACCGAGGCTTGTTTTTATTTATTATACTCCCTGTAGTGGAAAGTTCGGTTTTAAGTTTTGAAACCGTAGGAACATGCTGAATCTATGGCCGACTAAAGGTAATATAAAGCGAAGTTTCTTGGTACTTTGACATCGAGCTATCGATTATATTACTTAAGTTCTTGTATTACTCGTTATATTGAAATGTTAGTATGTTATATTCAAATAGGTTTATAAATATTAACAACGTGACTTAGATAAAAGTGCAGCATGTAACTTTATCAGCTTTTATTTTAAGTGGTATCTATATAGTATAATATGATAATGTCACCAAAATTAGCATAACAACAACCACAATGTTATTGTTTCAGTATTGGACTATGGAAGTTTCTGTATTAGATTTGAGTAACTTATACTATTTGATAGGTATTACCATAGTATTTTGATATATCTACTGTGGTATTACCATCTCTCTGGTAAAACTGTGGTATTTTACCCGCCGTGGTTTTCCCAATGGAGTACAGCATGGGGTTCTTCAAAAAGGGCGTGAAGAGATTTCTTCAGGGTCGGCAACGCGCGAGTGATACCCCTGGTGTTGCAAGCGTTCAAAGGCTACGGTAACTGCTTACCATTAGGCAGGCCGTATGCTTGTTTGCCACCTTAGTGGCATCAAAAAAATAACTAAACTTATCTCAATAATATTATAAATGTGACAGTTTGGATGTTTGTTACTCGATTATGAATAAACTGCTGAACGGATTGGATGTGTCACGCTGATAGAATTAAGTACATAAAATACTTTCCTGGGAAAACAGAGGGTTTGAAATAATGAGACAGGTTTTTAATTAAAAATATTGTTTCAAAATAAAGTATAAATTTTAAAGGCCAATCAAACACTTCCAAGCTCCGACCTCCTCTACCAGCTAATGTTTTCAACGTGTGTTTTAACCTTCATTATAAAGTTTAAGTTCCATTACTAGCAAAGTTGCTAAACTTTACTACGTTTCACAGCTTGCATTTAAAGTATACGGCGCGCGACGTTTTAACCCAATTACTTAGAAAGTTGTAATTTTAAGAATGTTGCAAGAAGAGAAATACGTGTCGTGTAGTTCAACGTAGTAGTAACTTTTTCATTACCGTATTTTTCTGATTCAGTGCTTTTACTTAAACACAAATAAAAAAATGTTTATCTTCGTATTGTACTGCAAAGGGTGCTAATAGGATCCTATTACTAAGCCTCCGCAGTCCGTCCGTCCATCTGTCTATCAGTGGGCTGTATCTCATGAACCTATTGCGGTTCATGAAATACAGCCAGCCAGATATTGGCAGTTGAATATTTCACAAAATGTGCCGCTTTAAAAAATATTAAAAATTAAATAATTTTTATTATCCATACATGAAATATCTCAGCGGAACCCTTCGTGTGCGAGTCCGACTAGCACTTGTCCGGTGTTTTATTACATTGGCTTAGGTTTCAAACTCACTCAGTTACGAGCGATTTCGGTAACAGGGATGTTACTCGCTGCCACATCTTTAACAGGTATTCTATACATTAAATTAAGTAAATATTGAATATTTATACTTTTATAAGGAACAGAAGCATTTTTATTTCCAGGTCTGTTTTTTTGCATCATTCAAGTCCGTACCTTTTATTACGCCTAAGATTGAGAATCAAAATTGAGAAACTTTAGAATTTATGATAATAACGATTAAATAAATGGACTATCTAATGCAAAAATATTGTTTAAGTTAATTTCTATAAGGTTTGAGATTAGCGCGTTCAAACATAAACACAAACTTAATTCCTTCAAGCAAAGATCAAAAGGAAAAATCCCGAAAAATGCTACATAAAATCAATTTATTCGTTAATAAATTGCTGGCATCTTAAAACTCGACGTTAATAAAAGCCCATTGGGTATTTTCCCCGGAGCTTACAAAACAGCCTTTCAATAAAACTGTTCGTTACTGTATATAACACGTAAATGAAGACAATGAAACATCGGCCCTTGGGGAATTCATCGTGTAGACTGCGATATCTATTATAGACTTTCTATATTCAATCTGTAATCCGTACCTATATAGGCTAAATTGCTGGTTGTCCTTTTGAACAGTATATTCTAAAAGTTTGTATCCCAAAAATATTGTATTATACCTATAAAAAAGTCTAGCCCACCTACGGCTAGAAAAATAAATAAAATACAGAAATTGCTAATTTACTTATTGCGATTTTGTAGAGTGACGTTGCGTTTTATTTTTTGTGTTCATAAATTCGTGTATTTTGAGTTTTATTGCATATTATCGGTGGTATTTTATCCAATAAAGATTAATTCATGTGCACCAGGGAAATTAAGTGAAATGAATTATGTGTATAGTGACTTTTCAAGTTGTGTCAAAAAGTCCGTGAAGAGTTTTAGTACAATGACCACCATTGTAATCAAACAAGACTTTTATGGACGGTGACTGTCGAAGGACTAATGTGAAAGTGATTTATTGTAACTGAAACTATAATATAAATCGACACTGGCAGAAATAAGTCCTAATTTGGATTTGGTAGCCAAACTTAAAACTAAGAAGAAGTTATAACTGCTTTTATATGTTTTGAGATTTTCATGAATATTTGAAAACAGTGAACACGTATTTACAATTTCTAAATCAAAGCTGAAAACTACAACTGTATAATCAATATCCATTCAGACAAAAAACAGCTACAGCACAAAAAGGGATTCGATAGTGATCGAACGGGGCGTCAAGGCGTCCTCGTATTTTTTGTTCAGGGATTTTAACAGCTAACTTCTCGCGTCACTTATTTTTATGATTGAAAACTACAGAATGTGTTTTTGAAACATTTTATTTCATAAAGTAGTTGACGGGCTGGTTATATTTTGTCAATAAACTTGTCTTGGCATGACTCAATATTATTACCCGACTGACCCGGAAGGATTGACTGTTTAGGCTATATTATTTTAATATGGCGTCTACGAATAAAAAAGAGGGGGCGAAATAAAAACAATTTTTTTGTTATTATAGCAATATGGGTAACACATTACTAACTAATACTTAATTGAATAACTCATTCATTAATAAAACCAAAATGTCCGAAATAAATTAAATTATTAGAACTATAAATTATAACTGAAAAGAGAAAAACAAGCTCTAATAAATCTATAGAATTTTGAATATAACTTATAAGGAAGGTATTGCAGTCGGGGGGGAGACAAACAAATATTACAAAAAAAAATATCAGGTTATTGGTAGATTGGAAGAAGCGTATTGTACATTGCGCCCACGCCAAATTATTGGGAATAGGGCAGGATGATAATGAAAGATACGTTTCAATCAGTGAATTCTAAACCAACAAATTTCGATAATTTGTTTTTTATTTGAACGTTTTTACAGGCGCGTCTTACCAACAAAACTACAACAAAGCCGTTAAAAGTTCATAGGCTTACATGGTGATAATGTAAAAAATATGAAATATTGGCTGAATATGAAGTTTCATAGTTTCTGCCCCCAACGCAATCGCGCAATTTGCAATTTTTCATAATTTGTGATTTTGGAAAAGCTTCGATGATATTTAGGAGTCATCATTTCATTCGCTTAAATATACTACGTATTTTGTGGGGGAGATAGAGTTAAAGACCTCTCGTCATCACGTTATATGAGTTAGGATTAGGAAAGTAATTCCAATATCAAATTATACAGATACTATTTAAAATAATCATTAATGAAAAAGGAAGCTATGTAGAAAATTATCTCATAATTTTACTCGTCACAATCCGTCTTTTTAATGACATAGTAATGAAGGTAACTACTTGAATTGTTTATGACCTTAAACAATTCAAGTAGTTACCTTCAGAATATAATTCTTAGCAAATCTTACAAGCTCGAGTTACCTGGCAGCTATGAAACTCCGTTGGATTGAAGTGCATGAATTTACAATGGGCAAGAGTTCAAGGGAGTTTGGAACCAGCTAAGAATATGTATTTTTCATTAAGTGCCATGAATAATCGCGTTTATGAGAAATTATTACGATGAAAACGACGTGTCAAAGGTCGCAGTAAATCTCAGTTAAAAAAATGTTGTCTCTTGAATTTAATTTAATATACACGTTGTTTACTTGATAAACACTTTTCATTGCCCTCTCAATATAATGTATACTTTTCTGTCTAAATAACGCATACTAAAACAATAAGGATTCGATTAACAATTAATTAAAGAACATAATATTACAAATTCATAATCATCATCAACTGATGATGATATGAAAGTGATAAACTTATCACAAATAGATTTATTTTGTTGAAGAACTATACTATGTGGCATTAACAAATACAATTTACAAAACTGTGGGCATTACGCGGTATTGCCATCAACGAAAATAATTACATTAGCTGGTAACGAGCTGGTGCCCTTTGGGAAATTACTTATATTTCCCTGCTTCGGACTGGCAACACTGGTCCTTAACTGTGCCAATTGATTCTCGAAGTGCGCCATTTACAGTTCATCTATTATTAAAATGCGACTAACTTTACCATCCACAAATAGGATAAGAAAGTAGACTTCATAGGGGTTTCTAAGGGAAAGTACCAAAGCCACGGAATGCTATCATAATACACGTTTTGTGCCTAGTACTCTATTATTTAACACGTTTGTGTATTTAATAGTCTTTTTTTTATAGGTTTTATGCACAGGTATAGATATACCATATCTGTGGTTTTATGTGACCAAAATAACACTGAAGGCAAGCATATTGTATGTATTTGAATAATAGTCTCAATTGACATATTTCCAAAATTCCTGAAGTATATATTTGAAACGCTCGTGTAGCATGATAAGCCATTCATAATCGATCAGAAAGTTAAGCTACCACCATCGTGGTCTGTACCTGGATGGGTGACCGCCTAGTGGGATTTCAAATCGAGCGTTTCCACGCTTCGGAAGGCACGTAAATCCCACGTAAGTCCCAGTTATCTCTTAATTGTGATACTTGGATGCCTCCTAGGCGGCTCGAAAACTCCAACAGTAGGTTGACCACTAGCCTACCTCCACCGATCCGCAAAAAAAAAAACCCTGATTTGTGAAAGGAGGCCTGTGCTCAGCAGTGGGACATTATAGGCTGATGATGATGATATTTGAAAAACAGTTAGTCCTAGTCCTGTCTACCTTCTTTCGGAAGCGATATTATTTAATAAAAATATATTAAAACTTTTTTTTTAAATATACATAGTAAACCACAATTTCACTACGATACCGTTACCAAAAACTCAAGTCCATTCTAGAATTCAATCTCACGACCATAGCCAAGACATTCGATAGGTAACACTATCATTTAGCTAAAGCGCCTAGATGTTGCTCTCAACTAAATATACATGTTAACATTGTAGTAACAACAAGTTAATTACTTAGGTACTGTATACAAACGCCCACGATGGCGTAAAGCCGGCCACTGACATCAATTTATTGCCCAACAACTAACAGAACCTTGCAAGGAATTCACAGAAGGCTGGGTACAGCCATTTTTCCAAATTCCTTGCCAGAACTATTTGGTGAAGTTGAGCGTATACTTGGCGTACCGAAAATCTATTAATTTTGTTTTCTAGTGGTCTACGTTCTCTTTAGTAGGTGAAAATTCGGCTATTTGAGATAAAATGCTCGTTTAAAAAAGCAGCTGTTTTCAACAGGAAATACTAGTTAGCTTTTTGGATATTTATTCAATAATAACAGAAATGGTGAGTAAGTACTACTTGAGGTACAAAAACTCTATTATGTAGTGCTGTAATGATTTTGAGCTGTTATTTTTCATAACATTAATAGGTACAATGTATTTAAACAATAATGAATTACAGGTTTATTTGAAAACCTCCCTTTGTTTGAGAATTGTTATAGTTATTTTTGTTTTCCTTAGTCCTGAAAAGATATTTATTAATATCTTTTCATTCAGTAATAAGGTCCCAACTCAGTATAAAGTTGTGGGAGCCAACTAGAGGTGTGTAACTCAGCTCTGAACCAGCTCAATGAATCAGATCACACGGGTTTGAGCCGTTGAGCTACAGCTCGACGACAAAATGAGTAGCTCACGGCTCAATCCAAACTCTATTGTATCTAAGACGCGACTCCCTCCATAGATTATTCTTGTGCTTCTAATATACGAATTATTATTTCGTTCTAAACCATTTAAATAATAATTTAATTCAATAAATAAATATGTAAGTAACATAACTAGATAATAAAAAAGACAAATAATTAAAGACGCAGTGAGTGTGCGCGCGTATCGTGGACTATAGGTATAAATTGAGCTGATCTGCGAGCTGAGTCATTGAACCGGCTCACACACCTGAGCCGTGAGCTGTTATGCAGCTCGCGGATTTTTGATGAGTTACACACGTCTAGAGCCAACCACAACACTGGTATTCTGTCGGCACCTTGTGACGCATCAACGCATAGGTACAAAAAATATTCTAATATCTATGAAAATAGAGGTTAAATCGTTCAAGATTGTAATATATAATTTCTTATTCTCTATATAGAAGATGTCAATTACAGTAGCAATATGAAAACGTTGTCATTCGCGTAATTAAATTAGTAATTGTAGTCCATTTTATAACCACGCACGCTATTTGATCCATTTAGTAATGTACCATGACGATGGTATTTGTTTTATGGCTGTTTTATACCTACGCCATACCGCCCTCGTGTGATAAGATTACTTTATGTAAAACATAATATTTAAAGGAATAATTTAATTCAATCTGTGGAGTAGAGGATTGCAATGAAGATTAAAGGATTCGAATAAAGCAATGTATTTGCTTCAATAACTATATAATGATATTTTATTTATTTAGACTACCCAGAATATACAGCAGATTTCAAGGGCGTAACTCTAAAACTAACGCTGTGGGATCGGTGATTACGAAATATAGCAAATAAAAACCAGGCAAGTGAGAGGTGAACTCGCGTAGAGAGGTTCCGTACAAACGCCGTGATTTTCCCAATGGAGTACAGAATGGGGTTCTTCAAAAGGGGTGTGAAGAGATTTCTGCAGGGTCGGCAACGCGCGCTTAATACCCCTGGTATTGGAAGCGTCCATAGGCTACGGTAACCGCTTATCATCAGGCGGACCGTATGCTTATTTGCTTATTTAGTTGATATAAAAAAAAACTTTAAATTATGGTTGAAAAACATGTTCTCCCATACATTCTAACTGCAAATATAAGTGTGTACGTACATTATTACCTTGTTGTTTGACCATAGACTTCTTATTCCCGGTTCCTATAACGACAAAACGGATCGTTTTACTTACTAACGGTTAAATATTCTACCAGGCGTAAGCCTAAACTGTTTCTATAAAAATTACGACAAGTATGCCAAACTAACGACTGCGTGCGGTTGGAAGGTCTACCAATAACGATTCGTAGCCAAAATGTATGGAAACGATGGTCTTTGGTTGGTTTCTATAAAAAAACAGTTAGTTGATCTGACAAACGTACCATCCGTAGATGATCTGTCTACCTGCCGATTTCGGATGGTTTTGGCTTACCAACATCTGAAAGTGGGCTGGTTGCACCAGCCCACTTTCAGATGTTCATGATGTAAATTTGTTTTGTGAAAAAAGTGTAAACTTATCGAATTTTCGGAAATGAACATATTGCATTTTATTAATTGAATTGGATTCATCTGTATATCTACACTTGATGATTTTTAATTGCTTTTATTTCATCCCTCATCATGGACGTAATTTTTTTGCTCTTGCAAATTATCATTCACGAACACAGATGGTCCGTATGTGATGAAGAAGCCAAGAAACAAAATTATGACCGAATTATTGCCTTCTCAGTTTTAAAAGATTCTGTCACTGTCAAAGTATAGTCTGTCAATATCGATATCACAAGCGCAGCAAGGTTGGTAAGCAATTAGCAACGGTTCACTGAACGTTAATTAATCGTAATGGCGTGATATTTAATCTGTACTACCTAAATTGCTCGCTTTATCGTAGATAAACAGTACAGTTTGTCAAGGGCGTATACCTACTTTTATATTGATTGGATGTTAATGCCACTGCGGCTTGTACTTGTTGAATATTCATTATGAAATTTATTTTAAATTTATTAATGAAGTGAAGTTACCGGTATTTTATATGTTTTCCAATATTATCTGATACAGTATTCGATCATATTATTAAAAAGTAAAAAAAAGTTGTCAAGATATCAAATAGATCAATACACTTGAATGTTGGTCTAGTTTAGATTAATTATTAAGAATACGAATATACTAAACCTCTCACGAAATTACATGTATATTGTGTGTTTACCACCTTCAGCCACATAATCATAAGCCTATCTATTCTAGAGTAATCATATGGCTACGAAGATTCTACGATAAGCCTACGTAATGCTACGATAAGCCTACGATAATGCTACGATCAGTTCGTAAACATTTATCTACCGTGTTTGTAGATACCTACCATAAAAATGCCTGGAATGCTGAAATAAGCTACGGAAGCAGTATCCAAATACCAAAAGTAACAAGCAGGTTAGCGCAAATGCTATATCAATATCACTCGCACTGAGTAGGTATGAATGATAAATTAAATGATGTAAGCGGATGTGAGCGAATGTAAGTAACATTTTCGGTTATAAATTGAAATATAATGTATGGCTAAACAATCAGATAACATGTATATGGAAAAATAATTCAAAATTTAAATAAAAATACATAATTGATGCCCGCTAGGTGGACCGATGACCTGCGAACCTTGGCGGGCAGTAGGTGGATGCGAAAAGTTGAGGACAAGAAGATGTGGCTAATAATGGTAAAGGCCTAGGTCTAGCAATGGATGACCACAGGTTGATGAAGATGATGATGATGATGATAGGATAAAAAACAATGAACTATTTTCATCTCAGTGACTTACTTATTTATACCAATTGGTAACTTAACTTTAGCGGTACAATACTTTGTTTATTATATGCTTTATTGCAGTTTTAGATTCTCAGGGATACTAGTACTAGTTTACATTATAATATCTATAGTCTCTTCTAAGTAGTCATGAAAGGTCTAGCACTCCTTGTATAGACCCTTGTATACTCCTCAGACTCGCCCTGAAACGTTATATTGTTTTCAATTTCAATGGGAACAAAATTATTATTAAATTGGAAACAAACTAACTCACAAATGGATCTGATACTCAAGTAAGTAATTAATAATATGACAGATACCGGTATTGCACCTTGTTATTTAATTAAGTGCACTCGATGCAACTATGCCTTAGGGAGTCATAAGTTTGGTGAATGCACAATGTGAGTTATGAACGGAGCGCACAGTGGTAAATATGTATGAAAACTAAAACCCGGCAAGTGCGATTCGGACTCGCATACCGAGGGTTCTGTACAGACATGTATGTATGTAAATAGTTCGTTCGTCAAGGGAATCGAGTCTCGAAGATGTTTCCCCTTTTTTCCGATTATGTTATTTTTTATGTGATATAACAAAAAAACGGTTTTCGAATTTCTTCCTTTACTTGTACTAAATGGCCTTGCTTCTTGGCTAATGTCATGATTTTAGGTCAAAGGGAAATACCCTATAGGTTTTAATACCCTTGCGATCGTCAAAATATTCGGCATAAACAGCCGTATCTTTTGATTGCGTTGATTTAGAAGTTTGATATTTTCACTACTCCAAGGGATTGCAGACTTGAGTATTAATTTCAGCTTGTTACCTCTACGCGTTCCTGTGATATAGGATCTTGACAGACGGACAGACAGTCGGACAACAAAGTGATCCTATAAAGGTTCCGTTTTCTTTTCTTTTGAGGTTCGGAATGTGTCTTGCCTTTTATTTCGCTTTTCAAATCTCGTTTTTTTATCCCGTTGTCTCATTATTTATTGACTTTTACTGATGTTTTGTTGATTCAATTAAGGAATGAAAAATAATTTTGTAAATATAGATAGAACACAAATGGTTTTAGCAAAAATAAAGCTGCACCTAAAATATTTACATCGAAAGCTTGCAAAAAGAAAACCTTTCTAGAGTAATTCGGATCCAACGTAGATATTTTGTGTGCCCACCCTGTACTATATTATTATTCGCAGTTTTACTTACCATGTAACATTATATCTCAATAGGAAAGTAACAAAATTCATACACGAGACGCCAGTGACGTGGGTTTTATCGCCAAATTTAACTTTTTTTTTATATTGGATACTTTGGTAGGTTTTGCTTGATAAATTATTCATGTCCTGGTTTGGGCGTCGCTTATCGACTAGGCTGGTGCTGCGTCGAATTTGAAGTGATTTATTGGTGCTCATGTCCCGTCATATCGCATGTTTCCGGAATAAGAGAATGCGGTTACCGGTTGCGATATTAGAAACATGCTTACGTTGGATTGAGCCATTGAATTATGTCATGCTTAGTTGTTCACCTGCACTACGGTGACTGCACAAAATGAAATTCAAATAATGCTCAGAAAAATCACAAGTGCCACTCGGAACATTTTTAATAGTTCTGAGAACTTTTAAAAGAGCGCAGAACTCTACCATAAATGTTCTGTTTGTATCAAAATAAGTTCCCACCATAATATTTGCATGATAATAAATAGATACATTACATATAAGTATAGTTTCTAATGTTACCAACCCACTATTTATTGATAGCAGGAATTTATTGAGGTTGTAAAAGTCTCGTGATATCAGTAATTACGATCACTTGACCTCAATGTGCTGTTAGAGCTTATTTACATAAAACAAACCCTAAAAATAATATTATAGACACATAGTAAAACTTCTCCAACCACGCGGGAAACCATCATGTTTCGATCTGACAAAACTCTTAATAGTCCTTTAGTGACGGGACACGCTGATGCGAGAGTCGAGCTAGTGTTGTGATAAACTCGACTTAACAGTACCTACATATACTCATGATATGAAAACCCTTATGTGTTGTTCCCAATGTCTAATAGGTACTTTTGTGTTAATATTTTTAGTGTGTTGTTGTGTTTTTTTTCTTTTACAGACAAGTTGTTGCCCTGTGGTCGAAATTCGAACGTTAATTCATTAAAATATGTTTACATTTTACATTTCTGCACTCCTTCTCCATAATCAACATGAACTATGCCTTTCAGAATTCATAGTTGCTAAAACAATAGAAAATCGAATCGAGAATATCAATCAGTTTCAGCCGGGCGGGTTTTTATTCAGTTCAAAGATTTCAGTTGTTCACTGCTCAAGATAAATATTATTTCTAACTCTGTAACAAACGTCACAGTACCTAACTTTAACGTTCAATACTCGTAACTTATGATCAAGCTTTGTTTGACAATTCGTCGCTTGGTTTACCCCATTAATTTTGAATGTATATTATAATATATAAATATTAATGTATATTATAATAACAAATTTAATTACATACAATTATTGGAACGTCCAATATTAAGAATGAATGTAATATTGAATTAAAATACTGTATTGGATGCATTTGAAGAGGTCACATTTTTACATTATATTTTAGCTGTCTCACGCGTTCCCGTGATAAAAAGTTGCCTATAATACTCGGGGATAATGTAACTTCCTATTAGTGGAAGAATTTTTCGAATCCGACTGGTAGTTCCAGTGATTAGCCCGTTTAAACAAACAAACAAAAAAACTCTTCCGCTTTATTATATTAGTAAAGAGTACCATTGTACACACGGCTACAGATTAAGGTATACATTTCTAGTATAAGCTGAGCTCCCATTGTACGGAAATCCTATACAATGCGACATCAGCTTATACTGGAAATGTATAGCTTGATCTGTAGCCGTGTGTACAAGACTGAGAATAGTCTTGTTTATGTAAAAAGTACAAAATGTTTATTTAATTGGCTTATATTTTATTTATTGGAATCCAAAGTAAATCCTCCATAAAACAGGTGTTCAAAAATAAAAAACTAAACTTCATATATTTAAACGTAAAACGTTTTTTGCGGGAGCTTGAAACCGGAACATCAAAAGCTTATTGACAAAACATCCACGTCCAAACTGGAATTCAAATCAGCAACTCCAATTACAAATGCTCCACTAGTACAGTGCACTGGCATCGATAGCTTGGACAGCAAACAACCCAAGTTTTGTTAGTAACTAACAGCTGACCTACAGAAAGCTTATTGCAATTACCAAGTATAATTTAGGGGGTTGGTCCCAGCATTGATTTTGAGTTCCGTTTCCAATTTAATAATTTTTCATCTGATTGATTTGCGAATATTTATTTTTAATAACCTTTAAATACCTAATAGGATAGGTATCTAAACACGATATCATATCGTAATATTCCAAAAGGTACTTTTTTTTTCATCTTTATTTTTTTCCAATTATATAATCAATATCATATGTACATATCATCATCATCATTATCAGCCTCTATCAGTCCAATGCTGGACATAGGTCTCTCCCAGAGCACGACACCATTTGCGATTTCATGCCACCCGCATCCAGCCCTTTTTCGCGAGGATAGTCCATCGGGCTGACGACCGGTCGGTGTGCCCCCACACACACATACATATGTATATATGTAGTTTCCCATTTCATTTGAACGGGGATCGTGTTGGAATTATAAAACAAAACCTTATTATATTGTTACGTCATTTAATTAAAATAATAACAAATGCATCTAAAATATTATGTTACTTCATAATTGAAACGTAGGCGTGAGTGGATTGGAAAAGGTATGAACAATATTGATTTGTGCTACTCTACAGAAATATTTATGATAATAAAACTTTTTTTTTAAACTACTAAAATAGCAAACAAGCATAGGGCACCGTACCTGTTTGCAGTTTTTATTATTATTTTTCGTTGGCTTTCTACAGTATAAAATTTTAATAAAAAGATTTATTATCATACTACATAAATTCTATCCTGTAGTTTTTGTCGGAAAAAAATATCCCTTGGGCCCCAAGGGATATTTCTTCCAACATAAAAATATGTTTTATTTAATGACTGAGTTTCAGCAGTTACGGTGCGAATAACAAGTATCTCTACAAATTATACTTTAACTTTTATAATAATTATTATAATAATTTAGTCTTTGAGTACCTATACGGGCATGAAAATAAATTTATTGTTATCGAATTACAATTCTCATTTTTCAATTTGCTAATATGTGTACAAATAATTGTTAGACTTTACTTTGAATAATTGGACTTTGATAGAAGCTAACAGCATGTTTAAACATTATTATTGTACAAAGTTTAGATAAACACAATTACAAACTTCGTAGACAGTTTCAAGTTAATTACTTCAATGTCGCGGTTTCATATGAACACGTGAATAAGTACTTAATATTTTAAGATTATTTTATGAATATCGTATTGAAGATAAACATTATTTTTTGATGTATAAAAACAAAGAATATATTATTATATTAGCTAGGTATATTTTATTACAATAATCGTTTGGGTCACTCGAGAGCAGAGTCGTGGAAATATTTATAAGAAACTAGCTGCCCTGCGCGACTTCGTTCGCCCCTACTACCTTACCCTATCTAAACCATCCAGGGAGTTAATTCAACTGCAGTCGGTATCTAGGTTATATTATTGACTGCAGCGCCATCTGCCGGGCTGATTTGTAAATCTAAACCATCCAGGACGCTACCCAAACGCATACAAAAAAAAACATTCAAATCGGTCCAGCCGTTTAGGAGGAATTCATTGACATACATACGTACAGTAGAATTTTATATGTAAAGATAATGATAAATCTAGGCAGGAGCGAGCTCCATACAGAAATAATAAAAACAACTGAATCTTTAACTTTTTTATATAATTTTATTTTTGAAACTTTATTTTATTCGTTACCAATTATAAATACGAATGTGTGTTTGTTTGTTACGCTTTAACGCCGTATCTACTGAACCGAACACGATGAAATTTGGCACACAGATAGGCTATGGTATAGATAAGGGCATGGACTTAATTTTTATCCCGAGAACACGGTTAAAACTATAATAGTCATGGCTCTGTTAATATACCGAGTCTTTTTGCAGATTTCTGAGTTAATCTTATAGTAAATGTTCAACATTATATTGACGACGAGATCGAAAGACGAAAGACGATCACATGATCATTTCTCTTTATATACATCCACCCACTGTTGTGAACTACGACAAGGTCATATTTAGATAATGATAATACAGACAAACGTCCAAATAGACATTCAAACAGAATGCATCATCTGTCAAATTAACAAACCAAATCTAAACCTAGTTAACATCAGTTGTGATGACCGAGCTCTGTTTTCTGATATTCTATGAATGCGAATTGACTAATTTATGAACATTAAACATTGTTTTGTGGACTGAGAAAATATATGGTTTATTAATCCTTACTATGACTTATAAATTGATATTTTGTATTGTACCATGCATGAGCAAAGCTAATGGACAGGAATATTTTATTTAGTTAAATAACTTGTTTAATAAATTAAACAGTACAGTCGATCCGCGGTAATCTGGCCCTGTTAAATCCGGCACCCCTTGTATTCCGACATGCCGATTATTATGTACTTTAGTAAAACGCAAGACATAAAACTGTGCGGTAATGTAAAAAAGCACTAGTGCGTAATAAGCTGCATTAAGATACTAAAACCGGTGCAATAAATGTCACTTTACGAGCGAGTGTGTTGAAAATATTATTATTATTACAAATGCAGGAATTTCGTGAAATGAAAAATAAATACTGCGTAGAAAGAAATATCGGAATGAATGTGGAACGAATGTATAAGTGAAGGAATGCATGAAGATTAAGATAAAGGAAGATGGCGCTGTGACTTGTAGCACGAAGCACTGTATTGGGTTGTGGTGAAAATAAAAGAAGTTAAAATATCAAGAAAAGTTTAATTTTGGAGCCCCTAGACGAACCCCTCCATAAATATATTAAAATATGTTTTAAAAAGCCAAAGTAAAATAGAGTTAAAGTGTCATGGCAATAATTGTATAGCCTACTACTATTGATAATTTAATCAAAATAAAAATGTCCACATTTTGCTTACAGAAACATAAAACTCGGTGTAAGCGATTTTCTAATGCATCTTCGCAAGCGATCCACTCATCCATATAACCATCTTCAACATCACTATTGTATGCGCTTTTTCACGTCTAGACAAGGTCTGCGATATAAATGTATACGTTACTATTCAGTTTTTGTGAGATTTAATATTAACACAGTGTTTCTATGTGGTATTACGGGTACGTAATGATATATTTTGTATTTTAAACTAAGTAAATAAGTATTTTTAAATCTTTTAGCTATCTTTCAAACAAACTGATAGTAAACAATGTTGTTAAATATTAAAAATCATAACAAACTGCTCAAAATCCTCGTAAATACTATAACAAAATGTGCTTTAACAACGGAGCGGTTAAAATCCCCTAATTTGCATTTTTATCTATATTTACATAAATAAATACGTACACCTACTATATTGTCAAAATATTCTGTCTGCAGCAACCTTTAGTTTCAGTTCAGCTGACGTTGAAAACCACAAACTTAATGCTTAAATTATTCATACGTCGCTCCCGCTTGATTCCCTGAGTCCGCCATATTTGTATGTTTAGTGTGGCGTCGTGCGGCCGTTCACCGTCTGCTATAATTAATAAAATCGATTGGCTCAGCTGCCTGGGGATCAGATGGCTACACAGTTGCATTGCACCGATTTAGATGGATTTATCCGATTATTTTGGTTTGCTGTTTGAGTGGAGTTAATTATGGGTCAGCTATTTTGGTTATTGCTGTAAAGAAATTATTATATTCATATATTTTTTTACCCTTATTTTGATCAAGGACATACAAAAGTACCTGAAAAACGATGTAGGCTACTCTACTTTCTTACGTCTTTACGTCTTTAATCATAAAAAACCGGCCAAGTGCGAGTCAGACTCGCGCACCGAGGGTTCCGTACAAACCTTTAGGTATATAAGTAAATGGTAGTACAGACCTGAGTATTTGATATGAATTTCAATTTATGACGTATTAAAAAAAAACTACTGACTGGATCTCGTTCAAACCAATTTTCGGTGGAAGTTTGCATCGTAATGTACATCATATATATTTTTTTGTTTTATAATACTCTTATTCTAGAACTTACAGGGGGGGGGACACTCATTTTACCACTTTGGAAGTGACACTCGCGCAAACTTTTCAGTTTAGAAGAAAATTATATTAGAAACCTTAATATCATTTTTGAAGACCTATCCATAGACACCCCACACTAAAGGGTTTTATTAAAAAAATAATTGAGTTTCAGTTCTAAGTATGGGGAACCCCCAAAATTTAATGCTTTTTTCTATTTTTGTGTGAAAATCTTAATGCGGTTCACAGAATACATCTACTTACCAAGTTTCAACATTATAGTTCTTATAGCTTCGGAAAAAAGTGGCTATGACATATGGACGGACAGACAGACAGACAGACAGACATGACGAATCTATAAGGGTTCCGTTTTTTGCCATTTGGCTACGGAACCCTAAAAATATCAAATTATGGATGAATCTACATTTTGTCATATTTTCACTAATACATTAAGATAACACTCGAAACGCGACAAAAATAGTTGTGAATGACTTTCAAATAGGGAATTTCCCTTCGCGACCCTACAGCAAGAAGTTTCGTTGTGGAGATCGTCGACGGCTCTTGTCCCCGTTGTTGAACGTCCCACTTCAGGTCTTGAGTGTAGCTGAACTCGATGTTAAAAATAAGCGTGAGAAGAATTGGAGGAGACATTTTCTTGAAATAAGTCTGACATGAGATTTACCTGTGTTCTTTTTTTACCTGACCTGAAACATAATCAACACAAATTATGTTTTATTATCACTATATTGTATAAAATGAAGTCGCTTTCCGCGTCTCTCTTTTTATCCGCTAACTCCTTCTACGCTACGCAATGGATTTTGATGCGGTTTTCACTATGAGTAGATATTTTTCACAGAAAGGATTATATATATAATACGTCCATGTATACAGAACATATAAAAAAAGTCTGTTTCGAAGAAAAAGTCAAAAATATTAAAAATATCTACAAAAAAATATATTACGATACTAACAAACCATTTCAAAATATTTCTAAAATAAAAGACAAGTAGGTATTCCAAGAAACAATCGTTAGTAAACACAGACAAATAAAGCTATAACGCGACTAATAAAAGCTTCTACGGAAACACCCGTGAGTGCCAATTTACTTTTCAATCTCCCAATTATACAATTTGGTTAGTAACATTGAATTCTCGTCTTTATTCACAACGCGCTAGTTCGAAAATTGTTTGCAATAAGTATACTAATGAGGCAAGCATTATATTTTAAACCTCGAATATCTAAACACTTGGTGGAACATCCCATTAAATAGGATTAAAATCAGCATCGGTTTTGCAATGAAATAAACAAACATTACGAGACAAAGTTTTTTTAAATAACAGAAACTCTATTTTTGAAGCGTTATTGTAGACAGGAAGTTAACAAATTATCATGACAATATTCATTCTGCTACCAAATAGCAACTCTCCATTTCTAATATTCCTTGCGTCGTGTTTACAGCTCATTAAAGAAGCCTACAAATTTTGTGGTAAAAAAAACATCACACAATATTAAATATTGTCCTCCCACTCCCGTTACGCTTAATTTTAACACAATTTCCATGATTGTCGCTTATTGTCACGCCAACTATAATAGCGTGTCCTCTTACGAGTTATTTACCATAATTTATTGTTACTGTTTTATTCATAACACCGTTTTTAAATCTGTGATTACAGAATAATTAAATCAAATTGGTTTGAATACGAAGAATTTTGAATCATTCAATCGTTCATTTGAGATATTGGAAGCTTTATAGTAAAAATAGTATGGTAATAAAATAAGAAGAGAAGTACCCAAGAGAAGTGGAGCAAAATTCTCACAGAATGGTACCCTCTCGAGACGGTAAACGAAATATGGGAAGACAACGAAAAAGATGGGATGAACTCAAACTTACCGCAGGTCCCAACTGGAGAAGAGTCGCCTGGAACAAAAAGCAATCGAAAATATAAAGACGTAATAGTAACTTATACATATGAGTCTCAGGATTAAGGGCTAATTGAGATTGTGATTGAGAATAAAATAAGAGGTAGAGTAAAGCGTTTATTTGGTCAAAGAGCATCTCGACTGGGGAAGTACATACCTCCACCTTACTTCTGTAAGGTGGAGGTATGTACTTTTGTTGTGTTGCGCGGTGAGTTAGTTCGCCAGTTCTCTTAGGGAGGGGGGGTATGGCTGGAAACGCGTGATGATGCCCTGTGTGTTGGAAGCGTCAATATGGCTACGGAACCGCTTACCATCAGGCGGGCCGTATGCTTGTTTACCGACTTCTTTGAATTAAAAAAAGTAAGTACCTAGTGAATAATTATAACAGTTCTTTAATTGTAAAAATATGAAAGTCCCACAGTTATCAACTTACACCAGGGTGCTGGCCCTGTGGTATATGTATAATCTCATACCAGTTTAGTTTGCTTATCACCTTCGGCCAATCGTTATCAAACTAAAATAGTTGGTACTCAACTGCAGTTGCCGGAAAACATCGATAGGTACTTGGTAACAAATCAGTTTGAGGGAAGTAGCCATGGGAATATAACATAGAAACTACGAAACTACGGTTTCTCGCGATTTTATTCTTTTAGCGAAGCTCAAAATAATTGTAGGATTCGAGTCCACGACTTTTGCTACGGTATTCGACGTTACTACTATAGCTAATATTGACTTCAAGATTTTTATTCACGTATTTACCGTACACTTAAAAACAACCTCAGATTTGAGGCTCGTTGTGGAGCACAGAACCGAAATAAGTGACTCTGTGACACTCACAAGGGATCAGATACAATGTATGGGACACACACATAAAGTTCCTATAGCATTTATTGATATTTGTGTTTACCCGACCGTTTTGCGAGGATTTATGTCAACAAGGGTGATTCATTATGTACGCTCACGCTCATTAGTGTGTCGATGGAAACATCGATATTTCCATATCGCGATTATACGAGTGAACATTCAATGCCGACGGTTTGACTAAACTGCGTCATAGTAACTGTTTGCGTATGAAATTCTATGCACAAATTATGCTTAAGCATGAGTAAGGTAATACGAACACGTCATACAAATAAGTGGTAGACTTTTCAAAGCCTACAGGTCAACTGCCCCTCAAATACAACTGTCATAGATACTGGTAAGATATAAAGAAGTTGAAAATGTACTTTCTCAGAAGAAGACGGTGAGAAGTTGGTCTTGAATCGGGCATTTACCTAAAATGTATGACGTGCCTAAAAGCTACGCTTACTCTATTTTGACAATTGGACATTCGTTTGTCCGAACTGCTTATTTAACATTTTAACACTTATATATCAGTTGCCCAGAGACCTGTACAAATCATGCAAATAACTAAAAGTTGTTAGGCTAGTAGTTTCAATACAGACATAAGTGACGTATCGTGATTATGTGCCTATCGGGCATGTCACGCCATACGGCGCACTGCAACTACCTGTGTTGCGCTACGTCACTTTTATTCATTTCATGCGTGTCACGCCCGCTCTATCTGACTTGCGGCTTCGGTAAACATAATTACTTCCTATTTATTGAGTTTGATTTTAAAGGCGACAAATATAATGATTGTTTTAGTAATACCTCAAGAAGCAAGTCACTATACAATGAGGTAAACATATTTTTACAGTTTACAAGTCTCAGCTTGGATTACTGATCGTAAAACTTTTACGGGGTCGTCCGACTCCTACACCAATAATTCAAAAGGAAACGATCAATAAAACTGGATTGATTAGTAGAGCTCAAACACATGGGAATTCCTTTATCAAACCCTTTTACCAACTACCGATTTGCGTGTCCCAATAGAATTTGTGAGCTAGGTATTATTTTTCTTCTTAATAATAGGTTTCTGGTATCGTATGGAATACACAATATTTGCATATTATAATAATCTACAATTAATAGTAGCTACATTACTAATGAAGCGCTCGTGGTGTAGCATGATTAGCCGTTCTTAAGCTACGTCTGTCGTGGATGGGTTTCCGCCTAGTGGTATTTCAAATCGAGCGTTTCCGTGCTTCGAAAGGCACGTAAAGCTGTTGGTTTCGGGTTATCACTTAATTGTGATAGTCGTTAAGCTAGTTGGATGCCTCCTAGGCGGCTTGAAAAATTCCAACAGTAGTTTGACCACTAGCGTACCTCCACCAATCCGCAGTGGGCACGCGCGGTGGAGTATCGCCCATTTCCTTAAACCCTCATTTGTGAAAGGAGGCCTGTGTTAAGCAGTGGGACACTAAAGGCTGATGACGATGATGATGATGATATAACTAAAAACTTTAGATTTTGTATCTATTAACTTTGACATGTGCCGTTAAAAAATGTATAGCGATTTGCAAAATTGTTTATAAAGAAGCTAAAAGTGTAATTTGTTCACGAACTAACAGTCCCACTGAATTGAAATTCAACAAAATAATTTATTGATGAAATTTCAGTCTGTTAAATATTTACTGGGAAAAATTTACATTACAAATAGAATAGATTTCTACAACGATTTGTCTGACTCTAAGCAGATTGTATAGGTATAGGTTATGTATAGGTATTTTCCTATAAGGTTTTTTGAAGCGCTCGTGGCGTAGCATGATTAGCCGTTCTTAATCGATCGGCAAAGTTAAGCTACGTCTGTCGTGGTCGGTACCTGGATGGGTGACCGCCTAGTGGTATTTCAAATCGAGCATTTCCGTGCTTCGGAAGGCACGTAAAGCCGTTGGTCCCGGTTATCACTTAATTGTGATAGTCGTTAAGCTAGTTGGATGCCTCCTAGGCGGCTTGAAAAATTCCAACAGTAGGTTGACCACTAGCCTACCTCCACCAACCCGCAGTGGGCACGCGTGGTGGAGTATCGCCCAGTCCCTTTCACCCTCATTTGTGAAAGGAGGCCTGTTCTCAGCAGTGGGACATTATAGGCTGATGATGATGATGATGATGATTTTCCTATAAGTATAATCTCATTACAAACTCATGTTTTCTAACATAGTCAACGGTTAGGAAAAATAATTTTTCATTAACCTTCTTCAAAAAAAGGAGGAGGTTCTCAATACGGTAGCATTTTTTTTTTAATGTTTGTTACATCATAACTCCGTCATTTATTAACCGATTTAGAAAATTCTTTTATTGTCTGGAAGGGTACACTTCCCGTTTGGTTCCATTGTTATCAGATCACGATTTTATTACTTCTTAGTGTACTTTGAAGTCGGTTTAAGTTTTTTGTAAAACAGTCCAATCATTTTATCTCGGATAAGTCTTTTGTTGATTTTCAAGCCTACTCCACTCATTAGCATGTAAGTCTATATATATAGGCTTTCAATTTAAAACGTGACTAGAATTTTACCACCAAGATTTTAACAACTTTTCATAGTTAAGTACTTTAAAAAAGATTTTTGAACAAGATAGATAGAACAGTGAATAAAATACATTGTCGGGTGGAAGAAAACAAATAAATAAGGTTGAATAATGATATCAGTTAAAAGTTAGAAAAGTACAATATCCAAAATTTTATAAATTCACGTATTTAAAGAATCACAATACCTTGCCACAATACAAAGAATATGCAACGAATATAGAAATTCAAAGCTGTCAAATAGCTCATTCAAACAAATTTGGCAATATGTTTGCAATTCATAACCATAATATACAATATGACCTACGAATATGGATTGTCGATAAGCTTAAAACATCGATAAACTTGATTCAAATATTTATCTCATATGTAATTCTTATACAGTTACTAGCTTTTTGCCCGCGGCTTCGCTCGCGTAGACTATAAGATTTGTTCGCGTAATAAACGCTAAGATATTAATTTCGTGAAGATTCCTAATTGTTCTTGTGAACTCGGTGGCCAATGCGATGATGGGAGCGCGGCGCGGTGACAGCTGGTGGAGGACCACGTGCTCCCATCCATCAATCATCAATCAGCCAGGACTTTGCTTTTAAAATGAGTAATTTTAATCTTTTATATAAAGCCGGCTCACGCATTACTGGTTGTTGAAATATACCTCCCGCTGTAGCAGTCGAACAGACAGACTAACTGACACCATAAGGGTTCCTTTATTAGCTTTTTAGTTTGGAACCCAAATAAAAACGAAATACCAGTCACTAATAACGATATCCCAAGCACTATACTTAAAATTAGTGGCAAAGTAGAGTAGGTATAGACACGTTAAGAAAGGATTTCCCGAAACGTAACCACTTGAAAGAGAAATTGGACTCTGGCTGCAAGCAGGTTCTCTCGTTATCAATTTGGAGCAGCTCGAGCAGGGAGGTTCCTCCCCCTTACATCGCAGTTGTGTTCCTGCGGTGAGTAAGCTCGCCAGAGCTGGGTGTAGGAGACCAAGGGCGTCGCCAAGGGGGGGCAGGGAGGGGCAGCTGCCCCCCCCTAGAGATTCTAAAAAAATTGCCAAATATAATGCAACCAAAGTCCTAAGTCTTTTAGTTGATTTGCTTGAAGTTCAAGCCTTGAACAATCATTCCCGTACATCGTAACTCGAATGAATTCACCAATTCCACTCTTAATATTCCGTACGCTCAACTACGCTCTGCTCTACTCTATCGTTGAAGCTGTCACAGAATATATATGTATATAGTACTATGATACTGTTGTTATTACAATCGCGGTAGATGTAAGGCTCGTAGTACAAGTGAAAAGCTTCATGTGCTGTCGACTTTACCTACAATTCATACTTACTTTTCTCAAAAGTATGAATTGTAGTAGGTAAAGTCAACTTGCCCCCCCCTGCGCCATCGGCTGGCGACGCCCTTGTAGGAGACCATCAAATAATACCTACCACTGCCGGCACAGCGACTCCTCTCAACCTTCAAACACTATACTAATACTTTTTCAAGAAGGGTGTGTAGAGAGATTCGGTAAAGCGTGACTGATATCCCTGGTGTTGCAAGCGTCTGTAGGCTACGTTAACTGCTTGCCATCAGACGAACAGCAAGTTTTTTATTTGTCCTGTCTTCGTCGTAAGTGTAACTATTTATATGCCCTATATATGCCTATATGGCTACCAGTATGGTACTTTTGTCGATCAGGCTGGCTACTCACTATCGTGCGTAAAAAGCACAGGCAGGATTCCGCTCCACTCCGACTTTAATGACATCATTCATAGGGCTCTTTCCAGAGCTCTCGTGTTAGCTATTCGTATATCGAGTGGCTTGAAGCGTAACGATGATAAGAGGTCCATCTGACATTAATGTCCTAGAGCTCATTGTATTTTTCGCGACATATCGAGGCGTCTGATTGACGGTTCCTGTAGCCAAAGGGCTGACGAATACTCCAGCTAGAAGATTAGCATCACCATACATAATGGCATCACCCGCCGCCTGCGAAGTTTGGACACACTACCAACTGGCAGAAAATTAGTTCAGCTATATTCTCTTTGTGAACTGCTGGTCTCTTTTTTATTTTTATTTGTGTTCTGTTTGTTTTCTATTTCCCACTTAGTCTGTCAAGCAATTTCATTATATCTGAATTGTTCATGGTTGTTTTTGAGAAATCGATGAACATACATGAAAAAAGAACATACGCGTCCAACTTAGAGTTTCCTCCTTCTTTTTTGAGTCGGTTAAAAATAGGATACCTTTTATCACGGGAGAGTTCCCGCGAGGGTGGTACAGTGGGAATAGTTACTCGACCCAGAGCTATGCCATATGCCCATAAGTAGGCAAAGAACTTTAAATGAGAACACATCGTGAAGTTACGCAGGTTCGATTCTTACTTAGGTAAGCCTTTTTCATAAGTTCGTCAATGCAGCTGTACTTATTTTATTTGTTCATTCAAGCTTTTTTTTGTAGTGAACTAAACTAAAAGGTCAAACGGGAGAGCGCTGATGGCTCTCATCAACCGAAAAAATTATGTTAAAATAATTGAACCTGTCATAAAATTGTGAGAACGAAACCATAGCGCGATTCAGGAAAAAGACAACGCCATCTAGTAGTTCTCTCTGTGTCTCATAGCCGTGAGACGGCCTGTAAATAAATAAATTGAGATATATTTTTTTCCCGTGAGCCGATTTTGATGAAACAAAGCCTAGTTGAAGCGCCAAGCCACGCTCAATCACCCTGTGGAAACCCCATGCAAATCCGTTCAGTGGATTCGAAGATTATCCTGTTCAAACAGACAAACAGACAGACAGAAAGACAGACAGACAGACAATTTTTTTTTAAATGGTATTTATGTATTGTTTTAGTCATTCCACATCACCCCCAATCAGTTTTTGGTAAATATATTCAATGTACAGACACGACTTTTCTACAGTTTTATTATATGTATAGATATATGTATAGATGTCAGGTATCGATGAAATCGATAAAAGTATTTGTCGATACATACTTTCTCGAGGGGCAGTTGGCTTACATGTACACTGATCAACATTTTGACATATAAAATACAATAACAGCCATGGGTTTCTTAGCGGCAAGTGCCGTATTCAAATCAAATACTTTCATTCATCCGTGTAACAGCCTGCTCGCAACGATGGCTGACGACCGTCAATTTTTAATTGGAGACATTTCCTTTCAGCCTTTATTTGGGTCACGTATCATGTGTCAGTAAAATATGTATCGAGGAACTTTACATGACCTTTGCATTGTGTTGACCGCTTATGGATATCATTTATGAAACCGGATAAGTGCGAGTTGGAACACGATGATTTCCTTCCTATCCTTTTCTAATATTCTTTGCTAATAAGAGATATAGTGAGCCTAAATTAGTTTAGTTATAAACAACAGAATCAGCACCACTGTCTTACCTAGCAATAACTAAGGTCAACTTAATTGAAATGGATACAAAGCAAGCGGTATGCTCGCTGGTGCACTTGAGAGCCAGTCTAGAGCCTTCTAGGATTTGTATAGGTCTGTAACACATTAGCCATCAACTTATTATCCTATGCTACTACTACTGATCGGATTTGGATAAAATTGAGCGCACAGGTTATATTCTGGATTAATATATAGGATACTTTTTATCCTGGTAATTTACGATCCCTCGTGAATGTGAGTGAAACTGCGGGGTCAGGTAGTTAATAATAAATCGATGACATTGGCAATAACCCTGATATTTGTAATATCCATTAGACGACGGTAGTTCACGGTGGCCACTTACTGCCAGGTGTGCAACCTCCACCTGCCTGCCCGTCAGACTTCTGACATAAGAAAAGCCCCATCGGTCGTGAGCAAGTAAAGCTTGCAGTGACACTTATTTTTTATTCATAGACTTTTATTATTCGTTTTTTTATCGGAAAATTCAAAAAATACGCATTGGACCACATTATCTTTTATGCCTTTTGCGGTCGAAACCTTGATACCATGGGGGTTCGAAGCAAACCGGTTTGCTCGCACTTTGTCATCAAAATTGATCGAAGCCTCCGGTGACTAGCGGGTTGGCAGCTTATTCCACCAATACATTAGCTTTGCTATCCAAAGATGAAACCTACCTACTGGGAACCTTGCCGTTACTCGTTAGCAGCGGCAGACTCGAGGAAATCTATATGAATATTTGCTGTTTATATTAATTATATTTAAAAAATTGCTGACATGGTAAAATTATATGCAATATTTTATTTGTAAACTAATATGGGCGTCATTAAATATATAACCATTCAATCACTAAATGAAATACAGAGCATGGAATACACAATGACATGACTATAAGGGTTCACTATGCAACCTTAAAAAAGAATATTTTTTTTCTATAACCCTTCAACCAATTTGAATTTCAATTTATGAAACTGTTGATCCACTTTAAAATAACTATGTAAACATATTCAATTTTAAAGCTATCTCAATTTATATTTATTTATGCTTCGGAAAACATAGCCTTCAGATGAAAACATAAAGAAATATTAAGCATATACTTGTCTACATCATCATCATCATCAGCCTATAATGTCCCACCGCTGAGCACAGGCCTCCTTTCACAAATGAGTGTGAAAGGGACTGGGCTAGGCATGGAAATTATTGCTACTTTAAAGGAATTCTCATTTGATGATATTATTATTTTTTATAGCATGATTTCACTAGCGATATATGATTTGCAATGATTTGTAACCTACGTCATCGATGCTGATCGACGGCATTTTTTATTGGAAAACAAAATCATGTGCGAGTATCGCACGCAAGTGTCAAATTATCACTGATGCAAATTATGTATATTTTCGTAGCAAAAAATTATTTTTCTATCCTGCTACATAACATGCTAAAGAAGTTAACACTTTATGTCACTTGATTTAAGGTTTATTTTTGAATACTCTAAAAAGCTAATCAATGATAAAGTTTTTTTTTTTTTTTAAATTTGTTCATGACCATGGATACAAAGTCCTTCAGTCGCATACATTTTATTTATATTCTTAAATATTCTTTATAACATGTAACAGGCTATGTCATGGACGGTAGCAGATGTGACATATGAAAACAGAATCATATTCTTTATCACCTGCTACTTGTGATTTATGCGATGCCTAGACTGGGCAGATACTCCACCACGCGTGCCCACTGCGGATTGGTGGAGGTAGGTTAGTGGTCAACCTACTGTTGGAATTTTTTAAGCCGCCTAGGAGGCATCCTAGCTTAACGACTATCACAACTAAGTGATAACCGGGACCAACGGCTTTACGTGCCTTCCGAAGCACGGAAACGCTCGATATGAAATACCACTAGACGGTCACCCATCCAGGTACCGACCACGACAGACGTAGCTTAACTTTGTCGATCGATTAAGAACGGCTAATCATGCTACACCACGAAAGCTTGTCTACATGCCAAATAAAAAATAACATAAGTTTTTTCTATGACTTTGTAATGGATGTACTAAATGAATTAATCCGCAATACCATGTGGGATAGGAATCTTCAAATTGCTGTGAAATGCAAGCAAGTTTTACTCCTGCAATATTTAAATAATATTAAAATATAATAATAATAATAATTATTATTTATTTTCAGGCTCTAAACCTTTACGGTCTTATTACAAAAAACGATCTTCATCCTGGTTTAAACCATAACTTACAAGTCTTGGATTGTTACGGTACTAACGTTGGTCCTATGACTAAAATTCGATCTTATTACAAATCGCAGACTAACGGAGGATGTGTTAGTACCACAAGCTAGTCCATGATTAAATAATATCCACAGATTATCTATAGAAAACATTCATTGAATCTGACATCATTCGTTCGCACCGTTCCATTTATCTACATAGCTGATTAATTCTATAAATTATTAAAATTTAAAATAGTATATACTATTAAGATATAAATTCAAATATTGATTTTTGAAAAGATTTTGCTGGTGCAACTAAATTATCAACTATAATTTTGTTTTTGGCGTTGTTTTCACGTATAATAATGTAATATTACCTGTCAATATTACATATTAGCAACAACTCTTGCGCGTAACGGAATAAATGAAGTTCTCGCGCGTATTATAAATACGAAACTGCTACTACTAACATTAAGCAATAAAAAGTGCTTATATTATAATAAAAACTCTACAATAGATGATCAGAAGAAAGGAAGGGGTGAAAATTGGAGCGCCGAAGAGAAAGTTTGTTTTGATGTTAAAACTGTGCGATACACATAACATTCTTTATGATAACTCTAATTTCAACCATTCTAGGATATATTATCAAAATATATTATATTCTTAGTGACAAGCAGGCCAGAACAAATTGATATAGAATTCGATCAAAGAAAACTAAAAAAGGTTCTCAACACATGTAAGTACATATAATTACTAGTCCCCATGGTTTCTCCTGGTCCTAGGGTAAAAAGTAGCCCATGTCCCTCTTTATACCTGTCCAGCAGTTTAGGTGTGAAAAGTTAACAGACACAAGTTACTTTCATGTTTATAATTATGTATGGAATCTCAGGGTGAAACCGCAGGAGACAGCTTGCTTTTAAAAATGATGTTTGTTTGTTCAAGCATCTCTCAAAAAGTAATGAACCAATCTCGATGAAATTTGGCATGCAGACAGCCTATGGTATGGATAAAACATAGGAGACTTTACAAAAGTTGGAGATTGAACATTCTTATAATATAATTGCAGAATCAAGAATGAAAAAACTGGATTTAGAAATAGATTTATTAGAAATAGAAAGCAAGAAACACACTAATGAATAAAATGTTAGTAAAACAAATTCAAACCAAATTAAATAAACCTATGCAAAACAAGAGCAGCTTTCATAAAAATAAACTAATATCTCTTTTTTTTTTCAGGTCAACCACAACAGTAATAAATAATAATCAATGAAATGTCTTAATTTTACAAAGCATAATGTGAGAATGTTAGAAATTATATTAGTATATAAATTTCAAAATTGAAAATAATAAAAGTGCTAAGTACTGTAACTTAATTTTATAAATAAATAAATATAATCAATGAATATAAGTTTCAATGAACTGCCTTCCACAAACTGTGTTTTCAACTCTTGATTGTGAAAATGTTTCTCTAGCGGATGGTGTCAGGCTGCAATCATTTTAACCAGAAAATATCTCCTCTCTCATGTCAATGGCTATATTATGAAGAACTGCACATGCTACTATAGTTTTTTTGGCACTTTAAATATCACAACACATGCCTCTTAGTAGGCAGCGGAAACATTGTTTCCATAACCCGTAACATCTCTCCACTGTGTTCCTTGTACGCATGTGAGACTGGTTATACCTTTCTTCTGCAGGTGTTGTAGGGTTCAGAACTTGTGTAAATAAATATGGGGTGCAAGGATAGCCACTGTCACCCAGTAATATTCCAGAGAAAGCACCAGCCGCTACTTTTATTTGCAAATCACTGTTTCAGTCTACATTCCCGGAATATTCTGGAATCATGTACATACACTGCCATGCCACCTGGTTACTACATCCATTATTCTGAGATCAGCATCACAGACCACCTAAAAACAAATGCTTGTTTTATTTCACATTACAAAATGATTCAAGAAAGTTGAAATTTCAAATTATATACCTGCACATTTATAGATGGATATTCTTTTCTGTTAATATATAACTGCCCCCATCAGCATCTATCTTTTTGATGCGTGATGAACCTGTGTGACATCTGTGCAATGGTTCCTGCTACTTTCTTACATATATTTGGCTGACAACTGGCTGAGACACACCGTGCAAATTGGCTGTGTTGTCTTGAATCTATGAGTAAAACAATAATAATACATTAGAAAGTTATATTGCATATTGTTTTGCTATTATTAGACAAGGTTTATAAAGCACTTACTTCATTGCGAGCAATGCGAGCCCAGCTCCGTTATGGGCAAGCCACTTGAATTTCAGGGGGTATTCGGCATTCTCGGGGATCCTGGGATATTTCAGCTTTTACCAGGTCCACTATTTTTAAGCCGAAACGCTTCGTGAACGTGTATTTATATCGAAATTCTTCGTCACACAACTCAACAAAAGGGTTCAGCCAATAACGAAGTCTTAAAGGTCGCCGGGGCACCCCTAATAAATCTAAATCGTCCATATCATCTAGATCAATAAATTAAATCAATATTATCCATTCTTCTTGTAATCAGAAAACAAAAGTAAAACAATAAAACTTAACCTCACTGTGCAATTTGACGTTTGCTAGTGACTTTAGTCCTCTGTCGTGCGATAGTCCAAAGACAAACTAGGGGTGCTGTTGGTTTATCTTTAGTACCATAATTAATCCACGAATTTGAGATAGTCTACGTTTTGTAATACGAAATATTTTAGTACATGGTTTATTACCATGTTTAATCCAGGTACGAAATTTAGTCCACGTTTTGTAATAAGACCGTTAGTGGTTACAAAAAATGTCTTAAAAATATTGTTAGTAAAAATATGCCATGCTATCCTATCGAACGTAGAAAAAGGCATCTTTGTAAAAAATAAATTGCATATCTTCTTGTATTATTATCAAAATCAGTTTCAATCAAAAATATGACTATCATTTTCAAACATTTGCAACTATCATGCAATAAAAATAAACTTTACCCACACATTTAAAAAAATACATGAAAGAGAATCCGTAGCTGTTAGAATTGTAGATAAAACGTGTTGTAGAACTCGTAGACCTTTCGTAGCGCTACGCCGCTGAAACCGTAGGTACTTTGCAAACACTGAGAATTTTTCTTTGATATTTTTTTTGTGAGGCATACAAAATAATGGTCAGTAATGTGGTATGCAGAGTTAGCTGTTTTTTTTACGACAATATCGGTCTACAAGCATACTGCCCGGCTGATTGTGAGCGGTTACCTTAGCCATATGATCGTTTGCAATACAGGAAATATCCCTCATCGTTACCGACCCTTTCCCCTCCCTCCCCAGTGAGTGCTAGCGACGTTACTTAGGTGCAGAAACACAACATAAAGTTATTTGGCTACGGTATTCTGTAAGGTGGAGGTACTTCCTCAGTCAACATGCTTTTTGAGCGATTAAATCCTATGCTACCTCTCTTGAATTTTGTTTGATATTTAAGCTAAAAGCAAGTTACAAAAAATAATATTTTACCAGAAATTTCTTTCGCTGCCAGAGACCCAAGTAAATTAGATTAGGTATTATTGCAGTTCAATTGTATGTAACAATAAATATAGTCCAATTTTCACATACAATACCGTGACATTCAAAGGTAACAATGCTATGTCCCAACCTTGTGAAATCTATTCAGTTTTTCTACGAATTCTGTTCACGTAATTTCTTTTAAAAAGCGTTGTATTTCCATTTATAAACCCATATTGACCCAATCTTTTTTTCATTTTAATCTAATCAGACTTGTTATATATGTAAAGTTACTGCGTACTATTTATAATTATGTAGTTACGAAAGTACTAAATAGTTAATGAAAGTATATTTCGATATTTTGATGATTATATTAGATGGGATGAATTTTTTAAATTAAAATCACTAGATTTTAATTATATATTTTGCCTTGAAGCTGTCACAAGTTTCAGAACATCTATCGATATTTTAGTGAATTATTAACCGGTTTCAGCCTTGATATTTTAGTTAATTACTATACTCTATTTCACATAGGATGAGTCGCCAGGTCAAGGGTATTTTTACCAATATCTAATGAAATTCCATTTGATTACTCTGAAATAGTACTCAAAATATTTCATGAAACCTCGCTGTATCATAGTATTCCTTTATTATATCGAAATGAACATTAAACATTGATAAATCTAATAAAATACTATGTTTCACCGAACTCATGCTATTTGAAATCTACTATAGTACATTTAACTCGTCGATTGAAGTAGATAAAATTAGAAATTCTTACTTTTCATTGTGATGGGTTGTTATTTGACTTCATTTTTTAAAGATTTATGAAGATTTTCAAGTCTCTTAATTTAACAAAGATGTTATGTTACTGATAATATTCAAAGAAGCGCTCGTGTTGTAGCATGATTAGTCGTTCTTTATTGATCTGCAGTGTTAAGCTACCACCGTCGTGGTAGGTACCTGGATGGGTAACCGCCTTGTGGTATTTCAAATCGAGGGTATCCGTGCTTCGTTAGTCCCGGTTATCACTTAATTGTGATAATCGTTAAGCTAGTTGGAAGCCTACTAGGCGGCTTGAAAACTCCAACAGTAAGTTGACCACTGGCCTTCCTCCACCGATCCGCAGTGGACACGCGTGGTGGAGTATTTGCCCATTCTCTTTCATCCACAGAATTTGTAGCGAAATCCTAAGTCTATGCTTTCATCCTAATTTGTAAAAGGAAGCCTGTACCTGTACCTGTGTCCTACTGCTGATAGTAGGACAATATATGCTGATAATGATGATTCAAAAAAATATTAAAAAATAAGTAAGTGTGAGCTTTTGTTTCTCTAATCCGTTGTATTGTAATTCCACTTGCAGATAGAGATATCCTGCCCATGTTCTAGGTTTGTTCATATCTCGAAATGTTATTACATCCGTCGAAAACAAAACAACTAAACAAAACCAGAAACTAGTACATTAATCTATGGTATGACATAATTTCATGTGACAAGTGAACATTGGTCTATGCCCTTTCAACTCCTCGTAAACTATCCACATTATTGCATTCCATGAAGTGGTTATGCGGTTTCTAATTACATTATATTCAATGTTCATAGCTCTTGTCATACCTTGAATAGGTAAGGAATATAGTACAGTAGTGAATATTGATTATTTGTAAACAATCAATATCATTGTATACAAATATACGTCCAGATATTGATAAGGTGTCTGCCATATTACAAAGCGAAAGAGATGTAGGCTTGGCTTCAGTAATTAACGTAATTTTTTATCGTTTAATTTACCTAATGACTAAACGGTATAGTGTTCATTGACCGTAATCCTATGATGGTAATTTATCAGTTGAAACAATATTTCAATTAAATGCAGTTTATGACCAAGGATGACAGTTTTGAGGCAAAATTGAAAAAAAAAACGCTATTAAAAATAATAACACTTTGTTGTTGAGCTGAATGCAATTTATAGAGACCCAATATTCATTACTTAAGCCCTGATTTAAAACTGAAACTTAGTACAGGCTCCAGTCTCCACATAATGTTTTATGACATGTATTGTTTACCTTTATGTATTTGTGGAGTTAACAAATAAAGCTTATTATTATTATTATCAATCTTCAGAATGGCTCAAAGAGTCTAAAAACAAGTATTTATACGTGTTGAATCCAACTTTTTTTTTTCTCACCTTGCTTAATGATGGTTTGGTCGAAGATTATGAGCGCACAAATCCTAGAATGGAACTAGCATACGACCCACCACATGGTAAGCGGTACTATAGCCATATGGACGCTTGCAACACACGAGGCATCACTCATGCGTTACCGACCCTTCACCCGTCCCCAATGAGCACAGGCGACCTTACTCACGCGCAGGAACACAACATAAAGTTATTTGGCCGCGGTATTCTGTAAGGTGGAGGTACTTCCCCAGTCAAGCTGCTCTTTGAGCGAATAAACGCTATGCTCTACGTCTCAAGCTATTACTAAAGACTCTATAACCATGCAATTGTATCATGATCATCTCCTTAATATCTCAAGAGTAGAACTCGTGTATTATCACACAATTCATCAGATAGATAAATGAGATTATAGTCAAAATTATAAGGCCACCCATGGAGCATCAATTTTTTAACACAAATAGCTAACGATCGATTCTATAAAAATATTGACCTACTTTGCGGAAACAAAAACCCACATAATATTGGTTAAAGAAATACTCAAACGTCCATAGCTATTTCGCTAACATGCAAATCCCTAATGGTACGGTGCATTCAAACCTACAGCTAAACTACCAAGTAAATGGTGTATGGTGTATAATGACTTAGATTGGATTTGTTTGTGCGGGTCAGAGGTGAAGGAACTCTTGCGTGATCAACTGTATTGCGCGGCAGACTGCAACGCCATCGATGTGTGAAGGAAATAAAGCAAAAGAGCGTGCTTTTAAAATAAGAAGCATTACTTTACCTAGTGGTTCGGATGGCTTTGGGTAGGTTATTATGGTAATTATGGTAAATTTGTTTCATAACTGGTACACATTTTAGAACCTCTATCTATCTTCATGCTTAGTATAAATCTTTTAGTACTTATTACCATATTTTTAAGCCATATATCTAACGCATATTAACTAAATCGAATGCATAAGTGAAACGTATAGACCTCTTTATTGCAATACTAACAAAAAGCAAAAAAAAATTTTAAAATATAAAACGGGCCTAGTACGAGTCGGGCTCGCGCACAGAGGGTTCCGTACAAACTTCTCTCTCTCTCGTCTCGAAGGATTTTCCCCTTTCTTGCGATTTTTTTATTTCTTTGCGATGTAACTACAAATTTACGAAATCAACGGGTAGTACCGTATAGCTTTGATTCCCTTGCGAGCGCCAAAATACTTGACATAAACGGCCGTATCTTTTGATTGAGTTGAGTTAGAAGTTTGATTTTTTCAAAGCTCCAAGGGATTGCATACTTGAGTATTTCATTGATACCTCCACGCGTTCCTGAGAAAAAGGTCTTGACATTCGGTCAGACGGACGGACAACAAATTAATCCTATAAGGGTTCCATTTTTGTTCTTTTCAGGTACGGAACCCTAAAACTAATGTTAACTAAATAGTCGAAGTAAAGTAGTATAATCTAGTCTAGTCTAATTAATAACTGTATGTGTGTAATTGTAGCTAGAAACCGAAATAGGTATATAAAATACTTATTTTCCTTGATAAACAGTTCACACATTTATTCCTAGATCCACTTTGTTACTTTATACAGCGTTTGTTAATTTATAGACAAAGGATATCCGGAAGATAGTGGCGTCTAGCCACAGACTAATTTACGTCCTTAGAGAATACTACATTGTTGTTTTTCACACTAACCTTATAATAGGGCCGGGTAGGTATTTGTGTACCTGTACACTAGTGCTCTTCAAATGCCTTTATTCATAGCTTATAATAACAATTATTTAATGTATTGAATATGTGTAGAGAAATCATCAGACCTCTTTTTAATCATTTGATTTTCGAATACTTTATTCCAGGTAAAACTATTAATTATCCTAATTCACGTCTGGACAAAATTTGTGATAAAATTCGGAAACCACGTCAAGGCATAGAGAGGGATGTAAGGTACTTTTCGCAAGTACGCGGGTGAAGCGGGGACCGCTTAGCGCTAGTATGAAGTTTGTCTAATGGTGCGTCCACGCTACGCAAACCTACCACGAACCCAGCCTCTATTCGTTCGTTGCTTGCGAAGTCAATTGTGGACGTAGTCCCACAAACTTATCTGGGCCGGCGAGAGATGCGCTGTTATCGCATTTGGTGGATCAAACAACCAATGGCGATTGGCAGGCAGATTGAAATTTCAAATTGGCGTCGTTAGTTCCTCCACAAGTAGTTTGGCCACCGGGCCAGATAAGTTTGTTGAGCTCGTAATCCATGCGTTCGTAAAAAAACTGACAAATGGCGGAGCGCAGTCGAGCGCGAGCCGAACGCTCGTTTGAGGCTCGCCAGTACATCCACGCTACGTCAGTTTTTTCACAAACAAAGGGAGTCACATCGCGCTCGTTATAGGCTCGTTTAGTACATCACGAGCAAAGAACAAACTGTTCGTTCGTAGCTCAGCTCGTGCTCACTTCGCGTAGAATTGACGCACCATTAGATATCTCAGTATTAATACAATCTCAAACTTAATTGTCTTTATTGAATGCATGTTTCAGACATTATTTGTGCATAACAATAATTCTAGAACCTCGACATGCTTGGCAACTCATAGATAATAATAGTAGCACAATCAAAATGCAAATAGCACTGTTCTCTGAGTTATCTCAAAGGAACATAAGCTTTGTACGTATTGTGAATGTGCATTCGACTTGTCTTGACAATGCCAGTTCATATCGCTTTATACAGCTTAAAGCACTATAAACTCTTATCAAATCTTCAGTTTCAATTTAAATTCAATTTCAGTTTAGTTTTAATTAATTTAACAAAAGAAATCATTTTGCTACATTACTTTCGTCAGATACCTAATTTCCTTAATTCGAATTAATCTTGGATTTCCTGTCATTTCTTATACAGAGTTTTGCTATGAAAAGATAATACTGTAATTTTAATTTAATTAAGGTCTGATTTTTGCATCTGACGTGTCTTTTATCCGAGGACGAAAATTGACGTTTGATAGATTTAATATAGTAAAACTGTCAAAAAAACAAAGATATTCTACGAATAAAGTTCAACTTCCGATGGAAAAATTGGCTCTAAATATTTTAGCCTATATATATTATCAAGTACTGATTTAATTTTCTTTATGCGTTCTTAATAATTAAGCAGCCAAATAACTTAATAATGTGTTCCTGCTTCCTGCGCGTGAGTAAGTTTGCATGTGTTGCAAGTTTACATAGGGCTACGGTAACCGCTTACCACCAGGCGGGCCGTATGCTTTTTTGCCGACCTAGATGTATAAAAAAAACAATGGTACCATTGAGTATATCAAAATAGTAAGACGAGTTTACCGAATTAAAAATACCCTTATCTAAATATATAACTTCATCTACTCCTTACATAATAATGTATAAACTATACGGGAAACATAATTACTTATACAAAACAAATAATCAGTTGCTTAAAGGTACAACTGGTAATTGAGGAGGTATACACTCGACTCGATCGTGACTCGGGTTAGAAACAGTTTAAGGAGTTATAATTTAGGCCACATCGCAACTGGAGTAACTAGCAACTACGCCAACCCAACTGTGGTTATAGACCGGGAGATACTAGCACAAATTTCCTGGTCATTTGTACCAGTATGGTGACCTTTCAGTGGTCGTATTACGTAATGACGAAAAGGAAAATGATGGTCATAGCGCTGGTACCGGCGGCACAATCGTGTGGGCGTTAATCGTACGTGTCGTATAAATTACGAGTGTCGTACGATTTGTTCCACAACATTTTTATATTTTCCTATAGTGGATGAAAAAGAAATAGGCGGTTGCGCGTATTAAATTGAAATGTTGTAGACTTAAGCTAGTCATGAAGTTGGTTTCAATAAAGTATTATTATTACTATTATATTCTTTGTACCAGGCAAATTTTTGCATAGCTAATCATCGAGTAGTCATTCATGAAAATCACCATGCCATACTTTTCCGACGATTCCAAATGGCCGCCATACCACCGCAAAGGTGCGATTAACGCCCACGCGATTGGGCTGCCAGTACCAGCGCTATGACCATCATTTTCCTTTTCGTTATTACGTAATTAGACCCCTGTAGGATCGCCATACTGGTACAAATGACCAGTAAATTTGTGCCAGTATCTCCCGGTCTATTAGTGTGTTAGATTACTTATACGAACTGTAACGGAAAGGGTATATCTATCCGAAAGGATTGAAGACTACATAAGGTACAGAATAGACTCCATAATTCATACAAAAAAAATTGGTGAAGCGCCACAGCTTTATACAAATAAATTTAAATTCATTAAGAAAACAAGTAAATAGTGCAGCGCCCATTCAGTGAATTCGTTCCATAAGTTGCACATGATGTGCTCAGAGATGGCGTTACACGCCCTGATAATTACCGATTATTGAGATTCGTGAATGACTGTATTGAACTTCATTCAAATTTTTTGCTTCCAAGTTTATGGAACTAGTGGCTCTGTGAGCTATAGAACTTGTGAGTCTCGATAATTATATGAAGTTTTTTCATCAATTCAGTTTTCGAATACAATAACCGAGCCTGCTCAAAAAAATTCACGAGAATTGGTTGAGCAATGCGACCTGTAGAGGACATCCTTCGGTCGTTCATCCCGCGGATATCTGGACAGACATACGAAAGCAATTTTATCCAAAATGAAACGGAGACGCTTTGCTCGCTGGCTCAATCATAAGCAACGTGTCACCACTCAATGAGGGTTATTATCATTTCATCGCTTTCGCGATTTGTGCGCCTAACACCTACCAAAGAAGTCGTGTACTTTTACCCTTTCCCTTACACGTTGTCTTAATCCGTGCGTTAGTGAAATTGCTCATAATATGTTATAGAAAGTGCTTTACAATCTACTATTTAGTTTACGAAGATTCTTTATGGAGCATATTATGTCTGTGTATGACTCACTGCAGTAACGATATTATGGCCAATGGCAGAAAGCAACTACAGGTTATATTCTGACTCAAATACAGCTCTACTTTCCAGTAGATCTGCATTTGAGTTAGAAAACACTGAACACACTGGTGGCCTTTGATGCCAGATTTTTAACTTTAGGATATAGTAGTAGCCAATCAGGTGGGTAATACAAAGTAACCCTACCACCGTGCTTGGATTTCCGCACAATTTTGTTCATCACAAGCCTCGGCACTTAAGAACTTAACTATATACAATCGCTTCGAAATGATATTTATAATTTAGAATAATACAATAAAGCTAAGAGTTTTTTTATTTGATTCTTTAAACTTGCTAATATCTGGAACTACCAGTCGGATTCGAAAATTCATTAACACTAATAGGTACCTACATTTTTCCCGAGTGTTATAGGCTTTTTATGCCGGGAACGCAGATGAAACCCAGGGCAACAGCTATCTTATATAAAGAGATTATTTTGTCAACAATTCTTTCATATAGAGCTTATCTAAATATTTTGCCGTCAAACCTGGCTGATATAAATTCAGTTGAAAATATTCAATAATCGTTGAGAATGTTTAATATACTCGTACATATTAAAAATGTTATAATGGTATCGTCGAGACCTTATTACGTATCATTGGAAATCCAATTTTAAATATTGAGCATTGTGATGGAAATTTATTAAGATTATCATTATATTTGTTGAACCAAGCGATAAGAATTCTCAGAATCTTCGAAATTACTCGTAATATTTTATGGCAAAAATCTTTTTTTTTTAAAGTCTGTGCTTATTTGTTTAATTCTCAAAGCTCAAATTTTTTTTTATACCATGTGATGGTAAGCAGTTACCGTAGCCTATGGAAGTAATTAAATATATAAGTGAATTCAACAGTTATCATCATCATTAGCCTTTAATGTCCCACTGCTGAGCACAGGCCTCCTTTCATAAATGAGGGTGTAAGGGAATGGGCGATACTCTACCACGCGTGCCCACTGCGGATCGGTGGAGGTAGGCTAGTGCTCAACCTACTGTTGGAGTTTTTAAGCCACCTAGGAGGCCTCCAACCTGCTTAACGACTATCACAATTAGGTGATAGCCGGGACCAATGGCTTTACATGCCTTTTAAAGCACGGACAACTTGTATAATAAAAACAAAATGAGTTAGTTTAAACTTAAAAAAATAAAAGACATAGTAAGCATTAATTTATGTTTTTTTTTATACCACTAAGGTGGTAAAAAAGCATACGGCCCGCCTGATGGTAAGCAGTTACCGTAGCCTATGGACGCTTGCAACAACAACAATCACTCGCGCGTTGCTGATCCTGAAATATATATCTATTATATTCTATAGATGGATGATAGCTGACTTACGCACATACTCTATCAATGCCAGAGTCTCACTTTGTGTATTTAATACTAAAATAATGTGACTGCCACAGATATAAACCTAAATAGATAACGCAAGTCCTTCCATCCGTATAAAAACCAAGCGTGTCACTTTTTTTCTATCTACCTTAATGACAGAGCGCTTTAGTTAGGCGGATATTAGAGTTATAACGTGAAAATGAAGCGATCCTATTTGTCAGCTAAACGCATACCTCGCTACACATCCCTGGTGGACATACTTATGAGAGTTCCTTTTTCACGCGAAACAGTTTCAAAAGAAGATCACTGCTCTCCCTTAGTAAATTTTAGTACGTAAAGTACTCGCGTCATCTATTTAGATATATATCTGTGGTGACTGCCATAATTCAGTATCTATAGTGACCGTACAACTTTTGTTCTATTAGCCCTAAATCTGTGGATTTTGTAAAAATACAAACATGAAAGTTAATAAAGAAGGCTTACAAATTTGGCTTAAGTTTAACCAAAGTGAACATGATTATATTAACAGTGTTAAAATTTTGTTAATATTCGTAGTAATAAAGGTTAGAACACAATATCGTTGATGGAGGTATAAACCGGGTAGATTACGTTGTCGGCCTTTGCTTTACAATTAATTATATAAAATCTCACGCCAGGTGAGCGAGGCCAGAATGCGCTGTGTTAATTTATAATGTTAAATGGATCCAACATGGATATCCAACAGAGGGGTATGACAGTTTTCATTACGTGATCAGTGATGTAAACTGATATCATTACATTAAATTTGACACAGGTGAAATAGGTAGGGAAGCTAAGCTGGAAAGCACGACTTGACCAAAACCGCAGCAGGAAAACAGCTGTCAATTTGACAAAAAAAAAATAGATCTTGAAAGTTTCAGGGTAGACTAGGGTAAGGTAGTGTAAGCAAAAACCATGCTAACGAGGTCGCGCCGGGCCAACTAGTCTGAATAAAAAAAAATGATGATTTTTTTATTTCTGTGTGCGTTGCTAGTTTTTAGGGTTCCGTAGCCAAATGACAAAAAACGGAACCCTTATAGATTCGTCATGTCTGTCTGTCTGTCTGTCTGTCCGTCCGTATTTCACAGCCATTTATTTCCGAAACTATAAGAACTATAATGTTGAAACTTGGTAAGTAGATGTATTATGTGAACCGCATTAAGATTTTCACACAAAAATAGAAAAAAAACAATAAATTTTGGGGGTTCCCCATACTTAGAACTGAAACTCAATTTTTTTTTTTCATCAAACCCATAATGTGTGTCTATGGATAGGTCTTCAAAAATGATATTGAGGTTTCTAATATATATTTTTTCTAAACTGAATAGTTTGCGCGAGAGACACTTCCAAAGTGGTAAAATGTGTGTCCCGCCCCCTGTAACTTCTAAAATAAGAGAATGATAAATCTATAAAAAATATATGATGTACATACATTACGGTGCAAACTTCCACCAAAAATTGGTTTGAACGAGATCTAGTAAGTAGTTTTTTTAATACGTCATAAATTGAAATTAATATCAAATACTCAGGTCTATACTACCATTTACTTATATACCTACAGGTTTGTACGGAACCCTCGGTGCGTGAGTCTGACTCGCACTTGGCCGGTTTTTTTTATAATGGTAGTGGTAATTACAGTATATGCATTAACTCCACAAGCAAAGTTCCTTTTCAACAAAATTTTGAATTAGATAAAAAGAAATGCAACATTTGTGCATTTTTATTTTATCTGTATAATTTTCAACGAGCGAGTACGCAATCGAGCTTATAATAACCTTAGCTTAAAAAATGTACGTACTTTTGTGTGCAGAGACAGAATATATGAGAAAATATAGATAACATTATTTTGTTGTTATTTTTTAAGTAAGCTTCACATAAAATACAGCTTTACAGAAAATACAGAGATTCAAGAAAAAGAAAATATTGTTATCTGGGGATTAGCGCAGCCCTGCCAAAGGGTCATTTATTAAAAGCCATATTACCTACCTACTTTAAAAATAAACATGAAAAATTAGAGGTTTTTTTTTAATATCTTATTTAATTTTAATTATTTCAAACAACAAACTAAAAATAAAATGCACCGTTTTATCAGATCTTAGGTTGTATATCTTATAAATACAATTACTTCGTTAATTAGTCCAAACTTTTGAATGCAACAATACTTTCCTAACGCGCGTACGCCGTGGGCGATGAATACATAAGTACGAAAAGTCTCGCAGCCGTTTTTCAACAAGATAATTCACTTAATTTTTTGGTAAGAATGAAGATTATAACAAAAATCTGATCCTGCAACTTTGCGAGAATTGCTGAAGCAAAAGAGAAGCGGAGCGTGAGATTTTCTTATTGTAAGGGATCGTTTATATTGAAGGAAGTTAATCCTACACCAAATTGTTAAATTCATGCTTAAACAGTTTAAAATTGTATTTAAACTATTGAGCATTTTAGCTTCAGCTGGTTTGTCATTTTAACGTTGAACAGATATTTAAATTAATATTGATAGAATATAAGTAATAAGTAGTACAAGTAATATAGATACCCTTATAATAATAATTTTTATTCTATTCTTGTCCAAATATTAAATCCATTTGGGGCAAAGGTATATCATACATTATACTCTAGGATATCTATAGGATGAGTCGTCAAGGTCAAGGGTTTTTTACCAATATCTAGTGAAATTCCATTTGATTACTCTGAAATAGTACTCACAATATTTCCTGAAACCTCGCTCTATCGTAGTATTCCTTTATTATATCGAAATAAACATTAACCATTGAGAAATCTAATAAAATACCATGTGTCACCGAACTCATGCTATTTGAAATCTACTACAGGTATTATCACGTAATACCTTATTATTATTAAGTTTAAATACAAAAGTTAAAAAACATACAAGCCATAATTTTATGTGACTATCACGGCACAAAACCATTTGATTGAGAATGGGACTTTTCAGGTACGTTTGTCATGCTGCAGTATTTAGATAGTCGGACCAAAATGCAAAGCGGTCTCACGCGATACTGCAGTCTGATGCTGCTATGTACTTAATTATCCTACATGTTCACCGCCCATTTGTTCATGATTCACCCATGGCGTCAGCCGGAAAGAAAGCCCGAAAGCGCTGTAGTGATCCGCAGAATATGCCGAGCTGGGGCCATTTGGACCCTCGATATCACACTCACACTCTAGGATGTACAATTATGCATTTGCCATTACTTCTTTTAGTTTCTACGTTCTATATTTTGTGTTGTTTTCGATATCGTGTTTTATGTATCCTATAAATACTATTTTATCTTTTAATGGAAACATATAAAAATAATATAAAATTTACCAACTGTCTTCACAACAGGGGAGGAGCTGGGAGGAGCAGTGAAAGCGGAAAAGCTTTCCCACGAATCCAAGCAATATTTTCATGCGTGTTTCTATATTGCATACACTCATATGTGAGTAATAAAACCTGTCTACACGGAATATATTACCTTCAAATATGCAAAGCACAGTGCGCCACTAATCCAGCTATTCTCGCAATAAAAAGCAAGAAAGAAAATAAAGTAAAGCTTTAGCGATAAGACCACCTAAATTGTGGCCATTTATTGCACTTATTTAATTGAGTTCATGATTAAGTGCATTAGTTAACCGCTAACGCTAATAAAAAGCGTTAAGCCTTAGGTTATAAGTGTGATTTTATAAGTTTAACAAATAAAACTAACGTATAGCAATGAAATGTTGTGTTTATATTGAAAAATAAAAACTTTCTCTCAGACGGCAAACTAGTGCTGAACTGTCTTACACAATCGTTGTTAGCTTGTTGCCAAGCAACGTGTCGGCATTGGTCGTTTGCGTCCTTTGCGCCTCTGTGAATTCTATTTTTTTTTTCATTCATTATGTATTTGATAAAAAGCGACCACTTCATTCCTTCTACAGATTTTTGAAGTTCAAATTCGATAATTCTGGTTCAATGAGTAGTCCCTATAGGTACCTACATCAGAACTCGACATCTTGATGATGATCAGAATAGTGTAATTTAACCGCCATCACCTTTTTGTACCATAAAATTCATTCGTATGTTTCTAGTGGCCAATATTCAAGGACCATATAAACTGTTTTTGGTAGTACCTAAGCTATTTCTTTCTCTTCATGATTGCCCTCTCCCTACGTTCACATTTTATTGTAAAAACCACTGAAATTTACTCTATTTGTAATTGCAATTCATCAGTACATCTTCCGGAAAAACAAGGAAAAAGGAACATGGACGCTAATCAAGAAAGATGCCCGCCATGCGAACTATCAAAAATATCTACTAGTGTATAACCCCTTTCTTATTTTAATTATTGTTCCTGGTCATATACACTATTTTCAAATGAGGAAAGTCTTCAAATATTCATTATTTATATTGAAGAACATGTTTTGTCTTTATAGTAAACGAATGGATACCTCTATTGTATCAGAATCTGTAATCTATATCATACCGAACACTACTGAGGTAAGTTCCATAATTTTGTAAGTACCTACATCTTTAACCTCTCCTCTCTCTCTCTCTTAACAATATATAATTTTATCGGTGAAATTACAAGTGTGTTAACATTTTTTTTTTATTAATTTGTTACAGTTCTTTACTTTATCAATAAATTACATACATGGAAATCTATCATTTTATTTACTACTATTTCGTATGTTGCGGCTGCAAGCTGCTAGAGACAAGTGCTGAAAGCTTACGTCGTGACTCTAGTACCTACTAGAGCATCTCTGCACAAATCTTGCACTCTTTCTGCTTTTATTTTCTTAGTAACACCTATCGGGTCAAGATGGACGGACCATCGTAACCGAAAAGCCCTTACCCTACGAAATTTTTCACCGTTTTTTCTACTTATTCATAAACCCACGGGATTCATTGCACACTCTTCCGAGTACTTTTGAACTATTATATGGGACCCTTAGCGTCCGCACTTGGACCTTTCTGTAGAACACAATTTAGACTTTCTGTAGAACACAATTTAGACAGGAACGGTATTTAGGTATGTCACAGCCATTTATTTCCGAAACTATAAGAACTATAATGTTGAAACTTGGTAAGTAGATGTATTCTGTGAACCGCATTAAGATTTTTACACAAAAATAGAAAAAAAACAATAAATTTTGGGGGTTCCCCATACTTAGAACTGAAACTCAATTTTTTTTTTTCATCAAACCCATAAGTGTGGGGTGTCTATGGATAGGTCTTCAAAAATGATATTGAGGTTTCTAATATCATTTTTTTCTAAACTGAATAGTTTGCGCGAGAGACACTTCCAAAGTGGTAAAATGTGTGTCCCCCCCCCTGTAACTTCTAAAATAAGAGAATGATAAATCTATAAAAAATATATGATGTACATTACGGTGCAAACTTCCACTGAAAATTGGTTTGAACGAGATCTAGTAAGTAGTTTTTTTTTAATAGGTCATAAATTGAAATTAATATCAAATACTCAGGTCTATACTACCATTTACTTATATACCTACAGGTTTGTACGGAACCCTCGGTGCGCGAGTATGACTCGCACTTGGCCTGTTTTTATTATTTTAAATTAACCATGCTTACTAATTGTAAAATCGTTTATTTTATTTTTCAAAACGCAGATAAGTACACGTAGTTCTTTCTAAAGATATTTTAAACTATCCGTAAGGTCCATCCGGTCATTATTATCACTGTGTCTTTTCGGTACATTTTTCTGTGTATATTTATTTAAACTCTTATAAACAGCCCGACAAAACATTTTATAAAACTTCCGTGTTTTTTTTTGAAGTAAATAAACTTGAAACTGGTTTCCTCAAACCTTGCCTCGGCTCAAAAGCTTCAAAATAACAAAGAAGATCTGAAGCGAAGCCTTGGGCAGTGTACAGCAATATCAAGTCACAGCTTAGAAAAGTATTTGAATGTTGTGTATAGTAGCCAGTAGCGTTACAATATTTTTAAAGCATTATAACCCGACTATATTTTTTGTAAAGAGTAACAAAATCTTCTCTATAGAATGAAGGATTTATACTGACGAATATCAGTTGTGTTATCAGCTGGTCAAGTTTTTACTAAAAAAAAAATACAGGAATAAAACGGCATATAATTACAGATATAAATTATCTATATTATGTATATTCTCATATATTTTTTAACCGATTTCTAAAACTAAAAAAAGGATGAGAAATTTACCGCTTTCAAAGTGGGTTTTCACTAAAAAGTATGAAATAATGACGTAGGCATCAAGTCTGGGGCCTAATTCTCGCACTTGTCGCAAAGACATTTACCAAAAAAACATGGAATCTTAAAAATTCTATATAGCGCAACACACTTATCTGGCCCGGATAAAGATGAACTAACGACGCCAGTTTGAAATGTCAATCTGTACTGCCATTGGTTGTTTGCTCCACCAAATACGATAACAGCGCCTCTCTCACAGGGATAAAGATAAGATTGCGGGACTATACGTTTTGACAGAAGACCGCTATGTTATTTACCAAATGTCTATTCGACATCGATGTCGAAAGCGCGAGAATTGTGGGCTTGACACTGTTTTGAAGTGGTCCAAAATTTCTAAGTTTTGTTTTTTATACAACTAAGTCGGTAAACTAGCATACGGGCCGCCTGATGGTAAGCGGTTACCGTAGCCATATGGACGCTTGCAAGACGAGAAGCGCGCAGGAACACAACTTTACACAACATATTATTATATATTATACTAGCTTTAGCCCGCGACTTCGTCCGCGTAGATTATTTCTTTTTTATAGATATGAATCATTGTAACAATATAGAGCTTTTTTCATGGCTATAGCCCGCGTGATATTTGACAAAAATTCAGGAAGATTGAGAGCCTACATGCGAACATGCCACATAAAACTGAAACAGTCCTGCCGCAAATAAACTCTAGCAAATTTCGGAGTTCTTCCCTGTGATTTATTAATAGCCATCGCGATGCAAACCTCGATAAGGAACTGTAATCTTTTAAATTCAAACGGAAGGTGCTTTGGGATCAATGGTATATGCGGCACGAGACTGTTTCTCTTCTGGCGGAACCAATTAATATTTTGGCCTCAATAACATTGCGGCGGAAAACTGTTGCTTGTAGTCAAGTTCTACAGCACAATTTTGGAGGCCGTATATTTCTAATCAATATGACAGGAGCAGGTACATGCATGAAACGGATTACCCGGCGGATTAAGAGAGTTAAAAAATTGAATAGGATAATTAACCGACTCATCCATATCGACCATGGTGGCAACATTTCATTGATCGCAGCGGGTTGGTTATTTTTGGGAGTCATAATGGGTCTCTCGCGCATAACCACTCTATCGGTGTGTGTTCATAGTAACATCAGTCAGTATACATTTCATCTATACCTAACTTGGTATGTGTACCATCTATTTGTGGAAAGTTTATGTTCCCGATTTGAAGAAGATCTGAAAATCTACCGGCAGAAATATGCATACATACACTGTCCGATATGCTGAAGAAGAAATATGTTTTTTTTGGGAGGTGTCGAGATCGGGATTATTTATCTAAAATTACGCCATGAGACCTATCCACAAATTCCTCAACCATTTCATGACAGCTGAGATATTTGCTCATGGCACACGGACAGACAGACCAATACACCTATATCCACAAGTTCCTCAATAATTTCCAGACAGCTGAGATGTTTCTGTCTGTCTGTCAGTCTGAGGAGAGAATTTGCCTCCTTATGTGTGTACAACGGACAGTTCTCTGAAGAATTGTTTGACTTGATGCCCACGGGCTACCTTCTACCATCGCAACTCTCGCCATCGACGGGGAGTCCATACTCATATATTGGAACCGAAATGGTTTCTACTGTGCGGTTTCAAAGGAGTTTTCTAGCGCGTAAACTCAGGCTGTGGAATGAACTCCCCGCCATGGCGCCAGGGTGTGAAGATATTTCTGTATGGTCGCCAACGCACGAGTGATACATACGGTGACCGCTTACCATCAGGCCGGCCGTATGCTTGTTTGACACCTTAGCATTCAATTTTAATAATAATAATAATTTAAAAATTACCCGTAGAAGACAGACAGACAGACGGATCGACACGGGCGGAGATCTATCCAAAAGTTCCTCAACCAGACAGCTGAGAATTTTTCTCGATTTTTCAGATAGATGGGCGGCAGTAGGCTTCTTAATAACATGATACACGTGTACATTATTTTACTTGAATACAAAATTATGTGAATGAACAGCTTAAATACAAAATTTAATCCCCCTGTTCACTCATTAATGGATCAAATTCCAACAACACCGATATTCTTTGCGTTAGTTTCCAAATTTTAATTATATTCCAAGCTTATATAATAAATTTAGTATACTTCCATACACAACTTCATCCCTTTTTTACCCCTTCGGGGTCGGAATTATCGAAAACGCTGAGGCACATATAAATTAATTTTCAATCATTAGCCTAAACACAAAATTTGAAGGTAGGTAGAAACCTAACTTCCAAACTGATGGACTTTCATACAAACTCGCATCCCCTATTTTACCCCCATAGGGGTGTAATATTGAAAAATCCTTCGTTAGTGGATACCTACACTGTATAATTATAAATTTAGTGATGTTTACTATGGAAATGAAAGATTTTCGTATACAACTTAATCCCTCTTTTCCCTCTTCGGGGGTGGAATTATCACAAACGCTGTGACAACTTTACTTTCATTTTCAATCGTCAGCCTAAACACAAAATTTTAAGATCCTAACTTCAAAACTGACGGTCTTCCACACAAAATTTCAAGTCCTATTTTACCCCCTAAGGGGTGGAATTTCCAAAAATCCTTCTTTAGTGGATGCCTACACCGTATAATAATACATTTAGTGAAGTTTACTTTCAAATTGAAGGACTTGCATTAACAACTTCATCCCCCTTTTCCTCCCTTCGGTGGTGGAATTATCACAAACGCTGAGATAACTATACATTAATTTTCAATCGTAAGCCTAAACACAGAATTTGAAGATCCTAACTTCAAAACTGACGGACTTGCATACAAACTTTCATCCCCTATTTTACCCCCTTAGGGGTAGAATTTCTGAAAATCCTTCCTTAGTGGATGCCTACACTGTATAAGGTATCTTTGTGCAAAATTTCAAATCTCTAGGTCCAGCGATTTGGGCTATGCGTTGATATATTGCTTACAAACTTTCATCCCTTATTTTATTGTGTTAGGGGTGGAATTTTTAAAAATCCTTCTTTTGTGGAAGCCTACACTATATAATAATATATTTAGTGAAGTTTACTTTGAAATTGAAGGACTTGCATAAACCACTTCATCCCCCTTTTCCTCCCTTCGGTGGTGGAATTATCACAAACGCTGAGATAACTAAACATTAATTTTCAATCATCAGCCTAAACACAAAATTTGAAGATCCTAACTTCAAAACTGACGGACTTGCATACAAACTTTCATCCCTTATTTTACCCCCTTAGGGGTGGAATTTCCAAAAATCCTTCCTTAGTCGATGCCTACACCGTATAATAATACATTTAGTGAAGTTTACTTTCAAATTGAAGGACTTGCATTAACAACTTCATCCCCCTATTCCTCCCTTAGGTGGTGGAATTATCACAAACGCTGAGATAACTATACATTAATTTTCAATCGTAAGCCTAAACACAAAATTTGAAGATCCTAACTTCAAAACTGACGGACTTGCATACAAACTTTCATCCCCTATTTTACCCCCTTAGGGGTAGAATTTCCAAAAATCCTTCCTTAGTGGATGCCTACACTGTATAAGGTATCTTTGTGCAAAATTTCAAATCTCTAGGTCCAGCGATTTGGGCTATGCGTTGATATATTGCTTACAAACTTTCATCCCTTATTTTACCCCCTTAGGGGTGGAATTTCCAAAAATCCTTCTTTTGTGGATGCCTACACTATATAATAATATATTTAGTGAAGTTTACTTTGAAATTGAAGGACTTGCATAAACCACTTCATCCCCCTTTTCCTCCCTTCGGTGGTGGAATTATAACAAACGCTGAGATAACTAAACATTAATTTTCAATCATCAGCCTAAACACAAAATTTGAAGATCCTAACTTCAAAACTGACGGACTTGCATACAAACTTTCATCCCTTATTTTACCCCCTTAGGGGTGGAATTTCCGAAAATCCTTACATAGTGGATGCCTACACCGTATAATAATACATTTCATGAAGTTTACTTTGAAATTGAAGGCCTTGCATACCCAACTTCATCCCCCTTTTCCTCCCTTCGGGGGTGGAATTATCACAAATGCTGAGATAACTATACATTAATTTTCAATCGTCAGTCTAAACACAAAATTTGAAGATCCTAACTTCAAAACTGACGGACTTGCATACAAACTGTCATCCCCTATTTTACCCTCTTAAGGGTGGAATTTCCAAAAATCCTTCCTTAGTGGATGCCTCCACTGTATAAGGTATCTGTGTGCAAAATTTCAAATCTCTAGGTCCAGCGGTTTGGGCTGTGCGCTGATATATCAACAATCAGTTTATCATTTTATATATTAAGATTATTATTCATTTGGCTGCGGTATTCTGTAAGATGGAGGTACCCCAGTCGAGCTGCTCTTTAAGCGAATAAACGCTATGCTCTACCTCTCTCAAAAGAGTAACTTTAATATATGATAGCATCTCTATTTATGCACTTATTTTAGTATTGATGTGTTTATTTCTCTCCTATACTCATAATATACTATTTTATTAAAAAAAATGATGTTAAATATCTGGGTTAAAACTGTTGCAGTCATAAGATTTCATATTAAACATTAAATTAAATACCAGGGTACCTGCGTGTGCAATCCATGCATCAAAAATTATAATGGCAAAGGATTGAAACTTTTCGCCAGTTTAATTATAGGCTGCTAAGAAAAGGGGTCATTATAAACTCAGAAGCACTTAATCATGTTAAATGACTCATGTTTCAACATGAGTCATTTAACTAACCAACTTATAATCACATTTCCGCGAGCCAAATAAGTAAGTTGAAAAGAGTAAAGTAAACGCATTGAACAACTCAATTGTTAACTTTTCAATCTACTTTTGTTTGTTGGAGTAAAAAGTTTCTGCGTTTTCAATAATTCAGTTGAATTCAAGTAGATGAAAACATGGATGCTAGAAAATGGGGGAATATTTAGCCTGTTTATAATTTGCAAAGCAATATTATTTACGAAACTACATTGTTGTTCAGGGCAGACTTAGCAAAAATCAATTTACCAAATCTGTGCTGAACATACCACGGAGCATTGCTCCACAACTCACTAATTCAATATTTGTTGTCAATTACTTTACCTACTATATACTTACCGTTAACTATGAACTGAGAGTACTGGGTTTTGGGTTAATGAAATTAGGTGCATGAGGTAAAATCGGTGGCCAGCAGGGGAACAGGACTTCGCGTTATTACTAAGATCGCGTAACGAGACTGATGAATAGCGGAGACTGAACTGCTCACGGCGGCAACAGGCGTATTTATAATCCCCCGCGAGCGCTAACATAAACATTCGTCCCGCGAGATCCCCTTCCCCGCAAAACAGGCCTTTATTTAACAAAATAGCTTATATTAACTTATTTTCACTAACTATTACTAAGTACCAATAATCTTTATTACCTAATACAATATAATCTAATAAGATTAAATGTAAATAATAAAAACGTAAAATAAAGTCTTAACTAAAACGACAAATAACAAGCATCATTTATGTATATTAAAATAACGCTAATAATACACATATTAAAAAGACTTTATTTAGAAAATAACAAAAAGGGGGCAATAATACAAAATTAAACAATGATGTCACATATTCACAATGCCCTCTGTTTTATCTCAATCTTATACTTAACGTAGCGGATACGATTAAGTTTAATCAATTCTCACCTCTTTGTGCTTTGTATTCAACAAAGGACAAAGAAAAGAAGTGGATTTAAATCACAGTTTACACTTCACAATTTTAACTAATCAAATAACACATCATAACTTTTATTAATCAAGAAGTCCATTGTTCATTATAACTTTGTATACATAGCGAATTCTGTCGCTCACATTTCTCCCGCCGTACAGCTCGCTGTACTAAGCTACGGTGTGAGCGGTTGTACTGGTAGTACAACTAATTTCTTGGTAGGGCGTCGCATCACACCTGTGCGCGTTTGGACGTCGGCGCACCTCACGATGCCATCTTTGCCGGGGAATACTCGTGTGACAAGTCCCCGCGGCCAGACGTTGCGGGGCAGATTGTTGTCGGCAATGATGACGAGATCACCGACTCGCAGTTCATCGCCCCGACCTTGGGGCTCCCGCCGGTGTTGGAGTAAGGGCAGCACCTCGCGCACCCAGCGCGACCAAAACATGTTAGCCAATGCTTGCGCAGCTCGCCATTGGGAGCGGCCATATGTGTCAGCTTCGGTGAAAGTGCCTGGCAGTGGCACCTTAGACGCCCCACCCAAAAGAAAGTGATTGGGCGTGAGCGCCTCGGGGTCGTCTGGTGAGACCGAGACATGTGAGAGTGGTCGGCAGTTAACAGTGTGCTCGACTTCACATAGTAGCGTGTGTAGCACCTCGTCCGTTGGATGACGCTCGTGCAGAGTAGTGGCGAGCGCCGTTTTCACGGTGCGTACGAGTCGTTCCCACGCGCCGCCCATAAATGGCGCGCTGGGAGGTATATACCGCCATGGTATGGCGTGAATAGCGGCTTCGGCGGAGGTGGCCACCAAGGCGGCCCGGCGCAGCTCGGCGTCAGCACCACGCAGATTTGTGCCATTGTCGCTTGTTATCTCGGACGGGGCGCCCCGGCGCGCCATCATGCGGCGCAGGGCGAGGACGGCCGAGTCGGCCGACAGGGAGGCGGCCACCTCTAGGTGCACAGCCCGAGTTGTCAAACAGGTGAAAAGCGCCACATAGCGCTTGTGGCGCTGGCGGCCTACAGTTACTGTGAGCGGCCCGAAGTAGTCCAGGCCCACGTAGCTGAATGGGCGCTGGTGATGAGCGAGACGACTGGCGGGGTGATCGCCGGTCGGCGGTACGGCCGGCACCGCCCGACGCAGCCGGCACGGCTGGCAGCGCTTGATGACAGTGCGCACAGTGGGTCGTAAGCGCACGACCCAGTAGCGCTGGCGCACCTCGTTCGTGACCGTCTCTACACCGCCATGGTGGAGCAGTCGGTGTACCCAGTCGACATACAGTCGGACATAGGTATGGGCCCCATCTAGGACCGCAGGTGCGCGCTGTCCGGCCGAGATGTCGGCCGCGGCAAGCACACGTGACTTGACGCGGAGTATACCGCGCCCGTCCAGTTCCACGGCGAGCTGCCGCAGACGACTCTGCTCACCCGGCGCCTTTCCTCTACTAAGCTCTCTCAGCTCAGCGGCAAAGCTCTCTTGCTGCGTAGATCTTATCCATAACTCAACCGCGGCAATCAAATGTGGAACAGTAAGTTGTATATACTTATTAGTCTCCGCCGCTAGAGGGTGCAATTTAAAATAATCATTACCTATCGCAGGCGCACGACATTGTGCTCGCCACGTAGGATCCGCGCCATCTATCTTACCAGTGCGTTTACGAGCGGAAGCTGTTATTTGTTTTCTACATAACTCTATAAACTGTAACGTACGGGCTGTGGCGCGTATCAAACGTAACCATGACGAAAAACGTTCCACGCACGGTAACGCCAGCTTCAGTGAATACTCAGCAGATGGCTTAGCTGTCGCTACTGTGTTGGTACATTCATCGCCGGCGATGACGCCACTCGGCGGCAAACTAACAACTACGTTCTCCGGCCATTTACATTCAGATTCGTATAAGAATGCCGGACCATTAAACCATCTGTGTTGCGACGTAAATTCCGGCGGTGTCTGCCTGGTGGCATCATCGGCTACGTTTAGTTTAGAGGGCACCCATCGCCACTCATCTACCCGTGTATATTCCTCAATCTCAGCCACCCGGTGCGCGACAAATGGTTTAAAGGCACGAGCACCTGCTCGCAACCATGCCAGTACGGTTTGAGAGTCGGTCCAGTATACAAATCGAGTGATTAGTCTATCATGCGACTCGGCTACCGTTCGTGCTAATCGCACGCCTAATACGGCAGCCTGCAATTCAAGTCGTGGTATCGACGTCACTTTTACAGGAGCGACCCTCCCCTTAGCGGCTGCTAATACAACATTTGTATTTGAATTTCCCACGCATCGGAAATATACCGCTGCCGCACATGAAATTTCACTCGCGTCAATAAAGGTGTGAAGTTCTATGTCCACGGCGTCAGCATACCCCGGATAGCAACGCGGTATCTCTAACCTATCTAAATATCTAAGAGTCGATAGCCATTCCCACCAACTTTGCTCAAACTCCGCGGGCAGGCGCTCATCCCACCCGATATTGTGTCGCCACGCGTTTTGTAAAATATGTTTCGCTTGAATAGTTACTGGCGTCACAAGGCCGAGCGGGTCGTATAGTGACATTGCCGCACGCAGTAGTTCACGTTTTGTGGGAACGCGTTCCCCAGTGAGCAGCGGGCGGTCAACTTTAGAAAAGTTCAAATTATACCCTAACGTATCACGCGACGGTGACCATATAAGACCTAATATTTTCTCAGTCCCGCTGTCACTTAGCGGAACATTCGCTGCGGGTACAGTACTTGTTGCAGTTAAACCACTTAATGCAGTGGGTTCGTTAGTTGTCCAACGCTGCAACTCAAAATTAGCCCTCTCGTGCACCGCCACTACTTGTTTAGCCGTGTTATTAGCTTCTTTGATAGAGTCGAAGCTCTCTAAATAATCATCCATGTAGTGATGGTGAACGATAGAGTTCAACGCGGCTGGAAACTCATGCTGATATCGTTCAGCGTTGTGATTCTTTATGTAAATCGCGGTACATGGGCTCGACGTGGCGCCAAACAAAACGGACGCCATTCTCAATTCTATCGGCTCGTCGGTTGGATTTTCTCGCCATAAGAATCGCAACGCATCGCGATCTTCCGCACGTACCTTGATACGCAAAAACATATCTTTGATATCTGCTGCCAACGCTACCCGCCTTTGTCTGAAGGACATTAATACGCCGGGAAGCGATCTCAAAAGGTCGGGACCGGTCAACAGCAGATCATTTAAACACATGCCTTTGGTTTGTGCGGCCGCATCGTGTACGATTCGCAGTTTTCCCGGTTTGGCCGGGTGCGTCACACCAAAATGAGGTAGGTACCACGTCCTATCTTTAGTGGGAGGGCCTGGTGCCACCTCTGCGTACCCGGCCTCTAACATACGATCTATCTGGTTTTTATAAGCTATGCTCAAATCTCTATTCTTAGCTAGTTTTTTCTCTACACTAACGAGACGTTTGAGAGTGGCATCGTAGTTTGATGGGATTATTTCATTGTCCCGAGCCCATAGTAGGCCTACTTCATAACCTCCATCGGGGAGTTCTCGGGTTGTTGACTTGAGAATATTAATTGCCCTAGATTCGGGGTCAGCGCGTGGTAGTCGCGGCTCCACCCCCAAGCTCTCTAAGCTAAAGTGCTGTTTTAGCAAATCATCTAGGCGCTCGTCCTCCTCGTCCCGGCAGCGAAGCACAGCATGGCTCACCATTTGAATAGTGGCGCTGCTTGGGTACGAGGCAGAACGAGTGCCGTGCAGCACCCAGCCTAGTGGGGTGTGAGACGCAACAGGCATATCGCCACGCCCCCTACGGACCTCCGATGCCACCAACGACCAACTAAAAGGGCGGGTTCACCGCGTTCATATAACAGTTGATCGGCAATATCATTCAAATAGTTGCAGTCGTGAACTATATCTTTACCTATAGACTGAGCTGAAATATCTAGTTTATCTATTGTCCGAGCGGTTATTTCCAGGGATTTCTGAGAATACCTACCCCTAATCTGAAAAGTAACTCTTTGCGATGTATTAACGTCTATACGCGCCCCCGCTACAGCTTCAATATAAAAGGGAATAGTAGGACCTTCAATACCTATCTTTTTAGCCGCATTATCAGTTAGAAGCGTCACGGTGGATCCGTCGTCGAGCAACGCGTATGTATCTAAATCACCTTTAGGACCGGAAATAGAAATAGGTATAATTTTTAAATAGGCACTCGAATGTCGTGTTGGTACCCATGTATTCGTAACTTTTGCCTGACTAATCTCTGAAGATACTTTATCGTAATGCAATAAACTATGGTGACGCATCTCGCAACCCGCGACATCACACACGACATCCTTACATCTGTGCTTCCAATCTCTTCTTTTTAGACATCGAAAGCACAGTTTTTGTGACTTAGCTATCTCCCATCTATCATTAATCGTAGCGGACTTAAACTTTGTGCATTCTATGACTCTATGCCCTATCCTAGTACATACAGGACACGGTAACGCCCCTTGGGTTTCACCCGAACGCGCGCTCTCACTTCGACTTGCGCGTGCTGTCTCATTCTCTCCGACCGCTGCCGGCGCCCGCGCCGGTGCCGATGCCGTGTAGCTACGCGGGTGCGTTCGTTTTGTGGCTACAGGCGGACCGCGTTCAAAAAAGGATACGTGTTCGAGTTTCGCGTGTCTCGCGTTACGTTCCGCTTCGATGTCGAGGAAATTACTAAGTTTTGATAGACCGGGCTCTGTCTCACTCGCTGTTAGTTCGTAGTCGAACCATCTACTACGAATAATCGGTGTGAGTTTTTCTTCTATAATCATGCAAATCTCTGGACTATACAAAAACTGAGGACGACCTAATGCTCTTATAGTGGCGACTACGTTTGCAATTTTGGATGCAAAAATGCATACATCCCGTGGATTATCGGTGATTTTTGTGAGCATTTTTAAACGATCTATTTCTGCCACTATGAGTGCATCAGGACGTCCAAATCGACTTTCAAGTCTCTGTATGACTTGCTCTGGGTCTGAGGGACCTAAAAATATACACTCAACTGCTTCCTTAGCCTGGCCCTTCAGGGCTCGTCTAAGTCTTGTATTATTTTCTGTTGCCGTAAAGTGTTCAGCTGTTTCCAAATATATTGCCTTAAATTGCAACCATTCAGTCGGCCTACCATCGAAAGTAGGCAACTCAGACATGTATTTAGGTGGTTTCGCAGGTGTATGGCCGGCTCGCGACATCTGCGCTATTGCAGCGGCAAGCTCGGCTATATCTGAGCGCACCTGCGATTCAGCGACCACCTTTTTATCAATGACTGGGTAATCTAAAGTGATATCTGTATACTTAGCTTTACACCTTTCCGCCAGCGGGTCCCTGGTTGCGCCTGTGGTGCCAGCCATGCCTCCCATGGGCACAGAGCAACTGGTCACAGGTGCAACTGTGAGGGCCTGGATCGGTGCAACGGGAGCGGCCGGTGTCGGCCCGCTCGCCTCGGCTTCGCCTGTGGTCGTGGCGGCGGCGCTAGCCTGCGCCGCGCTCACGACAGGTGGCGCTTCTGCCTTCATCGCCTGTAACAGTAAATGTGACTCATGACTAGGAGCAGCGTCTTGCACCAAGGTGGTGTTTGACGCCCTTATCCAATCGTCAACTCTGCCGTGCACTGATACTACATCATTTAAATGGCTTTCCTCGTCGGAATCATCGCCATGAGTCTCGAGCATAGCTAGCCTAGCGACGGCCAGCTCGTAACGTGCTCGAGCTATTTCTCGGTCTCGCTTCACGGTCCTGCGCGAGGATCTGCCCGTGATCGAAGGCTCGGATGCCTTACGGGACGTTTTACGCGACGACGGTGTAGAGACGGGCGGTACCGTTGTCGCACTCGAAGGTCCAGCCGATTCTCGGGTCTGTTCAGAGGACGTCTCCCCACTAACCGATATCGACGTGGACCTCGGATGCGACTCCGCACCTTTCTCCCCGGACTGCGACCTAGTAACTACCATTTTTTACCTAGACGTCTATTAGCCTAACAAACACCTGATCTTACTCAGCACCCTATCGTAGTACCAAACCGCAGGACTCTCTAAACGGCAGGTAAAGCAACTGACAACAATCCGGATCTGAAGGACCAAAAAATGTTCAGGGCAGACTTAGCAAAAATCAATTTACCAAATCTGTGCTGAACATACCACGGAGCATTGCTCCACAACTCACTAATTCAATATTTGTTGTCAATTACTTTACCTACTATATACTTACCGTTAACTATGAACTGAGAGTACTGGGTTTTGGGTTAATGAAATTAGGTGCATGAGGTAAAATCGGTGGCCAGCAGGGGAACAGGACTTCGCGTTATTACTAAGATCGCGTAACGAGACTGATGAATAGCGGAGACTGAACTGCTCACGGCGGCAACAGGCGTATTTATAATCCCCCGCGAGCGCTAACATAAACATTCGTCCCGCGAGATCCCCTTCCCCGCAAAACAGGCCTTTATTTAACAAAATAGCTTATATTAACTTATTTTCACTAACTATTACTAAGTACCAATAATCTTTATTACCTAATACAATATAATCTAATAAGATTAAATGTAAATAATAAAAACGTAAAATAAAGTCTTAACTAAAACGACAAATAACAAGCATCATTTATGTATATTAAAATAACGCTAATAATACACATATTAAAAAGACTTTATTTAGAAAATAACAAAAAGGGGGCAATAATACAAAATTAAACAATGATGTCACATATTCACAATGCCCTCTGTTTTATCTCAATCTTATACTTAACGTAGCGGATACGATTAAGTTTAATCAATTCTCACCTCTTTGTGCTTTGTATTCAACAAAGGACAAAGAAAAGAAGTGGATTTAAATCACAGTTTACACTTCACAATTTTAACTAATCAAATAACACATCATAACTTTTATTAATCAAGAAGTCCATTGTTCATTATAACTTTGTATACATAGCGAATTCTGTCGCTCACAATTGTAGATCAAAAGTACGTAAAAATGTAACCTATATTTTATACCAAGAGTATCATATGAAATATATCCTTTGGAGTACGAATAAAAACCGGAAGTTGAAAGCGTGTTCATCATAATATATTCAACACACCTACCCTTCCGCGCCAAATCATAAATCAAGTGATGATGCAAACAAAAAAAGATTCAGTATCTACGTGACTTGGTGCAATTTGCTTATTTTGATTTAATAATAAAAACTTTTTTGTAAGTTTGAGCTTGAGACGTATTCCAAAAATAATATTTTAAATAAACTTTGAAAGGAACATTAAATGAAACATATTTTTGTAACAATAACCATCTTTTTAGCAAGATAGCTTGCTATTTAGATGAAAATTTAAGAAGCTCTTTAGATATTTTCTCTGGAATACAAGCGTAATATAGAAACATAAATAATTTATCATCAAGCAGACGGTATCTATGTCGTTTTGTGGTGATAAGTTACCTTTTATTTTGCTGTAATTGATGCCTTTATCCCTGATTCTAATGCATTTATTCAAACGTATTTATTTACAGTTTTCTCATCCTTAATTGCATACTGCGATAGATCCTCGCTACAAGCGGTCCTAGGTTGCCAGTTTACCTGGTTGGATAGCTTGTAAAACATCACAGTTCAATATAACTAAGGATCACCTATATTACGAAAGGTCACGTCTAAAAATGACGAGATTTTTTTCTAGCATTCATGATATCCCGTGGATAGTTTTGGCCAACCATCCCCAAAGTGTTTCAGATGAGAAACGAAAAAACGCGCTTATTTTAATATAAATTGCGAGAAATAAGTGATGTGAATTCAATACTCTGACGTATTATAACGAACAATCCTGAAGTTGCGAAGTGCTCTAAAGCCTCGCTGACTATAAGCAAAAATTATTTGAACAGACGGTTCAGTGAATTGTAAATTATAATTTAATTTCAACGAAACATGACTTTTATATACATTAATTTAGGCCAACCGGGCTTTTACTACGTACAGTACTAATGCCAATGGAAATGTAAATAAAGTTTAATAAGCAATCTTATTTTAACAGCTTTGAACACATAATTAGTAGAGACAGATACGGCGAATAGCAGTTATGGTCCTTTGGTGAATATTCAACTTATTCGCATTACTTGGCCTGGCTGATTACCACACTCAAGTTGAAACTTTTATTTTGTAGCTGTTGCACTTGAGAGTCAGTCCCATTGTAGGCTTGTGTTTACCACTTTCGGCCACATCATTACCATATTGCAATTGTGGAGAAACACGCCTATTTACAGTAAAAAAATATTTCACACAAATATTTTTCTCCACTGTCAAAATAAATTAATGGCTGCCGCGTCTCTCTAGTTATACGTTATACTCTTTTCCATCAAATTAACTGGCAACACTTATGCTATGTATTTTAAAACCATTTGAAATTGCTCTTTTATAACTTTACTGTAACTGCACCGAGTATGTACCGCAAAGGCGTTGCGGCAACACTTATTAAAACAATACATAAACAACAAAAGTACCCACCTAAACAATCTAACTTAACCTAAATACATTTATGCTACAATAAACCTAACAAAACGCCAACACAAGGAAGGAAACTAACATACTATCATAAATCACAGCGCGCAATCACGAAAAATCGCCCCGCTAATAGTCTTCCGTGTGAAAAGGCTTTAATTTCCGCGTCGTCTTGTCGTTTTGGTCGTATCTTCATTACGGCTTGACGGCGAAACAGATTGCTGCGGGCATTGTACTCTGTCTGGACCTAGATTTAATATGAGCACGTTGTATGAATACTTGAAGAGCACATCGCATTTGCATGATTAAAAAAGAATTTAATTTAGAATGTGTGGGGAACGTTCTAAGTTGTTAGGTCCGTAGCTAGTCAAGTTTGAATATTCAGGAAAAAAGAGAGTTCTTTTTTCGAATTTAAATGTTTAATTTTTATAAAACTTTCAAGTAGTTAAATTTATTATTATTTATTTAAAATTTTAGGCGATCATAGGTCAGTGGACGTCGGATACCGAGACGAAGGTCTCGGGTTGAATCCTACAATGAGCTTGAGCTTTCGGTGAAGGAAAACATCGTGAGGAAGACATAGCACGGTTGGTATGGTACTTTGTAGTACCCGTCTGGCTGGCTGGGTGGTAGCCGTCAAGTTGAATAAAATGATAGAGCGAATAATAGTTTTTTTTTAACAGTAATCGTGCGTAGAAAGTAATAAGAAAATGGTATCTCCTTTTATTTGTTACGCAGAAATTCACCTTCGATATAAGTAAACAATCCTACGAGTGTTCTACAAGGGTTCCTTTATTGCTTTTGTACCAAGGAACCTTAAAAATAAACGTTCGTTTTTCCCTTTTTATATTGGCAATAGATTCTCTAGTTCATTAGTGACCTTAATTGCAATGGCGATCGAGTAGTTCAATATATCGAGTTTCCGAGTTTCAAGTGTAATCAATATTACGCAATCGCGTCCTAGCCATTCGTAAATAAGTAATTAATATTACAGTAAAGCTCTTTTTTCTAAAAATAAGAACCGTTGACTGACTGACAAATGCACCCATGGCTTAAACGCAGGATTTAGAATTATTATCGATGAAAGATGATAAGCACATTATAATAAACTATTTTGTAAATTTTCCAGATAAAGAAACACAACATTCCTTTTTTGAATCATATAAAAATATATAAATTTTGATCTAGCCTAAAATAAACATTGTAGGTAAACTAACAGATTCAATTACAAGAAATTTTAAGTCAGCTATTACCAAGCAAGAGAGCCAATTGCCCTAATTGAGCTTAGAATTCAGCATAATCCCTACACATGCACAAAACACTACAATGGGCTTGAAGCGGCCACAGCTGAAACAAAATAAGTGAACATATACACATGTAATTGCGTTATGCAGTTAGAAACCAACATAGTAAGTAGATTACTGGCAACATAATGTAAATATACGAGGGTGTTATGGCAAGTAGTGACCTATTTTCGGAAGTAGGTTGATTGTATAAATATAAAGATACTGGACAGTTGCTTCAACTTTATATAGCACAAGTCCGGTCATGCATGGAGTACTGCTGCCATCTCTGGGATGGATCCGCAAACACCAGCTTGACGCCATCGACTCAATAGCGACTCAATAGAACGCCGAAACAGGAAGCTCATCGGAGTTAAGGCGAAACTCACGAACCTCGACCACCGACAAAAAGTTGCTTACTTATCGGTTTTCTACAGGATATATTTTGGAGAGTGTGCGCAGGAATTGTTCAACCTTATTCCACCATCCCTTACATCGAATTTCAAGTCGCCGGAAAATTTTCACCCGTACGTTGTTGACATACCGAAGATACGGACACAGCGTTTTGCATCTTCATTTATAATGTGGACAGTAAGGGAGTGGAACTTGCTTCCGGCGTCTGTATTTCCTGACGCTTACAATCTAGGAACTTTCAAGGCCAGCGTGTTTCATCTTAGGTTTCGTCATCGCCCCTTATGGGCGGGTCAGTGACCAAACGCAAGCCCAATTAATAAAAAAAAATACCACAAAATGACTATTAAAAATACCTACATTTTATACTTTACTATTATTACTAATTTATTTTTATTTTGAAAAAAATCTTCCTATACGCCTGATCATGAACTATTTGATATAGTGTATTGACTTATTTTATTCATAAGACAGATAATAAAAATATGATGGCGCTTTAAAAAATATCCAGATAAATCCGTTAAATATTCACTGATTTTTACAAACATGTCACATAAATCGACATAGGAATTCCATTAGCCATTCTGTGGAATCACTTTCTATCGGGGCTCCCCACATCTCATCAAATAAAACGTCAGGAGGACTACCGATCCATCCTTAAACTACGCTGTGATAGGAAGTGCCAGGTGAAAACCTTTGCGGGAAACATTTCCTTCGCCTTTTGTTCTGGTAGAGTTAGTGGTATATTTTACCATGTTCAACTCTATTTTTGAAACAATGTATTGTAACTAGTTTAAATGGGCCTGGGTCATCGTATCGGTCCAACTGTACACGTTGGACAGGTGTAAGCAGATCGTCGAATTTACTTTAACAGCACGATGTAGGATCTTGTTGCTGTGGCTTGTTTATGTTGCTACAGCAGCAGCAACATCTTTATGTATCTGCTTTCAGTTCACATGTAAATGGATACATCTACATGTGAACTGCTTTATGTAGGTGTTCACTACAAACGGTATAGTATACATTCTGTTTTAATTTTACTTATTTAGCATGTTTGTGTATTTTTACTGTTGCGGTAAATAAATAGTCATTTAGTTTTGAGACTTATTTAGATTCTAGTCTTTAGCCCATCAGGAAGTTAGTTTATAATCGATTACAAAATACTTAAATTTCTGGACAAACTGAGACGGTAAGGTAAGCTTTATTTACTTCGTGAAAACATAAAATTTTACCGTATAAAATGGAAAGCAAATAACTTTAAAATTTAACGTTCAGTTTTCAGTATTGAAAAAAGAAGGAAAGTGTTCAGTGAATTGTAAAAAAGCTTTAATAGGTTTTGCTTTATCGGATTTCATTGCAGTGCTTTCAAGCTATATTTTTTCATTATTTTTGTTTGATCTACACATAGACATAGGATTTCGATAATACAAGATTTTAGACTTTAGCTCTACATCTGTCTGACTCAAAAGGACTCAACGTCTGAAGTTTATTAGTCGAAAAGAGAGGTAGAGCATAGGGTTAAAGAGGAGCTCGATTAGGGAAGTACCTACACCTTACTATGAATACGCTTTGACCTTACAGAATACCGCAGTTGTTGTGTCGAGTGCATGAGTAAGGTCACTAGAGCTGATCGGGGTGGGGGGAAGAGTCGGCAACGTGAGAGTGATGCCTCGTCCGAGTGAAAGCGTCCATATGGCTACTAACTACTTACCACCAGGTGGGCCGTGTGCTCGTTTACCGACTTAGTTGTATAAAAAAATTATATCAACAATTGAGAAAGGCATCATGCAAAATGCATGTTTAATTAAAAAAAATACCAAGATAAACCAAAAATAAAACTGTTCAAATAAAGCATAATGGGCTTTATTAAGTACCATTATAACGGGTTCTCACATTCCCGTTTAATTGCTGTATGAAAAATGTAACAGGGCTTATAAAGTAGAAGGACTGCGTTAATTAGTGGCAAAAATGAAATAAAACGTACCTCTACAAAATGCCTTTGATAGAAACATGGTTAAATATAGAATTCTCGAAAGTTAATTAACTACTAACTTTTAATAAACGTAGTTTTACTAACCTGTCGCAAGCTGCAATACAGAAAACTGAGTATATTTTGTTAACAGGCGCTGAAAATGATGTCCTGCATAGATTCTACTATTTCTCATATTTTACAATCGAATACACACTTGAAATACAATTAAACTTCATATTGAATATAGCAGACTACAATAGGTACGACCTACGATTTAACATTTCAACAACTGTTATCAACTAATTATGAACATTCCGGCATTATTCGAACAAAAGTTTGCTCGAACTCAGGCGTATTGGCAGTCTCACAAATTTGAAAGGATTATATCGACTTCTTCCTTCATACGCCTTCGGAAAACCTTTCTTGTTCCAATATTGGCTCATTGGAATTCAAATCTCGCGTTCGCAAGAATCGTGTTTCAGGTAATTTGTTAACTTTGCTTTGAGTATGTAGAATATGGACTTTAGGAAATATGCATAAGTAAATTATGGTAATCTATATTTATAAACAATGGTAGTTTAAGAAGTGCTACATTTGTTTTTTTTTTCGAAATAATAATTCCTTGGTGAAAAAATCTTTATATTAGACCAGAGATCTGTTAATCCGGTTTGTTGTTCCGAACTAAGAATATTCGTAACAATGCTGCTTAATAGGCCTATAGAAATATTAGATATTCGGTTGTCAGTAGTAATTTGTCTAATTGACAGAGAATATTCTGTGTACTTTGAAAACTGATTCATCATTGTATTGTGTCAATGTTCACTGTTTCACGAAATCAATATGGATGGAGTAGTTATAATTACACATTTTTTGTTTTTAAAAAACAAAAATGAATCGGTTGCTGGTAATAAAATTAATAAAACATAAAACTAACGGATTAGATGTTCAGCAATGGAAATAGTAGGGTTGTTATGAATTATATTAGGCAATAACTATTTACTTACATACAAAAACTACCTACATAAAATGAGAATTTTATTTACACATTTTTGAGGATAAATAAACGTTAAAACTTTTTGCAATCTACCCTACAAACAGTAAAAAAAGCATAAACGTTTCCTAAATAGGAAAACACAATCAAATCTCACTGGTTCAAAACACGAGAGCATCACGAAACTTTGTAAAATGTCTTGTAAACACGAATAGTGTATATTGTGCGCGCTGGGGAGAAAGACAAACGTTTTCAAGCAATTATGACTTCGATTATACACACAAATATAAAATGCATTTGATGCAAAGCTTCAGTTATGTCATGGTGTAGATATTGTTGTTATGTTTCCGAATTGGTACAATGATCAAGTTTATTACACAACTTTATTATTTCGGATACTTCACGAGGTTTAATTTTAAAATAAAAATAATATCTAGTATTGTAAATACAAAAATGCGTTTGCATATACATTGTTTTTTTTTAACATTATTAATTCGATGCGGTATACGCCTGTGTCAATAATAAGTTAATTGCCGCAGCATTTGACTTCAGGTAATAGAAATGAGCTAAATAATTACTTTTCACGCACTACGATCTCCACTTTGCTGTAAATAATAAGGCAATTTTATTAGAACCAGGGACCTACAACATGTTTTACGTTTAATTTTTATTATGCGTTCCGCAACTTTCAAAGTGATTTATTTCTCAAATACCAATTTATTTCCGCCATTCAGCCACTGGATTCTTTTTATAGGTATATAAAAAACAATGTGGGAATGGCGCGATGAAGACGAATTGACTGTGTCTTATAGCTTAGGACTAAATTCTGTAGATGGTAATGGCTTCATAATACTGGCTAATGTTATAGGTTTGCGCCCTTCGAGCTTAATTCCAAAATATAATTTCAGGCATATGGAAGTCTCATAATATATTTGTATGTTTTGATTGGATATCCAATTTATAATTCAAATTGTAATTTATAGAGTTGCTGAATATTTACAACAAATATGTACAAAATACGATCTATATATTATAGAAAATTTCCTAGTCTGTCGCTGCTACCGATTAACGGTTCTAAATAGGCCGGTAGCGTTTCCTATCTTTATCTTTATTCCATTTATATTTAAACCTAATAATGTAAATTGCATACTTATTATTATAATTCAATCAACTTTATTAAATTATACAAGAAACAACCAAAATAAATTGACCACGAATAATAGCGGAAGGTCACGAAATAAATAGGTTAACCCTAACATACTCTTAACACAAAAGGCGTCCAAAAATAACTTATTTTACATGACCCACTTTGTCACACGCTGGATCGATATCGGAACGATTTCGGACCGTGTTGCTTACTGTTTGTTAAATAATGGAGCTAAATATTAAGCATTATCGGACCAGATTGAAGTCCCTTTGAAAATCTACTTATGAATAGTTTATGCAATATAGAACACAGTTTCAAACATAAATTTATTATATAAAGAACTGTACCTACTACATTTTTGTATCATGTGTTTATTTTTCAGAAATTACCAGAAGATTAAGATTGATTATTTATTTTTGCAAGAACTATTAAGTAGAGAAAAGATTTTAATCATTAACTCATAAATATACCCGTATTTACTATACATGCTGGCACAATTCTACGTGGTGTTCAATGAATAATTAAATTATTTCGACTGATAAATACTTTTTTTTTTATTCAGAAGTAAAAATACGATTTTTACGTTCTTTAAACCCTTCATAACGCACACATACCTACTATCTATTTATATACTCTACTGCTACTATATTGTATCTCATAGTATATAAATAATACGTAAAATTGTATAACTGGTTGAGATTTTGAGATGGCATATATTCGAAATCTATGTTGGGTTAGTTATGCTGAACAACTTTTACTATGGGACCAACACTGAATACTCAAAATTTTTTTTTTTTACTTTTCATACATTATGGTCGAGCAAGGTTAACATTTTGTAAGAAAAGTTAAAAATAAATTGAATTTGTCTTTATGATTCCCCTACACTCAAGTATGCAACCGATTTTCGTGAGAGACAGTTATCTGCAGGACTTATTCTTCTACCCCCAGAAAGAAGTAGCTGCAGAGCTATAACTTCGTTAAAGTCAGGTAATACGCTCAAGTACCTAACTGTAAACATAAAAAAGATAAAAAAAACATTTAAATCTCAGATAAAAACTCCACATTATTACCACGTTAAACTATATAGATTAATTTACCGTGTTATTACGGCCGATGTAAGCGCAAGCTTGGCACTTTATTTTATTCAAGTTTTCATCATCCCGCTATTCTCAGTGTAATCCGTGTTACATTATCGTCTTTTGCATCAAAGCTGTTCTAACTCTCAGCGTCGCCGTCGTGTAACTTAAGTATACTGAGAAATAAGGTCTGAGTGTTCTCGGAACTTTACTTTAAAATATTGGCGTAACCTTCGTCGTGTGCCGTGCATAGAAACGAGGTATAGGTACTCCGTGTACTATGAGAGACGTATTCAAATACCTACCTAGTACTTACCTATATGGATTTTTATTCCACACTGAACCATGACAATAAATTAAAGGATCACATAAGTTTATTTAATAATAATAATAATAAATATCCCGGGACATTCCTCACACACGGTCATCTGATCCCAAACTAAGCAGAGCTTGTACTATGGAAACCAGATAACTGATATAATACATATACTACTTTTTGTTTGTAAATACATACTTTTACATAATTACACCCACACTCAGGACATACAGACATGTTCATGCACACAAATGCATGTCCTGTGTGGGAATCGAACCCATGACCTGCGGCGCTATAGGTTAAATAATGCCAGTTATCGATTTACTTTTTAATAATTGAAAATGCTTATTATTTTCGCAGCTAATGTCGACTAATATAAATGTGTTTGAGGATGTTCCGTTTTAAAATGTATTATTTTCTTACTCATATAACACTACTAAGTTATCTTTACTTAAGGAATGTGAACACAATCATATCCATCTATAGAGCTCCTCTGTAGCATTTTCATTTCAAAATAGTATAGTAAACATCCAAATAATATAGTCTTCACGTATAAAATACAAAGAACAATAACCAAACAGAGTATATGTTTTCAATTTTATCTCTGAAGTGCAAAGACATCGATTGAACCCACATAGGGAAAGAAAAGATTAGTCTTGACGACGGTCAAAAGGTCTGCTTACGCCTAGCAGCCTCTCAATAACATTACACGTTGAAAAACTATGCTATAAATGGGAGTGATATATTTTTGTGTAAGATTGTGACCAAAAACAAGAATTTTACTCACTACATTTTTTTTTTTTATGTTTTATGCCTTTTACAGTTGAGACCATGGAGATCCGAATCTCGCCGATTTGCTGTTATGAAAATTGATCGAGGCCTCTGGAGACCAGGGGGCTGGGAGCTTTTTCTGCCAACGCATCAGCTTAGCTATCCAAACAGGAAACACTGCCAGCCTGCTGGAACCTTGCCGTTATTCGGTAACAGTGGCAGACTTGAGGAAATTTTCTATAGATTGTATTTTGTACATATTTGTTGTAAATAAAGATTATTTTATAAATTTGTATAGTAGATATCTTTTCATTCATATAATGGAAATAGCTCTAACTTACGGATGAATGAAGTTTAAATAAAAAACTATAACAAAATTGTTTACGAGTAAAATGAGATTTGAAATAAGTCGTCTCAACGTACAAATTATACTTTATTAATATTTATTATCGAAAAACATTATAGGTAACTTCAAAATAAAGTATTGTACTTGTATAGCAAAGAAAGAGAACTAATACAGCAAATTTAGAAATATACTTATATAATGTTTTCATTGAAAAACTGTATTAAAAACAATGTTTATACATTAAACCTCTCCTAACACTAAGCTGAAGCCTGAAGCCTAGTGTCCAAATTCTGGCAACCAAATCAACAGTCAAGTTAAAGCACTAATTTCATTTAACACTGTTTCGGTGCCGACAAAAACGCCTGACCCAGATATGGGGCTGGTACATTATTCACTATACCCGCCTGGCCACACAGTATATTATTATCATCTATACATATTCAAACATTACTGTCAAGGAACTTGATTGTTACTTTGGTAGTGGAAATTATGAATTTCAACATAATAATATTATCTTGTTGTGTCTGGGTCCGATGAAATAATAAAATTATTCACAAAATAAATAACATTAAATTGAAACATTACTCATAAACATATTTTATTATAATAAGTTTATTGACATACTACATAGTAGGTCTACGATAAGGTAATCTATGTAATTTCTTGGATCCATGGCGGCTTATCAACGTGGTCTAATGTCACCTGTATAACGTAGGCTGCAGATACTTAGAAGACTTACAAATCAATAATCTTATTAATCTCACTAGGTAGTTTCATATTAATCTTTTATTAAATGAAGCGAGGTGTAGCATGATTAGCTGTTCTTAATCGATCGGAAAAGTTAAGCTACCATCGTTGTGGTCGGTACCTGGATGGGTGACCGCCTAGTGGTATTTCTAATCGAGCGTTTCCGTGCTTCGGAAGGCACGTAAGCCGTTGCTTATCACTTAATTGTGATAGTCGTTAAGCTAGTTGGAGGCCTACTAGGTGGCTTGAAAACTCCTACAGTAGGTTGACCACTGGCATGCCTCCACCAATCCTTAGTGGGCACGCGTGGTGGAATAATTAAAAATTATTTAAATAAAATTTAAAATTAAAGGGTGCGCTCATACAAGAAACTATTTTTGGGCGTTTCTTTTTTCATATCAAAGTTAATATTGTAGGGAAGCCTCCGTGTGCGAGTCCGACTCACATTATTGATCACAAAAAAATAATACCTTCTACAAAAGAAAAATACTGAGAACCCTGAGAACCATTTCCTGTAAAAATCTACATGGGGAAGATACATTCAACTCTCAGTTTTACCACGTTTTACTGTATTTTTTATAAAGGAATGACAATATTTTACTTCACCTCAATAGTGACCGCAAACTCTATAGGTACAAAGGAGGTCAAATCGATAAAATCCCAGCAACTTGGTTTACCGCTGGAGTTACCTGCTAACTAGACAGGCGACATGCATTTTATATGGCTCGTATAAGGTATGTTTGTTCCAGCCGGTATTGGGGAGGTTTTGAACGAATAAAGGGATTATTTAGAGAGTACGCTGAACCATGCGCTCAATTTTGAAGAAAGTAAATATGAAATTAAAGAGGACATTGTTCAGGTTTTTTTACAATATATATGTAAAAATAAAATCTATTGAAATCAATCGATCTATTTGTATAATCAATGAAATAAAATAATGTGTGTTTGCAGTGATAAATTTTTTTTTCAATTTATTTTTATTAATATTCTACTTTATTCTATTTACAATTTTATTGCCCATATGATCTACTCTAAAAGTAATGTAGGTAATCTTTCAGCTTAAAATTAATCTGTATTAATAAATGTATTCGCAGAAACGTAGTAATACTTACATGTCTTTGGAAATAATAATTAATGAAACTGGTATCAGACATGTTTTCAGTATTAAATCATATCTGATTTTTCAACCCTGCAGGTAGGGGTAGGTATATTCTTTGTTTTCAAGCATAATAATTTTCCTTCAAAATTTAAATCTGTCACTGCCCTAGCTTATTATTAATTTAACTTTTTTTTTTGTATTTTTGTTTCTAAATATATTTTGCCCAGGTATGTTGTCCAAGGCCAAACGTGAGTCGGGCCACATCATTTTAATGGATAGGGCATATTGCGATATTAATATTAACCTCTCGCACCTATACTTTGTAGATGGCATAATCTTGTTGGAGGAAACAATGGCTCTTCATGTGATGGTCAATGACCTAAATGAGCCTTTCCACCAAGTGGATTGAGCATGAACACAGACAGACAAAGATAAGGGATAATGAACACATATTAAATGTGATCAAAAATTACATGTGATACCCATAAATTCTAATGCATTATACATCAATCAAATCATTTTGCCTATCACATTATCCAATAAAGGAACTTTCACAAAGATTAATAGAGCACAAACCTACCCTATATCTACTATGACCCGAGACTATGACCCTGTCGAGAAAAAATATGGATCGCGGTCATCGGACCCTGAATAAGATGTACTTATACTTCATAGAAAGTTTTTTTTTGATGTTCACGTTAAGTGGTTCTGATTTTCTAGATTATATCGACATCGATAAGGGTCGTGGAGTACCTGGCTCTGTTATATGAAAATTAGGTTAGGGGTTAAAAAAAAAGCTTGTAGGTACTATATTCAGTACCGACCACAGACCACTATAGGGAATACTACGTATGTACCAACATAATAAAAAGTAATTTTTCATTAATATTTTCAAAGTTTAAGCTCGGGAGGTCGAAAGTAAAACTAATTATGATCCAATTAAGGTTGTTTCTTGTAATTGTGCGCAATGTTATTTTCAATTGTTACGCACACGTTTATAATGTTTCGCTCTACCTCCAAGCTACCTCTACGCCAAAATTCATCATAATAAGTGTGTCCTTGAAAATTTTCTTATTCCAATTCCTAAAAGATTCATACAAACTGGTGTATTTATTTATTTATGTATTTGGAGAAAGAAATTTTTTCAGTTCTGAAAATGAAAATGTACCCATAAAAGAGTGGAATAAGGAGTTATTGATTGTATGGGAGAATCATTTTACATTTAACTAACCTTATACTTAGATTTTTTATAAGACTAATTCGGTAAACAAGCGTACGGCTTGCCTGATGATAAGCGGTTGCCGTAGCCATATGGACGCTTGCAACACACGAAGCATCGCTCACGCGTTACCGACTGCTGTATTCTGTAAGGTGCAGGCAGGTACTCTTTGAGCTGCTCTTTGAGCGAATAAACGCTACGCTCTACCTCTCTTAAAACAGAATATACATCTATATATGTATACTACTACTATTAGTATTAGTATAGATTCTTGCTAAATATGTACCTCGTTAAACATTATGTAAGTATTTAATTAAACTAAGTAAACTACTTGACAAATTCATTACAGTAGGTACACTAAAAGTTTTAATCCGTAAATGCGTAGTCTTTTAATTAAAAAAGTGATCGAACCTACAGCAAATAAAAGGGATAGTCAGTACTATGCCTTAATCACTTGAATAGCAGTTCCTAGAATTCTTTCATGTTATGTACGTATAGGACGCGCATCGCAACTGCGAAACAAAGAGTAAAAAGTCAAAAGTCAAAATAAAGAACTGTAACAATGAAAAGTTGGTCATTACAGACGAGGGTGAGCCATAGGCGAACACGATAAGGAAGCCGATAGTGTATTGCTCAGTGCATACGCGTGTCAAACGAAGTTTTTCAACATATTTGCGAGGAAAAAAATAGTTTTTTTTTTTAAGTAGATTTTTTGATAATCTGCCACCCACATAATGAGAACGAATATGGCGCAGTGTTTATTTTTTGACAGCAATGCGCTGTCAAACTGTTTTACCCGTTTAAATTAAAAATGATTCATCTACACCATACAAACTTAACATAAAAATGATAATACTATATCATAAAACACTAGTGGGTTTATGTAAAGTAAAAAGCACCAGTTCGTAATAAGCTTATGACACTAAAATCGGTGCAATAACAGCCACTTTACCAGCAAGTGTGTCGAAAAATGTATTTATTATTTGCAAAATGTTTCTATCTTGATGATAGGAATTGTGTATTGTGTACGGCGCGACGTTTCTATCAATAATGAAAAAGGTGTCAAGAGTATTATTGACACAGTATTTGAAGATATTCCTTAAATGAAAATTTGACCACAAACAATAATTAAAATAACAAAGAGGTCACGCCGTTAGATGCTTTCTTCTAGACTGTGTTCATCTCTTTTGGCCACATAACTTGCAATGGTTCGATTGTGGTGTGATAATTAAAAAAAAAAACTACTCAAAAATCATTTTGTTTACATTTGGTTTGTCCATCATTGTATCATTCCCATTTCATTTGAGTATTTCCAAGTATAATAAAATTTTCAAGTTCAACGAAAGATCTTTATTTCCCTTCTATATTACAAAACTTTGAATGTTTCATTATTGAATACAGCATAATATTGCTCTGTACTAAACTCAAACATCTGTGATAACATAAAATTTTCTATATCTCAATCCTTTTATCTACTCGTACTTGTTTAGCATTTTTTCTGAAGCTTATCCATAACACAATAAAATTCAAAATAAATTTTTTAATTGCGTTTTTTATAATATAATAGCCAACTTAATCAGACCCATGGACCAGAGTCCTCGTTAAGACGAATCAAACTAGCCCAAATTGGATGGGGTTGCGTTTTTATCACAGAGTTCCCATAGCCACCTTCCAGCTCCATCCTCAGATTAGCTTCATGGCATAATAAATAATATTGCATTTTTATCAGATTTACTTTCACCTCAAACAGAAACCGGAAAGTGGGTCAAATTTTTCTTGTAAGATTTGATTACAGACATACAGACACCGCGACAGGTGAAACTAAATAACAGCTTGTAAAAACATAAGTTTAACTGTGAAGACAGTGATACATTAAACTATTGCGTGACACATAATTAAAAGGAACCGTTAATGATATATCTAAAAGAAAATCGTGATTAGTTCAAACCACTGTAGGCCCATTTCGACTAAGTATCCGTGTCTGTCTGTGCCAACGACGTGCTGGTACGATTCAACCTCATTAGCGGGTGTACATTGTGTTTTAAAATAAGGTTTCAATCATCCTAAAAATACTTAGTGGGGAATTTGAAGGAGTTAAATAAGTCCTACCACCATTGTGTACCAGTGCGTTGCAGCTGTTCCATTTCGAAGCCATTCACAGGTAGACGAACTGCAAAAAAAGCTTCTAGTCATAAGAATTTGCTTTTAGCCGAACCTTACCATAATTGATTGACAGATGAATTCTGACATAGCTTTCTCAAATAAAAAATATAGTATATTAACTCATCATCATCATCTACCTGCCCTGTTTACCAACCACTTGGGGTCAGCGCAATATGTTCGCTTCTTCCATTCTTCCATGCGACAGAAAATGTGTGCTGTTGCCCGGTCTTGAGATAACAGTATTATACTGAGTCGCTGACCAATTTTGATGACACACAACACTACTCTTGTTTATTTATATTTATTAGTTAAATAATTTTTTTATATTTGTACATAGTGTAGTGTGTATTTTTCAATATTTTCTTTCTATTCTTTCTGTTTCTTATTCGACTTTTCTATCCGTCATACCAGCATTCGCTTCTTCCCACCCATATTTGTACGTAGTACATTATTAACTCTGTGCCCATATCATCTTCCATACAATTCATCCATCTCTTGTTAGGTCTTCTTCTTCCCGTATATTCATCCACTTTCATATTTATTACTCTTTTAGTTAAGTGGCTTTCATACCATAACATACTCTATACCACGGTTCCCTCTCAATATTCATTAGGTATGTTATAAATATATTGTGTTCTTTTACACCAACAAATTACATTAGCCAATACCTACTGTAAATGTTTTCAGCTAATAGATTTCGTAAGCTAAGTACGCAGGCTAACATGAAAGTAATCATGAAACTTTGTTTCGGATAGTTGTGAAAAGGGTCAGGTAAACTTTCATTTAGATGACTGTCTGAAAATTCTGGAAGTAGACAAAGCACATATAGTTACGTAACTAATGATAGTACCATAGATTTAGAATTTCCTACTGTAGGAAATCAAACAACGTTATACCATCGCTTCGGAAAAGGTCCTGAATGAGGAGAAGAAGCGACGCAACAAACTCCTCATGGGCCCAATTGGTTTATTCTCGTCATTTCACAATTAAATTATCACTTTAATTACACGTACATTATTTACAACTAAAGGCTTTAAGCACGGCTCAAATAGCAACTCCCCACCGATGCGCCCAGCTCGAGCGCCCGCGCTCGAATCCCCGAGCCCCATCTCTTTCCCGTGCAACCACCTTTTTTCCAAGAGTGTTGCCACTCTCCTCCCAATTCCATCCAAAACTCCCATTAAATAAAAGTCAACCTTACACTACTACTAAGGATAGTACGATATATTTAGATTAGATTAATGTTCTATTTAATATGATAGACTATTACACGAATTATTGGCTTTGACTGTAGGGATGATGGACGATAATAATAATAATGGCCAAATTGGCGTTGAAAATGTAGCCTAAGAGCGTGTAGTTTTATAAGCTTGAAAATTATAATATTACATTATTTTAACTCAAACTTATCACGTTTCTACATAAACATTTTGTTTTGTTACGGCGATCGTTCGCAAGTAAACTGTACAGTTTTCATGAAAGCCCGAAATTATCCGAATGAAAGCTTTGTCAACAGTCCACGTCGCGATGATGTTTATTTGTCCGTGTAAATTTACACAGGACGAGTGTAAGCCAAGGGTTTTGTATAAAGAAATAAATTCGGTCGAAAAACGGTACGATCTTTGAATAAATACGACATATTTCAGTCTGTTATTTTCATTTTCGTTTTCCATAAAATAGGTACAATAGGTTTCCATAGGTACAATAAAATTTAAATATACTCCGTGACTTTTTATTCGTCGTAGAAACGCAGCCCACTTAATGTACCCAATGAATTGGTACAAATAAATCATAATTTTTTTACGTAACATTTATATTATAAAAAAAAAACAAATATTATTCATTATGACGCATGATGTAGTTTTAAACACCCTGTAACAAGCGCAATCTACTAGACTCATTGTCTGGGTTGGTTTTTTCTACTATTTTATACGTAAACTTTAACAATTAACTCGTTTTTTCATAATTCTTATGTTTTTTTTTAATTATATAAGAAATGAACAAAAACATTTTTTTATGATTTATTTGTACCTTTTGTTATGGGCATTACATTGGTGGTTAATTACATTAAGTGGGCTGCGTTACTAAGACGAATAAAAAGTCCCGGTGTATAAGAGAGCATAATCGCGTAATCGCGGTCAGTGACAGCCAAGCGATACAAACACCCTGATTACGGTGATATCAGCAGTGCTATTCTGCGAGTAATCTCGACGCTGAAACCGGCGTGAGATTTCAAATCGGTATTCACAAACATGCAAATGTACATGTGGCGCCCCTCGCGTGATAGTGTCGTCGATGTGAAACTTGCCGGTAGATCGAACAACTCACTCAAGCGAGATTTTTGACATTTCTCTGAGGAACATTTGTGGTATCGGCATTCTCGTCTAAAAATCTGCGATCACTTCGACGATCACTTACGATTTTATGTGTCAAATTAAAAGTTAGTGTTTTTTAAGTGAGATCAAAGTTTTATTATATTACCTAAATATAGAATATTTATATTGATATACAAAAAAAAATTGAAATCTAAATATATTTTATTTTATTATTATGGTGGGACACACCAACAATAATATTTAAAAACAAGAACGCTGTTTTAACTTTGAAACTACACACAATACACTTTGAACTTTGTAAATAATAATCATGGCCCCTTCTGAAAGTCCAATCCATGATAATCTGGTCATCTTGGTATTTCTATAAATAATTGATCATACTTTACCAGTGAAGTCTACTTATAATAATACTAGCTGCCCGGGCGCGACTTCGTTCGCATGGAGCTACCCTACCCTACCCCACGTGTATGAATAATAGTTTACGCCTTATACCTACTGATTTTTTTTTACACCTTGGGTAACATTTTTGAAGTTTAAGTAAGGATCCCTAAATTTTTTGAAAATATACTTAAGGTAGCCTGTGTCACCCGGAGATAGTGTAGCTTCCCAACAGTGAAAGAATTTTTCAAATCAGTTCAGTAGTTTTGGAGCCTATTCAATGCAAACAAACAATCAAATCTTTCCTCTTTATGATATTATTATTAGTATAGAATAGCTGTCCCCTCGGTTTCCGGGATAAAAAGCCTATATATACTCGAGAACAATGTAGCTTCCTATAAGTAAAAGAATTTTTCCAATCTGAACGGTAGTTCCAGAGATTAGCCCGTTTAAACAAACAAGAACTCTTCTGCTTTATTATATTAGTATATTATAATAAGAGATTAACATTAATCAGGCTTTTAGAAACTGGGGTAAGGTACTAAATCAAAATCAACACATCAAAGTCAAAAAGCATTTATTAAATTTAGGTGATAAGGTACTTATGAACATTAACTAAATTGGTTCAGAATACAACTTGAACTGAGAAGGCTCCGGCAAGAAGAAACCTTTCTTTTATGGGGTCCTAATTTAATTTATTAATAGTCATTTTAATCTCCTAAGTATGTATTTCTAACTATTCTAACATAACAGGAGAAAACACAACAAATAGGTACTAAAAACAGGTTGGAGATACAGTTCTATACAAAAAAATACTTGATTAATCTTTATTTTTATTAACAGCAACCCTTGTCCAATCTTCACCAAGCCTTCACCCAAAGACATCATAGCTTGTGCTGACATTCGGAACTCGGTGAATTTTAGCCATATTTTAGCTAATAATTGTTTCACATAAGTTTATCACAGATGGTTAAATGACCATTTTGCTGTACTTTAGCTTGTAAGTCTACTCTCGTAATGTTTAAAAGTAAAAAACTGCACCTTCATCCATGCTTCCAAGTCTTTGTTGTGCTGCCATCAATATGCGAATATGCGTAAAGTGATATGCTCTCAATCTCTCTGGGCTTTTTCTCTTGCACCCAGGGTCCTAGAAATGCCTTTGGCTAAGACAGGATGCCTTCAAGCTCACAGGATACACACAATATCAACACAGTCACAATATGAATATGAACTTCAAAATACATAACGAAGCAATGCTACTTTTTACTCATAAAAGATGCTTCCCATTTAGGTTTGGTTGTAGAAAAAATAATATTTGTTTCAACTTGAGGAATTTGTGAAGATTTTCCTCTAAATTAAGCAAACAACACATTAATATCACAAGATTAATATAAACAAAACAGTCAATGATTTTTTAATTCCTTGCCGCATCATAGGCATAGGTATTGAACCATTCTGCCTCATGTAGAATTTTGTAATTGTTGTGTTAATTTTGTACGATATAGAGAAATATTCACTTTGAAATACATAAATATATAAGTAATCAGTAATATTATATATTTTTAATAATGTACAATAGTTGCAAATCAAAAGAAATGCAAATAATGAAAAACCGATAAATATCGCTTCATAAAGACTGTCATGGCGTCAATCTCTAGTTTATTGCCAACATCACGCTGATGTTTCAAACTCACTCCACTTCACTCAGACATATGAGGTGTTCGAGAATACCAAAACCACACCGAAACTCGCTTAGCGAAATGAACGTCGAAGGGAACGCGGTTCACTGGGTGAACCGCGTAGGCGAGTTTATGTTTCGCAGAATAGCATTGCAGGATTCGGTAGGCGTAGTGCAGGCAATGAAAAGTCCCGTCTGAGAAGAAGTGACGCAAGAAACTCGTCATGGGTCCCGATAGGTTTATTGTCGTAACATTACAATTAAATAATCAGTACACTTCACTTAACACACGTACACTAAATTATGATAGGCTTCAGAAGTAGGTGAAACAATGATTGCACTTAGATGTGTATAGCTGGAGAGTTTGTGATAAACTTAAGTAATTATTTAAGAATCTAAGCGCCCCGCCTGGGGCCGCAAATCTGAATAAAAGGCTTCAGTACAAAATATGCGACCCGAAAACGAATTTCTAAATGTTATGAATGTTATTCTATTTTAATTTGGGGCATGCATTAAAGCAGAATTGTACTACATTTTACTTCATGAATGAAAGGTAAATTAGTGGAAACCGTTCTTCTTTTTTCTGTAAAATAGAATGTCTTAATATTTTCCGTCAAATTACACTGAATAATGTTTTACTAAAAGTATTTTAACTTATAAACCTACTTGGAACATTGGCTGTGGTATTCCCAATGGAGTACAGCATGGAGTTCTTCAAAAAGGGTGTGAAGAGATTTGTTCAGGGTCGGCTACGAGCGAAAATTACCCCTGGTGTTGCAAGCGTCCATAGGCTACGGTAACCACCTACCATTAGGGCCGCATGCTTGGTTGCTAACTAAGAAGTATAAAAAAAAACTTGGAATATATTTTTATAGAGGACCTGACCTGCCTGAGATGCAGTATAGAAACCATATTGTCTCGCTGAAAATAACCGTGAAAATAGCCCTTTATTGGCAAAAATACGCAAAAAAATATTTCGCTGATGCTAAGGACAATAACATACAAAGGCTACTAGAGTATTGGTCGAATAAAAGAGCATTTTAGGTAGGTACCTAAATTGATGCGAACCTTTTAGAGTAACACTTTAAGTATAATGGTTTTCGGATGAAAACCTGAGGAAAGCGACGACATGAAACGAGTTTGCTTGTTGTTATTTTAAGAAGTTTGTCGGTCGAATGTCATGGCTTTGAATTTCTAGGAGCTTCTTTCAAAGAAAATGTATCTCGTTTAGAAGGGGGATGTTTCCAGCTTTTCATAGATTACAAAGCATCTTAGAATCTATAGAATCAAGTAAAACTAGTTTGATAGTGATGGTTGGATAGCGCACTCTATCTGTCGAGTTCGCTTTAGTTGGCTATAGTAATTAACTTGGGGTATAGCATCTTATACACTTTCTGATATACTCTCAAATATTGTAATCCGTATTTCCTGATAGGCCATTTGTAAAACGGTATACCGTTTCGACGCTCTTTTTGACTGACATCCAAACAACTGCATCTATGGTAAAAATAAGGTACTTCGGTGTCCGGTATCTTCAAGTATTATTAAGGGATGTACGATAAGTTAGTAGTTCAAAAAAATACAATAGATGACGCAGTTGTGCTCGTATCGTCAAGCGCCATCTATGAAATAAACTGTACAGCGTTTTTCCCTACCTGTTATGTTCAGCGGGGATACCGCGTATCTTTGGTTGTCATCGTAATGAACACCCATAGATTACAGGACAAAGCAGATGGAGCGCGCGGAACATGGGAGTGAGGCAAAACGACGACAAACTCTTTCTTTTTAATAAACTTTGTTTAAACAAAGCAAATAATAATTCAAAAGCGTATACCAGCTATGTGTTTTTCAATTTGTATTTGGTTTTTTGGCCTCATTCTCGTGTTCCGCGCGGTCTATCTGGTTTTTGTTCTGTAATCTGTGTGAACACCATTAATGAGGAGTTTTCTGTTGATAATTAATAACCTTAAGTACACGATTTGAAAGGTATTTTCAACCAACTCTATAAAACTCCATGGAAAGAAAACTCCGCAGTAATTTAATTTCATTCAATGACGCGGTAAGAACGGAGAATATTGGTGGGTCGTCACCAACAAAGATACGCGGTAACCCGTAACTGCCGTATAGGTTTACCATCTGACAGGCATTTGCCGCATTTGACAGGCATAGGTTTAGACAGGCATGCGGCCGGCGTTGGTCTGACACAGGCATTTTTGAATTTGGGCGTTGGTTGCCCCAGGTTCACAGTTGAACCACTGTGGCACCGAACGACTGTGTTGCCGAGTGTCTTCTTAGAAGTAGAGCTACCAGTATTTTGTCGAAATGAAGAAGTTTACATTAAATTGTTAATAATTATTTTCCTCATTATAATGTATGGGAAAAGGTTTTTTTTATGTTTTTGACATTTCTCGTAAGGGAGGAAATATACAATAGAAATGTCACAAATCTTTAAAAAATCTAGGTTATGAACCCATAGATCCTTTTGATTCAAGGAGACCGGATTAATTAAGCTAATAACATATTTTTTCGAAAATCACCGTTTTCTCGCAGACTAACTTTTTTTTTTCAATATCTGTAAATGCCGATAGCAATAACTCAAAATGGTAGGGATAATCTTTTCAGGCTATATTCACGTAACGTCAACCCTTAAGGTAGTATAGTATTTTACAACAGACAGGAATTTTTCTGATAAATCAGGCATTTTAGGCACCTTAGACAGGCATTTTTTCTGATAAATCAGACATTTTAGGCACCTTAGACAGGTATCTTTTCATATCTATATGGTAACCCTAGCCGCAAAGAGGTATTTGATGCGTAGTACTTGTACGTAGTATATTATTTATTATGGATAATACTTTTAAATATTCTGTGGTTGTGAGTTAAATTCCCAGCCAGGATAAACATTTATTTGGCACTGGCACACACACATGCTGTATTTATGTGGCACATTTAAAAGTAAAAAAGTGTATGAGTTGTGATCGGTTGCGAATATTGCAGAACTCTAGACTGCTTGCTGTGTGCACTTGTGTGTAATTGAAATTTGTGTGAGTCGGGGAATAAAAGGTCTTAAGTTACAATTTGAACCTCTTAAATTAAAACAAGTAAAATATTTTTATGGAATTTATTTCATCATCAATTTCAAACTACACCTTCAAAATTACAATTGATTATAACTACTATAAGCTATAATTTTACCTAACTTCAGATCCGGACCTACACTTTCTAAAATCATAATTTTGACACTTTTCCAAAACTTCCAAATATAAGATTTTTTCCATTATCGTATCTAAGTCTACATTCCATTATGCGTTTACTACGTAATCATTACAAGGGAGTATACACATGAGTAGCTAAACTTTATCCCCCTTACTCATAAAACGTTATTTAACTAATATACTGTTTAAAGGGTCACGTAAATAACGTCACTCTATTGTCATTGTCAAATAATGTGACATTATTTACGTGAGACCATTTAAACAGTATATTAGTTAAATAACGTTTTATGACTAAGGGGGTATGTTTTTAATATAATGGTTCGGTACATATCCATATATTTTCGAAAACGTTCATGTAATTAATGACTCATGTATAAACAACCCTGATCTTATATTTTAAGACATATTAAATACTATTTTTAAAATTAGTTGCACGCTTGCTCAAGCTGCTCTGCGGTGGTTTTAGTATATTACGTACATTATTATAATTGTCTTACATACATTGAAATTCGCTCGTTCGTACACACCCACACAATAATTCTACTGAAACACTTAATTAACAAAATAAATCTGTTCAAACATAATTTTAAGTCTCAAACATCGTATAATTAGCTTTTTCAAAATATCAGGTACAAATCAATCGAAATTAAATCTAAGGTAACTGAATAATCCAGAGGAAGAATACTTTGAGATCATGTTGTTACGTATCAACTTAATTAGTAAACAAACTGGATTTTAAGTAATTTTACATTATTATAATAAATACATTGAACTTATAGTTTAATACACAACATTTTTTTGGCTTTTACAGTTAGTATTTAAACACAAAAATCACAGAAATAATTGTTAAAAATATAGCTGCTACATAATTCATTGATAACATGTTGGTACCATGCGTAAATATCGTTGTAACATAATATTTGTTAATACCATGTCTATTATTATGAATGGCAACTAATCTATCTAGTTTAACACATATAGGGCCCCATCTTATCTTCCCACTAACCCTACTTAATTCTAATATAACAAAAAATATAAATAAATACACTGTGAATGTTACTTAACATGTGCAATTTTTCATCTATGATCTTAAAGTATTATGTGCCATATTATATTTGGGGTTAGCTTATTTTTATATAGAAAGGAAACGTTTTTATTTCTATCTGCTACAGTATTAAAAGCTATATCAAAAATGTTTTATTATATTTAATATTCTTTTCAGATTGGCCATTTTTATAAGAACTCTATTGCCCTCAATTCAATAAAATATATTGTAAATTTATCAATTTTGCCATATTCATTTATTTCGAATAGCTCACTGAAAGCCTTTTTCTACACACAGTAACGTGTACATTCAAGTACCTACGTACTGTCTGATAGGCATTACTACTTTGCGTACAATTTTGTACTAAAATCGATAGAATATCGTGACGGCCTTATTCACGTATCATGACTTCATGAGTCACCGTCCTCAGACCCCGCTTAAACTCGACTCTATATCAAAAGCGATAAAGTTCAAACTACATAGCGTAGTGGTCTAAGTCACTTGTGTTATTATTATACAAAATCCGTTTTCTATTTAAATACACCTCCATTTGCAATTAGATTTTGTTTTTGACCTTGTTGAATAATTTTACAACGTTATTTACGTGAGTTATTTACGCGCTTTTAATATCAAATATTTATGTATTGAGTCACAACACTCATTGTTTTCAAAATAGTTGTGTTATTTATAGCAAGACCTGTCTCCATGGGAAAATTACCAACTGTCTTTCTAATTATCATTGATTCATTTTTATTAAAACGTTGTTTACTCGTACAACCAATGATAATGCCGTAATCGTTATCACTATTCTTAGGCCATTTGATATAATATTACGTACATTAATAGCATAAGGTCAGTAGCGTGATAAGTAAAATATTATTTGTATAATCATTCATTTAAACTAACAGGCGCGACTGCAAAACATAAATTAATCACCACCCATCATTTAACGTTTACGTCAATCCGTTCCAAACGAACTATCGATATAGTACGATAACACTGATTTATCAAAATGATTAATACCAAGCATAATATAGTACAAAACAGTACCTATTTCAATACACACAGATTACGATTAGTGAAAAATGATTAATATGCGAATAAATAATACATCTTCTTTTACACAGATTGCTGCGGTATTGAGACTAGCATAGACATTAAGATAATGCTAATGAGCATTAATAAAAAACATTATAAGCCAGATAGCTATTTCTGACCGTATCCTTAAACTCTTTGGTATCTTTAGCTGGATTCGCCTAAAGCTATACAATTATTGACTCCCGTAGCCAATTGTGCTCCATATCGCGAACAAAATATAACACATGTGTATTACTGTACACCTCCGTCATGGCGTGACTGGATGCGTGGAGCGATAAATCATCGCCAAATAATCCTCAATAACAAACCCATAAGAAATTCAGGGGCTGTTCAAAGCAGGACGGCTGGTAGAGGTGTGGACAATGCCATATGTTCCGCACCCCTCACTGGAAGTCTTTGAGCTGTGACGTAGTGTCGCATCAACGTGGGTACATTGGGAAAAGCTGTCGCTGCTCCACCCAAAGTATATCCGTCTGAGGCACGGCATATACGCATGTGCATAAAACCACGTGTTGACCTGAAGGCAAAACATGTTCTATATTAAAGAATGCTAATTACAAGAAAATTTGCTGTGTCATACTGGCCTACATTTCAAGTTTTTTAATGAGGATGTTACTAAATTAGATGGTATCTTTTGAACAGTGGAGATCAAGCTTAGTGAGTGAGTAATGAAGACTTTAAGAACACGAAGACTACAGAAGGCTTTACATTAATAACAAGTGATTGTAGGTACTTACTTCAAACTGAGCGAGTAGTCGTGTTTTGCTGATTCACTGTTCCTAACCAAAAAGGCACCTTCGTCGGCATCTCTTAGCAGACTTTCAGCTTCTACCCGCGATAACGTACCATGATACCACCTGAAATAATAAAGAAATTAAGATTAGTTCACTGTTATTATAAAAAAAAAACTGTAGCTTTAAAATTGTAGGTATTGTAATCTGGAAATGAATTTATATTGAAAATAATATGAACTTACCCTTGTCGGTCAAGTGGAAGAGATGCGTCAACAAGATCCCGGGGCGGAGCAATTGGTCCCAAATTCAAATGTAGTCCCTTTGAACTACTGGAAGCCCCACTACCGCAGCCGCTATCAAAGTTCAGCTTCAAATTCGGTCGGTGTTTGTTACCTATAAAAAACACATAACAATATAAAATAAATATATTTTTGATTCTAAACAAGTGGCAATCTAAGAAATTGTAGCTAATTATACGTCAAACTCCACTAAGATCAGGAATACGTAACTCGACTGAACACTTACAAATTGCTTGCAACACATAAGAAAAAGTTTCCTCAAAAAGCACTCAAGTAAATTAAATATAGGAAGGGCGCCCGACCAAAGAACTTGGTGCGGAGCAAACCAAAGTCATACGTCTTAATCGGCATAATGCGGTACCGGTCGCATTGAGTTAGGAGAATCTCAAAATGTAAGCCGACAGACCCCTCGTAGACTTATTTCGAAGATTGACATGTAAATTCATGTGACATAATTGCATTGTTGAAACTAACTGACTACAAAACTGTGATTTATTACCTTGAGAATCACAAACACTTGAAACATAAAAATAAACAATATCTATGATATACACACCTTGATTCAAATCTTGCACGCTTTGACTGGAAGAAGCGTTTGAGATGGCTCCTCCAAAATCATTATTTAATTGCAAAGACTGTCCCCGCAGTTTTCGGCGAAGTTTAGGCATATCAAATGGCAAGGATCGTAAGTCGGCTTCGGCTTCGGCTCGACGTCTTCTCAGTTTTGGCATGTCAAACGGAAGATCAGACAAATCTACATCCCCACTTTTAGGCTCCTCTTCTGTATTACTATTTTTGAAATTAATAAATGCGTTTCTTGAATCAACACCTTCTCTGGAGTGAATGGATATACCACTATCGGAGCCTTGTATTTCTGCATCACCCGTAGTTGAATGTCTAAATGTAAGGTTCAAAAGGTTTCTATTTTGTAAAGCTCTACGCTTGGGTTTGGCAACAATCTCAACCGTAGTTTGAATCGTAGTATTTCCGGTTTCACCGTCTTCTGGTGAAACCTTTTGAGAATTATTATTCTTATTGTTATCGGATGTTTCCGAAGCTGGTTCTTGAGAAGATTTGTCCGAAATGGGACTTAGAATATGCAATTTAGTTGGATGGTGCCCAAACCCCGACAATTGCATGTGATGGGATTTTGTGAACGGAACATTTCCTGAATCTGAACTGTGTGAACTAAGTGAAGACGAATGACGGCTCTCTGAACTGCTGCTGCTCCTGTCTCCTTCACTATTACTACTTCGCAATGATTCCATACTACCTCCACTGCTGCTAGTAGCCATACTTTCTGTGCTTGAATACTTGCGGCGTGGGCGAGCAACACTGGGCCTGCCTTTAAACTCCATTATAGGGCCGACCCCCTTAGGCCCCGTATACCGATTCAATTCAGGTGTGTCAGAATCGGAAGTGGGTCGACCCTTAATCTCTAAAAAAATACCGTCCTTTGATTGTCCCCTTTCATCATCACCATCACGAGATTCGCGACTAGAATCTCTCAATCTTTGACCAACATCAAGTTCAGTTGAAATGGAACCTTTCACATCAGCCATGCTAGCATCACTACTAGTTGGGGTCTCCCGGGCTCGTAATGACTTGACAGGCAACCTCAAATCTTTAAGACGAGGATGAGCCGGTTGGGACTGGGGCAAGTTCGGCGCGCTTTTTATACTGTTCATTGCTGATCCATCCTTTTGCTGAAATTTTGTAGGTAAAGGAGCAGTTGAAGGTGGCGAAGGCGTATAACCCCGTAGAGGAAGCTGAGACGTTGATGCGGTTCGTTCTTCTTCATCAATGTGTACCTTTTCCAACTCTTCTGACAATACACAGGCATTGTTCTCATTTTCTCTCTTTTGACGAATTGTTGGTATTTTTGAGCGTCGCACACTATCAGTTTTCATAGTCACCTTTCGGCGACCTTTATAATCTGGTTCACTGCGCTCGACAGCCTCGAAAGCAGAAGAAGCAGAGGAAATAACTTTTCGGTCTTCCGCTTGCAAAAGAGCTGGGTGGTTACTGACTCGATCGAAGTCATCCAGATCATCATCTGAGCGTGCAATTTTGCAGTCAAAAGCAGTTTCATAGATCTGTCTAGTAGTCATCTCTTGCGGCCAGCGTGGCAACGGCGCCGGCACGTAAAAGACGCTGCGAGAAGATCGATGCTCCTCTACATCTTCAGGCGCGGCGCACGCGCAGCCGGCCGCGTCGCGCCCGCGACGCCTTGGCGGCATCCACGCGCTCTCACCTGACGAAGATGATGACCGCTCTAGCTCACGGAAACCATCCTCGGCGACTGAAAATCTTTTGGGTAGATTTGGTCTCGGAGCAACGTGTGGTGCGTCTAGACTAGCCGATTTTCTATATCGAGGGCCACGAGATGATGATGTAGTAGATATTGTGGGAGCTGACGGCGTCGGGGCTGCAGGAGCTGTTTTGAATAAGTCGCCGTAATAATACGGGCTTGGGTTTCTACGCGGGGCGTTAGCGTATCTTGGATCTGAGCGCCCGCTGTCAGGTGAATGCAGAGACGGAGCTGTTGCAAATGGATCAAATTCACCAAATTCGTCTTCTTCTTCCTCTGAGGATGACGACCTTTCTTCTGATGATGATTCTAGAACAAAAGAAAATAACATGAAGGTAATATAAAATAACGAATTGCAAGAGGAAAGAAAAACGAAAAACCAACGGAGGCGTTGATGCGGTATAGAAGTGCCTTTACGAGATAAACTAAGGCTGGTAACGAGCTAGACGCAGATTCACGACTTTTCTTCTGTCTGAGGTTGCTTCAACTCGTCTCGAGTGGCATCGTTTAAATGAGCGTCCAAATTGTGCCGCCACATTCACTTGAGAAAGTAACTGTTGGAGGCTATATAGCTTTGATACTGGCATAGTGTTAATCTGTTCCATATTCGAGCAAGGTTGTTTGGAAATGTCTTTATATAAATTGTACTGTCACACTGCAAAAAGCGTTGTATGAAATACATATTGATAATCTGCGGGAAACTTTCTTTTATTGAATTTCCATCAGGTTATGGGCCCAGCAATGAGCCCATAGCATCAAAGTAACATAATATAAATATTAAAACAATAAAGTGGTGAAAAAGTAATTATTGATTGCAAGATTATTTTACGCAATGAATATGTCGGAAGAAAACTCAAATGGCATATTCGGAATAAGAAAATTACGAGGAACGTCTGACTACCCGAATTGGAAATTCCAAGTAAGAAATTACTTAGAAAATAAAAACTGGTGGAACGTTGTTGAAAAGGACGTCACTGAGGCAGACAAAGATGTTGATCGTAAGGCTAGGACCACGATATGTTTGTTACTTGAACCAGAGTGCTTTACGCACGTGTATGATGCTAAGACGGCGAGACAGGCTTGGAGATGTTTACAAAGAGCCTATGAAGATAAAGGTTGGGGGAGACGAATTTCTCTTCAACGTGAGCTCTGGAATTGCAAATTAGAGAACTTTGAATCTATTGAAAAGTACATTTCAAGTGTCATATTCCTTGCACAGCAATTGGCTGATATTGATGCAAAAATGTCTGACGACTGGATCATATCGATTTTGCTTGGTGGATTGACTCCTGAGTACGGTCCCCTGATCATGGCTGTTGACAATAGTGGTCAGGAAATCGGCTTAGAGCAAATAAAAACCAAGTTACTGCAGGAAGGAAATAGACAGAGCAAGGTAAACACAACTCAAGAGCAAGCTTTATTAACAAGAAAAGTATATAAAGATGATAGATCTGAAAATAAAACTAATGATCGTAAGCAGAAGTTTGTATACAAATGTTATAAATGTCACAAGCAAGGACATAAGGCTTCAGAATGCCAAGAGCGGAAGAAAACCGCGAATATTTGCCTGAATGCGAAGGAGGCGATTCATAAAGATAAGTGGTACTTAGATAGTGGATGTTCTAATCACATGACCCACGATAAAACTAAGTTGTTAACGTATAAACCTGAGAATGGTAAAGAGAAAATTACAGTTGCAAATGGTAACAAGTTATCTGTAAAAGGACGTGGTAATGCTGAACCCCAAGTCAATGAAAATGGAAAATTGATTTTGAATAATGTTTTACATGTTCCTGATTTATTCATGAATCTTATTTCGGTTAGCGATTTGACCAAGAAGAATTATTCTATAAATTTTGACAAAGGAGTTTGCAATATTCAAAATAAGAATGGAATAGTTGCGAGCTGTCAGGAAGTCGATGGAATTTATGAATTAAAAGAAAGAAAGAATGACGTCGTGAATTTGACTTTGTCAAAACAAAATGGAAATATTTCAAATATTTGGCATAAAAGATTGGCCCATTTAAGCAGAAATTATATGAATAAATTAAAAATGTTTGTTACCGGTTTAGAATTTAAAAGCAGTGATTTGCGTGAACCGTGTATACCATGTATCGAAGGAAAAACGTGCAAGAGTCCATTTAAAAATAAAGGTACGAGAGCGAACGAGATTTTAGAGATAGTTCACACAGATATTTGTGGACCTATGGAGGAATCTTCGTTTGGTGGTTCGAGGTATGTTCTACTTTTTATTGATGACTACACTCGGAAGACTCATGTTTATTTTTTGAAAAATAAAAGTGAAACTTTTAATAAGTTCAGAGAGTATAAGTCGGAAGTTGAGAATGAACTTAGTAAATCAATAAAATGCCTAAGATCTGATAATGGTGGAGAATTTTGTAGTGGTCAATTTAATAATTTTTTGAAGTCAGCAGGAATAAAACACCAAACGACTGTGAGCTATACACCACAACAAAATGGTGTAGCGGAGAGAGCGAACCGTACCATTATAGAGAAGGCGAGAACATTATTATCAGAAGCGAACCTCGGCAAAAAATACTGGGCGGAAGCGGTAAATACTGTTGTGTATTTAAAGAACAGAAGCCCTACGAAAGCTGTTAGTGATGCCGTTCCGGAAAAACTATGGACAGGAAAAGATGTAGATGTAAGTCATCTGAAGATTTTTGGTTGCTTGGCATTTAAATTGAAACCAAAACAAAAGAGACGCAAACTGGACATAAAAACAGAATCTATGATTTTCATTGGATATCCAGATAATCAAAAAGGATATCGTTTAATGAACCCTAAGACAGGTCAAGTAACAACGGCGAGAGATGTCAAATTTTTTGAAAATGTTTTTATTCAAAATGAGAAGACTGATAATTCAATTGCTACGATAAATCTTGATGAGGACTTTACTGTACAGCCGAGTATATCAGGAGAATCAGTAATTGTCAATGGAATAGGACCATCGGAGCATCATGGTGATATATTTAGTGATGCTGAGGACAATATGGCTGTATCGGAACGGGTAATGAGTGTTCCAGAAGAGACCGACAGAAGGTATCCTCTAAGAGAGAGAAGACCAGTCGATCATTACGGTTGTAATGCCATATATGCTATGGAAAGCATGATTGATGGTGAACCATTGACTGTCGAAGAAGCGTTGGCGAGATCTGACAGTGATCTATGGCAGAAAGCGATGGACGACGAACTACAATCGTTGAACGAGAATCAGACCTGGACGTTGACTGACCTACCACCTGATAAGAAGGCAATACATTGTAAATGGATATTTAAGATCAAGAAAAATAGCGACGGTAAGGTAACCAAATACAAGGCTAGATTAGTTGCGAAAGGGTATAATCAGGTATATGGCATAGACTATTATGAAACATATTCCCCTGTTGTTAGAGGCTCTACTTTACGTTTGTTGTTCTCATTAGCGGTTGAGTACGGCTGGTTTATTGACCAATGGGATATAACTACTGCATTTTTATATGGTAGGATTAAAGAAGATATTTACATGCTTCAACCGAAAGGAGCAGTAGTCAAAGGTCAAGAAACCAAGGTGTGTAAGCTTCAGCGATCTTTATATGGGTTGAAACAAGCCTCAAATGCTTGGTTCAATGAATTAGATAAAGAGATGTTGAACTTAGGATTTGTGCAGTCGAAAATAGAACCTTGTCTTTATCAAAAGCAATTCAATAATAATAAAGATAAGCTAATAGTCGTAGTGTACGTCGACGATATTTTTATTTTTGGAAATTGTTTACAAACAAAGCATAAATTAAAATCAGATTTGCTTAAAAAGTTCAAAGTGAAAGACCTTGGTGAGGCTAGACATGTTTTAGGAATGAGACTAAGGAAGGATCGAGATGTATTTTATTTAGATCAGGAACAGTTCATTCTGAATGTATTAAAAGATTTTAGCATGACAGATGCTAAGCCTGTAACTACTCCAATGGAAGTTGGAATAATGTTAGAAAAGTCACCTGATTCTAAGTGTAAATTGCCATATCAAAGTTTGATAGGTAGTTTAAATTATTTAGCTTGCAATACGCGACCAGACATAGCACACGCTGTAAGTGTACTTTCCCAATTTAATTCGTGTTACGATGAAGTACATTTTAAGTGCGCAAAAAGGGTTTTAAGGTACTTAAAAGGTACGTCAAACCTTTGCCTTACATTTAGAAAGACAGGAGATTTAGGTTTGAACGGTTACGTAGATGCAGATTGGGGTGGAGCGTATGACAGGAAATCTTTCACTGGATTGTTATTCAAATTAGGAACAAATATTGTGACATGGGAGAGTAGGAAACAAGCAACCGTATCCTTATCTTCCACAGAAGCTGAATATGTAGGACTAAGTCAAGCTTCAAGAGAAGCGATTTACTTACGTAGTTTACTGAATAGTTTAATACCTATAGATAGTAAACCGGTCGTCATTTATAATGACAACCAGTCGGCACATAAAATCGCAAGCAACAAAATGATGCATAACAGAACGAAGCACATAGACATAAAACATCATTTTATTCGTGAATGTGTACTGAGTAACAAAGTTGAGATCAAGTACATGCCAACTGATAAAATGATAGCTGACATTCTGACTAAGTCAGTTCATGGCCCGAAACTAAAAGAGTTCATAGGACAGTTATCTTTGAAAAATTACTCTATTAAGGGGGCGAACAAATAGGATGTTTTAAGGTTTTATGGTTTGATAGTGTTTTGTGTAATAGATTAATTTTTAATGTTTATTTGTTATGTGTTTAGTAGGTAGTCATTTGTTTAATCTTTTAACTAGATGTAGGACTACGGCTTTATGTTATGTTGTTTTTTGTTTGCCAAGTACAGTACAGAGTTACGAATTGTAGGTAAATGTAATGTTTTGTTTTGCCCATCATATGTAATAGATTAAGGGGGCGTGTTGGAGGCTATATAGCTTTGATACTGGCATAGTGTTAATCTGTTCCATATTCGAGCAAGGTTGTTTGGAAATGTCTTTATATAAATTGTACTGTCACACTGCAAAAAGCGTTGTATGAAATACATATTGATAATCTGCGGGAAACTTTCTTTTATTGAATTTCCATCAGTAACCAATTGTAAAGAATTGCTTGAACTTGAACTTGAATGGTTCCTGAAAAGTCAAACGGTTTCCTGAGCTTGCTCTCTTCTTTAATAATGTTGGAATAACGACTAACCATCTACGTATATGTTTTATCTATTAATTCTAAGTCTATTTTAACATGCGATCATTAAACTGGCATCATCAAATTTAATATAAATATTGAATATAATAAAAGTAAATAATAATTTAGAGTAACATAGAAATTATTTAGAAAAGCATGTGGCGTAGGTCGAGCCAACTAAATGGCACTTACAAAACATTTTAAACCATAATTCCCTTTCATTTCAATCAAAGTGGAGTATTACTAATGCAGTTAATTAATGAATATACTGGATCCCCTGTAACATGCGCCTACATACGAAGCTAATGTTATTTCAAAGGTAAGTACCTAGAAATACCCTAATGAGAATTCCTTGCTCCGTTCAACAAAGGAATCCTTCTGAATGCATCATGAACATAAAAAAGTCTGGATTTAAACCCTCAAGCTATGACGATGGAAAAGAACTAACGAATCGTAGGCTAACCAAAGTATATGCCATTTTATAATAAACTTTTTTTAATGCTTTTCCTACGACAAGTCCTGTGTACTTTCCGAGAGTCTTTTGTTTTAATTCCACATTTTCTGTTGCCTCATTTAGATTCGGTAGAGCATTTTGTGCGGTTTCTTTATCATACCTTGTTCATTTATTTGAATTTTAAATATTTAAATACGATACCATATCTTAAAGAGCATTTATTAATTTATATACATATTACACAATGAATTATATAAAAGTATTTCAACCAAGTTGATAAGGACAAAACTTCCTAGAAATATTTGATATCAGAAATTAATTAATTATCATTTACTTTGATAATAATTTTGCATGTGCTTACTAAACGATATTAATGAAATGAAAAAAAGGAAAGTAGTTTTCCGCTTATTTTTCACGGCCATCAATGATTTATTTCTATCGTAATATAATATATTTTTATACTATGCTGCAATAACTGCAACTAATTTAGGTATTTACGCAAAATATTATTCGCTTGCTAATAAAAGCATCATATATGATTATCATACTGATTAATGGACGCAATTTATGTTTATTTGGCATATCGAACTAAAGGCCTTTAAAATATACATATAAACCGAACCTTTTATCCCGGACTTAAAACCTTCCCATTTGATTCCTGACATCTAAATCCCACCCATCACGTCACTGCCTGTCGAACAAAACGGCGTCAAAAATGGGCAAATTGTCTATTAGCGGAATGGAGCGGGGTGGTAAGTGACGTCATTACGTGACGTAATTACTTTTCCGCGTGGGTGAACGGGATACGCGATTCGAAAGTCGAAATTTGTTAAATTGCCACGATTAACGTGTTAAATATCTTTTTGAAAAGCGTCGGCAATGGCGGTTTTAAAGCCTATAAAGGTAATCGGATATCGCACATGGCTCACAGGAAATACCTAGGTACTCGTATATTAATAATTAGTTTAGTTATTACTTTATTACAATTTCTGCTTGCGAGCCACTTTAACACAAGCCGATATAAATGAAAAACAAAACCGGAGGTATTAAAATAATAATTTTAACTTCTACTCAAATAACCATAGACACAAATAAGCCGCAATGGAAAGCCGTGTGATTAATGTCCCGGACATTTTTTCCACTCTTGTCTAGACAGACGGACAAACGACAAAAGGGCTGATTAAAACTTGCTATTGTTGCTTCAATACTATAGCTGCTATTAGTCGGGCTGGCGAATAGTAATCATTAGGTAATTAAAAAACATGGAATCGTTTTATTTATCCGAGATCTAATTTCCAAGATAGTGGTGCCGATTCTGTTGTAAATCGCACTAAACTAATTTTAGTCACATCTCATCTCTTTCTTACGAACATTATTGAAAAAGGATAGAACATATTTAAAGCTGTCAAATTAAACTTTGCCGTCTTATTTTGCGTGTATTTAGGCGTAACCGTGATAGATGGCGACTAAATTTGTATTGAAAACAAGCATTGGACTAATTTGACAGGACTAAATTCCTTACATCCTTTTCTTATGTTCTTTGTTAGAAAGAGACATAGTGAGATTAAAATTAGTTTAGTTGTGAACAACAGAATCAGGGCCAGTGTGTTGATTATAAGAAAAAATGATTATATTAGGGGTTAAAGTATGAAATTACCGATTTGTACTGAAAAATTGAAATTAGTTTTTTTTTGTAATTAATTTAATCAAAATAATTACCATTATTATCTTTACATTGCTTTCATCTAATAGAAAGGTCATTTATGCCTTTGCGATAGAGCTCTGGTGATCTAGATTCGACAAACTGTGTGAAAGCATTTTGTACTGCCTCCTGAGAAGAAAACTTTTTATCACGTAGAAAATTGTCCAAATCATGTAGTAGATATGTCTTGTCTTAGCTGATTAAAAAAAACAACTGAAAGTCGATAATCGAATGTTGCACATTTTTCAAACGAAGAACTTCATAGGTACCATGTGAAAAAAGTTTCACTCAAAAATCTCACACCATGAAAGTTCTATGTCAATTCGAAGTACCTATTACAATAAAATGGCAATTTCATACTTTAACCCCTATTATTTATGTTTAACTTTTCATCACTTTTACTAAAATACAAATTGACATTACGTCAAGCGCCTATGAATAATGGCAAAATAATGTTTATAGCAATAACTAGGTATTTAAATGGTTTTCCCGAAATACCGAGACCCGTATGTCATTACTTTACGTAAAGAGTATCATGAACTCATGATGCCCTACAAGTTGGAGCATAAAAGTCATAAAAATTCTATGCATAATGAATAATAACAGGATAAAACATTTTTCCTGTAATCATGAATGTTACTCAGTTACGTATGACCTTATAAAAGGTTATATTTTATTTTATAATATAATTATGGATAATAACAAATGTATAAGTACAAATAGTTTACAATTAAAGTCCTTTAAGTATAGTACTTACGTGCGCAATATTAGTCAAGTTATACTGGAAATTATAATTCCATTGAGTACATCTTTAAAACACGTTTAACAACAAAGAGCATCCACTTTGTGTAAAGGGCAGATGGTACGAAGTAAATTGCCGTGTGCAAGTATCCAATTACTTTACCTATACTCCATGTAGACCATTTAAAAGCATACGAGTTTTGCTACCTTTAATTGACCTACTTTACGTACCTAAATGAAACAGCAATTCTCTCTTTTTAATAAAGTCTCTACGAACAGGACTATGTAACCACTGAGAAAACAATGCCTTAACTAGACTGCACCACGATTGTTAAGCTAGAAGAATGGTTTCTTTGTCCTACAGTCCTTAGAGATGAGTAAGGACATGAGCCTAGAATGCACTCCTTAAGTTGAGAGCATGTGTACGCCGAAAATGAAACGGAAATTTTGCACTCGGATTTTTTATTTACAAGCGGTGATTCAATGTTCATAGATCTGTGATAAAGATTATATAAATTTATCTAGAGCAAAAATGGTGAGCATGGCATATCAACTGAGTTCCGAGGAATGAAACTGAACTAAACAATGGAGTTCTCTAAAAAGTTCTAAATATTTACGTCTGATTTTAACTGAAACCTATAAACGTTGTAGGTATTATAGGCTAGTAATAGAATTGCATTATTTCTAGCCAGGATGTTTTGGTAAACAATATTGCAATATCGAACAATTTGTTGTTCCACATTGTTACTTCTACATTACAGCGAACGGAAGTGCGGAATCGTATTTCATTGGAATGATCATAATTTGCAATCTACACATACCTATCATTGAAACTGCGTTCACATTTAATCCAAAAGCTAAATTCTATTATGTTACAAGTACGTCATAGTTAATTTAATTTGAATGAAGACGTAATATTGATTTATACTTCGTTTTCCTTTAAATCAAATTTTCATCACTGAGTTAGATGGTAGAGTTCCTAGAAGTTAGAAATTAGTTTTATTTTTACTTAATGAACTTGGTTGGAATCTTAAAATGTTAATGTATTCTTTTTCAAATTTAAATACTTATCCATGATTAAACTAAAAATAAGTAAAATACCGATACCTCTCAATGCTTTTCTTATAAGTAAGATGCAAACAATGTTGCTATTTTATGACGCACGCCAATTAGATGGATCTAATACGTTTTCTCTGATAAAGTAGATACGCAGTAAGTGCTGACGATCATGTGTAGTGGAAGATATATAGTTTTCCGCGGGTAAACTATGAGTAATAATGATAATATGGCCTTCTAATACCTACGAAGCAACATAGCATTTCTAGATTCATTACTAAGAAGTGCGAATCCTTTACCGACTCAACTACAACTGAAGATCCTACCGGGTAAAAATGTTTAAGCAAAATCTTACCTGATTCGTAATATGGTTGAGAGCAATGTCTAGGTTGCCTCTCGTGTCTTAATGGGGCAGTGGGTGCCGGCTCTGGTGGAGACTCCACTGAACCTTCTGGTGCACTCTCGGGACTGCGCCTGGACACACCGGGAGCTGACAAATCAAAGTCGGTCCTCCTGGCAGATTCGTAGTCCGCGCGGCGCCTTGCTGACTCCGCGTCAACTTCTGGTCGTCTTCCTGAATCTCCGTCGAAATATCTGCGACTCTCGTATTCGTAAGGTCGGCGGCACGAGTCAAAGTCGTAGTTAACCCGGCGGGAGTCGTAGCGCCATCTGGTGGCTTCAGGGGAGCGACGGGCGTCCCTTGACCGGCGGCTGCGCTGCGGCGATCGACGGGCTGTGTCTCTTGGTGTACAGTAAGCTTCTATAAATTCAACCTGAAACAATAAGAAACTTGGTTATATGGGGTAATCATCAACAGGTCGCAAGAATAGCAGTTGAAGCCCTTGGGGCGTCGCGCTACGCTGAGCATATGGGACAAGTGGAATCGCATACCAAGTGACTATTAGTCGGAAAGAAGCCCTTCATCATGAAGGTCGATTATGTGGCAGAGTAAAGTGGTAATAAAATGCAGCGGTCACATATCCGGCGACCGTAACGGCCGGTTAGCCTTCCCTCTCCCCTCGACGGTGCGTCATTACCACGACCCGTTTGTGTTTATGGGTACGGATATAAAGAGTATTATGAGATATTGTGCCAGAATCGGCGATACTACGAGGTGATAACATTTCGAGGGATGCCGCCAAATTTAGTTCATACGAAGACAAATTTTTATGACGCATCATTGCGGTGTTTTTTAAATTGTGAATAGACTTCCGTCGGTGAAAAATTCTACACAGCTTGAAAAATAACATTCACTATTTATACGAGTTATTTATATAGACTAGCCTACGTTTCATGTTATGAGAAAAAGAAACGGAATGACATAAATAATAATCATGCTTTTATTTTCGAATTTTGTTTGTCTATGAGATGATATCTGTTTAACCCGAGGGTGGTTTCAGGCCATTAGAGCCGGTGATGAGTTCCCGCTTCCGCGCCTCCGGACACGAAGGGTCTCTCGTACGAAGAGTTCTCATTAAGGGTTAAATTAGTACCGACTCAGATGGATTTAGTCTCGAGAGCTATTTACGCAAACGCAGTTCAATGTACGCAACCTTAATTTTATGTAATCGATGATTACGTAAGTTTTGTTGGAGTTGGATACGCTAATGCGGTAAGCACGTCAAGACAGCAGCATAAATTAAGTTTAACGTCATTAATAATATGCCGACCTAAAAGATTTTTTTAAATTTCAGCTTCGAACGGAAGTATCGTCATCCTGGCCCGAGGGCAGTTAAAACTTTTAGTATGAGAAGGGTAGGTTCGCTTCATCTGGCACATTGTTTCGATTCCTTGCTATGCATGAAAATTTATTTACATAATTAAACGTCGTCGGCCGTTCTACCCCCGTTTTTGATTTGCGATGTCTACAGAGATTTTAGGCACTTTATTTGCATATTTTGATGTGCTTAATTAGAGCCCCAATGGTATTTACGAAATTTTACTCTTGCCAAAAGATTTTCTTGCATACTGTATATATACAGCTTTTGCGTCATGTATATTCGATAATAATATCTATATTAACTAGACAGCCATAAGGATCATTTAAAAGAAAACGCATTGAAGAGTTCTGTGCTTATAAAAACTACAAAGTGACAATTTGATTTATAAATATGATTATTTAACTTATACGATTGAACTCTTAATGAGATCGTATTGATATTTCATTTCCGAGATTTCTTTTTTTACGAAGCCCGCAGTGGATCGTGTAGGTACTTTCATTTCGTTTTATTTACTGATTCAAATCAATGCTTGCATTCGAGCGTAAGGGTTTACTCTGAAAGGGATCAAATTGAATTCTGCTCAAGCACACATGTTCTCGTCTGGCCATTCATCAATTGTATCGTATAATGGGGGAATAGTAGTCAACAGCTCACTTCCTGTAAGTACATATATCTTTATCACTATAATGTTGTATGCAACCGCTTTATATTCAACTTCCTGTCCCACTTTAATGGAATGACTACTTAAATAGTAAAGAAAATTAAATGGAAGATCATGTAATATAATTAGAGTATGCTATTATTGAAACAATACATCGCAAAGGTCATCAGTGGAGATATTTAAACATGATATAACAAAATTATGATAAAGTGTGATTGATGTGTCTTTGGCAATTAAAAGCCTGTTGATGTCGTGCACTAAGAATTTTCCGATGCTTATCATCGAGCAACGTTTCCCATACTCCGCAGTATTGTCTCAGTCTCCCTATATTTTCTTGTAACATATTTACGATGATTCATTAAGTAATTGTGAATGCAATACCAAAACTGGAGATTACATTATAATCAGGAAGGAAGTCAATGTACAATACAATATCGACCTTGTTGTAATCTTTTAGTACCAATAACATTATACGTACGTAAGGATTATTTGGACATATGGATTAAAATGTATCTTATTTTAGTATACCCTATACACACACATACATATTATTTCAATTTCATAGTACGCATAAACAAAATATTATCCTCAAATATGACTAACTCAACGTTATCATTTAACTCACCCACTTTAAAAAAAATATCTTTAAATTCGTACGATTTATAACATTTGTAAATGCAGTATAAATTCATATGCATAGAAATCCTTGCATAAATATTAATTTTCGTGATGTGAATGTTATTAAGTATAAGAGCTGAATACCAAAATGTCGTCACTATAAACGATTCCGGGTTCACCCGCTATGAGTAATGCAAACAGTATGAAGGATATGGGACAAGACGAAGCTTTCAGACGGCCAGATGAGTCACAAGCCCGGCCCGATGTATTAATACCGGAGACACGCCTCCTGGGATCCCAAACTAAAATAGCGCGCTTTAGTGTCGCGTGACTTCGATATGGTAATAAGCATTTTGTAGATATTGATTTATTCGAAATTTTTCCACAGGTTTATGTTGGGGAATTATATTTAGAAGGTGACTCAGAGAAAGCATGATGGTAGCATTATTTAGGATGTTTATGTCTCCTTTAGGACTAATATATTATTACCATACTAGTTTTAAGTGAGTAGGTAAACACTTTAATGACAAAACACCAACAATATGGTCAATAAAAAGGGCGATGAGATAAACAAATCCTTGGTCTCACGTATCCTTGCTGCAAGAATAGAGATAGTCGTTAATTAGTGAAGCTCTTGGCGGATATTTATGAAGCAAAGAGTGAGTCACTAAGTCCCAGAGCTGCCGGCTTTGTTTACAATAACAATGATGACAACAAAAAACAAACTTGCTATCTTACGTAGGTAACACAGGATTCTTTAGAACATAATATGTACCTGTGATAATTAATACTACATTGTCTTTTTGTCTGAGACACAATTTTCAATGGGTACTTTATCAGCGAGCGTGAATTCATTTATCATTGTTTTCATTTCGAATTGCTATTGAAACAAACAAACTGGTTGCAATATAAAGTACAAGAATTCGTTAGGAGAGAATTGCATTTCCCTGTGGACAATTGGCACGGTCATGCCTACGTCGCCGCCAACTTGTGTCTGGTCACGTTCAGCAAACCAGAGACCGCAAACAGGTCTCGCACAACCGTATTAAACAGATTTTCTTTTACTCTTTTCGCTTTCATAGAACTCGAGGACGTATTTTACAATTATTTCAATTCGCTTGGCTCGATACCATGTATGTCTGTCAAATGTCTAGTCACCGAGTCATAATAACGAAATTCTCTTGGAACGAGACGGATTTATGAAATGTCACTAACCGAAATTTAAGAAACACCTCTATATCATTCAGTATAAGGTCTAAAAAAATTTACAGTCTTCAATTTAGTTCGCTTGGCGAATTCAAACACAATTGTTTGAGATGACAAAACAAGCGCTGGAAATAAGCTTAATTACCAAGTTGCGAGTCCGAATCGCCCAAAGGGCCGGGGGCCTCCTTAAGTAGACCCTTACGAATGTTTCAATGAAGGGAGCAATTATGGAAGAAATTTTCAACACCTACTTTAAAAGGTCGTCGTCGTCTCTGAGTATGCTGAAATTGTAACTTTGACAATGTTTTCTTATGTTATTAAAATTCAATTAAAACGAACGATCTCTATTTTATTCATTTTGTTTTAGTCCTTTAATCCATACAATGAGTGAGTCAACTTAAAAAAAGAAAAGAAAAAAGTCTAATTTCTAAAAGAAAAAAGTCGAATGGTTGAACTGAATGAACCTCTTGGACCGTCATTGTGATGACAAACGAGCCCACAGATCAAATCTGTTCCTTTTACTTGTTCATCTGTCAGAGCTTAAGCTTTCGTAAGACGAAGTAGTTTTTGTTATGGAACAACAGTTGCTTTAGCAGGCCGGATGTGGCGATTGTTCATTGACAAGCGTTAAAACAACGATTATCACAAGGCATTCAAGTGATTCATTGATAAAGTTTATTTTGGCATTGATTATAATTTTTATTATTTGATTATCTTTATACATAAGATATTTGAATGATTTTTTGATTCAATTTCCTTCCATTGTTCTTTAAATGATTAGTATTTTTATTTCTAAAATCCCAATAGGAAGTTTTGTAGCGTTCATGTGAATTTTATTTTAGAGTTTGGAATAAAATAAAAGGTTGCATCTCTCCTATTGAGCAGTAAACTTTGCTCTCTGAACTTGTAACTGAGTTAAGTCAACCCCCGAGATTTCCGAGGGGTCCTAATCAATATCTACAAGGTATTTATTTTGATCTTCTACTATTGCTTCAAATAATAATACCTATTTGTCCCATACTTCTTATGTCATAATACATTCTTTACATTTACATAACAAGTTAACAAAATCCTCTAGCTATCTCTTTCTATATACCTGCGTAACTTCCTTCAAGTTTGATTGTATTATTATTGACTTCCTTCATGCACTCCATACAATTTGCTTTTTATAGTTAAATGTATTCTTATGTTAATAACTTCTTATATTAGTGAGCTTACCACATGAACCACCAAGATCCATTGGGCAATCTGCCGCACCTTCGACAGTAACTTCTTATTAGACGGCATTGTTAAACAATCATCAATCCAACTAAGCACAGTCAAATCCAACAGTATGTAAGGAATCCACAAATAGCACAGAACGATCACCAACTTTATCGACCGTTTCACTACTGACACGCACACACATATAACACAAAACTAGACCTACACTTTCACACAAACTTGTTCTTGTTCAACGTAAAGGAAATGTTTGTTACAAACAGTAGCTTATCTCGCCAATGATGTGTAATGTCTAGGCGTTTGGCAGTAAAACCTGCGATATAAACGCCTAGGACGGTTCGGTTACTTGACGAGTCCAACTGTAGACTGACAACACTACTCAAACGCTATACGCGAATGTGTAAAACGGTGACTCATCGCCCCGCATACTGTTTACCGAGGCTTGAGTCATCGCGGTCAAAATAGCCCTTGCAGCGATAAAGCGCTGCAGCGCAAGAACGACATCATGCGCTCACGTTAACCGTTCAGAAACATACAGCGCGGGAATGCTTTGTTGTAGATAGCCGACTCCATTAATACCTCCATTCCGCACGTGTCCAACTATATGCTAAGCTATTTTGAGCTTTAACACATTACAATACAACGTAGTCTACTTAAAGCGAGTTGAGTAACGAAACGTAAACTTTCGCGTTTGGATTTCGATTCGAGTTGAATTATGTTAGATTACGCTCGACTAGGTCGAATGCCGTTTTGAGGTCGTTTACGTGATACATTGAACTGCCTACCAATCTAACAATGTTAATAGAGAATGGTTTGTGATCAGAGTCTTTGGAATGCAGGCTTGGATATTGAGTAGGTACATGCCTATGTAATTAAAATAGATACGCACTAGATTAGAAATAGTTGCAAGCGCTTTCGTAACAAACGCACCGCGGTATCGTTTATTTCAACGATACAGCACACAATAAATCCTGGTTTAGTGACCAATGGTTCTTTATGTCCGACGTTTGAATGATAGTGCAGTTGCAAACGCGCAAGTTATGGTGAACTGGGTAGAAAAATAGTCACAGTTAGAGTTGGGCTAAAGGCCGTTTGGCATTTACCTATGTGGCGGGCGACCTTTTATGGTCATCGAGTTTTTGCGTAACTCTACGTGAGACTCAGATGAATTTGTAAATAATATTTTACTAAAGTAATAAAGTAGGTATATCGTATACTGACTGACCTCTATTTTTCAAATGTTCCATGCGCTTTTTTTATCTACAGTTATAATTAACTTCAGTTTCAAGAAATGTAAATAAACTTTTCCAGTACATCTTATTTTCCTTTAGTAAGATTATACATAATTAAAATATTATGAATACCAATTGATGCATCAAATCAGATACAATCAAGATAAGGTTGCCCCAATTTGATTATCCCATGGTTAATTGGTTAACTAACTTCATTACAATATTAAAGAATGTCTTTAATAATAACTGTTTCGTTATCTGTGTGTGTATTAACCTTGTTCTAGTTCTGACTGTTGATTAATATTTCAAAGATTTCCTTAATATAGTTTCATACGACCGTCTACTATTACTCTATCTACTTGAACCGAAAAATATATTGAGAAAACTCGAGTTAGTTTTCTTTAGGAGATCTCGAACAAATAACTAGAATTAAAATAGTAGGTACCTAAGTACCTATACTATTCCTATTATTTAACTTTAAAAATTAAATCATTTATGAAACTTTGATTAGTTGTTGTTGTGAGCAGGCCGGTAAAAAAATATATTACGTTGCAAATAACGCTAGGCATTAACTCTAGTAGGGTCATGGACCACAAAACATTGCACTTCCAAATTAGTTCAGTTCCTCGAGTATCTACACACCTCCACCTAGACCGAATCAGTCGGTCGCCCGGCCTTAGGATATTCCAGTCACAAAGATTCTGATTTTAAATATTACAAAGATTCCGTCAAAAAATCCGTTACCTTCAATAATAATGAATTGCCGCGCATATACTTACATTGTTTGGATTTCCACTAGATACCTACAAAATATTTATACATGCAATGTTTACTTTGAGATCATTACGGAATCCTCGAGAAATCTATGAGAGACCCACACCTACAATAAGTATATACCTACGTAATTATGTATGCTAAATAAGTGTTGATAGTATGTTTAAATAAAAACGTCATCCTGATGTCATCTTAACATAATGGAAATGTTGGACATCTGAGAGGGGTTTACACATATAAATAACGTAGTAATGTTATTTCTATGTTCTATGGGTTTTACATCATTGTTTGTATTTTTTTGTAAAATGTAAGTGGAGTTAGATATTTCAATGATTGTTACTTAATCTATACAAATATCATTACTCAAAGAATAATCAGATACATTCTAAAAGGTGAAAAGATAAATGTGTTCAAATAATTTTATGAATTGGAGTCAAGTCATAGTCAGTCATATTACTATTTATAGTATTGCTGGGGAACTACCTTGCAATGTCAACCCTTAATAAAATGTAACATGAGTAATTTATAATAATTTTTCTTAATTTTTAACTTAATAATAAATAAATATCCTGGGACACCTCACACCTCCTCACATACGGTCATCTGATCCCAAACTAAGCAGAGCTTGTACTATCGAAACCAGATAACTGATATAATACATATACTAATTTTTGTTTGTAAATACATACTTAATTACAACCAGACTCAGGATATGCAGACATGTTCATGCACACAAAATTAAATGCTGAACCCACGACCTGCGGCGCAATAGGAGGAATCTTTACCAGAGAATTAACCAACTGCGCCAACTGGCTCGTAAACTAAACTAATGAAGTAAAAAAAAATTACTACTCTATATTTATCCCAAGCGCCATCTGTAATGATTAATTACAAAAAACTACGTATTATCTACTCTCTGCATTATTAAAATGTTTAGTAACAGCAAAATAATATTTGGTACAGACTTATAATGGTCAATTCATCTTCAATAAAGCTTTTGGTCCTACCAACAGACATGAGACATCTCCAGAATATTAGAATTTTTATATCTATCGATGATCTAACTCCATACAAGGTGAATGCACTCGATTCAATTCGTGAATCGGTAAATCATGTGATGACTTCATCTATAAGTCAAATCAATAGCAGTCTGGTAAATTATTTTCACATAGCAAAATCATTACAATTCAGACTGCAATGAAGTAGATATATGACAATGCAAATTGGATCTTCCTCAGATTTAATTAAATAACGATTCAGTTCTGTGACTGACTCGATTTTGTGCTTTTTTTTTTACTACAAAATCGGAAACCAAGCATACGGCCTGCCAGGTGTTAAGCGGTTACCGTAGCCAATATGGGCGCTTGCACCGGGACATCACGCGTTACCGATCTTTCCCCCCTCCCCGATGAGCTCGGGCGACCTGACTCACGCGCAGGAATACAATTACAGTTATTTAGCTGCATTGGATATACTTCCCCAGTCAAGATGCTCTTTGAGCGAATAAACGCTATGCTCTACCTTAATTTTAATCAACAAAATAAGTTTCATTGAACTCCATATGAAATTATTAAATAAAAAATATTTCAGTGGACACGATGACATTCAAGACAAATTTAATTTGGCTACTTACAGAAGATATAAAAGGAGAGGTATGTCGTACCACGTGAATAAATAAGCCTTATAGAAATAAATTTAATTATATGTAGGCCACATTCTTATTCCGATACTGAACAATGATGAACTGAGAGTCAATAGAAACTATTCTCGAAGCTATCGCGCATCGAAAATTGGAAACACTGTGTAGCACTTTGTTTATATTGCTTAATAATAATTAATCATTATTCATCATACAAATAAACAACATATTTTTAGAGCAAGTATTTGTTAAGATGTGACTATATTTGTCAATCGGTACATGGGTTTAGTCAATAGCCATTCTTAATCTCTTGTAAGTCACTGATGTTAGAGGAAAACCTCTCGATGTCTATCATCAGATAGATTAATACAAGTACTCGTACCAACAAAAGTATCTTTACGTTATCTTAATCAAATATAAGGCCATATTTACACACGTAAATACGGCTGTTACCAACCAAACCGTCGACTCTGAGTCATGAGCCCGGTGCTCCCAACCTTCCATCCGTTGCTTGGCTGGGTCACAGATGGCCTTTACTCATGTGAAATGACTCATTGTATATCACAGGTGTTCCGCATTCGACGTTATATGCACGCTTGTCTGTTACGCATCGGTGCCAGTCATGGGGGAAAGCGATTGACAGCTGAGACATTGCTGATTAAACTATCACCTTATACAAACAAAAATAAAGCCCAATTTCAAATGTTGTGGTGTTCAAACAGTAATATTAATGTTTCCTTTTAAGTGTACATATAGACGACAATAGAAATAGTAAATTGTATGCCTTATATAAATTACTAGTGACCGGAGACAAAATGCCTATTGTATCGCTGAAACAACACATAGGCTATAGAAAAAAAGAAACTTAGCAAATAGCAAATATTGCTATTCATAAGTTGGCCAAGTAAACGGAGTCGAAGCCAAAAAAATAAATATACATAGATTATTGGCTAGCATAACTTTATTCTAGGTAGAGGCATTTTTTTATGTCAACAGTTTGACAAGCTTTCTGACGGGCCACCTGATGTTAAGAGGTCACCGCCGCCTATGGACATTTGCAATACCAGGGGGGTTTGCCAATGTGTTGCCGACCTTGTAGAGCCCTTTTTACGCCTTTTTTGAAGAACCCCATATCGTAGCAACATGAAAATGTTTAACAGCGTTTAAGAATAAAATAAAAAAGGTTTATATTCTCGCAATAATAAAACCGTGAAATAGGGATATGGGGTGAGGCAAATAGGGGTCCAACTTAAACGCTAGTGACTTTATACTTGGGTCAAAAATATAGGGTGTTGTACCACAACGTACTAACAGCATGCAGGGTATACGGAGGGGCCAACTGTGACAAATCGTGTCCCTAAAATCACTTTGACTTTTTTGGAATCCATGCGTCACTAAGTTCAACTGTTGGAATTATTGATGATTTAGTGAGTAATAAAACTGTGTCATTACAATTACAATACTATATTTACTTGAAATTGGATTAGGTCAAGATCATTTGCAGGTTCTTTTTTGGGTTATCATCAATTGCGAATTATTCTTAGTCATCATGTCTTAGTTACGTAGCATTAGAGAATGGATCAGTACTAAGATAATGAACATCTAGTCAGACTTGTTGACAAAACGGTGCTAGGCTAGAGTCCTGAAACAATAGTATACCATATCTTACTAGCTGTCCACCGCGGTTTCAACCGCGTTCCCGGGATAAAAACTATAACACTCGGGGATAAAGTAGCTTCCTATTAGTGAAAGAATTTTTCGAACCCGATTGGTAGATCCGGAGGTTTTCCCATTTATGCAAACAAAAAACTCCTTCGCTTTATTATATTAGTATAGAAACTTAATAGACGAAAAAATTACCCACTTCAATAAAAGTCTTGCCCTTCTCCTTATCTCTGTTTTGCATCATATAAGTATCGTATACAATATTGTAACATATCCGGTGTTGCCATTATTTAACCAAGCGTTCCCAAAAAGATAAAGGAAGCTGGTGTTCATCTTCTTAAAGAAAGAAGCTAGAAATGCAAATGACTGTAAAATTACTGAAAATTATGACACTCTTTTTTACCAAACAAAGCGTCAAGTAGACATCTGTCTAACCCACTAGAACCTACGTCACAATGATGTCACGCGCGCGCGCGCATCGAGGAAGCTCTTGGAAGCTTTTGTGACGCACCGACCATCCTTTTACGGATAAAATTCGGACGGTAATTCAACCGTGTATGTCGGTACTTCGGTAGTATGTTTGATTCTATAAATAGTTGTAAGGAAATGTTGCTGCAAAATCACGTACCTATTTTATTGTGGTATTGTTTTGCGCGTCTTTCTATTTTGTCATACTGTTATAGTAATATTTGTACTTTTTACATCATAATTCTATAATAGTGTCATTGGTAGGTGTTTAAATTATTATTTTTACTAAAAAAAAATATATTACTAGAAATAATAATATCATATTTAATGATATTAAACATAAATAAATTAATCTCGGTACATGGTCAAACGCTGATATGTTTACTATTATTTCGCGTTGAGACGACAAGAGAGAGAGAGAGAGAGAGAGAGAGAGCAAACAAAAACTTTTGCATTTTCTACAGTATAGCATTATTAAATAATCAATAAGCAGCAGCGATCCGAAACCTTGGCTAATAAATATAAAAACAACCGACGCAAAGACGACTAATTTATTTAAAATAAATCATAAATAGATTAAAATAAAACAACTTGAGTAAAATCATGGGTGCACCGAAATTGGCGTAAGATTGATTGAGTGTAATGATATAATTCGTTAAAGATTAAACGCCTTACTCATAAAGCGCTATTTAACTAATATGCTGTTTAAAGGGTCACGTAAATAATGTCACATTATTTGACAATGACAATAGAGTGACGTTATTTACGTGACCCTTTAAACAGTATAAAATATTAGTTAAATAACTTTATATGAGTAAGGGGGTTATTGAATATATTATATGAATTAAAATAAAGATACGGGTTATTAATAAGTAAACTTCATTTGTATTTGAACTTATTGATGATACGTTCAATAACTACAATTTTTTTTTTTTGGTTAGAATATTTTTTTACAGAATCGAACTTATGGCGGTGGGGATACAATACGCCGGCCACCGTCGTCGCTTACTCGCACTGATAACACGATGTACCTAAGCCCAGTTGAACCTCGCGAAATATATCTTTCGATAAAACATTTAAAAAGCAAATATAGCCACGGTATAGACGAAATTCCACCTGTATTAATAAAAAAATGCGCTGAAGAATTAACCTTACCCTACTACCTGCTAATTAATCAATCTTTTCAAGAAGGCACATTTCCAGATTTACTTAAAATATCAATCATTAAACCAATTCATAAAAAAGGTTCCAAACTAGACCCAAACAATAGGGATGTTGACTATTTTTAGGAATGTATTTTAAAACGTTTATTAGTACCTAATGTAGCCCAAAATAACACTTATATATTTTTTTAATGCATCTAATACATAAAAATCTTAATTTTAAATTGCACTTTAAATTTCGCTCCAAAACGCAACTACTTGTCACTTTACACGTCATGACGTCACTCGTTCCTAAACATCGCTGAACTGTTATGGTATACATACATGTATACATGTTTGTGATCATTTTTTTTTGCTTAAAAATGGATTCTAAGTTTTGTAAGTGTTGTGTGGTGCCTCACTGTAAAAGTACTACAATAAAAACACCTGAAAAGTTATTTGTACACGTTCCGCGTTCGGAAAATGTCAGAAAAAGGTGGCTTCAGCTTGCTCGCAGGGATCCGGCACTTCTGGCTACACAATCTAAAATGTATTTGTGAAGATCATTTTGATGTAAGTGTCTACTCATACTGCTTGATTATTTATCTTATTTTCCTTATTATTATATATCAAGTTTTTATAGAAAACAGTGAATTTTGAGGTTATAAATAATGTAAACAAAGTTAACGTTTTGTACTCGTTTTATTTTAGTTGCCGAATGATATGGAGAACTATACTGAATATCATGTCATGGGCTTGATATCTCAGATTCCAATAAAAGGGCATTTTCCAACGAAATTTGTGTGACAACCAGACCGAAAAAGACGGACAGATGTGAAAACAACTCGGTCATTGCCACACAAAAGACAAAGATTGTAAACAATATTGGAATATGAAAGAGAACTAGAACAAGCACAGACTACACAAAGTATTCCCACACCTGAGGTTCAACCAGGTCCAAGTTCAGGTATGCATCATTCAGCTAAAACTAGTCTACTGCCAGATATAGGCCACCCCCATGTATGTCTAGCTACAATATATTTAGAGACAGTGGATTTTGTTAATATGTAATAATAATAATAATATCCTGTGATATTCCTCACACACGGTCATCTGATCCCAAACTAAGCAGAGATTGTACTAAGCTTGTACTATGGAAACCAGATAACTGATATACTACTTTTTGTTTTTAAATAGGTACATACTTAATATACATAATACATAATATTATATTAATAAATAGCTTATATTGGTCAACTCATATAAAGTCAGGGTGTGCTGCTAGTACTTAATATCTTGTGTATAATTAGGAATATTTATTATATAACCATAAAATAAAACAGGATCTTTTATTTTCAGATATATACCTACCTCAACCAGTACATAAAATAATAACAACAGATAAATCAATACAAGTATACATACATCATAAATATCGAAGTAAAAGCACACAGACTGAAATAAAATATAGAAACATTGCAATATCACCAAGGAAAAAATCTTACTACATCTATTTCTACCTCTCCATTAAAACTCGAAGTGGCATCCACATCTGGTCATTCTAAGTCGTCTAGAAAGTTATGCTTCAATAAAGATGATTATTCTGCTAGTGATGTATCATTATTCACACCATCCTTAACACACTCAAACTCCTCTTCAACAATAATGTCATCTAAACAAATGAAGGCCTCTTCAGGAACCACCTAAATGAAGAAGTGAAATCCAAAAGCCCTCAAATGCTACAACAAGCTTTAACATGGTCAGATTATAAAAACGCGAATCCTATAAAATACCTCATATCCAGCATGGAATTTATATACTTAATAAATTTACAGGATTCTATCATCAAGTAAAGACCTTGCCTAATTTGACTGGACTTAGTAGTATGTATGTAACAGTGTACTACTGTTATTGTTTTGCTCATGCATTCCTTTACTCTGTAGCTGATTTGCACAACATATGATAACCATAAATAAAGTGTTTTTAAATAAAATCACAAAGCAATTGAAAATAAAACTGTTTTAATTATTTTACACTTTTACCTATGTAATAATGAGTAAATATTTGTTTTCCAAAAATCTGATAGATTAACAAGCACATTATTTATATATTCAGTATCCACAAATTATGTCCACACCCTCAGTATTTTCAAACTTACTGTCTGCTACACAAAAGTACACATAGTTCTTATAAACATCAGCATGCGTAGGGCACTTAATTTCAATTACAAATTCATCACAAATCCCATGACATGGTGACCCAGCAATCATAAAGTACTCTTTACTTATTAATAGGCCACATTTTTCTATTTTAACTCCATGTTTCTTCAAGCTTCCGTCCACGTTTCATTGCAGAGGTATCAGGTAATTTACCTCCCATAATTTGTGCTATTAAACTGCCATCTGGGGTTTTGCATTTACTAACATCATGAGCTTTAGATGCAATAATCCGCCCATATCGCAACTCAAACCATAACTTGTTTTGAGACTGATCTCTTGTCAGTTTTTCAATTTCTACTAAGGAATTTTCGTCAATTGACAATCCAGCTTTCAGTAAAAATTCGTCACAATCTTCCTCACTCCTGCGATGCACCCACATGATGAACGCCACAGCATGTTTACAGTTTCATTGAGAAGCAGCACAGTCATGACATTCAGCACTCACAATTACACAATTTTCTTCATCCACAACCATAGTAGCAGAATATGGTTTACTCCGAACTTTATGTTCTGGGCAAATATTGCACTTTGCACAAATTTGCATCACGATGAAATTGGACGTAGCACACAGCATCGTCTCCGTATGACTGCCTGGTGGATCTAAAAATGAAATATTATATGTAATACAACAACTTTTTAGGGAAAACGTCCAAGGGGAAAACAGACGGAACATAACCATAAAATTATTACCTAATTTCTTGTTAATTATTCGGTTAAATCTTTAGAGCTTACGATTACTATTACATAACAATAACAATAGAAATAACAATTCTTGGTGCATTACTTACAAGGTCTTCACATTTCTAAATTCAGCAGAGCGAAAGTCACTGTTTGTTGCAAAGAAATTGGCCACTGTAAAACAGTCAATTCTCGGCAAATTCGAACTGTTTGCCTTTATAAATCCACTTTCCATCTTGAAAAACTTCTTTAGTGTCCTTTTAACTAACTGATTTCCTAGATTTTTCTAAGAAATTAGGTATTAATTTATCGAAACGACGAATACTTGTTGGCAGAGCTAGGGAACTGTATTGTGTTTGGGAACGAGTGACGTCATGCGCTCTGATTGGCGTTCGTCGTCACGTGACTAACGAATGATTTTTGTAGATTTTATTTAATAAATATTAAATATATCCAGTAAAAATAAGATAAGATAATATTTTTTTAAGATTTCTATTATATAAACTACCATTTCACATCAACCTTTTATTTTTATTTGATTACAGTCAACATCCCTGACCTCGTCAAAAATATTTGAAAAAGTCATGCAAAATAGATTAAATTCTTTTTGCGAAAAATATAACATTTTTGACAATTCTCAAAACGGCTTCCGAAAAAACCGTTCGACAATACTGGCTATCTATAAATACATACAAGAAGTACTAAATATAATTAACGGTCATAAATACGCTATCGGAATTTTAATAGACATGACAAAAGCATATGATAAAGTACAATATAATATATTATTAACTAAATTGTATGACATTGGAATTCGTGGAATAACTCATAGATGGTTCAGCTCGTACTTAGAAAATCGTGAGCAGTTTGTTGAAATCGAAACTTTTAATTTCAAAACCGGAAAAATAGATACGATTAGATCAAAAACTTTGCAAACCCACAGTTCGATTCCCCAAGGAAGTGTCCTCGGATGTATCCTATTCTTAATCTATATAAATGATCTTCCAAAAGTTATAAATGAATTTTGTGTACTATTCGCTGATGACATTTCTCTTTTGACATATTGCAATGATAATCTTAATTTAAATCAAAACCTCTCTGACATTTTTAATATTATAGTAAATTGGATGAATGATCACAATCTAAACATAAATTTTTCAAAAACTAAAATTATGCAATTTAGACCTTACCAAAAAACCCCCCTTGACATAAATTTCATTTATAATAACATTAAAATAGAATGTGTAGATACGTTCTCATTATTAGACTTAGATATAGACACCAATATAAACTGGAAAGATCATATCCACAAAATAAAAACCAAACTCTCAAGCTTTACATATGCACTTCGGGAACTACGGAAGGCTACAGATCTTAAAACAGCAAAAACAGCGTATTACGCGTATGCATATGCATGGCTCCGGTACGGTATCCTTCTATGGGGAAACAGTGTCAATGCACAAGATATTTTTATTTCCCAAAAAAAATGCATTCGCATTCTTGTAAACATAAAGGAGCCCGAAACTTGCAAACCACACTTCATAAAACATGAAATCCTCACCTTAACATCTATTTATATATTGGAAGTGTGTAGTTTTGTTAGAAAATACCCACATTTTCATACAAAGCAAGCTGATCAAACGCGACGGCACGCATTGAGATTTAAACATAAATTAATATTGCCGTCATCTAAACTTAAAATGCACAGTACCAGTCCAAATGTTATGGCCATAAAAATATTTAATAAAATACCGGAGAAACTAAAAGAGGAGCAAAATGATAATAGATTTATTAACAACATAAAACGACTATTAATAAAAAAATGCTATTATTGTCTGAATGATTTTATGAACGATCCATTCACAGAGTTTAAATAAGTGATAATAATAATAATAAATCTATCGCCCAACATATAAAGAAATCCTATACCTACCTCTCTACGACCAATGAGTCACTCTCTAAAAATATTATCTGTTCCAGTCTAGACAGTATTATGAAATATAATCCAATTAACTTCAATTACAAAACTGTTACTTACCGTTATAGTATAACTTATATGTAGGTTCTTTCAATGACACTCCCCCATTTTCAATAACATTACACATCACTGACGTGTTGCTTAAGCAAATAGGGATTTAATTGAGTCATCTTGAGTCATCCAGGGTTCGACAAAATATCAATCAATTGTTCTTTTTTTATAATAATACTTGATGATTAATATGCATGAATCGTTGTTGGTATCATAGGATTGTAAGTGGTGTCATTACAAATGATGTTTATGTAATTAAAATTCTATGCGCAGATAATTGTGATTAAGTGCGAAGTGAATGACTCAAGTTATGTTTATGTATCACAAGGTTGTTCTTGGAACTTCCCATTCAGTTCGATTAAGAGAAATTGGTAGTGTTTGGTTTTATATGTTACTAGCTGTTTCGCGCGGTTTCACTCGCGTTGCCGTGATAAAAAGTAGCCTTTAATACTCGGGGATAATGTAGATTCCTATTAGTGAAAGAATTTTTCGAATCCGACTGGTAGTTCCAGTTATTAGCTCGTTTAAACAAACAAACAAAAAACTTTTCCGCTTTATTTTATTATTAGTATAGATAGATTAGAATACCTTACACTGCTAAGCTACTGCAAGCACAAGACTGTTTACCTTATTATAGACCATAATATTACATTATAAAAGCATTGTGTGTTATTGTTTTATGTTAAATCTTTTATTTTTTAAGCTTTTGTTATTGTTGTCTTTTTTGCATTTTGTGTTAAGGATATTGTTCTTTGTTGTTCGTAATCATTTTTGATTTCAAATAAAGCTTTGTCTATTTTCTATATTAGATCATAAAATTTCATCAAAGTAGCTTTCGATGGATTTTTTAATTTCACCATTGCTTTTTGGCAAATCGTATAAAAACAAAACTACTGTATACTATATCGGTAGAGCAAGTTAATAAACATATACTGTAGGCAAGTAAGAATTTAACCTTGCAACTTTCACAATTGAAGACAAATTAATTGCATTTTGCATTATAACATACTTGCTTCATTACTTGAGAAAACATACTTAAGTTGTTGACTCATGAAACTTTAAAAGGATACATTTTAAGGCGGACGAGTGACCGAGTTCGTTGCACAGATACGATCAGTGAGTTGAATGACTTCGTGAGTCATTCTTTCACAACACTACATTCTTGATAAGGTCATCATGAAGTTTTTTTCAATGAATTTTATTCCCATTGTATTGTGGGTGTAAGTGTCGCTTAGTAAGGTGGGAGAAATTTGTGTCAAGTATGAGTCACGGTTGGCTTACTTTCGCTTATTTCGATACTTAATTAAATATAGACACTCAAACTGCTATAGCGATGTTTAGAGAGTCCATTTATCTTATGCTAATTTAAAGTAGTTGTTAATCTTGTAGTAAAGGATGGCAATATACGTTATTTTGCTTTTACTGAGTAACCGGTCTTAGTATTTAATTCCATTTATTGAACGATTCTGCCTTCTACTTGAATTCATTGGATATTTGCAATCCCAACAGGACATCGTATCTTAGGCTTTATCGACTTAAATTTGGCTCTTGGTTTCGAAAAATAAGGATTGGAGCAAGAAGAGGTAACTTGAAAAGAATCGCCATATAGCATGTATAGTTTCCCAATCAGCGATATAAAGCATAATGATAACAATGATAAGGATAGCATCATGAATTCATGACTTATTCGAGTCACATGAATAAGCCGATTGATTTTAAAATTACGACGGAAACATAATTTTAAACTAAGAAAAGTGACTGATTAATGAGTGACATCATACAATACTTAAAAAACATAGTTCTTAATAGCTTGAGAATAGAAAGGATCTTATTTATTTATCCACGAGCCACATCGATTGTCCATACAATGATTCAGACCGACTATACCTTTGCGAAGCATCAGGATGTGGAAAAAGCCCCATTACGGGTTTCCCGCAGCGCTAAGTCATAGGGTTCTTTAAAAAAAGGCGTGACAAGAGCTCTTCAAGGTCGGCATTATATTGGCAATTCTTCTGTATTACAAATGTCCATGTATATTACTTTACACGACATTTTCAAAAAATATGATATCTTTTAGAGCTGTATGCTGATTTAAAGCATGACAACGCACATGTCTTTAATATTTCAAGATTCATGCTTGTATAAATATTATTTTATCATGACTCAAGGTCTAAAGGCGGGCGACGACATGTCTGCTCGTACTACTGAAACAAAAATAACGCACGGCGTTGTCCTACATTGAATGTTATTTTAACAGTGTTTTTAATAAATGGTTCTCCATTTTACAATTTTAAATATATGATATCATATTTCATTGTAATTGTTTATTTAAGAAATATTCATTATAATGCGATGATAGCTCGGGGGTAGTGACTTCGAATACTGTATGTGATTAAGGTCGTAGGTTCAAATTCGTCAATAAACTTGAGCTTGTGATGAAAAAATTATTTTGAGGAAACCATAGGTACATACAATGGTAGGGTACTTCGTATTACCCGCGTAGCTGGCCACCACTTTGAAATAGATGTTTTGTTGCCATGAAGTACCTATACTGGTGTGTTCAGGCACTTGAAAGCTTTCGGCCACGAAATCATACCATATATGTTGATTTTGTGGTCTTACACTAGCCTATAAATAATACTTATTAAAAAATATAGTAATAATATGTTCACAGTCTTTTACATAATCCGTATATGTATCATAAAGATCAACGTCTCATTTTCAGTATGTCACTAACATACTGAAAATGAGTTACTCCTTACAACTCGAGTGACTCATCTGATTTCCATGTTTATTTTTGCCATTCATAGATGTGTTTCTAAATTCGATGTCTGAAACTCAAAATCTGACCAGATGACATCGATGACATGATCTGCGCGAGATTCTGGTTCATAATCGAATTACATGATATCGTAACTAAATGATTCATGGGCCGTGTGGCGCATTAAACAAGGACTGCCATGAATAATTAAGTTTCTTTTTTACTTTTGTAGGCCTGTTAAAACACTATCTCATCATGGTCTCATCGTGATGATGTGGCCGTAGGTGGTAAGCACATAAAGCCTAGAAGGAACTTGCTCTTAAGTGCAGCTGTCTTGTCGTAACACACCGAAAGGTGCTTCGCGACAGATTTTCAACTTGAGGGTGGTAGCCAGGCAGGTGAGTACTATAAAGTACCCTACCACCGTGCTATGTTTCCTTTACCAAAAGCTCAAGCTCATTGTAGGATTCGAACTTCAGCCCTTCGTCTCGGCATTCGACAGCAGCGGCACTACCAGCGACATCGCCTTGCTATCATGGATTGTAGTAATAAATTCGCAATGTTTGTGGACGAAACATCATCTGAGTTTATTTATCTCATAATTAACACTAAGTTAAGTTTAATAAAATAATACTGAAGTCCATGCACGCACAGTATCTAATAAATAGGCAACATTAAAACATAAAATCTCATCCGTACCGTACATAGTTATCTATAGAATAATTTTATAATTAAATTAATTCACGATTACAATACCTACTAAATGCTATCTTCAATTAATATTTTTAGATTTTTATTTACATTTAATTACTTAAACGGTGCTTTCAAAGGTATCAACCATATATCGATGGATTGAAAATAAATAAAAGTAGATAATAAATAAATAAAAGATGGTACCTTTACCGACCGAACACAAGGCTGTGTCAAAAATGCCGCGGATATGCAATATGCCAGCGTGTTGAATAAAATTGTTAATAAGGTCTATGAGCCCATGTCATATGAAACATGTACAATCAAGATTTTATGCTAAGTCGTCGAGAGAGGAAATTATTTTTTGCTCCACATAACCGTCATTATTATGTGGGTTGTCTCTTCTGTTGTGTTGCTCGCTATCAGGTCATTTTGAATAGTTTGTATCCAGGTAATTGGTGGTCGTCCACGACCTCTTTTACCGGCTCCTATGTTCATGACTCTTTTAGTCATATGGTCATCATCTCGCCTCATCACATGTCCGTACCAGCGTAAGCGGCTTTCACGAAGTTTTTCCTGTATCTTAGCGACTTTAAAAGTACCACGGATATATTCGTTTCTTATTTAATCCATCTTCGAAACTCCACCAGACCAGCGTAGCATCTTCATCTCTGTGGTGTGAATTTTCTGTTCATCCGTCTTCCTCATCGGCCAGCACTCAGATCCATATAGTAGGGCTGGTCTTACTGCCCTTTTGTAAACGTTGCCCTTGAACAGTGTTTATATTTATTTCTTATATATTTATAAACTTACTTTGGGTGCAGACGTCTCGTGGAAGGAGCTGGGACGCGGCGCTGGTCCAGCCGCTGCCGCTACGCAATCGACGGGGACGCTGTAGTCAGCGCAAAGCGCGGCCTGAAACAAGATGGAATAGCTATTTTTTTTATTTGCATATTTCATTTTATTTTCAATTTAGATTAAAATATTAAATGTTCAACCATGCACTTTATGATCATATCAAGTGAACTGGTTTATTTATTAGTAAGTCAAGTTTAAAAACAATTATTCAGGCTCTAGGAGAGCACATTAAGGTTGTAGCAATTTTGAAGTGAGATGTAAAATATTTTCAATAATATCCCTTTTCAATTAAAACTTATTAATCAACCGACCAAAGGCCGCCGGTTCAATAAGAAAATCCATTATCAAGTAGAAACGTAAAACAAACAAATCGGACGAACTAAATATCGCCCGAAACCAATAAAAGCGTAGAGCGTAGGGTATGTCCCATAAAGGGAATTCACCCTCATTTGCAAGGAGTTGAAATTAATTGGGCGCAATTATCTTTTTGTTTTGCCCCCGAAATGAAACCGTCTCTGGCCATTAATTATAACGCTGCGAAATGTTGCCAAGTTAAACAGTCAAAGTATTCCTTTAACAATACATTCGCAAAGCTGTGGGCGTTGAAAGTTTTAATAAAACACTCACAATTTACGGCCCTAGCGTACTTCTCCGATTATAGTTGCAAACTTTAACAAGTCAAGTAAATACGGTAGTACAGTAACTTTATTCTCAAAAACCGAACTAACTTATTTTCAAGCCAATCCAAAGAGATTTTTCTCCTAGCTAAAACTCAAATAAATAAAACTAAACTATTCAGATGATGACATTTCTGAACATAACTTTCGCATTCTTTATTCTAAAATTAATTTAAAACTTCATCGAAAAATTCCTAGGTTCGGAGAGGTTTTATATATAGCATTTATGGATCGTTAGGCTGTCTATAACACGAGTATTATGGCGAAAGGACGCATAGTTGTGTTATTGAGTTATGCAGACAGCCTGCGGATGATGGCTCCGCCTGATATTGAGTCTGGTGATTTCGTACATAATTGAATATTGACATTAGGTTGATACCTACGAGTATTTAGAAAGTTTCGTATAGGACGCTGTTGATTAACTACAAGCGAAGATACATACCTACATACGTGGTCCATATAGTGTTAAGTTATATTATTATACGATAGTTGTACTCGTAACTTTTCTTACATTCTTTATAACTTATAGTTCGTAATATAATATAGGATTACAATTTAACAATCTATTTATTTACAACATATATGTTCAAATTAAAATCTTGTTCAAATTAAAATATAATATAGAAAATTTCCTCCAGTCTCCGCTGGCAGCGTTTCCTCCTTGGTGATGCGTTGGCGAAAAAGCTCGAGATTTCACATTAAATAATTGCTGGGTACATAGAAGAAGAAAAATTAAATCATAAGTAAAGGATAGAGATTAAAAACGAATTAGCATAGTGGGTTTCTCTCCTTCTTATATTCACTCAATGTGCTATGTCATAATGATGTCTGTGATACCTTATAAGAGTGATAACTAAAACACAAAACATCACTGATATGAGTAAAAATATACCTGAAATATTTAATTAGCTAAGCTAAATAAGAAATTTGCTTCGAGTGCTTCATCAGATTTGTAAGTGACTCATAACCGAGTCTGCTCTCTAAAATTAAACATGATGACTACGCCTCTACCATCCACAATTGTCATTCTTTCACAAACAAGTACAAAAACAAAGAGACTCTCTCGACCTTTTATTAAAGGGTATGAGAATATCAGTGTTCCAAATTTTATGTTATCACGTGATGACTCATAATTGATTTGAAGGCATTTTGCATCGAACTTGATAACAACATGCAAATCGTGAAGTTTACATATATGATAAAAACCTTGAAAAATAAAAAACAACTTTTTCATTCAGCCAGCTGCATATTTTATGTGCAAAACTTGAGGGAAACTTCGTTAGAAAGCTCTAAAGCAAACTAAGTAGGAGTCAGAGGTTCCAATCAGATTACGGCACGGATCAGTAGAGCGCATAGATAATATTAAGGAGGACAAAGGGATGGCCATTAGCCCCCTGTAATAACTAATTCTTTGAATAACTGCCCACGTTTCCGTGACAGTTTTAAATAAAAGTTTTGAGACAGAAGATAAATTATCTTTAATAAATTGAATCATGATATGAAGTACCTAATGTTTACTTATTCGAAGAGTTTTTTTTAATAAAATATAGTGCATCCTTGAAAACGACACATGTTCAAAACCCGGAATAAGCATCATTCAATATTTGAAGTGAACTTTAAAAATATATGGAGAGTTTCTACTTTCCGTTTCGCATAAACACTTTTTTCGCCTCGCTCATGTATGTAGTGTTTTATCATCAAAGTTGTCTAAGTACATGCTATTCAATTTAAATCTTCTATAAGGGTTCGTAGAGTCTCTGTTTTTTTAACGGGAAAAAAATAAAAGTTTGTTGAGTATTTAGTTAAGAGAGAATTCAATTCTCATAATATAATCAAACACTGGTACAAATTGCCAACTTAAAACAGATGTAAAATGAAGCATTTAATATTAAAAGACACGTTTCAGATTAGAAAATATCATCAATCATCATTATAGCAAATTAATAAATGATTAGATTATGATAGTCGATTTCGTTGCAAAAATATCATCAAATTTTTCATTATCAAGAGTTTTCCTCATACATGAAAATAGTGACATATATACATAATTCCAGAATTCCTCGTCAAATCACAGCAACGTTTACCAACCCTCATTAGAAACACTTGTACAATTTACACTTATTTGCAGACCAAACGAAAACAGAGTTGGATGCAACAATTACATTATTAATTCCCATCCACGGGTTTACCGCTTTAATCCATTTGAGCTATTATTAAATCATGATTGTGCTGTATTGGAAGCAAGGTAGTACATGTAATTAAATGAGGCATCCTTGTTTTGGGGCTTCATGATCATCGATACGGTGTTGCGGTAGTGGAATTCGGTTGTATATTTGTGGTTAGGATGGTCAACGACACATGAGTTTATGTGTAATGTAGTAATTATAATGTTATTACGTATTAGCCAAATAACAACTTGAAGTGTATATATGTTTTGTTCGTGTGTCAATTTAATAAAACTTTAAAAAAATTAGAACTGTATCTGCCAACAAACTGCTGTGCAGTTTGGCGGAATTAAGCGTTTACAAAATATATGTAAACACTCACGTGTATAAAAAAAATGTATTTATGTCTAAAATTATACAGAACCTTTACCTTAACTGCGGTTCAAACATTTTAACATCAACTACAAGATCTTCTTCAACAAAACCCTCTTTGAGCTAAAAACTGCCTTTCATTTTATAAAGTTTTGTGCGCTAAGTATGCCAAATAATTACGTTATAATAATTGTAGTTTGTACGAGGTTTAAAATGTCGTAAACTTAAAATGATAGTTATAGTTTACTTAGGGTGCCACCACCCTGGCTTTTTTCCCAAAAGTTATTCAATTATCAAAGACTGATTGCCAAGTCAATAATAAAAATAATTGGCTTGTACAAACAAAACAGTTTTAGTTTTATTGCGCTTCGTCATGCCCCCCTCCAACCCCCTTCCATTGCCTACTCTAAGTAGGTATTACAGTGCAATTATCACTTGTATCAAAATGGATTCATTATCACTATACATAAGTGGTATAAGCTGTTATTCATTAACAACTGACGCGGTGTGAATGTACGTATCTACAGGTTATTGTGTGTCAGTGGTAATCTTATCGCTCGAATGATTCACAATAGAAGCACTAGTGTATTGCGAACTAATCTAGCTTTAGGTCTACTGTATAATGCGTACCTATATTTAATTTATGTAGACTAGCGGGGCTACTGTTGTGGCCCTAATCTTCAGGAAATTAATATTGCTAGCCTATAGCAGGAGTGTAAAGATAAGATCAAGAAAGTAAATTTATGTATTTAGGATTTCTAAGGAATGGGAATATTATTCGTAAGTATTCGCATAAAATAGTTTGATTTATTAGAACTTTCGTTCTAACATTTTTTTTCATAAATCTGTCATCGTGGCCCTTAATTTTTGAATAACATGATGAGCTTTGTTTATTATCAATAAACTTAGATATCTATACTATAAATTTTATATAAAACACATAACTACTGTTTAAAAGTAAGTCGGGATTATCGAAAATAAAAGTAAAGCAATTCAAATTAGATTTTTGTACTTAAATATTTTAACCGGCGTGAAGTTAGCGGCCAAAAGTTAGCAGCCAATATAATCCGACCAAATTAAGAAGAATCCAAAAAATTGCTTTATTTACCTTATTAACAATAGGAAATTGTTCAAAATATAAGGAAATGATAAAAATATTTGAAAAAAAGCCTCACAGGCGTGAAAATATCCAAAAAAGACATGAATTCAGAATTAACAAAATACCAAAGTATTTAATAAATTAATCGGTTACAAGGGTTCAAATCAAAGAAAATTTTACAAATTACAAAAGACCATACAAAATCTTTGTATAAAACTGAGTTTGAATAATCTCATGAAAGTTTCAGAGCCATAAATCGAACAAAAACAAAAGTAATGCCATAATCATACGTTTTCGTTTCTTAAGAATGAGTATAAGATATAAAAAAAGTCATGGTGTCACTCTAGAAATGAATTTATTTTAAAGATATATTAGTATACTAAGTAAATAATATCATTGTATGTACTTGCCGAGGGGATATGATAGGTTGGTGAGTCAGCAACGAAAATTTTAACAAAAACTTTCTCTACTTTGTTTTTGATGGTAGATTAACCTCTCAAGGTTTGCCCGTGTCACTTTAAATACAGATTTAAATTATAGGTACATAAGTCTTCTAAGTAAATAATATCATTCTATGTACTTGCCGAGGGGAGAGAATAGGTTTGTGAGTCAACAGCGTAAATTTTATCGATTAAAATCTTTCCTTTGATTTTGATGGTAGAATAACTGCTCAAGACATGCCCGTGTCACTCCAGATATGTATTTAAATTATAGGTACATATGCATTCTAAGTAAATAATATCATTCTATGTACTTGCCGAGGGGATATGATAGGTTTGTGAGTCGGCAGCGTAAATTTTATCGATTAAAATCTTTCCTTTGATTTTGATGGTAGAATAACTGCTCAAGACATGCCCGTGTCACTCCAGATATGTATTTAAATTATAGGTACATATGCATTCTAAGTAAATAATATCATTCTATGTACTTGCCGAGGGGATATGATAGGTTTGTGAGTCGGCAGCGTAAATTTTATCGAAAAAAATCTTTATTTTGATTTTGATGGTAGAATAACTGCTCAAGACTTGCCCGTGTCACTCCAAATATCGATTTAAATTATAGGTACATATGTATTCTAAGTAAATAATATCATTCTATGTACTTGCCGAGGGGATATGATAGGTTTATGAGTCAGCTGCGAAAATAATAAAGACAAAAATCTTTCATTTGATTTTGATGGTAGAATAACTGCTCAAGACTTGCCCGTGTCACTCCAAATATAGATTTAAATTATAGGTACATATGTATTCTAAGTAAATAATATCATTCTATGTACTTGCCGAGGGGATATGATAGGTTTCTGAGTCGGCAGCGTAAATTTTATCGAAAAAAATCTTTATTTTGATTTTGATGGTAGAATAACTGCTCAAGACTTGCTCGTGTCACTCCAAATACAGATTTAAATTATAGGTACATAAGTCTTCTAAGTAAATAATATCATTCTATGTACTTGCCGAGGGGACATGATCGGTTGGAGAGTCAGCAGCGAAAATTTTATCAAAAACTTTCTCTACTTTGTTTTTGATGGTAGATTAACCTCTCAAGGTTTGCCCGTGTCACTCCAAATATAGATTTAAATTATAGGTACATAAGTCTTCTAAGTAAATAATATCATTCTATGTACTTGCCGAGGGGATAGAATAGGTTTGTGAGTCAACAGGGTAAATTTTATCAATTAAAATCTTTCCTTTGATTTTGATGGTAGAATAACTGCTCAAGACCTGCCCGTGTCACTCCAGATATGTATTTAAATTATAGTTACATATGTATTTTGAGTAAATAATATCAATCTATGTACTTGCCGAGGGGATATGAAAGGCTTGTGAGTAGGCAGCGTAAATTTTATCGAAAAAAATCTTTCGTTTGATATTGATGGTAGACTAACTGCTCAAGACTTGCCCATGTCACTCCAAATATAGATTTAAATTATAGGTACATACGTCTTCTAAGTAAATTATATCATTATATGTACTTGCCGAGGGGATATGACAGGTTTGTGAGACATCAAAACAACTTTTATCAAAAAAAAACTTTCGTTTGATTTTGATGGTAGATTAACTGCTCAAGACTTACCCGTGTCACTCCAGATATAGATTTTAAATATAGGTACATAAGTCTACTAAGTAAATAATATCATTATATGTACTTGCCGAGGGGATATGATAGGTTGGTGAGTCAGCAGCGTCAATTTTATCGAAAAAAATCTTTCCTTTGATTTTGATGGTAGATTAACTGCTCAAGACTTGCCCGTGTCACTCCAGATATAGATTTAAAATATAGGCACATAAATCTACTAAGTAAATAATATCATTCTATGTACTTGCCGAGGGGATATGATAGGTTTATGAGTCAGCGGCGAAAAATATAAAGACAAAAATCTTTCAATTGAATTTGATGAAAGATTAACCTCTCAAGTCTTGCCGGTGTCACTCCAAATATGTATTTAAATTATAGGTACATAAGTCTTCTAAGTAAATAATACCATTCTATGTACTTGCCGAGGGGATATGATAGGTTTGTGAGTCAGCAGCGTCAATTTTATCGAAAAAAATCTTTCGTTTGATATTGATGGTAGACTAACTGCTCAAGACTTGCCCATGTCACTCCAAATATAGATTTAAAATATAGGTACATAAGTCTACTAAGTAAATAATATCATTATATGTACTTGCCGAGGGGATATGATAGGTTTGTGATTCAGCAGCGTCAATTTTATCGAAAAAAATCTTTCCTAAGATTTTGATGGTAGATTAACTGCACAAGACTTGCCCGTTTCACTCCAGATATAGATTTAAAATATAGGTACATAACTCTTCTAAGTAAATAATACCATTCTATGTACTTGCCGAGGGGATATGATAGGTTTGTGAGTCAGCAGCGTCAATTTTATCGAAAAAAATCTTTCTTTTTATTTTGATGGTAGTTTAACTGCTCATGCCTTGCCCGTGTCACTCCAGATATGGATTTAAAATATAGGTACATAAGTCTTCTTAGTCAATAATATCATTCTATGTACTTGCTGAGGGGATATGATAGGTTTATGAGTCAACAGCGTAAATTTTATCCAAAAAAACTTTCCCTTGGTTTTGATGGTAGATTAACCTCTCAAGTCTTACCGTGGTCACTCCAAATATGGATTTAAATTATAGGTACATAAGTCTTCTAAGTAAATAATACCATTATATGTACTTGCCGAGGGGATATGATAGGTTTGTGAGTCAGCAGCGTCAATTTTATCGAAAAAAATCTTTCCTTTGATTTTGATGGTAGACTAACTGCTCAAGACTTGCCCGTGTCAATCCAGATATAGATTTAAAACATAGGTACATAAGTCTACTAAGTAAATAATATCATTCTATGGACTTGCCGAGGGGATATGATAGGTTTATGAGTCAGCGGCGAAAATAATAAATACAAAATCTTTCATTTGACATTGATGTAAGATTAACCTCTCAAGAGTTGCCCGTGTCAATCCAGATATGGATTTAAAATATAGGTACATAAGACTACTAAGTAAATAATATCATTCTATGTACTTGCCGAGGGGATATGATAGGTTTATGAGTCAGCGGCGAAAAATATAAAGACAAAAATCTTTCAATTGAATTTGATGAAAGATTAACTAACCTCCCAAGTCTTGCCGGTGTCACTCCAAGTATGTATTTAAATTATAGGTACATAAGTTTTCATCTCATATCCCCTCGGCAAGTACATATAATGATATTATTTACTTAGTAGACTTATGTACCTATATTTTAAATCTATATCTGGAGTGACACGGGCAAGTCTTGAGCAGTAAATCTAACATCAAAATCAATGGAAAGATTTTTTTTGATAAAGTCGTTTTGATGTCTCACAAACCTGTCATATCCCCATCGGCAAGTACATAAAATGATATTATTTACTTAGAAGACGTATGTACCTATAATTTAAATTTATATTTGGAGTGACAGCGGCAAATCTTGAGAGGTTGTTCTACCATCAACAACAAAGTAGAGACAATTTTTGATAAAATTTGCGCTGCTGACTCACCAACGTATCATATCCCCTCGGCAAGTACATAGAATGATATTATTTACTTAGAAGACTTATGTACCTATAATTTAAATACATACTTGGAGTGACACCGGCTAGACTTGAGAGGTTAATATTTCATCAAATTCAATTGAAAGATTTTTGTCTTTATATTTTTCGCCGCTGACTGATAAACCTATCATTTCCCATCGGCAAGTACATAGAATGATATTATTTACTTAGTAGACTTATGTACCTATATTTGAAATCTATATCTGGAGTGACACGGGCAAGTCTTGAGCAGTAAATCTACCATCAAAATCAAAGGAAAGATTTTTTTTGATGAAAGTTGTTTTGATGTCTCACAAACCTGTCATATCCCCTCGGCAAGTACATATAATGATATTATTTTCTTAGAAGACGTATGTACATATAATTTAAATTCATACTTGGAGTGACAGGGGCAAATCTTGAGAGGTTGTTCTCCCATCAACAACAAAGTAGAGACAATTTTTGATAACATTTGCGCTGCTGACTCACCAACGTATCATATCCCCTCGGCAAGTATATAGAATGATATTATTTACTTAGTAGACTTATGTACCTATAATTTAAATCCATATTTGGAGTGACCTCGGTAAGACTTGAGAGGTTAATCTACCATCAAAATAAGGGGAAAGATTTTTTTGGATAAAACTTACGCTGTTGACTCATAAACCTATCATATCCCCTCGGCAAGTACATAGAATGATATTATTTACTAAGAAGACTTATGTACCTATATTTTAAATCCATATCTGGAGTGACACAGGCAAGGCATGAGCAGTTAATCTACCATCAAAATCAAAGGAAAGATTTTTTTCGATAAAATTGACGCTGCTGACTCACAAACCTATCATATCCCCTCGGCAAGTACATAGAATGATATTATTTACTTAGAAGACTTATATACCGACATTTTAAATCCATATCAGGAGTGACACGGGCATGGCATGAGCAGTTAATCTACCATCAAAATAAAAGGAAAGATTGTTTTCGATAAAATTGACGCTGCTGACTCACAAACCTATCATATCCCCTCGGCAAATACATAGAATGATATTATTTACTTAGTAGACTTATGTACCTATATTTTAAATTCATATCTGGAGTGACACGAGCAAATCTTGAGAGGTTAATCTTACATCAATGTGAAATGAAAGATTTTTGTCTTTATTATTTTCGCCGCTGACTCATAAACCTATCATATCCCCTCGGCAAGTCCATAGAATGATATTTTTTACTTAGTAGACTTATGTACCTATGTTTTAAATCTATATCTGGAGTGACACGGGCAAGTCTCGAGCAGTTAATCTACCATCAAAATCAAAGGAAAGATTTTTTTCGATAAAATTGACGCTGCTGACTCACAAACCTATCGTATCCCCTCGGCAAGTACATATAATGATATTTTTTACTCAGTAGACTTATGTTCCTATATTTTAAATCTATATCTGGAGTGACACGGGCAGGTCTTGAGCAGTTAATCTAACATCAAAATCAAAGGAAAGATTTTTTTTGATAAAAGTTGTTTTGATGTCTCACAAACCTGTCATATCCCCTCGGCAAGTAAATAAAATTATATTATTTACTTAGAAGACGTATGTACCTATAATTTAAATACATATTTGGAGTGACAGGGGCAAATCTTGAGATGTTGTTCTACCATCAACAACAAAGTAGAGACATATTTTGATAAAATTTGCGCTGCTGACTCACCAACGTATCATATCCCCTCGGCAAGTACATAGAATGATATTATTTACTTAGAAGACTTATGTACCTATAATTTAAATACATACTTGGAGTGACACCGGCTAGACTTGAGAGGTTAATATTTCATCAAATTCAATTGAAAGATTTTTGTCTATATATTTTTCGCCGCTGACTGATAAACCTATCATTTCCCCTCGGCAAGTACATAGAATGATATTATTTACTTAGTAGACTTATGTACCTATATTTTAAATCTATATCTGGAGTGACACGGGCAAGTCATGAGCAGTAAATCTACCATCAAAATCAAAGGACAGATTTTTTTCGATAAAATTGACGCTGCTGACTCACAAACCTATCATATCCCCTCGGCAAGTATATATAATGATATTATTTACTTAGTAGACTTATGTACCTATATTTAAAATCTATATCTGGAGTGACACGGGCAAGTCTTGAGCAGTAAATCTACCATCAAAATCAAAGGAAAGATTTTTTTTGATGAAAGTTGTTTTGATGTCTCACAAACCTGTCATATCCCCTCGGCAAGTACATATAATGATATTATTTACTTAGAAGACGTATGTACATATAATTTAAATTCATACTTGGAGTGACAGGGGCAAATCTTGAGAGGTTGTTCTACCATCAACAACAAAGTAGAGACAATTTTTGATAAAATTTGCGCTGCTGACTCACCAACGTATCATATCCCCTCGGCAAGTATATAGAATGATATTATTTACTTAGAAGACTTATGTACCTATAATTTAAATCCATATTTGGAGTGACCCCGGTAAGACTTGATAGGTTAATCTACCATCAAAATCAAGGGAAAGATTTTTATGGATAAAATTTACGCTGTTGACTCATAAACCTATCATATCCCCTCGGCAAGTACATATTATGATATTATTTACTTAGTAGACGTATGTACCTATATTTTAAATCCATATCTGGAGTGACACGAGCAAATCTTGAGAGGTTAATCTTACATCAATGTCAAATGAAAGATTTTTGTCTTTATTATTTTCGCCGCTGACTCATAAACCTATCATATCCCCTCGGCAAGTCCATAGAATGATATTATTTACTTAGTAGACTTATGTACCTATGTTTTAAATCTATATCTGGAGTGACACGGGCAAGTCTCGAGCAGTTGATCTATCATCAAATTCAAAGGAAAGATATTTTTTGATAAAAGTTGTTTTGATGTCTCACAAACCTGTCATATCCCCTCGGCAAGTACATAAAATTATATTATTTACTTAGAAGACGTATGTACCTATAATTTAAATACATATTTGGAGTGACAGGGGCAAATCTTGAGAAGTTGTTCTACCATCAACAACAAAGTAGAGACAATTTTTGATAAAATTTGCGCTGCTGACTCACCAACGTATCATATCCCCTCGGCAAGTATATAGAATGATATTATTTACTTAGAAGACTTATGTACCTATAATTTAAATCCATATTTGGAGTGACCCCGGTAAGACTTGAGAGGTTAATCTACCATCAAAATCAAGGGAAAGATTTTTATGGATAAAATTTACGCTGTTGACTCATAAACCTATCATATCCCCTCGGCAAGTACATAGAATGATATTATTTACTAAGAAGACTTATGTACCTATATTTTAAATCCATATCTGGAGTGACACAGGCAAGGCATGAGCAGTTAATCTACCATCAAAATCAAAGGAAAGATTTTTTTCGATAAAATTGACGCTGCTGACTCACAAACCTATCATATCCCCTCGGCAAGTACATAGAATGATATTATTTACTTAGTAGACTTATGTACCTATATTTTAAAATTATATCTGGAGTGACACAAGCAAATCTTGAGAGGTTAATCTTACATCAATGTGAAATGAAAGATTTTTGTCTTTATTATTTTCGCCGCTGACTCATAAACCTATCATATCCCCTCGGCAAGTCCATAGAATGATATTATTTACTTAGTAAACTTATGTACCTATGTTTTAAATCTATATCTGGAGTGACGCGGGCAAATTTTGAGCAGTTAATCTACTATCAAAATCAAAGGAAAGATTTTTTTCGATAAAATTGACGCTGCTGACTCACAAACCTATCATATCCCCTCGGCAAGTACATATAATGATATTATTTACTTAGTAGACTTATGTACCTATATTTTAAATCTATATCTGGAGTGACACGAGCAAATCTTGAGAGGTTAATCTTACATCAATGTCAAATGAAAGATTTTTGTATTTATTATTTTCGCCGCTGACTCATAAACCTATCATATCCCCTCGGCAAGTCCATAGAATGATATTTTTTACTTAGTAGACTTATGTACCTATATTTTAAATCTATATCTGGAGTGACACGGGCAGGTCTTGAGCAGTTAATCTGCCATCAAAATCAAAGGAAAGATTTTTTTCGATAAAAGTTGTTTTGATGTCTCACAAACCTGTCATATCCCCTCGGCAAGTACATAAAATTATATTATTTACTTAGAAGACGTATGTACCTATAATTCAAATACATATTTGGAGTGACACCGGTAAGACTTGAGCAGTTAATCTACCATCAAAATCAAAGGAAAGATTTTTTTTCGATAAAATTGACGCTGCTGACTCACAAACCTATCATATCCCCTCGGCAAGTACATAGAATGATATTATTTACTTAGAAGACTTATATACCTACATTTTAAATCCATATCTGGAGTGACACGGGCATGGCATGAGCAGTTAATCTACCATCAAAATAAAAGGAAAGATTTTTTTCGATAAAATTGACGCTGCTGACTCACAAACCTATCATATCCCCTCGGCAAGTACATATAATGATATTATTTACTTAGAAGACTTATGTACCTATATTTTAAATTCATATCTGGAGTGACACGAGCAAATCTTGAGAGGTTAATCTTACATCAATGTGAAATGAAAGATTTTTGTCTTTATTATTTTCGCCGCTGTCTCATAAACCTATCATATCCCCTCGGCAAGTCCATAGAATGATATTATTTACTTAGTAAACTTATGTACCTATGTTTTAAATCTATATCTGGAGTGACACGGGCAAATTTTGAGCAGTTAATCTACCATCAAAATCAAAGGAAAGATTTTTTTCGATAAAATTGACGCTGCTGACTCACAAACCTATCATATCCCCTCGGCAAGTACATATTATGATATTATTTACTTAGTAAACTTATGTACCTATGTTTTAAATCTATATCTGGAGTGACACGAGCAAATCTTGAGAGGTTAATCTTACATCAATGTCTAATGAAAGATTTTTGTCTTTATTATTTTCGCCGCTGACTCATAAACCTATCATATCCCCTCGGCAAGTCCATAGAATGATATTATTTACTTAGTAGACTTATGTACCTATGTTTTAAATCTATATCTGGACTGACACGGGCAAGTCTCGAGCAGTTGATCTATCATCAAAATCAAAGGAAAGATTTTTTTTGATAAAAGTTGTTTTGATGTCTCACAAACCTGCCATATCCCCTCGGCAAGTACATACAATTATATTATTTACTTAGAAGACGTATGTACCTATAATTTAAATACATATTTGGAGTGACAGGGGCAAATCTTGAGAAGTTGTTCTACCATCAACAACAAAGTAGAGAAAATTTTTGATAAAATTTGCGCTGCTGACTCACCAACGTATCATATCCCCTCGGCAAGTATATAGAATGATATTATTTACTTAGAAGACTTATGTACCTATAATTCAAATCCATATTTGGAGTGACCCCGGTAAGACTTGAGAGGTTAATCTACCATCAAAATCAAGGGAAAGATTTTTATGGATAAAATTTACGCTGTTGACTCATAAACCTATCATATCCCATCGGCAAGTACATAGAATGATATTATTTACTAAGAAGACTTATGTACCTATATTTTAAATCCATATCTGGAGTGACACGGGCAAGGCATGAGCAGTTAATCTACCATCAAAATAATAGGAAAGATTTTTTTCGATAAAATTGACGCTGCTGACTCACAAACCTATCATATCCCCTCGGCAAGTACATAGAATGATATTATTTACTTAGTAGACTTATGTACCTATATTTTAAAATTATATCTGGAGTGACACGAGCAAATCTTGAGAGGTTAATCTTACATCAATGTGAAATGAAAGATTTTTGTCTTTATTATTTTCGCTGCTGACTCTTAAACCTATCATATCCCCTCGGCAAGTCCATAGAATGATATTATTTACTTAGTAGACTTATGTACCTATATTTTAAATCTATATCTGGAGTGACACGGGCAAATTTTGAGCAGTTAATCTACCATCAAAATCAAAGAAAAGATTTTTTTCGATAAAATTGACGCTGCTGACTCACAAACCTATCATATCCCCTCGGCAAGTACATATAATGATATTATTTACTTAGTAGACTTATGTACCTATATTTTAAATCTATATCTGGAGTGACACGAGCAAATCTTGAGAGGTTAATCTTACATCAATGTCAAATGAAAGATTTTTGTATTTATTATTTTCGCCGCTGACTCATAAACCTATCATATCCCCTCGGCAAGTCCATAGAATGATATTTTTTACTTAGTAGACTTATGTACCTATATTTTAAATCTATATCTGTAGTGACACGGGCAGGTCTTGAGCAGTTAATCTGCCATCAAAATCATAGGAAAGATTTTTTTTGATAAAAGTTGTTTTGATGTCTCACAAACCTGTCATATCCCCTCGGCAAGTACATAAAATTATATTATTTACTTAGAAGACGTATGTACCTATAATTCAAATACATATTTGGAGTGACAGGGGCAAATCTTGAGAAGTTGTTCTATCATCAACAACAAAGTAGAGACAATTTTTGATAAAATTTGCGCTGCTGACTCACCAACGTATCATATCCCCTCGGCAAGTATATAGAATGATATTATTTACTTAGAAGACTTATGTACCTATAATTTAAATCCATATTTGGAGTGACCCCGGTAAGACTTGAGAGTTTAATCTACCATCAAAATCAAGGGAAAGATTTTTTTGGATAAAATTTACGCTGTTGACTCATAAACCTATCATATCCCCTCGGCAAGTACATATAATGATATTATTCACTTTGTAGACTTATGTACCTATATTTTAAATCTATATCTAGAGTGACACGGGCAAGTCTTGAGCAGTTAATCTACCATCAAAATCACAGGAAAGATTTTTTTCGATAAAATTGACGCTGCTGACTCAAAAACCTATCATATCCCCTCGGCAAGTACATATTATGATATTATTTACTTAGTAGACTTATGTACCTATATTTTAAATCTATATTTGGAGTGACACGGGCAAACCTTGAGAGGTTAATCTACCATCAAAAACAAAGTAGAGAAAGTTTTTGATAAAATTTTCGCTGCTGACTCACCAACCTGTCATGTCCCCTCGGCAAGTACATAGAATTATATTATTTACTTAGAATTCATATGTACCTATAATTTAAATCTATATTTGGAGTGACACGGGCAAGTCTTGAGCAGTTATTCTACCATCAAAATCAAATGAAAGATTTTTGTCTTTATTATTTTCGCAGCTGACTCATAAACCTATCATATCCCCTCGGCAAGTACATAGAATGTTATTATTTACTTAGAATACATATGTACCTATAATTTAAATACATATCTGGAGTGACACGGGCAAATCTTGTGCAGTTATTCTACCATCAAAATCAAAATAAAGATTTTTTTCGATAAAATTTACGCTGCCGACTCAGCAACCTATCATATCCCCTCGGCAAGTACATAGAATTATATTATTTACTTAGAATACATATGTACCTATAATTTTAATCTATATTTGGAGTGAAACGGGCAAGTCTTGAGCAGTTATTCTACCATCAAAATCAAATGAAAGATTTTTGTCTTTATTATTTTCGCAGCTGACTCATAAACCTATCATATCCCCTCGGCAAGTACATAGAATGATATTATTTACTTAGAATACATATGTACCTATAATTTAAATCGATATTTGGAGTGACACGGGCAAGTCTTGAGCAGTTATTCTACCATCAAAATCAAAGGAAAGATTTTAATCGATAAAATTTACGCTGCCGACTCACAAACCTATCATATCCCCTCGGCAAGTACATAGAATGATATTATTTACTTAGAATGCATATGTACCTATAATTTAAATACATATCTGGAGTGACACGGGCATGTCTTGAGCAGTTATTCTACCATCAAAATCAAAGGAAAGATTTTAATCGATAAAATTTACGCTGTTGACTCACAAACCTATTCTCTCCCCTCGGCAAGTACATAGAATGATATTATTTACTTAGAAGACTTATGTACCTATAATTTAAATCTGTATTTAAAGTGACACGGGCAAACCTTGAGAGGTTAATCTACCATCAAAAACAAAGTAGAGAAAGTTTTTGTTAAAATTTTCGTTGCTGACTCACCAACCTATCATATCCCCTCGGCAAGTACATACAATGATATTATTTACTTAGTATACTAATATATCTTTAAAATAAATTCATTTCTAGAGTGACACCATGACTTTTTTTATATCTTATACTCATTCTTAAGAAACGAAAACGTATGATTATGGCATTACTTTTGTTTTTGTTCGATTTATGGCTCTGAAACTTTCATGAGATTATTCAAACTCAGTTTTATACAAAGATTTTGTATGGTCTTTTGTAATTTGTAAAATTTTCTTTGATTTGAACCCTTGTAACCGATTAATTTATTAAATACTTTGGTATTTTGTTAATTCTGAATTCATGTCTTTTTTGGATATTTTCACGCCTGTGAGGCTTTTTTTCAAATATTTTTATCATTTCCTTATATTTTGAACAATTTCCTATTGTTAATAAGGTAAATAAAGCAATTTTTTGGATTCTTCTTAATTTGGTCGGATTATATTGGCTGCTAACTTTTGGCCGCTAACTTCACGCCGGTAATATTTTATTACAGTTCACTCCAACGCATTTGATGTTACTCGTAAAATTTTATATCGATATTGGTTTTGAGAAGTAAAATCCTATATTGGATACAAAGGTAACATTTTTTAAATCGAATACAATATTTTTATAATGTTAACCCACGATGTGAAAATTTATAAATCAACCATCTTGCTATAATTTACAAAATCATGCCGGTCAAAATCATTATTTCCTGAGTCAATGGTTGCCGGTACGTAACTTGGCCGTACTCGTTAGACAATTTTTGTATTTTATTTAGTTAGTACTAAACCTGTATACTAAACGGACATCTTTACAAATACATTATGGCAATAACCATAGATTAATCAATCATATAAAACCATCAAAGTGAAAAGCACATCTGAAAACCAGCACTTATAGCAAAATACTGAAAAGTAAAATCCAAAAGCTGGCCAAGTTACGTGCCGGCAACTGTAATAACAAAACTGACCTATGACACGAATGAAACCTACTTTATTAAAACATAAAGAGAAGATGAAGCTACTGCAGAAGCCATGAAAATTGCTTGTCTGCAACATGAGTCAATTGCTTGTCTTTGGATCACTAAAATGGATATGTTGCCTAACTAAACGGACATGAATATTTTATCTTATATAATATAGAATAGGATAAACCATCCGTTATGCATTGTTATCTAAACCGTACCAGTATACTTGTTGAGGGGTTTCACTATAGGGGCGGTTAATTAAATTGCAGAGCGTGTAGTATTTCAACTATGTCCGACGCTGCGTATGTCTCCAGCTAGACTCAGGTATATTATATCTGATATATGTCCTTATTTATTTATAGCGTGTTTGTTTACACATGCCCTTACGTAACGTGAACGTATTCACGTTTTATAGGCAATTGTTTTCATTTTCAATAAAATATTTTATAGGTATAGTTTGTTTTATCGAATGTTTGCTTAATTAAATTGGAACTTGTAATTGATTACCTTTTTTACGATACACGGTTCAAACTAAATGGAAGAAATGATCGTGTATGGTAGGATATTAATTATCCACATTTAAGAAATCGTCCTTTTGCCTATCAAATAGAACTGGCAATAATGCGACGATTATTGTACAGTCTTTGTTTCTTATTAACCTATTGCATACTATTTGCAACTGACCTACATGTATGTTTTCATCAAGTATGTTCCGGCCGTTTTTAGGCTTGTGATCGTTATAAAAATACCTACACAAATATATTACCTTTTCATAATAGTTCTCCAACACAGGTGTTATCTTACTGACAAATCCTTCGGTACACGGCGGCGTTTGCGGACATGACTTACATCTTACCGCAGGATTACGGTAGCCATGTTTGGATAGATTCGAACATGCGTCCGGTTAACGCATGTTCTGACGCTTTAAGTAACAAGAATTTATCTGACAGATATGTGGCAGATAATCTATAGTTTATCTTGTATTTGCAGTGACTATTTCTAAAAGAGAAGTAACTTCAATCGATATTAATTTTGGTAATTTTCTGGCAATATTGTCAATTTTAAAGTCAAAATCAAAATCGAAAAGTAATTTATTCAGTTAAAGCCCTGGTAAGGCAATTATAAATGTTAAGTTGGTACACACGGCTACCGATCAAGCTATACATTTCTAGTATAAGCTGACCTCCCATAGTACGGAAATCCTATACAATGCGAGATCAGCTTATACTGGAAATGTATAGCTTGCTCTGTAGCCGTGTGTACATACAGTTGAATTTACTAGAGGTTTAGAATACACTGAAACTGAGAAGACTCCGGCAAAAAACTCAGCAAGGCTTTTTTTGTGGAATATCTTTTCATAGTCAAGTTCTATACATTTCATAGTTTAGTTCATGTCTGGGGTAATAAGGCCATCAATATTTTTCAATTCAACCAACCAGCTCTGTTCTCTATTTAGCAACAAAGCTAAAATAATAGTTTATGTGACACAATTCACTTCGAAATGCCACTATATTTTCCGCATAGTTGAGCAATATTTCAATCATATTTTTGTCACGATACATGTCAATAAATCTATTCTAAAATATTTTACTAATCAACCTATGTAAATGTTGGCCTTTTACTAAACACATTCGATTATATTAAACATAGCAATACATAAACACACGAGAATTCAAGGCAATTTCAAGCGTAATTACATTCAACGTAGCCTCAAATCAAGGGTTATTTAACTAAGTGACCTTATCTGCATATTCTCGATCAGAAACTACGAAATTAATATTCATGAGGCACCTAATCTTTACCGTTCGTTTCACACCATTAAACCTTCAAATGCAGCGGTTGTAATAAATCAAGTCACTTTTGATTCTGATTGCTAAGCTTTATTCAGAGATTAGTTAATGGTCGATGGCTTTTCAAACTACGCTTTGTATAAGTATGAATAGAGTTTTTTATGACATTATTACGGGCTCAAATATTGTTTTTTTAAAGGATAAAAAGTAAATTTATTTTATTAATAGACGTACACACAATATATTGGTAATAGTCCCATGACCAAAGGGTAACAAGTTGAAACAACTTTAATTTCCGGTAAATTAACATTTCGGCAGTATTCGCCGAGACAGGAAGTGAGACGTGCCCTTTGCATTAATGCGAGCCTTCTGCAATGGACCCTTTGATCTGGCTGTAAATTATGAGGAGTACCTTTTAAATCGTAGACTTTTTTTAAAATAAATAACTAGAGATGTTATGTATGCTGAGACTTAAAAACGTTGATGAAGTGAATCTGTTCAGGGTCATTGTGATATTAACTCTATGATTTATATCTACATTTGACAATGGGAACAATCAGTAACATAGATATTAGTAATTTTCATGATCGCTATAATAGAAGTAGAGCTATTTATATGCATAAGTGTAGCCTTGACTATCGTGTCTCTACATATATTCAGGTGAATGGCGATATGTACTCTATGGTTTCTCCTTACATAGGAGAATGGGAAAAATCAAAAACATAGTATTAGTAATATAACTAAGTTATATGTTTTAATAGAAGTAGAGCTCTTTCAAAATATGTATAAGTGAAGTCTTGCCTATTATGTAGAGTTATATATAGTAGTCAATTAGTTATTATAATATTTTGTGGTGACCTGAAATAAAGGTATAGTTACTATGCCTAGTTTAGGCACCAATCTACCGCAATATAAGATAACAGATAAATATAAGATAAATATTCTTTATTTGAACACCACATAGTAAGACGAAACATAACAATACAACAAGAAGTGATACAAAACAGGCGGCCTTATCGCTTAAGCGATTTCTTCCAGAAAACATTTGAGTAACAGGATATATGACAATATGGCAGGTGTAACACATATGAATACACTTAAATTAATAAATATTAAAAACTTATACATAAAATAGATACTAGATCCTAATACTTACATAACCAAAGTAATAAACGAATACATACTAATATAGAATAAGATAAATTGTCAAACTGCTGCTAAAAGGTTCAACGATTTAACATCCAAATCTGTTACACTTTGTATAGATTGCGTAAATATTTATAAAATGTATAGTTCTAGAAAAATAATATAAAAAGCCGTTTCGATTCAAAAGCTTAAATTGAATAAATGGCTTTGACTTTGACTTTGTTTGACAATTAGGTAAATGTATTTACCTATTTATTTATTTTATAGAGCAAATATTATCAACATTGTAAATTATCTAATCGTTTACTTTAAGCGACCTTTAACATCGATATTTATCAATGAGTCATGTTTGATTTAAGTAGGTATTGTTTTAAAAGTACTTGAGCTCCTATGATAAGAGCATTGTTAACAAACTTTATACAGAGCTAACAAATAAGACAAACGGCTAATTGGCATTGCCTTACAGTACGAACATTTTGCAAGCCTTCCTAGTACGCTTCAGGCAAGCAGTGACCTAAGGACATACATTTTTTAATATAAGTAGGTAGTTTCGTTTTAAATTTTGATTGGGCTGTAAATATAAATTTACTTCATTGTTACTAACCATTATTTTTCTTCCAATAACGATAGCCTAGTACCATGTGATTTGTAAACTGCTTAAATACAGTTAAACAGGAAAATTGAGAGAAGTATTAAATATGTATCTTCAAAAAAAAAGTCTATCGATTGTGATAATATTGCATAGCGACAATCGAAAAAAGATAATGCCAAACAATGAAAAAATTAAGTAGTCCATTTATCTTATCAATCGATAATATACAAATAATACGTCATTACAACAAACCTACCTACTGTTTAATGGCCGATTCCTATAATTTACGGACCGTTATCGGTTAAAATTAAGACTCTTATATCTTTACTAATAATGAAGAAAAGACCTCAAAGCAGACTCTCCCATATGGAAGTAGCTATCACAGGTAAAATTAGCTTACGAAATTATCTATACGCCCAGTTTGGCAATAAAAAAACCTACCATTGGTAAGCAAAATGATTCGTTTTTGTTTATAGATACCGGGCATAAACCAGCCTACTTTTAAAATTTCAACTGTAGGTAATCGTACCGCAACTGGGCATTCTAAACTTCAATGTCCAGCCCCCTCCAGCCACAGATACCACATTCAATCGCCGGACCCTCTCTAACCTCAGACATGGTACCCTTCAGGGAATCTGAGGCATCCAAGAATGGTTTTAATCTCACCAGGGTTGCACATGCACAATGTATCGGAGATAAGAATGGACTTGTATCGTTCAACCGTCAGTGTAGTTAAGTAGGAAGATTGAAGGGTATTCAATAGGTAATGAACTGGGGGAAAAAGGGTACATACGTAGAGAAAAGTTCACTTCAATCTGTGAAAGGTTATTGTTGATAAGGTTTTTCTTTTAGTATAGCCAAGTGTTGATTCAAGGCATTTTCCTATAGAAAGGAATATATAATGCTGCGTCCATGCTACGCGAATCGAGAACGAGCCGAGCCACGAACGAACCTACAACGAGCACGATGCGAATCCCTTTGTTCGTGAAAAAACTGACAATCGCACTCGTTCGAGGCTCGCGAGCCCGTCCACGCTACGCGAATCGTATAGTAATTGAGAATAACAGTTATTATGTGCTATAACTATATTTATAAATAATCTTATAACTATGTTATTGCAATCAAGTAGCAATAGTAGGTACAATTAAAATCAGTAGTTCCAAAAAAAAATTCATGATACAATCAGAAAAATGTATAGGTAGATTATTTTATCTATGGCAAGTTGCATGAGATTGGATATCTTATCAAAAATAACATGATATCTCGGGCGTATCTTCTATATCTGTAAGTATTTTTTTATTTAAACTATGTTATTTGTTATTAATGAAATTATTGTGCTGAGTAAGGGTAAAAATAATAAATTATAAAAAATGAGTTATATGACTTTGTTTCTAAATAATGAGCAAATAATGTTCAACAGAAAGGATATTCCCTAAGGCAGATGTATCATCATTAGATGCATTACTTACTGTGATTTTTATTTACTTGTGACTTTATCCTTTATTACTTTACTATTTATTTTTTTACTTTTTATACTTTTACTTTTGTGACCTACAATGTAAGGTTAACCAGCGATTTATTTCATAGAGCTATGAACTCAAAATCAAAATAAAAGTAAACTAAACGTAACACTCCTCGTTCAATGTCAGACAGTTTTTGCCAAAATAAGGCTATTCCGAATACAGCCTCTGAATATCGGACTAATTCCAGATGGAAATCTTGGACCTTCGCCGGACTCCGCAAATACTTTGAATTCCCCAATGATCCGCCAAAGGTATTGAGCGGAATATTGGACTGGAATACCAAATAACGAGACAGCTTCACTCTAAAATCATGAACCGTTTAATGAAAAAAAGGAAAATATTTATGACTAGTTGCGCCCCGCGGTTTCATCGAAGAATCCAGAGCATATTGTAACAGCGTGCCAAACATTCATTCAGAGAATGAACAATATAACATACTATCAATAAAATACTCATAACATACCTACTATATAATATTACTACATATGTATATATAAATAAAATAAACATACTAAATGTATAGTATTAAGCCGAAGGAAAAATCGCGAGCGAAACTGTGATAAATTATCTTTATGATAGCGAATCAACTTAAAAAGAGCTTGTGCGTGGCTTTATGTTTGCCATAGATTTTACGATCTAACCTTTAAGTAGTAGGTAGAGTGACCATACTTTCATAACAGACCATTCAAATTTAAGACAGGTATTACATTTTTATTAAATATTTGCTACCAACTTAGAACAAATAAACATCTTATTTGAAGCGGCATAGCCTACCAATCAGTCATAATAAAAAAAAAAAAAAATGTATTCAAACTGATTAGTTTGTACTGCATCGTTTTTAGATTATTCCAAAATATGTTAATTAACCTAGCTTGTGAGTTTGTCAAATTCATTCAATCTTTTGTATTCATGAGCACTTACACAGACTATGCAACCTGACAATTCTTATAAAAAATACGGTATAGCAATATACTTACATGAAATTAAACTTTATGGTGGTATCGTAAGCATTACGCGTTACATCAATAAAACCTTGCCATAATATTATACAATAATCAATTTATTTGAGCGTTATTATTTATTCAGTATACAATATATTTTCCCAAATAAACTTTATCTCATGGTGTCCCTATATCCACCATGGGGTTGTAAGAGACTCGCGTTACATGCATTTATCAAGTTGATGGGAAGTAGCCGGTATCGGTGCATAGGCACTGATTTATAAACGTGTCAGAAAAAGCTTGTCCGCCATTTATATGAAACGTTGTATACCCATAAATAAACTACTGTATGATGGATTTGAAGCCCTCATTGTAGCACGGCATAAACAAATAATAAACTGTGCCTGAATAATTTTTCGTGTGTATTTTATTTATGTTACAAAATTATGCGGATGATTTAAAATAAAAATAAATTGGATGTGTTGACACCATTTATTTTTATTTCTATGATGGAAACATCTATTGTGATTGCAAATATACATTAGCAAGAATCTGGTTTTATGTGATTAGGGGACCAAAACCATTTTTCCTATAAACTGTTAACGTATCTTCTTTTTCTATGAACCCTCTGCAAAACTCTCTTTTTTAAACACCCTCTGTTACGCACCAGACTGTTAACCCTTCGCTGTTTGCTAGCAAACGGGTGCTTGTTGCACATATATGCTCGAAATTAGTACTCGTTTAAGCCTGACTCGTAAATATGACGAAAACATTTTGTTTTGAAGATCTGTATGAATAAACAGACCCTTGTAAAGTTTGGGGTTCAATTGTACTTTACTAAATTTGTCTGTCCCTGTTCCCCGCGATGACAACTAGCTATAACACTCAGGGACAATTTAGCTTTCTATTAGTGAAACAATTTTCAGAAATGGATAGCTTTATTATATTTATAACCTAACGGATATTTCATTTACGTAATGTACCTAATAAAGGTATGTTTTACTTTTATTGGTAATTCCGAGTTCATTCATACCAAAATTAGATTGCGGTTTCTATTATATGTTTGCCCTATTACATCATTAATGTGATATACTGTTTGCCACATCTCATCTGTCATTATACATTCTTCTCAGAATAGATGTTGCCTAAAATACCTACTTGGGATTCTATAAAAAAATATTATGCTAATTTTCCTGTTTGTGTTTTAAAACGGATATTGCGTAGGTGCATTTTTGATTGATGAGTTTTCTATGTATATGGTTTATCCCATATGTAGTTATTTATAAATGTAATCCCAAACTATCTGGTAATTTTTTAATAATTGTAATTCTACTATTACACGTCAAAACAGATTAGAGTTCCCTCCTACTTTATTTTAGACTTTTCAGTGTAAACCTACTTTGAAGGCGGTTTTATTTATTTGTTGAAAGTAAATTTTATTTATTTATTGTAAATAAATCGAAGCTATCACAGACTTTGTTTTCCAAAGCTATGTAAATTTTGTAAATAACTCATTTTGATCACCTTTTTATAGAATAAACTTTTACGAAAATAGAACGTCAACGCCATTCACAATCGGGTACGCTAAATATATTGTGCCAAGTTTGAAGAGTAGTGGATTATTGCAAAGTGTTGAAAGCATCGTATCTATGAACAAAAGGGATGGGTGTTTGAGTATACTTCGACAAACGTAACGTGCTACATCTCGTCAAAACAGGCTCTACACAGACACTAAATTACGTACAGCCTCCGCCGTAAAAAAGCGAACGCAAAAGTCTATTTCATGATTTATCATTTTCATTGTTCTATGTATGATACAGGTAAATATGCAAAGTTTACTTAATTAGCATTCAAGAAGTATATGTTTATGCGACATCGCTCATTAAAAATAGTTGTAGGGTAATAAATCCTCATGAGTCACCTCGATTTAATGCGATTATTCTAATGGGTAGTAAAAGTCACACAAAAACAGTCAAACAGCATGCCGTATAATTTTAGACGACTGTATTCATATTATGAAGCCATAACGTAGTGGTGTATCTACGTCAATGTCACATTGTTCTTTGACATCATTTTTGAGGAATGCGAGTGGAGTGCTTTGTGTCAGTACCACGGAATTTCTTCGTCAAAATTTCAACAAAAGTTTTGATGTGGTTTGAGTAGCAAATAGGGAATTTAAATTAAACGAATGTTTGAGTGTTTTCACTCATTTTGTGGCAATGACAGAATTAAGGAATGTTTACGAGAAGTTTTAAGGCTTTATGTTTGACTTTGAGTGTTTTCTGTAATTTTCATTGTTATGGTTTAACTCTATTTTGAGTAAAATAAGGCTTTAATTCTTATTCTTATAAAAAGTCTGCAAAAATTAAATAACAAATATCGAATGTTATTCAAACTTACAGATGTTTCACTCATGACAAAATTATGAACAATCGATTCTGTTACTACTTCTTCTTATTAAATATTTACTTTAATCACCAGTCGTATAGATACTGTTTTAAATAATACATAATTTATATTTTTACAGGTGTGCATGGTTTAAAGTTTTGTAGCTGACAACGGTAGCTCGACTTATGGCCGATTCCTATAATTTACGTTATCGGCTAAAATTGATAATTATCCCCTTTACTCATAAAGAGCTATTTAACTAATATATTGTTTAAATGGTCACGTAAATAATGTCACATTATTTGACAATGACAATAGAATGACTTTATTTACGTGACCCTTTAAACAGTATATTAGTTAAATAACGTTTTATGAGTAAAGGGGTTTATCTTTACTAATAATAAAGCAAACCCCTCAAAGCTTTGCATAGCAGACCCTCCCATACGGAAGTAGCTATCACATGTAAAATTAGCTTACGAAATGATCTATATGCCCAGTTTGGCAATAAAAAAACCTACTATTGGCAAAACGATTCGTTTTTGTTTATAGAAACCGGGCATTAGTGACATGAGAAGATATCGGTATTGACAAGTCTGTGTAGATATGATCAAACTTAGTCCACAACAAGTCTTATTCGTTTTGCACAAAAATTTAGTTCTAGGTTTTTGAAGTCTCTTAATTCTTCTTCCCTAAATGAGTGTTACTTAATTCTGATATTTTACGAAGTTACTAAAAAACATGTATAAAGTGGTAACATTAAAACTTGTGACGTTACTTAGATTTTTTTTAAGTACCTTACGTGTGTTATTTATCTTTCAACTTACCTATACAAACAAATAGGTAAACATATGATTTAGAAACATAGTCTAAGTAACTAAGTTGATCACTGAGAGTTGTCTGCCTGTCGAGAAAACATCGATTAACTTCAAAACCATACCTACTCGTAAAATTCATCGACTGAATGATTTTAGTAGCGCTATTAAAACGCCGAGACTTTCAAGAGCTTTTAGGTTATTAAGTTAGCTGCTTATATTTACTTCAAATATTGAGAGAGTTCCCAAACAAAACATATAGTAGGTATACTGACTAAAAACTTTGAAACTTAATTTAATAATTTTGAGTAAGTTAAACAATATTTTATAATACTTTGTGATTTTCATCATACAATATGTTTTTTCTAGAAAACTTAGGTGAGTAACTTACCTAATATAAGGTATAAACGGAGCGTAAATACGTTGTTCTATTGTTGTATCTACGATAATGATGATGATGAGTAAAACGAATGTACCCTGGAGAGCAAGTAGGTACCTTAAATATTCAAGATAGCAATATGTTGTAATAAATGAATTCATTTAGACCAGGGGTCGGCAACCTTTTCAAATGGAAGAGCCAAAACTTACAATTTACAAAATTTCCAAGTTTTTTTTTAATTTTTTTTGTGCCGTTTTAAGACTGTTTTTGTTATTTTATTCATGTAAGAAAACGCTTGCTCGCACGAGTATGTCAACTCGAAGATTGTCAGTAGGTACTCCAAATGGATCGATTGCATGATTTTAAAGGGTTTTGATAATATTATTTTTTTTTGCGTATGGATCTGAAGAGCCGCAACTTTACATCAAAAGAGCCGCATGCGGCTCGCGAACCACAGGTTGCCGACCCCTGATTTAGGTGAAAGTTCAATAATTATAAACAAGACGCTAAGCTTTATCAATTTTTCTGAATAAAAAATATCTACTTTTCTCCTGGCAAGCATAACATTTTTTAAATGAAAGTCCTAAATAGAAAGAGAGTACCAAACCAATCAATTGGATAGCGAACGATACTATCGGTTCCGTATTAAGATCTTAGCGTAGCGACGAAATATTCGATTAACGCGAACAGGGCCGGATTAGGCGGTAAAAACCTCCTATTTCAATTAACGCTAGCTTGTTTCACACGGCCAACATTGGAAGCAATTGACCAGCGCAGCAGTAGTCGACACGTCCGCGAAATTGCTCAGAACAGTTTGTAGGTAATATATTTTATTTTTGTGTTGTAATCCGACCCTGTGACGCAGCGTTTTCGACTCAGAAGAACACGTTTGTTGGGGACTTAATTGCACTTTTTTTTCTCTTTGTCGGCTGTGAGATAAAGTTGCAGATTGTTGTTTTCGATTTATTCTCGCATTGAAAAGGATCGTTCTTTTATTTCCATTGTTTTTCTAAGGATATTTTACAGGTGGTTATTTCCCGAAGTCGTTTCCAAAACTTCAAAATTTCTAAGTAAACTCGAAATCGCTAGACCTAAGTCTCACCAAATAACTCTTACTAACGATCTACCTATAAAAAGCAATAAGTAGAGAACGGATTACATGCATGTTATTCAACATAACTTAGTTGTTATCATTATATTATTATTGATAGTACTATAAGTATATTCTGCTTTAATGATCATTTTAAGAAATATTTCAGCTGCTGTAAATATATAGGTACTATATCTACAGATCAAAATAAAAAGTACTAGTAGTGCAATCAATATCAATTTACAGCTCCTATACACTCAAATAGAAGCATCGAAAATACCGGCAACCGCGATTCCATTGCCAACATAAAATAGCCTTTATAACAAATTTTATAAGAACTAAATTTGGCCACTTGCATTTTCACAAAAAAGTCGACACCAAAAGAGCATTATCTCCATACGACTTAAGTAAAAGGCGAATCGAACCGGCGAGTCCGGGAACCAGCATGTGTACAATTGGGTACTATAAGTACTCTCCCAATGTTTCCCCTCACATTGCAGGGAGTGTAATCGTTTTCCTGCATTCCATTTTTGTACACTACCTTTTAAATAAGGCTGCAGATGCAAAAAGTTTCAATTGCTTTAGCCACTTAGGCATAATTATCGCTACGTTTGCGACACTATAAAGTTGACGATCATGCGCAAGCAACGCCGATTTTAAATGCATTCAATATTTCACATTTCATAATTTGCGTAAATTAAAATCTTATACTCTGGTTTTATCTTGAACTACATCCTTTACTAGGGTGTGTTTTATTTAAAGAATATTCTTAAAAATGTATTTATAAAACAACTCAATTACAGTTAATATAGAGTTTATAATCACTATAAATCAATAAATTAGCTCGTAGGAAAAAACTCTATTTATATTGAGTGGACACAATACGTGTACCTACTGTTACCTCAAATTATTAAGAACCTACGAATATCATGAAACAATCGATACTTTTTATGTTCCCAAAGATTTTGGCTAAGGCTTCATTAAAATGCGGACGCACGCACGATGTAAAAGTAAAACTCTTATGTTTGTTTACGTTACAATATAAATAAAACTGCGATAACATTAAAGAAAGCGTCTTCCAAATTGATCATACGAGGACGACTCAAGAACGACGACTTGCAATGATGAAGTAAACAAAGCAATCTACAAATCAATAGGTACTCATATTGTAGTGACTTCTATGTTTTCATGGTCTATATTCAGGTGGTTGAATTGAATATAATGATTGTTATTTGTGTAATTTGTATCTATAACTATTCTCTGTAAGGACATAATTACCTCTAGAGAACAACAGTCTATATCAGTCGACTACTACGCCAATAAGATTTTTTTATCACAAAGGTAAAGAAAACATGAATAAAAATAATGTTATATAATTTAAACTAAAGGACGGCTTATAATCAGTTGACTAAAGAAAATATCAATACTTCTAAGAAGTTCTTGAATGCTTTTCTTGCGTCTTTCTGTCGTCTACTAGTCTGACCCAGTGGTTATAACCACTGGTTCAGACTTATACATATATGTATATAATATCATAAATACGAAAGTAACTTTGTCTGTCTAATAGGTACTCTTTCACGCCTAAGCCGCTTAACTGATCACAATGAAATTTGGCACACAGATAGCTTATGGTATGGAGAAGGATATAGGCTAATTTTTATCCCGGGAACGCGGATGAAACCGTGTAGTTATGGTTTAAAACAAGCCGTCGCCGAGAATCTTACCAATGTTTTCCAACACCTGAACTCGAGAGCTATTTCACTTCTAGAAATTGTGTGCCCCATCACCTTCGGCTTATCACTACTTTCCTCGGTGAGTTTGCTTGCGTTCAAATACATGCTTATTTGAATACAAACTCACACCCATAGTAAAATTTTCACCAAATAAGCATCTTTCGCAACCATAACATTTCTCGGAGAGGATAAACAAAAATCCTTTATGATATTAACTATGACAAATAAGACAAGTGAATGTTTACAAGACGCTTGCCAAGTTTGTTTACTTAGCAGATTGGTTGAGCACCGTTTACGCCAAATCTAATCAATATAATCGAAGTAATAACACTTCAATACGAGTAATAAATAGATGAAGACATAGTAATTGATATAATAGATATAGGAAAACAAAGAAAGCCTATAAATAAAAGTCTATTCACGCCATTATATTTGTCCAAAATGTAGCAAAGGAGCAGAAATAATGAAAGCATTAACGTATTCTTATAAAAACTGGTATTTTGCTCGGAAAAATAAATACGTTGCTTTGACAATCTGATTAGAAAATGCCTGTGTGCTCATTTTCGCTATTTTAAATTGAATGCACAGAAAGGACTGAGTAAACAACAATAACATCCTAAAAAAGAACATAAAGGCGCGCATACACGGTTTAAGTGTTTTCCACGATCCAGACGCACTCGGCAGAAAATTGATATAAACCTGTTGTGGCCCCCGCTCAGTTTGCTCAGGTGACGACGGTGACTTTTTTTTTTTTTATTCTACACAAACGAAATTCACCCTAACGTATAAATCGTCAGAGTATAATTTGAATTGCACTTGTGAATAATAGATGCCAGAAAAATGCACCCTGCATAGGTCTCGAGTATAAATGTTACTCGCAAGAAGAAAACAAGTAAGTAGTGTGAAATAACCTGGAGTCGAGTTCATGGTTTAAATATTAAAGGATGTTCAAGCAAACTATATTTTTACGTGTGCTATATTTAAACTGACGTTGGAAATTTCTGTAACTTGCAAAGACTACCTTACCTACTTGATACAAAAACAATTTTCCCATATACCCACAACCCACTACGTCCGGCTCCAATTAATTGAATACGAGCTTTGTTTAGATCAAAATTCTGTCCGCATCACAAGATATGTCCAAGTAACGAAGACAAATCAAAGTCTCGGTGACCTGACTGGCATCCTTCGGATGGACACCCTTCTAAGACACAGGACAAAAAGCCATTAAGTCGAGATAGTGGTATTTATCTTTCTTGTCCCCCCGTCTACCTTTATAGGTGACGTGCACACTTCGATTAAGGGAGTGGTTGTAGATAAATTTGGTTTGCTTGTGAATGTTGTCTACATTTACTTAAAAAAAATAATATTAAAGTAGCCTAAGAATTGAATTTATTTTTATTTATAATCCTCAAGAAAACGCGTAAGTAAGCGATAGCCAAACGCTATGTGAAACTTAGCATATTTTTTTTTGTAAAAAAAAACTGGTAAATGTGCAACGTTATGAATTTACCAAAGCTCTTACAAGAGGTTTTACAACGTGTTTGTCAAGCATGCAAACCGCTTGACTTGCAAAAATTTCGTTGATGTTAGCACATAAAATGAAAATGTTGTATATGTGTAAGCTATATGAACTTCACTTCATTTGCATGTAAATTATTCAGATTCTGGGCACGCAATGAATAAAACCTTTCTGTTTAAAATGCAAGAAAATCCGTAGATAGTCCGTGGCTTTGTTTAAAGTACTGCTTTTTTAACGTATCATTATACTTTTGCAAATGCTTAGTGAACGTTAGCATTTCCGCTTATCTAGGCTATTAAGGTAGGTAATACTATTAAAGCTATAGTATTATTATAAGTACGTAACTACGTACTTAAATTATTATAATTAAAGAAACCCGTAAATTTGGTATTTTTATTTATTCCTCCTTGTTTCGATAATATTTTTCCTGAGTTGTTTTTGTACATCCTCAGAAGAATACTCGCATCGTTTTCGGAAAAAGTTACGATGAGAAGAACCCTTAAAAGAAAAATAAGTATTTAATTTTGATAGATAAATTGTGCCAGTATCAACTATTCACGGTCATTAAAGAAGAAGAAAATGTACCTAGAACCCTTCCTTAGGTAACTAACGAAATAATTCCCTCGGCCCAAATACGAGTACGTACTTGGTTGAAGTAAAAAAGGTTTTTATGTTTTTCTTTAATCCCCAAGCTGCGTAGTATCTCCTAGGTTTATGATGCCAATTTCCGTTACTTTTGTAATTTACGGCCTTTTTTCAATCAAGAAAACGAGAATACTCCGAGTTATGTACTGAAGATACAAGTTTCAACGAAATATTGTGCGTGCTAAGCTTGCGTGTGGGTAGCATTTACGAGACCTAAGTCCTTATTATATAAATAGTAATGTGTTATTTATTCATAGCAAATGCTGAAATAACAAAATTGCAATGCAAGGTTATGTACCCCAGATAATAAAAAAATAATAGCCATAGCCAAGCAAGCTTTTCAAAATAAAAAACAGGTTAATTAATGTTTTTTTTTTTTTTCATTTGATAACGATCCATAGGCATATGTGTCACCGAGTTGTTTATAATATACGTAAACTGAGGTAAAATAACAATGACATGCAATATTTATTAAATTCAAGACAGCAATATTTATCATATTGATATATTGTTCACAAAATATGTGAGAAACTATCAAAAAGCTAATAAAAAGTCAAACAAAATTCCCATATTAATAAACCTGATGTCTTAACACAACCCTTCAATTACAGTACATTTATAACCAAGAAAATACCCCTAGATAGACTGCGTCATACCATGAATCATACCAGTCAGGTCAAGGCCCAAAGGTTTTCCGTCAAAAATACGTTAGTGAACAACAATGACTGTAAAATTAGCACAATTTCTAATATTAGTCACGGGCAATTACTTAAACTACATAGGTTAGCGCTACTACGTGAACCACAAGCGAAATGCCCCAATTTGAGTACGATGGTAGGTATGACTCATACTGACATGGTCGAAACGACCTTCGGCGGTTATAAATGTTGCCTTTGGCCGTTCCTGGAAAGGGTTATTAATACTTGGTTATTTATAAATTATTGTTGTGTTTCTTATCCTGCTCTCGTGGGACTAGGCTTTATCGATGGCTTTTCTTGCTAAATTTTAAGTTTTATTTTTATAGTGGGAGTGTGTTACTGAAGATAAATAAATAAATTCTTATTGATAAATTATTGATATGAAAAAATGGATTTGTTGTAACAGAGATTACATTGATATTGATATATATATATCAATGTAATCTCTGTTTACTACTACTATACTGTATACTAACTAGCTTTCCGATCCGCTGTTTCGCCTGTAATTCCATATTTTACACCCTAGGGGTGTTTTTTTTTAACTTTCCCTTAGAGGATGCCTTTACGTAATACTTTTAAAGAACATATGTACAACATTTTTAAATTTTCTAGACCTAGCTGTGCGTTCATCTATTAGTCTGTCAGTTGAAAATAGTTCTAAACTTTTTAGAAATTTGTCTGATAATAGAATTAACTTGAGCTTATTCTACGATGATGTTAAACAAACTGCCAAATTTATTGATACTTCATATATATGGTTATAAGGAAAGGTAAGATGAAATAAATTTAATGATCGAGAAATCAAAGATTACACAAATCCGTCTATTTATTTGATTTAGAAACTACATGAGTCAGGTGTATATCTTTATTCTTGATCAATATAACTATTTCATGTTGCAATAAATTTCGAATGCATGGTTTTATTTTTACACCAAATGTAAGTGATGTATTTATTTCAATAAACACGCTGAAAAGTTCCGAACTATAAACTGAAAGCAAGCAAGCCTGTCCAATACATGATTCAGTAATAAAATATTGGAAGTAGTTTTCATGATAGCTGAATCTCACACACTGGCTGTATACAATCCAGACTGTTCAATTGGAAATCTAAGTGGAAGCCGATGATTTTTTATCCTACTGTGAACTTGAGCTTTCAGTGATGTAAAACGTCGTGAGAAACTCTAAGCACGGTGTTATGGTGCTTTGTACGTACCCAAATGGCTAATGCCACTCTCTTAATGAAAATGTAACCAAACATCTACATCGATGAATTCCAGTAGCTGTATTTGAGAGTCAATTCGTTTCTAGCCTCTGTGTAAAAAAAAGTTGAGAAATTGATTTCCTTATCCTGGAAACACCACGTAAAAAATATACATCGATATATTTAAAGAAATTTTAGGGAAATTATTATCTTCTGTTTCTGTATGCTATCTAAAACGCAATAGCATACACACAAGAATACAAAGGCTCACCTTTGATATGGCATTAATTTATCCTATCGTTTAAAAATAGTATGATACACATTATAGCAAAACTTACAATATTCATCGCGAGAATTGAACGTGAATCATTTCCTTTAAACAACACAAAAGCCCCGCTTAATTTTTAGTACAGATGTTTCCTAAAAATTTGCAACCCACCCTTTTCTGCTAAAAAGTGTATACATAGTTCATTGCTAATTCATTTCCGAGGATAATTTTAGTCATTACATCAGCACCTTTTCTTAGTAAGGTTTTCTAAGAACCCCTTAGCGGTTTAGTGCGAAGTACAATCAACTACGTAGGTTAAAGTTTAGAAAAGGTACTGGATATTATTCTTGTTAACATTAGATCACTAACAATCAACCTATAGAATTTATTTATCATTTCAATATTCCGCATTACATGAAAGAAAGTACAATCAGGAAAGGAAATCATTGAAGACCTCACCACAACAATAAATCAAGCAGAAGTTAGTACCTATTTATGTCTTTTGTGACAGTGGGGGTACGAAGCTCGCCGTTTTGCTCGCACCTTGTCATCAAAATTGACCGAGACCTCCGGAGACCAGCGGGCGGGGAGCTTTTTCCGCCAACGCGTCAGCTTGGCTATCCAAAGAGGAAACGCTGCCAGCCTTCTTGCCTTGCCGTTAATCGGAAGCAGCGGCAGACTTGAGGAAATTTTCTTTTGATTGTATTTTTTACATATTTTTTTGTAAATAAAAATATATCAGTATTAATTACCATGATTTTAATGTTCGATTTACCTTGATCAATAAAATCATCAACACTCATCGTCAAATATTTTTGTCCTGACTGTACACTTACCATAAACTTCCCGTGCCAATTTCCCACGACAAACCAAAGTTATGATTCAAATTAATTTACATATAACGAGAATCATTGTAGAAAAATCTCTGTCCATCCGTCAATGTGCGTCATCCGACTCATTCAGTTCCTGGTATGAATGGCAACTTGAATGGTCTATGGACACATGACTTGACTACGTTGTAATAAAATATTCAAATTAGTGTCGTAAATGCCTCTAACAATTTCCTTTATAGTATCGACTGGACTGTCACGTATTTTTATGGATGTTTCGAGGTGTTAAGAAGTAAGCAGAAACCTAAGAAAGATAGTACCTAATAAAACCATATTAAGATATCAATTTGCATGAACATTGGAACCAAAATGGATTCGTACTGTACGGTTTTAAAGGAGCTTCCTGCTACTGACACTCAGGCTGTAGAATGAGCTCCCCGCCGTGGCTTTCCATGCTGTATGCAGCCTAGGGTTCTTCAAAAAGGGTGTAAAGAGATTTTTGCAGGGTTGAATCGGCAACGAGCGAGTAATAAATAACCCTGGTGTTGCAAGCGTCAATAGGCTACGGTGACCACTATATCATGTGGGCCGTATGCTAGTTTGCTACCTTAGTAGTATAAAAATATTTTAAATAAAACATTACGCGTAAATAATATTGCAACGGATTTGATACTTTGTATTATAAATTTTGTAATATATTTATAGCGTTAGCGTTGTTGAGCCATATCCCAAACTAAACACCATTAATCCTTTCCATGATCTAAATGGTTCATTATTTCTAATTTGCCGCATACAAAACTGGACTACGGACAACCACGTCAAATCTCTAGAAATCTCACTTGATTGCCCCAAAGGAAAATCTACCTACACTGCAGTGCAGTCCTGCAAGTCTGCAACTAGTAATTTAACGAGAGGCTATGACCTGTGACCGAATTTCTCCGGATATGTCCTAGTTCAGAGGCCATCAGTCATGTGTGTGGGAAGTTATAATAATACGAAAATAAACTAAATTGTAAATAAGTACTAATTACTAATTGCTATTGCGGAATAGTTTCTAATTGCTTTGCAAAATTTTAATTTAATAATTTTTATGTCCAATAAAGTCAAAAACATTTAAGAAACCAAAAATTCATTGCACGATTTCCAAGGATACATGAACGTTATGCAACTAACCATTTAAACAGCAACTTGTATACAAAGCAGTCAGCATTTATACTACTCATACCTTCCCTACGCATATAAAGTAGGGGGCGCCATGTATCCTCAATAAGCCGCGATAAATTTGCTAAAAAATACACATTCATCATCTGCATTGCTAAGGCTGATCTCTCAGGATCAGTGAGATTTATGATGCTCTATGACAGAGTTGATCGGAGCAATGGGCGTTTGCTCTTTCGTAGAATGCTTTTTGTTTACTTTATTTGAAATTATTATGTTTTCTGAAGAAATTTACTTTGCTTTTATCTTTTGACAATAAAGCTTTGCAGAGATGGACTCTTAATTTTGGTTAAGATGTATCATCTTAACGTCATCTTTAATCATTTTAATATTTAGTAATCTATAACTTAATATTACGGTTGTCATAAGCCACTATGACTAAAGAATGACTAATTGAAAACAAAATTTAGATGATAAAGTATTTTTTGTGCTTTAAAATTATTTCGCGGAAGGAAGAGGTGTGATGGTATTCAATGGAAAAGGTTAATATTCATATCCTGAATATGATGATGAGTCAGATGGTCACTGTGCGGTTTTAGTCCTTGATGACACATAATTAATATGGCAAAATAAAAACATAGGCAATATAAATTCCTATACATAATCTAGAATGCGAAATGAATAAATGTACCTATATTGCGTTATAAAACAGGAATATTCTATATTCAAAATGGAACGGATCAGAGAATTGCTCGAAGAGTCAGTAAACCGAATTGCTCAAAAAACTAACAGCCGATAGGGCGAGAAAGGTTCATAAGTTACAATCAACAATGGACTGTATTTATATACAGTATGATTAATAATAGTACCGATCAATCACTGCATCTAAATGTTCAGTGTGTCCTTGACTTAGCCAATCAGCGCATGTGTCCTTGACTAAGCCTATAAAGTGCATAGTCGGCGGTGAAGAATTGGCGGAATTGACGGATTTCAACTCAAATGATCGTTAGCTTCTTTGTGTTAATTATTCGATGTTATAAGCACAGTAACTGGCAGACAAACATAGAGATGTTGTGAAAGTAAGATAATGGTGACTGCAAAGAAATATCTACTAATGGTAGTATGCACATGCAACTTGCATGCCAGCAATTCTTGTACATGTTCTGATCTGGTTCTTACAGATGTACGGCTTCTTATTGTAAGTAGGCATTTGCGAGCACGTGATGTGATGCTAGAAATAGCTCATGGATCTTGTTAAGGCATGTTTTGCCAAGAGTACTTTAAAAAAATACGTGGAGGAATTCACATGCATTTGTTCTCAAGTATAGATATGTATGCGATGGATATAGTTTTATTAGTGTTGGTAAGTCTGGAATATTGTGTCTAGATCTCCAAGTGTGAGTATTATATACTTACACTTTTTTTTTATGTTTTTTGCCTTTTCCAAATAAACTCATTGTTTATCACCTTTTTGGTTAAATTGATTGAAATGAGTTAGTATAAGTATAAGATGATCTATTATTTCAAACTTTTTATAAGTTAAATTAAAAAAAAAAGATAAAAAATATACTAAACTAGCTTCTGCTCGCGGCTTCGCCCGCGTGGCCTGCAGGAAACAAATGCCATATTTTTCTACAACAATAAAAGAAAACATAACAACTCCAGCCCGCTTCGAGGGTGGAATTATTAAAAACGCTGATATACGTATAAATTAATTTTTAATCTTCAGACTAAACACAAAATTTGAAGATCCTAACTTCGAAACTGACGGACTTCCATCCCCTATTTTACCCCCTTAGGAGTGGAATTTCGAAAAACCCTTTCTTAGTGGATACCTACTCTCCACAAAGAATATACCTCTAAATTTTATGTCTCTAGGATCAGCGGTTTAGGCTGTGCGTTGATATATCAGTCAGTCAATCAGTCAGTCAGGACTTTGAGTTTTTTATATATAGATAACAAGAGTAATATCAGAATATCAATACCATTACCTCAATCAAATTAATCTAAAGTACATAATAATTTACATATACAGTCCCATAAGTGATAAATCAACTACTGTTTTACAATAAACATAATCACGAGTAATGATTTAGCATTTATCATAACAGTTTTATAGGCCGGATGACGTCAGCGGTGACCGAAAGGATGACCTGGACCCGTCTGAGTCATGGTTAAGTACATCTTCATGATTACATTATGCAAATCATGAACGTAAATTAAGTCAACTGGGACTCTTTATTGTTGCTTCCGAATATCCTGTTTCTTTTGTCGTCAGTCAGTCCACATAAAGAGTTGTGCTATTTTTGGGTCACTCAGTGTTTGTACACTTGCGTTTGCTAACATTTTTAAATACGGAAACGGGTATTTTTTTCATAAACCGCCATCTGTTTCTAAACTACCTAGAACTTGTACTATGATAACCAAATCAATGTTCAACTACGTACATGATGATTTCATGTCATAGAGAACAGATGTTTGTCCCAGTTATCATCATCATCATATCAGCCCATGGATGTCCACTGCTGAACATAGGCCTCCCTCATTGATTTCCACTTCGAACGGTTCTGGGCCGCTTGCATCCAGCGGCGCCCAGCGACTCTGACCAGGTCGTCGGTCCACCTGGTGGGAGGTCGTCCCGCTCGGCGCTTTCCAGTACGTGGTCGCCACTTGAGAACCTTCCTTCAGTTATACTCCTTTTAAAGATAAATACAGCCAGACATGTTCAGGACCCACATAAATACTTGTCCCGCATGGGAATAGAACCCGCAATATGACGTTGCAGTCTGTGTATCTAACCTCCATGACATCATAAGCAGAATATCATAAGTATGGATACTGTTTTAGAGAACAAACTTATTGTTAACTTTTCCGATAGATGCTTACCGATAGATTTTCAACTTAAAACGTGGTTTTCGGCCTTACGGATACTACAAAGTATCCTACCACCGTACAATAGTCTTAATATTACTATATATAGTGTGACAATACTATGGTTTACTTACGAGGCCTTTCTACACTGAAAATCCTAGCTTTACTAACCCACAAACATCGTCCGTCCGATGACTAACGAGCAGACATCGCAACAAATGATCAGCTGATCAATAATTGCGTCATTATATAGGTCAAGTACCTGTTTACTGAAAAAAGCTAACAAAAACATGTTTTCCATTTTATTTAACAAGGAATTATTATGTTTATTTAACAACAAACGTAAAACAAGTGCATATTTGAATGGGAATAATGCAAGGTGTCATACAGAGGTGCATTTGCTTACGTCATTTGAAACAATAGTCATAATAATCAGGTAAATAATTTTAAGGTGTGTAGCAAATAAATGTTTTTTCTTTTCTTTTCTTTTTTTTCTTTAAATATAAAACTTTTAATGTGATGATTCACTATAAATAGAAAAAAATATATACAGACAAATTGAGAACCTCCTCCTTTTATTTTGAATCGGTTAACAATTTTTTACCTTGAATACAAGACGAACTACAAAAATAATCGGCCAAGTGCGAGCGCACACGGAGGGTTCCGCACAATAATAATAATATTAAGTAACTCAAATTGACTATGAAATTAATCTACCATTCATCACGCAACAAAGAAGAAGACATATCTTGTATTATATTAATTGTAAATTTTATTTCATTTTTATTAATTGTTGTCATAGTGGAAATAGAAATACATATTCTATGAAATTTTCACATATCTACCTATTACGGTTCATGAGATAAAGCCCACTGACAGACAGACGGATGGACAGAAGGACAGCAGGATCTTAGGAATAGGTCCCGTTTCGCACCCGTTGGTTACGGAACCCTAAAGAGCAAAATTACATAAAATAAATTTCTGTCTATATATCGATAGGACAAAATAAGTGATTAGAAAGAAAATATTCAACCTAAATATTCCTAAAAACGTCATACAGACATTCCCATAGGGGAACCTTTCACCTTAATAACCTAACCGTTTCGAACCGGATCAATCTGCTTCCATCTGGAAAACACGACACTTCGCGTGCTTCCCAGTGAAACTCTCCCAAGTTAGAAGCTACCAGGGGATGTCTGACTAATAGCTTGGAGACTGAGTCACGCAAGTCCTTTAGCAATTATATAAATGGAACTAGCAATCTGTGAATTTTAAAATTTCCCTCGTTTCCTTGTCATTTGAGTGAAGGGCAGTCGAAAATTAAATCAATTAACTGTATAATTCAACAAAAAGTTGTTATATGTCTAATGGAAAATAAAACAAATATAGCTTGTAAAATTAGACACGCAAGGAATAATCTTTTATTGTTGGCTATTTATAGGTGAATAATATGGGCAAATTATTTACCTACGTTCAATCTGGGTGAAAACCAGAAGTAATCGCTGAGATATTTGATAATCAAAAATATATTCTGAATTTGAATATTGAAATCCACGTGCCGAGAATTCTAAATGGAATTTTCAAATACGAATTTTCCAACACTCGATTTCCTTTTTTTGTGCAACCAGCCAGTCGTTTGTTTCTATTGCAATATTTTTTCAGTTCCATATTTAAATACACGTTCGAATAAATAAATAAATAAATATCCTGGGACATTCCTCACACACGGTCATCTGATCCCAAACTAAGCAGAGCTTGTACTATGGAAACCAGATAACTGATATAATACATATACATACTTTTTTGTTTGTAAATACATACTTAATATACATAATTACACCCAGACTCAGGACATACAGACATGTTCAATTGTTCATGCACACAAATGCATGTCCTGTGTGGGAATCGAACCCACGACCTGCGGCGCGTAAGGTGAACCTTAACCAACTGCGCCAACTGGCCCGTCAACTGAATAGTCAGTAGAGTGCGAATTGCGCATACAAATAGCGCATTGGCCAAGTAATCACAATTAGAGCGACCGAGATGAGATCCCAGGGTGGATCATTACTCGACGCCTGCAAGTACCGACGAAATTGAAACCGTTTATGGGAGGAAAAAAATTAAAACGACTATTTAAATTCCGTATTTTGTATTCCGTAAACGCAGAGCTTAGTCGTAAATCTCGTGGAAAAAATGGCTGGTTGGACGCACGTCACTAGGAATGTTGGAAACGTGTTATATGAATTACAAGCGTCAAATCTAGAAACTGTTGTTTAAACATCAAACATATCAATAGGTATATTTCACAGAGTATAGTCCTCAATATAGGTGACGTTTTATGCGTTTTTTTTAAATTTTTGATAAATATACCCGAAGAAAGTAGTAAGTAGCCTAGGTACAGTAAAAAAAATCTTGTTGACAAGATAAATAGTCGAACAACTCTGAATAATTTTGAACTTTGATAACGAACAGTTAAATCATTATTTTCTCTAATTCAGTGTATTCTGTCATCAAAAGGTTATATGTGCTCGTGATACGTTGAATGAATCAAGTTGAAAACTGACGAACCTTTTCATTCCGTGACTGTACTTACACGAAACATAATTGGATGGTTATTTGTGCATATATTTATCCTGACTAATATTGTAAATGTGAAAATGGGTCAGTTTATAAGGTCTCTAGAGATTAAGAAAAAAACACAGCCCAAAATAAAAATAAAAGTTTCCGACAACCATCTCGTAATTGAAAAATAGTAATTACCTCAAATTACCTTAGCTATAGTAATTCAACCTCCAATTAAGTAAATGACGACACAGTTCTCTTTCTGATGTTTAAAAAAAAGCAAAGTGATTTTTTGCGCTCCATTGCCGCTAGGATTATAGCGACTCGGGAAATCTCTGTATCGCTAATTGAAAACCGAGCGGTGTACGTTGTGAGCGTCAAACAGAGGAAAGAAAAAACTTCCATAAGCTTAATTACACAGCTGCAGATGAGTATTTCAATTGGTTTGGTTTTTATTGGAGATATAAGGCAAAAGTGTATGCTGCAATCAGCCTTCCTGTTATAACAAAAATAAATTATACTTTATTTATATCTCCACAAATAAATTATGGATGAGAAAATACATACGATACTTAAAATGTGTTTAAGAGTCCATTGTGTACTAATGAATATTAAAAAAAAAAAAATATATGTGTATTTTTTATTATTATGCGCTTTGTATCCATAGTTTATTTAATTGATCGTCTATACAGAAGTTTATATTAATTCAAGTGTAGGTACTACACTTACTTATTGCTCTTCCAATAACACAGTATGAATTGAACAGTATTAAATGAATATTATACCCAAGTTGTGAACTGCTCCTGAATTGAGTTACCTACTCGTTAATTTCTTGGGACATACATACTCGTTACTCAATCGGTAATTCGGATAGGCTATATAGTTTACTAAACGTAAGCCTGACTGAAAATGATTAAAAAAAAATCCTACATGTTAATAAAAAAATGTGTTACTAATGTATTATTCATCCCTTGACCCAAACCTCGGACCACTTAATCCACCCTGTACAACTAAATTACGATCGCGTGAGAGATCACAATTTCTCTAAGACCTGTATTCCTGCACTTGCACAGTAAGGGGCATCTAAGAAACTGCAAGTTAATCGCCGTATATTACAACCATATATCATTAAGCGGCCCTTAAGTAACTTGTGAGAGGAAATAAATAAAGCAAGGCGTCGGTAAATTAGGCGCAATATTGCGGGGATCTGTCCATATAAATCATTGTCGATATAAGAAATATAAACAGGTAAATTGCGTTGAGCTCACGTGCCAAGGGCGCACTTATTAGATGGTTTGTTTTATTAACTACCGATAGATTTAGTTGCTTTTATTGGGATTTTTCTAAGCGTATTTGGATGGATTACTAATGCGAAGAAGCGAACTTATAATATGGAAGCAAGAAAAATTGTACTTCCGTATTCGAAATACAAAAAGCAAATTTGTGTTACCATATTTTAATATCTAGGATGTAGGTACATATCTAGTTAGTCTGGCAAACGAAAGTAGATACATAGCGAAAAACTACTTTTTTTTAAATTCCAGGTAGGTGCCAGGATTTCATACTACTTTTGCTTTTTCAGTCTCTACTTTCGATTGCCAGACTCTATCATCGTGGATAAAATTAAGAATATTTTTCAATATAAGATTGATTTACATTCAACATTTTTTCGCTATTTAAATATTTGTATACATACATGTATTAACATTAATAAATAATGAAAGTAAAAACTCCAAGCCCAAACAATGTAAAAATGCTCGCGTGTTCGTGTGCCAAATTATTGGCAACCGAAGTGTGTATTTCATTTCGGGTCATAAATAACAATGTTACACCGATGTAGCGTAACGAGGTGGTCTGCGGTTTTTGGTTCGCTGTCCACTGTTCAGCCTTGTTCAATATGAATCAAATAATAAATTAATCTCAAATGAGCATATCAATAGACTGGATCTAAAGATGAAGGATCAATTTTAATAACATAATAAACGCGCGCTGATTGTAACACATATATAGCGGTGGCAGTTGTTTTTATTTGAGGTATGTATTTACTCAATATTTAAAGTAGGATAGTAACCTGTTAATTCAATTGTATATGAAACTTAGGATCCCCATTGACTCTACTCATTTACCCTATTATTTTTATTTTTATTTCAGATATTATGGGCATTTTAAAGTTTTTAACAACATTCCTTGCTAATGGCGCGGTGCGTCTAAGTTCAAGGTACTGTGCTTAGCACTTACGGTATCTAGCCGGTAAATCTGTATTTACCGGCAAAAATACACACGTAATCTCAATACTTTCTAATTATCAAAAAATCTTTAAATTACTCAAAACCTCAGAGTATATTTCTATCATAACACTTTTCCACTCATCTGTACCAAAAATAGGATAGTGTTTTGTTTGTTTTGACAGCGGGCCATAATGACTAATGCAAAATTTGAAAATAAAATAGAATAGGCGCTATGGCCCGCGGGCCTTTCGCGAGTGGGACATAATGACTAAAGACCCATAAATACTACGTACAATCAAAACTGTTAATACGAATTTTAAGATATAAAATTCCGTTGACGTACTAGATCGCTTTATAAATCTTTTAAAACAAACACATTGAACATGCAAAAAGCAAATAGTGACTTGGTACGTATTCGTTACCGACATTTACATAATTAAACAAAATGGCGAATAATAAAATGGTAGTGTCAATATATTCACACGGCGCGACACGATGCGCGCACGCTGACGTCACGTGACAGCCTGAAGAGTTTTCCAGGCGAGGCGGCGCGGATGACTCATGTTATGTTGTATGGTGCTAGTCATAAAAACTAGCGGTATATTTTTATCTGTCTATCACCACTGACTGTAACTGAAGGTGGTACACAAATCAATAGGTGCATGGCGACAGATTTTCAATTTAGTAGTCAGCAAAGTGGGTAGTACCTATCTACTACAAAGTTCGTTTCGACAGTGCAATATTTCCGCACGATGCTTTAATTCACCGTATCTCACTGCATTCGGCGTCACTACCGCTGGCTGTGGTATCACCATTTTAAAAATAGCATTTTTTTTATTAGCGTGGGGAAATCCTTATAGGATACCCGATCGCCCTAGGGAAGCGAACTGACACCTAACCAAACCTCGTCATAAGGGTGCCATATCGAAAAAGCATTATTTGATCGCGATTTTAATAAGCCTTACAAATCCGCTCATAGCTTTTCAATTACATCATGGAACCTTGAGGTCTCTGTATGGAAATTGTATATGTGGCATATTCAGTTGCGCCCAAAGGCATTGTTATCGTTAATAAATACGCAAACATTATCTATTCATTATTAAAAGCGTAATATTACGTGGGCGTAGAGACAATATCCTAAGCATTCAAGTCATGAAGAGATTTTCAGTAACTTTTAAGATATTCGATTTTCACGCTTTTATTAGATCGATGACGTGTGATTTTACTTGGTATAAAAGCAAATATTAGAAACAGATTTACATTTCATTTGTTTTGTAAATTCCACAAGTTTATATGGTGCTTTGAATTTGAAATAGGAGTACGATTACTTTCATCATTACTGTCCAATAGTCCGCTGTTAAACGTAACCATATAAATTACATGCCTTCTTTATGAAGCCAGTTTCTACCCTTTGTGCACCTGAACAAATAGTTGCTCATAAGATACACAAGACTGTATAATTAACCGAAACCTGAAACGCTTCAAAACAATGTTAAACATTTAACATACGTCATTAGCACACATGTTACTAGTTTGTGACAAGATTCTCTTTGCAAGGTCTTTGGAGCAAGGTAAACTGCATTATTCTATTTAACTCCTATTCGTATTTAAACATAAATTAATAGTTTTACAGATTAAGTTTTATTGAGTTATGGAGTTCAAATGTTATCATCTGCGGACGAAAATTTCAGACACGGTTTCTATAAGAGATATAATATTTAAATTCAACTAACGTCTACGTATTGCAGTGCTTATTACCAAACATACTATAATGATGACGTTACAGTAAAACCCATTACGAGTAGCGTACCTACCGGGACTGGAATATCACATAATTTATAGCGATGCGAGAGACAAGGCTACGCCACCACAAAAGGCGCCACGATCCAACGAACATTTTAATCTATCCACCGCGCTGTAAGCCCGTAATGTCTATATGTACTTAACTAAATTACTAGCATAAATCATATTTAAACGTGACGAACGCCGGCGCCTCCATAGTCCAAACCCTCCAAACAACACATGATAAACGATTAGCAACTTTAACATCCAAGAAATTAAACCCAGATTCGTTAGTACACATACTTTTGTCTGGGAAAATATGGTAGCGTTAAAAATCTGCTATTTGTTGATAGAGAAATAAGGTCCATTTTCAGTAATCTCGAGCTGGGAAGAGAACGTTATCTGCGTAAGACTTTTTGTAAATAATTTTGTTTCGGATGGCATCTAGCCGTTTCAGTTTCTTTTTGGGCTATTTGGAGAATGATAAAAACCACGGAACAAAAAAAAACTATTTTTGTTCCGTAATAGAAAAAAGTAAATGTGAATGAGCGTTAAATACACAGCAAACGCAGACTTTGGTAAGCTCGCTTAATTCAACTTAAAATAAAACGCACACAATTTTAGATCAAACTGCGAGATAATAAAAAGCAAGCAGAATTCGTAACAAAATTCTTTAATATTTTAATAATTAATGAATTCTGCAAATAATTCTATATTAGAGATCCTAAATACCTGATTCAACGACAATTCAAAAACACTTAAGTACCTACCTTTAACTTACGATAAAAATAAAATGTACCGTTCTAAGACAGAAAACTTGTTCAGCGTGTAACAATCTGCTCCTTCCCACAGGAAAGTTGGTAAAACATTCAGTCGATGATTTATTCTCACCCTTATCTCTGTACATGTACCTACTCCATTAAGATTAGGTATTCATGTTGTACACCTGATACTTTGAGAGTGTCTGACAATGTGCTTGTGTAGGTGATTTGTATGTGTGGGTGAACTTTGAGAATAGAATTGTGTGTTATTTGGATGTGACATCTGAGGTTAAGCATATTATGAGATAATAAAATAATAATAACTGTATGAACGCAAACTATGATGTAATTTTTATTCTATTGCTTCTTCTACATAGACTCCGTTTTTCTTCGATCACTACGAAGACGTCACACGAGATATACAATTTTTATCTTTTTATATCATCGATGCCTTATTTTAAGCTAGATTTGAAAATTTATATAAAAGAAAACCTTGTCTATTAGTACAATTAATTTCCGATCATAAATTGGAGATGTAGTATATATTGAAAAACCAGATAAATCTACGTCTTTGTACCTCCATGTCGCCCATCCACGAAGTACATGGAAGATATTGTCAGACGAGATGTATATTGGCAGGTGCCATAGGCGTATCTTAAGTGTATTTATATTGAACTGGTGGTTTAGTTCAAGTGTCATTTACTTTATACGGTCAGTATCTCTAGTGTGCTGTTATTACGTATTTATTGGTTAGCTAGGGGATAATAATCCTCCTCGATATTTGCAAACGTTTTTTAAAAAGTCATATTGGTATTGCCATCGCGCTTGTAACTTCTTAATTTACCATTGCGAATGGCTGAAATTAAAGTTAAACACATTGAGTTAATTTTTATTAACTTATACAGTCCACATAAACGTGTCTCCAAAAAAGTGCCCATATAAATACTAGTGCGAACATATCATTTTATTGAGAAAACGATACTGTAGGGTACACCCACAAGATTGTTGCTTTGGCAAGAACTTTTGTATTTCCATCGAAATCTACAAGTAAGCATAACTTATGTCGAACAAGACATCTGTACTAAACAAACTGTAGCCAAGTTACTTTCCTTTAGAATTCAATAGTCACAACTTGTGAAAGTTTGTAAGAGACCTATCCGTTTCTAAGTTATCCCTTAAATAAGGGACAGTTCCGATTTCTCCCTTCGTCGCGTGACAACTGCTAAAGGGTTTTCGATGTCGCCAAACTTTTCAGAATAAATAAGCTGCGTGTAGATTATTTGTATTAGCGAATTGGATTTATAAAAATTAACTAAAACAAAATCTATGAGAATATGTCTAATAAATCTGGACAAAAACAATAGAAAGTTGCTTTGTTATTTGGACAGAATATGGACAATTACTAGAATGTGCAACAGTGCTACGAGCCGAGCCCGCATGGCTTGCGTCAGTCGCATCTCGCACTGTGACGTCACGTACTGATTTAGAGCCTACGGCGCTACGAGAGGTTATCGACCTGCGACTCGTAGCAAGTGAAACATTCACTAGAATGTAGCGTAAATAGTACACAAGCAACGTAACACTATGAGAATGCGATTCTCGTGCATTTATTTTTCAATAGTAGGTGTGCGTCATGTTTAATCAAGGCTATTCAGAATTGCAAACAATAATTTGTTTACTTTTTTATTTGTTTTGTATGTTATTTAAATATTTTGTTAAGCTATTGTAAATATTGGCACTAGAACCAGTTAATTAAACAAAGCTTTATACTATAAAATAAATGTTATTCCATTTTCAAAATGCACCATCCCGCTTACCGTAAAATGAACATTTTATCCATATTTTATCTAGTGCCAGCTAATACTGACAATCCCAGCGCTACAGGCGCTTACACACTATCAAACCGAATGTACGATTGCCACAGAATATAGAAACGAGAAAGACACATCTGTAAACGTAGTTTCTTCCTATTTTATTCCACTGGCAATAAGATCATCATTATCATTAGATTTTATTTGTTCGCTGTTTAATAGGTAAACACTTGAAATTTTCACAGAATTTCTATTGACGCTATAACAAAAAATGAAATAAAATTCAAAATTAAGGTGGGCTCCCATACAAGAAACGTCATTGTATAGTCAATTTGAGTTGGTTAATATTATTATTATTGTATGGAATCCTCCGTGTGCGAGTCCGACTCGAACTAGACTTGTTAGTACCTCGAGAATAAATATGGGCTGTCAAAATTACCATAATACATGCTGCTTGTTAAGTAATAGCATTGCTATGCAATAAATACATTTCTGAATATTTGTGACCGTGATGTGACCACTGTATTAGGATAGCTTTATCCAGCATGTGTACATCTGCACGGTAAAAATGTTAAACACAATCGATTTTATTTTTAACCGACTTCAAAAAATGGAGGAGGTTCTCAATTCGGTTGTATGTTTTTTTTTTTTTGTTACCTCATAACTCCGTCATTTATTAACCGATTTGGAAAATTCTTTTTTGTCTGGAAGGGTATACTTCCCGTTTGGTCCCATTGTCATCAGATCAGGTTTTGATTACTTCTTAGTGTACTTTGAAGTCGGTTTAAGTTTTTTGTAAAACAGTCCAATTATTACAGCTTCTAGTTCCTGCTATATTCTATGACGGCTACGTACTATCGGTATCACGTATCGAGTGCATTTGTGCACCACATGGTATGCAACATCGTTAATACCCCTGCGACTTGTTCAAACACACGTGAACGGTTTATTGATTTAGTGTTATGAGGGCATGTTGTGCAAAATGGTCAAATATTTAAGCGATAAAATTTTGCGGAAAATAGTGGCGTTTTTCAATTACAAATTAAATAGAGCTGCTAAAGCAATATTGTTTTAATGTCACAAGCACCTTTTTATAAAGGATTATATATTATAATTAGTGCTGGATAATAAATTTAAAAAATCAACACAAAATTAACCTAAAAGAATTAATGAAATAAAAGTAGATACAGATCGAATAAAAAGGAATGTTTCAGTCCGCCAAGCTCGCAAAAAGGCCTTGTGTGGCGGGGTTGCAGTTGGCATCAAATCAACACGGTAACAAAAAATAATTGAAAACATGAAAGAAGTTCTGTTTATTACAATTTCACTTTTGGGCGGCGCTTTGGTCTCAAAAACATTGCATACTAGTTGATGACACAGGATTTCCGATATTTAGATTCATATTATTTCCTAGACTAGACAAAAGATAGACTGGCATGATATAATTTAACAAACTGTAGCCATTTTTTTTTATAATACCTATTTATTTTTTACAAAAGCCGTTTTAAAAGTTTGTCTCTCTCATTTCTATATTTTAAAGCAGACACATCCTTCACAAAAATTTGCTTACCATCTACAATAAGCCGCTTGTAGGTACTCCGAGTACTCAAAATCAATGCCATCGACTTTTGAAGTGAAGAAGTCACGTGCCGTCTCCTGGCCACTCAAATGACACCCACGGGACTGGACGTAAAGATTAACGTTCCACGTCTGTCCTCAGGCTTAAATCACATTATAGCCCCCTACTCTTTGTTTAATGCCACCATAAGATGGACGTTTTCTTTCGACGGGACCGTGATTTCTGTTGTCCTTTTAAAGTGCGCCATTTTTCATCAAGTAAAAAAAAGTTTTATTTTAAGTGAAATAAAGTTGTAAATGCTTTTGCTATTTGCTCATATGTATACATTATTCTTTCTATTGATAGAGGATTTAATAAATTCAATAATAATATTACAACCTAACCCAATTGATAAAAGTATCCAAAGGTGTAATTTTATAGCTACATTATTCCTTTTGATTACCACTTACGAATATAAAAAAAAATGCCCGATTGTATAGACCCAGATACCAATGACAGATATACTATAGATCTGTGTCTAAAGTAAAACTTTTCACAAAATTATTTATCGTTAATTGTTCCAGTTGTTACTACGCAAAAATATATTGTTATTGAAATTTCAGTTAAATTAAAATGAATCACTAATTCAGAGCGTAAAATTAAAAATAAATACATGGTTTTACTTGTCCGTGAAGTCATATATTACAGTAATATATTCTACCCCCAAAACTCATACAATAGATTTTTAGATGATGACAGTTTTACGCCCTGAACATCTCATCCACGCAAAGGACAAACCCAAAATCGTCTGACGCTGTCTGTATACACTTATACGAAATATAGGTATTGTAACCACAAAATCTATTGAACATGTTGGAACTCCGTAGCCAATACCCATTTGCTTGTTTTTCCGCCACCCTTGATTGCGAAACTTTCACGGATGGTCTGACAAAAAATGTCGAGTAATTTTTTGTAAGGCCGCGTTCAAACGGGTGTAACGAGATATTTATGGCGGACAGCACGTGAGGTCACGACAGAGGCGTGGACATGCCGTTGTTTGGCCAAAATGTTCTCGTTTTACTGCTATTTGAGTGGATTGAGGGCGCTATAGTATGTTGGGATGACATAAATAAGATGTATGCTGTGATATTGTGTGTGTGTGGAAAAAGTTGTTTGTAATAATTTTTATTTATTGTTATAGCAAGTAGAAGTTTACCTGTTTATTATTTCTTACGTGTATATAAATGCATGATAAATATAATGTGAAGATTAACAAATTAGGTAGAAACGATTATAATGTTAAATCCTAGGACATCACGTCGTGTATTACTCAGAATAATGATTCTATGCGAACCTCTTAACTTTTACAGAGTACCTTATTTTCTTTGTTTTCTAAGTGAAAAGATATTTAGTTAAAATGGAACTATATCAAACGTTGCTTACGAATTTATAAATTATATCATACAAATGATATCTTTTTGCCACCTCAATTCACCGGACCCAATCACAGCCTTCTTTGACCCAACAAATTGTATTAAATTACAAAGACAAGTTTTATCTATTCTTATCACCTACCTATATTTGTAACACATCTTTTAGGTATTATATTTCGATTAATTATGTCACGGGTCAAAGGGAAAATACCTCAGATAGAAGGTGGTCATTTCACTGAATAATTAATAAGTATGTGTTATAATGTCATTTATAAAGCCGCAATTTGATCTCTTTTGCGTCAGTCAGTGTCTCTCAAATTCCAGTTGCTATAATTAAGGTAAATAATTTATTACCCGCTGTAAAGTTTCGCTGACAGAGGCAGCTCGTAAATGAGGTTTATGATTTAGCTTTGGTCACAATGCCGGAGTGAAATAATTAGTTTCATTTATCAAAAAGTGGTATATTATTACGGTTAATTTATAAGTGACGTAACATGATCTGAAAGGTTGGTAAGACCATGTTTAGGACGTTGCCCATTATACTATGCAAGGAATTTAGATGTTTTATGAAAGGATGTTATATATTCATGCAATGAAATGTAAAAAACTCATTCCTATTCCAGAATAGTGCACGAATAATTCAATTAACATTTCCCCAGACTATCTCTATATAAACTAAACGAACCGGCCGCGGCTGTCAACTTACATTTTAACTAAGTTTCACTTGAAGGGAGATAGAAAAAGAATAATTACTTACCGCACAGTGGCAATTCAATACACCTACCTGAAAAGAACAGACACCTTCATGAATATTCTGAAAAGCTTTTAGTAGAAGTTTATTGAAAAGAAACGGGGGGACATTATGAGATGGTAAAGGCTATGCTACACTTCCATGGGATATTGAATAATATATTATCTGAATATTTTATAGGGTTTAATTTTTTTGTACATAACTTCATCATGGATGAAGAATAGACATTTTTTGTTTTTAAGCTAAGGATAAATATTTCCTTTCAAAAATTTTAAGTAGGACACAAATACGTTTTAAAATACGTAAGATAATAAACCAATTAACTCTCAGCCTCGTTAAAATGATTTGTATTTCTTCGGGAAAATAACAAACTTTGTAAATTAAATTATACAAGCAATTTAGTTACTTTTATAGAAGCATTTTCAAACAGTGTAGTGTAGCAGAACCTTAACTTGAACAAGAAATCCTTCAAGTTCAATATCGGAGAACGTGATTTTAAAATGAAGAGAGTAGGTGCAAAATAAATAGGTACTTCGGTAAGCAGCTGAGGGTACATTTAAATACATTTCAATATTAGCATAATTAAGTACTTATGTAAATAACTTGTACAAAGTATTTAGGTATAACACGGTAGCAAGTAATTACTTATGCAGTAAATAAGCATATCTGAAACATAAGGCAGTTTGTTATTACAAAATTTATTTCAAAAAATAAATAAACATAGAGGAAACATAGGGAAGAAGAGTTTTTTTTTTTTTTTTTATACTACTAAGTCGTTAAACAAGCATACGGCCCGCCTGATGTTAAGCGGTTACCGTAGCCATATGGACGCTTGCAACACACGAAGCATCGCTCACGCGTTACCGACCTTTCCCCCCTCCCCTATGAGCTCTGGCGACCTTACTCACGCGCAGGAACACAACTTTACACAACATAAAGTTATTTGGCTGCGGTAATCTGTAAGGTGGAGGTACTTCCCCAGTCGAGCTGCTCTTAGAGCGAAACGCTATGCTCTACCTCTCTCAAAAACTTAAGAGTTAACTTAAGTACCTAATAAACTCTATGAAAGGAAACTTATGGTGCGGAAACTTACGTATAATAAACATAAACCCATAATCTATTCTACAAACATCACTATAAATAAATAACCTATAAATCTATTGGATTACATAGGTCTATATAGAATCGCAAATCCCTTTATCTTTCCACTACGTCACCCATTCATCCATTATTTAGGGTGTCCAATCACGTCATAATAGAATTTGGGCGATTAATTATTTTTGTACTAACACGGTTGATTTTCCTTCTTTGTCTCTCTCATTTTCCTTGAGTGCAAGTGAGACTGCGTAGATATTTGGAGTAAAGATAACCTCGTGACTTGCAAGAGTTGCAAGAATTAGACACTATTCATGTGTGTGTAATGAAAGGACGTCTTTTGCTGAAATGATTCCGTACCAAAATTGATGAAAATGACTATTGAATGTATAGATTTTGATCGTTATAGTTGGGCTTCAAACGTTTTTAGGCTTTGTGATAAAAATGCCTATTACTAAGAGTTACTTTTAAACCCCAAAACTATGGCAAATATTAATATTCATAGTACTTTACCACGAATTAATTAATTTAATTTACAATTATTATTTTATACCATTAATCGTTGCCGTATGCTTAAGAATCGGAAGACGCAAATAAGAAACCAGCAAACGTCCAATAGAATCTCATAAATGAAGTAAAAAGCACAGAATAAATAAAAGTAAATTGACAATGGTATTGAGATGGTATCCATGTAAACTTATGCAGTTTTTAACTCTCCTATAAAATTGCTATTTCTTACTTATTGATGTTAGAACTTGAGCGACGATATGTAAATATCCTATTGATACTTTTATATTAATACACTTCTAGTACAAATTATCCTTGCATGCATACGATCAACTCTTACTATGGGACCAACTTCGAAATCACAAAAAAAAACGCACAAGAATGCGAATAAAAACACGCGGTTTACACATAATATGACGTACCTTCATAGTATACCTATTTTGTACGTAACTACGTATCATAGTATGAACAAAAAATTAATTAATTTATCGTAACTATTATTATCAGTCCATAGCATTCCACTACAGGGCAAATGCCAGTATATGACAATACAATAGAACGAATATATTGAAGGTCGTACTATCATCCACGCAATGAATGACAAACATTATATTTCCCTCGCCTTACTAATGATTTGCGTCATCTGTCAGTAATTAGGTACGTGTTTTGGAAAAAAAATTGGGTGTAATTGTTTTTATAGCACTTTTTGTACCGTAGTAGGGGAAAGATACCAGCGTTGGTGGTGAAACCAAGTAATGTGAATTTAATAGTCGCTTCTACATACACATGTTATGGAATGATTTTAAAGCTTTTTTTCATGTGAAGCACGTAAATTCCATTAAAAAAAAATTGTGATTATCTTCACTATAAAATTAACCATACCTTGTTTTTTTGCTGCGCTAAAAATACCAACGAAGCGTGGAAAAGAGATATCTCAATCCTTATGAACACATTACGAGGGCAGAGACGCATGTAAAATTCCCAAAGGCCATAGCGTCTCGAGTACTCTGATGTGATTTGAAAATAATTACAATCGTGCAAATAAAACTAGAAAAGTGTGTATTATACATCATGACTTGTAATCGAAAGAAATAAGTCACAAAATTATACGTTTCACAGGTAAACGGTTACTAAGTCTGTCAATAATCAGATGTAAAATAAGTTTTTACTACAGGATATCTATTTATCTATATTTAAAAATATAGGTAACTCCGTAACAACAATATTTTATTTTTCACATACAATCACTAACAAGCATTTTTATCGCATTTCGATATGTCTCAGTGTATCTTGTATATACATGCAAGGTCTTTGCAATTATCCCATGTTTCATTATAGATAATTTGTGATATAGTTATGAGCTTATATTGGACGTGTTTCGAGTACACTCATCGATCTTTTTAAACCGGTGCTAACAATAATTACTTAAAGTTATCTAATAAAGAAAAAGCCTTCCAAAGCAAAATAACCATGTATTAAACACAAAATTCAACATGATAAAAGGAGAAAAGTAATCCTAGTGCATTTATGTAACAGTTTCATTTCTTTATGCTGCCTACCACAAAGGTTGATGTTATAGCTCGCAACAAAGAGCGAGATTTACCCTTAACTGTCCTTCTCTCGGTCATATGATATGCGCATTTTTATAAGCATTGTTATTGGTGTGCGTACTCTCTGGTAGCGAAGATTTTATGAAGTAGTTCCTTCCCGCCTTGCAGTTTTAGCAGCGATCCTCTTTTCTTATCCCTTTAGCGGTCAAATTTAGGAAAGGGCATTGTTTGCGACTAATGGAATGCATAAATGTGACGGGCCAGCTGGTGCGGTTGGTTAAGACTCTGGTTTTGATTCCCACACAGCAAATGCATTTGTGTGCATGAACATGTCTGTATGTCCTGAGTATAGGTGTAATGATGTATATTAAGTATGTATTTACAAACAAAAAAGTAGTATATCTGGTTTCCATGGTACATACAAGTTCTGATTAGTTTGGGATCAGATGACCGAGGGTGAGGAATGTCCCAGGATATTTATTATTATTATTGTCCCAGGATATTTATAAATGGAATCTGTTGGCAACTTTCAAGGTTCTTGACCGTGATGTTCAGGGCACATTTCTTTCAATCAGTATGATTCTCCTAATATAATATACAGTTTAATAAGTTAAAATATGGCAAAAGAAATATTATTTTATGTAAATTTTTACCAAATATGAGCATTACAATATTAATCCTCTCAAACGCTACTCGCTACAACTCAAACCACAATATTCCAACCGAAAACGGTTTTTCTCCTAAATCCGGATTATATTCTCATTTCGGGGCAAAATGTATTCTATATTTATCGTCGCTGACCGGACGGTTTTTAACAATGACCACTGAAAATGTCTTATTCAGGAAGGTAGATTGTGTGGAACGGATGAAATCTACTTTTATAATGAGGTTTCAACTGAAATACAATTTGGTGGTGGATGACCGAGATAGAGTGAATTAAAACCTGCATTATGTACGTATAATGGATCTTTGAATGTGCATGGAATCCTAAGGAAATTCCAATTCAAAATAGTGAGGGTGGTTGCCAGACAGGTGAACCTTTATTTAACGAATGCAACCTTCCGAACCGGTATAAGAGTCGGACTCAAAGTAGCTCACGGAACAAGTAACAATGCCTAGAACATACATTACATTTTATTTGCATGATTTTAATTATTTTAATTAAAATGTGAAATCACATCGAAGTAGGTAATCAGGACGATATGGTTTTTTTTTTTATGCATCTCTTTATTTGTCGCAAATTATTCGAAAGGATTGTGATATCTCTTTTACGCTTAGTTAGGTTTCTTAGTGTAGCGAAAAAATCATTATATCTTGATCATACTCTGCGAAGGTCCTGTAAATATTAACTTTAATATGAAGTGAATTTACACAGTCGAGACTTCAAAGTCCAAACAAAATAATAGATCATTGCACTTCCATCAAATAAACCCTCGTATAAAAACAAAAATAATCAAACTAAATTACTCAGATCCGATATTTTGCGAGTAAACAAAATACCTTGATTACAAATTATACAAACAATGGTGCACAAACGAATCGGTGCGCACCGGAAGTGGTCGTCGTCGCGCTATCAGGTGTCGTTCACGACCTTATATATCCGGTTGCAGGTTCCAAATATAAACATTTAATTAAATTTTAATGATAGTTGGAAAGCGATTGACTAAATTGCAAACATATGTACCATAATTGTGTGGGAATGTTTCACACTACAATAATAAAGTTAAGAGTTTAAATTTAAAATAAGCTTTGTGTTGTAAATGTACGGGCAGGGGGGTTTTATTAATTCATGTATAGATAAGTTCTGTATAGGAGACCACACTGAATCAATATCATAATACATTTAAGGGTTTGGTTCTTACAATAAGTTTACCGAGAATATTTAATCGTTGTACTTGACTCCCTTTTCAACTTTAACCACTCTCTCATACAGTTTTGAGTTTACGATCATAAACACTTGACTCACAACAAAGTAATTCAACAAGAATATTAGCAAAGATAAGAAATATTATTTTTGACACTTTTTCTGTTATTGTATCATATACTCAAACAAACTACCGTAAAATGACTCTATATAGATGTTGTCTTATTATGCTTGTCTTTTTCTACACCACTAGATAAGCGAAAAAAAGAAAAAAAAAATACTAAACATATACTAATAATTGAAGTTAAATAAAAGCTCTTAAAAATAGCTAGACTTTACTGAAACTACTTCTTATTTAGATTTACTTACTTTGTCTTCAAAAACGTGCCGAGCTAAGTCGGTATGTAAAAGACGCACAACTACACTTGAAACCATTAAAACAGAAAACTTGCAAGCTACGAACAGCAGGGAACATAATAAATAAAAAAATAATAAGAAAACTTTCCCCATCATACTATACAGAACTCACGTCGAGAGATGGCAATTGAACAACTTCATATTACGATTAAATCATGCTAAAATCATCTCTAGGAAACTAAGAACAAAGATCACTTTAGATTATATTGGATAGTAGGTAAATCGTGGAACGTATCAGCCTAAATATTCACTTTCCTCTGCCACAGGAGTTTAGGAATAGCAATCACTCAGGGCGTAATCTCCCAGGATTTTCTTGACGCTTGCGATAGTGTGAATTCGGCTTTTTTTATTTTTAAAAGTCTGCATCGTAAAGATAAGTTTGAACTCCCCTTTTAAGCGACGCCATTAAAATCTATCAATCAGTGATGTGAAAGCCAACGCAATATCTTCATAAAAAATAAACTATTTGATATTAAAATTTTATTAATTATTTTAAATACATTTTATTTATAATAGGTGTAAATTTTAAGTTAAGTGTCCTACCACAGATGTTAAAATTATTATTATAGTTTCATTCATACCTACTAGCGTAGTTATAATTTTATATCAGCACATCAAAATACGTATGCAAACGGAAATATATATACGTAGGATGTTTTGCGACGAGACCATGCATATACCAGCAAAGAAACAAAGAAAATTATAATCCTGAACGTTACCACTATTGACACCCCGTCAAAGCCATAATATCGTCCCCGCTTTTTGAAGCGAGGCAAAAATGACGCGCCGCCCCCGCTCTGTGTTATGTTGCCATTTTGTTTTTGACACTTCACTTTAATCACTGTGTGAAAAGTGAAAACATAAACAAAGCTCTCATTTTGAGAAGAGCTGTTACCCGCGAACGCAGCAAAGGTGCGTTCAGTACATGCTCGCTCTTTATGTAACTATGTGCGAAGAAAATTACTTTTCTTCGTACTCTTGAATGTCTCATCATTATTTAGCAGCACAATGGATTGTTCAGCCCATTGTGTACTGCATGAGATTAAAAAAAAGAACAAAATACAACCAACACATTCGCCGTCATAATTAGTGTCTTGAAGTGTTTTTGATGGCGTTTTTTAAGCTTTGTGTTTTTACTTGATCTAGAAAACAAATTGTTTAAAGTGACCACATCACTAAAATCCAAGAGTGCAGAGCAGAATAAAGAATATTTAAAAACATCTCCGAAGGGGCGGCGAGGTATTTAACATGTAAGTATATTCTCTCAGACCAAGAAAAAATGAAAGACGGAACTGTCTATGTTCTTAAGTGACGCAAGTAAAAGGAAGCCGGCGTTCTTGTAAATACATGGCCTCACACACACATATAGACCATAAGAAGCCGATCGGTTGTCATTCCTTATTTACATGTTGACAGTGACAATAAGGCTCAGTACCATTTGTGACTGCTTGGGCCAGTACTGATTTTACTCACGCACACGTAGGAATATTTTTTCTTCACTTTCTTATAAGGTGACACTCCGTCTTGATTTCTTTATATGTCTTTGTATATTCTGTACATATTATGGAACTATACCTACAATTTGTATTTTACAAACAATGCCACTCAACGCATTGGCATTCAATTATATACACAAACATTTCGTACCATTTCCACATAGACACAATAAATCCACAAAAATGACAATGCATCAAAGATTTATAACCCTTTTCCGAATATCAACGCACATTTAAGTGCCTCAATTCGATTATCAGTTTTCGAATTGTATAATCGATGTCGTGATTCAATAACGCAAATGAGCGAAATGAATACACTGTTGTAGAGCTTTTGTACTCATATATATTGTATTTATGTACGATTGGTTGTTTTACGATTTCAGTGGGCATGAAGGGTGCGGATTGGCGTTTTAACGAGGTGCATAGATTTAACGATCGAATGAACATAATTTACACAGTTTTATTGATGGTGATTTTATAGATAGCTTGCAATCAAAACTTAAAGCTATAGAATCGATCTATATACGTAGAATTCATTTTTTAAAAAAACATTCTTTCAGAATTACTGTTAATTTAACCAAGTTAAATTAAATCCAAACAAAGACATTTATTTTAATGTTTGATTAGACGGCGAGATATTTCAAAAATTAAATTATCTGAGAGATATTATGTGTAAGAAATAAATGTATCAAACCATTTTGTAAGCCGTAACATTATACATACACTTTGTAGTACCCACCTGGCTACCCTAATAGCCAGTCCAGAAAGGAGGTCATACTGTGAACAAACATTCACATCGAAATTATGAAAGCCCAGAAAGGTCGACTATAAACTTAGTAGGTACTTATCTAAACAAGATTATTAGCATGTCCTTGTTGTCAGGAAAGGCCTTCATCTTAGACCACCGAATTAATAATTCGAACACATCTTCAGGGCCCGTTACAAGATAAACAGCCATTAGGGAGGTCCCGCAGTAACTCAAGCTGGCAATATTGCTTATAGTCCAACCGCTTTAATGAAATAAAATTTGCATATTATCAAGATTTATGTGTAAGGGAACCATCGGAAAACAATGATGCTTCGGATAATTTCGGATGGGAGTTGTTTGTTATTTCGGGTTTGCCAGTTGTTTTCTTTTGTAAGTTTGCGAAGGAATGTTGCCGGCTTTCGAACTTTTTTAATTATTTTTCTTACGATTTCTTTTTAACAGAAGTCTATTTAATATGAAGATAGCCTACTATGTAATGCTATCATATAAAATGATTTATAAATAAATCTATCATCGTTAATAATTCATAATTTATATTGACTAAGAAGCAATAGCCTCGGAAAACAAAAAACAAAAACATGGCCGACGTGGAGTTGAAACAAAGCAGTATCTCTCAGCTGGTTAAAAAAAAACATGACAATGTAATGAAAGCAATTTCACTCACAGCAAACAAAAAGGATTAAGCACTTAAATCTCAAAGGACGGTCTAATATAAACGAACAAAATAAGAAAATGTTAATCTCAACTAAGGGTCGAATCTCCTTAGCATTCAATTCAGCATTCAATCCAATGTCCTTACTGAATAATTTGAATCAATCGTTCAAACAGTAACACACTAGCACGTTGTAAGGAGTGACAATACCCGCTTACAACCATTTTATAGAAGTTATTTTAATTTAGTTTATTTTTTATGTTAATGAACGTTCATAAACATTACCGTCACTATTCTAATTTCAAACATTAGTACCATTCTAAATAACTAAATCGTTTACCCTCATATGTACAACGATTACGTAACATACAAGTATTTGAGGATGACATGGCAAAAGCATTTATCTTGATGCTTTCAAATGGAACTGAAAGACTCTTAATGCATTTAATGGTCACTATACAAACCGTAAATAAAGAAAAACTGTGATTTATAGTCATAGTTACACATGAACTAATACCTGGTTTTTACCAGTGGTACTGCTCAGGCAAAACCACGCGTCTTTGTGCTAGGGCATCCGTTGTATATTTGATCTCCGGGTTGAATTCTTACGCAGCTGCGGGGGGTAAAGGGTTCGCTTAAAGTCTAAAGGGTAGTAATACGCCTTATAGCTGTATCATTTCTATAACGACACTTTAGGGTTGAAGATAACCAAAGTGCCAAAAACTTGCAGTAAACAAACAAATTCTAAATTCTTCAGAGAATACGGGTAGTCATAGTAACATTCATAAGTGCTAAGAATATGAACAATTACTTACGATTTGAGTTAGGAAATCGTAACACGGTGGAAGGTTACTTTTTAGAAGCTGGTATTATGGCCGCAGTTTTCTGATTTGATAAGTTTGCCAACTCTGTTCGTCATACTCGTAGAACATTTTAAAATCACACATGTGCAATTCAATTATCACACCAAAAGGATTATTATTGGATTATTATTAGCTCATTCCGGAGCTGGGAAGGGTCGGTGAAGCGTGTGTGGTGCCCTTGTATTTATTTTATAAGTCGATAATAACTAAAAAGGTACAGACCAATAATAAAATAAAAAGAAAAACAATGCCTTTAATCTGGCTACCTACCGTAAAATTAAGACTGTCCTGATTACGACTTACCTTAAAAAGCTTAGTCTGATTTCTAGCTAATTTGAATTTTATAAATAAAACCTTTGGAACAGGACGTCCCTATCTCGTTAATCTAAGAGGTTTGTTGGGAACAACGACTAATCTCATTAAAATAGCCATGGTTACTTAAAAGGTATACTAATTAAGTAGTTTTAGAGTACAAAAAGTATACATTTAAATTTGTACTAATAAAGAGACGATTCACCAAATTATACACAGAAGGGTAGCTCCTTATTTTTTTTGATTTTCAAAAACTGTACGTATTTAGTGTCAGTATACTATAATTATTCTGACTGGTTTTTCCTACCTAATAATAAAATAAAAAAATGTAGGTAGTATTTAGCATTGAGCACTACTTCTCCATTAATAATAATAACAGTAACAGTACAAAGGCTGTGCACTAAAAGGTGCTGATCTCGTTCAATTGTCCGTGAAATCGAAAATTATGACCGGGGACGTCCGAAACACAGCCAATGTTGAATTTACGATTTGCCGCCATTGGGACAATATGAACATTACTAGTAATATTCTACAATATGAATATGAAAACGCCTTTAATACTTAATTATAGATGATAAAGCTGGACATATTATTTCAGCAGAGACCCCACACTTCCTTTCTTGACTTCTTGGCCAAGATCATAGGCTGCAGCCAAATGAAAGTGACTTCTATTCTCTTCACAGTAAAGGCTTTATTCAGGAGTAGGTATCTCTTCAGATTGACAAGCTTGATAATGAGATAAAGAATGATTACCAAGACTTTTAAGATTTCGTAATTTACAAAACATTTTCCACTCCCCTTTCATATTCCTGAAAGTGAGTCTACGTTTTAAGCTCATACAAACACTTAATTGGACGATTACACTATTGTCCTACGAGAACCCTCCCGTGTCTTCAAGGGGGTATAATTCATAGAAGATCCCCTTTATCTCACGGCAAAATCGGCCTTTCATTCAGAATTTAATTTCATTTTCACCCTCTCACAGACCTTAAGAAAAGAATGACCGAGTGACTTAAGTTTTCTAAGACGTCAGATTGAAGAGGGTGGGATTAAATGTCTTTTTTTCTGATTTTGATAGATTTTATAACGGTTGAGTGAACTTAAGTAACTAATCGTGCAAACTTATTTCTGCAATCTTTTTAGTAATGCTAATTTTGACTAGTGAGCACAGTCAAGAAAAACTTCGCTCGAAAAATTGGAACTAATTCATCAATTCCCAATTCCTATGAAACCGAATAGATAGGTACAGTTCGCTCATAAACACTTTACATCTAGGAGAATAAGTCTAAATTAGTAGGAATCGAATAAAGTTACTCTAACATCCTTAATTACGAGGGTTTGTATCCAAAACATTATTGAGGTAGTCGGCACTCGGCAGATATTAAATTTAAAACCCGGCCCGTCTGCGTTTCATGGTCTCATGCTTTATGTATGGACCCGTCGGTTAGGTAAATTGAACTCACTTCATCCCACATCTAGAATTCATACCTTTCGGATGAATAATTCCATTTTGTTGGTGAACGCGTTGTCATTTGAAGATTTTGAAGCGTTGGATTTTTATGTTTTTGTTACATTGTCATTTGAAATGTAAATAAAGTTGACAGATGCTATTGTTTTAAACAAATGCGGTAATAAAACTCCATTTTTTTTTAATTTCAACTATGTTGTGATGTGATGATTATTCAATGTTTCATGTATGTGACTCAGTCGTAACTATAGAGCCACTTGTTTCTGGCTCGCGGTACTTCCCGCAATCCAAGGCATATGTTTCCCGAAAATAAAATCTTTATGTATTTTAAATCTTGTACTTATTAAAACTTACTTACTTTTTCCAGTTAAATATAAATTGATATGTTATAAACAAAACTATTATTATGAATATTGTAACTTGATAATATTGTTCAATTGTTAATGTAATAAAATTTAATGTACGTGTTTTTTTTCTTCGAAATTGTTAATAATTTGTTATAATATGCATGACTTAAGAATTGAATTAAGAAAACTATTAAACAAATATCTGTATAAATTTTATGATTGTATTATAATAATTGGTGACTGTATTTAGTAATTCAGAGTAAGAAATAAAAGGCTTTTTTATTTTTATTTTTATTTTATTTTATTTATTTACTTATTAAAAAGAAACTAGCAAATACACAAAATATTTGTATAGTTTAATTTGTAAAAAGTTTCATGAACATTCGATTTTATGTAAGAATCTGTGAAACCATAACTTAAGGAATTCAAACTTTGAAAGAGAAAATGGGCTTTATTTAAATTTTATCGCCGAATCTCTTTCATTCTTTTTTTTTTTATTCTGCCACTGAGATGGAAAAAGAAGGCAATAGTAATGTTTTTATTGAACGAATGCGACTGCTTTATTAAAGAGGGGCCTTACATTTATGAAAATTTACGTCTCATAATTTTTGGCTTCATTATTTTTATTCTTTGTAACCGACGAAAATCAACCAATACAACAAGTGCACGTCCGAATATTAAAATTTAAATTCTGAATGAAATAAAAAAAGAAGCGTAAAAAGAGCTATTCAAGGTCGGCAACACGTTGGCAATCCCCCTGGTATAGGGCAAACGTCCATAGGCGGCGGTGACCACCTACCATCAGGTGGCCCGTCTGCCTGCTTGTCAACCGGTTGACATAAAAAAAAAGAAGGATCTGGCTCTTAAGTGGAGCTGTCAGAACATAGACTTGGCGATAGAACTTCAACAAGGTTGTAGCCAGACAGACGGGTACTACAAAGTACCCTACCACCGTGCTATGTTTTCCTCACGATGATTTCCTTCACCGAAAGCTCTAGTTACACATTGCAGGATTCGAAGCCGCAATCTTCGTCACGGCATTTGATGTCACTAGCCAGTGCTAGTGAGATCGAATGCCATGACGATAGCTCATATCATAGCTCAGTAGCTATCATAGCCTTTTAAACTTAATTGTAAATTGACTTTTAAATACTAATTAACAAGTTTCAATTCTCCTTGCCCAAAAACAAAACTTCACAAGACAGACACCGTCACCTCTCACAACAATTAACCGCATATACCTCTTGCCAACTAAGTCTCGAAGTAAATTGCTTAGACGCAGTCTTTTAGTCAAATTAACTTATATCACTTATGCGTGACTTGCATCTCGGTATTTATGCCTTGCCTAAGTGAATTGGAAATGGATACCTTGGAGGATGGTCTTTGGAGTAGGTTTCTCCTTTAATTATATTAATTGACTTTGGTAGAATTCAACAGAAATTCAACTATTTTTATTTACCATAGTTTTTTGTACATTTTGACTGGCTTGCGTTTGATAACTATGTTACTTTATTTATTTATTTATTCAATAACCATTTATTAGATAGATGGGATATTCATTAGATACCTTAATGTTATTGCTACGTTCAGAATCTCTACATAATTATTTATGTAGAGATTCTGAACATACTACATACATAGGTTATTCTATTCCAGTCAATCATTAACTTTGAAGAGATTTCTTCTGGGTCGGCAACGCGCGAGTGATACCCCTGGTGTTGCAAGCGTCCATAGGCTACGGTAACTGCTTACCATCAGGCGGGCCGTATGCTTGTTTGCCAGGTTAGTGGTATAAAAAAAAAAAAAAAACTTCCACTGGATAATCTAATAAGTTACCTACGTTATTGACGCATAAACGGCAGAACGGATTAGGATGAACTTTGGCACACCGATAGAATATGATCTGGATTAATATATACTTATAAGGATACTTTTTAAAACACGGTAAAATAATAGTCCTTCGGGAAAGCTAGTGTTTTATAAACTACCAGCACTAGACATGTGACCACAGTATTTCACAGGCAATACATCAATATCAGCCAATCGTTGATTACCTTTCAACTGCTTTCACCAACAGCACAAAAGGCAGTGAGTTTTTTATAAGGGTTGCCACGCAACGAAACACATTCAAATGTGTTTTGCTTTAATTTATTATTTAATACTTTTTTAATTACATTAAATGGCTTGTCGGATGCCTTGGTCTGATGAAGTAGAATGAGAAAAAGTATTTTTGACTCTGGCTGCCGATAGGTGCTAACCAAAGTTACAATTTCAAAGGCAAAAGTTATAAAAAAACTTTGGAATAAAATAAAAATTGTATGTCAAATTTATCAGAATATTGTTGCTGTAAACTTAAATATTGAATATTAGGCAAATTGCAAATAGGTGTACAGTTTTAACAGCTAACAACCCTATCCAACCAATCTTGCGCGAGACTAATCCGATCGTACGAACAATGAGATCGAATTGCTGTGAGCTAACATCGCACGTTATTGCCTCTAAATCTTTCAGGCCGAAACATATAGGGTCCCAGAATACACGAGACCATCGACATCTAAATAAATTAATATAGAAGTGGCATCCTCCCATTAATAACGTGGCAAGAGGGACAAGATACACACTGATTCAATAAATTTTGTACGTAAAAGGTGTATATTTTCCAACGTGTAAAAATTTCGGAAATGTTTTGTCAATTATACACAAATGTTTTAGATGGCAGTTCTAGCTTAATTTAGATATCTATGGTTCCAGAATACCCGAGGCATACCCGAGGCACCCCGTGGTATACCCTGAGGCTATTGCACTAGGCTTTTAGTGTTACTTTTAGCAATCGATTCACAACTGCCTTTTCGGGTTTTTCGCTTCAGTCGTTCGCAACAAATATTTATCTTATTCGGCCCTCTTTCGGATACTTATTGCGGTGTTAACAAATATTGGAATGTTAGTTTTGTTGTACGTGTTCAGGGTCATAGAATTATATTCTTTTAATACATGTTTACATATAACTTCGAGATGAGGGCCGCTTCGTATGTAATGGCGTATGAATAGCAATAAGAAACATTACTTATTTCATTTAAATTCATTTTTACTATAACTAATAAGAGCTAGTAATAAATTGTATTATTTAATAGTTTTATAGACTTAATAAAAAAAATACACCCAACATATATAACACTAACTGTTCTCCGCGGTTTCACCCACTTTCCCGGAATAAAAGTATTATTTAATACTTGGGGATAATGTAGCTTGCTGTTGGTGAAAGAATTTTTCGAATACGACTTGTAGTTCCAGGGATTAGTCTGTTTAAACAAACAAAAAAATAAACAATAAACTATAGATATAGGTACACATACAAATAAATGCTCATCCTTCACAAGTCTTTTAAAAATAGTTAAAATGAAAAGAAACAATATATTATTATATCAACCATGAATTCTCCAAATAGCCTGAAAAGCTAAGAATATTTATTTTCCATTCAACGCAGAGAAAATCCATTTTCCACACACAAAGTTAGAAAAATGCAAATCATTTCACACAGACTTCATGGGTGAATCGTAAAAACACGTCTGTTGAAATGGTAAGGATATGATTTGAAATGTAAGTCACATTTCATATCATTCAGCGGGCTCAACTTTTCTTCGTGAGTGTGCAAATAACATTTCAATCTGAAACATACTGAAGTCGTTTTGAAATAATTGTTACCACACCCTTGCATTAGTTTCGCATATCTTCAATGCATTTGAATGTTAATTTAAATTTTTATTGATGTCAAAATTATGAAACAAATAATTCCTGTGCAAATACTGAACGACGAAGTTTTTTGTGTGGAATTCCTTTATTTATTATAAATGCTATACCTTTCGTTCCGTATCGAATCGTATCCTAAATAATACACCTCCTAATTCCATGTCAGTGAGCTTACATAATTTATGAGTCGATCGAAGCAGGCATCCCTCGGTTTGCTTCTAATATATTCGATTGTGATTCTCATCAGAAAGTCATCGATTCGTCCAACCGTGGTAACGACTCAGGTGGATGTCCCGGAATTTGGCATGGGACAAAAATAAATTCGACTACCCGTACTCATTCCAATCACGTACTTCCGAATTTGTCATATTGGATTTTGTAGGCGGACTCCCATCATACGTCTCCCCTTCCTGTCACGACGCTAAAATGAAAACATGTATCATTTTTCCTTTTCCAACCCAAAAGTCAGCCTTAAGATTGTGATGTTAGAGTTAAAATTCCAACTCTAAAATGCGAGTAAAATGGAAAAATAGGATTGTCAAAATTGTTAAAAAAAAACTTAGTAATGAAATTTGTTTTCGTAATAATACGACTGAGACATGGGTAAATGAAATGTTTGTGGGAAGTTTCTTATTCGATTATAAGAAAACTTTGTTTTATTACCTTACAACATAAAATGAAATCCACAAGACTTAAAAGCTTATCCTTATATAAAGAAAACAGCAAGAAGGAAAAAAAATAGAATTTATGATGGCAAGTTATAAAACATTGCGAGTCCATTTTCTCAAACTTATTGCAACAAGACACCAAACACAATCAAAAAATTTTTTCAATCGTATATTTTTTGTGTCACTGTTACTTTTTGAACACTTCTTGTATTGGCTTTTTCATTATGCAAGTGTTGGTAATTACCAACCGCACTATTTTGCTCAACGCAGAACTTGGTGACTATCGAACTAAGCGCACTCCAACTAATGATGCTCTGTTCAATATTTGCTTGAGTTTGCTTGCAGTGGAGTTCAACAAATGTTTGAGCAGTTTTGTGCTTTTCGTGTCTTATTTTGATGTTCAAATAAACTGTATTGAAACAATGTTGTAAAGTTTCATACAACTTCCTATATCTTAGAGCATATTAAATCACATATATGAAGCAATCGAATAAAATTATGTCAATCATTAAGTAAAATATATATCCAATAAATAATAAGTTAGGTAACACACGATTACATATCTCTAAAAAAACAACCCTGAAACTGACATTGCAACATGGTATCCACGAAACGATGACACCAACAAATTCACCCTAAATAATTCACCACTTACACGCCTTTTACAATACATTTATCAGCCAATATTCAACCTTAGTGCGTCGAAAAGAGAAGCCATTTGAAAGTGAGTGGCAATAGTTTAGACATGAAAAACGACTGGTTCTGCTTATAGTGACAACAATATTTCTAAAAAAGAACAACAACAATGTTTCAATTTTCAGGCTTTTCAGTATTTCTAGGCCTGACCTAGTGTGTGGACCACCACTAATGTATATATGGAGTACTTTTAAGAAACTAAACGTGATAAATAGCATTTGTTTTTTACTAGGGTTTATCTCCTAAATCAAATTTTTAAATATCTAAAATTTGCAATTATTGTGTGAATTACCCTGCGGGACATTGGGAAGTGGGCCATAATGACTAAAGACCCATTCACAATTATAAAACAAAACACAGGCTAGAGCTAAACTAAATTTTCCACTACTGAAATTAGTTTCAATTATTGTTATGAATAATAATGTTTAGTTTCGACTTCATCAGGGGTCAAAATATCCCAAAATGGACTTTATCAAAATAGCGCAAGGGCATTTAAACCCAATCAAGGGAAAATCAAAATGCGGAAAATGGGTGGGGGATGAAGCGGAGGGTTAAATTCGCGTTATCGATTTGTTTTTATGACTTTCGCTGATACTTCAATTTTGTTATCGAGAAAATAATATTCATGGGATCTTACCAACAGGTTGAGTGAATTTAAATTGATTTGCATGTTATTGTAACATATAGTGTTTTTTTGTTTTATTTTTAACGGTATAACTATATATTCTATGGCACTTGATTAAATGCTGATACTGTTCGACTTTCCTAAACCAAACAAAAATTGCGCTAATCTCTAGCATAATCCTACCTCAGAGTATATAAATACTACGTACAAGTCCTACAATATAAGGTGGAAAATAAAAAAAACAAACCCTAAAGCAAGGCTCCGAATATATTGTTTTCATCACCGAAAACGAATATTTTTGCTCAAGAACAAATTTGCACACATACAAATGGTATGTATAGGTAGCCATGGTATTTCGCAGTCTTATCGGGAAACTTTGAGTGTAGTTGGCAGTAAGTTCAGTCATGAAGCAAAGCAACAAAACAACTTGAGAAATACTGTCCCCAATACTCATTATTACGGCATTTTTTCGCATGCTCACCCCAGATAAATTCCTGCCCTGGAGGGGAGATATATAGGAGATAACAGGAACATTATCGAAATACCGATGTCCTCGTATTAAAGCGGGAGAACTGAGAGTTAAATAGCGATTTATTATCTTTGGGGTACGAGCACCTGACTACTGAAAACATTAAAATACCTACTGTAACATATAGGTACGCGAGAACAATAATAGGAGAAAATTATTTATTTTGTTGATCCTACTTTCAAAGTACTTTTTAGGGTTCCGTAGCCAAATGGCAAAAAACGGAACCCTTATGGATTCGTCATGTCTGTCCGTCCGTATGTCACAGCCACTTTTTTCCGAAACTATAAGAAATATACCGTTGAAACTTGGTAAGTAGATGTATTCTGTGAACCGCATTAAGATTCTCACACAAAAATAGAAAAAAAAAACAATAAATTTTGGGGGTTCCCCATACTTAGAACTGAAACTCAATAATGTTTTTTCATCAAACCCATACGTGTGGGTCATCTATGGATAGGTCTTCAAAAATGATATTGAGGTTTCTATTTTTTTTTTCTAAACTGAATAGTTTGCGCGAGTTTATCTCCCTATAACTACTAAAATAAGAGAATGATAAAACAAACAAAAAATATAATGATGTACATTACCATGTAAACTTCCACCGAAAATTGGTTTGAACGAGATCTAAAAAGTATTTTTTTAATACGTCATAAATCGTATACTAAATCTAATCGTATATAATCGTAAACCACAATTTACCTTTCATTCGATTAACTCAAATATTTAAAAAAAAACATGTACGGAACCCTCCGTTTGTGATTCCGACTTGAACTTGGCTGGTTTTTTATTTGATTTAATTGACACTGAATGTATCATGCAAGACTAGGTGATGTCGTTAGACAAACAAAATACAGAATAAACATATATTTAAAAGTAGCTCTACAATCCATAATATGATTATTCTGTTTCCTAATACCTTCAAATATAACACCGAGACGACTTGATCTTTGCGGACAAACTCGAAGAACAGTAATAAAATGTTCTAAAGCCAGATAACATAAAAACTTTGTTAGTAACTTTCTCCCTGCAGTTTCGTTAAACTTTACGAACTTCTTTATATCCTCATATCACAATCATTAAACCACATTAGTAATTAAAAGGAATTAATGACATTAGTTAATGCTCCTTGAAAACAATTTTGCTAGATATTGTGATTTGATGAATGCGTCGTTTCATCGGTCAAATCACGTACGTATAGTCAGAAATTATGGTACCATTAAATAAACATATTGCGTACCCAATTCCTCATAAAAACAGTTGTATGGGTTATTACTCTTTAGTTTCCTGTACCACGGCCATTACTGGGGTACTAGGGTCCGCCCTAGTGACGATATTTCTTTCAGCGTCTTTATTGAAATTCTGTACCGTTCCGAAATTTTCGATCACTCAGAAAACCAAACATGATTTGCAGTGGATATAACCTCTTTTGCTTGTGGGATAAAGTTGTTTTTAGTTTGCAGTACATGACGAAGAAATTGTATAAAAGTTTTTTGTTCGGAAATTCTTGGGCGGTATGTGTCTTTGCTTTATCTAATCTCTTAACTTTCTATTGTGTTCCATTGTATTGTTCAGCCAGCATGGAAAATAGGCTTATTACAGCATAAACGAAGACGACAATGTTTAAGTTTTAAATTAAGCGATATATACAAATGTAATTATGTAGTTGTTTATTAATCAAATACAAAAAGCAGTGCAGCACAGTCTGTTCAACAATTAATAAATGCATGCGAAGGCCTATTTCACTAAAAACAATGTCTATTTTTAGTTGTTCATTGTTATTCTTACCCTTATCATCTTTCCTACAGATATCCGTTTGACCCATATATTTATTTGATTTCCGTAGTTTGATCTATTTTGAATAATGAACATATAAGTACGAATGTGCGTATACAATAAATATATTTTCAAAACGTTTGTATTCCAACGACATACACCATCACATTTCCCTACAACGCAATTGACTAAACTTCTAGGTAGGTAATACTCCCCAGAGGTTGCGTGACTCACTGGCACTTCCCCATTCAGTAGGAACCCTTTATGGCCTTATATTGAAATTCTGTGGCGAGATGTAACATGGATCGTCATCCGAAGAGCCCTTGTCACGCTAAACGTTCAATAACTTTGAGGACTTGTGGAGATCACGTTGTTTTGTAACATTTCAAGCACCAGGCTTTTCCTTATATGTTACAAAATATGGTTTACTTTATTTGAATATTCTTATGTGAATAAATTTTTTGCTTATGGTTCTTTATAAGATTGGAATAATAGGCACAGATCGCTATTTGTGATTCAAAACTCATTTTATTTTGTTATGTCAAAAGACTGATTGACTTCACCAAAGCTCATGAGCGTAGCGAGGAACGGGCACGGAGGGGCAGCTGCGACTGAGAGCGGTCGTTCGCTAGTAAACTGTAATTCTAACGAGGGACGCTTCTTATAAGACCTAAGAAACTAACAAGGATGTGATCTCTAATACTTATAATAATTTAGGATCTTCTTTGTTTGCCACCCCCCTCCCCCCGTCCATATATAATCCTGGCTACGCCCTCGGCTATCATCGCTTTAAATAACTAGATTTCAAATTAATTTATGCTTCAACCAGTCAATATAGTGTTCCTTCAAAGCCCCTTCAACTAAAGACGTCATATCAAAGGCTTCCTGAATCATGAATTTCCATAGTTCATTGACCTATCACCAATAGTGCACACTGAAGGTACTCTAAGACCTGAGTAGGCATTGTTAAGGGCCCACCTAGACGGGCAAGGCTGAGTGGCCTTTAAGAGCCTAACCCTGTCAACCTTCGGCCATTTTACGCGTCCTTACTCCATTATTTACGGTGACGTTAATATTTAAAGATCTTAAAACCCTTTGAGACATTCATGTCTAATTTGAGAATTTCATCAAAAAAGTTAGGTAAAAATAATGTAGTAATTTGGAAAATTCAATATAGCCATAAAATTACTCATGGAAGTTTAAAGTGAGTTAATTACTATAAGTAAACATAGTAGTTCAATGGATTATAATGATAAAATAGTAATAAAAAAAAAATTACAAATATTTTCGCCTACATTGTCCATGAAAATCGTGCCCTGAAACACTTATCTCATGAAAGCGAAGACTTCTACGAATGTCATATTAAAACAAAAGCACTGAAATAGAAATGGTAAGACCATTCGTTAGAGAACAATGAAGGCTCTTTTCGCTCGTAAAGGCTGTCCTTCACATAGTGAGATGAGAAAAATGTACGAATGTACCAAGAAGCAGTGATTACTCTGATGTGTCAGAGTCTCAAATGGAACGCGGTACGATTTCAAAATGGAATTCGTGATTCCACAATGTAAACTTTGAGTCGGATTTTATTAACCCAAGCTATTTGAATGTGACACCAGAAAATTGTTTGAATTTCATACCCGATGAAAAACGAATGTTAATATTGAAATTGAAGAACTCTTCCAATTAATAAGCAATTTCTAAAAAACATAACTAAAGTACATATTTTGAAACAATACATTACTAGATATTTTATTTGATAAACAATTTGGAAAAACTATTTTTTTAAGTGCTGCATTTGTGTAAATCTTTTGTGACTCCTTTCAGTTTGTTTTCCCCAAACAACCTTACAACATAGTGCGCAGTATAATTAAAAATTACTAATTAGGGAGTACTTCAGTTGGTGGTAATTTCAAGTTTTATTATGGTTGTTCTTCTTTGTTATGTTCTGAACTATTAAACGTGGAACAGCACAGCTATTGTTTTGCCAAGAGGTTTATACCTTTATTATTCAAAGCTGTCTTACACTGCTGATTACTAAGTTGTGCCAAATTTAATTAGGTCAGAATATATTTACACATAGTAAATATATGTTGCGGAAACTTATTCCAGTTGCGGAAACTTATTAGTAGCTTTAAACATATTTTTAATTTCATAAAAAGAGTATATTTAGTAAAGCTGTTAGTTTCCCTTAATTATATAAATAAATATATAAGTATTTAGTATGGTTAAATAATTATTACCTAATTCGAAATATGTTTTAAGGTTCCTAAATCAGATATGTAACGTAAGGCAAGACATAAATGTAAGATACAATGTACCTAAATGTTATATTTATAGAATATTATATTTATTTCACCAATGAATCTTCGAATAGCTCCAAAATATCGCCTTCATCACTTATAACCCTTCACAAACCCCAGATCAAATTTCGTCAATGAATTGAATATCAGCAGAAATAAACTTTTAATTCAAAATGAACTGATAAAAATGTCATCGCCCCAAAATTCTTTGGGTGTTGCTGTCAAGCTAAACAATTAAACAGTGAGTTGAATCAAAATCGAGAATTCCCCTCCGGAGGCTCGTTAAAGAATTCCCGAAGTCCGATTTGATTACAAGAGGGAAGTTATTAATTGAAGTTTTTAAAACGTTAATGTTGCCGGCAGTAAGCGGGTCAATGGATTTCGCAGTCCACCGAGCAAAGCTTTCAAGCCAGAGTCGGAATTATGTTCACCTATTTTATAATAAACCTCGTTTTATCGATGTTGTTTGTATGTTCAAAGATATATTGGATTACGTATTACAGGACATTCGGAAAAAAAATCAATATTCCCATGAAAATATTCTTCGTTAACTCTGTATTTCCAATGAATTAAATGCTGAGAACACCAAAAAAGTTAGGTACTTGAATTTATACTATTCAATATTATACATAACAAAGTAAGTTCTTTTGCATCGGTAAAACTACGTAGCAAACCACAAAGCACTTATTGATTGTAATCAATGTAGCCTATAATGTAAAAAAACTACGTAGCAAACCACAAAGCACTTATTGATTGTAATCAATGTAGCCTATAATGTAAAAAAAACTACGTAGCAAACCACAAAGCACTTATTGATTGTAATCAATGTAGCCTATAATGTAAAAAAAACTACGTAGCAAACCACAAAGCACTTATTGATTGTAATCAATGTAGCCTATAATGTAAAAAAACTACGTAGCAAACCACAAAGCACTTATTGATTGTAATCAATGTAGCCTATAATGTAAAAAAACTACGTAGCAAACCACAAAGCACTTATTGATTGTAATCAATGTAGCCTATAATGTAAAAAAACTACGTAGCAAACCACAAAGCACTTATTGATTGTAATCAATGTAGCCTATATAGCATAGCTCGTTTACGAGACACATCCCTTTCTAACATTTTGCATAATGTAGTTGCTAACTAGCGGTCCCGTTCTGGTCATGACTCCGGCTAAAGTTGCAGCTGATCTTCTGAAATTTCCATCGAGTCCCGGACTCCCAGTATCCGGATTTCGGACAAACTTTCATGTCCGCTGCGTAACGAACCTCCACTGTGTACACTTACAATGTGAGGTACAGTCGGTGAGATATATACGTTGATATTTTTTATAGGAAATAATTTGTTTCAGTTGTTTTGAAATTTGTATTCCTACAGTATTTTAAGCGTGCTTTCGGGGCGTATATCGGTTGACGTCACTGGAAATTCATATGAATTTATGTGCAATTGTATGGTTTATTTCAAGCACTGTTTGAACTCTGCCAAACATTTTACAGATGCGAGCACACAGCACTAAATGTGCTTCCAAAGCACTTTCTACAACTAGCCCCTTAGCGTCTAATAAGAGAATCAGTATCATTAAAATAATGTCATATATTAGGTTCCAAACAAAATATTTTCCATAATAGATAAAAACACAACTCGTAGAAGTTTTAAAGAATTTCTGCAGATAACTGTACTCAGCCACTTAAGCTGTTACTTTGGTGGGCTTTGATATACAAGGTTATCTTTGACAATACAAACTAAAGATCTGCCTTTAATAATGATCGTATGTTCGGTTGAGAAAATCGAATCAAGTTTGAAACTATGCAGAAGTTACTAAGTCACTGATACTGGCTTAGCTTAAGGACAGTGGCAAGATATTAATTTTCAACTTAAACGATCAGCCAATGTATCAATTTTCAAAACTACTTCAATTAGTGGAGACAATGGGAAACATTCTATTAATCAAATTGTATTTTCTTGAATATTTAGGAACCTACCTAAAAAAGTGGTTGTACTCAAGTAAAAGAAAGAAAGAAAGAAGAAAGAAAAAACATTTATTTTGACAGTAACACAACACAATTACATACACTGTTACATATAACATACACAGAAGACAGTAAAAAAGAAAATAAAAGTAATAATAAATTGTGTTGTGTGACATCAAAAATGGACAGCGACTCAGTTGTAGACTGCAACCCCAGTACAGGGCTACAGCACTGATTTTCAGTCGCTGCCATAGGTGACGTCACGAACAACTTAAAATAAAAAATAAAAATTAAAAACAAATTAATAAAAAAACAAAAGTAGTTAAATAATAGAAACATTAAAAAAATCAGAATAACAATAATGTACAACCACAAAAATAAAAAATAAAACATAGAACATAATTACATTTTAAAAGTATGTATAAGTAGAGTCAGCTACTAAAATTCTTCAGATTCAGCTTTGTCACATATTACAAAAAACACTCGCAATTAAAAAGCTGAATTTCGTAGAACGTCATATTACGTAACTCGTAACGCTCTCGTAGTACTTCGTAGAGACAAAGTGGTTACCATCTACGCTAGTAAAAATTTAACTTTGTACTAAAAATTGTAACAAACTATTTCAATTCTTCTTAGTAAAACTACATAAACATAGAATACGTAAGTTTCCACATATTATACATATGGAAAATTTTGCTCACCGAAAAACATCAGGCGTTGATATTTGAGTGTTATTTATGCTTGATATTCTTACCTGAAACAATAATAGATGGATTTAGCAAATATAAATTAGTGAATAAAAGCAACTTTATTTAATATTATGTATATAATAGAATATAAAGTTAGAGCTGATAAAAAATATTCGCATATGTTAGTATTTCATTAATAAAAATATTAATTCATATTATTCAGACCACATTGATGACTCATAAAATTACCCCATTAAATTATCCGTTTTTTTGTTTTGGTGTAGACATCTAAAAAGGGTAATAAATTAAAATTTAAACTGTAATATAATAAAACTTGTAAGATTTGACACGGTCAAAATAAACAGAATTAACAACCGGTCCCTAAACAATGCGGGAGAAGACAACCGACTGTAGAAATTAGAGCTGCCATTCATGGAAACCCTTAAAATGCTATCCTGGATTGTACCCTGGGGAAATTATGGACTTAGCACCTGACAAGGTTGAAATTTTAACGTTGTTGGTGCCCGCGTCCCCTTCGCGCTACGAATAAATTAACGTGTTTTTGCTGACGTGCTCTTTATATTACAGTAGGAGATTTCAAAATCAAATATTTCAAATATAGTTTGGGATATTTAGTTATTTTAGTTTTGTTTTAATATTTGAGAAAAATGAAGGTGAACATTAAATTCAAATTCAAAATCGTTTATTCAATTTAGGCCTTAATAAGGCAAATGTGTTGCAAGAGATTTTTTATCTGTGGATGAATATGGATACTTTGTTTTCTATCAGTGATAGAGCCGATTTTAATATTTTAATTCTCGGTTGGAAGTATGTTTACTCCTCGTAAACTGAGGAACATTTTCCTTATCTAATATATACGTCCATAATAATATAAAAATTGGGAAACGTGCAAATAATCGACAGACTATGAATCCGTCTGAATTTTAAATAGTACTTAAACTTTAAAAAGGTAACTACAAAAAAATTGCTAAAACAATTCATTAGATCAACCATGCCTTAAATATATTTAGCATATGAATGAACAAAATTTCTCACGAGATTAAATGCAAGGATAAAGCGGGTGTCCTTGGTCATTTTCTCGAGGAGTACCTAATATTAAAGTTTGTGAACACCCTTATCTTACTTGCCGGTTAACGTTGTTACGAATTACGTGTGGATGAGACTTTATCTAAGTTCAAGTTCTTAAGCTTGCTTATGGTTGTTACCATGTGGTGTGATATGAGCTTTGAGGTGATATAAGTTTCAAAGGATGGAGTTTCTTGTGTTTTTATTTAAGATAAAAGAATCCATATCAGTTCGTAGTCTTAGCATTCTCATGTGATATTATGCCATATAAATACATGTTTAGTTCTTTATTTTTTCAGAAAATAACTGAATATTACACTGGATTTAAAAAAATACAAATAGTCATGTCAATAGTTGGTGGTCGCCCCTATAGATATTCCTATACTACACAGGAAGCGAGCAAAATAAGTATTAGTTATAATAATAATATTTATATCCTGGTAAATTCGCGATCTTTGCAGATTTAAAACATACATGTTCATGTACTCAAATTTTAATCCTGGTTGGAAATCGAATCCACGAACTGTCACGTGGCAAACAGCGTATCTACCCACCACGCCATTTACTCCATCAAAACAATAATTGTTTTATTACAACACACGCCTTTTTAGAACATAAAAAGGCCATTTCGCACAACGCCTGAACTATAAAGCAATGCAATAAAACGCGTTCTGCTCACACCAAGCATTTTTTAGCTAGGCGTTTGAAAATAAAGTTTTGTCAAGCACATGAAGCTGTAATATTAAGATGTCGAAACGTAGCTTAATATGACTTAATTATTCGTGCGTCTTCGTCTGATTGGATGACAATTAATACCTTCGCTTAATTAATGTGAGTCGAGTATAATCAAACTCAATTTGGTAATGTCCTTGCCGCAAGGAATACAAGACATTGAAATGTAATATTACTGTTAACTAAACCAGAAAACTAGCAGCTCTACTAATTAACTATTACGTAGTAATTTCCTTATACTTAGATGTGTTAACTATTATTGGCCATTGTTAAAAAATATATATTCATATATATCTACTTACTAATAATCTATGGCATTGCTCTAAAAGTAGGCATTTATCAATATTTTCCTTTTCTTAACAAACAATCTGTTAGCAATAACTCTGAAGTCACAATTGGCCTGACATCATCACCGATACTCCGCGATAAGTATACAAACATTTTAAGGGTAGATACAATGATCATTGAAGAATAGAAGAATTATCAAAGAACTTATTTATTTAACTTATCTTCAACAACCTTTGTACAATTGTATCGTATACTATCCTACGTTAAAATAGTTTCAGAAAATGTCGTTGGACATTGCAAAGGCTTACTTTACCTAAACAAAAACAATACGTACAATAGACCATTCGAAATCGCCTCAACTATAAATATTGTAGACAACTGGATTTCGTCCAATAAAACGTTTTCTTATATCTGAATTTCGTCCAATAAAACATTTAGGTATATTTTTACGAGCGCGTTGAATGACGTAACTTCATAAAGGCAGTATGAGACATGAGAACACATGTATACATGTATCTCACGAAATCCTCAGTAATATACATTTTGTTCACAAGCCAAAGATCTAACATACGTAGTAAGAACCCTTATCTCGCCTGGACAGAGCTCTATCGTCGTTTTAAATTAGGCCTTACGCATATGCTACACGTTAGTATCCAGCGATTTTGCGACAGACTTCCTTCGGGTTTTTTAGAAAATCGCGTACATTATTCGCTACTGTCTCAACATACTAGCGTCAAACTGGCTTAAAATTCTAACCATTTTTAATCCAGTTTTTGGCTTGTAACTTCTGGTTAAATGGTTAAAATGTTAACCCAGGTTGACGCAAGTGGGCCTAAATGTATTAATATTTTTGACTCTATTTTTATAAAATTAACTTCTAACATTAAAGTCAGTGACTATCCTTTGTTTGAGGACTGTATCCAAATCGCCCGCTACTCTTTGGTATGTTGTCTCAAGTCCGCACACAGCCTTATAGTGCAAGCCCCAAGCACCACGTCACGTCCTGCGGATACAACTTGACGGTAACTATCTGAATATTTACAAAGTTGCGAAGGACCTTCAGTTTCAGATGTGCCTCGTTAGGGCGGTCTGTGTACTTATACAAATGATAAGTAACTTTGTTAATCCTACGGTAAGATAGAGGTATACTTACTATTAAGATTTGTAGGCATGTGGTATTGCTTGCTTTTAAATTTTAAAAGGAAACTTGTTTATTTTTTAAATTATAAAAATGTTGTCGAAGACTGTTTCAAAATTATGTTTCAAAATTATACAATTTTGAAACATAATTTTCTTCATTCATTATTCCACAAAATTACTAGACAATATGACTGGATAAATGTGTATTGAAAGTTCATTATCCTTGACTTGACCAAATCGATAACATAATTGTCTGGATCGCTAGTTCTTAAGCTTCAACAATTCACTTCTTCAAATAAGCCAGACTCGTTGGAAACTAACAGTTTACAACTTTATTAATTAGTTTATTTTGTGTCTACATTCTACATCAACCAATGCTTTTTGGTATATTTTCACGATTATAAATTGTTTTCTAATAGTGTTAAGTAAATGAATCGCTCACTTTGATGCGACTAATATTTAATTCTGTCTCAATTGATAAGCATATCGACTTGTTGCCACTCCTACCTGTGAATCTAAAAACAATCTTGCAACTTAAAATTTGCTTTTAGCTGTATAATGTTGAATTTACCTCCATTTTGTTGAGACTTCAGATAAGTTTATTCCTGGAACTCAAACAAATACTCAGACAGGAGAACTTTCCAACTATGTTTTATATATATAATTATATTCCTTAACTTTATGAAATCGTATAATATTATGAGCTAACTTAAAATTAAATGCAAATCACCCCAAGTAGCAAAGTTTTGATACTTAAAATCTATCATCGACTTAACACAATTACACAACCAAAGACAGTCAAAGGATATGAGTAACTCTTTTAAGTATTCACGAAAAAGAAAGATATATTATGACTGTGCCAATGTTATAGCACACACTGCCATCTAATCCTAGGCTTAGCAGAGCTTCTACTCTATGGATACGGAAAATCGGGGAAGTAAGCACCTAGGTGTTGGTGGGTTACCATAGTGGTATAAAACAAAAGGCTTATTTAGAAATATTGGATAAAACAACTTATGTCTGCGATAATAGATCACACATTTGCATTCACAGTTATTATAGTTATAACGGTGGTACTCATTATTGAGATACAGGAAAGTTATCTAAATTGCCACTTGAATACAAACACGAACCAATGTCTTTTCGCAGGTATTTTAGTGACACAACAACATGTAAAATACGTTAGACTATTGGAAATGTCTAGAATATTTATAAATGATAGGCAGAGATTTTTTAACATATCGTTAACCTACAAAATTGATTAAAATTAATAAAATAACGATTTGATATAAAATAACAGTAGACTGTAGAATGGTTTTGTAATTGTTTTTATACCAATTTTCGAGAGTAGTTGTAGTGTATAAAAGTTTTTAGCTTGTATCCAGTGAAAACTATGAATACATTGCAAGAGCAGAAACTATGAGTTCTGATAATTGTATCGTTAAAGTAAAGTCGGATGTCATTTAACGTACATAACTGGTAATTGAAGCAGATGCTGATTTTAATGGGATGGCGAGACTCTCATGAAGTAAAACATACAAGTCTGAATGCTAAAGGTTGACAATATTTTCGTATATGAGCACTAAGTACTAGTACGTAGTATTTATTTACTCTGAGGTACTAGTGACTTCGGATACCGAGACGAAGGTACCGGGTTCGAATGCTACAATGAGCTTTAGGTTTTGGTGAAGGAAAACATCGTGAGGTAACCATAGCACGGTGGTAGGGTACTTTGTAGTACCCATCTGGCTGGCTACCACCTTCATGTTGAAAATCTGTCGCCAAGCACCTATCGGTGTGTTCCGACAGCTGCACTTGAAAGCCAGTTCCTTCTAGGCTTTGTGTGCTTACCACCTTCGGCCACATCATCACTTACCATAGTGAGATTGTGGTCAAACACAGGCCTATAAACAGTAAAAAAATCAAATTATGATACAAATAGAAAGCGACCGCATAAACAATTTTCATAATAATAATGTCATATACGCAATCAAATCATGGAGCGGTGCACGAAACGCAATCTGCAACGAGGTCCGGGTTTTATGAATAAAATATATTGACACGTGTCTGAATGAGTTCCATATACAAAGTAGCTCCAGTATAACCAAGACGAGAAATTGCACAAGTTTCATGACATACCTACAGGAACTATGTCCCAAATGGGAACAAAAGTTAAGATTAACGGAATGGCAATTGGCATAGCATATATGGACTCCTTTGAAATAAAGGACCATGAATGAAGCGCAGTTTATTGTTACTACTGTTTTGTAAAATAATGTACAAACCCTTATCAATCTACTGAGATTTTCTATAGTGGCCACCTTCACCAACCGCTAGGTCATAAAAGACGGCACACTATTCCTGGCAACTCCTTACGGAGCGTCAGAGACCCAGTACAGTGTAAAATAATGTACAGTTTGGGGAATGTTTACTTTTGATATCTTACTTAAATATGAATGCGATTTGGATGTTTATATGTTTGTGCAATCGCCCATGGACGGCTAAATGGATATGGAAAAACCATAGCACATGTATAGCACTTTAATAACTTAACGGCTACTTTTATCCCTGGAAAACATATACCCCAAACAACACCTGAACCCGCGAGCGGAAAGTAGTTTATATATTTTTGAACTCCTGACAAGCAATTTAAAAAAACTACTACTACTGCAAATTTTTCAATTCTTTTTATACGACGGAGTTGATAAACACGTATACGGCCCGCCTGATGGTAAGCGATTACCGAATCATCAGACCAATGGAAGCAGTAGCGTCGCTGCTGCTGCATGCAGTCGGCTACTTTATGTTTCTGAAGGATTCATTGTTTGTGCCTTCAAGTAGAATGGTTCGAATTTTAAAACTTACTTCCACGCCACAAGCGGATAAAAAGCACTTTTACAGATTTCTAATCTATCTATTCTATACTAAATCTATACTAATAATAAAGCGGAAGAAGAGTTTTTTTGTTTGTTTAAACCGGCTAATCACTGGAACTACCAGTCGGATTCGAAAAATTCTTTCACTAATAGGAATCACATTATCCCCGAGTATTATAGGCTACTTTTTATCACGGGAACGCGGGTGAAACCGCGCTAGACAGCTAGAGCTTGTGTGAGGTGAAAAATTAACTATTTTAATTTTTTTTATGCGTTAGAATGTTGCTTTTCAATTCAAGAAGCTATCTTGCGTGGTTTCGGAAATAGTTCATGACAAGATAGTGGCTTTTTTATATTGCTCGTCAATCAGGGTATATCGTTATAATAACAATTTTGCTTTCACTAAGCCCCAAGACTTAATCAAGATAGATTCAATCATGTGTAAACGCTTCACCTGCAAGCTTTAGAGTACCTACTCTCACGTGATATACCTTCAAGAGGTGAGAGATTAATTCCCAGATTACACAACTTAATTCTTGTACGTATAGGTACTTCTATATACAGATTTATTTGATTATATCATAAACAAACTCTATCACTGGTTTAATGTCATATAACATATAGGTGGTAAGCCTACTAAATTCTAAATGCAAAAATGATGTTATAAATAAAACCTTTGAAAGATACAATAAATTTAATGACCTGCCTTTATCTACAATTAAAGCCAAAGAAACATTCATCATCTCAGTAAAGAAAAATACTAATGAATACGTTAAAATAAAAGAACATCACTGCAGGTAACATTAATGAGGCAAATAAAAACACGTTAAAAGCTCTGAATTTTGCGATGAAATTTTGAGGCTCTAAGCTATTCACTCAAAACAATACTCGTAAATTACACCCTCAAGCCAACATAGAAATGTACTAACGACCCATCCATCCCTCACTCGCTCCCATAGCTTAAACGGTCATAAAAACTAAAGCATTGTCCAATGCCGAGTGTAATCCACTTAAAAACAACTGCATATTGTGTATACAATGCTATGTATGACGGGAACAGTGCAACGACACTCCGAACAAACAATATACGAGATGGTTGTATACTACCGGATCTGAGTCTGTTGGAAAATAGAGGCGAGGACCGTTCTGTGAATAATGATGAGATGACGTCACACGACTGAAGGATGCGCTTTGAAGACTCTGCTTTAGTAGGGGATGATGGTAATAATTATTTTTTGATGTAACATTTTATAACATAATCCAGTAACATATAAAACTAGCTCTATGGATTATATTTTTTTTTTAACGATAAGCTTATTTTGGATTGGATTAATAATAATAATAAAAATTAATCATATTTACATAGGATTAGATTTTTTATAATATTTTTGATTTTTATACCAATGTTACAAAAAATAATAATTTTAAGTACGAAAATAAATAATGAGAATAATAATAATTTATATAAATATATATTAGATTCGTTACGCGTGAGCGATGCTACGTGTGTTGCAAGCGTCCATATGGCTACGGTAACCGCTTACCATCAGGCGGGCCGTATGCGTGATTACCGAATTAGTAGTATAAAAAAAAATCAAATCTTATTATTTTCCAGTAACAGTGCATTTTACCTCGCACATCTCCTAAACGCGTTCTCGTCAGCTAAATAGTCAACTTGTCAGATAGTAGGTATGTCCCAGCCAGAGAGCAAGGCAGGGGAGACTGCATTCCTATTAATATTGCATGCAACCTACGTGAACTGTTTAAACTAGGGTACGATAGGGGTTTTTGAATAAACACCGTATTCGGATTTTCGTGACGGCTAGGTAAGTTGAAAAGTATTTTCAAATTCAGTAATGTCTAAGTACTATTTATTGAAGTAGTTTAACTTGAAAAAAATACAGTATGACATAAAAGAGCATGGTTGATAAGAAGATAACAGATAACTTGTTATGTGAATATCACTAGTGACTTTTTGTATCATTTCTACAATTTTAAGTAGCTTTTAGACTTTGAATAACGAAGAGATTAGTAGATGAATGAAGGATAAACCTATGCACGGAGCACTGACTGATGATCGGATGATCGGATTGGACACACCAAAGGCCTGCGAATAGTAGAGACAGCTCGATACAGAATCAACAGATGGGATACACAGGACCTAGGGAATATGTGAGTTTGTTGCCGAATTCTTCTCAGTTTAGGTTTTCCCGAACCGGTGTGGTAGATTTAACATGTATAATATGTATGTACTTAAAGCTCATAACGCTAACGCTAACGATTTGATTACGCTGTGGCTAATAAATTATAGCATATTCTTGGTCTTTGTTTAATAAAATAACTGTGCTAAAGTATATAGTTTATCATATGCAAATATCTGATCCAAATGAATAATATGTAGAAGACTTTAAAAAAGATATGGCAATGAAAGTACTGACTATGTTACATACAATAGTAGTCTTTACAATCTGAATTAGGACTAGCAGTGATTATAACGATGAGTCAAATAAAGTTATCATGATCGGAACTGAAATGGTAACCAGAAATACTCAAAAGATAGCCTCAAAAGAGAGTATATTTTTGGTGTCTGATAGCAAAATAACATTGGAAAACCTGAGTCTCTAGGGACCGCCACAGTACACACCACACGTTATAAAATTTCAAAATTTACATAGGTCTCAAAGAGGGTTGCTAAAGAAACACAATTTCGGATGCAAACCTCTCAGACATTCTAATGAGGACTGAGGACTGTGTATTTGTGTTAAAAATGTATACATACTGGCCGTAAAGGGAATAACCAAATAATATACACCATTTTGCATAGGTGGTTAATAATCCGATAACGTTAGGGGTGCAGGCTGACAGAACAGAGCTGGCCTCCGCTTTTACCAATATTGCCAGGCATAAAACCTTTTGTCTGTATTTCCCGAAGCTAATGGACTAACCAAACTAAATGAATAAAAAATAAAATAAAAACTATCATATCAATTTTGATTCCTAAGAAAATAATAAGTGTGATTTAAATAATTAAATGAAAAATATTTAGTTTATTAACGAAACATACATACCGAACCAATTTTAATATCATTTAAATTAGGTCGATACGCAGTAGATACCATTACTTTAATGAGTGTTTCTCTATCGATTTCTGTTAATAACTCTATTTAATGAAATGAAGCACTTCCGATATCAAAAAGCTTTCCAACCGTTTTTTAAAGCAAAACCAACAATAAGCTCTTACTGAAACCCAGATTGAAATTACCATACAGTACCTAGAGGGCTTGTGAGCTAAGCCACGGCTAGTTCAGTGCGTTTGCACAATGAAAGCAAAACCGTCACAATATCGGTGTACAGTCATCCAACAACCTGCCCTCACGCCCCTGAGTTAATCCGATTCTATTCCCCCATATTAGTCTCAAACGCGACACATCAGGGCTACGTTTTCACTCTTTAAAATGAGAATGCAAGTTTTGTAAGCACGGAATGATATAGGATTCAATACTGTAGGATATATTAGCTGTAATAGTCATAGTAAGATTTGAAGAGTAGTAAAAATAATGTGGTATGAAAGAATCTATTTATTATAATTACGTAAATAGCATATTGCGCCCACGGCCCACGGAAATTTGGCATAGTTAATGTTTATAAATTATCATTTCTATAACGTTACGATATAAAACTTATAATTTTCAAGAATGGTAAGTATAATAAGCGTCTTCTAAAACACATCTTAAAGTGTACATGTGAGTTAACAAACGTATTACATGTAAATTACGTTTAACCACTTTTCGGGATCACATTGGTGAATAAGTAATTTGGGCTGAAATCTACCTCGTGTCGTGTCCCTACATAATATAACCTGAGGCGTCCTTAGGCTATCGTATCGTCGCAGGCGGCATGAAATTACGTAAGCTCCACGATCGCTACAATTTTTCATTTTCAATCGGGTATCGCTCCGAGCGAAAACATTTCGCTCGCTAAATTGAGGATGTTTAACATTATTTAGATGGTGATAAATCCTCTGAAGAATGGTTGCTGATATCTTGTGAGTTCGTTACGGGTGCCTACTTTTTGTACTTTAAACATGGACTAATGAAGATTTTTGTAAAGTGTAATACATTTTAGCATGGCATTATTATTATTTTGAAACTAGTTAGCCGTCTTCGTTTTAGCCGCGTTCTCGGGATGAAAAGTACCCAAGGTCTTAATTAACAAGGTAACATGATGATTCCCTCAGCTTTTTGAGAGCTTAGTGATAGCAAACACACTTAATTTTGCATTTATAATATAAAATAGGATGAATGATTTTATTTTATTTTATTTTTATTAATACAAAATCCACAGCTCTTAGTCACACAAATTTTACATACCTAATTACAACACTTACAGCCAATTACGGATTTAAATTTTAAAGCAGACATTAATACTGTATTCTGTATGGCATTAAATAAAAAAACGAGAATATTATTATGTGTGGTGTGTAGAAGTTGGTGTGGGTTTGTGTGGTGTGAGCATGTGTGGTGTAAGCATGTGGTGTGGTGTGAGCGCTAGTGTGTATATGTGTATGTATGTATGTATGGGTATGTGTGAGCGATTCAGTAAGTGTAAGTATTGAAGAAAGCCTCCAACTCATCACTCATCAATCACACAAAACTTTTAAAATTTTCTTCTTAATTTACACAACAAATTCACTTACTCCAATTTCTTAAAATATCTCATAAGGGCTCCCTACCTCCTTAATTTGTTCCTTAAACACACCGTTTAATTTATAAACAAATAATAATTTTCATAATGGCCACCCTCATTTTTCACCATCTTAATTTCCCCTGCACCGTTGTCACGTTGAGACAAAAGATTGATATATTCTCTCTTTTCATTACGTTTAAAATGATTAATTCTTTCGCACCCCATTCTTTTTCTGTTATGAAAAGGTTATTTCAAGTTATAATTATTTGGAAGATTATGTTTGATGTGTTTGTTACCTTACCTTATAATAGCAGATAGCCAAGTTTTCTTTTATTTGTTCTTAGTAGGGACTAGCCATATGTCTTGGCAACATTTTACATGAAAATGTCGCAATTTCAAAAAGTTTACAGATCTCATGTAGAGCCAAGCTTATAACTCTACATGCCCTTACTCTAAAAGCCCTAACTAACTTCACAAACTCTACACACCGTAGTCAAAATATGTGGCTTGGCCGTTTCACTACTAGGTACAAGAACTATTGTATAACAAAAAAGTAATGAACAGTGAATACATTTTTCACCTTACTCCCATGTGACGGTAGCGAAACTGCAACAAGCGTACATACCAAAGTTCAGCTTTCTAGGACTTCAGGAAGTACCCTAAGAGTTTTGATGATCATCAGTGAGTCAGTGACGAAATCGGGGTTATTTAGATATCAATAAAATCTAAAGTATAAGACCTACGTTATTGAAACTTAATATGTTTAATAAGTTCACTATTGACATCATGTCCCGAGAATTTTGTTTATCTGGTATAATCCAAACCCAAGTTATGAGTGTTCAAAGAAACTGTTCGAGAAAAGGTAGGTAGTGCCCTTGCGCTTCGCTTGGCTATCCTGGGGGGCAGATCTTATCAATACTGTAGATTTACATGCAACATTGAAAAATAAACCATAGAACAAAGCCACTAAGTGCACTTTAGCTCAAACTGCGATACGATATACCTGCGTACGACAGATATTATTCATGTGAGTAAGTTTGTCATCTACATAATTTCATTGAGATATTAGTTTGTCACAATGTCACAAAGTACTAAGCACAAAGTTGGATGCATATATACGAATATTGAATCGAAACTCATGTTTTCTGTATTTGCTGAATATAACTATGTAAAATTGTCGACACTCAAAATATTGAATGGGAACAGATTATCTAGTAATTAAGTACCTACCTACGTCTTTTTTGAAACTGGACGATTTATTTTAACAGATCGTTTTTCTTTATAAACACTTTTTGAATATAAATCAAAATTAAAAGTAAAAATCTTAAAGCAATATTCATTTACCTAACTAAAAAAGTCCTAGAATGATGATAATTATAGTCAGACACTGAACTGTATTATTTATTACCTACGTCGCCCCCACAGGTAGACTCAGATTGATTACAAAACAAACCGTAATTGGCACAATCAGTGCTGTAACACGACGCCTCTCGCGGGATATGTCCACTGTAATATCCCTAAATGTAAATACCAAAATAGGGATAAACGCTTGCCACTCGTAGTTATTCTATAGATGTGTATGTACTGACGAGTGAGTGATGTTACCGTTAATTGCAATTAGGCCTTTGAAAATATGTTAGCACACATATTCCTTGTATGTCGTAGTAAGGGTCGGGTTGAGTTTTTAGGGGGGTAAAAGAGAGATAAATTCTTCATAACTATCAAATTTAGCTACTGATTAATAATGTATAAGACATTTAACCGTTAATCATCGTTGTATATCAACTTTAGTATTGATATTTCCAATTATTAAAGATTGTATTCCTTTCCATAAATGTAGAGACAAATTGTGGCAATCAATAGTCGTGGCAGATTATTAAAATGCAATATATTTTATAGTCGGCATCTCCATTAAAATCAATCGCTTGTATAACTAAAAAATACTAGGTATTATAGAATTTCACTTTCCATAAGCCCCATATAAATGCGTACGTCCGTATGATGCTTCTTAATCATGTCAAAACTGGAAACAGTAAAAAAAAAAACAACTAAAATGTTTATTTTTTCATTATGTAACAAGACGGACGGTCCTTCTGATGATAAGTGGTTCTCGTCGCCTATGGAGATGAGCGATATGGCATAGCCTATGCCAGAAGGCAACTGGCCTTCAAGCGTCAGTACTTCTCGGTATAAAACAGACCACTTTTGCTCTCGTGGAAGTCCTACGTTCCGCCTAGAACGCAAGTGCAAACCTAGTATATACTCGTACCAATAGATATTTGTGTAAACCCCAGGCGCAAATCAATTAAAATTAATTAAATCACTTCTTACCATCACTGATCACACAAGGGAAGTGGTTTTTCGTGTTAACTAAAAGGGGAACCTTTCTACTGATCTTGTTAATTGAGATATCCGTAGCCTGTTTCAGAAATGTTACTGCAGGGGTTTTTGGTCCACGATGCGCTAACTAAACTAATCTGGTTTGGTTTGCACTTTGCTACTTTTTAAACTAGGATAGTATTTTATAAACACTATAGATGTGTATTTTATTTACATTCTAAAGAAAAATATATTTTTATTGGCGAGATATATTTTATAAGAGAAATAATTTATTTAAACCGCTTCTATAAGGTTAGAACTCTAACTAAAATTATAAAAAAAAACATTAAAGATAAAAGGAGAACGCTTAATGCCCCATGAAATATGATACACCTATAATAATAACCTATGCCTATGAAAAAGAACATAATCTAATATTACTAGACATGACCTTTTTTCGGGTTGCAATCCTCTGATACCCGACCATCCCGGGGGAGCTACTTGACAGAACTATTATAATCTAACTAACCGAACCTTCATCCTTTCTCTATTCAAATGACTCCCTAGTTTTCAGTATATTTTGAAAACAACACCTTTTCTTTATTACAAACTTTTATTTAGTTTCACCTGCCCCGGTTTCTGTGTCAGTAAGCATATCTGGTGCGAAGCGCTCGTGGTGTAGCATAATTAGCCGTTCTTAATCGATCGGCAAAGTTAAGCTACCCCCGTCGTGGTCGGTACCTGGATGGGTGACCGCCCAGTGGTATTTCAGATCGAGCTTCAGAAGGCACGTAAAGCCGTTGGTCCCTGTTATCACTTAATTGTGATAGTCGTTAGGCTAGTTGGAGCCCTCCGAGGCGGCTTGAAAACTCTAAAAGTAGGTTGACCACTAGCCTACCTCCACCGATACGCAGTAGGCACGCGTGGTGGAGTATCTGCCCATTCCCATACACCCTCATTTGTGAAAGGAGGCCTGTACTCAGCAGTGTGACATTATAGGCTGATGATGATGATGATGAAGCAAATCTTGCAATTTAAATTTGACCCATTCCCAGTTTCCGATTGAGCTGAAATGTTGAATGCATAAAGCAATATTATTATTATATGGAGCTGATCTGACGATGGAGCCGGAAGGTGGCCATGGGAACTCTGTAATAAAATGACACAACCCCATCGAGTTTGGGCTCGTTTGATTCTTCTTGACTAGGACTCTGATTGTAAGGACGTTTGTCGACAATTTTATAAAAGACTTTTTTTATGTTTTATTCTTGTGCTTACTAATCTCTCTCTCTAACTCTTAAAAGTAACACACATTTTTATCTATTTTCGTCCTCGGAATGCTGGAAGAAACTGCGGCGTGGGAGACAGTAGAATTAATACAAGACTAACCAAAGCAAAAAAAACTCTTCCATAATTGCTAAACTTATTTATTCTATGTCCTAGTAAAACTCTTTCTTCTATTATTTATAATGAAATATATACCTAACTGTGTTTTAATAGCCAGAAGCATATATTTATTAACTTCAATACTCTGGTAGTAATATTAATCATATATCAAGTCGGACATTGAACAAACTCGTAAAGCAACATTTTGCACCATCACGAACATTTGTATTGACAAATATTTCAACGTGATTTTTTTATTAATGATATATTACCGTTTTAACAGGTTTTAACAGTTAAGAGTGCGTAATACTGTTAATTATAAATCAAGACTATAAATAGTTCGTGACAAAGACTAATGGTAGTATAAGCCTAAACGTTTCACAATTACTGTGAGAAAGGCATTTTATTTTCCTCAGAATAAACTAGATTAAGTATCAATAAGTTAATGAATTTTTGTGTAATAACTTAAGAGATACGTCCACTGTGTCAAACTAAATAGTTTGTAATAATTGAACAAAACTACAGTCCCAACCGTAGCTTATAAACTAAAAGAATCTGAAATAGGCCAATCAATATACTAATTTCCCTCGATGGCCCGTAAAACTCTACCAAGTCAGCGTGTAATAGAGTTTTCACGTCGTTGCCAGCTGTTCGAGTGCCAATCAAATTAGGCCCGATTATCGGACGATGCCGATCACTCCGAGTCACTTTGTACGATCGTTCCTGTAGCCAATTTACGGGTTAAATTCTTTTTCTCGAACGCAATGGGGATTTGGTGTAATCTCCCTTTCATAATTCCTGCAAAAGAATGCTGATAGCCATATTGGTCGGAAATTGAATTTCATTGACAAATCTTTGGAATTTTATTCGTTTATTGAATCCTATCGATTCCTTATTTGAAGGGATTTGTGACCAAGTCTACCAAGCTCTGAAGCAATTTTTATATATACAGTATATAATATACAACTACTATACCTACTACACTGCGTTGCGTATATGTGTGAGCTCCGTAAAATAACGAAGGCGCATAACAATAATAAACATAACCGATTACTCACAGGATATCCTTCAATTTGGAATAATAACTTTTATTGCACAATTATTTAGATCCTTTAGATAAATCTCAATTAAACCTATTTATAAAAAATAATCACACGCCCTGATATGACTAACTCTTACAAAATGTTCCATTCAAATAAATTCTCCGATCAAATACTGAGTCAGAAACTAATCATAGATAAAGAACCATTTTAATAAAATAGCAACAACTTTAAATTAAAAAAAGCAACAAAATCAAAAAGTAATTTATTCAGTTAGGCCCTGGTAAGGCACATATGAACGTTAAGTAGTACTTACAGTTCAATTTACCACCGGTTCGGCATACACTTAAACTGAGAAGAATCCGGCGAGAAATTCAGCAAGGTTTTTTTGCGGGTCTTTCTTTTAACATAACTTGATAACAGCTCTTGATACAGCGACTATAGCCAACCCATCTACGATGTATGCGTTAAAATCTTCAACACCATGATGATGAGTTTATGGTAAAAATACCGGCCAAGTGCGAGTCAGACTCACGCAACGAGGGTTCCGTACAAACCTGTAGGTATATAAGTATATGGTAGTATAGACCTGATATGAATTTCAATTTATGACGTATTAAAAAAAACTACTTACAAACCTCGTTCTAACCAATTTTCGGTGGAAGTCTGCATCGTAATCATATATTTTTTTAGTTTTATCATTCTCTTATTTTAGAAGTTACAGGGGGGGGACACACATTTTATCACTTTGGAAGTGAATCTCGGGCAAACTATTAAGTTTAGAAAAAAATTATATTAGAAACCTCAATATAATTTTTGACTGTGACATACGGACGGACGGACAGACAGACAGACATGACGACCATCTATAAGGGTTCCGTTTTTTGCCATTTGGCTACGGAACCCTAACAAACAGTTTACTGGTTATAATTTCAAAAAATAACTAACTATTTAATAAATTGATATCATAAAAACTGGACAAAAATATTCTTGTGCAAAATGCTTTTTCTTTGAAACAAAATCAATTACGTAGCAAGCTTTGTTTCAGAGATTAGTTCCATAATTGGTATTCAACGCACATATGGCCGGCAATTTCAGTAATTGCCTTTATTCCTTCAGTTCCCACTACCTAATACGATGCCGGATTAAAATGTATAAAAATGGCTACGAGTGTGAGGGCTATCGCGCTTGAATTTGCCGCTAGAGGCGCTAGTGTAGAGTCAGGTCTCTAGAAATGGTGCTGAACGTATACTGTTTGCGAGCTTTTAATCGCGGATATTTACTTATAATTAATGATTGTTGTAAAGATTATGACAGACATACCTTCGAATCGCTGCCACTGTTTTAGGCGAGTTTTGTCTGTCAAAAACGTATTTTCCATTATTTTCGGTACTGCGCAATACTGAGGTATAAACATATTTGGTTATTAACAATTATTATTTGACTCTGCCGCATTAAGTACTTTTTCAACGACAGCGATAGGACCTTACTCTCTAGTAGCACTAACTGGCAAAAACACTCAGAAATAAAAAGCTTTATTTTATTTCGTCGCATGAGATTTCTGACTCAGAATTTTCAAACAAAATTATTGTTGATTACCAGAGTTTTGTTAGGGAAATAGATGAAAGCCTATTTAATTAAGAATAACCTTAGTTTAAGATAAAGATTTCACACCTAAATAATAACATAACCACCTGCTAATTAGCGACAGATTAAATTATCAACAAAATAGATATTAGGCTAAAAGCCAGATAGACAAAGACATGCGGAAATGTTTCCTTTTAAACTATCAGAAGCTTGAATGAAATGCCTTCAACTGAACTCATACTAAAAGACTAGTAAAACTGAAGATCTGGATAGAACCTGCGGAAGGGTACTCAACACTTCCTACTGAACAAGAAATAACGGCCATAATAAAGTCTTGTCGTAAAATAAGCTCAAGTTTAATATATTCGTCGATAAAAACGTTCGTAAAATGTTGTCGACAAGTGTAACAAGATTATATTTCAAGTTAATATTTTGATCCTCATTGCCGGGTGAAGGCTGCTAAAGTCAGCAACTTGGCATGAACACCGGTCGGAATGTTTGTGTAGCGTGTAAGAAAAATTAATCATATTTTAGATACCATGTTCTGTACTTTTGACGAACGACGCTATGGTCAATGTGTCATAGTTAGAGTTTGGTTAAAAACATGAAATATAGTCATAACTCGAAAACTACAAAATATCGGTGAACACATACCTACGAGTACATACTAATTCATTTATTGGCATACAACATTACAGCTTATTGTTGAATCCATAGGCTCCCGAACTAGTAAAACTATTTCAGGAGCCAGTGGTGGTGATACAGCTTCCTCTAAGAATGTTCTAGCTCTAGACCGATTGACACTACTTCTTGGGATCTACCTACAGATATTGTCAGTGATACAGACTTATTTAAGACAAGTTTTACCACAAATATTACTAATAATACTTTAAATAAATCCGAGATAAAAATAAAAGTGTCTTAATGATCGTGAAGAGATTAATATTCATTATTACAATATTTTTGTGTTAACAAACAGGAAGTCAAGCTAACCGATGCCAAATAAGAAACGAGTCCAGCAGCAAAACCTTCAGCAACCAGGTCAAGAAAAGTTATTTAATCCAAGTACCTACCTAACTAAATAAACTAAATGAAATGCGAAGGTTCTTCTCGTATCACGTAATATATATTTTCTTACTCTTAATTTATTTACCTAATAACTTTCGAATTGTATTTCTTTTACTGTGAATATAATTTCTACTTCTGATGCGTAAATCATTTTTGCCTATTATTAAGAAATGTTCTCAAGCTAGTAAGTATTATTTTCAGCGACAAATAAGTTTTGGTTAAAAATTTCATTTTTAATACATGCTTTTTTTGGTGACTATAATATTTTGTTAACTGTACTTGCATTGTCATTTAATATACTAATGTGTACCAAATATCAAGTCAATCCGACCACTGGAAGTGGGTGAAATTCGACTTACAAGATTCCACCGGAACATGGTTACAAACAAAAAAACCGGCCAAGTGCGAGTCAGACTCGTGCACCGAGGGTTCCGTACAAACCTGTAGGTATATAAGTAAATGGTAGTATAGACCTGAGTATTTGATATTAATTTCAATTTATGACCTATTAAAAAAAACTACTTACTAGATCTCGTTCAAACCAATTTTCAGTGGAAGTTTGCACCGTAATGTACATCATATATTTTTTATAGATTTATCATTCTCTTATTTTAGAAGTTACAGGGGGGGGGACACACATTTTACCACTTTGGAAGTGTCTCTCGCGCAAACTATTCAGTTTAGAAAAAAATGATATTAGAAACCTCAATATCATTTTTGAAGACCTATCCATAGACACCCCACACTTATGGGTTTGATGAAAAAAAAAAATTTGAGTTTCAGTTCTAAGTATGGGGAACCCCCAAAAATTATTGTTTTTTTTCTATTTTTGTGTAAAAATCTTAATGCGGTTCACAGAATACATCTACTTACCAAGTTTCAACATTATAGTTCTTATAGTTTCGGAAATAAATGGCTGTGACATACACGGACAGACAGACATGACGAATCTATAAGGGTTCCGTTTTTTGCCATTTGGCTACGGAACCCTAAAAAGCTTGTAAAATAAGAAAACTGTTGAAATAATCCGTAAAATTATTTTCAAGAATAGAAAAACACTCTCAGCGCATGATAAGAGTGATGATTTACTTTTCTTTCATTCCAAGGAACTGATGTTTGAAACTATTTACTTAGAAAAACAGTATCACTAAAACGAATTAACTTAGAAAGCTCATCCCCCCGAACTGGGGTTATTCAAATGACTTTCCCTCCGAGCTAAAGCATCGCTACTATTTACGAAAAACAATTTCGCCGTTGAAAGTTTTCACCGCACATTTTGTTTCTTCTTAATATTCAAATGGGAGATGAAAGCCCGTAATGGTTGGTTAGATCAGAGATGAACCCGCTCGCGATATAAGAGACGTTAATTTATGTAAAGTATTAGGTTACGTGGTACCAAAGGTACTCAATATCAAAAACGTGATCCCAATGTTGATTCAAATTGGGAACGACTTAGCTAAAGGTAACTTAAGTAAATAATCGCAGGACGTGTAGTTAAAATGCAAATTAAGGAATACATTAAGGATTGTATTAGTTATTACAATCACTAAAGATAACAATACTAAATGCTACCTTTTAATCATTTTGATATTAACATAGCAGTCACATTGAGTTTGTTCAGAGAGCTAAATTTTTCTAAGCACATGCCACATGTTACAGTAATAATAGAAGTTCTCTCATTACATTCCCACAAATTGATTGATTGATAAGTTAATATAACAGATGTGATATTAAATCAATATTCATAATGGAACATGCAGTTTAGAGCTGACAATCTAGAAACTGGAAAGTAATAATTTTAAGTAAAGCACATGGCACAATAGAATTTATTCTACCTGAGTGAAGAGAATAAAAGCAAGTTTTTTTTTTTTTATACGACTATGTCGGTAAACAAGCATACGGCCCGCCTGTTGGTAAGCGGTTACCATAGCCATATGGACGCTAGCAACACACGAAGCATCGTTCACGCGTTACCGACCTTTCCCCCTCCCCAATGAGCTCTGGCGACCTTTGTAGAAATTGTTTTTATTTAGATTCATTGACTCAAAACCACTTAAATTGCCAAAGTCTACGAAAACACTTTTTTAATTCGCTCTTAAATTGGTTCCTTGCTGTATGCAACTAACCCTAATTAAGAAATGCTTGAAAATCCTATAAATCAAACACATACAGAAAAAGAAGATATTTAAAAGATAGAACAAGTTCAAATCAAAATAATGCTTCAAGATCCGTATTTTTTAAGCCACGCATGAGCTGGCATCATTCAGAATACAGACACGGACAAAACTGTAAACAACGTGAGGTAACATTACCTTGCTCTAACGGCGACACAGGCTCTTCCAACCAACAAACAGCAACTACAGGAATACTGTCACAAATTGTTTTCACTTACAAATCACTGGATGATAGTACGTGATCACTGTCTTTAATAAACAGCTATTTGAAACGTTTGTTTTCATAAAGCCACGGGAGACACGAGGTAACCCTGCGACCACTCGGGGGTGACTGTTAGTGTCACTCAGAGCTACGAGTTCACCCCGATGACGTCATCTTAGACCAATAGGGTGAGATTTTATACGCATGCGTGCCACGGCAGCCGCCGCGGCGCCGCTGCCCTATCCCATAGCGACCTCTAACGCTGCATCGCTCTACACTGTATACATTACGGCTTGGATTGTTTGCAATTGTTGTTGTCCGAATGCTTTACCGTCAATGTATGTACGGCGTTTTTGTAGAAGTAGATGTTTACGGTGGTAGTGAAGTGTACTTCTGGGGGTGACAACATTGAAAGCGCCCCCCGATGGGCTTTTCAAAGGACCAGCGCTACCATTCTTTTTGTAACTGCCTGTGGCATGTACCGCGTATTCGAATAATTGAGACGCTCGGTATATGATTTAATTTGCCTTTTCGCGGAGCCAAATATTTTCACCATGCTGGGTTGAAATATTTTATGCCCGTAAAAACTCTCCATTCATACCGAAGGATAGGGTTGCGCTGGCTTTGAAATGGGGTACTCAAAGTCCTGGGAAATAAAATACAGACGTTATTAATTAGTAAAAACCATATTTTATACTAAAGTTTGCATACGATCATACTTTCTATATGACATGTGCTGTTTTTGTTTCATTGCGTGTCAAACAATAATCGACAGAATAAGAATCGGGATCGATATGGTTATTTGATAAGAATATAAATTCTCCGACGCTTTTATGAAGCCTCGACTGCTAAGACTAACAGCAATCAGTATAAAATAACTAAAGTATTTACAATTTATTTATGTTTAAAGTCTTATAGTACGTACATCAAAAACTAAAATAGCATTCTTGCGTTCATAACAATAAATGAAATCGTCTGGGTCAAAGGGACCGGAGTGAGGTTATTGAAGTCACATATACTTACTTACGTATTTGAATGGGTATTCACAGAGCTATGTCAGTGATACTAGATAGTGACAACGAAGTTCATTGTGAAGGTTGTGAATTCGAATCTGATAATGAGCTTGTGGTTTTTTTTAGACCAAAGCACGTTGTAATGGTACTTTGTAGTGCTCTGGCTGGCTACTACCCAATTTGAAAACAAGTTTACCTCAAGTTGAAAATCTGTCCCCAAACTCTATCTGTGATCTAGCAGTTGTACTTGAGAGCCAATTTCCTTCTAGGCTTTGCGTGTTTACTACCTCCAACCACATCATTGTGTTGACCATAATGACTATATTTGATACAAGCATAGGCTTAAAGTTTATGGCTAAGTAAAAAGAAGAATCTTTAAATAAAACATCAAACTTAAGCATCAGACCCTAGAACCAAAGTCTTTGTCATGATGAATCAAACGAGCCCAAACTCGATGGGATTGCATCGTTTTATTACAATTCTTTCATGGCCATCTTCTGGCTCCATCATCAGATCAGAACCATGTCAATAATATTGCATTGTAATCTGATTCACATATGCATGCAAACAGCTCAATTGAAAACCGGGAAGTGAGTCAAATGTAACTTGCAAGGTTTGATTACAGACACACAGACTCCGGGACAGTTAAAACCTGAATAAAAGCTTATTTAAAACAATATCATAGAGCTAGGCCTAATCTATATATATAAAAATCAATGCCACTTTTCGTTGTAATTTTATAACTCAAGAACGGGCTCGCCTATCGAAACCAAATGTTTAGGCTTTGTTCGGACTATTTAGTAGATGGTTTATGTGAAGTTTGCACAAAATCTGTCGAGCGGTTCTTCATTTATCACATTTTTTGTAACAAATGAATTCAATAAATGGCGGATCATTTTGTTAATTGGGATTTTGCTGTCAGGGTATGGTAGGGTAGAGTAGGGTAGGGTAGGGTAGCGTAGGGTAGGGTAGGGTAGGGTAGGGTAGGGTAGGGTAGGGTAGGGTAGGGTAGGGTAGGGTGGGGTAGGGTAGGGTAGCACCACGCGAACGAAGTCGCGCCGGGCAGCTAGTAGTGTATATACTTGATAGAGCATCAAATCATCACCAGTAGAAAGCCCTGTTATATGGACCGTGACAAAACTTTACCATTAATATCGAACAACAATATGTTCCAGAATCAAATCACAATATTTCATAGATTGTTATCACATCACGTCAAATAGGTGATGGATAACAAGTTGAAATCGAAATGTAATCTGGCTAGGTGCTCTTTCATACTCAATCACTATCGTCCGAGACGACCGGTCGGTCTTTAATTCGCCATCCGTCTTGTAACAACTGATTTCTTCTAGGGGTCTCTAGAAATAGAATTTGATTTTGATTCTACTGCTTTATTCACTACTAACATTATGAAACAGGAATTTAACTTTAGCTATGATAAGCTCTTTTGTAATGTAATGATTTTTTAAGTTTAGAATAATTAAAGAAATTATACCAAGCAACTACCGGAGTATTCTGGTAGCTTTATTTGAGAGGCAGTTCCTTTGTGAGAGGTTCCTTTGTTCCTCTTTGAGAGGCAGCCAGCACCTGTGTGCTACCTTCGGCCATATCATGACTTACAATGGTGAGTTTTTAGTTAAAACATAATCCTAACAATAGTAAATAATTAAAACAATCTTGTACGTTATTAAGCATCTATCTGGCATTAGATAATCTTATCATGGGCTACTCAGTAAGATCAAATACTTGGTGAATTTCCCTTTATAAAGCATCCTCCTCAAATTCTCAACATCTAAATCCAACATAACGATTACTTCCACTTGAAAAAAGGTGGAAACCATCCAATGCTCGTTTCAGGTCCTTTACCCACTCACATAAGTTTCTTAAACGTATAAGAAGGTCATTACCGATAATGTTCGGCTGCTCGAGATTGGCCGAACTCTCCCGAGCTCCACTCGTGATTTATTGCCAAGATAGCTGACGTCATAACTCATATAAGTTGAGTACTCAGGCAAAAAGCAGACGAGACACGACCATAAGTGATACGTAATTGCTATGCCTTGACATCAACATGGCTTCACACTGTACTTAAATATTCCGCATAAATAATTGATTAGACAGCATAAGAATATCTATGAATTTAGAAGCTTCGTAGCTTGTTTATGGACTAAAACTGAAATTTTTAGAGTTCAAACTTCGGCAGAGACTTCTACCATAGACTTTGTTAACTGAGAGTTAATAAGAAAACTAGTGTTAATCTACGATCTATAACTACATCGTCGGCGATTTCTTGGGAGACTTTAAAGAAGAATCGGTACAGTTGAACAGCTATCAAATTAAGCTGTTACAAGGCTTTTGCCAAGCACAAGCAGTAGATGCTGAGCTTTTATTCATATTATCTACAAACAAAGGGTATTTGAACACAGGGATTATAATTTATGAATCATCATCAATTATGAAACTGTCCAAACAAACTAATCACACAGCATAAAAAATATATTAATACCACTCTTTACATATACTCAATTGCAAGCTCATGATAAATTCCACACAACAAATAAAGTATATTTCTCTACCATGTTATCCTAAATTAATCCCCAATCATCATTTCACGTTCCCGATAATTCTCCCATTTGATAAATACATACAACTGCCTGTTTCATTGTTCAAAAGCAAATTAATCAAATGCAAATAAAAAGATACAAACGACAACACATCGAAGGGGCGACGATTGAGTCCGCTATGGGGTCCTAATCCTAGCACGACAGGTAAGCTGCGCTAATTTATCATCCCTAAACAATGGGAGGGGAACACCTCGTATATAGGATCTATGTAACAATCCAAAACTAGAGGGTTATACAAATGAGTAAATCATTGTTTTCCGTCGCGGAGTCTGATGATGAATATTTAAGCGAGGTATATTGCAATAGTTTTCTTTGGTACAGTCATAAGTATAACATGAGCTGAACAGATCCAAAAAGAAAAAAAAACACTTTTTGCACTAACCCTTATTCATAAACGCTATATAACTAAATCAGTGTAATAGCAGGCTCTGTCTTAATCTTTCGTTCATGAAACGTCACGCATCAGAAAAAGGCATCGGAATTTTAACTATTGAAAATTGCATAACTATTAATAATATGGATAGATGAAGTTAACAGATCAGACCAGGGGCTCTACCACGTAACTTTGGTGGTGCGCGTGTTTGGGTGAAATAATTAATGGTTTTCGTTACGATTACCACCAAAGTTACGCGATAGAGCCCCTGATATGTAAATGTGTCTACAAAAACCTACATAAGTACTATTAATTCCTACATGATGAATAGTTTTAGTGTAGGTAGAAGCATCTAAGCCTCAAATATATTTATCATGTAGCAAAAAGTTATTCCATAAATTAAAAGCAATGCGCGAGCATTCATGCACTTTAGTACCAGAATCGTGGTTTATCATCGCCAAAGCTGAAAGAGCTGGAGCTTGGAGCTTGGTTAAACCCACTTCAAATGTTACAGTTTTCAATTAAAGCAGTTTCATGTTCACGCTGAACTATTGGCCTATTTGGCTTAGCTCTTGTCTCCGCTTTATTAACCTGAAACTTACTCAGCTGGAAATGTACCTACCATACATTACATTAACTACCAAACTAATGGGTAGATATAATTTGAAACTTAGGTATATAGACTTATGTTTATTATTTGTCTAGCTAGGACATTAGTATTTAAATCAGTTCATATGAATATAAACACCTCAAAGGGAAAATACCGTGAATTGCAGAAAAGCTCCACATTTCAATACAGACGTCGACTTTAACAAATCTCTCTTTTCATGCAGAATTTTATCAGCTTTTAATACATTCGTAATAACCGAAAGCTGCTATTCATGTTTGTACGCGGTCCCATTGGACCTACATTAGGTATTAATAATTATCAATATAATTTCATCTATGTTTTCAACGGATGAAGGACATACTATAAGAATGAATAGGTATAATAAAGCTGGCCAGGGTATATTAAAATAAAAAAGTTAGTTTAATTTCAAAAGTTACCTTATAAAACCAGTTTGAACTAAAAAGTAGCCCAGAGGTTTGCTAAAAATGTTTCCCACAAAATGCGTGTCGACGCAACAATCCCAACAGGACGATGATCTTATCCAGTCCTTGAATGTCCCATATTTACACAAATCCCTTTCCCAAATATTTCAAACCGGTTAGGACAAACCACGCAATAATCCCAACGCTTTGGTTAAAAATATCACCATGCGATAAACTTAAAAGTTATATTTTTATACTCGGCTTTCTGACGTTAATAAATAACAAAAGATTCATATTGATCGCCGAAAGAAAACATTAAATCGATTGAAAGCATTTTTGACAGCAAGGTTACAGAACAATAACAATTTTGTTGCAGTCACTGTTTTAAAATTGGATATTTTGTAAAGTTACCATAAAGTATACCACGGACTAGATGTGTTGAGTAATAATGAACAAAGCGAGGCGCGTGTAATAAATAATTAATTGATACATTAATAGTTTATATATCTAAGTCATTAACAATTTTGTTGGACTGCAAATGATATACCTAACTATTGGGTGAGTATTCTCAACGACATCTAATACTTACCTACCTATACTCCTTACTGTTATCTACTGCATACACTCAATGTTTCTAAATTAATCTCAATTACACAGTTCACTTTAGCATGTTCTTATTGTTTACAACAATAGCAGTAACATAAAAACCTGACCTATACCTTAAAACAAAAAAGAAGCGGAAATGTAAGATAATGCGCATAATGGATCATGTATTGTGACATGGGTTATCTGACAATAATGCATTGCGAACTAATAATACGCAAATTGAGTCCTTATTAACAACATGCGAACAAATAAGGCGTTCAAGATAAAATCAAAAGTGCATATGTTATAATTACATAGAACTATATTGTTATTGATCCAATTTACAATTACAGTTTTTCTGGCGAAACCGATTTCTTCTCGTTTTACCTTGTTATAATATTTACTTAAATCAAATGATTCTACGAAATACTGTAACACAACACCTTGTTGTTGCTGACTTCGATGTAGAATTATTGTTAACTGTAAAAAGGATTTATTGAGGATCATAAGACAGTTTTTTTATGAATTTTTAGAAGCAGTTTTTTTGCTGTATTGGTTTCAATAAGCACGGGAAGTTTTTAATTACTAATATGGTTAAACAATTGAATATATCGCTTAACAATCTAATAACTCATGCCAATTTTATCATACATTAGCACAAATGTAACTTTCATATTGCTTACATGAACACAAAACCATTTAAGACATTGACTAAGAAAAAGTAAGAATCTGCTGACTATCACAACACGAAAAAAATATACTCCAATTCCATTCCACGATACGAATCCAATCTACAATATATTTGACGGCAAGGATTGAACAAATAAAACGTAAGCTTGAACAAGTGAATGATAACGATCGGTGAAATCCACAACGTCATGCAAATATGAACAGCAAAACATGGTGCCCTTCATGTAGGATTGCTGCGAAGGCATTGTTTGATATACGAGCGGCCATTAAAGCAATTGGATTTAAATTAACTTAACCTATGAAAACATTAACTTTTACTATTTTTTTCGACTGGATGTTTTCTATTATGCTTTGTCTGACCACAAAATTTTATTTGGGAAAGCTGTAATTTTTTCAATTTATGATTCTGTTGTGTCTTTAAAAAGATATGGTTGGTGGGTGTGATTATTCTATTGAAGTATCTCGAAGTCTAATTTTACTATTCAAAACACTATAAGACATATATTATATATCTACATAGCATGTTAATGCCAAAATTTGAAATTTAGTTCGAGAATACTTCGTCTAGTGTTTAAAAGGCTCAGAATTTCTTTATAATTCATAGCTCCATGATAATGTTAATGCAGATATCAATGATCTGTATGCGGGTCGTTGACAAAGGCCTGGCCATCATTACATAGCATTGTGTGGATGTAAGGTAACGTCTCAGGAAACTTTTAGTAAGTCATACTTTGTGACGCAGCAAAAACTATTGTATGAAAGCTTATTTCTTACTCCTACAATTTTAATATTTATGTTACAGGTCTCTTGGATAATGTGTATAAAAATTTACAAAGTAATCTAAAGACTGACTAAAAGCTCTCAAGATGCTATTTTCCCAGCTAAGGAATCTGCTAAAAAGGGACGCACGCAATTTACCTGCAGAGTAGTTAGATTGAATTTTAATACGCTAATAATGGTGCCGATTCTGTTGTAAATGGCACTAAACTGATTCTAGTCACATCACATCTCTTTCTTACAAACATTATTGATAAAGGATATATTTATAAGTAACCGCGATAGATAGCGACTTTTATATTGATAACAAGCATTGGACTAATTTGACAAGACAACATTTCTTACATCCTTTTCTTATGTTATTTGTTAGAGTAAGACAAAATTTGTAAACAACAGAATCAGCTCCAAACTTAAGTAAAGAGAAAGGAAAGAGAAGCGGATGTCTTTATTGGATTCCAAAAATCCTGTTTCCAAGGACCTTGACCTCTCCGTACAAGATGGAAAAATTTATGACCGCACAAAATTAACTCAGCAATGTAAAGATGCTTCATATTTAGGAAGGAACTTCGGCGTCATTCTATACCCGTGATTATTCTGCATTACATGGAGACAAGTGTAAAGGGGAAGGGCAGAACGCCCACGTTGTTTTAATATTATGTATCACAAAAACGGTGCTGTGTTGGCATTTCTAAGGTTGATGAATCATTACCAAGTCTTTGATATACGAAGCAATATGATTTAAAGTGGTGCTCATATTTGAACGCAATCAAACTGAATATTTGCCATTAAAGATTCAACAAACTAAAATTACTAGATTAACAAAATATGATACAACATCATCCTTAATAAAAACCTACACACAATACTGAACATTTACATATAAGGTAGACCATAATAAAATGTAATGACTCAAGACTCAAGGGCATCAGTTATCCTACAACTATAAACTCAGCGTCAGTAACCACTTCAATAACAACTCGATCATAATCTGCAACTTGAAACATGTCTAGAAATGATCTTCATACGTTGATAGTTTGGCATACACTTTCATATGAAAATTCTGTCACGTGTAACCATGAAATGCTTTAATCTGATATTTTACTATGGGTACAACGTAAATTGCTATTGGATCGAAAATTGCAAAGGGGATTATATCAATGTCACTGAAGATGTAATTTGCATAGTCAATACACTATCAGAATAATAATATGTATGTATCAATGGAATTAGTGACGATGGTAAAGAGTCTTCCTTTAATAAATACTGTAATAATAGCAACCAGACGCCTTAAATTTTCATTAAATATTATAACAACAGAAAGACAAATATGTTCCAAACTATGACCTAATAATACATAAGCGAAAGATACAGATTTTGAGAGAGGTAGAGCATACCTTTTATTCGCTCAAAGAGCAGCTCGGCTGGGGAAGTACCTCCACCTAACAGAATACCGCAGCCAAATAACTTTATGTTGTGTAAAGTTGTGTTCCTGCGCGTGAGTAAGGTCGCCAGAGCTCAAAGGGGAGGGGGGATAGGTCGGCAACGCGTTAGCGATGCTTCGTGCGTGTGTTGCAAGCGTCCATATGGCTACGGTAACTGCTTACCATCAGGCGGGCCGTATGCTTGTTTACCGACTTTTTTCCCTTGATAGTTGCCAAAAACTACAGGAACGCTAACCTAAATACTGAAGTGACTTTCAAAGTCCCGTTGACGCAAATCCAATCAAGTTCCGTATACTAAGTTACGATCGCATAAAAGTTACAATTTGATTTTGCCAACTGTTCGGAGCAATCAAGTATTTCAGTCTAGCACCTTACTCCTTCCAATTCATTGAATGAAACGTTTTCAGCTTTCCAGTATTAGGTTTGCAGCCGTCTATTGTGTGAAACTTGGTATTCATTCCGACCATTCTTCGCACTACTATTGGTTTGGATTTGAATAGATCTTCTCTTACTTTTTCAAATACCATCCTTTAATAAATCATTTTAAATGGCATGATAATCTTAGGCTTCTGCTAGCTTGTAAGTTACTAGTTACTTGTAATGTTATGACACTTATATATTTTTAGCGATGTTATAACAATGACATATTAATCGAGGTAGTCGTGATGCCCGTCATGTTCTTATACATGATCGATTGTACACGAAATTATTTCTCATGTGACATATATATTTTTGGTAGCAACAACAAACAATTTGCTATCTACACCGAAACGTTTTTGTAACTTAGGCTACAAAGCATCAGAAATCCTTACATAGTTATGTAAATTCTTGTAGGAAACAGCAATCACGTTGAGGCAACGTTACGGTGGCCTACATTTTGCTGGTGTATGCAAATTTACCGGAAGACGAAGGGTTAGACGTAGTAAAAAATACGCTAACAAAGTATACCTACTATGTTCTTAGAATGTTCAACCACTTTGCTAGTAGAAACAACATTGCTCTACAAATCAGTTATTCGGCAGTCTCCTGAAGCTTATTATGGTATATGTTCCACGTTTAAATTGTAATATAATGGTGCGTCCATGCTTGGCGAACCGAGCACGAGCCGAGCCTCGAACGAGCACACTGCGAGCACGATTCGCGTAGCGTGGACGGGCTCGCGAGCCTCGAACGAGCGCGATTGTCAGTTTTTTCAAGTACAAAAGGATTCGCATTGTGCTCGTTGTAGCTCATAGACTTGCGAATTTATCATAGAAGAAGTGATATAGAATGACAAAATACCATTAAATATTTTTGATAAAAAAAGTTACTCACTTAGTATACAATTCAATTAATTAAAAGAAGTAAAAAAAAACATTAGCAATATTATCTATCGTATAATTTATTTATCGTTAATTACATCTAATGTACCTTATAATATAAATAAGTCCTTGTCAGGCAAAATAATCCTGCAATATCATATAATAGCTACAGTTAAAGAATGTTGTATACTTGTATGAAAACAAGAGCCGTCGCGCGTCGTTCATCGTTCATCAAATCGTTCTCAAGTTGGCAGGTGTAAGTCATGGATCGAAAAGAATGGAATGATCTTACATGGGGCATACATTGCAATAAGCTTTGAATAATATGGTATTATCATGATACCAAGTATCATCATCATCATGATTCTGTTGTATCACAGAATTATAACTAATTCAGTTCACTGACCTTCAGATTGACCTTCGATCGCTTTGGAAACGTCCGGTATATGCCAATAATGTATGGAATTTGATTTCCTTTCTTTTTATCTCCTGACAATACTTTTCCTTTTACTTTGCAAATAAATGAGATAATTCGAATTGAATTTAGAATTTCTCGTTTTATCTTCATATCGGGATTAATTTTCATTAATTTTTCTAATTAACCACTGCGATTGTGTTTATTATATAAATAAAAAATATAAAACTTTTTTTCACATTTTATTTCTAAATATTAATAATATTTTTAATTAACATGTTAATCACAATTCACTAAGCCTTAAGGCGCAGACTCCTCGCGAGCAGATTTCAGTTTTCACCCTTGCGCCACATTTTCACGTAATATTTGCGGAAATTACCGGAACTAAGCATACAAAAAATACTAGCTCCCTCTATTTAGAAGTGCGTCATTGCAAGCAAACAATTCAACGTGACAAACCGCCATCTATACATTTCCGCGAGAACGAAGCTGTTTGAATTGGACACAGTAAAAATGTTAACAGTAGACAAACTGTAGACAAACATTTAAAAATATAAATTTTGATATACCTCAAAAAAAACTTTTGACGGGCCAGTTGGTGTAGTTTGTTAAGATTCCACGACGCCGCCGATTGTATGTTCGATTCCCACCAAGGATATGCATCTGTGTGCATGAACATGTTTGCATGTCCCGAGTCAGGGTGTACAGGTCGGTTAACGAAAGCTGGCACGTTCACAGTACTCATAAATTTGCAATCAGTCAAGTCTAATGGACGAATGCAAAAATAGACCACTCTATATTTATGAGCAGTAGCAAAAGCAAAACAATGACTGTCTCCTTCATACTCATAAGCTTGACTTTGCGCGAGAGAGACGGTGTAAATGTGTTGAAACGTGCCAGCTTTAGTTAACCGACCTGTAATTATGTATATTAAGTACTAGCGACCCGCCCCGGCTTCGCACGGGTACAATGTCATAATGTGGTGACAGTGAAGCGATTTGCGCGGCAGCCCACGCCACCCGGTCACGGTATCGCGTATAAAAAGAGGATATCCACTGCTGAACATAGGCCTCCCCCATTAACTTCCACTTCAAGCGGTTTCGGGCCGCTTGAATCCAGCAGCGCCCAGTAACTCTGACCAGGTCGACGGTCCACCTGGTGGACGTACGGTGTCCCCTTCCAGTACGTGGCCGCCACTCGAGAACCTTCCATCCCCATCGGTTATCGGTTCTTCGAGCGATGTGGCCTGCCCATTGCCACATCAACATACGAACTCTACGAGCTATATTAGCGATGGGCGATTGTTCAAAAAAAAGGAATCGAAAGAATCGACAATTGTAAAACTGTACATTCGATTGTCGATTCATTCGTTCTAACGAATAAACAATCGAATAACAATCGACCTTTCGAATGAAAAGTGACGCACGCCACGCAGGTTGCAATAGTATGCACAATCGACGGGTGAGCGCGTGGGCGAATAGATTCATTCATTCGGCGGGCGGACAGCCAGCGCACGGCACAGGCCACGCAAGGTGCCGCACGAAGCGTATTATGAACAATCGAAAGAAGTCAATTGTTATTCGAATGATTCGAATAAATTGGACAATCGAATAATTCGATTGTTTTTAGTAACAATCGCCCATCGCTAAGCTTTATCGAGAATTTTTGTTCTCCTACATATGTCCTCGTTTCGGATCCTGTTTCGTAGTGAAATTCCGAGCATAGCTCATTCCATAGCTTGCTGAGTGACTCTGAGCGTATTTATTAGCCCAGCAGTGAAAGACCACGTCCGTGTTCCGTATTTCATCACTGGTAACACGCACTGATTGTAAACCTTTTTCTTAAGACTCTGACTCTGAGGTATTCTGGACTTGAAGATATGGCGAAGCTTGCCGAACGCTGTTTTTTTTTTATACAACTTAGTCGGTAAAAAAGCATATGTGCCTCGAAGAGGGCCTAGCAGCGAGCTCTGCGCCGAAGTGGGGACTGATCTCCCGCTGCCGAGCGTCGTTCGCGCTGTGGTTGAAAACGAGAGATCGTGGGATGCACTCCACTCCTTTTGCGAGCGAGTTATGCCCGCTAAGGAGGCGGCGGAACGTGACAGGGAGGACACTGATCTCAGAAAATTGTTACTTTTGAAAGGGTCTGACACACCAGGCTTCTAAGCAAGCTTCCTTGATATGAAATCTCTGGTGGTCTGTGCGCTTGAATTAATTAATTTATTTATTTATTTATTAGTTTGCAGCTTAACAGTTTACAATTTCCTGAGCGAAGTGAATAGATAGAGTGATAGGTAGTGAGTGAATAGGTAGATAAAGTGAATAGATCATTCATGTAGTCATAGACGGGTGTTCGTCGGACCTTTCCGCAATCAATTCCACAGAGTTTGGTTCTCTCTGCAACCTTATTTCTGCTGCATATTAACGATCTGGTGAAGCCCGGTATCTTTGGGTACGTAGACGATAGCACCGTTGTCATAGATCCAATTGTTGCGAGAGGCCATGGTAGAGGTTGCTTGCTTTTTACTCCGAACCACAAGGCACGGGGATTTTTTTTCTTTTGTATCTTCAATTATAATGCGGGCAGCAAGGGAGTGGAACTTGCTTCCGGCGACTGTATTTCCTGACTCTTAGAATCTAGGGACTTTCACGGCCTGAATGATTAGGTTCCATTTGGGTTAGCTTGCTCCACCTTAGGCTTCGTCATTATCCTTTATGGACGGCTCAGTGGCCAAATACAAGCCATTTTTTTTTAAAATATTACTTGCAGTTTAATTGAATTTTTATTCAAATGCAAGCAATGGAAATACAATAAAATAGAACACCTCTCTTCAAACTACTAATAATTAAGCATAAAATACGCGTACAATTTAAAATTACTAAAGATAGCAAAAAAATAATAAAAAAAAACGAAAAATCCGGATAATCCGGATTTATATGTGATGATAAACTTTCTATCCGGATTTGAAAAAAAAAACGGATTTTGCAATCCCTAATCGGCACAATGATAGCCGAGCTCACTAATAGTAATTGTAAATTTACGATGGGTTCACATTCCAACTAACCGATTCAGTAAGTAGTAGAACATCGAACAATTAACCCAAAGAAGCGTAATGACGTTGATTTTGCTTGCAATCTATTCCGCCAATTTGCCATCATTGACAATGCGCTCTGATTGGCCAAGTCAAGAACACACGATAAAGTGATTGGTCCTTACAGTTCAAAATCAGTGACTAGTTTCGGAATCAGATTGCTCGGTATAAATTCTCTAAGGGTTGTTCCTCGATGTAGTAGAAACTTAGTCAACGTAAGATGTGTAATATTTTCTTTACTGGTACTAATTTTACTGTGCCATTGACACTTCACGACTACGCGACTGGACCACAATAATACAATGAATATAAAGGTATATCGGCTCGACTCGATGACTACAGATGACTCGATGACCGCAGTAGTGACTGGCACGCCCGCCCCGACTTCGGGGCACCTACTGTTACCAGTATCAGTCAACCTACCTTCAATACCTTTTCTTTGATCTCAAAATAAACAACATTGAATGAGGTGTTATTTAATCAGGTAAGTAACTAAATAGATAATTGCTCATTAAAAATAATATATATTGCTGATTTTTCATTTTGTATGATTTGAAATAAAAAAAAAACACTTTCCGGGATTTGAATCATCACCTCCTTCAGTCGGCGCCTACATTAATAACCCGCACTTTAGCCCCCTAGACTACCCAAGCCATACCCTTAATAGACGAAAATAAGTATTAGTGTCTGTCAGTACCACGACATGGCTCGATGACAATTTTCAAAAGTATCAATTATAACAGATTTTATTTTATATATTTTTATTCATAACAAGCAAATAAAAGGCTCAATTGCCTTAATTTGACTAGCATGCATTTCCAGTGCCTTCTGAAGATAATTTGATATGATTTTTTACTCATTTGAGAGGGTTTTATTTTTGTGAAAATTCTGAAAGAAAATGACACAGGTCCATCTAGCAACGCGGATCGCCGCGGAATGCGAGTGAGCGCGAAGTAAAATACGCGAGTTGCAGGACAATAGAGTGCGGTATGATGTTGATGGTGCTCGGATTGAATTTGACGTAAGCGACTTTTTTTAAAATCATTATTATGAAAAACTGAATAGCTAATTCAAAAAATTAAATCGGGCGTTTATTTTCTTATGATATGTACTATATCGATGAAAAAAATCGTATCAAAATACCTTCAGGCGTTGGGTATATTTGGGAATTTCTTGATTTTTAGAGGTATGTTTGAATTTTTTTTTTATCGAGGCTTTTAATTGAAATCGTGTTTTCGGCTCGGGCGATGTGTTTGTTATATCCTTAAGTATCATATATTTCAATTTCAACACCGTAGAGTTAGCAGGTTTCATATAATTTGGGCAGCAATGTAGTGTATTTTGCCCAAGTCTGCCCCTTAATGAATCGTTAACCCGTTGCTTCTCGCGAGTGACGCGCATCCTATAATAACAATTGGGGTCATTGTTATTTTTTTTATCGAGAGCCAAAGTACATCTTTAAATTGACTTAACTCTAAAATATAAACTAGCATACTACTAGGTATTTCACCAATTAACATTGATACGTCATCACGTATCAAATAGCCATTAATAACATTAAAAAAACTATCTAGAAATAAATTAATCACATCACATGTAACGTTTTCAAAGTGTATCCTATCTAAAATTTGTGAGGTTAAAGTAAACAGCTTTTGGCTGATTCACCTGCGGGGTCATTAACATTTGTCTCATGGAACCTGTTACAAAAATTGTATAATTTCTTAAATCGCGAGGTTTTTTATTACAGTTGTTAGTCAAATAAATGACACTATTCGTGGAATTTTGTACCGGCATCAGCATTCAAATATTCGCTTACTGTTGAAAATAGGTCATCAACTTCAGGACATAAATAAAAAGTAGGTAAGTAGGCGACGAAGATGTATACCGTATGAATATTAATTTTCTAAATTCCAAATCAGATGTAATACCACTATTTCGGTATATTCTGTCCGTATGGTAAGCGTTTACCGTAACCTAAAGACGTTTGAAATACCTGGGTGTATCACTCTGGTGCCGACCCTGCAAAAATCTCTTAGCTAATAATGCTATTATAAGACTACAGGTTTTTCTCTAATAATATATTGTATTTTGTTAAAGGCGATAGCTCAATGGTGGTGACGTCGAATACAGAGTCGAAGGTCCCGGGTTCGAATCCTACAATGAGCTTAAGCTTTCGTTGATGGAAAATATCGTGAGGAAATCATAGCATGGTGGTAGGGTACTTTGTAGTACCCATCTGGCTGGCTACCACCCTCAAGTTGAAAATCTGTCGCCGAGCACCTATCGGTGTGTTCCCACAGCACTTGAGAGCCAGTTCCTTCTAGGCTTTGTGTGCTTACCACCTTCGGCCACACCATCACTTACCATGGTGAGATTGTGGACACAGGATTATAGGTACACCGTAAAAAACACATCCAATTCATTATGATCATTTCAAATGATGGTCCGTATCAAAATTTACTTGACATAATAAAAAGCGTTATCCGGATTTGTTAGTTCCAAAGTAATTTCCCAGAATAAAAAACATGAGTTCAAACCACAAAGTATAATTAAATAAATATTATCTTCTACCAGCCACACTTACCAGCATAAATCATGACGTGATTCGGTCCCCTAAATATTTTTGTTATCGCATGCTTTTGAGCATGTTTCGCCGAGTTGATTTAGTAAACTTAATTATAGAATAATCCTGTGGGAACCGTGATATGTTTATCTACAGGTGTTCTACTATTTTAATATTTTGTCAAATGATTAACCTATTGTATGTAAAAATGGCTAAACAATGCATATTATAATACAAAATTCAGCAAATATACGGAATACAATCTAGATATAATACCTACATAATTTCTCAGAGTAAATGCCTTCTACTGCCGGCAGTGTTTCTTCTTTGGACGGCCATACTAAAGCGCTGGTAGAATAACAAAACCGGTCTCTTGAATTCTTGATTAGTTTGCATACAACAATTATATCACTGAAAAGTTTTTTCCGACAATTCTGTCTCAAATAAATATGTTTTGAATATAAGGGCGCTTTAGTAACATCCAATTTTGGTCACAGTGGTTAAGATTTAATCATACCAACAACGGTGGATATCAAAGACTGCATGGATATTTCAACTTCGGTATTACAGGCTACATCCATAAATCAACATGAAATTTAACCAAAACATTCGTCGTAAAGATACATTAATTGAATTTTGATTGGGAGTGCACGTTGGTCCAGAAACAAGTTTTCCAAATGCAAAATTTACTGAGTGTTACTTTCTTATCAAAGTTTATTCATCATTCACTCAATACGATATGGCTAATGAAATTTTATACATTAAATACACTTTGAGTTTGAGTTCTAAAATATACTGACTTAAAAATAAAAACCGGCGAAGTGCGAGTCAGACTCGCGCACCGAGGATTCCGTACAAACCTGTAGGTATATAAGTAAATGGTAGTTTAGACCTGAGAATTTGATATGAATTTCAATTTATGACGTATTAAAAAAAACTACTTACTAAATCTCGTTCAAACCAATTTTCGGTGGAAGTTTGCATGAATTTTTAATGTACATCATTCATTCATCATTCTCTTCTTTTAGAAGTTACAGGGGGGGGACACATTTTACCACTTTGGAAGTGTCTCTCGCGCAAACCATTCAGTTTAGAAAAAAAATACAGTAGAAACCTCAATATCATTTTTAAAGACCTATACATAGACCACACACGTAAGGATTTTATTAAAAAAAAAAAAAAGAGTTTCATTTCTAAGTATGGGGAACCCCCAAAATTTATTGTTTTTTTTTTTTCTATTTTTGTGTGAAAATCTTAATGCAATTCACAGAATACATCTACTTACCAAGTTTCAACAGTCTAGTTCTTATAGTTTCGGAAAAAAGTGGCTGTGACATATGGACGGACAGACAGACAGACAGACAGACATGACGAATCCATAATGGTTTCGTTTTTTGCCATTTGGCTACCGAACCCTAAAAATGCACACGTAGGTAACTAAATAACAATCAGTAAATAAACAGTGATTAATAATAATAATCAAGTTATATTTAAATCGTTCCTGAAACATTGATTGAGGTCAATCACCATTGACCGGGTATGCAAGTTCAAAGGTCATATAATTAAGTTCACTGCACGGGGTGACCAGCTATTTTTTCAATGCTTGGGCGTTATGTATCATTCGAAGTCAGTATTATGTTGTGTGTATTATGTTGTATGTATAATATTACACTTATTAGTATGATATAACGTGATAACTTTAAAATTATTCATTACAATATAGTCCTGTTCACAGCAATCATATAAAAATCGAAAATAAGTCTCGAAATACTACTAAAATGCCTTACAAAAGATAAATCAGTGATACACTTCTAAACACTATAACATTTTCAGAAATGAAACATGAAGTGAACGCAATAGATTTATGTTCTTTAAAAGATATCTACTTTAAGAAACTAGTAGCGCCAAGTTGTCAATATATCAAAATCTTTCGGTGAGTAGGGTATGCACCTGTTTTCTGCAAGATGGAAGGTGAGGTGTTCTTATTGTAATAGATTCAAACTTCGCAGGCTCTCATGAATAGCTTGACTCTAGTACCGTTTCAGAAAGTTAGATTTTGCTGAGACCAGCCAGCAATAAACTCAGTTCTGGGGGTACGGGAGTGCCCCCCACCAAGAACAAGCAAAGCTAAACGCAAGTACACTACCTATCATTTACTTTTCTGTAATACAATAGTTCTTGTAGTAGCGAAACGTTTTGTGAAGTCAGGGCTTGTAGAGTTAGGGCGTGTAGAGTTATAAACTTGGCTCTACATGAGATCTGATAACTTTTTGACAGTGCGGGCTATATAGTCGCGTCTTTGCAACATTTTACATGAAAATATTTTGTTGGGATATTACATGGGATATTATGATTTAAAAAAAGCTTAGATTCTTCACATATCATTTGCATTCTGGTCTCACTGACAAAAATTGTGTGCTAAGGCGGCAAAACAACATAGTAGGCTCTATCAATACTAAGTAAATGGTGGACTCAAGCAGACCAAGCGATACATACAATTTCACCTTATTATCCGACCAAAAAACTATCACTGTGGTGTGGCAATTAAGCGCATATAACTTCAACTAAGCATATTTTAAGATAACTGATAGTAATGTGCTGCATAGATAAGTTCAGCTTAGCCACAGAGTTAATAAACCTATAGTACGTACAAGCTTAGGTTATTATCAGTTTCAGGGCATCCGTATAGTGGTATTTTTGCTGTACTTGTCCTGCATTTTGCATATAAAACCATGGCCACATTATTCAAGACGCTTGTAAAAGTTATCACCGCCTAACCGCAAACGTGGGTGCTATTTATTATATTGTAACTTTTAAAGAAAAAGGATTGAAATTTATTGATGCGAATCAAACGTTTGCACTTTGCGATGTTGGTGAGACTGGACAAACGTCAAGTTAAAGGGAATTAATATTAATGACCAGAAATATTAATCTTGGAGATTAGGGTAAAGCTTTTGAGCGTTACATACGGTAGGACAATTGATATTGTGGCAGATCTTCTCTTGATTAACGCTGTATTATTAAATGAGCAACGGTTACAAGAGATTTTTAATAAATAGACTAAAGAAGACATTAAAAATGTCAAAACGCGATGAATAAAAATATGAATAGACACCACCTATAATTGAATAAAATTGATAGAGGTAAGAGCCGGCTGTTAACATAACGGTGGTCAATCGATAAATATCGTATTGACAGATCGTAGCCGATGAATGGTATATGATATTGACAATTTAGAAGGTATACCTATATATGAATCTGACCAAACCATGAGCATGACCAAACTAATGAAACAACAGGATATTTAGAATTTTAAACTTGTTTATTTTAGACAGACAGACGGGCGAAACTTAGCTCCTTGGCAGATGTAACTGTAAAATGTGATACTTTTTGGGACAACGTATGAATTTTGAACTTTTTGACCATGTTAAAATACAATACCGTATTTAAATATACAATGACGTGAACCCAAACCAACAAAATAAAAAAAATTGAAAAGGAATGTTTACCCAAAACGGGAGCCTTCGGTGTTATGAAACAAGAATAAACAATTCAATGTGGGTACTCAAATATTTCTGGGTACTGAAGATCGGATACCGTTATAATGATTATAGTTACGTAGGGAGGGACGTATAAACATTCTACCTCACAAAACAGTATGTCAAGTAGGTATTTTATACGCTTCCATTCATGCGTTTAACAAACTATACGCTTGGTTAATGTTTAAATGTCCATCTAAATTGTAGTATGTACCCACTACAAACTCCGGTGCTAATAAAGAATTCACATATTTAATGTGTCTTTAAAAATATAGTGGGTAAGTATTTATATACGATTGTTACAAAAGTGTAAAACAATGTCTTTGGATCTACTACTTCTATTAGACTTTATATTATATTTTTAGTTAAATCAGAACTTTTCCAACAGTGCTTTATTAAAAGCAAACATTGTCAATCAACGAATTTTTGATACATTACTTTGTTTTACGACAAAAACAGTAAACAAGCGTTGGGCCCGCCTGATGGTAAGCGGTTACCGTAGCGATATGGACGTTTGCAACACGCGGGGTACCACTCACGCGATACCGAACCTTCCCCCATCCTCAATGAGGTATGTTGTATTCCGGGACGCAGTGTTGAATCTTTTTTACAACGAAGTCTGATACGTTCACCTGGTGGCAGGTGGCTGCTCTCGACTATGAATATTAGCAATACGAATTGTGCAAAAGCCAACTGGCTCTCAAGCAAAACTGCGGAATCACTGGTAGGTGCTTCGCGATAGATTTTCAACTTGGGTACTACATACAAAGTACCCTAGCACCGTGCTATGGTTTCCAGACGATGTTTTCCTTTTTTGACCGAAGGCTCAAGTTCATTGAAGTATTGTAACCAAACCTAAGACCTTCTTCATGACGTCACTGAGCTATCATCGCTCCTAAAGCTTCTTCTAGGCTGTAACTAGACCATGTAATTAATAGCTGGCATGCCTTTGACTACTATCCTCGAGTTTAAGAACATCCCACACTGCTTCCACACGTGGTTTTCAATTACCACTCAAAATATCATTATCCATTCAGCGACAAAGATCCACTTCGACTAACAAAATGTTAAGTGCTATGTCTACTACTTTAATTTTCGGCGGTTATTATCATTTCCATTTTAAGTACGTAGAGCAATTTTTTTACGAACCCATAAGCTCCCATAAGTGACTAAAACATACTTTTTAAGAAGATAAGTTTCTTTCACAAAGGAATAAAAATGTCAAAAGCTTGTTTTACTTTTGTGCTGGCGGAGATTTATAAAACTCCGCACTCTAACATAATATTATTTATTTCATTTTAAATGGTATTTCTTGTTCAATGAAATTTGGTTATAAATAAAGAACTTTATTAACAGTCAGATTAGAACTATATTTATCAGACAAAATCTGAATTTCATTCAAATCCCTGACTTCACTCACGTACAGCCTTTATAAGAGGCTCTATAAAATTATTTATTTTTTCTTTCTTCTTGTGTAATTTCACAATTTATAGTATGTATATGATAACTATAAACTGAAAGAGCACTGACCTCTTAGAACACAAGTTTATTTTTAGACTGGGTGTCAGAGATTCGCATAGATTGGTGTAATGTTTTAAAACAATAAATTTCATCTTATTTCATTACAATGGATCTCGGGTGTACTTTCATAAAGAAAAACATAATTTAGCTATCAATAAATTAACAAGATTATTCAAATATGAAATCCCTTAAAACCATTCATTATGACCATACTTTTTAGGTTCATCATCATCAGCCTAAAATGTCCCACTGCTGAGCACAGGCCTCCTTTCACAAATCAGGGTGAAAGGGAATGGGCAGATACTCCACCACGCGTGCCCACTGCGGATCGGTGGAGGTAGGCTAGTGGTCAACCTACTGTTGGAATTTTTCAAGCCGCCTAGGAGGCATCCAACTAGCTTAACGACTATCACAATTAAGTGATAACCGGGACCAACGGCTTTACGTGCCTTCCGAAGCACGGAAGACTTTTTAGGTTATGATTAAGTAAATCAACTTTTTTTCATACTAACTTCAACCGACCTCGACAAAAGGGTATCGGTAAAAACAAAATGTGTCAAAATGTAACTCATTGATATATTCATTGTCGATACAAAACCCTGTTTTATTGTTCTGATATGAATCCACTTAGGACGATGATAAACACAAAATCGAATTACGTGCTTAATTACGGGACCTTTTGAGGCATTTGTCGTTCGAACTTTTTTATTTGCTACACTCAGCTTTTTGTTTCTTTTCACGAGAGAATGTTTGAGAGAGCCTCTGTAGTGATTTTTTTTCTCTTATGCTAGGGTTTCACCTGCTTGTAATGCCATTAATTAGCGCATTATTTGACATCGTACGCAGATATGACCGAATGCTAGCGCGCCAATTCGACCACCGTCACGCAGGTGAAGCCCTGAGATCAATGATAAATATTTTCAATATTTTGTTTTCAACACTGATGAAGTGCATGCAGTGACATAAGTTACTAACGTTTAACCTTTTTTTAAATTTTTAATAATGAAATTAAAAAAAGTAAAAGTCATACTATGATGAAATTAGGATGCAAGTTACAGGTTATCAGTATTCGATTAATAAAAAATGTCCCAGGTGATGTCATCTAAGTGCATCCAAAACCATTGTATTGTTTGCTTCAATGCACAACTTAAATAAAGATTACAACCTACACATACCTACAGTAGTAAAACAAACGTTAATTAAACACTCATATAACAGGTTTTTAGCTAAATTAACTTTACATACGTCAGTAATACCCAACCGAGCGAAGCAGTTTCATCAGTCGATTGCAAAAAATGACCTTAGAGTTCAAAAATGTATATAGCTGAAACATGTTATCTTCTCTTGTATCTCTTCTTTCCCGAGGCTTTCAAGAAACTCACTTTACGCTTCACTGACTTTTGTTAATATTTCTCCGCTACGATATTTGCCTCGAAAACCTCTATCTATTGAAAGTATAATATCGAAACGCGTATATCTTTGGTTCGCAAATTTCAATTTACTCGTCTACTTAGAAAGAAAAAATAATAAAATGTTTGATTTACAGGGTTTTAAATAGGTACCCCTGGTGTTGCAAGCGTCCATAGGCTACGGTAACTGCTTACCGTCAACGGGCCGTATGCTTGTTTACCTAAAAAAAACGGTAGGAGATTGTTATGCTACTTGATACTTGATTGTTATAATACTTGTCCGTGAAAATGTATGAAATATTAGAAAAAAATGAATTTATAATTAAAATATACGTTAGATTTCATACATGTAGCGTCACATTTGCACATGAGTTTGTATTCTTGTTGTAATTCACGAATGACTGTTTGATTGCACTTTTAATCTTGACCAATATGCCGATAATTTATTGTGACCCCATTTATATTGCAGGTCTGAATACAAAGATACAGTCATGCATTGCTCATGGAGATTCCTTAGCCAAGAATGTAAAAAATAAGTAATAAGAATGGATGGGATGGATGAAGTATGGTATACTAACAGTATTTGTAGGCAAAATTGGGTCCAATAATTTCGTCAAATTAATCCAATGGAAATTGGTCTAATTCGATAACTTTGGCTCAAATATGGTTTCCTCGTTTTTTGAGGCCTGTTCGTTTCAACTCAACAATACTCGACCGGTGTTTACTCAATTTTCTTTTAATTTCCACTAGCTTTTGTTATTTAACTTAATTTCCGAATGACCCGGAAGGGTATGTCAAATCTTTGACACGCTCTGCAGCCTAAACGGCTTGATGGATTTAAACATATGAGGTGTCGTTAGATTCGTCTTAACGTGTGAGTGACATAGGGTATAATTTAGGGACATTTTTATACAAAAACAAACAAGTCGTAGAAAACAAAAATTTCGTTATTATAACATATACTTTTTTGTCTTACGCAGTTGGGTTTTTGGTTTCTTTTAATAATTTATTTCAAACACATAATGTAAAAATATCTTTAACCTCCTAATTCATTAACATAACACATTAGCATTAAGCATCCACTGGTTTTTGGTACTTTGAATGCGTTTTATACAAACACTTCGAAACCGTTATAGAAGGTAAAACCCGCTGAATGAATCACAAATCCCATATCTTGAAATCTCTTGTACACTGTCCGATAAAAATCCAAAATACCTATTAAATGTGACAGCTAAATCTGACATAAGGGTACAGCTTATAAAATACATTAGTTATATTATAATTTAAAAAATTTCAATTGGATTTGGAAACGGCATGAGTGCACATAATGGTGAGATCATGTAGGTAATCAATTATTTCACGTTGAAATGTAAGTTTTCGGAGGAATGCAATTTTCCGGAGTGTCCAATATTATAAATACCTTTGGAAAAGGAGTTTTTCAGACATACGACGAGAGGTAGAGCGTAGCTTTTATATAGTCGCTCAAAGAACAGCTCTACTGGGGAAGTACCTACCTCCAACATACAGAATACAACAGCCAAATTTTTTTTTTTGTGCTCATTGGGGAGGGTGGAAGGACGTAACGCGTGAATGATGCCCCGGGTGTTGCAGGCGTCTATATGGCTAAGGACCCTGCACACATATTGAAAACAGAATTATTTCGAACTGTGCGGGCTAAAAGGAGTTTTCTTCCGCGGATGCTCGGACTGTGGGATGAGCTCCCCGCCGTGGTTTTCCCAATGGAGTACAGCATAGGTTTCTTCAAAAAGGGTGTGAAGAGATTTCTTCAGGGTCGGCAACGCGCGACTACCCCTGGTGTTGCAAGCGTCCATAGGCTACGGTAACTGCTTACCATTAGGCGGGCCGTATGCTTGTTTGCCACCTTAGAGGTATAAAAAAAAAGGTGACCGCTACCCATCAGGCGGGCCGTATGCTTGTTTATCGACTTCTTCGTATAAAAAAAAAACATACAAAATGTTTATCATAGTTTGTTGTACTACCTTTTAAGGTAGAAAACAGCCCACCTGATGGTAGGCGGTTGCCGTAGGGTATTACGCTTGCAACAACATTATCCCAAGGTACTGTAACAATAACAATGCTTAGGTGCACACATTCATCCCACTTTAGTCTTACTAAAAAGTAGGTGAAGTAGATACTTTGTACTCCTACCTCATGGACGTGAGCCCCGACTGAAAACCAGCGCGAGGATTAGTTTTTACTAAATACTAACCTAAGCATTAAGCTGATCCGAGGCCTATTCCTAGCATCATACAACATTACATCATTGTTTAGTTTCTATTTCCATTGTTTGTTCTGATTTTATATTTTGCGTTATTTATGTAATGTTGTGTGTTTTCTGGAATAAAACTTTATTCTTTCTTCCTTTCTCTTCTTTCTACCTGTTTGGGAGTACTGGGATATTTACATTTCTAGGCATTTTTTAGGAAAATGATTGTAACTGCTATGGTCGGTACTTGTTGACCGCACTGTACTTATATCACATCTTAATATTACAAACACGTTTACATAATTCTATATCAGCTCACTATCGCACATGTGTACATTCGTCTCACAGAAGCATAGATCGGCGGCTTTTGATGCATTCCAAATTGGAAAAACTAACCTAAAGAGTTGTTGTTTACATCCCTTTAAGGTTCTAATTTGTATAATGAAATGTCCCGCCTACATCCATTTACTAAAGCTGTTAAAATTATGACAACCTTCATTTTTGCAAAATAATATTTTAGTGATTTTGGTAACTTATCCACCGACCCAGTCTAGTAATTAAGTTAAATGCTTCCTAATGAGTAAGTCAAGTCAAAATCACCAAAATGCTTTGAGATCGACACATTTTATGCGATGAAGCTTTTGGTATAATAATATACCCATTTTTTTTTTAGTTTTAAGTCTTACTTAATTTACTAGTATTATTTAACCACTATGGTAACTACTCTGTAACTGTGGTGTATCAAAGATATTCTTTCAGAAATCCAAACTTCTCAGCTTCTGTTACTTATAAAAGTAGACACACAGTCTGACTCACTTTAAAAAAAGCATAGGTACATCTATTTCCTCTAATTACAATGTGAACTCATATTGTATAAATAAGTGATATAAATAATATGACGTCATAATACAATTGAAGTTCTTTAATTAAATGTTTTGAGAGATCAGTTTAATTTAAGAGCTAGTATTTCAGTCGAAATATATATTTATTGCATCCGCAAGGAATGCGATGACCAACGGCGTGCGTTCTACAAGGACCACATTTAATTTTATTAAATATAAAGTTGGTATAACCACAGTTCGGCGTATAATCCCATTTTAAAAAGTACGATAGAGTTTATATACGAATCATAGCCCTGCAGTGGCCAATATATCGACACTGATACACAAGTGACTTTATGAAGTCAGATTTATTCCTTCAAATTTATTTATTTTATCATCATTTAATAAACAATTACTTTAACCTTATACCAATTTGCAAAGACTTGATAGCCTACAGGTACTAAAATAATGATAGCAAAAAGAGCAAATCAGTTTATACTAAAAAAAAAAAAAAAACTCATTGCAAGTGAGAGAATTCTAAGGTCAATTAGAACAATTCACATCCCATGGACTTGGGCGATCGCTAAACATGACTCCAAACAAACGTAACCCAACCACCTACGACATTTTTATGAATGAAATATCTAATCTTTTGCTGTCAACACTATAGCTATTGATTTATTACATACTTTCAATTAGGTAAATGTATATTTTATATAGGCTGTTTATAAAGAACACGTCGATTACATTTTTAACTTGGCCCTGCAGTAGACCTAAAATTGTACTCTCCAGTGAAGTGTTATCTATCCTTCTTATATTTACAAAATAGGGGTTATCTTCTGAACAGGCGATCTTGATCCTTACAGAGTTGTTATCATCAATCTTTCTTCTACTTGGTTCATTAAAATTTGCGCACGCAGAGATCCGCTTAAGGGCATAACCATTCTTTCTTTGGTAAATCTTTTGCAAAAATGTATTTTTTTTAACAAATGTTAAAAAAAGTTAACATATGTCATGTAAAAAATACTTTTAGTGAATTTACGAATTTTCCCCAAAATATTACTCAGGTGTATCATCTAAGAGCGAGGTCATTGTATCGTATCTCGCAGATGCGCTTACGAATGAGGGCGCAGGATATTTGGCTATAAAATGTTGGGCGACACCTACAGGCCACAGTATCGAACGGAGCACAGACACGGAAGGACATCAACATGAGGCTGGTGAGTCCTTGAGCTTTAAAGTCCTGGCTGTGAGGAGTGCATACAATTATTTTAAAAGTGCCGCAAAAGTTTTGTTTGTTCTGAAATTTGTGCAACGAATTTTATCGTATTGTTCAATATTGAAAATGATTTACGGTTTTTATTCACAATCCCAAATCCCCAACACATTTAAATTTTCAATCACCAACATTGTGGTAATACAATAATATAAGTAACTAATATTTTCTGTTCCAGCTTTGTATTTTTGCCGCCATCTTGGCGCTATCATTGGCTGAAGAATCCAATAAAGAACATCTAGAAGATTTAGTGGCTGAAGAAACGATCGAGCTGATGAAGGAAAGCCGCGACTTACACGAGGCTGCCAGCACGTACAATACATACGTGCCTCCCAACCAGAAACCTTGGAACCCTCCCCAGAATTACGTACCTCAGAATACGTGGCCTCAAGCCCCTCAACAAGATTCTATTCGGCCAGTGAACTATATACCACCGTCTCCTCCCATACCTCCCCAAAATGACGTCCCTCAAACCAATGGTTACTGGCCGCCTCAAAACACCTGGAAGCCGCCTCATCATCATCATCCCACAACCACCCCTACTACTGTGATCAAGAATGAGCAGTATTTCGGTGATAATGGATACTACTATTTTAAGTAAGTTTTTTTTTATTTTCGTTTTGTTCGGCATGTAACTGAATTTAACATACCTATACAATAATCCAAAATAAATATATAATATATAATAAATAAATAAATGTCCCAAAATACTCGATAAAATTTTTGATTGAATTTTGTGTAAAAACTACAGGCATTCTAGGATTTTGAGGGTTGTGGTGGATAGCAGTGCTACTTAGCTTCCCGATACAAAAAATAACAGAAGTATTTAAAAAAATGTGACCATGATAGTTAAAAATATCTTAGGGGGTTGTAAAATTTCAAAGGATTTCTATTTCTTTTTTTTGTAATTAAAAAAAAAAGATATATTTTCCATTTTTCTCGAGTAATCATGAGCAGGCCTCTGGTGCCCGCTAATCGTTGGATTTTGGGGCACGTTGTATATATTGCTTATAGCAAAGGGGCTGCCCATTAATTACGTGAAACAATATTGACGATTTATCGAAACCCCCCCTTCGTGAGATGTCGTGAAATTTGACTCGACCTCTACCCCCTCCCCACTAATGCCACGTGTGTTTTTTTTACATGCGTATTTTTTGTTTAAATACGTTAATCTGTGCTTGTTTGCGTTGGATTTATTTAAAAACAATATTCTTTTATTCATTACTTTTTTTTCGAACGTAGTGTAGTCTAGTATCACACCGAAAATATCAAACAATAAAATACTTAAAATTCAACCTTGTGTTCTCGCAATTTTACACTGTTTCTTGCGGAAAAAAAACTGATATTTGCCATGACATACCCTCTCGAATTAACTCCCCTCCACCCATAAACGCCTCACGTAATTTATGGACGCCCCCAATATAAATCAAATATAAAATAGTAATAATAACAAGATCAAGTTTGTCAAGATGTTCCTCGGGATTTGTTCTAATTTGTATTACGACATTTATATCCGTGCCTTGTTTGATGCTATCTTGTGGATTTAATAACAACGTATGTTTTCGGTATTTTGTACGTTAGCAACGTTAAAACTAAAAATACAATTAAAACTACATTTGTAAGAAAATAAATGCAAGACTTATAACATGAAACTCGCCGACTCCTAAAAATCAAACAAAATAGCTCCCTACGCAGTTAAAACCTAATTCTAAATATGGAAACGTGTTACACGAGGAATAATATTAGGTATATCACGCATATTCTGACTTAATAAACCGCAAGAAAAATCTTTACATCATCTGTAGGTAACAGATGCATATTATGCAGATAACTGTCGTTGAAGACCGAATGGGACGCATAAAATTGTATGTATTTATAATGTAAAATTGATATAACTTGAGGGCATAACGGTCCTAACCCCTGAACGGATCATTATGGGTTTGACAATTATTCCGGTTGTAATACTGTAAATATAACTGTTTTTAAAAAATGCGGTCCACACGGAAAAAGGTCCTAATTTTGCATAATTTATGAATGAATCGTATATAAACAGTTTGTTCGCCAGGTAGAGGCGTTTGGATTTTTACAAGTTTACCGTATTTTCTCATATCGTTTTAGATTTTATAGCGTCATAATTTTTGTTGCTTCTCTATATTTGATAAAGAAATTATGGTGCTAGCCGACTTTGCAGTAACATATAGATTAAATTTTGTTTTCGACATTCAGCAAGATTTAATTTACCTTCATATTGAATATTTATGGAGAGTACAAGAGTAAAATTGTGTTCACTTACGTATATCATTGATTTAAATTTAACATAATACTATATTTTATCCCAAAGCTACCAACTCTCCGATGGAACCCAAGTATATGAAAAAGGTTACAAAGCTAGCAATAAACCAGATGACATAGTGAAAGAGGGCTGGTGGACATATGTTGCTAAAGACGGCAAAGTGTACACTACCTACTGGTGGGCTGATAACAGTGGGTTCCACGTGAACGGTGATCACATACCTGCTTCCGCGCCTAAACCTAAAGCGAATGTGTAAGTATTACTTATGATACTCCTGTAGTAAGTGCATCCTAGATACTAAGGTGCATTCCAATATGGCGCTAAAGACCACTATGTACTTTCTTATAAGATGGAAAATGTGTTGCATCTACTGATGGAAAAGTGGACGAATTTAATTTTGGGCTTTTTGACGTAGTAATGTTAAATCTGCCATACTAGACTAGCGTGGTGGACAATGGTCTTATATTCCCCTCGTCGTCAGTTCAGAGTTGGGAATCTAGCCTCAGTGGTGGGATAACGTATATGAGCTGTGTCGCTAACAGGATAACTCATAGATTATGTACTGATAAGACAATTTTTGATTGCCTCTGCTTTATTACGTTATGTTACGTCCATATGCTTGGCGAACCGAGCACGAGCCGAGCCATGAACGAGCACACTGCGAGCATGATTCGCGTAGCGTGGACGGGCTTGCGAGCCTCGAACGAGCGCGATTGTCAGTTTTTTCACGTACAAAGGGATTCGCATCGTGCTCGTTGTAGGCTCGTTGTGGGTTCCTTCGTGGCTCGGCTCGTGCTCGATTCGCGTAGCATGGACGCACCATTTCGGCTCGCATTAAAATAGAAAACTAAAACTGCGGACGCTTTTGACAGACATGGCATTCAACTAATTTGACAAATGTCAAGCATTTTGTATTCATATGGCATATTTTCTATTACTTAGGTAACCACGGTTGCCAACAAATCAATCTAATCAAATGATTTTCGTAAGAAATATGTTGTACGTCTGGTTTATTTATTCTTCCCCTTGTTTTTCGAGTGAGAGGGCGTGTTACTGAGTGAGTTATGAACCAAAGTTGTTTGTCATATTTATGTAACAAATGGCGACCACTAGGAAAGTAAATATTTGATACTAATAAATTCTACGAAAACATTCACAACATCGAAATTAAAAAAAAAAATGGTTCTCAATTCGTTGTATGTCTACCATAATCTGGATATGAGTTTGCCATTAGAATCGATCCCCATGAGTTGTATGCCATGTTTATTATGTGACAAAACTGATAAAAAACAGCTGTTTTGATCAGTTTTCATAACAACATAAAAAGGTACTAGTACCTTTTTGTATGAAAGGTTTTGTTGTTACTATAGTTATATAGTTAGTAAGCGCTCGTGGTGTAGCATGATTAGCCGTTCTTAATCGATCGGCAAAGTTAAGCTACGTCTGTCTTGGTCGGTACCTGGATGGGTGACCGCCTAGTGGTATTTCAAATCGAGCGTTTCCGTGCTTCGGAAGGCACGTAAAGCCGTTGGTCCCGGTTATCACTTAATTGTGATAGTCGTTAAGCTAGTTGGATGCCTCATAGGCGGCTTGAAAAATTCCAGCAGTAGGTTGGCCACTAGCCTACCTCCACCGAACCGCAGTGGGCACGCGTGGTGGAGTATCTGCCCATCCCCTTTCACCCTGATTTGTGAAAGGAGGCCTGTGCTCAGCAGTGGGACATTATAGGCTGATGATGATGATGATGATGATAGTTATATGCATAGACGTAAAAAAATAAGTTATATGTATAACAAATAAATAAAATTGAAGTGTCTGTTTGTTTTTAAATAACAGCATTTCACTAAATGCATTATGAAACTATACACGATACGCGCGAACGCATTCGCGGGCAACAGCTATCTTATATAAAAACTGTTTATCAATTATCAGATCTCAATCTGAACTGCTTTACTTTAATTATAAGACAATCAAGTATTTTTGGTACTGATTAGAGCATTTTTTTGCAGAGCCCTTGATGAAACCCCGAAGGTAGAAGATGACAAGAATCCTCAATTTTACCCCTTAAATGTCAACCCTACGCAGCAAGTACCCACAGACTACAACTATCCACCTTACCCTCAAAAACCCATCCCCTACCAGCCCCAACAGACTTATCAAACTTACCAATAAGTAAACATAGCATATACTAAATTCCGTGTTGATAACGAAGTTAAACGAATATAATGAAGAGATTATTAATATTTAAGATAATATTATTGTGATCCATCTGAACATAAATATGTATTTAAACAATGTAAGTACGATAGGTATACGAATAATATTACCTCTGAATGATAAGTGTGTAAATTGTTTTATGGTCAATGATCTTTATCACGATTCTCATTGTGATCTAGATCACTGTGAATAGTATAAAACAGTTTGTGATAGTTCTGTGAATGTTCAAAGTCAAAATGTGATGTATTTCATAATAAATAAACATAATTGTATAGATTGTCTGATATTATTTACCTTGACGATTGCAGTGATCAGCGAAGAGTGTAAAATTCTTACCTGGAATAAAAAGAAAAACAATGAATCTGATAATACTTTGTTAAAAGTTTTTACTTTGTTAAAAGTTTGAGTAGGTGTACAATTGTATAAACTATAACAAGAAACTAGTTTCGTTATAGAAGTATTGATTATAATATTTCATTCAGTAATAACGCTACGTCTGTTGTGTCTAATCTGAAACATTCCGAATCAGGGCAACCTAGTTAATGTATAAAGAAATAATAAAATAGGGCGCTTTCATTCAGAGGCTTCAAGCAGTTCTGACCAGGTCGTCGGTCTACCTGTTGGGAGCTTGCCCTTCTCGGCGCTTTCTAAGACTTGGTCACCACTCGAAAGTCATTCTTCTCCATTCGTTATCGGCTCTTTATGCGATGTGCCCTGCCTGATGCAACTCAGTAACTTCGACTGTAGCTTTTGTTCTTTTATTGTACCCTGTTGAATCAAGAAATTCAGAGCATAGTCCGTTCCATAGATCGCCGAGTGACTTTGAGTATATTTAATTTTTATGACAGATCGGAGGCTGACAAGCAAGCAGACGTCCATCCGATGATAAGTGGTACCAGGAGATTGCCAATGTGTTGGCAACCCTTACGGCTAGGGGCTTAGTGACAGATTTTCAATTCGAGGGTGGTAAATAGCCAACCAGGCGAGAAGAACAAGTACCCTACCACTGAGATATGATTTCCTCACAATTTTTCCTATCACCGTAAGCTCAAGTTCATTGTTTGATTCGAAACCTACGACCATCGTCACGATATTAAACCTGCAAATGCAACCAGCAATTCTACTGCGTAAAAAGTAAAATCTTTAGGTAATATTTTACAACCAACGCTGAAACTTTTTATGAATATTATTTAAGCAAATAACGTAATCTTGGAAAACATTACCCGAATATATAGATTTTACACGATATTTAGTTGTTCCTCAGTACTTAGAATTGGGTAATTCGATACGTAATCGTACATTTCAAAGAGCAATTACTTCAGTTATTTGACCACCCACTATAACGAATATTGAGAATATAAAATCCCGATGCAAAATGTTGTCTTTAAGGGCGTAAACCAAAAATTCTCAAAAACCGGTTGCAAAGGTCGTTGACTTTGACTTTGACCATTACAGACCTTGCATCACTTCGCGAAATGCCAATTTGGGATGACCGCATAAGAACTTCCAATTTATCTGCTCATTTATCGAACAGTGCTCCTTAGTCGAATCCATTTCGGGGTTTCATCCTTTCAATTAATTGAGGACCATGATTCACAGCAACATTTTTTAGTTGTTTTCCTTTTGACGAGTCAGTTTGAATTAATTACATAAGGTTTGAACCTGTAAATCTGTTGTCAATGGAATCTGAAGGCGTTTTGTTTTCACTTACGAAGTAACCGTTAATTTATCTCTGAAACATGCTTCTCAAAAATTGTACGTTGCAAGGGGTTGCTTATCTTGCTTCATTACATATATACATTAGTTCTAATATTACGAATAAAAAATAAATAATAGAATGTATTAACTACCGCACTCGTCAACGGAAAATTGAAATCACAAAGTATCCCTATATTTGTTTACTGAATGACAATAGAAAGGGACAGGCCTAATAATAGTCAATCATTAATTCTCTGTGTACGGGTAAGACTCCGTCAACATTCTACTGATGACACTAATAGATAAATAGTAGTGCTCTTTTCTTTGAGCCAGTAATTACATCTTAGAATTATCGAGCACATCATAAATGACAACGTAATAAAAAAGTACGATGTCGACGAGAGAAACCTAGTTTTAAGCCAAGCGATATCTTTCACGAATGCCTGGATACGAGCATCTCGCGTGCGTATAAATATATGCGGAATTCATTTTCATTATCAGTGTATTTCGTTCAAGTGATACAGTGTAACGTTGAAATTGGTTTGCAAATTACAGCTTCAAGAAAAATGAAGCTGGTAAGGAAAGTGTTTGTGTTTGTGAAATCACGGATGCATATGAGGATATATTTCAATCGTAAGTGATTGACAAAAATAATAAGACGTTTGTATTATTTCAGATACTACTAAAAATTTTAACAATAAGTTTAGCAGTGGATTTGAAAGCTCATGAGCACTTCACTTTTCCTCCCCAATTTCAAACACCACATTCAGGTGTATTCTCTACAGATAGTTCTCTTTATTTACCACCAGAATCTCATACAACCATGCCATTATTTCCTATGAGAAATGTAAACAGTCTCCCTTATCAATATCTACCGCCGATTGGTAAAAAACCGCCAATGGGATTCCCACCACCATTTCCAAAAATGGTTTCATCAACCATAATACCATCTCACGATGAAAATGATGATGACGATGATGAAGAAAATAATAAAAGAACATCACCGGGACCACCACTTATTCGTAACCAATTTAATCATACCACAGGAAATCCTAATAGACAGGCCATAGAAAATAAAGACCTGAGATCTATTCCAAGACCAAGGAATTATCAACATAACATAGATAGAATTGATACAAAACTCCCATATCAATTTAATGCACACCCATATTCACCAAGCTCAACTGTGCAAAGTTCTCCGGTGCGGAGTTTGATAATTTCGGGAGAAACTAACAGAAATGAACGAAGTTTTGACCAAATAAAGGCTGGTGGTTTTTCTCAGTATCTTCCACAGCAAGGAGTTTCATTTATCTCGTCAACAACGGAGCCAGCAATACCAATACTTCGATTATCAAATGAAATGGATCTAGATGGAAGCTTCAGTTATGAGTAAGTAAGCAAAACAGTAAAGTATTAATTGAAATGTATTTTTTCTTATTTCAATATTTTATTTTAGAGCACTAGGAGCAGATCAGACTCATTACGTACAACATAGTCATATGGAGAATATGGGTACGGAAAAAGAAGAGCAAGTTGTTGAGGGTTCATACTCTTATGTTGGAGATAATGGACAAACATACACAGTTCACTATATCGCTGATTCAAATGGATTTAGGGCCAGTGGTGATCATTTACCTGTAGCACCTCCAATCCCGGAGATTATTCAAAGGTATTTTAGATGCTTAACTGCATTCTAGCTTAATATTCGGATTATATTCTCAACAAACTCTACTTAATAAAATTCAGTTAGCTTAAGATGTTCTTTTATTATTCACATTTTAGGGCAGTCCAGTATAATTTAGCTGAGGAAGCCAGAAAACCACCACATCTCAAATCCTGGCAAAGTGAAGATAAAGAAAACGAACTTAGCGAAAGCGAGAATAGTCATCGTTTCGCTATTTCACCGCCGCGCAATCTTTTTACCGGTAAAACTCCAGAATCTTTCTCCTACGCATTTTCTCAAGGATCAAACGCACAAAACAATTTAGTAGCCGCAGCTAGTTCCCAAGCTCCTATCAAAACAAACATTGAATTTACACCGGATCAAATTAAAAGTTCAACAAATACCGGAACAATTTCACCACAAATAACTTTTTTGGCTTCACAAGGTGCCCACGTTCCTTCCATGAATACCGCTCAACAAACAATAGCCAGAATGTTTTCAACTGAAAAGCCAACAATGCCACAGTTAATAAATTATGAAGCTGGGATGAAAGAATCAGAACAAGATACCAATAAAGCTTTATGGAGATGGCAGTATGGCTTGAATACAAATTTAAATCAAATACCAGATAAAAATACCATATCGAGATCATTTGGTGAAGGCGACGATGTTATGATTAATTTCAGTGACATGACACCCGAACAATACACAAAAATGATTAAATCTGAAATTGAACCGAGTGGAAAAGAACATGTTGATACACATCAAATTAATTATAACACAGATGCTAACCAGACCCAATATCATAATTTGAACACTGCTCAACAAGTACAAGCTAATACAGTTAATGAATATCAAACTCAACACCCACTATACCAATATCCTACAACAAAAGAGTATACACAAATATTTTCTACAGAAAATACAATAACACCAAGCTATTCAAAAGACTTATATGTAACTGCTAATTCATACATAAAACAAAATGATGGAAATATTAAGAAACACTTTGACAATCGTGAATCAATACCTCACTCTCGGTCAAATTTAATAACTCATCGTGAATTCGTACCTCCCAGTCAAACAGTAACCCAATCATATGATTATGAAGATAGTTCGTATGAGCCCCGAAGGATAAATTTTTTAAATGCAGATTCAGTTACACATTCAGAAACAAATATTGATGTCCTCAAAGTTAAACCTCTTAGTACTAATAATAACGACAAAACAATGTCAAGGGATTCCACAAGACCAAGCAGTTTGGAAAATAAATCAAAGAATCAAATTTTTATGACAAACATACCGCCATACGCCGGTAGTACTACTAATAGCATCAAATTCACTGATTTTATTGTATCTGACAATAAAAACCAATTTAGACCTGAAATAAATACCCAAGCAAGCGCCCAAAATGTTGAACTAACTACTACAACAGAAAAAAGCTTGGACGATATGTTGAGGGAAAATATCTTCTTGAAGAATATATTCCACACTGAAGAAAATGAACAAATCAATTCTGACAAATCAGGGGTGGGCGATGAACAAAACAGTTTCGAAAAATTTGGTGATGATGAAGCAAGTCATTTTGAAAAAACTCAAGAGGAAGAAAAACAAACGATTGCCAATCAAATAAACTCAGAATCTAAAATAGACAAATCTCCAAAATATATCCAATATCAACCACAGCCCCACAATGGTAATAATAATATTAAACAAAAACCAATTGATATATCAGAACTCCTCAACTATATGACGATGAAAAATCACTTCGAATCTAGTAAAATTAGGCCTAAATCAAATAATAATTTTAACAATTTAAACCGCATAAATGAAGCTCGATATATCCCTGTAAATCAAGACAATAATGATGAGCGTCATGAAGAAATTCGAGAACAAACCTATTACAAACCCTATAATCATCAACAACAGCAAGAATTACGTGGAATTATAAAAAACTATAAAGTATTGCATCGGAATAATAGTCAGCTTAATAATGATCATCGTGATAATTACACGCAACTGAAGAGAAATCTGTCTCCACCACCAGTAAAAATGGTGCAAACGTCCAATTTACCACCACTAGGACGCGCGGGGCCTTCAATGAAGAGCTATTTACCACCAATTTATGTATGAGCTTTGTAATAATATATGGACATGTAGTCAATTTTTTGAATTTTGTATTACACCAAAATTCCTGTGATGATGATGCAGATATTTCAAATCATTTTGTAAATATTTTCTGAAAACTGCATTTACTAGCGTAAGTTTTGTTTGATAAGTTATATTAATTATATTTTTTATAAAATATCACTACATATTTATCTTTTGCCTTCCAAATAACCTCAAAACCATGATACAATTTATAAAGTTTCAGTTACTTTCTCATAGTTACGTATTATGTAGTTTTTAGAATAATACAAAACTGAAATCGGTTAACCTAAAATTCCAACTAGTGTAATCAATTGTTGTTGAGTTTTTGACACTTGCGAATTATGAGGTTGAAAGCATAAGTATGGATCGCGTGCGCATCATATATGTATCATCTCGCCATCTCTACTGAAAGCGTAACGAGAGAAAATCTCTGCATTAATAACGTTGTTTATCTTACGATCGGCTAAGAATGATGCTTGCTTGAAGAAAACTTTATAGAAAATATATAAAAAAGTATAGTCTATAAATCTAATAAGCCCATTATGTGTCCGTAATAATGGCTCAGGAAATCGAAAAAGGTTTAGGATTTGGTGCTCCACTTGACCCCAGTGCAAATTGGTGGACTTCATATACTATTTTTATTATTACCCGGATTATTACCCGACTAAGCAGGTTTATATTATGTCCTTGAACCAACCTTAGTCACAATAGTATCTTGCTTTAGTTTTTTGTTTCAATCATAGCTACTTCGAAAAACATATTTTTATTTCGGGGTTGTAAAATATTCATAATCTTTGGTGTTTACATCTTTAAAAACCATTATTCTTCCTCAGATTTGCATGTAGCATTTGATTCAACGAAGGATGTATTTTTTTCTTTTTCATCAATTAACAGTATTAAATACCAAAACTAGAGACGGTAAAACCTACACAGACTTATCAATCATAAGCAGCGCCGACACGACATTATAAAGATATTATATTTTTCTGTGTTACTCTATAAGGAAATCTGCAATGCCATATGTGAAGAAACAGAGTTATTATAATAAAGTGTTTATGATGGGAGTGGCGTGACTGGAATCCTAATTTGTCAAATATAACGTTACACGGCATAAAAATCCTAAAATGTTATTCATAAGGAGCGACGCGAAATAAAGCATACAAAGAGGATGATTTTTGTGATCATTTTAGATTAAGATGAAGAGTAGGAAGAAATAATACCAGAACAGCGTTTCTTTCTCAACTGCGATACTATTTATATCGAAATAAAAAAGACAAAACAAGGAATACCAATCTATAATTTTAGTATTAATATAGGAGAAAATTACCACCGTGTCCAATATAATTCTTTGTGTAAAATATAATACAGAATTAAAAACAACAAAATTATTAACAAATGATTTATTTCTCTATCGATAATAATTTTGAAACCAGCTTAAATAACGAATTTCACCAACATTTTTTTTGTATTGTTATCAAAATTCCAAGACATGGTTTAATTCGAAATTTAAATAAGGCAAAATCCTCCGTAGAATTAATAAATAAATAAATATCCTGGGACATTCCTCACACACGGTCATCTGATCCCAAACTAAGCAGAGCTTGTACTATGGAAACCAGATAACTGATATAATACATATACTACTTTTTGTTTGTATATATATACATAATACATACTTAATATACATAATTACACCCAGACTCAGGACATACAGACATGTTCATGCACACAAATGCATGTCCTGTGTGGGTATCGAACCCACGACCTGCAGCGCTATAGGTTAAGACTCCACGTCTTAACCAACTGCGCCAACTGGCCCGTCAATTAAACAATTTATCCATAAATTGCATCTGACTAAAGTATTGAAAAATTATAAATAGCACTGCCCATTTGTGGGATCATATTCCCATTTTCCTAGCAATTTGGTATTTAAGTGAATACAATTTACAGACCTTGACGATAAAATCCCAAATTTTGATTATTCAGATCACGTTTTGCTTCACTTGGTTATCTTCCTCTAATGTTATTTGATACGTAAAACCAAGTACAAAAATTATTTTGAAGGTTGGATAAAGGTTTAAGTTAGTACTACATTACGGATATTATTTAAAAAAAGTTAGATTTTAATCTATTTCCAAGAATGTTTACCATATTTTGTGAATTGGCTCTCGCGTTGTTATTTTCACGAAAAGTAAAGGCTCTTTAACTAAAGAGCCGTGAATTGTGTAAAAAAGGTACATGTAGTTTTTGAACTAAAAAGCGAACGTCTGTGTTTGCTTTCGTAGAATTTGGGTTGCAGCAGCAGTTAATAGTATTTACTTTTCATGACAATAACGACGTGAGAGCCAAATCACAAAATATGGTAAACATTATTGGAAATAAATTATAATCTAACTTTTTTTAAATAACTACTATGTTATTAATGGACGCCATTGGCATTATGCATTGCAGGGATTCTAAATGATTTCGTGAACATAATTTTGCATCCAATTTAGGAAGTAGAGAAGGAAAATTCATTTAGAAATTGCAATATGCACGATATTTAAACTAGACCCCATTTCATACGGGACGCAATTGTTGCATCTGCTGCATAAAACCCATCAAGTCTAATAGTTTATTTTGTATCTTTTCCCTTCATCCCTGTAACGGTACTTCAATTTAATTAAAAACGCCCATTAGATCTTTAATATTTAGCCGTCTCAGGTAATTGAAACATATGAACCAAAAGACATCATACATTACCTAGACCTTAATGTGTATTATTACACAGCATGTTTTTCCATACTAAAGTGAATAATTATATAAAAAATATTTGCAATCGGGCTCTCCATAAAATTTCCACTATTTACACTCACTGAAAGCTCCAGCAAATACAGCCAATATTTGAGATCCTAGTATTTTAGGAATACTCTTAAAGATACTATATTATACTTTACTATAAGTATAACATAGAGTTATTCTGTTAACAATACAGCCGTCTGATTGCGTCGCGACTGTAGACTACGCAAATTACATCGTATATTCGAGCAAACCTTGTTTGTATGACACCGTCTTCTAATCATACTGCAGACGTCAGCTGGTAAAATTGTATTTAGTTTACGGTTTATGAAGCCATAGCCGTGAATAGTTTGATTTCTTGTGTGATTTATCCTGTTCAAAAAATATATTTATACATGTCCATCCAATTTTTATACTTTATCTATACATATAAAATGCTTTGTCCTGAATGACTGACTGACAATCAACGCACAGCCTAAACCGCTGATCGTAGAGACCTGAAACTTGGAGGGTCTGTTCTTTGTATGACGTAGGCATCAGATATGAAAGGATTTTCCGAAATTCTACCCCTAAGGGGGTGAAAAACGGGGGTAAAGTTTGTATGGGACAACGTGATTCCTTGGTCCGATCTACTTCAAATTTTGCATAAACCTTCCTTAACAGAATTGATGCAAGATGTGTTTCGTATTTTATTGAAAATCATCGCCTAACGGGGTCAAAAAGGGGAAGAAAGTTATTTTAGGGGTGATTTTCATCGAAGTTGATATCAATACTCCTTAGAACTTTTGATTTAAATAACATTTTTTATTTTGACACATGTTTGAAATCCCAATCCGATTTTCACAGTTTACAGAATAAGGCAGATGGAGCGAACGGAACACGGGAGCGAGGCCAAAAAAAGCAAATACAAATTGAAAAACACATACCTGGTATTCTTTATTAAATTTGTATTTGCTTTGTTTAAAAAAAATTATTTAACGGAAAACACTTTCTTTTAAATAAATTAGCATACAGCAGATTTTAAACATAGCAAATACAAATTCAAAAGCGAATACCAGGTATGTGTCTTTCAATTTGTACGGTACCTAATTGCTTTTTTTGGCCCGTGTTTCGCGCGCTCAATCTGCCTTTTGTTCTGGAAACTGAAATGCTCTTTAAAATTGGAATGTCAAATATAAAAGAATATTAAATCGGATTAGAATTCGAAATTTGTTTGGAAGTTCATTTTCTCGGAGTTTTTGGCGGGAACTAGCAGAGTGACGTTGCGTTTAAATTTTTATATACATAAATTCGTGTATTTTGAGTTTTATTGCATATTATCGGTGGTATTTTATCCAATAAAGATCAATCCATTTGCACCAGTGAAGTGAAATGAAATGAATTATGTGTATCGTGTCTTTTCAAAAGTCCGTGAAGAGTTTTAGTACATGACCACCACTGTAGGTATAACATGACTTTTATGGACGGTGACTGACTGCATGAGTTGAGGACTATGTGAAAGTGATTTATTGTGACTAGAACTTATATAATATAACTGGAAATTGGCAAAATACACACCCGTGTGACGCCAAAAAAAAAAGTACATTTTCTCTATTTCATTAGAATATTTTGAGTGTAGTTAATTTAATTTCTTTCTCATTTGTTGTTATAATAATTAAATAAGATTTGAGTTCGTTTTTTTGTGTAGGTATAATATAGGTTTTAGTCTTTGATTAAGGATACATCCAGATAGAGAGTCGCAGATGTGCACGCGTCGTTAAAAATACGTTCTAACTGTTAGGGGCTAAATCAAATAAAAATGCAAAATAATGATCAATATTTAAATTTCTCACGATTTTAATTGGAATATTTTAAAAACTACTATCATTATGAACGTCATTATGACAAGCAGAATGACGCAGAGGGAGCGTAAAACGTAGCTGTTACGCGCAGCAGCCTATAAAAGTTGGCCTGTTTTGTATATTAGTGTAGTATGGCGACGTTCTTTCTAGGTATATTTATTTCTATGGTTTTAGTTTTAATTTGTAAAAATATCTGTGTTTGATTTGTTGTGTCTAATAATCAGTGGCGTGCATTGGTTTTCGAAGCGGAAAATTTAAACCGTACGCGGGTGAAACCGCGGGGGTCTGCTAGTCCTGATATAAAAATGATCAAAGAGGATACAGAGTGAGTCACTTAACATCGTCGTGAAGCTTGTACACAAACAAAGCGTGATAAACTAAGTTGTCCCGATGTCGTGCCATAAACAAGATATTCTGATCCCACATCGATTTCCAGCGAATACGAACCGCATTGAAAAGGACATCAAAGTGAAAACACAAATAGAAACGCATGGAAAATATGTAAATTTTAATGCCACAGCGTAAGATCAAAGTCTATGCTCGGAAGCCGAATGATTTTCGCCCGATGTAGTTTTTTTTTATTTTTTTTTCCTCATACAATTGTGACTGTGTGAGTACTCTCCATATTCTATGCTTTTAAAATTCTTAACAGTTGTTTGATGAAGTGGTTTTCCCTTGATACACTTTTCAGTGTTTGTTTGCTCTTTTGTAGAGCATTATAAGTGAAAATCTTCATGCTTCGAAGCGCTTGAGGTAAACTGTTAGTGTTTGTTTATTTCTGCTTGCACCAATTAAAATAGGATCCAAAAACACAAAATACGACAACGTAGGTATTTTAGTTGAAATATTATTTTTATTTCTTTACCAAGGAATGAATATGTTACTTTTTTGGGTTCCGTAGCCAAATGGCAAAAAACGGAACCCTTATAGATTCGTCATGTCTGTCTGTCTGTCTGTCTATCCGTCCGTATGTCACAGCCACTTTTTTCCGAAGCTATAAGAACTATAATGTTGAAACTTGGTAAGTAAATGTATTCTATGAACCGCATTAAGATTTTCACACAAAAATAGAAAAAAACAATGAATTTTGGGGGTTCCCCATACATAGAACTGAAACTCGTTTTTTTTTTTAATAAAACCCATAATTGTGGGGTGTGTATGGATAGGTCTTCAAAAATGAAATTGAGGTTTCTAATATCATTTTTTTCTAAACTGAATAGTTTGCGCGAGAGACACTTCCAAAGTGGTAAAATGTGTGACCCCCCCCCCCCTTTAACTTCTAAAATAAGAGTTTTTTTTTTATCCTGAGTTACACCTTCTTTAGTGTTCCCTATTCATAGTACAATCTAGCCTAATAAGTAATTTATATTTAACATAAACTTCTATATTGACTATATCTAAGAATGTGTCCATTAACACTTTTCTTATTGTCTCTATTAAGGGGAAGAAACTTTGTTCTTGTGTTCTTTATATGCAGCACTTGGACTATGTTACCTTAAAAAAAGAGAATGATAAATCTAAAAAAAATATATGATGTACATTACGATGCAAACTTCCACCGAAAATTGGTTTGAACGAGATCTAGTAAGTAGTTTTTTTTAATACGTCATAAATTTAAATTCATTATCAAGTACTCAGGTATATACTACCATTTACTTATATACCTACAGGTTTGTACGGAACCCTCGGTGGCGAGTCTGACTCGCACTTGGCCGGTTTTTACTATTTATAGGCGAGCATGTTTGACCACAATCTCATGTTTTGTGATGATGTATCCAAAGTTGGTAAGCTGTTTATTAAGGATACAGATTAATAGTTAAAAGAGTATTGTCGAGTGGAGTCGTAGCCTTAGTAACATGGTATGGAACCAAAAATTAAATGTAAGCTGAAACAATGATCTTATGTAAACAAACATAACAACTAGTTATCGAATCATTATCAGGTATTACTGAAATCCATTGAGGTTTATTGGCTGTTAATCATTAAAGCTATTACTGAAGCCCTTTCAGCAGCAAACGATCAAACTTTGACCATAACCGTTGAGCAAAGCAACAAAGGTTGCGTAAATGTGGTTTTGTCGTGACAACCGACGTTTTTGCAGAATACTCTACATTAGATCGTTGATGTTATTTGCGGTTTGTACTTTGGCATTTTATGAGCACTTTTGTAATATAATGTTTTAAAAAAAACGATATAGAAAAAAAAATACCGACTTCAAAGTACACTAGACTAAAAAGTTTGAAATAATTCTAATCTGACACTGTTTGGAAGTCAGTGCCACACATGTTCCATAGAAAATATATAGCTGACAAACAAAAAAGATTTTCCAAATCGGTTATTAAATCACGTAAATCTGAGGTTAAAAACATAAAAAAATACAACCTGCCTGCGCGTTCACCGCAGAACACCCCATGGTCTGTGGCTCTACAATTCCAGAACACCTCCTTGAACATCACCCAAAGCAACGGGATCCTTTGGGGCGAAATTTTTAGCGACGTTTTGTTCCGAAGTCATTTAGAAGACAAGGTTAAGCTGGCATCCAAAAAGCTTGGAGTGCTCAACAGAGCGAGGCAGTCCTTCACAGTGGGGCAAAGGCTGCAACTTTATAAGTCGCAGGTCCGGCCTCATATGGAGTACTGTTGTCATCTATGGGCGGGAGCACCTGGATACCACCTTGGGCCTTTAGACTCGGTTGACGATCTCGAGCTCACAAGCGGTTTAGAGCCCCTCAGTCTGAGGAGAGACTTTGCCTCCTTATGTGTGTTCTACCGCTTGTACAACGGAGTGTTCTAAGGAATTGTTCGACTTGATGCCCACGGCTACCTTCTACCATCGCAACTCTCGCCATCGACGGGGAGTCTATCCTCACACATTGAAACCAGATTTGTTTCGAGCTGTGCGGGCTAAAATGAGTTTTCTTCCGCGGACGCTCGGACTGTGGAATGAGCTCCCCACCATGGTTTTCCCAATGGAGTACAGCATGGGGTTCTTCAAAAAGGGTGTGAAGAGATTTCTTCAGGGTCGGCAACGCGCGAATGATACCCCTGGTGTTGCAAGCGTCCATAGGCTACGGTAACTGCTTACCATCAGGCAGGCCGTATGCTTGTTTGCCACCTTAGTGGTAAACCTCCTCCTGCCCCATATTACATGATATGGTTTAAACCAAGTCTAGAAACCCCGATTTTAAATACATATATCCGTCTTTTTCTAATGTGGGGTTTATAAGTCTTGCTAAAACAAGAAGCCCCATAGCCTCCCCGCGCACTAGGCAGCCAGGCTGCGGCAGCCACTCGAACATATGACGGCGTATGGGAGCCCGCGCACTAGGCAGGCACGAATTCCTATCTATATTTCGACTGCCGCAGACTGGCTGCCTAGTGCGCGGGCAGTCTTATAGGGGGGTGGATGTTTAGTTTTCGATTTTAACCATTTGGTCTAAACTAATGTATCAATTTCCTACACTATCTCTATAGTCCTTTTGTAGCGTTTAAAATATCCTGGATACAAATCAGGAGACTGTCATGCTCATCAACAAATTCCAGAAATGTTTCCACGAAAAGGTTTTATAAAAAGTCAAATCCTAAAAACCTTATCCAATATATAGAGTACAAGTTGACAAATACCTAAGGCTTCGGAAGGGTATACCGACATTTCCCCTTTATCCCAGTTGTCTTTCCCGGGATTTGGTGAAACAAACTTTACCAATATCCCGGGAATCAATTCACACGCACTGTTTAAATAAATGGGTGTATTCTACTTTATTGATGTAAAGTTTGTCTTTATTCTTTGGAAGTGTAAAGACCATCGTATTTTATTGGAAAATTGTTTGTACATATTTTAAAACGTATGGTTTTATTAGGTATTTTTTGTGAATTTTTGTGGCGACAGATTTTCAATTTGAGTGCGGTAGCCAAGGCAGGAGGATAATACAATGTAACCATCGTAATTATGATTTCCTCATGATTTTTTCATTTACAGAAAGCTCAAGGTCATTAGAATTTCAATCCACAACTTTCGCGACCATTATTCTATTATCACCTTTAAAATATATCATATGCAGGTATTCAAAAAGCCGAAAATTATTGCAAGTTCAAAAGTATAACAGATAAAAGTTTATAGAGTTGTAATCTAAAAAGACAAAAGGATGCAAATGTTAACTGAGGCATGAAAGGTAGTTTAGGTAGCATGTGGGCAGCCGAAAACAGGTTCGACTGCCAGCAAAAACATTACCCCGATACAGTAGTACAAAAACAAACAGTAGACAAAGTCTTTGATATGCCAATTCCAAGACAAGCCCTTTGTTATTTTACGGAAAGATAGATGAAACTTAATTTATTAATTTAACATTCAACATAACGGTCTCACATTTTTTTTCGTTAATCATTATAATTTAGAAGAAAAAAATGACATTTTCTATTTTCACGTTATCAAAGAGATAGAGCAATCTTTTTAATTTGCATTTCCTTTGTACTGAAGATATTATCCTCAAACAAACCACAAACATCGGGCAGGTAGGCCACTTTGTTAAGTACTTTGCGGAAGATATATTCAAATAATGACTACTGAAGATAAAATAAAGTAGCCTAAAGACGCTTGCAACATCAAGGGTATCACTAGTGCATTGCCAACCCTGCAAAAATCTCCTCACACCCTTCTTGAAGAAATCCATCCTGTAGAACAAATAAATATTCTATATAAATAACAAATATTCTATATGCATCGCAACACTATCACAACTAGCTATGTCTATTTGAAATGATATCCAACAATTTCAAAGTTGAACTGTAGTTTAACTACTGTATGTTACCATACAATGACGATAAGATCTGTGGAGTCACTATACATTAGCAGAGACAAAAATAAATAAGAAGTTCCGCCAATGTGTGAACTCAGCATTTGAACTCGTTAAAATATTGTTTTAAACATGTTTAAATAAATTACACATAAAAACTTACCGAATTTTTTTAAATCCGTAAGTCAGGATGAGATATGTTTATTTCCCATGTGAATTACATTTGGTAACATAATGGTACATAAATTGTATTAAAATGGTATGTTGAGCGAAGCATACAAATAAATAGGAGAGGGTAATTGGAAAAAGATAGAAGTTCATTCGGTAGTTTTTAGGGTTCCGTAGCCAAATGGCAAAAAACGGAACCCTTATAGATTCCTCATGTCTGTCTGTCTGTCTGTCTGTCTGTCCGTCCGTATGTCACAGCCACTTTTTTCCGAAACTATAAGAGCTATGTTGAAACTTGGTAAGTATTATGTGAACCGCATTTTTGCACACAAAAATAGAAAAAAAACAATAAATTTTGGGGGTTCCCTATACTTAGAACTGACACTATTTTTTTTTTTAAAATAAAACTCATAAGTTTGGGGTGTCTATGGATAGGTCTTTAAAAATTATATCGAGGTTTTTAATATCATTTTTTTCTAAACTGAATAGTTTGCGCGAGAGACACTTCCAAAGTGGTAAAATGTGTTTTTAGGGTTCCGTAGCCAAATGGCAAAAAACGGAACCCTTATAGATTCGTCATGTCTGTCTGTCTGTCTGTCTGTCTGTCTGTCTGTCTGTCTGTCTGTCTGTCTGTCTGTCCGTGTATGTCACAGCCATTTATTTCCGAAACTATAAGAACTATAATGTTGAAACTTGGTAAGTAGATGTATTCTGTGAACCGCATTAAGATTTTTACACAAAAATAGAAAAAAAACAATAAATTTTGGGGGTTCCCCATACTTAGAACTGAAACTCAAATTTTTTTTTTTCATCAAACCCATAAGTGTGGGGTGTCTATGGATAGGTCTTCAAAAATGATATTGAGGTTTCTAATATCATTTTTTTCTAAACTGAATAGTTTGCGCGAGAGACACTTCCAAAGTGGTAAAATGTGTGTCCCCCCCCCTGTAACTTCTAAAATAAGAGAATGATAAATCTATAAAAAATATATGATGTACATTACGGTGCAAACTTCCACTGAAAATTGGTTTGAACGAGATCTAGTAAGTAGTTTTTTTTTAATAGGTCATAAATTGAAATTAATATCAAATACTCAGGTCTATACTACCATTTACTTATATACCTACAGGTTTGTACGGAACCCTCGGTGCGCGAGTCTGACTCGCACTTGGCCGGTTTTTTTTTTATAAAGCGTTACAAGTAGAGCGTTACTAGAAGTGACGTTGATAGATCTTTCAATTGGTTTTTGTCAAGTTTTTGTACTAGTACTACGAAGTGCGCAAACATACGCGTGCGCATACGGCCATCCTGGTGGTAAGCTGTTATCTGAGCCATATGGAGGGCTGCAATACCTAGGGCATCCCGGGGCATCACTCACGCGTTATTAACCATTCCCCCTCCCCGATGAGCTCTGGCGACCTTACTCACGCGCACGAACTCACTTGGCTGCGGTATTCTGTAAAGTAGAGGTACTACTAGGTATTTTAAGAGAGGTAGAGCATAGCGTTTATTCGCTCAAAGAGCAGCTCGACTGGGGAAGTACGTCCACCTTACAGAATACCGCAGCCAAATAACTTTATGTTGTGTAAAGTTGTGTTCCTGCGCGTGAGTAAGGTCACCAGAGCTCATTGGGGAAGGGGGAAAGGTAGGTAACGCGTGAGCGATGCTTCGTGTGTTGCAAGCGTCCATATGGCTACGGTAATCGCTTACCATCAGGCGGGCCGTATGCTTGTTTACCGACTTAGTCATATAAAAAAAAACTTACCCGGTCGACCTGCTCTTTGAGCAAGAATTCGCTATGCTGTACCTCTTAAAAATAATAATTTATCTGTATGTGGATAAGAATAATGTCAAACTAATAATTACTTTACGCTTAATAAGGGTTTAATGTAGCAAAGCGGACCCTATTGCATGAAGCTCTTTGTTTTCTGTATCTTTTCAAATCTGAATATATCTAGAAAATATTGATGAACAGGCGATGCTATGCGACAAGGAAATATGCGTACATGAATCTTTTCTGTGATGAACAACCCTATTATCTTGGTACACTGCGCAACATAATTAAGTAAATAATGCCTTATCTTGCAAAATTTGCTCTGTTCGATTGTTTGTTTGTCACCTTTTCACGACTAAACCTTTGAGACAATCGCGGTGAAATTTTGCATAATTTTTCTAAAATAAAATTAGCCTTATGTACTTCTTATAATATCAGCTATCTGCCAGGGAAAGTCTCGTCAAAATTGGTGCAGATATTTCGGAGACTAGCCAGAACAAACACACATACAAAAATTTTAAAATTGTTTTTTTTTGTATATATAGCGTAAACCAATATTGTCATATGCATTTACATTTGCCTACAAACTGCAAAAGTACTTTGGCGACTATTCAAATTAAAAAAACATGTAAGGTTTTTTTGGAAATAAAAAAAAAATAAAAAAAAAGTAAAAAGCTGTTATGTTACATTAATCAATTAGTCCATTTAATTTATTTGTATAGATTAACGGTATGATATAATATAGTAGATATAAATAAATAAAATAGCAATAATATAAAAGATCATCTGAACTAAAAATAAATATAAGTGAATATTTATAACAAAATCAACAAGTAATTCTGCATACTCTCATACAATAGAGCTAAACGCGCGTGCGCAAGAAAAAGGACAAAATTCTTGTTAATTTTAAACATACTTACAGTTGGCAGTTATTTAAAAGTTCTCGCTATAAAGATTTTATAATATATGCTTGTGTTGCAGACTGTACAACAATGCGTGCCTAGGGACAGGGGATGCAATGTCATCACAGCGATTAATTAGTGGAAAATGAACATCGCACCGTTCGACATTTTCAATTAAAGCCCGTTTCCGAAACTGAAAGTTGATTACGGAAGGGCTATGGGAATAGTCGAGCCGATTTAATACGCATTTTGTAATTCAGTTAAAAACTACTCGCACGTATGATTAATGTTGGATTTTAGAGGATATTAATTTGAAATAATTTCGATGTTAAGATACGTTAAGATATTCTTGACCAGTTTGGTTTATTACCGAATAGCGTGGGTTTTGTTCAAGAAAGTAATGTGTAATAATTGGACTGTTTTACAAAAAACTTAAACCGACTTCAAAGTACACTAAGAAGTAATCAAATCCTGGTCTGACCAAACGGGAAGTGTACACTTCCAGTCAAAAAAAGAATTTTCCAAATCGGTTAATAAATGACGGAGTTATGAGGTAACAAACATAAAAAAAAAAAAAAAAAAAATACAACCGAATTGAGAACCTCCTCCTTTTTTGAAGTCGGTTAAAAATTAGATATTTTCTAAAGATAGCTACTAATGTAGCATTAAGAGAATTCATGCAAAGGTACACTGCGTATTTTTTAAAGGTTTTAATGTTTTAAAAACAATGGTACAATGGTAATATTTGCTTATTTATAGGCAAAAAGCTAAATGGCAAAGAACCAAGAGTAAATAATTGATTTACGAAAAAACTTAAACCGACTTCAAAGTACACTAAGAAGTAATCAAATCCTGATCTGATGATAATAATATATTATAATAATAACCAAATAGTGTGCCCTGCCAAACAAAAAAAGAATTTTCCAAATCGTTTAATAAATGGCGGAGTTATGATGTAACAAACATAACAAAAAAAATACAACCGAATTAAGAACCTCCGCCTTATTTGAAGTTGGTTATTAACTAACCACTTTCTGTAAAATAAGGCATATTAAGATATTACATTTTGATTTCACCTTTACAATAAATATGTTTTAAAAACAATGGTAATATTTGCTTATTTAAAGGCAAAAAGCTAAATGGCAGAACCAAGAGTACCGCATAATCATAAATAATGAATGAATGTTGAATGATGATTCAGCAGAATTATTGTATAAGAAAAAACTCCTGAGAAGACTTACAGCTGGTAGACACAAACTGTAAAAACTGAAAGCAAACCTCGCACACGTTAAAAATGGTCGGCTCTCACAAAATGTTCCAAGTTTTCTCATAACGAAAGTGGTGGGACATTTTAAGCTGAGCGGAGACGAAAGTACCGAATGTTTTTGTACACTTTTCCTTTCTTATAACAGAGTGACATGTTTTCCGGATGTATGAAATTCCAACCTAAGCTTTAGCAATGCAAACATAGATGTTTCAATGAATAAGTACCATTTAAATAACTTTATGAACAGTTATATCTGACTTGGCAATTTAATCTCATGAAAATCATGTCCTCCATTTAAAATAAGAAAGCATTTTTTTTTCTTTTTATTTATCGTGGCACTCCAACTACTTATTAAGAACAAAGACATAATATTGTTGGACAAAAGTGAACTTGTCTCTTACAGGAATGCACAGCACTTTATAGAAACTAGTAAATAAGATGAAAAACATAAATAAAAAAGTTTTTTTTTATTTTCATTGGTAAATAGCAGTAATCGGACTTTTATCAATGAACCATTATCGTTAATAGTCCGTCAAGTCACAAAAGATGTGAGTAAAGAAAATTAAGTGAAAGTTTCAAAAGACACTGAAAAATATACGTTGAACATTACATGCTGTTACCACAGTCTAGCAGATTTGATAAGTCTGGCTGGCACGGCGCATCTGGTGCGACCACATTAGTATGTTGATGAGCCAATCCCGATCACAGCGGGGATAACGTGATTTATATTGGCACCAGGGTTGCCACCGGCGAACATTTTAACAATATTCAATTTCCCGCGAAGCGATATTTGATATTTTCGAACGTGCGTCCATTGTGCATATTGTCGTTTGAGTTGATGATGCTTTGTTTATGTGCCTACTGCACATAAGCCTTCTGTTTTTATCCATCGTAGTGAAATAATAATTTTGTAAAAATTCAAAGATATATTGTATGGCATAATAGCCGTTACTCAAGCTTTGAATTAGTGTTATATAATAACTAATACAGAAAAAAGATAACATTAATATATACTTTACTCTTTACATATTTTTTATTCATAGATTTAATTGAAGTCATTAATAAGAAATTGAGTTTGAATGTAGAGTCACATACAATTTGATTGTACTACCGCACCTAGAAAAATACTGATCAATAAACCATAGTCTAATCAGTAAACTGGCGTTTACTGTAATTCAGTACTTGATTTAAAAAAAAGTTGTGTTGTAATAAAAGTATATACTATGATGAGATGGTGGTCGAACATAAGCCTATTTACACTGTAGAGAACAACATAATAATCGCAATAATAATACCTGTTTAAAAGAAAATTGTCTACGCCAACCCTACGCAAGTCTAAGGATAAATTAGGGTCGTATGTCAAATTTTTCGCGTATTTTCCTTCCATGGGTTGTCGGTGCAGCGGTGACCACGTCACTGTAATTGATAGGACAGATGATATTAATGTCCCACCCTTGAACGTGCACATAGCACACAATTTATTTTTCAATACCGCAATACTACATACTCACAACCACCACATCGAATTTATGTTACCTTAGTTTTTGACTATTTTATGAAAGTCAGATGTTATGTAAAATTACAAAGAAAGTTAATTGTTTTTTTTATGTAAGTTTACATAAAATGTTATGTGTTATTTAACGAAAGGTACGCCGTGCTCAAATAAATAATAATAAATCCTTATGTTTAATAATATATTTTGTAAACAAAACGCTTTTTTGTTTATTTGAGCAAATAGCGACATCTATGCGAATAAATTAGAACTAAAAGTCAACGCTGCCTAGGAACATTTTGTCACTGTCTCTGTTCATCGCGTTCCATCCATGCGGCGACGCGTCGCCGACATGTACTGAAACCTTAGTATTTTTTAACCACGGTAAATGATAATTTGTTCAAAGATTGTCACGAAATCAAGAAGTATTATAAATTATAGTTTAATGGTTACGAACGTTAGTCTTAGCAAGGTAAATCTTTACTGAAATATTAGCTTCTGTGAATAAACCTTAAATAAATAGGATTTATTTAATTTAATTATTTATGTCTAAAATTATGCTCCACGTTGTTATTTAAACTGTATGTAGGTACTTACGGTAACAGGCATACGGACAGGCGATAAAGATATAAGACGGGAAAGTAACCAGTCACGGTGACAAAATGTCTCTTGTCACTACTGGTTCTCCATCTATTGAAGTATCAGTGAAATAAATTGTTAGCTCATATGTTAAGATTTTGGTACATAATAAAGTTACTAAGAGTATATCCAAGATGGCGTTAATATGTTTTTAATAAGTGGCACAGATAGTATTAACTCAGAGTATATGTTATACTACGTGTATTAATTATCAGATATATTTGGAAGCACGGATGTGCCCCCGCTAAGAAAAGAGAGCAAAAAAAATGTGCGGCCGTACCATCCTTTTCTCGAAGCCATTTGTGCTGTTTTCGACCCCCTCCATTGTGGAAAAACTAAAAGCCTAAGGTCTCAACCAAGAAGGCATAACATAGCTAGACATATTTCGAAATTACCCAGTAGTTTAAGAATTATTGCAAGTCAAAGTTACTTAATTTTGTCGCTGACTGACTGACTCACTCACTCACTGACTCCGATTATCAGAATTCTAAGGAACTTCCTGAAGTTCTAGAAACTAAAATTTGGTTCTTTTACCCCCAACCCCTTAAACTAAGGGATGGAAGTTTGTATGAGACTTCCGCAAATTGTCATGCTTGAGGTCTGAAAATTGATATACGGATTCCTGGTAATAAATAATAAAATACATTATGTCAGGATTTTTGGTAAATCACTGACCACCCTTTGAATTAGGGGATGGAAGTTTGTATGGGCTTTCCAGTACATATATTAAAAAATAAATGTCATAAGCAACTTACAAAAAGAAGTGACTGGCTCGCACTATCAAACAGTTATCAGATCTCATGTAGAGCCAAGCTTATAATTCTACAGGCCCTAACTCTACAAGCCCTATTTTCACAAACTGCACCTAAATCAAAATATGTAGCTTGATTGGCCATTTCGCTACTACAAGAACTATTGTAGAGCAGAAAAGTAATGAACGGTGAATATACATATTATGTTTTCCATATACGACAATATTTCCATATAAAATAAAATTAAAATACAGTTAGATTAGATATGAAAACACGATATCGAAAAATTGTTCGCTTTCCCAACTTTCCACGCCGCCATCTTCAAAAACGATCGCTAATACAATTTTCTCTGAAAACGCCACGCTATGTATTGTGATATAGGGTACATCAGCTCAATATTGAGTTCTTTTACGGAAATCCTTTCGAGCAGACTTTGAAAAGCGGCTTCTTTGTGGGGAAGATGGCTCATCTAGATAAGTGGGTAACGCTTTCATGGACGTTGAGCGTCATATCACGTCCTTACAAGTTCACAACACCGTTCCAGACTGCTTTTTAAGGAACTTGATTTTACAACACCGGAGCAGGGAAGTTGGAAGTTTGGTAAATTTATTTTCTTACACGTTTTCATACGAGCGATATATCGTATTTACGGGAGTTAAACACTTTAAGGATGATATTTGAGAACTTGTAAACGTTATGTTCTGTGTAACGAAATCGCAAGGTACTTTCATTGTGAACAATATTTTCTTCTCCGAGTTAGATTCCACACAAAATAGACTCAACCGAAGATAAGTGATTCTTCTTTTACATACCGTATAAAAATAAAACTTAATAAAAATAAAGTACCAACTAAAATAAGGACAGGTAAGTATATTAAATAATGATTAAATAATACCAACATAAAGTAGCGAAATCGCTTTGAAGTTACGCCAAGCCGACGAATAAGTAAAATGTATTTGAGGTTGAGTATGGTTGTCTTATCACCAGCTGTAAGTAGACTCACACACGCCCGGTAACTACGTTGCCTAGCAACGTAGTCGTATTATTCAGTCGCACTTGCTGAGTAGCGCTATGTTTTGTTTTTCCTTGAACGATTTATGTTTTTCTATGCGTCACAGTTGCACTACTACATACCTAGTTAAATCCGATAGTGATATTCGTCTTTATACCACAATAATTCACTATCATCTGTGCTATCAATATCGAATTTATACCCGATAATTATACTCTATGTACCTAATAATGATATAATATATCACTGTGCCACATCATCACTAACCTTTGTGATATTGTCAAAGACAGGTCTTTAATGGTCTTTAAGTAGAAAAACATATACCCGAAAACAAAAACACGACTTATGTCTACCAAAATCATTTTCATAAAACAAACCTGTGATCCAGTAGCGAACTCATCAGCAGGTGGCTCCCTGGTGAATCTCTCGAACTTGAAACTGTTTGAGCGATAGAGCTCGTTGTCCTCCCGGGAGCGCCTGCCGCGGCAAAATCGACGGGTGATCGAGGTGTGCCTGAGGGAATACACCCCGATGTTAATAGTGATATTGACGGGATTAGGTCATAGCTTTATGGAAGTAGTCTTTTTGATGTACATTATAAAGACGTTAGGATGAGTTTTAGATGGAGAGCCGAATAATCTCTACTAATAATTAAGAGCAGGCATCCCGCTATACTTTTCATACAAAAGCTCTGTACTTATTATGGCGTTGTTAAACTTATTTCGTTAGATGTTTTAAGCAAATATGTATCTTGTGCACTATATCTAGGCATGTATATAGGCCAACATATTTTTTTTTTGAAACAAATTGAGTAAAAGCCTCCGAAAAACAGCGGTTTTGCACAAATTTTACCTGAACTTTGGCCATATCTAATGTACCTATAAATTGTAAAAGTAAAGACAACAGCTCTAAACAATGCTTGCAAATGTATTGGAGATTCTAAACAACTATTTTTTTTTTCACAAACTTGTAAGATTACATCACAGGAAGTATGGGCCTAGAACAAATTTTATGATATGCGAAATCATGAATGACGACCTAGCGAAGCGGCCGCGAGTGATCAGCGGAATTTACCAACTGATAACCGATGGCTCTGATGGCGTCTCTCTTTTTTCGCAATCAAACATTACGTTAGATGAAAGTACAAGCTTTTAGGCTATGCTTGCGTTGAAGTTGCGTTGGCCATGAAGGGCCCCCAGCGAGCGGTCTAGATTCTGCGGTCAGAGTTCTACGTGAGTCCTCCTTAACCGATGCGGTTGCTATGTGCAATGATCGAAAGCGTCGCATAGATAACAGTGAACGAGGAACGCAGAAACGTGACCGCAGTTGACAAGCAGGCAGATGGTCCATCTGATGGTAAACGGTTACCGTAGCGGCTACGGTAACCGCTACGGCGCCGGCGTAGCCCATAGACGCTGCTAGCAACACGACATTATACTCGACATTATGTTTTTTTTGTGATAAATGGGCTTGCGTTTGACTTTCGACTGTACGGTCCGCCTCATGGTAAGCGGTTCCCGTAGCAATATGGACGCTTGCAACAAACGAATTTGAAACCAACTCGATGTCATTTCAACAAGGATAAAAGTTAATCAAGTGTAAAGTTGGTCCCCTATTGTTTCCATAAAAGGATAGACCTTTATGTAAACAATAGTCCAAGTTCATTGAAGTCCTTTCATTTGTTCGGGACCAAAGAGACCCGAGAATTTTATGGAATTCAATATTACGATCAAAGCCCTGTTTATTGAAATGTTCTGATTAATATTTGCAACTATAGAAGTACCGTTATACACCTTACTAGCTGTTCGCCGCGCTTTACACTCATCATAAGTGACCTATACTCGAGGATAATGTAACTCCGACGTTAGTTCCAGAGATTAGCCCGTTTGAACATATAAACAAAAAAAACTCTTCCGCTTTATTATATTAGTATAGATGTAGCAATTCAATAATATTTTTAAACGCAATGGTTACATCTATGTAAACAAATGTGTATGCATCGGCTAGGTTTACTATGCAGCATATTTAGAATAAACCTATTCAAGTCACTATGATGAAAAATTACAACTCGAAAAAACATACAGGACGAGTACATACCTGTAAGGACCTTAGATACTTTTTACGTTTGCCAGGTGTTCTCATTCCTACGAGACTCGACTTGAGACTTTTACCCGTACTTCGCAGGTACACACGTTCCGAGGGATGGAGGGAAGTTCCGTTTTTTTACGTATATTTTAAGTAAGGCTTGTATTTGACCAACATCTCAATCACCACATGATCACATACCTACCAACCATACCAATGTGATAGTGTGGCCGATGGTGGTAAGCACAAAGCTTCGAAGAGATGTGCTTGGCGATGGACTTACTATCCTACATAGGGGTGTTAAACTTACCACCGCGCTATGGTTTCCTCGAAAAAATTCTACATCGAAACCTTAAGTTTATTATAGAATTTGAACCCAAGCCCTTCGCCACATTTAACGGCCACACTGAGCTATATCATCGCCTTATGAATGAGTAACACAAAAATCTCTACCAGAAAAACCATACTAGACTATTAAAAACCATTTATATAAAAAAATCTATAGAACCCTTATGGCATTTTTCGTAATGCACACCGCATGTGACCAGGGGGCCTACCACAAGCTCTTAAAACAAGGTTAAAATAACCTTATTTGTGTTTTGTCTTGTTTTGACGCCGGATGTCAAAGAGGGACAAAAGACAAATAAGGTTATTTTAACCTTGTTTTAAGAGCATGTGGTAGGCCCCCTGACTGGAACATCATAAAAGTATTTTCATAGGTACTCTATCTATTCATGAGCAGTATCTATAGCCACGGTAAATATATCTAAGATATGTACCGTGCTATAGCTGTCTTATTGAATGACTCATATCATATACGGAGGGCGGAAAGCCAGCTATTATAAAAACACATAGTGAGATGAAATACAAAAGCTTCTGTCTCCAAGTCAGATTGATGAAGCTGATACCTACTCCTAAGTAATATTATTAAAATTTAGTCTATTCTAATTCTAAATGACTAGATTTTCTTTTCAATTTGTTAAGAAATTGATAATCCAGGAGAAAATTATGAAACCGCAGAGATTATAATAATGATCATTAATCAGAGCCATATCAGAGCCTACTTGGTATACATACATTTTCATTCAAAGTCAAAGTCAAAGCCATTAAGTCAATTTAGGCCCCAGAAGGGCACTTATGAAGGTCACATTTACTGAAGTTACCACCGGTTCGGAACTCAGCCTTCAACTGAGAAGAATCCGGCAAGAAACGATAAAAGGTATTGTTCAAAGTTGCATGCCCCAAATAAACATTCGACGAAAAAAGTTGTCGAATGAAACACGCCGTAGCGTGGCATGGTGAACATGCATGACCGTATAGGTACGCACGTTATGTCAAATAGCTTGGTAGGTACCTATTGAACTCGCATAAAGTAATTAAAGATAATTTATCAATTCACGATCCATTACATAGCAACAGTGTATCACAAACGAGCAATAATGTTCCACACTACCAATTAATTTAATGTAATCAATTGCTGAAACATGCTCTTTTTTCAACACTAGTAGCGTAGCGTTGCGGTAGTATCTTTCCACAAATGCAACAAAATAGCAAGTTTACATAAGCGCAATGACACACTGCAATCATGTCGTGCAATGCAATCTACCGTACCTACCGCTTAATTAAGCTAACATTGACAAAATAACCTATTTCTTGCTTACCTCGAATCACTGGAATGCAGTGGCCATTGTATACCGAATATCTTCAGCCGAGCTGGTGGTCGCCGTTTTTGCTCTGTGCGCGTGTTTTCTTCCACTGGTGGAGTATGATGCCTTCCTCCTGAAGATGCTCTCGTGCCACTTCTACGACGCCTCCTACGTCGTCTCTCGACCAGTATAAAGTTATCTCCGTTCCTTATTATGTATGAAGACCGGAGGGTAGACTTCTCTTCGCCCTGCCTTTGTCTTATCAAATCAGCTGTTCTCAATGTGTGAATATTTTGATACTCGGCTTCCTGTGGAGTGGATGTTGTCACTTCTTGGCTAGTCCCACTTCCATCCCTCTTCTTACGGGAGGAATGGAGACCGACCCGACGCCAAACCTTTTCCATGAATTCGTTTTGCAGTCATCCCATTATTATTTTCACCTTCTTTGTAATGTTTATCAAACGCAGTTACACCCTTCACACGCACGTTCACATAAGTATTTTCTTCAAGTCATTTTTCATTTACGTCTACGCATAGGAAGTTATTTCACCGGTCAGTAAACCACAATATTATCACCGATAAAGCAAAAATAACACCAAATTAATATTGACGCGATCAGCCGTTCTCTGTCATTGTTCGCGCTACGAATGCTCGTAGGCTACACTCGATACACACATTTATCCTGAGATTATGGATAAATCACAAAAGTTCGCATGAATCAGGGCGTATATCATTAATTCCTTTTATTAAGACGTACTAGGTTAGTAGAATTAGGGGAGAGAATAACGTGTTTTTTGACATCACACTTGCAGAGGTCCCGGCCCAACAGGGTGCGGGTGCTCAATATACGCATGCGCGGACCCCCTACGCCCGTTACCCCCGTCTGACCGAAGCTCCAAAATGGCGGATCACCGACCCCCTTCCCGTTATTGAATATCTAATTTTATCGCCATGCATTCATTGTTAAACCTCAGCTGCGATGCACACACGGCCTACTTTTATTATTTTATCATTTTTTAAGTTCAACTCATGACTCCCTATTGAGAATACCTGGAAACTCAACCGTATCTCTATTGCATTAAAGTCTGAGCTCAATGGTCAGCTAGGTATGTCAATATCTTTGTATAGAAGCGATTCTATCTTCATACTTCGTACCTACCACCACCCATAGTGAATCAAATACTGAATAATACATCAGTTACAGTATAAAATATAAAACAATAATATGAGAGAGATTAGTACCATGAGTATTCCGCTAGAGGCACTGTGCCAATTTCTACAGAGAAATGTGGTAAACGCGAATGCGATTGTAATACGTCAATTAAATTCTTTGCACTCGGGGTAGGACGGTAGGTACAGTCAGGACAAGTAATTATATTATTTACTAGCTGTCCCTCGCAGTTTCTCCCGCGCTCCCGGGATAAAAAGTGTAGCGTATGACCTTCTCCATACCATAGGCTATCTGCATGCCAAATTTCATGATGATCCGTTGAGTAGTTGGTGTAACAAACAAACAAACTGACTTTCGCATTTATAATATTCAGTTAGGATGTTACAATGTAAAAGCCCGATTACTTATTAGATCCTAGGTTTTATGAGTACCTACATCTTATGGTGCGTCCATGCTTGGCGAACCGAGCACGAGCCGAGCCACGAACGAGCAAGTGCGAGCACGATTCGCGTAGCGTGTACGGGCTTGCGAGCCTCGAACGAGCATTCGTAGCGTGCTCGACTGCGCTCCGCCCGATTGTCAGTTTTTTCACGAACAAAGGGATTCGCATCGCGCTCGTTGTAGGCTCGTTGAACGCTCGTACATCCACGCTTGAAATTGCGAGCAACGAACGAATCCTGTTCGTTCGAGGCTCGGCTCGTGCTCGGTTCGCCAAGCATGGACGCACCATGTTTTACTAACATGAGCTGGTAAATTTTAGGTTTGATATGTACCTAATGTGAAAACCTTCAGAGTTTGGAATAAGTAAGGTCGTACAAATGATGCGGTAAATGTTATTTTTGGGAATAAAACAATGTAATATTATTAAAGTTATTATATAATAGCTCAGAGTAAATAAATATATTATGAGTCCTGTATAAAAAACAACATTTGCAAAATACTTTTTGTAAAAGTAAAAATAAAAAAAAACAAAATTTTCCGGTCTGCAAACATAATACAGGGTGGGCCAGAAAGAATTGCGAATTTGAAAAAATGATTAAAAAAAAACTTAGTACAATTCACATATAAATTTTTATTTTTATAAAAATTTACATCTGGGAAATTCATTTCTTAAAAATAACGTCATCCAGGTGTGCACCATCCCGCTGCAAACATTCTTCGAATCTGAACCTCAAATTGGTAAAAACTCGCTGGCACATTGCACGGGGAATAGCTGCCATTTCTTCCTGGATATTGGTCTTCAACTGGTTAATCGTGGCTGGGTTATTGGAGTAGACTCTACTTTTTAGGTATCCCCACAAAAAAAAGTCCAGTGGCGTTAGATCCGGACTTCTAGGAGGCCATGCAATGTCACCTCGGCGCGATATCAGTTTCCCAGCAAACATCTCGTTTACGACCGCCAAAGAGGCATTAGCTGTATGGCATGTCGCGCCATCTTGTTGAAACCATGTCGCACGATTATAGGCTAGACTAAATTTCCGGGAACCGAGCTACTTAACCCCACCACCCGCGCAGTCCCCTCTCTAAAGCTTCAAACGCAAGAGTGTTTTTAAAATCGTACGCCTTTCTGGCCCACCCTGTATTATATATGTGTGAACTTTTGCTTCTTTCGCCTCGTGGTCTTGATTTTTTCAATGGTCCCGTATTCGTGTACCCTGCATATGTTCTGTATGTATGTCTTGATTAGTAAGCTCTACATACCTACTATGATCTTGAAAAAACATTCAATGACTTCATTATCTCGATGTTCAGCGCCCTAAAAGTGGTGAAAATATCCATGGTTATTTGCGTCCGCTTCATCGTGCAAATTCTGCTACCGCACACCGCAGGGTTGTCATTGCGCGAGTGATATCCCTGTTGTTGCAAGCCCCGTAACATATAGACGCCATGGTAGCCGCAGAAAGTCGATAAAACGCCAACCATGTTTAGTTCGAAAACTATTTTTCAATGTTTACCATGTCTCTGAGGTAAACCGTAAGATTTACTGAATAAGTGCTAGTAGAAGTTCGAAATGACAGATGATCTGAGAACAGTTCGGACTTCTACCATTAAGACTTGGTAAATCTTAGGATATACCGAGGCACCGAGGTTCGAGCTTTTACAGTAACATATATATAAGTACCCTTAAATATAGAAAAAGTAAGAAATAAGTTTGTCTTTTAACAAAGCAAATTGGGGCTCTATCGCGTAACTTTAGTGGTAATCGTAACGAACACCGTTAATTATTTCATCCAATGACACGCACGCGGTATATGTCGCGACGATGACCATTCGTGGGCCCTGATTGGATGAAATTCATTAATGGTGTTCGTTACGATTACCACCAAAGTTACGTGGTAGAGCCCCGTAGGTATTGGTAGTGAGCTTGAGCTTTTGGTGAAAAAAACCATAGCGCGGTCACGCGTGGTGGTACGGTACTTTGTAGTGTCCGCCTAGCTGGCTACCAGTCTCATGCCACCTTGGCCACAACATCAATATGAAAGTATGGTCAAAAATAGTTACATAGTTAAAAAAACCTCATCATTATTCCGCGATACATCATGACATGTTTTAACTCTGGTCATGACAAATACAATGAATGCTATGATTTTTGTAACCACTAGTTGGTGCCACTAGCGAGTAAGGTCCTCTCGTAGCTGTCGTTGAAAAGTCTCATGAATAATTAGTTAAAATTCGCGATGAGAAAAGCTCCCAAACAGTAAACTTTCAGGGGCCCAAGTCTGCTATTTCAATTGTGTTCCAATGATCTTTCAGTGCTGTCAAAATTGTGCCATAATGACACTATTCTGTACCTTTACCATGAGTTTTCTACACTAACGTAATCTACACACGCTAGCGACTACGGTGAATATTTTGTATAACGAGCACCGCCTCTAGTGGATACTTTTGGAAGCATTTCATACAAAATGTTTCACCGTAGTCGCTAGCGACTGTAGATTACGTTAGTGTAGAAAATTCATGGTAGGCGTACTGTTAGTAAGTAGATACCAAAACTGTAAAATGTCAGAATTTTGACACCACTGAAAGTTCATAGGAACACAAATGAAATAGCAGACTTGGGCAGTACATTTGACATATCTAGAGTCCTCACTCTACACTAGCGCCTCTAGCGGCCAATTCAAGCGTGATTAATCTAAACTCGGTGAGTTCACTAAAGTTGTCGAGATCTAAGAGGCCCGTTTTGACAAGAGGGTGTCTCTTCTTGTCGCAATATGTTTGTTTCTTTTTGACACATTGATGTACATGTGCTGTCAAAACCGGCCTATTAGATCTCGCCAACTTTAGTACCTACCTAAAAGGAAGGACAGCTTGGGCAAAAATGCTTTCGTATATCGGTCCAGTCCCCCTAGACAAGATGGTTATCGACAATCGTCATCGTTTCGTTAGTAAACGATCAACCTTTGTATCGGACTGACATAAGAGAAAGTAATCTCGTAAAGTTTTGTCAGGCAGCGTTAGCAATGAAAGTGCAAAAAAATTATTTGTTTACGACACATTTTTTCAAGGAAGGTTTCACAGAACATATAATAATGTATATATACATTATTATATGTTCTGTACATATATATTTACATCCGGCAACACTTTTGGCTTCATGCATGTTGTGCATCATTACGGCGTCCCCGTGTTCTGCTTAATAATTTTATCATATCTTTGCGAATGTTGCTTAATTTTTTAATTACCTACTCAGTGACATATGTCACTTTCCTATAATATTATTTTTCACGATATTCTCCTTGCAGTTATGCCCAAGCATTTCTGAACCCCAATCCTTGATGATGACTTCTAGGCTTCCTGGATATATTCATCATGATTATCCAATGCACCGACTTTTTTAACTCCAGTGAGGTCATTGTTCCTAAATGCGACGTTGCCAGCTTTTTATTCAATTTTGCATCTCTTTTTATGGGCTATCATATTATTATTGCTTATAAGTATCTAGGTACAAATTCAAAAGCTTCTGTAACGTTTTTAACAGATAACGTTTTTCTCGAAGAAGGATAGGATTATGGTAGTAGGTAGCGTAGAAAATCCTATAGTTCTTTTCCCCAATCAATAATTAGATTTTCTGAATAAATAATTACTCGATGGATGATTAAATTACTGTGTAACTCAACTGTAACAATTTAGGATTAAAGGGATACGGTGTGACATTATTTATAATTTACTCGCACCGCAGAAAAATCATTTCAGGAATAGCCAAAAACTATAAAGCTTTAATAAAAGCCCATACGGAAGTATATTGTTATTTGGGGTCCAAATAATTTAGTTATCGGACGTCCGTATATTACTATCGAGCGTCCGTATATGCTATCGGTCGTCTGTATATAGCTATCGAACGTCCGTATTTTCTTGTAATCGAATGTTTAGAAGAAGAAGAAGACTAGCAAACGCTTAAGAGTACAATTGGTCGCTTATGAAAATAATTTGATAATTTGAGAGGTGACCCAAGTACATGGATGGAAACGGAAGAGTTATCCTTAGCGGGGGGATGGAGTAAGTTAAAGGGAAAAACTTGAAGTACTTGTTAGTGATGCGTAAAAGTAGATAATTATATAATTCGAAATCTTTCATTCCTATTTTGTTATTTGGCTTCTGTACCAAAGAAATTGTATGTACAAGAAAAACATAGCCAGGTATAAGACGAGACGAAAATGAATGTTAGGGATTTGTATGGGAAAAATTAAAACTAGTCTTGAGTTACATACTTATATTTTTAGATATAGATAAATGGATATACTGTTGTAAAAACTGATTTTGAAGCCGATTAAAGTTTATATTGTGATAAAATAGAGTTGAAAATATTCCAATGAAAAAATATTTACCTGTGAAACGTATAATTATGTGGGCTACTTCATACTATTCACATCACATTTGCTCACAGAACAAGTGACAATGTCTGTATGTTATAGACATTGTCACTTGTTCTTTTCTAGTTTTATTTGTATGATTGTAATTATTTTCAGTAACTTACGAAATCATACATAAACACCAGGGTTCTTATAGGTTGATCTTCGAAAATAAAATTGTCTCACGACTAAAATATGTATGCGTCTCTTTCTCCCGCGCAAAGTGTCATAAGGATTGTCATATTTCATTTCCATGATTTGTATGTTTATTAAGCGTAGCGAAATTATAAGTCTATGTTCTGTACCGCTTATCAGACTCCCATATATGGCTACCGCACATCCGTTTATAGATATCGGGCGTCGATTTTTCCACTTCTTAAAACTCAAAGATGGTAAGTATAATAAAAAACAAAGTAGATACTTTTACTATGGGACCAACACTGAATTCTCGTTTTTTCTTTTTTACTTTTTATACATTATGATCGATCAAGGTTGCCAATTTGTAAGAAAAGTTAAAAAAATTTTTTTGGGAATTCACTATGGGTCCCGTAGTAAAAGTAGTTCAGCATGACTAATCCAACATAGGTTTCGAAAATATGCCATCTCGAAATCTCCACCCAGTATAGCCATCGGTCGTCTGTCTGTATTTTCTTGTAATCGAATGTTTCCTCAGAAGAAGAGGGAGACCTAGCAAACGCATAAGATTTTACATGGTCGCTTATGAAAATAACTTGATAGAGGTGGCTACTGACCCAGATACATTGATGGAAACGGGAGAGTTATCCTTGGCAGGGGGATGGGGTACGTTAAAGAAAAATATAATAGGTATAGGATAGTGATGCTTAAAAGTAGATTATTTTATCATTAAAAATCTTGCATTCCTATTTTGTTATTCGGCTTCTAACCGTTCATTAGACTCCCATATATATCTATCGGACGTCCGTATATTGCTATCGGACGTCCGTATATTGCTACCGGACGTCCGTATATTGCTACCGCACATCCGTATATATCGAGTGTCGAATTTTTACACTTATTAAAACTTAAAGATAGTATAAAAAACAAAGTAAGTAGATGTATTTTTATTTTTCTGGATATTCAATTAAGAAACTGCGCAAAGTACCTGCCTTTGTTAGAAATAAATTCGTAGAACAGTTGAGCTCTCACCGTTATGTTTTCGTGGACTTTTTCTAGAATCTTGGGGTAATTGAAAATATTGACAGACGTATTAAATAAAAATAAATATCCTGGGTATGGGACAATTTCGGAGATTAAGTACCTTCTTAAAACAAACTCACAAATTTTACCTCATTTTAATATTAGTATAGAATTAGGTACATTATTATATTATAACTACTAACTTCCATTTTGTAGTTTTACTTTTACCCGCATTTCTGTGAAATCTTAAGTTTTCCCGGGATAAAAGTATACTATATGTGTTATTCCAGGGTATGTAATCCGCTTTATTTTTTAATTTAATTTAATTTTTATAATTTGTTGTTGTAGCGGCAATAGAAATACATATTCCGTGAAAATTGCAACAGTCTACCTATTACGGTTCATGAAATACAGCCCGCTGACAGACAGATGGACGGACGGACAGAGGGAGGCTTAGGTATAGGGTCCCGTTCGGTACCCTTTGGGTACGGAATTGTATATTTTATTATGTAGTTCAAACCGAGCACCGCCGCCGCTCTGGACGCCGGATCACAATCAACGCGTACTGTTTAGGAATGTGAATATGGGAATGAAAGACAGGTACCGCGAATACCGCGATGCGATAATTCAACCGAGCATAGCATACGAGAAAGAGAAACTGAGAAAGCTGGCAACGTCGCGAACTCGCGAAAGAGGATGCCAAAAACGCGGCTTCTTCGTCAGAAATCACCAAGGTATACGATTGTGGATATACGCGCTGCAGGAGCGCCACACATCTGCTGCGAAAACTCTCGGAACCTTTTAATATACAATTGGAGCCAGTGCATCGACTTTTTGACTTCTGTCGATTTTTGTTCTGTAGCTACCTAGGACAAAAAGGACGCAAGTGCTAGCGAAATAAAAAGTGGCGTCCGGTATGCGGACGTTAAATGCTGGTGGAAGCCAATTTAAATGCACTTTTTTCTTCAGCGGACTGCAGTTTGCCTTGGGGATGAATATATAACATGCACTTATAATATACCTATATATATAAACCTTCCTTGAAAAAATATCTAACAGATAAGAACCCGTTAAAATCAAAAATCCGTTATCAAAATCCGTTGCGTGATTTAGGAGTTAGCGAATAAACAGACAGACATACGCAGAGAGCGACTTTGTGTCATAACTTCATAAAATACTATTTAGTTATAGTGAAGTGATGATACAAACCTACCCTGCAATAAATATACTATTACAATAATTGAAAGACAAAATATTATAATAGAAACATTAGAAATCTTACAATAATCTGTATTTTTACCTATATAGGTACTCTGTAAAAAGCAAAGCACAATATACGCCATCTATTGGACATGTTTTGGTTTTGAATTAACTTCAATACACTAGATGGCATTACTTTACTAGTTTCGTAAAGGAATATACTCAAAATACAAGAATGTACTAAATTTTTTGTTTATGACTCGAATTTATTCCCTATACTAGTCGTCGTGATCCTCAGATTATACGAAAATATTAATAAAACGTCTTTGTATAGTTTGTGGGAAATAATAGAAAGTTATAAAATAAATATTTTGTAATAAAATTATATTTGAATAAAACATTTTGCTTATTACTAATAGAGTAAAATGAAAAACAATGAGAATGATGACGATCACTCGTAATCTTGGGTTATTGCAGAAGCGCGAAATGCAAAAAACAGGCACTTAAGAAGTGCTAATGTCTTATTTAATTGATGCATTTTTCATAGATTTAATGGTAACAGGATGTCCATTATTTTTACTAATTAATTTATTTCCTTGCCACACAGCCAGGAGACCATCATTAGTTTTCAAATCTACTTGCAATTTCTCCCAAACTTTCTTTTTGGGGTTTAAAACATCATCTGGTTCACCTGTTTCATATCCTTCCACAACAATTCTATCACCTGGTTTACTACCAGATGGAGGTATTAAAGGTTCAACTTGTTTAGGCTCATCTACTGAAGCACAGAGCACCATCCCTTTTGATTCTACACCTCGCATTTTAGCTGCTTTTAAGTTACATAAAACAACTACATCCCTATTTTGCATCTCCTCTACAGGAACAAAGTTTACTAGACCGGAAACAACAGTTCTTGGTTCTTCTTCACCCAAATCTATCTTCTCAACATAAAGCGCATCTGCATCAGGATGCCTAGAAACTTCAACAATACGTCCAACTCGTATATCAAGTTTAGTTGGAGTTATTTCTTCTGTAGAATTTGCATTGCCTTTAACTTTACTTGGGGGTGGATAAGCTTTCTTAGAAAGCTCTTGCAATTTAGGCTCTTTAAATATCTCTTGTATAGGTGCCAATAACTTGTTGATAACTTGTTCAACAGATACTTTTAAATCTCCTGGATGAACTTCTTGTTTAGCAAAAGCACTTTCCAAGTCCTCGAAGTTTGAAAACTCCATATCACCACCAAATTCAGGTGATCGAGAAATCTTAAATGTTTCACCACTTTTAAAAAGAGGGAATATAACGTGTTTAGTAAAAGACAAGACTCCATTATCAGTAATATTACCAGGTTCACAGAAAGCCTTCTTGAGTTTCTTTTTAACATTAGATGGGTTATCTAAGAGATCAATTTTGCTGTCTTCTTCAGATGCAGACATTTTCCCACCTGTCAGTCCTGGCACCATGGGATTCATAAGATGGATTCTCTTAGCATAACCAAGTTGAGGCAGATATTTTTCAGACATTGTAAATATTTTTCTCTGATCAACTCCACCAAATTGTGCATCTACCTTCAAATACTCCTCATCTAATGCTTGCAAGCAAGGATACAAGAGGCCACTTAACAATGGATGATCAACTTGTTTCACTACCTCAGCACCTGCTTTCTTTGCATCATGTTCAGTGATGACTGATGACATACGGTAAACATCCAAAGTGTAATCCTTGTTAAGCTGATATTCAGTGCCCCTCACAAACTTTAATTTTTCAAGCGGCACTCCAATAGATTGTAACATAGCTTTGATGGCAGCTTCATAGTATTGAGTGCGAAGAACTAAGAGTTCCCATGGTGCTTTCATATTGTCTAAATAAGCATGTAGGTCAGCAAAAAGTATTGTTACCTCGCAGCCAGCTTTTAAAAAGTCTCCTATTTTGGACATGGGTACAAAGTAAGCCACATGAGGACGACCTGTAGTGGCGGTGCCCCAATAGATTTTAAGGTCCCTTTGCTTGAGGATTTCAGTTAGCTTTTCATCCCCTAAAACCTCTTGTAGGTTACGGGTAATTAATTGCTTCTTTTCTTCCCAGTTTGCCATGGTTACAGGAGATCAAATACTGCAAACAGATGATGAAAAAGGTTAGATTTCTGATAAATAAGACACTACTCTAGGGGTTTTTAATTGAATTGAGTATAACTGAATACAACAAATATCTTACTTACCAGGTGTACTTTTATATGTGAAGGCGACTAATATGATACATTCACTTCAAAAAATAGACTAAAGATACTAGTAGGAAATTATTACCTACACGTACCTAAGTAAAAAGTTTTTGAGTGACTGACAGGTGGGGCTTACGAAACTCGATGAAACATAACCTCATAGTAAAGCAAAAGTCAATATAACTTACAAAACGAAAATTGTAGGCTTAAAATGGCAATAAAATAAGTTGAAATACGTGTCTTAGGCAGACTATAATATAATAATTTGAAATTTTATGACGAGAAACACGAAAAAAATAGTAAAATATTGTAATTTTTTTACAAACATGAAGTTAGCTGCAGTCAAAATTACTTGTTGCCAACTGCTATTTGGCGCTAGTGTAGCAGTGAATGCTCGCGTTTCCTGTCAAAAGCGCCATTGCGCATGACAGTCAGTGCGGCCTTGCAGACTGAAGAGCGCTGCCAACAAAGGCCGAGTCGATGGGGTTACAAAAAGATTGTTAATTTGGACTTCTAAAACCCTTTTGTTGTTGTAATTATAATTTTATATAGGTTGTGAATCTGTGATTACGGTTAAGAAAATGTGTGAATGATATGAATCGTGACGACTAGCAAAGGAGTCAGCTGGTCCACAGTGCGAATAGTGAGTAAGAAATGGCGGCCTTGCCAGCAGGTGTTCAGTATGGGTTATCATCGGAGTCTAGTTATAAAGAAAACAAGGAACTAGTGTTTGTGAAATTAACGGATTCTGCGCTAAAAGCTATAGAAGATTTCCTTAGGAATAATAAGGTGAGTACAATCGCCATATTGTTGTACCAAAATAATGATAAGCCAACAATGTCAGGCGCCATACTTAAATTACAGTAATTGAATTGAAACTGCAAATTTAGTGATTTATTGGAATATATCAGTTTTCTTATTATACTAATTGGCTTCTAAATGAGTTTACGAAGGTATAATCTCGTTATATTCTTCTCTACAATGTCACGCCACGTCAACATGTAGAAAATTTGCTGTGTTATTTTCACAGATTTACATTTTCATACGTCTATAATTAGAGAATTCGGTCTTATTGTTGCGGAATTCGAGTTCGACGTTTAACGGAGGGGTTACGTTACAATACGTATCTCGACTTGCTGACAGTTTCCGTAAAATCACCGTACCCACCTCTGAAACCAATGCTATTTCAAACTTTGAAAACATTCAAGAACATTAACTCTTGTATTTACCTGGTTTACCTACTGGAAAATCACCACAGTTTGATCGCCTTTCAAATTTATTCGAATTACATGATGCTTGTTGTGTTTAGATATTTTTTGCAGTGAAGTCCACCCATCAATTGATAGAAATTTTTTGATAGAAAACAACTAGAAAGTATGCAAAAAAGTTTTGTTTAATTCCTGTAATAAGATTGAAAAAAAAGCAAGGCCATCACCATGTCTTCTTTCACTTTAAACCATACTTTTTCTGTCTACTCATAAAATACTTTTTATTGGTCAATCCAATTATATCAATTTATCAAGATACTTACTTTCCCATGTTTACATTTATTTTGCTTTTATCATAGAAATACAAATTATATATGTCAAAGTAATATTGAATGCTGAAAATACATAATTACACAGAATCAACAATCAATGATGAACTTCAATGAAATTTGATATGGTTCATTTTTCTAGCCAGCAGGGTAATATGAAAGTTGTAGTTTGTTAGCAACCTAGAGAATCTGATTTAATGCTGATCAGCTCAAAAATGTAGTAGGTACCTACTTTCACTAGATTGCTGGCTGTAACAGCATTACTGTCCTGGTTTGAGGTACTAGTTTCTCTTGTTCTACTCTCTTCTCTACTTAAAATTTATCAGTTTATACATTTTATTTTTCTTTACTATTGACATAATAAATGGTATAATATAACAATTACATTCAAATCTATTGTAATGTCTGAGTGATTTGTGCACGGAAAGAGAGACTGATTATGTCACCCATAAGAGTTGTTCCAGCAGCTATACTTAAGAGCCTTTTTTTAAATATGCCTGTGTTTTACCACAATCTCACCATGATAAGTGATGATGTGGCCGAAGGTGGCAAGCACACAAAGCCTATAAGGAACTGGCTCTCAAGTGCAGCTGTTTTAACACATCAATAGGTCCTTGGCGACAGTTTCTCAACTTGAGGGTGGTAGCCAGCCAGGTCAGTACAACAAAGTACCTTACCACCATGCTTTCATCATTGTTTAACCAAAAGCTGAAGTTCACTATAGGATGCACGTCCCATAAGCTAGCCAAGGGCTTAAAGATATAAAATAACCCTCTATTTTATAATATTAGGTACTTCCTAGATTGTTGATCCTAACTGTAATAGGATCAACTACATTTTAACCTATAATTTAACCTAGACCTATCCTAATTTGAAATTAACTTGGGCGCAAACAAATTTTACATAATTTAATGGTTTTTTTTTTGGATATTTAAATAAAAACCTGACAAATTTATTTTGTGCATCTTAAATAATGCTTTCAGAAATTACCTGAGTAGGAAGGTATTCCTACCAATTAGTATTTTATCTAGTGTATTGTTTTACAGAAAGATGGCGCTGCTTGTATGATAGATAAAAATTATCAATTAGTTTCAAGACATCTATTATAAAAATCTATATTTACATCAGGATATTTACATCATTGTAACCAAATATGGAAATGGTTATTAGAGACCATCTCATCACTACTCATCTATAGTTTAAGTACAGTATTTAAACTATAGATGAGTAGTGATTGTACCACTATGACAAAAGTCTGTGTTCACCTCTAAGAAAACCCCATTTGCTTTTGTTTCTACAGTTCCAGAACACAACTCAACATCACAAAAAAGAACCTGAGCATAAAAATGGCTTATAGCCACTTAGTCTCAGGAGAGAGTTTGCATCCTTATGTGTTCTAATAGCTTGAACTGCCTCTTACCATTAGTACTATTAAAGTATCTCGTTAAAAAACATCCTTGGTCCAAGCAGAGTGAGCCTAAAGCGAAAGGCAAGCACATTTTATTAAAAGAATTAAAACACAAAGCAAAAAGTAATGAAGTTTCATCCTTTCATTTCATTCATAAATTTTTTACTACTAATAATTATAAACTGACAAGCTTGGATGTATTTTTGAACCAGCTAATTCCAGAAACTACCAATACATATTGAATGATATTAAATCTACATTACCCCGTTTATTGATGAAGGTTTAACACTATATATAATCATGTCAAATCATGTGAAACCACGAGCCATAGCTAGTATACAAAATAAATCATAAACATAGGAAGTAAACATGGCCATTTCACAGTTATTGAGTACTATGGTGCCATACTTGGAAAAGATTATACACTACTGTTCAAGATGAGTAACAGTAGTATCTCTTCTATTTTAAAGTATTGAGTAGGTACTTTTAATCATTCATTTTATTAAGGAGCATAACATCCTCCAAATTAATCTGGAGATGATGAAATAGGCTCAAACAGTAACTAACAGTATTAACTATTAATCTGCAAGGGATGATAACAAAAAGTATGTTTTAATCACATTCTAAAAATAGTACCTGGTAGACTGAGCTGCCTGGCTCAGTCAACAACGAGCATTCGTTGTACAAATAAGCTAAGAAAGATTCATCAGGATCGGGAATCAAACCCATGACATACAAGATAGAATTCTTACGCTTTGACCACTGGGCTATTGCTTATGTACATGCTGTAGTGAAATTAAAGATCTTACCATCTGCATGAAGAATAGGAATCCAAGCATATGGCCCGCCTGATGTTAAGCAGTTACCATTTATTTATTTATTAGTTTGAAGCTTAACAGCATCAATAAACAGCCAAAACGCTACAAAAACAAAATTCATTATAACATTAAAATATTACATTCATTGTTCTAACATTATTTTCCATTCATTCATCAATCGTACCATCCCTGTCACAAACAAGTCACAGTGAGGTGCGTCCTCGAGCAGAGTTGATAAGAAGCATTGCACTCTACTATACTCTCTACTCTACCATAGCCTATGGACGCTTGCAATTACCCCCTTATTACAAAAAAAGATTTTAGTAAAACCCAGGTTTTAAATATATCAATTTTCTAATGTCATTAAACAAAAAGAGATGTGGCTAAGTGGCTATATTAAAACCTGGGTTTTACAAGACTTTACTTAAACCTTATTTTGTAATAAGTTTATTAAAAAATAAGATTTAAGTCAAGTCTAGTGAAACCCAGGTTTTAAATATATCTATCACTTTCTAATGTCAAAAAAAAAGAGCTGTGGTTATCTTAAAACCTGGGTTTTACAAGACTTTACTTAAACCTTCATTTTTAATAACGGAATATAATTTTGTCATGTCTGCCCATCCAGAGAGAGATTTTTCAATGTTTCTCAAAATTCATCAATTGTTTTTTTTATGATTTGTGCACAACCCATCAAAAAACCAGAATTTAAGGTCATCAACAATGACCTTTAGTTACCCTATATTTTTGAACTTTAACTTAATAGTTTTATTGTATTTTTTATATTACAACATAATATTTGTTTTAAATTTAAGAACTACTTACTCATTTTTATCTTATTTATAGTCTACAATATAGTTTAGTTTGGGAAAAACCTGTGTATTTTACCCATTCATACTTGTGTACATGACATAGCAAGCAACAGCTGATCTGGTAGCTATCTATATTTTGTCCTCTATTATTTTCTAAACCACTCATCTGATTGTGATGAAACTTTAGTGGGTTGCGTGCAGGCCAGGGAAGGTTATAGGCAAAAAACACATGAAAAGTCTGGACATTTCACCCGGGCGACGCCAGGCTTGAACGGCTGGTTTTTGATAAATCTTCAAGGTATTACTACTAACGAATTAATGCCTTAATTTCATAAATATCAATCAATAATGTGTGCGTAAAAACTTTTTTTTATAACAACTTGAAGCTCGAGCAAATGTGACTTCATATTTTGGCATACATACTAATCTCAACCTAATACAAATTGCAGCTAGTGGGGTATGAATGAATGTTTCATTGTGATTGAAGTCATAACTGTTGTATATAATTAATTACTTAATTAAAGGATTTTTATCGACATATAATTATTTCCTATTAACATGTTCAATTCAGTGCTATTGTACCCCTTCAATCCTCTGTGATTGTACTATTTGTAGGTGATTTTTGTATTGGTGATTGTTTGTAAGGTTTTTGAGTAAATTACTTAGTTAAGTATTATTTTTCCTCAGGCTTAGCTCATAAAATATTTTTCAATGTAATGTATATTTTTTTTGTGATTTATTTGACCCTTTCGGAGATTCCAAAACCAATAAAAGATAATAATAGAGAAAAACAAATCAAAAACCGGCCAAGTTCCGTACAAACCTGTAGGTATATAAGTAAATGGTAGTTTAAACCTGAGTATTTGATATGAATTTCAATTTATGAGGTATTAAAAAAAAACTACTTACTAGATCTCGTTCAACCCAATTTTCGTTGGAAGTTTGCATCGTAATGTACATCATATATTTTTTATAGATTTATCATTCCCCTATTTTAGAAGTTACAGGGGGGGGGCACACATTTTACCACTTTGGAAGTGTCTCTCGCGCAAACCTCAATATCATTTTTGAAGACCTATCCATAGACAACCCACACTTATGGGTTTTTATTAAAAAAAAAAATTGAGTTTCAGTTCTATGTATGGGAAACCCCCAAAATTTATTGTTTTTTTTTCTATTTTTGTGTGAAAATCTTAATGCGGTTCACAGAATACATCTACTTACCAAGTTTCAACATTATAGTTCTTCATCATCATCATCATCATCAGCCTATAATGTCCCACTGCTGAGCACAGGCCTCCTTTCACAAATCAGGGTGAAAGGGAATGGGCAGATACTCCACCACGCGTGCCCACTGCGGATCGGTGGAGGTAGGCTAGTGGTCAACCTACTGTTGGAATTTTTCAAGCCGCCTAGGAGGCATCCAACTAGCTTAACGACTATCACAATTAAGTGATAACCGGGACCAACGGCTTTACGTGCCTTCCGAAGCACGGAAACGCTCGATTTGAAATACCACTAGGCGGTCACCCATCCAGGTAACGACCAAGACAGACGTAGCTTAACTTTGCCGAACGATTAAGAACGGCTAATCATGCTACACCACGAGCGCTTACAGTTTATAGTTCTTATAGTTTCGGAAAAAAATGGCTGTGACATACGGACGGACAGACAGACAGACATGACGAATCTATAAGTGTTCCGTTTTTTGCCATTTGGCTACGGAACCCTAAAAAGACGTTATTTCATTACCCGACTGACCCGGAAGGAGGGTTATGTTTTTCGATTGTATGTATGTATGTATTTTATGATTTGATTTTCTACACATTAATATAATAATCTGTCTGTTTATTCATATCCATCAAATCTACCTAATTCGATTCGAAAATGTGAGAAAAACCATAAACATTCTTTAAAAAAATCAATTCAAAAAATAAAAAAAATAGGTAATGGTGCCGATTCTGTTGTAAATCGCACTAAACTAATTTTAGTCACATCTCATCTCTTTTGTACGAACATTATTGAAAAAGGATAGAACATATTTAAAGCTGTCAAATTAATCTTTGCCGTGTTATTTTGCGTGTATTTAGGCGTATCCGCGATAGATGGCGACTAAATTTATATTGAAAACAAGCATTGGACTAATTTGACATGACTTAATTTCTTACATCCTTTTCTTATGTTCTTTGTTAGAAAGAGACATAGTGAGATTAAAATTAGTTTAGTTGTAAACAATAGAATCAGGGCCAATATCTCATTAAAATAATTAAATATATACCTATAAGTTAATTACCTATAATTTATAGGTGCAATGAAGTTTGAGGTACCTACCTTTTATTTTAATTTTAAACTAACTGTTGGTGACCGGCGTCGCCTGGGTGAAATTTCCGATTTTTAAGGTGGATTTTCATTCATAAAAAATCTTGTCCTAACAAAAAAACTGCCAAGAATCGGTCGTTCGATCTCAAGTAATTTTCTTACATACACATGTGGCAATTGATTTTTATTTAAATGGATAACCTACCTCGTTGTATTATTGTTTGAATCTCCACATAGGTAATCATAATTTTACAGTTTGTGCGTAATAAAGCTTACCTATTATATTACGAGTAAGCAAGTTGGGTAGGTATTACATACCTACTATGTATTGCTTCTTCTTAGTTAGGTAAGTAATTAAGACATCCATATTAATGTGTTATTTGAAAGCTAGGTACCTAGTAAGAACAGAAATAAAATTCCTAAAAATATTATTAGGGATGCAACGAATAAGAATACTTGTTCGTCTTCGCCGAATATTGTTTTGTACGAATATTCGTATTCGCCGAATATTATTACGACCATTCGTGTGTAGATAAGTATTTTCATTTTTCCCCATGTCGTATCCCTGCTAAATTAGTATAAATAATATATATATATATAAAAAAAAAAACAAAATCATTTATTCAAATAGACCTTCGCAGGCACTTATGAAACTCTAATACCGGTTCGGAAGGTTGCATTTGCTGAGTTAGATTGCAGTGAGAGCTGAGTTAAAGTTGCTGTGAAGCCATTACCAGCTTTTAAACTCACCGGCATGTGGCATTGAATCTGGCCCAAGCTGGATTCATACAAAAGAGGTGTTTTCAGCAAAGATTTTCTCTACTTTAATATTAGCTTTTTGCACTGCATTTGATATTGTTTCAAGCTAAAAGAGCCAGCTTGCAGACGGTTTTGTCACTTTAAATGTGGACACGTCCATTTTTGCCATTTGAGGGGTTAAAAATTTAATTTCATTCTTCATATAAAAATGTTATGGTCTGTCCCACTTATAATTACCATTTTTGGCGTATATTAGAGAAATGCACAGTAAATTTAAATCCTGACTTTTGCTTCTTGTAAATGAATGAATAAAGTGCTTTAAATCAACATTAAAGTAGAGAAAATCTTTGCTGAATTCACCTGTTTTGTATGAGACATCGAGCTTGGGCCACATTCAATGCCGGTGAGTGTCATATTAGAAGGTTCAACTAATGTCTGTAGAGGGAACTATTAAATACTTATATCTACATTATTTTACTAATTAAAATACTACATCAGATTGCTCCTATTTCTAAATCGTAGGCATTCGGCGCGTGTCTAGCCGTTTGGGCCCAGTTTCGCAAACTCCGTACATTAGGTAAGTGAATCGGGCGCACAGCCGCAATGACAATGTTGGGGCGGCGGCGCCCGCGCAGGTGAAAGTACCAGCTGCCAGATTTCTTGTACCGCATAAAAAAATTTGGCTTGTCTAGTCATTCAATTTGAGCTGTTTATTACATTTTCAGAACTAAGATTTTCCTCAACAAGACTTTATACTAGAGATTTAAGTTTTCTTATATAAAACTGCTAACCTAGTTTTCAACTAATTATACTTATGCATTATACATTTGAATACACCATAAAAATCATGAAAAGTAAAAATGTAGGTGATAAAAATGATAACGTTTAACAGGAATCATTCACCAATAAATGTAATTGTTTATCTGTATATGTTATTTTATTACTACAGCTACTTTACGCAGGAACGTTTTTATGAAATAAGTTGTCATAAAAAAAGGTTAAAATTTATGTTAGTAATAAAATATGTAATAGTAAATGATTTTCAAACATAATAATCCCGTAACTGCAACTATTAGATACTTAACTAAGCAACTTTAATTCTACTACAGGCGTTTAATTCGGGTTTTATTAACATTATTAAATACTTAACTAAGCAACTTTAATTCTACTACAGGCGTTTAATTCGGTTTTTATAATGTTAATAAAAATATATTTCAATTTAGCAATTTTATGTGACGCCCAAAATTAGTTAGGCAAAGTAGAAAACTAATGTTGCCATAAAAATAGGTATACAGGTCGGTTAACTAAAGCTGGCACGTTCAACACATTTACACGTTGCGCTTGTGTAGTGTCTGTAAATTAGCACGCAGCGTGACTTCGCACTGCATGCGCATCATGAAATGTCTATCCGTCTCTCGAGCGCGGTCAAGCTTATGAGTATGAAGGAAACGGTTATTGTTTTGCTTTGCTACTGCTCATAAATATAGTGGCCATTTTGAGATTCGTCCATTAGATTTGACTGACTGATTAGAAGCAATAATGTAATAAAACGAAACATGAAACGAAATTGACGGGCCAGCTGGCGCGGTTGGTTAAGACTGGTTAAGATTCCACCTATCCCGCGCAGGTCGTGAGTTCGATTCCCACACAGGACATGCATTTGTGTGCATGAACATGTGTGTATGTAATTATGTATATGAAGTATGTATTTACAAATATCAGTTATCTGGTGTCCATAGTACAAGCTCTGCATAGTTCGGGATCAGATGACCGTGTGTGAGGAATTTCCAGGATATTTATTTTATTTAAAACATAATGTATCGTCAAATTGCAAATGTGTGAGTACTGTGAACGTGCCAGCTTTCGTTAACCGACGTGTACAACGTTAGCTCCTAACGTTTTATGATACAAGATTGAAAATAATTATCTTGACCAAACTAGGATTTTATGAGAGACATGAGAGTGCCAAGCGACACACTGACTATTTTCAATTCGCCGTAAATATTAAAGAATTTTAGTGTATCAGATATTAATAGCTCATAATAAAAAAAAAAGCTGTTACTGTGTGCAGCATAAAAGTAACACGTTTAACTCAAAAAATATAAGTAAATGAACTCATATTAAGGATCGAATTATCACTTTATGTAAGATAAATTAATACTGTATATATTGAAGGTTTTGTTTTGTAATCCTTGACATTTACATTATTTTGCTTTTCAAAACCCGTTTAGGTACGTGGTACTCCATTTTACTTAATAAGAATTATTTAAATGATAAAGTGGAACCCATTGGGTATACCAGTTCACAGCCTTTAATGACTTTAATTTAAAACTTTAAAGTTTACATGTAACATGTTTAAAAAGAACACGCCGAAAAGGATTTTACATAATTTTTATGTTCCACTGTGGGTTGGTACGTAGTATTTTCTATCAATATGTTGTATCTTCATTATTAATTAATAATGATATGTTACATATGTTTTGTGCTTTATTGATCTCATCATATGATTTCAGGCAAGTTAGAAGACACACACGTTCCACATTTTGATTAGTTATCATTTTCCAAATCACCCAATCTCTTAAAAACTAATGTTTGTAAATAACGGATGGCCGGTTTAAAAAAAGACCCTTTCTTGGTTCCCAGAATGTTTTTTTTAGTATTACCTATTTCCTTCGTCGAAGTAGGTGATTCATTTAATACAGACTGCCAAATTCAAGTAATCGTTACCTATATACCATATTTTTCATGGCTATTTTATTAGCGACGGTAAATCTAACATATTTACAACATTCAGAATAAAATTTCACTGTAATTATTATCATAACAAAAGAGATAATTTTTGTTTGACACCATTATTCCGTAATTTCCCACTTGACACGATAAAACTATACGTGGTATCCTACTACATATAGGTGCCTACTAATATTATAAATGAGAAAGTGAGATTGTTTGTTGCATCGTGACACCTTAACGGCATTACCTAGATCATAAACTGAAATAATGTTGGATAAATTTTATCCCGAAAAAACATTAGCTTCAAGGGGACCGCGGATATATCCGAAGTGAAAACTACTAAAGCTATAATTAGCAAATTTTAATATACGCATGATTTTCGCGGGCTGTATGAAACCTTAACATAACCTCTATCACGACATGGTTGCCTTCAAACGACAATCAAGGTAATTCAGAAATCAATTTTGTATAAATTCATTGATAATAGCTATCTAACTGCTCAACAGTGGCGTGCATTCCATATAGGCAAATAAGCAATGCCTACCTCATAAGATTCAATACAATAATAGTTTGATTCAACTAAACTACATAACCACTTTAAATAAAAATTCTAACCTAACATTCAATACGAAATTTCAAACTTTGCCGCGCATGCACTCGCGAGTTCGCCTCTCAAATTCACGCACACTAAAACGATTTCGGCATATTCATACACACACACACACTTCTTTAAGATAATACGACGAAAGCATAAATCACGCTTTTGCTATGCGTAGCATACTGACATTTGACATTCGCGATTTATGGACCAAAAGTAACCTTACCTACTCTGTTGTAAGTAAAGTAACCTATCCAAATTAAAAAGACTACAGTTTACCAACATTAGAGCAACTTAAATATAACTTCGCAATTTATTTGTGTTGGTTTGTTTATGGTTTGGCTGGCATTGTTTGCAATGTTGTTGTTATTTACTTATTGTGCTTTTGCGAAGTGTATCTGTGTGAAATGAAGAAATTTTGTGGTGAAGATGCAAAATGTATTGATAAATTAGTACTTTAGTCAGTTTTCGTTTGTTGAAAATAGTAGGTAACTTGCTGTAGACCAACTCCAAAACATTCATGGATTCAAAACAAAGGTAAAAATCTTAGAATCTTAACACAGAATATTATGTTCATTATACACCTGGCTAACTGGGTGCTGTTATTCGAATCTATTATTCTGTTATTACGTATTTTGTTTGCTAATGAATCATACCAAATATGTGTGGAATGATACGCAGACCTAAACAATTTTACGAATCTGGTAAAAAACATGATCTATCTAAGAGGCATATTTAAGAGTGTATGGCCATGATTTATTCTGCCTACCTAGTCTGAAAACCAATGCACGCCACTGCTGCTCAAGTACAGTAATTATTACTATGCAGCCATGCATAAAACTGTTAAACAAAAAAAAAGATAAAATATTTTTAATTTTATAAATTGTAAATAAAATTATATATATTTTATCCTTTTGTCATTACATTACATATAATATCATATTCAAGAACACTTCAGTAAACCTATTGGGTGGTACCGTGATACCCATACCCAACCTATCGGTTGTTAGTTTATTTATTCATACAACGATACTGCTCTATTTCACTTATTATGTTGCATTTCTGCATTTATAAGTGCGCAGTCAGTTTTCGCATACTGTATTTAAATATAATGTGTGTTCATGTAAATATGATCCACTTGTTGTATTCATATCAAATTAAGCTAGTTCCGAATGATAGTTTCATAATTCGTTAAACAAATGTTTTTATAAATTAAAAGTTGGTCAAATTGGTGGCATTATTTTAATGTAAAGGAAATCTATAAAATATACCCTATCATACTTTGCAAAACCTTTTTATTATACCTGCAGTAGTTTTAGCAGATGTTTTAGAAATTAAAAAAAAAACAATATCCTCCACACAGCCAATGCAAACATTTTTGTAATCGTAACTTGGAGCCTGTCGCCCACCTGATTGTGATTCCCTAGTCCATGCACGTGTTTAACATCGATTTATATCTTTTGTGCCTGCCTCAGATCACAGCCCACAGGCACCTATTATTTAAGCCTGTCAAACGATTATCAACACTACTTTCATATTGCTAAAATCCAATTTTCCCCATGTTTATACTGACCTACGGCAGGTCTGGCGGCCGTTTTTTTGAAGCCGCTTTGTAAGCGTGCCACCTGGCCTTTTTTCCTGGGCATAGTACCTATCCATTGAAAGGTATGAATCACTTTTGTAGAGCTGCCCAACAAATGTCTACTGTATCGTTTCAGAAAAATATATTTTGCTTGATTGCAATGAATCATCGTTTTAACGGAATTACCTATACACACTTCTAGTACTTTTTCAATTAGACCATGTTTTTGTTTCATTGATGCAAACGATGAGTCTTGAATTGTCTACATACATACGAGTATTACCCAAATAGTTTATTCCTTGAGCTAAGTAGGTAATATGTACCGGATGTTAAGTCCGCGCTTATTTTGTGCATCTTTATTGACACTCGCGATATCAGATTTCATTTATTTTATAATAGGCATTAATTGACACCATTCAATGGCCCTCGCTATGTTATCGTAGTTAATTAAAGACATAATTAACAAGAATTAGGCTTTTAAAAGAAGAATAAGGTAGGTATAATATATTGTCTAAAACGTTTATTTTTCTATTCACTTTCAAAGCTGCAATGCAAATTAACTTGACGATGCTATTCATGTGATAAAACATTGCAAAACATTGATTTTCCAAACTAAAATACATAACCCACCATACATTGGCAAATTAACATTTTGCCATCTTTTTTTTTTATACCACTAAGGTGGCAAACAACCATACGGCCCGCCTGTTGGTAAGCGGAAATGAAATCGCAACAACTCCAAAGGATCTATTTTAAAAACACTACTTACATCATTACTTTTGCAATTCTTCAATTTTGATATATTTATGAGACGTTTTTGAATTTCTGTCGTTACTGTAGGACGCTAATCTGGTTTAGGAGCTCAATCGTGTAATTTGATCCTTATCATTATCGAGGCAGAGTTAATAATGGTATGTGATGTGACGTATGCGTGACGATGAGCACGGACGATAGAGACCGGGGTCGTCGCACCCTTCGTCCCCTCAAGCCTTGGCACCTGGTTGGCCCTAGCTAAGCAGTTACTTGCAAACAGATGTTTTACTCTCCCAAAGAAATCACTCGCCCCTTGTTTCTATTTTTGAGCAAGAAGTTTTAACTTATTGGTTGTCCTAGGAATGTGGGGATCCACATAAAATCACAGATATTGCAGTGTGGTTTTAAAATCAAATAGTTTTGGGTTTATGTTGAAATAGGTACATCTTGGTAAGTTTAACTATTTTAACAACACACTATTTTAAGGACACGGGTCCTAAGTAAATTCTACTACAAGATAGTATATGAAACCAGTTTGCAAATGTCAGCCAATCTGGCAGCTAACTACTGCAAAGCTTTACGTACCTAATGTGATTGGATTGCTTTAATGCTTAATTGTTTTAACAGTTACTAAGCGGTGATAGGTCGCGGTACCCCATAGAGACGTAAAAACGGTAATAAAATAGTGAAATGGACCTACGAATCATGTGATGCTTATGGGCTATCGTTTACGACAACTAGGAATGCCGCCCCGGAGAAGGACGGTCGGCCGATTAGAAATAGGGCGGTTAAGGGACGTTAGTCAACCTTATGTTGGGAGTCATTGTACAAAACAGCATTGGAGTACGTTAATATTAAAATGGAGCTCGTACTAGATACATACTCTATCTGCACTCTAACAGTACTTTGACTTTGGTTTCAAGATGGACATTAGTTCTCCAATTTTCTTTAGTTTATGCTTTGTTACGTAGGTTGATAATACAAACAATCTATACCTACGTAGGACATACGATTACAAGGAAATAAAGAGTACGACATGGGTACTTGTCATCCCTATTATTTGCGTAGGCGCACTTCGTTTACGTCAGAGATTGTTAGCTTGTTGCTGATTTATCAAATACTGTACGTTCAAGTTTAATGATAAGTTATTAACCTCTGTATTTTTCTAGTTTTTGATAAAAAATACTGTAAAACACATTATAAGCAATGTAAATAAAAAATTAGACGAGCTCAACTTTGATGTTATTAATTCTTTCATTTCGTTCCACGGTAGGTAGGCCGACACTTCTTTCATTAATTAACGGGCCTTCTTTTTACCCTACTAACCCGGAAGGAGGGAGTTTGTTTAAGACAATATTTTCTTTGGTTATGATTTAGCAGCACAAAATTTTCCCAAACTTGTATTAGTAATTGACGAGTAAATATTTGTATGGTAACACTTTTATCGTAAATGGTTTCGTTCACTAAAGAATGTGTGTCGATGTCGTGCCTTCTTGTACAGAATATTTTTCTAGAACGGTGCTGGTGATGGGCGCTGCCTCGCAATTTGACGCTTTCTTATCTCGTTCAACAACACGATATCTCAGATTGACCCCTGTGTCGAAAATAATAACGGCTATAATATAAATTTGTGCTTGACTAATATATTGGCGGATTTATGTAACACACCTTTTTGATTATTGTGCTAATTACCTTTTATTGTTTGCATGGAAATCCCCTTTGCTTTCTAGTACGAAGGTTTAGATAATGTTACTCTTTTCTTTTAAGCTTTTCATTAAATTTATACCTTCCTTATAATTAATTTCTTGTTACGAATACCCTGTTAACCTGTAACCTGTACCCTGTAATCCAATTCGCGTGAAAAATTTCGCGATCCTTATCAAAAAGAACATCTAGTTAACCCCACAGACTACGAATCCTTATACCTAGATTCTTATGTTATGTTATAAATTACCAATAAGTGCTGTGATTATGTATCTACTTAAAGCCACCGTCATAATTTTCTTTCGTCTAAAGCATAAGCTTGTAAAAGCTTTTTTTTTTGCTTCGGTAAAGGTCACCGGCATATTCCGCTAAGGTCACTTTGTGCAGGTATTTTATTGCCTCACTTCGTACAAGCAACGTAGCAAGGCCAAAATTGCTTTTGTATTTTTTATTCGACAAAATCATACTTATTAGGTACTGTATGTATCTCTACTTATGTAAGTAATGTATGTAGCTTGTTAGGTTTTCTTTATCTTTGATAATTTGTCTGCTAAGTTAAACTTAACAAGCATTTGATGATACGTGATGTGGCATGGATTGTTTATTGAGATTGATCATTAATAATTTAAGACTTGTTTATTATTCGGTGATTATAAAATTATATTTTTATGAATCAAATCACGCAGTCTTCTGCAAGAATAATCTTTAAATTAAATAATAATAATGCATTGATTAACATTTTCTGCTGAAAGCAGTAGGTATACTTTTAGTATTAAAAGTTGATTACTGCCGTTTTAAATTAGAATTGGAATTAAATTAAATACAACCGGCGACCTTGCCTGTTGAAACTGGTTTGGCATTCGCAACTTACCTATTTCAATCTCAATTAAAGAGATCTCCTATCACGTATTCGCATAAATAAATAAAAGTCAATGTTCCATACCTACCTTTCAATGCACAATTTAGTGCAATCATGGGAAATCACAAGAAAGATTCCTCTGATTTATTTTCACTTTTGGCATCTTGTCGCTTCCGATCATTACCGACCGGACCCTCAAGAGTCATGGCCATGGTGGCTTGGCTACCAGTTCCGGGTCATCCCCTCTCTTCTCTGCGTCTAGACGCGCCAATGCAACGTTGAATTTCACATTGAGCTCTGCGGTTAAGTAAGTAACTAAAGCAATTTTTAAGTTTACATCATCAGTACCTACTGCCGCCCAGCCTAGTTATGTTTCTCGCGTTCGACCATCGCCGGTTGTGCAACCTGCCGACACTTGCTTATTGTGGCCAATCCGACTCGTTGCCCAACTAGTTTGGCTTCTTGTCGTCTAATTACGACGTTTCATTAGGTTATGCCGCGTAATTATTTTGAAATTTTGATTACTCTTAATTACCTATCTGCTAGAAATATCGATAACATCAACAATACTGGTCTTTTGTTTGACCTTTCATTACATCTATTAATCTATAGCATGAGTCCATGTTCTATCAATCGTCGACATGTCTACAATTTTTCAATTACACAATTTTCTGATTCGATACACGATTAATCTGATAATGAATATATTTTATATTGATTTCGCAAAGGTAGGTATTCAGCTGTCGAAAGATAATGATGTATCTTGGATATTACAAGCAGATATTTGTAATTTCCTATTAAAATCTTCCTTATACGACTATACTCGAGTTGTGTAACATCAACAGCGCAACGTATGTTATGATTCATAGTTCGTCGTACTTTTATAATGATGAGTACATTGTAGTTACCTGCATCGTTAACATTACCGTTTTCTAATATCAGAGCAATTTTAGCTGCGTAAACCCCCAAGTACGTTACATTATGATTTGTTATGTAGTTTTCCTCTGCGTACACTGTTTATAGTGAGTTCAACAATTCAATCACAATACGAAATTATGCAATTTTTATCTGGTCATGCACCGCTATATGTCTGTGTGCACCGCCTTTTTTATAACTCAGAAACATTCCCCGGCTCCTATGCACAACAACACGCCAAGTTACATTCGTAATCGGTTGAGTGGGGATAGGAACGCATGTCACAAAAAGATAATCAGAGGATAACATACCGCATATTTGACGCAGCTTAATCTCGAAATAAATCAGTCTTATTTTGTACAACAATTTCATTTGATATTTTCCAAATTTATCCGCTCTGCATAATGTGCTAATTCCTTTATTTTTTTCATTTACAGGACAGATTGGCAAAACCTAAGATACAGTTCCTACCCGGAAATGAAGGGGTAAGTCTCCACCAACGCTTTATCTTTTTCTACACCTACAACATGATGTATATCACACCACACACGTGTAAATTAATCAAATATAACAAGACAAATAGATACAAAATATTTTGTAGGTACTAAAACAGAGTTCGCTTAATGCTTGTTCCATGTCTTCAATTAGGCAAGAGAATTATTTATTTTATACTAGAATCAACAATGTCTAAGCAGCAGTAAAACAAAAATAAAAGCTTCGTTATATTATACATTAAATTTTTTAGCTGTTTTTTTTTTTAAATCTTACTGAAATACCAATTTTACATCCATTTCTAAGACCTAAAACGCAAGTGGTCAAAATACTGTTCAGTCCGACTGTGCAACTGTAGAGGCATAAAATGGTTTAACTGATGCTACCAAATACTAAATCTTCTTTCGATATTTTGTGAGCATCGACTTATCCCAAGGTCGGTATTCCATTGCTTAGTATCCAAAAAATCTAGCAAATCAATCACCCAAGAGTCAATCTAAAAAAAGTATTTTTAGAGGTATATTCTCGGATTTATATTCAAATCCTTACTCGGTCCAACTGTACCTTACCGTATCCACAAGCTGGCCTCTGCTCGTCACTTATTTTATTTGTAATCATGCTTTTTACTTTTCTTAATTTACTTCGCATTTGTATTTCGTAGTCGGATATCCGCGTTCCGTATTTTTAACACGCAGCAACCATCATTATATCTAGGTTTTCAGACACTGTCGCATTTTAACGTCTCAGTCGATGCGTCGTATTCCCATTCGCATCTTTTAAACTGGTTGATATAATATTGAATAGCTAAAATATAATTGAATACACATACATTGGTCTTCTCTGGAATATTTCTAAAGATCTGTGATATAACAATTGGCTTTAATGCACGTACTCATACACGGACAGTTTACATCATTCAGTGACCTTATCACTTTGGACATTCAAATGAGAATTGAGAAATTTATTAATAAATATTAAATTATATATTGTATACATGTAGCTATCTTCAAGTATCTTGGCAAATGTATCTTACTTGCATAAATATTTTTCAGTCAAACATATTTTACTACAAATTCAAAGGATTACATTATCTTAGTGCATAAAATATGAACATACAAATGAAATGCACTGTTGAATACACCAGAAAGCCATTTAAATAAATAAATGTATACAGTTCCTATTCCATAATCAAATAGCTTTTAACAAACTGTTGTTCACTGACGCTTACTTAAATATTGAAGCAATCTACACAACATAAAACCATGAAATATCACCATGCCCAAATAGAAGATAACGCATTTAATTAGATTTTTTTAACTTATGGGTTGTAGCTGAGCAGGAGGAAAACACGTTGCTGTGTTTACTATAGTTTTTTGAAGAGCTCATTTAAATTCTCTTGAGATGACATGACAAAGGTAATAAATAATAAAAGTCTATGAGTGTTTTATATAATTGATGAGTTTACTAATTTAGGTGTTAAGGATAATGAAGGCGAGTACGTGTCGCATACTATGAGGGCGGACACTGGCTACATCGCCAGGATTGGGGCCTCATCATCACGCGGGCCTTGACTTGCCTCGGGCGTACCAGTTAACGCTTGCGGCACTCGATACGCTTGCGAAATTATATGATGACCCACTTAGTCGATTTCGTTTTGCTGTTTTACGCTGCAGTTGGACTATTAAACTTTTTACCCTAAGACCATTTCAAAAATCTAATTAATCGCTGATCACGTGCCTTCACCTTCTCCTTGGGCCTGAGTTTGATGTTTGTTTCGATCGAGATCTCTTTTCATTGTTTTAAATTGTCATGTACATAATGTATTTACATCTGTCCGACGACGCTGTTTTCACGTTAGAGCCTTTTCCTCATAGCCGTGGCAATGTCCTCTGTATGGGTTACAGTGTTGCGTTAGCCGTCTTGTTGTTATTCTTCGCCTGTGAATTTGTATGCCTAGATCAGTCAAAGTTACGACCGCATCCATTTAATCATTGCAAAAAAACGGAGCTAATGCAATTTTGTTTACAAGGTGATAATCCCCGGTCGATCCCCGCAGGCAGCGGCCGCGGCGACGCCTGGCGCCTTCGACCGGTTTGCTTGTTGCCACCGCTCGACTCGGTTGCCGGTTTGACGTGATCTCTTCTCTTGTTGCTCGTCGAGAGTCACTTGCCCGTATCGTATGTAAACGACCCCGACAACCTTATTCCGAATCTAAAATATCATGTTTTAGTAGAACTGTAACTGAAAAACAAATTGTTTTGAATTGCTATTCCTATGAAATCACAAATTTGTGACATTGTTATAGGTATTCTGTATTACAAAATGTTGTAGTAACACGCACCGAAATAAAAGTTCAGCCTTGGCTTTGTACATCTTTATAACCTTAAGAACACATTACGAGATAAACGCTCTTCTTCGAAACCGCTTCGCCATCATTCCTCGAATATCTCAGTATCGGTGTGTGTTAGGTCCGAGACTCGCTGGCACATATCCAACTTGCACATAATAACCACAATTCAATGAGTCGCAGACCAGAATAGTAAATAAGATAGAGTGGCCAGTGTAAAAATAGCAACAGTTCCAGTCGCAGTGGGCTTTTGGATTGCACCTCCCAGGTGCGATGGCTACGACGGGCGTTGTCCTCTTTGCGGCCGCTATTAACACTTGATTCGAGTTACTTACATAACAGTATTATTTACTTAGTTCGTCCGATCAAAACAATGCATTCGGATAATTCTCACCTATCAACTCCAATCATAATTGACTGGAGTACCTAGATAAATCGATTTACAGCAAATACTCGGTGTATCAACTGTTATCTATTCATCTAATGAATCATCTACGTACATTGAACCCAATGTTCTGTATTATAAAATTGAATGTTCATCACACTGCAACAAGCTGGAATACGATTTGAGTCGGTCAGGTCGTTGTCCTCTCAAGACTTTACTACCTTCACCAACAGTTTACGGAACTTTATCGCGGTCCTTGGAAACAGGATTTTGTTTGATTTGAATATAAACTAAAAAATATATATTGCTAATTATTTGGATCCTATTATACTTATACTCTGTCATTGTCACACGCCCTAAATATAACACATTAGAAGAGGAGAGCTATATTCACTGTTCTAAAGGAGGCGTACATTTATAATACTGAATAAATTATGCTTCAACACACAATTAACAATAGACTACTTTCAAAATTCCCTTTTGAATTTCAAATAGATATATCTACGATCAATATAATAAAGTTTAAAAATAAACTTCATTAGTTAATACTGACTTATTCATAGCATTTTCTACTTTTGTTTCGTTAATTTATGCATTTTCTACAGTTGCATTTGCAACCTGGTCTTTGTCATGAATGAGGACTATTGAAGTAACTACAATATCTACATTTAACTAAATCGTTTCTGTGATGGACATTGTTGGCAAAGTAACTGTGGAACAAAGCGTTAACTTCTTTATCAGATCATAATGGGTGCAGCCACGTGATCAAACAATAGTGTTTACACTCGCCACAAGGACGACCTGTTGTACCTACGGCCAGTACATAAAGATATCGAATACTAGCCTATTGTTTTTGACTATAAACCTAGCCCAGAATTGACAAATGCCGTGTTGTTTTATTTATTTGATCGTAACTTGATTGTTTCTACCTGTACAAGTAGAAATCCTTTCATTGCGATGTCCAAAACTTAAATGTCCTTAGTAAAACCGTGCATTGCTTTTCTTAATTATCTTAGCCAATTAGAACAGATTCTGTTAAAATTATTAAAACTGATGTTTCCCTTTATCCTAGGTAACAATTCACTATTTATCATGTATTAATTTTAATACGCACGTATGTAATATCTATATGTTACAAGTATGGACCTATATCCACTTGCGCTGACCTGGACCCGGCTAACCCAACTAAATCTGAGTTATTAAGATGAATAACTCAGATTTAGTTGGGTTACCTGGGTTTTATTGCCACTTTCGCATTGATAATTTATTTTACCCCAGGTAAGCAACTCTGGCGTAATGGGTCTTATTTCACCAGCACGCTATGATTTGCATTAAAAATGATATTGTTTGTATTCCTTGCTGTTGACATTCATTTTACGTAAAATTGTGATTGACGTCATCAAACTGTTAAACACGCTTTTGAGTACACTTGGAATCGTGTTATATCGGAATGGAACTATATCGCATAGTTGCTATTGCTGCATTTTGCAAATTTTCTTTTTGGTCTACAGTAGCTAGCTTATTGTTTGAAAAATAGCTGAGCTACTAATTCTTGCGTAAATCAGTCTTTCCATACAACAACCAGGCGGAACAAATCATAGAAAAGCCTTTGAATTAATATTAAGGCTGGTAGGTACATTCGTTTGATTTGGCCATGGGGTCAGGGTTTGAGATACATTCATTTGATATCCCGTGAAGATAATATCGAATATTGTCTAGGCCAACATGTTTAAGGTGTAGACGTTAAAAATGGATATTTAAACGACACAATTGATCTATCTTTGACTTGATATAAACTTTCACAAAGCGAAGAAGATGACGCGACTTGAAAACTTTGTGTATGCTTTATGGTGGGTAAATAAGCAGGGTTCTGGGACTAAGTCTCCGGAACAGTTGTGATTTCCTCGTGGTAATTGCTGAAGTATGCGGACGGTGCGGTGTCGTCTTATTGGGGCTGCGGACCGGCCGTACGTGCGCGCTATTCACTTTCACTTCACAGCGCGTGCTTTAACTATTGGACCAGCCAGTGTGGACGCAGCCGTGGATTTGGGCGTATATTGAGCTGAGATAATGATGATTGAGGTCGTAACGGCTCTGAATGTTTAGAAATTGGGTGCCGCAGTTTAATTAATGAAAACCGCATTTAAAACTTCCGCTGGAAAATAACTACTTCAGGAAACTCGCTTATCAGAAACGCACAACTGATTGTTGCTTTTTGGGTCATTATCGTTAAATTACCGGTTTAGCGGTCTAAGGAATTCGTAAAAAGATCCGAAGCACTATTTAATTTCTGTTACATAATAGACTTACACTTCGTTTTTTGTTATGAATGACTATAATAAGTAATTTACCTTGAGAATTATTAAGTGTAGTAAATCCCCATTATAAGTATTTATTAGATAATCCATACAAGCTATCATTCCAATAGAGATGCTATAGTCACATATCAAATAACCATTGATAGAAAAATCAAGATCGATGATTATCTCGTTCATTCCTAAACTTTCACTTTTCAACTTTGGGTTCTATCCAATCACTGCTTTGATAGTTATTTATTACCCATCGTCATTACCACCTGTATGTCCTATTTTTACTCGCCCAAATAAAATTAATAGAGGCAATTTTGACAAACGGCCTTTGCGCAAGCTCCACTCGAGCATTAAGGACACTGCAGCGACCGTTACATTACAACAGAAGTGTGCTTCAATCGCTGTTGATCTTGTTAAGTTTTCTTACCAGCAATTGAATACTGATATTTAACAGCGCTGCATTGTAGCAGCAAACATTTGATTCGTAGAATTGATTGCTAGCTAAGGTCTGGCGTGATGAACGCTGTGGCAATAATGTAAAATATATTCGAAATTTCGTGATTGAGCATCTCATTTTACTAAGGTCACCGATTATATTAAATACCCGTGACCGTTTACAGAAAATAGCAAGGCGGTTCGAGAAGCCGTTTAGTTTTTGCACTGTCACTAAGAAGACAATAAACGCTTCCTATGAACAAGTCCTGTATTACATCTTGGTTATATTTATTTTTGGAACATTGTTAACACCTAACACCGTGTGGTCAAGCCGGTATCCCACTCGCGGTGCGTGTGCCTTACAAGTTTTATCCGTAAGGCGGTTGACTTAATGCTGTTTTTCCATTAAAGAAGGGAAAGTTGTCGTGTGCGTCGCAGCCGCGTGTCCATCATACATAGCTAATACCGCTTTCGATGCTCAACGAGGAAGTGCAATTAAAAAATAATATTTATAGTTATACGTCTGTCTGTACTCCTGAAGATGTCCGTAAATTAGGAAATTCTTCAGTGCAGTCACTAAGCTCAGTCTTGCTTACGCCCTTTGGGACCGCAATTAACGCCTCTACGGCAAACTGGATTATTATGGCTGTTCCAAATAATGACATGGCTGCAAATGTGTAACTTGATTTTACGATGGTCGCCTGACCGTTAGAAAATATACTTCAGCGTGTAAAACGTGACTATCTATTTTTAATCCCTGCGGAATTACGGTCAGGCGTGTAATATCATGGTATGTTCCACAATCAGAGATGCTATGTCAAGCGGTTGACATACGGAAACCTCGCATTTCGTCGTTTTAGACCTAATATTTATCGGGTTGTTTTTATACACGTTGTAAATTTCTCCTCAGACATGCCGGTTGACTCGCAGTTTTCCGTCATCGGCGAGTGATAAATGCTTCTACTTACATTACTCCAGAAAACAGTGGCCCGTTTGTTTTCGAACACTTATTATCTTGGTAAATGTGGATTGTTATGTATGCCCTCCTAATAGTAAGTATGACAAATAAAAACGATGAAGACTATCTTTTTTTAAGTTTCCGATTCCGTCTTTTGGGGAATGTTTTTAAACGACAAAATATTTTGTTCGTTATTTAGCTCTGAATCGAAAAACTACTTACGTTCAAGATACAATTACTATTATTATATTATGCAAACTTGCTATGCATCAATTTTCTTATTAAATATCAGAGCGCTATGAGGTAAATTCTCTCCATTTGGCAGAATCGAATGAGATCACCGTATGCAATGATGCGTGCAATGTGACATTGTGGCTAACTTTTAGGAACCGATAACGGTTGCAGTGTTATTGTTATACACTTAATTTCTTGACATTCTGATAAAAACTATCCAGAATGTAGAAACTTTGTAGCGATAGCTTGGATTTACTTTAACAAGATGATCGTTTTGTTGCTTTAGTTCAACAGGTTTCTTTCACATTCTTTGTGTGTTTAACTTATTGAAGGTTGGCTAATATTTTTGTGCGTATTCACAATCGTGCTCAGTACTATCTCTAAAGTGTTAAGTAGTTTTCTTAAGATTTTCTGCAGAATTGGCAATTGCTAGATTTCAGATTGTTGTAAATTTTTAGAGAACTTTGCATGCTTTCATTCATTCCACGGAAATCTTTGGTGTCAATCGTGTTGTCCAAAAGCAACTATGATTGGCTTATTTTTTCCATTACAAGTTTTTGATTTGCACTATGCAAATAAGGTTTTTGTTCAGGTCAATAATATTCCTCCGTTAAATTCCTGAGAGGAGAAGGAATCGAAGCAATAGTAAAAAAATAAATAATTCTGTCAAATTTTAAATTTAACTCGATTTCAAAGGAATTACTGCTTTCATAACAAAATTCTCATATGAATAACTTTGTGAATTCCATTAGTCGATAAAAAAATCACCATTGGTCATCATTTTGTTAAATTGTTTATTTAACTACAAGTCGATATGCCTAGCTGAAAGGTCGTAAGATCAGCACAGACATACAGTTGTATGACTTCGGCCATACTACTATTATGTAGTTATTCTGTTCTTCGGCTAAGTCTGTCACGTGTCCGGTACTTCATTTATTTATTTACATTAATTTACTTAACGCAGGTAGTCCCGGCCCTTGTTTAATATTTATAAGCTTTGCCCAGTGAGCATCGACAATTGTTTTTATTATTTCTGAAAAACTCCCTTATGCGTTTGAACATAATAGTATGAGAATAAATTTAGTGAACGGCTTGCGCTAATAAAAACATGTTAATCGTTGCAAAATGCTTAAAAAAGCAAAAGTGCGATTACACAACGATCTGTCAGAGGCTGTTATTTCTACCTGTCAAATTATTTTTCTAACGGTGCCGGTGTGCTTACCTCAAAAGCTGGCAAACCAAAAAGTAAAGAAAGAACAGTCGGCATAGTTACGAGCAGCTTTCACTTAAATATAATCCGACAATATAAAGGGTTCTTTATTTTTATAGTCGGAAGTTTTAATTGAGAGTTGCAAGAATATCATTGAGAAAAAATTCACCAAAAGAACACAAAAAGTTACCCAAGTTAATTTTCGTAGAAAATGTATAACGGTACAAAATAATTTTGCCCTTTTGATTAAAGATTATTTTTACATTAATTTGAACGAATGACATCTAGCCAAGGCTCAAAACATCCGGGTATCTATAGAAAGAGGACAAGTAGACATAAAGTGCAGTGCATAAGCAGTGCTGGCTTACATTACGAAAGCTCGCAATGGAGCCGATAATAAATTGTACCTGGCAGTCTTACGTAACTCAGGTAAAAGTTACCGCTCGCTTGCGGCACTATTCTGAACTTCAGCTAAGTAGGCAATCGCCTCACAATTTGATAGAATACAATACAATATGCCTTAGTGTATTTTAAACTAAATACAAACGATACAACCAAAATCAATTAAAGTCAATGAATCATCTGGAAAAACTAAAAAAAGTTAATTTAATGCACGTTTGCAATTCGCGGCACGGCCTTCACCTCAAAACCTATTTTGGGTTTGAAAGAAACACGTCCAACCAATGTGACTAAACCGAGTGTTGCTTAAAAACTTATAATAATGATAGTAGGACCCATTTATTCCGCTTCAATTGTCTTTTAAAAATTAACAAAAAGTATGCGTGTCATATCTCTTTTAAACGTATCTTATAACTATTTATGGCTATTTCACACATGTTTTGGACGTTTTATATATATATTTTTATTACTAATTTTAGCTTCTGTCCGTATTCCATTAAAAATCCATAAATTTTTTAAAAAAGCGTATTTGTAAAAATGACAAACAATCTCTTTCATTCACATAAATATGTAAATCCAGATAGACAACAGTCGGGCAGTCGTCAGTCGATGATACAAACGATTTGAATGTAAAATACGGGCTATTGAACTGATTTCAACATTTACAATTCGCTATGACGTTCAAAACAAACAGCTGTAGCTGTAACTTTTAAAATTCAGGATCAATCATGTATATTTTGTACAATAATTCCCATAGCATTGTAGCCACTACTAAGAAATCTATTCAAATCTGATATTATACGTAATAAATTCAATAATGATGAACCGGTATTGCTCACAATTGTTTTTGCCTTAAGAGACCGCCCACGTCGTAATGCCCGTTATTCAACAAATCCTATTAGCTGAACCAGAGACAGTTACGTGGCATCTATAGCATATCCATCGTGGTAATTTATATACATACATACTTCAATTATAATTATTATTTATCAGAGTCCAATATTCTTTTCACACTTATGATTAATTTCAAATCTGACCGTGGCAGTTTGGATCACCTGAATGTATGCTTCATAACGTGCTGGTATCTGTTACAAATGTTTTGTATCATTCCATATACTATATTTAATGTATCCATTTAACCTGGTATTGGGTACTTTCGAGTTGGTACTTCTTCCGTTTATTATGTTTTTTCTTTAATCTCAAGAAGAACCACTTGTGGCTTTCCGACCCAAATAGTCTCCATCATAAATTAAGATAGAGTCTTAGTTCAGCTGTTTTGTTTGAATGAAAGCGTCCTTTTGTATAATAAAGGAGAGTGAAGTAGGTATATTTCTCAATTCCGTTCACAAATTTTACCATCCTATAATGTGTCCGTATTCTATCATGTAAGTGAACGGGTGTGTTTGCCGAGAGTGAAATTTTACAACCTGACGCAAATTAAGTGTATGTACAAGTAGTGAGGTTTACATGATGTACGGACAGAGACGTCATATTTAAACACTCACCTAAAACTTATTCCGTACAAATCCGTCATTTTTCTATTGATTCAAACTACTAGTTTCTAAAAAAATATTATATTAATGATATATTCACAACACATTTTAATTATGAATAGAAAACGCAAAGTTAGTGCTTCCGAATTGTATTTAAAGACATGTATGCTGTAATATTAATAATAGAACCTATTTCAACCAAATTTAAGACTCAATATTTGGATCATTTAATTTTCCTGATCATATCACATAACGCATTGAAACAATGCAAATATTTTGAGGTAGGATAACATCTGAAGTCTCAGGTTAAATAATGATTAGCTAGTTTGGAAATATCCGCTTGGAAACAATAAAGTGGCGCACCTAACAAAACCCGATGGTATAGGTACATATTGAATTCAGCTACCGAGCGTGGTTTCGCAGTCAATTTGTCTGCTTTATTGTGTGTGTTGTTCGTCGTTGTTTGGCTTTGCAAGACTCGCAACTATCATTGACATTCGGTAAATATTTTAACCAACTTCTTCAGACACTATTGACGGTTATATATCAATTCCTTCCTGTCTGTGCCTTCAATATGATGGTTCAGTTTAGCTTACATGTAACGATAGATATTCCAATTACACAAGAGTATATTGTATAGCTATACTCTTATGGCATATTTACTTAAATGTTCTCAAATTTTAATTTCTCACAAGTACAATTCTGAATATAAATTATGCCATTGTTTAAAAAGAGGAACCTTTGTTTTAGTTCTAGTTCTCATAAAATTATAGGCTATTACTGCTGCAAACGACTTAATTTATTAACTACTTTCAGAATCGATTACTTTGCCAATGATTTATTTAGAGGACATGACATATCTTCTTATTCCATTCCCTAACAACAAAATCCCTAGTGATGTCAATTGCAAAATGTAGAGGAGCCTATATGGATTTTATCTTCCCCCTACATCAGTAATTGCGTAGGTACTAGACGCAATATAAACTCGTAGCGTCGGAGGCGTGGTCGGCGTCACGTCGCGTCGCTCGGCGCCGTGTCTATGCCATTGGATTGTTCTGAATCCCAACATTGAAACACAAATCATTCGAAACGATGAAAAATCTACATTTCTTATTTCCATTTCATTTTTATATCAAATCAACCAACACTTGTCCTTTTACTTCAACTGTACACGATCTGTCGCTCGGATTTTCGTATTTGATAACTGCCACCTCTTTATTTTATGTACATATCTGTATTTTAATTCCTTATCTTTACGTCTTCTGATATGATTTCATTTAAACACTGGATAATATTTGATACGCCGATACTGTATTGAGTCTCACTCAACTTTCAATATCACTTTTCAAGATTTCCAGGTATTTTCAGGGATTTGATCAAATTCTAAATACCATAGAAGTCATATATTATGAATTACATGTTTGATAAATAAAATTTCTCATACTGCTTATTCCGCTTCGATTTCATAATGAATTTATGCGCTTCTCCAACATGAGCGCGAGCGTGATCTTCAGCAAAAATTCCTCGGATCGATCTCGACTCTCGAACGCATGTTTCGCACCTTGATCTAAATACTTGCGACATTATCTAGTCTCGTCGCAATATTGTGCGTCCGATACTTCATCGACAGTCTCAACTCGCGAGCTCCCACCTTGGTGATCCGAGTTAACATACATTTCATAAGCAAACAACGTTTCATCATCATTATCTTTAATTAAACAACTTATTTATTTGCTTTTAACGCAAGGAGAGACATTCAACAGATCAGTTATATTTGATTTATGTTAAAAACTGCAATTATAGCCGTACATCTTATTAAACAAGCTTGTTTTTCATTTATCCCCTTTTCATAGCCGCCTCTCGGGGGAAATAACCTCGGTAACTCCCCTTTCACATCACTATGCCACCTTTTGATCGAAGGTTTGAGTCGCTTCAAACAAGGCCCTTGGTTTATACTTATGTTTGATGTGCAATAAGTATGTTTCCTTATTTGGAACGTAATTAAGTGCATGACATAAAATCTTTGATATACTGTCATAAAGTTATATTATGACCCTTTGAATCTTTATTTACGAATGATGAAACATTCTCTAATGTTGCAAGTTCAATCACAGAAAAAAAAACAACTTACAAAGAGTATAACAAAATTTTATAAACCGGTTGATTTCATCAAATATAAGTTGCATCTTGCCTTAAGTTATACTCTACTTTTTTGCTTTAATATTCCTACATTTTGCTCTACTTTTGAAAGTAGAATCAACTTGATCTTTTCGTTAATAATGTTTGAGTAAAATGAAACAATGAATTGTTATTTGTCTGATAGTTAGTAAAAGTAACTCTGTGAACACACAATAGTGGGTCTTCTGTATAGTGGGAACTACCTTTTACTTACCATTGTTTTTGAAGTCGTCTTGCTAAAAATCATGTTTTCATCCGTAATTATCAATCAATATTATATGATCATAATTGTGTACAAAAATAAGTACTTATCAGTAGACTCTGCTAAATTGATAAGTTTGTAATTGCTTTTTTAACATAATATTATTATGAATGCTTAGACGAGTAATGATGATCTCTCTCTGCGAGCGTTTCAATATTATTCGCAACAGTTTCACCATTATTGTTTCTACATAATGAAAGATTTCTATGTATTTCACGTTGTATCAAAAGGTGTGCCGGCAATATTTAGTTACGCAAGGTGATCACGTGATCTGCTAGTGGTTATGCCGAGGCAAGTATGTATGTATGTACCGACGGAACTATCGGGCGTTGAGTAACGCTGGAAAGAGCTTCGTTACATAGAGGTTTCGATACAGCCTCGCGACGTAAGGCCGTGGTTGCAGTCACGTCGGCGGTGAGAGGTGCCCCTCCTCTGGCGGAAGGTCGCGTCGCGAGCGCTCACCGAGGAGAACGGCACCAGAATGAATCCTTGCAAAGACCCACCTGACAACCGCAACGCAACACTCGCTATATTTACACAATGCAACTAGAATAAATGATTTCGAAAAAATCCGCTCAACCAAGATTATTTTTGTACAGGGTTGAGCTCTCATTTATTTTACCGAATTCTTATCTTCAGCTTGTCATAGGTATCCTTCGCTATCGGTAGGAAGTCGTGATAACAAAGTGTTCCGAGTAATCTAATCATACAACGTGCAAAACAATTAGCATACCTAGTTCATTCACCGAAATAGAAACTTAACGTATAAAACAAAATTTGTCTACTGGCCATTTGATTATGACGACGACCGCAAAGTTTTCGCAACCGTATCAGAACCAGGTGGTTTGCTAACAGATAGTAAATTGCATTGCCTATAATTACTCGATTCGGTAGTGTAGGTAAGTAGAATAACCGTGTTTCGTTTAGTTCGCTAAAATCGTATTCGATCGAATGAACTCGAATGCAAGGTATTCTGGTTCGAGCGCGACTTTTTAATAAGTCTCGCATCGGCCAATGAGCGAGCGACTGGCGAACGAAAAAACCCAAGCTAGACGGCCGCGCACACTCTCGTGTTCAATAGCAACAATGCGCGAGACTCAAGTAATGTTTTTTTTACATATAATTAAATGAATCGGTGTTACCTCACCGCTGCCGACGATTGCGACAAGAGCGGCCGCATCGTCCATTAGAAAGTCGGCGAATATGCAAATAGTATCGTAGAAACCTCACGAATAACTGGCCACTCACTTCGCCTTTAAATGTGTCTGCGATGAAAGTGACTATTACCGTTAGTAAATTGTGTTAGAACAATTTCTTCCGCGAACGAATTGCCAAATTCTCCATTGCAATCTTCATCAAATCGAATTATTGTATCCTCAGAAAAACGTTTGCTCTTGTCGTAACATCATAATGGAAAACATCATGTTTAAACAGAACTGTGTTTATCAACATGTCGTCGACTACTTGAACGTTTACATTGCTTTGTTTATTTATAAATATCCCTATAACTTCTCACGATTTTTAATTTGTATCCAAACTATGGCATATTTTAACTCGCTACTTAGCTACCGCGTTACAATAAGATTAACGTTGATGATAGAGCAATATATATTTTATCTTTGCCTATAGCGTTAGGTTCGGTAATATTGTGATACCGATAATAATCCATCAGCTGTTTTATTTTAATATTGAAATTAGACGGTGTGTTACATAATGATGCATTAATTAAGTAACAAATCCACTAGCAATGTTTTTAAAGTGGCCACATTGAACAAGTTTGCGCAAATTGCAGCAAACAATTTCATGGAAATGGCATTTGCGGGAAGAACATTTATCTGAAACATCCAACTGAAAAGGAAAAGGTCGTGGAAATCCATTGATTTTCATGACCTTTTCAGTTGGATCTGATGCTGATGATTTGTGTAACAATTTCAGTTGTATGATGTCATTGTTATTCTCGCAAAAATCTTTCCCATGAGCATACACAGTGATATTGAGCTGCAATCTGCGAAAAACATAACATTTTAATTGGACGTCAAGAAAATTTATTTGAAGCTAATAATTTTTGAACAAATAAATGAAGTGCTAGTTGAAAGTTTGATGTTATGCATGAACCCAGGTAGTTAATTGTTCTCTTAATGCTTATTTAATTACATAACTGTGATTGATTGATGAGTGATAGTGATGATATTATTTTTAAATATAAATGAAAGTGAGTTTATTATCATGTCAAACTGATGGATGAAATATGTACATTAAAGAAAAGTTGCTACAAATTAAACCCTCCTAATGGATATTGGATGGATGATGATATTATTTAACATTAAAAACCAACAAGCCGGTAAGTAATTAACATGATGGCGATCACAACCCGGTCGCGTGGATTTCCCGCTACGATTCGATCGTGTTGAAGTGAACCATTTATTATCGTTCGCTGCTGACGTATTCTAGTATCCGACCGTTTCCATAACGTATTCACAGCTCGCTATATTTAAAGTTGAATTTACACCGCACAACCCGTGCCACCTCCGCGATGTTACGTCAATAAGATACAACACGTTAACTCGAGGCTGGGGCGCACGACCGCTCGTTTTGCGTCCGGGTCTGTCCCGTAGAATCGAATTATGCGCGTATCATAATACCTATACTCTAAACGGTTGCTTAGAATTGAAACCACAGACGGAACTCATTTAGATCTACTTATGTACCAGGTGCGTGCGTATTGGACCAATCCAGTGTCGAGCTAACACCCCGAGCCTACGTAGTAGATGTGTTTGATACTGGTGTATATCTCTCGGTCGAGTGAACCGAACGGACCGGTTGCGAGACGGCCTCTCACTTCGCAACTCCGTGTACCGCTTGCCGCTTGCTGTGAAATTAGGTAACCAACAAAAGCCACAGTCACTGCGCACGACGAAGCAGTATTCAACAAAGAAATCCCAATCACAAACGCGAAAATTAATTGAATCCAGCTGAAAACACTCGTTTACACGTTCCAAATGACGTAACAAAGATTCATCGATGCAGCTTGTGGAACAGCTCTATAAATTAATTGACTAGGTGGCATTAGATGCCTTGAAAAACGGATGACGGATTTCCTCGTACGTATTCATTTTCCGGCCTGACCCAGACGCATAGACCGACCTTCGCTAAAAGACAAACAATGAAACTTACGACCTTGACATAAAACAATCTGCAGATGCATCAGCCTAATTAACGATAAATATATATCTAATCATTGTTATTGAATTAGTGACAATCGCAAACAAAAATCGGTCAACAAAAGCAGCAAACCAAACAATAGAAGAAACCATTGCAGAATAGATGATGCGGGCCAGACGGCTGTTCACCGAATGCCGAAGTGTTCCATCGCGAGCGCTCTTTATATTGGTTGGTTGTACTGCAGAGAAAGCCGCGCCCCGCGCTCCCCCGCAGCATACTCAGTTCGTAGCGGGTTTTTTCCTCATTAGCTCCATAATTCCATATCATGCTCTGTGCCTTTACCTTGTGTTTATCAGTCTTGAGTCGCGTGATGGACGCCCCAACTTATGTATTATTGACTTAATGGCTTGTAGAATTTGATAAGTATTGTTTCTTATATCGTAGGTTTAATCTGCGTGCTGTCTGTATACGGTAACTCTTCATTTATTACTGACGACCAATTTTTTTCAACGTCTTCACAAGTTACCTTGAACTATGGCAATCGCTAATAGATTTTTCCAACAAAATTTACATTATATTGGCTCAGATTACGCTCAGTCTTTGCTAATATTTTTCTGAAAAACTCGCAAGTTCATAGAAAAATTGAGACGGATCGCATTACGAGTGATATGAGTATCGGTTAACACGTTAGCGGTGGGACTTATCGGGTTATTGCTCCATCGGTCTCCGCTTCACGGCGTACTCTTTAATAGGTTAATTGCCTGGCATTGTGGTGCTGGCACACATCGTCAGCCGCGACCTTAAAGCGGCTCGCGGCCACGCATGTAGGTGTGCGTGTCACCAAATGAGGCAGTCCTGGACACTTTGTTTTATTGTCATCGTTAGATCTAACTAATACATTTATAAATATTCCATCATTGGTCATTTATCGTTTTTTACTTTTATGTTTTGCAGACAGTTCAGTAACACTTGCAATGATTTTTGTTTACAAGCTCTAAATTTAATGAACATACAGAGATTGATAAATATTTGATACCACATATTGTGGTCACATATCACACGCGTCATGAGGAGGAAGTGAAAAATATTCATCGAATAAAACTGGTTAATTTTCTTTTTTCTGGCACTCCTACCTGCGAAGCGGAGCGTGAAATACTCGCAGTGACCTCAATAAACTAATTCAGAACGGAACCGTACGCGTTTTGACTATTCGAAAATTGTGATACTGAGTGATAACACAAATGTTCTAGTGAACTAATTGAAAATACCATTCGGTTCTAGTAGTTGGTGAAACGGTACGATGCGCTCAGTAGTTGTGCAGTTGCGACGTTGCCATTCCAGGCGATGAAAGTCATTACTCACGTCTTAGAGTTATAAACGTATATGTACGTACATATTTGCGATTGCATTAAACCTTGCTGCCCAGGATAACCTTATTTGGACCTATAATAAGACCAGTCGTCGATTTCTCGTGGGAGTGTTTTGCTCTTTTGTCAACAACATTCAATTGCGCGACAGGTGGACAATCGCGATAGAATGTACTTTTATTATTTCATTTGGCAATGCCAATCTGAATAGTACACAATTTCGCTGTGATGTGTACATGTGATTCATGCAAAGATCTCGTGCCAGTTTTCCCACATCAAAACTCCTAACATCTTACACACGCGACTAAACGGATTCCTTATAAATTATTCACATGCTACATTAGACGAAACTGTCAAACATTGAAGCTTTGTTGCTTTACTTTTCTCTCACCTGGATTGTAAAGTTTGTTTATTATTCTATCTGAAACGAACGCTTTTGTTATTTGTCATTCACTATTACTAACGTCACTTCACTGCTCGCGTTTTAACTATTCATTGGTTCTGAGCTGATACTATTCTAGTTTCACAAAAAAAAATGAACTTTATATGCATGTTCGCCCCATCGTTCGAGAGGTAATTATTATTTGGTCTTTAGTAACTCTTGTTACGATAATTTTTTTAATTCTTGAACAAATTTAGGAAACACATTTAGACTTAACAGCGAAAATTTTATCGAATTATTAACGGTTTGAAATATAATGCAAGAAATGTTTACCTATTTAACGCCACATTATATAAATGTCATCGTAAAGAAGTCACGTGGAACAAGTAATGATAGTGTTTATTTGTACTGTTGATATAATCAAAAAACAGTTGTAAACTTCTATCCTAATATTTCATGTGAAAATAACGTTGTTCTGAACGCTGTAAACTACGCTATGTATTAAGCGAGTTTTTTTTCGGATTTCAGAAAATCTCCATTCCGGCTCCTTCCAGTGGCAATGGCCCAACGAGTGAGGCTACGTTTCACTTCAGCATCAATAGTAATGCAGAAATGGAGGGTCCACAAGTAAGAGACAATTTTGAATTTGAAATTATAAGAGTCATACCACCTTACCCTTACCACACCTTATGTCCCCAAACTCAAAAGTAATTCTAATTAAATTCAACCTGCCTTACTCTAGCTTAACAATATGCTAGAAATTATTGAAATAATCATGGTCCGTAATCTATTTGAGCACACATCTCTGCTCACCTTGATTAAACCGGTGGTTTACGTCATGCGGGCATTATCAAACAGACAATGTCGATGATCGACATTTTACTTGATTTTTAGGGTTCCGTAGCCAAATGGCAAAAAACGGAACCCTTATAGATTCGTCATGTCTGTCTGTCTGTCTGTCTGTCCGTGTATGTCACAGCTATTTATTTCCGAAACTATAAGAACTATAATGTTGAAACTTGGTAAGTAGATGTATTCTGTGAACCGCATTAAGATTTTTACACAAAAATAGAAAAAAAACAATAAATTTTGGGGGTTCCCCATACTTAGAACTGAAACTAAAAATTTTTTTTTTCATCAAACCCATAAGTGTGGGGTGTCTATGGATAGGTCTTCAAAAATGATATTGAGGTTTCTAATATCATTTTTTTCTAAACTGAATAGTTTGCGCGAGAGACACTTCCAAAGTGGTAAAATGTGTGTCCCCCCCCCTGTAACTTCTAAAATAAGAGAATGATAAATCTATAAAAAATATATGATGTACATTACGGTGCAAACTTCCACTGAAAATTGGTTTGAACGAGATCTAGTAAGTAGTTTTTTTTAATAGGTCATAAATTGAAATCAATATCAAATACTCAGGTCTATACTACCATTTACTTATATACCTACAGGTTTGTACGGAACCCTCGGTGCGCGAGTCTGACTCGCACTTGGCCGGTTTTTTTATTTATTTAAGTTAACTTCATCTATTAGGATAAAATGTATTCTAGCCTCACTTTAGCGGTGATCTTAAATGAAGCAAAACTAGTTAGCGATAAAGATAAATTGGTTGGGCGAAGTCAAATATAACGTGTACTTATCAGAACATTCAAGTTACCTTATGTTGCGCCTGTCATACATAATGCTGATTAAATATTGACAGTGAAACCATATTGTAGTAGCAGTAATGGAGTATTTAATCGCAGGTCGGCGTCTTCACATTGTAGATGAACTCATGTAGAGAAAATTGTAAACATTGATTAAAAAAATATCAAGGTTAAATTGCATTCGATGAATTGTGAATTAAACAATGTGAAATACAGTGAGCAGGTGATATTTTTTATTCAGAGAGACAATTATCATTACCATGTACCCTTCAATCAGTCACATTCAAGTGTCACCTATTTAGATGTAACTGTCGACCTCGGAATTTTTTGGCAAGTCCAAATTGGAACATGAGGTAAAATGTCAAATCAACTCAAATAAGTCTCTGTTAGATGACATTCGATCAATAATGTTTTCTCAAGTGTTAACTGGCCATTATGTTTGCCCTCAGTTAAATGTTGTTTGCTTTAAGTACACATAATTGGTAATAAAGTCATAGTATTTATTATTTATACTGTTATTATCAGTCTATTGTTATCACCTATGTAACTTATAAACAGTGAAATGTTTCGTAAATGCACTCTATGAAAGTTATATGTTGGGTGAATTGTATATACAGAGTTAGATTTACTTATTTAGATGACATAGCATAGGTGTTAAAACGGGTACTGTGCAACATAGTGTGCGTGCATCATTACACACTTGAAGCACAGTAGATATATCTATTATCTACTGTGCTTGAAGTGTTCTGATTCTGAGACATTTTGAAGATGTTACAGAAGAATAAACAATATTTTGATATGGTCTGTAAAAATTAACGGGTTTTAAATTCACAAATCGCGAAGCAAACGTTACTAATGTTACTAATTAAGTTGTTGTTATCAATTGGAAACAAAGGATATATGTATATAAATTCAATTCTCTGCAAAATTCTATATGATTTATGTGCTTGGCCCTCTTTTAGTCCTTGGTGGGTATTATTCAAATCATCCGCACAATAATGTTGCAGATTCAATACGTCATGTGACTTTCACGCAACATTAACTTGGATTTAAAAACATACTCACACGGCTTTATCATGGCATCGTCTTGAACAATTTTTCTTTGCACCATTATTTAAATATTTATGAGTGACTAATGGAGTTGTTTTGTTGCTATGTTAACTTAAAAGTAAATAATATTCAATATTGGTTACGAGGGAGCCGTAGCTTAGATGTGATCAATTTGTTTGTCAAAGAAGCTATGAAGGTAAAACCTAGGTCATCAGATCTTTAAGTTAAATCTCAATGAGGACCGGAATACCAAATTTTTCTTAAAAATAAAGAAAACGAACCTAAAGTTATTGGTATACCTCTACTCTAGTCAGCTGACCGGCCTTTACAATTTGGTCAGCTGATGACTGTCGATTAGTTATTAAGAATATTAATATTCTCCATGGCTCCCTCTTCTAGTAATGCGCGCATGCTTGGGTTTGTGGGTCGCGGAACAGTTGCAGCCGATAATAAGTTGGGTTGACCGACAAATTCGGTACTCTAAACTTTTTTATGAATGTCCCTTCACTTTTTATTGGAACTAAGCGTTTAGTTTAGGTACCGTCTTGTGCCATAAAAATCTAAAAACCTTTCCCTAATGCTAACCAAAGAATGACTCAAAATAGCTGCAATGATCACGACATAATTGTGTAACTATTCAGTTAAGACTTCTGCGCAAACCTTTTATAGAATACCGTGTTTTTGATGTTTATTGTAATCTGCATTAGCAAAAAAGCAGAAAATATTGTACGTGGACACGGAATGCGGGGGACGGCGCGTACTAAGAACGTTACTCAATAGCCGTTAGAAAGTGCGATTTCATCGCGCAGCGTTCGTGTTGCATTATAAATACAACAAAGAGCAGACGAACGAGAACTTTTAATCGACGACATAAAAATCATTATTTTGATAAAAGATGACAACACCATCTTTAATTTTGGAACTCTTGGTCTCATTTTGAATGATTTAGCTATGGTATTGTTGCTGAAATGTTTGGTCGCCTTATGAAACAAGGTATCTGCGCGACAGAACACAAAGTTGATAGTGATCGTACCTAAGCGTTTTGTAAAAGACCTAGTTAACTACATACCTGAATCGTTTTATTGGAATAAACATTACAGAATAGACGCATGTATTCACCGGTTCTATAAATGACAAACGCGTAGGCGTTAGTAATTTCACCCTCCCACGGACCGCGTTCAATAAAGCTGAGCTTTGGGGAAGCTTTTATAGCAAAACGACGGTTTTTTTTTTTTAACATTGCACTTCGGATTAAATTGTTCCGCCTCGACAACATAATGGCACCGAGCATAAATCATAACGCAGAATTTGAATCTTAGCCAATATGAAATATAATATCAATCTAAAGAGATTTCGTCGAAAAAATATTGAATGCAAATCATTTATGGAATTGTTTAGATGTAACACTTAAATATGTGTGTCAAATCATGCTTATTGCGACCATGACCAATATTAATCCGCTTAGTGCCATTATCTCGCAAATAGGTATTATGGTGGTAAACTTTTGAAACTTTAATCACAAAGCTTTCAATTAATTAAGTACTTATCAGAACTGCAATGCACTGTACATTTTAACCTGCTCTCTGATTTTTAAACCAGAAGATCTTAAAATACGGTTTACAATGAAACCTCCCAACTACGAAGGAATATCTACTACGCTAAAATAGAGAAAATCTTTGCTGAAAATACCTTTTTTGTATGAAATATCGAGTTTGGGCCAAATTCAATGCCGCATGTATATTAAGACAGGTAATTCTATTTCTACCTTTTTTTCTCGTTCTAAAAAGGCATGGCTTGTTTCCAGGGTTCGTTCGAGTGCGTCAGGGGTGGTGGCGTCAAGCGGCTGGAGTCGTGCGGGCCGCTGCCGCGTAGGATGCGCGTGCAGGCCAACGACGACTCGTACGAGGCCACCAGGGACCGTATGGCGAAAACCGTGGCCGCGGAGCAGAGTAAATGGTCAGTTGATTATGTATCCTAAATAGTCTTATGCTTGCGTATTCTGTGGAACAAAATAAAAATTGCCAAAATATAGTAACCTTCCTCAGTTTCTTGCCTGTTCTTCTCAGTTGAAGACTGACTTCCGAACTGGTGGTAGCTTCAGTACCTTTGACCTTCAAATGTGCCCTACTCCTACTGGGGCCTTAAATGGAAAAAATGGCTTTGACTTTGAGTCAACTGACCCTTCCCCGCGATGAACTCTGGTAACCTTACTCACGCGGTACTTTATTTTGTAAGGTACTTCCCCACTCGAACGGCTCTTGCTTGAAGCGAAAAAACAACATACTCTACCTCTCTTAGTGATCAATCCCAAAGCTGTATTTCATTTTTGAGAATGATTTGTGTTGTCGCTTGTCGAATGAAAGGTTTAATATTGGTTGAAGGCAGGTAAGAACAGCGTCATAGCTAAAGACCTAACGGATAGTCTAGGCCAATGGTGATTTGTCAATCTTGGGAGTGGACGTACTGCGTTTCACAACTGATAATGATAGTAAACATTTTCCTTCAAATAAGCGAAGGTTCGGCAAAATGTAGACATTGCTAATCCTAGGTATTATTACTACACATTACATTACTACTGGTATTGATTAGTGTTACGAAAACAATATAATATTGCCTGTTTATGAAGGAACATTGTATGTGGTGGAACAGGAAATCGAAGATTTATTTACACTGCACATCTTCACATGACTTACAGTCGCACTTCTGATTATTTTTCTCAGAAACAACGCATGCGTGAATAAAAACTGATATTTTGGGATTTCCTACGTAATATTGAATATGTGAAAATTGATAATTTACATTGAAATACCTGTCTTGTTTATTTCGATTTTTTGTTTTCCTGAAACAAAACTGTTGCATTTACTTAGGTTTTAAGTCAGAACAACATTGGAAACGCAAACAGGAAAATCGTTGCCTTCCTGTGGATAAATTAGTCATAATAATGGCTTGATTTGCAATATCAATAGTAAAGTAACGAGTCGTTTAAAGGGATGATACCTCAGTTGCATTAACTTCGAATATCGTGACGAATTCTTGGGTTCGAATCCTACAACGAGCTCGAGCTAACGGTGCTAGAAAACATCGTTATGAAACTATAGCATGGTGTTAGGTAACATGGTATTACCTGCCTATCTGAAATTCTTGCCTGTTCTTCTCAGTTGAAGGCCGACTTACGAACTGGCGGTAACTTCAGTAGCATTGACCTTCATAGGTGCCCTTCATAGGTGCCCTTCTAGGGCCTAAATTGAATAAATGGCTTTGACTTTGACTTTATCTGGTTACCAACTCCATGTCGCCAAGCACCTATTGGAAACTTCGGCAATTGTACTTCAGAATCAGTTGCCAGTTGTAATGGTGGCCACGTAACATCAGTTGCATCGTCTACCATTCTGGCAGGCTTCAAAGTCAAAGCCATTTATTAAATTTGGGCCCTAGTAGGGCACTTATGAAGGTCAAAGCTATTGAAGTTACCACCGACTTACGAAATAGTCTGCCTTCAACTGAGAAGTACAGTCAAGAAACACAGCAAGCCATCATTAAAAAAAAAAAATGTTGGACAATTGACTGTTTTGGCTTTGTTTTCCAAAATAGGAAATAAAATACACATGCATATAAAAACGCATAATGCTTCTGACATATTAATGGGAATCGTAACTTAAACCAGTGACACTATTTCAGCACCCGCGTGATCAAACCTAACCAGACGGATATTGGGCGACGCGTCAAAGTACGGTCGTCTCATCATCTGTACTCAAACACCGCTGCGGCGCAGCTGGCGGAACGTGCCGAGCGCGCCGAGCGGCCCGAGCGGGCGGAGCGTATCGAACGTCCCGAACGCGTCGAACGTCCGGAGCGCGTCGAACGTCCCGAGCGCGTCGAACGGCCCGAGTGTGTCGTGCGTCCGGAGCGTGTCGAGCGTCCCGAGCGACCGGAACGAGCCGAGCGGCCGGAGCGAGCCGAGCGGCCCGAACGATCCGAGCGGCTCGAGCGAGTGGCGCCCACAGCCCGGCCACAGCCGCCGCTGGCCGTCGTCCCCCCGCACCAGTCGCACCCGCCGCACCCGCAGCACCCGCCGCACCCGCAGCACCAGCCGCACCACCAGCACCAGCAGCCGCACCCGCACCAAGCGCAGCGGCCTCCACCTAATCCGGATCTCGCTAGGCGGTCCTTGACGTGAGTATTACATACTTATAGTCGTATGCACTCCGATTAAATTTAATTTTCGCTCTTCGTTTGTGGCAATACTTTAATATCTTATGGGGAAGAAATATAGCATGTGTACGTGCTGACGTATATTAAGGGGGAAAAAATCTCTCTTGACATAAGGCGGATATAAAAATATTCCAAATGAATACAATAAAATATTTCTGAAGAGCTGACCTCATCGAAAGAAAATTAACCCCAAATCCGACACTTTCTACACCAAAAAAAGTAGAGTTTATTGCAAAAATGACATCAATAGTCACGTCAATATATTACATAGTCTTACATTTTTATAGATAAATGATAGTGGTGCCATCATGACCCCATTCAAACTATCGATAAGGCAAATCAAAGCTGATGGAAAATGTTAGGAACTCGACACTGACATTGTATAAACGCTAACTGAGCAAGTTTAATGATAACGAATGAAAGAAAGTTACTATATTATTAACAGATATTTGTTCTATTAAACAGATATGTCACCCGTCTGCCCTTTTGATATTGAAAATACCGTAATCGGTTATTGACCTTTTTGTGTAGCTGTTAAAATAAAAGTGTACTTAGAGTTTATTTACATTTATTCTGCGCATTGCAAATGACGCTGAATGTGAAGGTATAAATAGGTAGAGCAGATTCAATATGTGGTCACTTCTGTGTAACCATTTGCCGAAATCAAAGTAATTTTATTGTACTGTTTGTCAAATTGAACATCTTATTGTAGCAATAAGGAAGGTCGTCATTGCCCATTCCAAAAGATAGAAAGTCGTATGGTTCTTGATCCTTGATAAAAATAAACTATAAGAATAAACTTCATAAAAATTCTCAACTTCGTTCGATTCCAAAGGAAAAGTTTATTCTATGAATCTATGTTGGGTCACAAAAACATTAGGTTTCTAAAGAAATTACATCTGGACATATCCACCTAGTATTAATATGTGCATATAACGCTGAAGAGTTGGTTTGAAGAATTTTATTTTAGTTCATGAAAAAGGAAGAATATTTATTATCACACTATCGCGATTAAAACCGCTGGGCACAGCTAGTTAAAACGATAAAGCACACTTCGGAAATGTTATTTTTGATAATATTAGGATGCGATAGATAAGTTCCTCACTACACTGATGTGGTTTCAACAAATTAAATTATTTTTAATTAAATAATTTGCCAACTACATGTTTCTTTCAACATCGAATTCCTGAATATTTCATTAAATAAATGAAACTCAGTGATAATTTCGTCAGTATCGTTATCATTTTAAAACCAATATGATAATATGCGGCCGTTTTTAAAAGGAAGTGCGGTTTTGTATACCTATTATAAGTATTACAATGTTTTACACAAAATAAAGTAATTAATTCGTAAATGTTAATACTTGGAGCCAAAACAAAAAGATGTATGTTAAAAGAGACATTGTTAATTTTATTTATGTTGCTTATTTCTTGACATAGTATGAGGAAAATAAATATCAAAAACAAATTCATTTAAAATTTGAAACAAAAAAACATTGCATCTGTAATTCAAATTAAATGAATTACATTTATTATTATTTTATTTATTTTTTTATTGATAAAAAAAATGGGATTTCTAACGTAAATACTCATGACGGGCGGCAATGACGCAAATTTCAAATAAGTACACAATTTGCCTGTAGAATTCTCTTTTAAACGACATTCGCGCGAACTCGCTATGATGATTTAAATCGAAAGTGAGTCACCTTACTGTCCAACACTCAAGGCTATGCAAAAATCATTGTTATTGTTCAATGAAAACAACGCTCAAGGTACATGTTCGACAAGACGACCGCGATTTAAAGGAAAAAAATAGTTGCTTGTAATGTACATTATCAGATTATAATGCAATAATATCCAGTGAAATATGGGCTGTAAATATTATAAATATTCGTTTGATAAGAGACGCAATGTACTATGGCAGTGGTTTATGCTTCATTTTACATTTATCCTCCTTATTATCTTACATTTCAACCGATATTTTATTCTTATTTCTATAATTTTAGTCTTTACGTCTTTAATGTTTGCCATCATAATACATTATACATTTTGGTATAATCCGTGTGTATTATGTAATGTCAATTGACGCTTTATGTGCACTCCACTTGTGCAAATACGTGCGATTTATGATAAAGTCGACCTTTACACTCTATGCCCATTAAATTAATATACATTTTGCAATCGGACTTTCCAAAAGCGTGCTCATAACAATGTATTAGCAAAATATAATAACAAACTGGTGATTATTAAATTCAAATTCAAAAACCATTTATTCAATTTAGACTTATTAACGTTAACAAATGACTCTACGTCGGTCTTTACTATCAACAATTAAACATTCGTAGTTTTTTTTTTGTAAAATAAACTTTAATGCATAAATAATAAGCTATAATAAGCTTGATCTTTCGCTGATGGAAAATATAGTGCGGAGACCATAGCACGGTGGTATTTTACTTTGTAGTACCCACCTGCTGGCTTACACCCTCAAGTTGAAAATCTGTCGCCAAACACTTTCCGGCTAATACATTCTCTTCATAATGCTAGTTCTAATTGAATCCGACAAATACTCTTAACTATACTAACATACGCCCTATCTCCTTTTACAGAGAAAGACTTATACAGTTATTAGCATTGAAACCTTTCAAGAAACCCGAATTGTACGCGAGGCTGTATAGTGGTAAGTTGACGTTGAAAATGTACAGAGTACACCGGCAAGCGTTGTTGACTCTTGTTTAATGACGCTTAACATTACAGAGGGCATGAAAGAAAAGGATCGCAGTGCCGTAGGAAAGATCCTGCCACAAATTAGTACGCTCAAGGATAACTGTTACCATTTACGTAGACATATATGGAATGACGTCAACGAAGATTGGCCTTTCTATTCAGAGGAGGAGAAACGGATGCTCAAGAGGTTTGTTATACATTTATGCTATTTTAGTTACTCGGGATATAAATATGTGGGAAATCCAAGGTTTAATGTTAAGTTGTGGAAATATCTAGGCTAAATGATGACTGTATTAGTATTTCACTCGTATCTCAGTTATAATTTCTCGAATATTATGTTTCGTCATGTATTTTTTTTTATAATGCAACTAACCAGGTAGGCAGTATTGCTTATTTGAAAAAAAAATATCTATGCATGGGTTGCTAAACATAGGTTTTGAAATTATGACACCTAGTATCTAGTATAAATAGTCGCGGAACTAATATGAAACCTGGGTAGCAACTATAGCCGTTGTTATCATCATCATCGTGGTCGGTACCTGGATGGGTGACCGCCTAGTGGTATTTCAAATCGAGCGTTTCCGTGCTTCGGAAGGCACGTGAAGCCGTTGGTTCTGGTTATCACTTAATTGTGATAGTCGTTAAGCTAGTTGGAGGCCTTCTAGGCGGCTAGAAACCTCCAACAGTAGGGTGACCACTAGCCTACCTCCACCGATTCGCAGTGGGCACGCGTGGTGGAATATCTGCCCATTCCCATACACCCTCATTTGTGTGCAGGAGGCCTGTGCCCAGCAGTGGGACATTATAGGCTGATGATGATGACGACGTGACTACTAAATGTATAATTTTCAGGCGGAAACCTCAAAATCTAACACCGCCGCTGAGCAGCGACTCCGCGAACTCTCTATCGCCGCGCGCGTCGCCCGGCAAGCGCGGCGCGGGGGCGGGCGCGGGCGCGGGCGCGGGGCTGGGCGCGAGCGTGGGCGCGGCCGCGGCGCCGGGGCCGGGCTCGGGCTCGGCCGAGGACCCGCCGGCCGCCAAGAAGCAGCGCATCTCGCACTACCGCCGCCCCTCGCCGCCCTCCTCCGGGTACGCGACCACCTCCTCGGGGGAGCGGCACGCCTCCGACAACGAGGACGAACGGACTACCGGTCAGTATTACTAACATACATACCACACACACGGGGCCCGCTTTACCTATGGCGCACGGTCTTAGGGGGCGCCGAGCGCAGCGACACCGCCCAAATGCAATCTCTTTCAAATAATGCTCTTTAATGAAATCGAATTATTACATCCTGAATTGTGTCCTGTACCGACGCGTCTTTTTGCCAAAATAGAAGACCCATCTTTCTGGAAGACTGCCCACGTGCATCCAATGCATCACATAAGGCCCATGCAATCACAGGCCGATTGCCATCACCTCCCCTCTCTCCACAGTGATGGAGCGAGTGATCAACACACCGTTGTCTTTAGTCATTCGCCATCGAGAGTCAAAGTGTCGCATTAGCATTGAGCATAGATGTGGCGAAAGTTATTAATGCACCCGAATTTCCGATCACTGGTGTAAATATATAAAGTAGGTATTCCGTTTAGATTGCGCGCCTACTAGAAGGCGCAAAGGTACTGATTGCACCCGGGCGCTACATGGGCTAGAGCCGGCCCTGCACACACAACACACTACATACTACCCGTGCGCGATAAGTCGACAATTAGCGCGGTGACGTTACTGTTGCGTGCTTGTATACTACACGTCATAAAGCATGGCTCCCGTATTGTACGTGTAGCGGGATTATTGCTCCATGCTATAAGTATAATACGGCCGCCATCAAGTAAGTGCAGGAAAAACAGACGAGGGTAGCACGGGTAGTACACGCAATACGATTAAGAGGTAGGCGTTTATTCGCTCAAAGAGCAATTCGACTAGGGAAGTACCTCCACCTTACAGAATACCTACCGCCGCCAAAAAACTATGTTGTTTTCCTGTTCGTGAGTAAACCAGCCAGTGCTCCTCGGCGAAGGGGTAGGGTCGGTAACGCGTGAATGATCGTTTACCCCCAATCGGTAACACAAAGACAATCCCCATGGTATTGCTAAAGTCTATTTAAAACGACACACAACCAAGGGCTCTGCCGCCTATCTTTGGTGGTAATTGTAACGAACACAATTAATAAATTCCATCCAATCAGGGCCCACCAATGCAATGATCTTCGTCGTACCGCGTCATTGGACCAAATCATTAATGGTGTTCGTTACGCTTATCACCAAAGATACGCGATAGCCCGGTTGGTGTACCACCTGTCTGCCTCACCACAAAGGTAAAGAATACTCTGATTATTCTATTGGTTGTAAGACTGTGAATAGGTGGTAAGAGACATTGACTGTCCGTTCAAAGTGGATAACTCTTCACCTGGAAGATTGTCTGTGGCAGCTGTTGATAGAAACATCTAGTTCAGTAATCGGCATGAGTCGTGAGCACAAACTGACACCTGCGCAGTAGTTAATTTTTCGGTCTGTTTGGCGGAATGAAGAAAGGGCGAAGCACACGATTGGTTCGTCAGTCGATGCTCAGCGTATATTGGATTCTTGCGTGTCATTTGGGTACTATAATTTGGACAAAAGTACATGCGCGAGCTTGCCCCCACTACTGCCTATCTGTGCTCAATAATCGTACCTGTTACTGTACTAGAAAGTACTCTTCCGCCAAGCTAGTTTATTTGTACATATTACTTTCTATAATTAATAAAATGTTGGCTGAATTTTTTGCAAGTCTTCTCACTCTAAATGTCTTTACATAGTCAATTGCTAATGTTCAGGGTAAACACAGAATAAATGAGTTTTGAATTTATATGTTTATTGTTGCAGTAAGCAAAAAGGACAATGGGTACACCCTCAACTTTACCACTGTGAAGGAACTCTGCCCTAGTCCTGTGAAGGTGAACGGTTTCAAAAGTAGTTCCCCAGCAGAGCAAACTAATATCACAGGTAAATTTTGCAATTTATTGTATTATACTTATAATTTATATCAGTTCAATAAGTGCGTGTTACCAGTGATGACATGCTGGACAGAGAAGTGGTATTTCACTGCTGGCCGCATAAATAAGCTCAAGAGTGACTCAGCGAGCTATGGAACGAGCTATACTCGGAATTTCTATATGTGATAGGGTCCGAAATAAGGACATTCGTAAGAGAATGAAAACGACGGACATAGCTCGTTAGTAAGCGGCAATGGGCAGGCCACATCGCTCGAAGAGCCGATAAACGATGGGGAAGAAAGGTTCTCGAGTGGCGACCACGTCCATACTAAAACTATAAATGCGAAAGTAACTGTCTGTCTGTTACCCTTTCACGCCGAAACCGCTGAGCCGATCGCAATGAAATTTTGCACGCAGATAGTCTATGGTATGGAGAAGGACTTAGGCAAATTTATATCGGGAAACGCGGTGGACAGCTAGTTTAAAATAATAATTAAAAATAGGACATGAATATATTATGTGTACGTCAAGCCAGACAAGGCTGGATGATAGTTAAACCAATGCATAATGATAAAAGTGCTTTTGGAACACCATAGAAATACAAAATTACTAGAACAAATGTAGATATTGAATTAAATTCTAGGTAGTTTTTTTTCTAAATATAGTTTTCCTTCATTCCAGAAAAAGACATCACAATGACGGAACCCTTAGAAAATGTAACAGAATTAGTGTCTGTGCCTGATGAGAACATGACTGATTTGGAAGAGATTGAAAGGTAAAATAAATATACAATTGTTTAATTATACGAGAATATGTTTAAGAGACGCCAAGGTTATTTTATTCGCATTCGACATGTGGAATGTTATGCAAAATGGAGCAGATTAAAAGCCTTGAATATTAATTAAAATACATTACTAGTTTAACCGGCATCACATTGTAAGTTAGTATTTATTATAATGTTTTGATATATTATTGTCAATGACACGCATGATAATTTTGGTGACACGTGCCAGTTTCAGGAAGCCCGATTAATGTTAATCGTTCATTATAAGTGTATTTGTCGACCATCCAAGTTGTGAAATGAAGATCTCAATATCAACATCATTTTAAACAGACGACCCGATTATAATGTTCATAAGTGGCTCATCAGGGCCTAATATTAATAAATGAGATTTATTTATGGCATTTTGAAGAAACCGGCATATATCATAGTCAAAAATTACTTTGGGAGTAACAACTTTACTAAATTCTTTGTCGTTTTAGCTATTGTAAACAACTTATAACAGATGGTATCAGGTATCCTAATCATAACTAATATTATAAATATATTATAAGTGACATAGGCTTTTCATCCCGGGAACGCGGGTGAAAATTTGGGGGACAGTTAGTAGACAATAAAAAGATTCAGCTCAAAATAAATTTATCAATATTTTTTATGCCAATTTTCTTGTATTAAAATCATATCCAACGTGTCACCACTCCTCATAGAGTGTTAACTCATTAACGTAACTTTCTAATTTTTTTAACAATTTCTCTTTCGCGAAATGTGCGCCTAGTACCAAAGAAGTCGTCTACTTTGATATAACCTTTCCGTTACACGCTGTGTTTATATAAAAATTGATTTCCATTGAGTTGTGCCTAAAATACTAAATATAATGGTATTCTTTTCAGACAATATCCGTCTATAACAAGCTCTAACATGCGGCGGGCGTATAAGAACGAGTTCGCGGAACTGTACACGGAGTACCGGTCTCTGTACGCGCGAGTCGCTCAAGTCGCGGCTTTGTTCACTCGTCTTGAGCTCGAGCTGAAGCGTGCACAGCCTATGTCGCCGCATCATCAGGTAAATTGGCTTTTTTTAGATGTAATATTGTCTTTTGGCCATCGACTGTACACTCGAGGACATAAATATATTCACACATAGTGATATTCAATCATTTATTTTTTATACCACTAAGGTTGCAAACAAGCATTCAGTAGTTATCCTGGTAATGCTAATATTCATAGGTTTATTTAAACAATGAAATCACCAAGAAAGCTTTAATTTTTGTAGCGTGGTTTTATAGACCAAAATGAATCACCTTAAATCCAAACTAATTCTGGTATTACGGTAAAGTAACAGCTATTCATACAGTTTTCACTTTTATAATACAACACAACAACAATCAAATTCATTAGTATAATTAACATTTTTCTAAACAAAAGCCATGTCCACAGAGCATAGAGCATCGTATAGTGGAAGAGTACAGACGTGTCAGTAGCGACGCGGCCTATCAACAAGAGAAAAGACGCGTCAACTACCTTCACCGCAAACTCACACACATCAAGCGTATGGTCTATCAATACGATCAGCTGGTGAGTTCACTGAACCTTATTACCAACCACATAGATACGAATTTAGTTCATAACGTTTCTCTCTCGTTTCAAGTCTGTAACGCATTTAAAGGACTATGGGGACCTACCAGTAAGTTAACGATTTTGTAGTCAAGTGTATACATCATTGATCTTTATATCGGTGTATTAAGGTATATTTTATGTTAGCACTTGACTATCGTAGAAGAGATTGATTTGTAGAACACCATAGATAGAAATGTTTTAAAAGCACGATTTATTATAATAAAAATATTATGTGTTTAATATAATCTCTTAGAATTTCCACATTCAATAATTCAGGTTGTTTTGCTATTTATTATTGCGTATCTAATCTTCATATGATTTCGAAAGTCACGTGTGTCAAAGTGCACCTTATCAATTTTACGTCAATTATACATAATCCCCTACACATGTTATCTACGCATTGATAAATGGTACAATATTAATGATAGATTATGTAACCGCGAAAATATAAATGATTTTTCTTTTGTTTTGTAAACAGTCTTCATTTTTAGATGGGCATGTGTGTAGTCATCATTTATAATATTTAAAACACTTGCTCGCTTCCTAAATCCACGTAGAACTACTTTGAGTCGTAGAAGTCTTTGTTTTTCATACTTCAAATTCCAATGTTTATTTAAGGCTATTTAAATTTGTGGGGTCTACTTAAAATTCGCAAACTGTCTGGCAATTAAAAAAACGTCTGTACTCAAACAAAATGTAAAGAAAAAAAAAAATATTAACCATTTAAAATTCCTTATTTTATTATTCGCATGGATCTTAAAGACAAAAATATTTCCATGCGTGTACACACGGCTACAGATCAAGCTATACATTTCTAGTATAAGCTGACCTCCCATTGTACCCAAATCCTATACAATGCGAGATCAGCTAGGATATGTATAGCTTGATCTATAGTTGTGTGTACCAGGTTTTAAATATATCCGTCACTTTCTAACGTCACGCAACAGAAAGAACCGGGACTATCTTAAAATCTGGGTTTTGTTGGACTTGCTTTAAACCAATCTCACGTAATAAGAGATTGGTGTTTTACGGTTTTATCAGATTCCTCACTTGTTAATGATTTCTACAATAAATGATAACGCGTAAAGTATTTCAAAATACGAACAGCTTTCTATAGTACTAAATTCGAAATCGCAAAAAAAAGCTGTTTCATACATTTTATAGCCGAGGAGACATTTTGTATGAAACAGCTATATTGTTTTTGCATTGTTGGTCCCACAGTAAAAGATGATCGTATTTACGAGTATTTTACGTGGTATCATTTATCTTCGTATCCACCTGTATAGTATATGGAAGTATCTTCAAAAAAGAAGGATAAAACAACAATGTGACGAGTATTGGACTATTTGAATTAGATTACGAGTGTTTGTGTTTATTTTCAGCGCAACTTAAAGCCTGAGCGCGTGTCGACCGCGAGCACGACCCAGGCGTACTGACCCTCGAGCAGCCTTCCGCCCGCGCCCGCCCGCTGCCTCTAGTACAACTAACACTTCACTGACCCTGTCTGTACCCACAGGTCGTACTGGACATTTTATATCATATACAATAACGTTTTTTACACGAGTCAGTGTCTCCCCTACAGTGACATAATAAGCTTTATTATTATAGGCCTTCGGTCGTACAGTCTTGTCGATGCCGCGCTGACTGTTATTCACTATAAGGACACGTACTTATAGCGATGTACGAACGGTGATCGAGCTGTTTAGTTATCAGGTTATATAGAACGATTTTCGGTCAGCCTGTGTCTACAACTTATTGGTCATCGTTCGTATAATATTAGCTTACAAATTGTGTCTCAGAATAGTGTACAATTGAAGTCAATTGGCCGGTCAGCAAATGTGTATTTTTATTTATTGGAAGTTCGTTTTGTTTTAAGTTATGACTATTCCATTTTTTTGCCCATATTAGTACATTGTATTTAATTTTCATAGAATCGTAGTTTCAGTCATTGTAATACGTTACATAAACAACGTCATCGGTAATGTTATGCAAATGATGATTCATAATTTATAGATAAGTTTGTTGACAATAATGACGTGAAATTCCGACCGATATTGAACTAAAAAAAATCTTGATTTAAATTCATGTCAGTAATTTGCACAGGCGACCTGCCAATTTGGCAAGACCAATCAGTTGTGACTACATGGTTAAGGTAATGTTCTGTATTAGTCATTCACTTGTATATAAGGTAATACAAAATATTATGTTACATAGAGTATGTTAAGTTTCATTGTTCTTCCATTCATTTTAACAGAGCTTTGACCTTAACCATAACGGAGTTGATAATAGCCCATACTGAAGATTACATTTTGTATTTATAATTCATAATATACCATGCTTTGGATCTAATACTTGTTTCTTTCCGCTTAAAGTTTGTCATGTCGAAGAATGTCAGTGCATTCACAACATGGATACTGCTACTTCCTTTAATGATAGATTTATTTTAAATGGTAATGATAAGATTGAAGTCGAAAGAAGCAAGCGAGGTCACTACTTATTGTTCATTGTTCGCGATCGCAAACAAAACGCCGCCGTGGTCGATCCCTAGAAAAAAATTTCTATCGATCATCTTTTACGAAGACTTTTAGTCCGGATGATTTTCTATAATGTAAATACTATATATGTATATTAAAAAAATAAATTATGAAGTATATAATAGTCCAATATTAGGTATATGTTCGTCCACATTTAATTCCATTCGAAAAGTATTGCCGTCTAATGTTATTGTTGTCCAAATGGATTTTTGCTTAAAATACTAATTTTTTTCATTTATTTTATTAGTATTTCTCTTTTAACGAGGTCAATGTGTAAATAAAATTCGCTGTTTTCAATTTTATAGTAACACAACAATTATGAGAAGTCAATTTAGACTAATAATTGCCTTTGAGACACAATTATATATGACCTTTTTTAACTATGGTGTTCCCTATATCGTCCCATTCGCTTCTAAACAATCCATCCATATTTTAATGTTGGACGTTCATTTTATTTTATTCGTCTTGCCCAGCTTGCATGTTGTAAATATTAGTTTCATAAAAGAAGATATATCATGTTCTCGTTAAATTTTGTTATGGGTAGTGTAATATTTCAGTTTAATTTTATTTCAAAATAATATAAATATGGTATTTTAATCAAATTCGGTTACGTCGTGCAACCGCTATTTATGAAATCTTGTAAATAAATGTGAAGGCTTTAAAGAAATAACTCACTGATGTCACAAAGTAAACTCTTTATAGAGATTGACGATTAATTGTTAATAAATGTAAGCAAGTGGATCTGTCGACGATTGCACGACGTAACTAGCGATATATTAAAGTGGTCATAGTATTTACCAAAATGGTGTAATCATTTTTAATTGCCAATCAAAACGTCTCGAAAGTTAGCAACAACCGGCCAGTGTTGAACATCCACTAGAAGTAAGAAATTATTCTGGTCCTCTTTGGAAATACCCTCCAGAACACAATAATTGTTTTAGTAATTTAGTGTACATTCGGGCCAGATGACAGCCTGCAAGAAGTTTTATGAAATCTTCCCCAAAAACTAGGTTCAGTTAGAAGCTTGCGTTAGTCAACGGTCCCTGGCCCTAGTGTATTAAAAGCCGTCTTGCATATTTTGTCCTGAAACTAACGTCCATATTTGAAAATGATTTAGCGTTAAGTGATTCTGTTTTTTATTATCTATGAAATGCCGATTCATTATGTGCAAGTCCAAACACTCCAAATGCGATTTATAATCGTCACATAACGGCGCAAACGTCTAAATCTCCATACTGATATGAAAAGTTTCACTTCAACTATCTGTAAATTAATTATTTGTTATCGAAACTATATTATAGTATAACGTGAACACTGAGTAGGGTTACGGAGATCTTGTTGAAGGATAATGTTACTTCGGTTAATTTTTGTCAATTAGATGTGTCAAAAACGGCATTACTATTTAGTTTCTCATTAGAATCGTCAATTGTTTTATGTATATACAGAACTTTTTTTCATTAGTAATGTCGAGTTATTTGGTCAATTCAAACATAAGTGTCCTTTTGTTGCTCATGATGACAGTTTTTGTGGTTTTTATCGCTTTTGTTTTTACTCATTATACCTAATGCTCAATATTATGGTCATGATATTAGATGATTAAATTTTGCTTTGGATTTTAATTTATTTCTCTTATTTATTTTTTATATAAAAAGTACCTATTCAAAATTTAATTACTAACAGTTAGCTTAACAATCGCAATAATGGTCCATCTGTTAAAAATTTAAGAGAAGTGTTGTACATAACGTTTGGCAAAAATAATTTATGAATTCACGGCTACCGCGTAAAAATTGGTTGGTTTAAATAGGAAGGTCATCAGGTAACTCGATAACCTTCCTATTTAGACCGTTTCTAGCGCAAGTAAAATGTTTTATTATAATAACAGATGTTTCAAAAACGTTTTTGCGATTGTGTGTTCCAATTTCTTTCCTACAAAATACATAATTTTCTCACGTTCTGAGCTGGCAAAATTTTCAAAATATTAAAAACTAGTGTTGCTTTACCTCGAAAGTGTGGTAAAATACAGTATACCAGCCAGCTAAGAACTAAAAAGATTTCATACTTTCTAATTGGTTCATACACGGACTTGTGTGCTGAGTACGGTCTCACCTAACCCAAATACTAATTTTCTAAAAGAAATCAATTCAACTTGATAGGAACAAACAGTTAAAATGTTATTGTTACCACTAGTTTAAGTACTATCGATTGTTTATACGAATAATTATATAATTAATGAATTATTTGTTTTTTTCATGTGGAGATACTAATTTCTTGTGTTATCGTCGGGAGGTTGTTGATTATTAAAGTGGATACTGTGAGAGATGCATTCCATATGACAAGCCGTTTAATAAGCACTGTTCATTGATGCACCTAGTACGTGGATAGTGTATAAAAAAGGAACTATATTTTTACAGGCAGAGAATAAGGGAAAATAGGTCTAAAATCTGTTCTAACTCGTAATGTGAAACATTGAAGCTCGCATGGTGATATGTACATTATATGTTGTCTCATATTAGTATCGATTGAGCATAATTTAGACCGATATTTACAATTATCAGACCACTTAAACATAAGATATCCCTTTCTAAAGTAATACAATATAATATCTAATAATACTGTCACAAAGGGAGTAATTAAATGTCGAAACGTTGCTCGATTGTTACCGATTAAGTTAATAGGATGTTGGACAGTTATATATTTGTATTTTGTCATGTTTATACAAAGGAAAATATCTCAATGAAATATCATAGTCCATTGTACAGAGTAGAGGATATTTTAGCATCTAGTGACGTCATCTTTTTCTTATCCTAGTTAGTGATATATTAGGAGTACTAATTCCCCAATATGTATCATTCTTTGCGGCATGACAAACGCGCCACATTGGTTGTTCTATGTTACGTTTGCCAGCTTTTAATTATATAAGTATGTACTAAATATCAGTCAGGTTGTGTTAACCCCATATTTTAATCGTAACAATGAATTTGGCCTATTTTTATTTTAAATCAATTATTGTTATCGGGTGGCATTTTTGTCATGAGCAAACTTAACATGTTATATTACTTAACATAGCTGATATTATAGCGGCTTAAGGCGGGCGTTACATACATGATCCTTACCTTACTTTAATTTTAGATGTAGATCTTTGAGTTTGCGTATTCTGATCAAATGTTATTGTAAATTTGCTGTACAGTAATCAGAGGTCGGCCGCCGCCGCGAGCCCGCGTCCTACATCGCGCTCTACTCGCGACACTCGATTCACCGAACAATTTGAATATTATGTCAATGTAAATAGAGTACGAATTAGGACATTTAGACACGTTAAGATATAATCGTAGTGTTTTATTTTTATTATTTGCTTAAAAATGTTTATGACTGTGAAAGTATATAAATATACCTATATTATTATAATGATGGAATCGGTACGTGTCGGTGTGAGGCCAGCGCGCGGCGCGGCGCGGCGGCGGTGCGGCGGCCGCGCTCAGTGCGCGATGAAACAATGCTGCGATATTCCTTGTGCCCCTCGAAATATCAGTGCATTATATGAGATGAGTCAAGATGTATACACGATGCGGTAGTGTTATTGTGAATAGATACGTTTATACAAAGCTCGAGTCGGGCCGACGAGAGACCGAGGCTTGCCAGCCGGTTCGAGCGAACGACGACTAGCTATGAATCCTGACATCGGCTCACGTTAATTAGCTTTTAAATATTTCATCAAAATATAAAATACACAAAAAAAAAATGGATATAAATTTCTCGACCAAGTACTGGTTGTTTTTAAATTATTAAAATGTAAAAAAAAATTAGTATATAAACAAAGTATATGTACAATTATGAATTATACTTTTCTTTTCGGCATTTCATGTAACAGTGGAAGGGACCTAGCTTTTTTGCTACTCCGAAATCATATTGTGTAAGTTAGCAGCCTAAACGCTCACTCAGGGTGTTCTGGGCGCACACTCGTTGAAGCAACCTTACACAGTGTACTATTCTATTATTATTATATTTTGTGATTTCTTTTGCTCATGTCCTCTTCCATTGCTTTTTTTTTGTTGAACTGTCTAAGTGTATAGTATGATTTTGTTAAGGCAGGGTAATGCAGAAATGTGAAGAGGTACTTTTTAATTTGAAATGATTGAAGATTTGTTTGAATGTTTTAAATTGAGTTGATTTTATCCATTCAATGGAATTTGTATTGTTATGAAAGGAGCCAGTTTGTTGTTTTTTTTATTAAGTCAATTTGAATTTCGATTATTAATGAGGCAGCAGATTAGTTGAATAACTGTCAAGTTACCACAGAAACAATAGTCAGATGTAGGCTCTCTTTGGCGTTGCCCTTTATTGTTTGGAAGCTTATCAGTGTGGTGCACCGCATGATCCGCAGCCGCGTACGTCGCGTGCGGTGCCAGAGTATAATAGGTAGTCAGTATTAGATCATGCAATGTACGATGTAATGAGCTGAAGAGAGGTTGTGAAGAGTATCGTTATAAAAGGTACCTATTCAAAATCTGGATGAACAGACTAACTTATGTTGAATGACAGATAGTGTTGCTGCAATGTGCATTTATGCCATCTTCACTTTAATTTGAATTATGGGATCAGTGCCAAACTTTCTCCTTCTTGTTTAGCTCAAAACGATGCAATTTAACAATTGCATGCTTGATGAAACAGCTAAGTAATTGTTTAGTTAGTCTGCCATTTTGTGAATATTTTGTTTTGATAGTAATATGTAAATCTTTTATAATATATTTGTTTACAATAAATAAATGACAACATTATAAATAAATGAAATTGTATTTTCCATTTAAACTGATGAAAAAAAAATATAAAAAGAATAATATGCAATGATGTTTGTTGTTTCATTTATATTCCTCAAATAGTAGTACTGAGGTGAGTGAGAAAAGTAAGGTACAATTTTATACATCGAGGAAAAATCCGTTTAATACCGAGCAATCCATTTCCGAAACTAATCAGTGATTTTGAACAGTAAAGACCAATCACTGCATCGTGTGTTCTTGGCTCGGCCAATCAGAGCGCATGTGAAATGAATTAGCCAATCAGAGCGCATTGTAGTGAAGAGAAATTATCAAAATGAACGTCATTGCGTTTCTTAAGCCTTACCTTAAGCGCCGCAGGTCGTGGGTTCGATTCCCACACAGGACATGCATTTGTGTGCATGAACATGTTTGTATGTCCTGAGTCTGGGTGTAATTATGTATATTAAGTATGCATTTACGATCAAAAAGTAGTATATGTATTATATCAGTTATCTGGTTTCCTACAAGCTCTGCTTAGTTTGGGATCAGATGACCGTGTGTGAGGAATGTCCCAGGATATTTATTTATTTATTATATCAATGATATGCTGTCAATTGACGGCATTCATTGCTATGCGGACGATATTACAGAGGACTCTCATTACACGGGCCGTGCAAATATCCCTCGTTCCGAGGTGGAGGAAAGCCGCGAACGGCTGGTGTCTGAAATCGAGAGTACACTAACTTGTGTCTCCGATTGGGGTTGACTTAACCTAGTCCATTTCAACCCCACCAAGACTCAAGCCTGCGCGCTAAGAAAACCCCATGATCTGTGGCTCCACAATTCCAGAACATTTCCTTGAAGTCAAAGCATGGGAATCCTTTGTGTCAACATTTTTGGTGACGTTTTGTTCCGTTAGTGCCAGCTTAACCTTGTCTTCCATTAAGAAGACCAGGTTCCATTAGGAAGACAAGGTTAAGCTGGCATCCAAAAAGCTTGGAGTGCTCAACAGAGCGAGTACTTCACTTCGGGGCAAAGTCTGCAACTTTATAAGTCACAGGTCCGGCCTGGGCCGTGGGCGGGAGCACCTGGATACCAGCTTGGGCCGTTAGACTCGGTTCAGAGACGTGCCATCAGAATTGTTGACGATCCCGAGCTCACAAGCGGTTTAGAGCCCCTCAGTCTGAGGAAAGACTTATGTGTGTTCTACCGCTTGTACAACGGAGAGTGTTCTAAGGAATTGTTCGACTTGTTGCCCACGGCTACCTTCCACCATCGCAACTCTCGCCATCAACGGCGAGTCCATCCACACACATTGAAACCAGAATTGTTTCGAACTGTGCGGGCTAAAAGGAATTTTCTTCCGCGGACGCTCGGACTGTGGAATGTGCTCCCCGCCGTGGTTTTCCCAATGGAGTACAGCATGGGGTTCTTCAAAATGGGTGTGAAGTGATTTCTTCAGGGTCGGCAACGCGCGAGTGATACCCCTGGTGTTGCAAGCGTCCATAGGCTACGGTAACAGATTAGCTTACCATCAGGCGGGCCGTATGCTAGTTTGCCACTTTAGTAGTATAAAAAAAAACAGCACATCAAACAAAATTTACGGTAATTTTTTTTTTCTTTTATTAATTAACTATTTATGACTATTTGATTACGTTAATTTGGGATTTTAAACTACGTAGTTACCAGCGGTGTAATAATGTAGGAGGGTAGTGTCGAGGAGACGAAGTCCGATTTCCACTGCATCAATGGGGAGGTTGGGAACAATTTTTTATTATTTTATTCAATTCCCAGCGGTCCCATCAATGGGGATGTGGGCAATGGGGTGGATTCCCAGATTGGGAATACACCGGCAAGATATTATAGGTACCTACGCAAATTATAATTATTTTTTCTCGTAAAACTATTGCTAGAAGATACCTCTATTGTCTCAAGATTTAATTTAAATTATTTGAAATAACTTCCAGACTGGCATAATGTCAGAATTATTTTGCTCAAAAGAAAGAGCCGTTTATTTAGCCAATAGGTATATTGCACATTTATTAAGTAGCAGTAGCACTTATATAGAATATTCATAATACCTGGTGAAGATCGAGTGGATGAAGGAGGCCGAGAGGGTGGGCATATTTGTTTGTTTGACTAGGCAGACAGACTGAGTAAAACTTATTGGCGGCTGTGATATTAGGCGCGGAACGCTGCGCAGTAGCGAAAACGAAGGTATGCGGTTCATTCGAGTCGTAGATTGAGGATTAGGTAGATATGCTCAAGAGTATAGTAACTACCCATAAAGGAATATATGCTGTCAGCGAATGGCGAAGAAGAAAGCTACATACAATTAATACAGCCATATTTACACTTTTACCCCATTATGTGGGTAAACTGGTATTGGGTATTTTGGTTTTACTATACAATGGGTGTGGCAGGTGTCAATCCCATACATAGGTTGATCGTTTACTAACGATGACGATTGTCGACAACCATCTTGTCTAGGGGGGCAGATGATACTGTTATAACTTCATAGAAATCAAAATAAAACACGGGATTGATGAAGTATACTTTAATTAAGACCTTAAGAGACATAAGGACTAGAAGACTTTTTTATGAGTTGTTGTGACGTTTGTGACTTATCACGTTTTGACCGCAACCTGCTCAGGGATTGATTTTATAAGATTAAATATTCGGCCGGGGCGTGGTTAATAAATAGTTAATTTAATACTTTATATGTTAATGTTAATAATGTCTTCGCACGTACAATAGCTTTTATTTTTTACGTACGCATTGCCGAAAGTTGACGCCTAATGAAAGGACTCAATAATCAACGATGTTAACGCTCTACTGTGGTGTTGCGTAAAATTACGTCTGAATTACGGATTTGGGTTGAAGGTAGTGCGAAAAGCAATATCCGAATTCGTTCCGAGTTTTCTAGATCTGTATTTTCGCGGATTCGTATCGGACGTTAGGCGGAACCGCTCTAAGGCCTGTTACATATTATAGAAAATCGTAGTTTAGAAGGAGTTAGTTGACAAACAGACGATATGTGGTGAAGACTGATTAGACAACTGATAGGTGAGACAATTATATCAAACTATCCTTTGCTTCCATTTAAACTCCCGATGTTTCATATTTAGAGTTACTCGGTTGAGCCTGTCGGATCTGAAAAAGAAAAAATATTTATTTACCTATATATCTGTTTTCTATTTATTTTATCTGAAATAGAAAATATGTATGCATATTATTATCCTCTTTATTATGTTTGGTGGTTTAAAAATTAGGCACATGCCTACATATATTGCTTCCATGTATCATCGTCGTTATTTATAAGTTATTATTTCCAAAGTAATTATTTTTTATGTTTGTATCAAACTTACGTATACATATATAAAACAAATTAATAATGTAACTTACGTGGATTAAAAGTACAAAAAATAAAACACGCTATTTAAAGTGGTAAAAATAATAAAATGCTGGTATCCCCATCAACTTATAATCCGACTATTTACGAATGACAGGTAGTACCATAGTTAACCACCCACAATAATAAGCCTCACACTTTGGTCGGTTAGAAAATTGCTTGCCATCAACGAGTTCAACGACACTGATTTTGACACTGAAGACAAGAATAGAAACCTATACGCGAGATAGGGACACCAAAATATGCTTAGTCCTGCTCACACATACACGTTTTGACATATACGTATCTCGCTTTCGTAATTATTATTATTTTAGTGGCAAATCTACCTAATCCTCAATCTACGATTCGAGTGGACTGAACCTGCGCAAAGCCGGCTCGCAGCGTATTTTTAAGTTTGGCAAAATCCAAATTAGGACTTATTTCTGCGAGCGATAGTCGAGTTAAATTATTATAAGTTCCAGTCACAATAAATCACTTTCACATAGTAATACATATCATTATAGTCCTCAGTCAATCACCGTCTTTAAAAGTCATGTTTTAGTACAATTGTGGTAAATTGGACTTCTTGAGACAACTTGAAGACACGATACGGTGATATTTCATTTCACTTCACTGGTGCACATGGATTGATTTTTATTGGATAAAATACCACCGATAATCTATACATATAAAATGCTTTGTCCTGAATGACTGACGGATCAACGCACAGCCTAAACCGCTGATCGTAGAGACCTGAAACTTGGAGAGTGTGTTCTTTGTATGACGTAGGCATCCGATAAGAAAGGATTTTCCGAATTTCTACCCCTAAGGGGGTGAAAAACGGGGGCAAAGTTTGTATGGGACAACGTGATTCCTTGGTCCGATCTACTTAAAATTTTGCATAAACATTCTTTAACAGAATTGATGGAAGACATGTTTCGTATTTTATTGAAAATCATCGCCAAACGGGGTTAAAAAGGGGTAGAAAGTTATTTTAGGGGTGATTTGCATCGAAGTTGATATCAATACTCCTTAGTATTTTTGATTTAAATATTCTTTGATATTTGACATTCGAATTTTAACGAGTATTGCATTGCACCGTAGACGGAGAATTACAGGTAGACAGGCCAAGATACGCATATGTCAAAACGTGTATGTGTGAGCAGGACTAAACGTATTCGTAAACGTTATCATGCAAATTGTACAGATAATTTCGTCTAAATACGATAAACATCCAAATATATATGTAGTTATGTTTATGTGAGTTCTTTTTTGATAAAAAACTTATTTTTAATAAAATCGGATTGAGTTTTTAATCATTTTTATCTGTCTGTTCCGGTTCATAATTTATTAATGAAATGAATTAAAAAAACATTAATGTTATAAAGGACTACTTTTATTTTGGAAAAATAAATAGTGTTCCGCGCAAAAAAATCAAACCGTTCGCGGGTGAAACCGCGGGGGTCTGCTAGTATGCAATAAAACTCTAACATACACGAATTTATGAATTTAAAAACGCAACGTCACTGTACAAGTTCCCTCCAAAAAGTCTCGCCTACACTTACGTACTTGTTGTTGTTGTTTGTCTTATATGCCCAAAGGCAGGCAAAGGTCTGAGCCATTTAAATCGTAGCTGGTGCCATAGTTATATATATTGGAGGTACATGTAAATAACAGTTTCTATTTAGGTTTCCTAACTCTGCTTCAAAAATGGCATCGTTTATAATTTTTTCAAGAAAGATTCTTTGATTTCTAGTAAGTTTTCTGAGTTTATGAGCTATGTTGCGACCAAATGCATCATGGCAGTCTTCTTTAGTTGTCTCACTCCAACGTTTTCCTACAGAAGATATTCTAATTCTCTCCCTCGCTTACCACCTGGCCATCTGGGTGGTAAACCTCCTGAGATAGATGATCTCCTTTCATTTTCATTCGATGATGAATAAAGATCATTGCTATTACTTGTACTGCACAGCTTCGACGCTCTATCTCATATCTCTACTTAGTTTGTGCTCTATCTGGATGTATCCTTAGATGAAAGCTCACTTCTACTTCTTCTTATTTTTTAGTTAGGCAACCAAGCCCAAATTAGGGCTCATTTCTGCCAGTGTCGAGTTATATTATAGTTTCCACTCACAATAAATCACTTATCACTTCAAATATTAGATCATCCGAAAATTATACAATAAATTAATCGTCACTTTTGACAGCGCTCACGGTGATATCAGTTTAGAGCATGGTCGGTGTGAGCGTGTAAGCCAAGAATCTTATGTGTGAGCCAAGTGTGAGCGCAATATACAATATTTCTGGGTTTTTTTCCGACTTACATGTTTTCCATATTCTTATTTGTCCACATTCAAAAAAATCCAAATTCTTATTTTTTCAAATTGCAAATTTTCCGCAATATTATAATTCCATATTATTACTTTTACAAATTTCTATTTTTCCACAAAACTTATTTTTTTCAAGGCAGTACAATCGTAACAAAAAACATTTAATTAAAACAAATTTTAGATAGAATGAGAAGTTTTCTTGTAGGTATTTAATTTTCTTTTCTTTAAGTCTCAATAGATGGCGTTAATATGACTGAAACGAACTATCTTGCTGTCAGTTCAATAAAAAAAAAAAACTATGTAACTTCATGGGTGCGTTCAGTTACTACACATGTTATTGAACTGTTACTGAACGCTACGATGATCTTCGGGCGATCACACGGCGTAGTTACTGAACGCAGCCCATAACTATTTGGCTTTATAATGGTAACAGACTTTCCAATGTCGGACTCCTATTTTTATTATTACGCAGGAGACACGGCCAAGGTACGTCCTGCCGTAGGAAAGTGTGTAGTGCGGCAGGACCCTCATAATTATTACTAATACCGGATGGAAGCTTTCGACGTCCTGCCCAAAGACTACAGTATATACTTAGAGAGTCCTGCCGCGCTACACACGGCCCTGACCATCAGACGTCCGACAGTCGGATCGTCTGTAACTAGTATTATGTCACTATCATGTGTGTTTTGTTCAAAACTTTTGTGAAATTTAGCTTAGATTTGAATGATTTGAAAACTATTGAAAATGCGTGTTTGTGCAGTTGTGAATTGTACCAATAAGGGACGTCTTACATTTCCAACTGATGAACCACTAAGGTCACAGTCTCTAAGTATATACTGTAGTCTTTGGGTCACAGTGGATAAGAGCAACAAGGGTGGATGTCCAACGAATATCAAAACAATGATAGAAATAAATAATCCTTAAGCGTGACTTCCACAACAAAACAACGGAAACAAACATCCACTCATACCAGTGTTGCCGCCTCTTATTACTAATTTCGTACGAAAAAAAACAGGCTGTTACCAAAAAGCAACGAAAATTAAGTTTTGCTCCTCTGAAATTTGGTTTCATTTAATCATGTTCATGGTTGCCATTAATATCAATTAACACTTAATAAAAGAAATCTGTATACATATTTTTTTCAATTGTCGATTTTGAATTAAAAAGGAAATTGGCCTATGTGGCAACCTCAGGTGGCAACACTAAAGTTATGTGACAGCATATTTTGATTTGACAATTCAATTTGGTGATGACAGCGCCACCTAGTTATTTTGCAGCAACTCTTTAAATACCTACAAGAAAACATCTCATTGAATTGCATTGAATTGAATACTGTAAATACATTGAGAAATACCTTATTCGTTATTTATATTACGTCTACAATTTTACATATTACATAATTTAGCAGTATTTTTACCCGACTGACCCGGAAGGAGGGTTATGTTTTTCGAGTGTATGTATGTATGTATGTATGTATGTCTATTTCTTTGGCATGCTTTGCAGCCTAAACGGCTTGATGGATTTAAGCATATGAGGTGTCGTTAGATTCGTCTGAACTGTGGGAGTGTCATAGGGTATATTATTTTTATATGGCGTGTACGGATAAGAAAAGAGGGGGGGTATTAAAAACAAAAATCTCGTTATTATAACAATATGGGTATCAAATGAAAACTTGTGAACAGCCCATTCCATATATGTATATATTGTAATACTTTTGTGCTACCATTTTGACGTAAACTGCAAAAAAACATGTTTAATGCAAGGACAGTAGGTATAGGACTATGAGCGGTTACCGTACGTAACTCACAGAGTTGCGATTGTTGTTAGCGTTACTTTACCGTACCGCTCATTAACTTACTAATACTTACAAATCATTATGTATAAAACTAAAAAGTCTGAAATAAATTAAATTATTAAAAGAAACAAAAAACCCGACTGCGTAAAACAAATATTAACTGAAAAGAGAAAAACAAGCTTTTTAATCTATAGAATTTGGAATATAACTTGAATGTTATAAGGTATTGCAGTCGGGGATAAACAATTATTAAAAAAAAAACACATACTTAGTTTATTGGTTTGTCCCCGGTTGCAAGACATTCAAGTTATATTCCAAATTCTATAGATTAAAAAGCTTGTTTTTCTCTTTTCAGTTAATATTTGTTTTACGCAGTCGGGTTTTTTGTTTCTTTTAATAATTTAATTTATTTATTTTTATTTTTATTATTGCAACGTTACACAAAAAAGCGGCTGACGCATATTTATCGGCAAAATGTATAAAAAATACACCAAAAATTCCCGGCGATATAGCGCCTCTAGCGGACTTTTCCACATCAAGACACTCCGGAGGAGAAATTGATTCCAAGCATTTTTTTTATACTATAGAATTCTGATACTTGGCTATGGAATATTGTTTATTTCGGGTGAAAATAATCTTCAGCGGACGCAGTATTACCTACCATGGCATTTTTATATAACAGGTGGAGATTCCGTGATGGCATATTTTCGAAACCTCTGTGGGACCAATGGTGACTACTCAATTTTTTTAACTTATAGTAAATTCTATCAAACTTGCTCGAACATAATGTATGAAAAGTAAAAATAAAAATTTGAGTATTCAGTGTTGGTCCCGTAGTAAACGTTGTTCAGAATGACTAACCAACATAGGTTTCGAAAATAATTATGCTATCTCGAAATCTCCAACCGGTATATAAATCAGAGTTTCTTTTAATTAATGGTCCAAATGATAACAAATGAAAGCTGAGATTATGCCTTATGAAAAAGAAAGCGTAAAATTATGCAAAATAAACGCGGCTAATAAATATTTAATTTCTATTTTAATCTCAGTATTTATTTATTTTTGCTTTATGTAGCAGACTATACTTATTCGGAAAAATTTGAATTTGTACAGTTTGTACAGTCAATAATTTGGAAAATAAGAAAGACGGAAAATTTGGAATTTGCAGGAAATTTTAAATTTTATAATTTGGACAAATAAGATTAGGTAAAACAGAGAAATTGGAAAATCTATAATGTGCATTTGGACTTTAAGGCTAACACCGTTTAAAGCTTCAATATCAACTTTTACTGTCTACTGATTTATTCCTGAATCTGCTATTTTTTTTTTATTACTACTCTTTCAGATCTCATCTGGCAACACTGGTTTAGGCATTTTCTCATTTGGCAAGGTGGCAGCACTGAAGCAAGCAGAAGTAGCGATGGTAACTAGCGGAAATTTCAATAGCTAAGCTAGCCAGCTATATGTAATGTAAAAGCCAGCTAGCTAGTCAGTAATTTTGGCTATTTGATTTGAGCGGCGGCGCAGCTAGTTGAATAACGTTCAACTGCGATCTGAGTTCGATCCTCGCCACTGCAACAAGTCTAGTCTAGATGATAATATAATAAAAACTTGAGAGGTGTCAAGGGAAACCTGGATGGAACGAAGTTAAAAACAAATATGTATAAATATTACTATATATTTTACATATTTGTTTTTTCAATGCGAAATAGAAAGACGAAACGAAAATAACTGGCTTGCTTTCTATAAGAGAGAGAGAGAGAGAGACAGACAGAGAAGCATGCGCACGCCACACGGCTTACAACTATAGCAAAAAGTGTCGTTACAACTTTTGGTCTTATTTTTTTCCGTCTAGCCCCCTTTCGCAACGCGCGATAAGGAACTTCGTTCCAAAATTAATGCAATGATTTTGTTTTTAATTTATTTTTTATTTTATTGAATACTCTTTTGAAAAGAAATTACTTTCCCTCATTGGTCGTACGTATTACTAAAAAAAACATCGAAAATCAACAATAACGTCATCTCTATGTATGAATATGAACTAAAAGCTGTCACAGTACATCAACTCAGTCGTTAGTTGTAGGTAAGTAAACTACGAACAAATAAAACTCAAGAATTGTAACTCAAGCTCAAAAATGGTACCACGCAAACTAAACCGCGGTGGGCGTTGCCGAAAAACTGAGCTGCACCGCGCTGACAGTTCACCGGTATCATTGAGTCGATGCGTTCGTGTCGCGAGGGAGGTTTTGATATTTCACTTAAACTGTGATGCATTAGTAGGTACCTTTACTTATAAATTTAATGTCACAAATCCCCGAAAATATTAGTTTTGCTGAAAAAATGGGTTACTGCGGTTTGTTATACGTAAAAACGTAGCCCTGATCCAGCTTAACAATTTGGCACGCGGTTAAAAAATAACAATGACAGACATCAATTGTTATTAATAGGACGTCGTTCGGAAGAACCAACGAACTGGTTAACGAGAATCGAGAGGTTTAAGAAACATTTTAATCCAAAAAGTACTCGAATCATAAACTTTTAAATAAATATAATACAATGGTTTAGTTAAATTATAACTAATTAATGCAACTAATATGCATTGTACAAAAATACAATCACTTTTATTATGACTTAGCCTCTGACACACAATGCATATCATCGTCCACGCTTGTCGCACTGCAGCAGGCGCGAGAAACAATAAGCATTATCTGTCCCGCCGAGAACCAATTATCGCACTTGCCGGAATACAGTGCGTTAGGCAAGCGCGGCAAGCGCAGCTAATTGGCTTATTTGCATGTGTGTTCTCTCGTTCGAATACTAGAGATAATTTTGTCAATGTAGTGAAATTTGGAGCCATATTTCTCGTTGATTTTGTTCATAGTTACACTTCCTGAGTTTTATTTGTTCATAGCAAGTAAACCATAGATGTCGTGCTGCTTCAGATGATTTATTTAATAAATAATAATATTACAGAATAATTGAAATCAAATTTAGTCAAAAAAAATGGTTTGAATTCGTATAATTAGGTACATACCATTCAAATTCGAATTAATAATAACGACATGCACTCAAATTTCACTCTTTCGGAACTTGCACAACTCAGTTTCGCAGTGAGCGCACGCACACACTATCGGCTACGCGGCTACTCGGTTAGAATGGCTTTGGCAAGTCGGCCAGCTACCGGCTAGTGGCGGCTAGGCGGCTACCCGCTGTGTGTGACGTAAACTTCTCGTAATGAGGAGGATTGCTTATGATACCTCTATAGTCAAAATACCTGTAAAATCGTGCACTTAAGGTTCAAATTGGTTCGAATTATCAATAGTTATAGATATTTTCAGCATAGAGGTTTTTTTGTCCTTGGTTCATTCCTTTATAGTAATATAAATAATATTGATAATATTACCAACCTAAGTAGACATCTTCTAAAAACATTCCTGAGAAGAAAGTTGTCTTGTTTAAATCACCAATCCACAGAAAACCTTCTACATCCACTACAGTGACTATCCACGTAAAATCTCTGAAACATTCCTCTAGCACACATACATCCTCTCACTCACGCTACACAATACATACACAACACTAACACACACACATACACAACACTACACATACATAACAAATACACATTCTCAGCATGTACTTTTCATAGTTAAATAAATAATATTAGGTATATACGAATAGAACCACTGAATGGGAAGAAACTAGTCTCCTAAGATACAGAATATACTTCTAGTTTAGGAGCTAGGGCCATAAATGTTTTTTGTACCATTATTATATGAAATAAATTATTATTATTAAAAAAAAAAAAGAAAACTCCTCATTCTAGCTAGCCAGTAGCCATCCAGTAGCCAATAGCTAATTGTCGTGTTGACAGATAACATAGCCGTGGCTATTTTGTGAATAGCGGTGGCTATTTAGTGAATAGTCGTTTTTTGGCTAGTTAAATAGCTACCCATACCCATCTCTGACAGCGTTGCCATTAGGGTACGCACTAGTACGCATTGCGTACTATTTCGTTAGGAAGCGTTCTCAGGTACTCTCTCGCCAATTTGCGTACTATTTTATTGTTTAGCCAAAAAATATATGTTCTAAAAAAAAAATTAAATTTCTGTCAAGCAAGTTTCAGCATAAAATAAACACTAGCGACCCCGGAGTGTTTTTTTTATTCCATGTTCCCTTCTTATTTTTTAGTTTGGCAACCAAATCCAAATTAGGACTTATTTCTGCCAGTGTCAAGTCTTATTATAATTTCCATGTTTTACTACAAAGGTGGTAATTCTGAAGGTCATTCTACTAAAACTCTTCACAGGCTTTTTGGCGACAACTTGAAAAGTCATACACATAACTAGTTTAATTTCACTTCACTGGCGCACATGGATTGATCTTTATTGGATGATATACCACCGATAATATGCAATAAAAATCAAAATACACGAATTTATGAAAACAAAAACGTTCCCGCCTGAAGTCTCCAAGTTTCTTTCTATCATTTAATTTTATCATTCTGTGTTTGTGGTTTCACTGGTTTGATTTTGTCCTTTCGCGGTACCTTCGGTTTCAGTGCGCAAACGGCACTTAAAAATACAATTCACTGCGTACTCAAAAGTTACATTTCGTACTATTTTTAGATGCTGTGCGTATTCTATCGTCAAGTTCTGAGATTATATAATGTACTCTTTGGTCAAGTCACTCTGGCAACGCTGAGCTCTGAGCAGAAGCGCAGCGAGAAAGACAAGAAAAGCTGTGTTTTTTTCGATTGTTTCCGGTCTTTGCCTTTTTGAAATGTCAATGATAGCTATTTCATAAAGCTGTACTATATAAATAATTCAAAATGATACATTTTAAGGACAATAAAAACAAATCTGCTCTGAGCACAAGATGGGCACAAATGTCAAAGCAAGAACAAATTATCGAGAGAAAAAAAATGGAGATACAGGCAAAGTTGGAGGCTCAGAAACAGGCCGCGGCACTTGCAGCACAAGCCAAATTATCCAAGTAAGTAGGCAGAACAATTTTTATCACCTGAAAAGTAAGGTGGCCTCGTTTTTTCTCGCTCTGCTGCTTGCTGTCATCATATTTTATATGCTGTGTGATAAATTTGTATTCTGTTTTCCCCTTTTTAGGGTTCCGTAGCCAAATGGCAAAAAACGGAACCCTTATAGATTCGTCATGTCTGTCTGTCTGTCCGTCCGTATGTCACAGCCACTTTTTTCCGATGCTATAAGAACTATAATGTTGAAACTTGGTATGTAGAAATATTCTGTGAACCGCATTAAGATTTTCACACAAAAATAGAAAAAAAACGATAAATTTTGGGGGTTCCCCATACTTAGAACTGAAACTATTTTTTTTTTTAATAAAACCCGTATGTGTTGGTTGTCTATGGATAGGTCTTCAAAAATGATATTGAGGTTTCGAATATATATTTTTTTCTAAACTGAATAGTTTGCGCGAGAGACACTTCCAAAGTGGTAAAATGTGTGCCCCCCCCTGTAACTTCTAAAATAGAGAATGGTAAATCTATAAAAAATATATGATGTACATTACGATACAAACTTCCACCAAAAATTGGTTTGAACAAGATCTAGTAAGTAGATTTTTTTTATACGTCAAATTGAAATTCATATCAAATACACTATACTATCATTTACTTATATACCTACAGGTTTGTATGGAACCCTCGGTGCGCGAGTCTGACTCGCACTTGGCCGGTTCTTATTGTGTATGTATCCTTGGGATTGAACCTTTTATAGTATGCAGTTTTCATGCTATTGTAGTACCAATTGATACTATTGGTGTATCAAAAATAACACCAATAGGTATGTAATAGTCAAAATCGTGATGCCATTTTCACAGGAGAGATAGCAAGATTTTTTATTAAATTATCAGCAATATAATCAGACACTTTTAAACTCTCACATTTCCCAAAAACTTTTGTTATGTATTGTGTACTGATGATACTCCAGCAAAATACCCCTAACTGAACCATTATTTGTAAAGCTTTTAATATGTTTCAAAGAAAAATACAACATTTTATACATGAATATATTATTTATTCTCCTAGTAATATCTATGGACTAATGAGTAGATGAATTTCTATCTTAGGTCTTTGGCTCGCAGTTAAAATATAATAATGAAATCAATTGTTATAATAGGCCGCACGTCCCTAGCGAGAACAGATTAATAACATTACTGGTTGTTATGACTATCGGTTTTTATTACCAAATATAAGAAGTTGTCAAACAGATTTTGACTGTATATGGATATTACATTCTTTTTCTAGCCCGAGCCCACAAGATGATACAGGTTCAGCCAATATATTTTCAAATGATGGTAGTTTTATGAGCCAATTCAAGGCTCTGCTTGAGAAACAACAACAGGATAAGCAGGAAAAGGAAGAGAAAGAGAAACAAACTGATGAATTAGTGAATGAAGAAAGTAATGAGATATCACAAGTTCAGGATGATGATGGATATGAGAGAGAGCATTATGGTCAAAATAATGAAGAACGAAGAAAATCTAGCCACAGGGGATCTAGGTATGACTTATTTTATTCATGCTGTTTCAAATCTGATTTGCTATTTATGAAGAGCTAATCAGTTATCATTTTACAGAGATAAACATCAACGTTGGAGTGACAGGAGTAGAAACAATCCACACAGTCCCATGACTCCTATAGTGGAGGATAGAAAAAAACTTGCCGATATTAAGAATTCCAGTTACATTCCCCCTCTCATGCAACTCTCTGTAATGCCACCTGATGAACAAGATTCCGATTCTGAAAATCAATGGATGAAGGGAGGCTGTAATGATTCTGATGAGGACCATGATTCAAATATTGATCATGGAAACATGATTGGCCCCAACCATATGGGACCCTGTCCAATGCCTCCAGGTCTCATGGGGCCTGGAATGATGGGCCCTGGACCTAACATGGGCCCTGGACCCAATATGGGCCCTGGACCCAATATGGGTCCTGGACCCAATATGGGCTCTGGACCGAATATGGGCCCCGGACCTAATATGGGCCCTGGACCTAATATAGGTTCTAGGCCCAATATGGGACCTGGGCCAAATATGGGCCAAGGGCATCCTATGGGACCTGGTCCAATGGGACATGGATCTAACATGGGCCCAGGGCCTCATATGGGTCAAGGACCTAACATGGGACCTGGAATGAATATGGGGCCAGGTCCTATGATGAGACCTGGAGGGCCCAATATGCCTCCAATGCCTCCTGGGGGTCCCATGCCTCCATTTATGGGTGGGCCCCCTAATTTTCCCATGCCACCCAATTTCATGGGTCCAAATGGGCCCAGAGGTCCATGTGGCCCAATGCCTCCTAATATGTGTGGACCTAATATGTCTGGTCCTCCGGGCCCTAATGGTCCAATGCCTCCATTTTTCGGACCACCTTTCCCTAATTCTTCAATGATGGGTCCTAATGGTCCTCCTAACTCAATGATGGGACCAAATAATAGCAATATGCCTTTTATGGGTCCTCGGCCTCCCTTTGGTCCTAACGGTCCTAACTTCGGCAATGGGAATGGGCCTCCTCGTATGCCATTTATGCCACCTAATTCTTTGCACTCAATTCCTGAGCCAAAGCCATTAGATGCTGTAACTATACCTCCACCAGAACCTATGAAACCACATAACATTCCATCCCCAATGCCCCTGCCAGTCAATCATATTCCAAAACCCAAGGACTTGGAACACAGCAATATAGGACCACCAAACACATCTCAAGGTAAAAATACTCTTATGATTCATATAAATTATACTTTTATCTTTGTAATTCTAATTGTTCTTTTAAATCAGTTAAGAACTTTTTCTTTTCAATAACTTTCCTTATGTTTATGATTATTTTAACAATTACTGAAATATATTTATTAATATTCAAAAACTGTTAAACATATAAGGTTAATGATATAAAAATAATCATATTACAATTAAATACTTTATGTAGTGTATGTTATTTCAAAGTCTACTACACTTTATTGAGTTGAAAAGATATAGACTAGATATCTATAAACTAAATTACAATTATGTTAGTTAATTGGATTTTCAAAGAATTGTTTAAGCCTAGCTATTGATATAATTAGGTATATTGCAAGGTTTTAAAACCATATAACAAAAACTGGTATAAACCTCTGGTTAGTCGTATTTTGCTAAGCTACGTATCCTGTGCATCTGTGCAACCGCCAGACAATATGTTGACTCGTGGTGTGCAGTTCTCTCTGCAGATGGGTTGCCGCCGTCAGTCCACCGCGCCGCCTCGGAAGTCGCCTGCAACGGCGACCACTGGGAAAATGTCCTGAAAGCAATACACTCACAAGACCAAAACATGTGGTAATGCCACTGTACCCAGTTTTAATATACAGGAGGATATGTGCTGTATTCTTTTTATATTTACATATTTTATCCTTGAGACACTGCTAATGGAATAGTGTGGTATACCTGTTAATAGTGGAAATTATACAGGATGGTTAACTAAACTAGAACAATACGAAATTACAAAAAAAATACAGGTTTTCATACATTTTAGCCGAGGAGACATTGATCTTTGGTATGAAAAGCTGTTTTTTTTTACGATTTCGGAGTTGGTTTCATAGTGAAAGTTGTTTGTATTTATGAGTACTTTACGTGGTACCATTTACTGTCGTATTGTTTTATCCATCCTGTATTAATCAAAAGTGATGGCTTGATCCTGCAACCAGCAATTTTACACCACTGCTGCACTGTTCGATTAGATAATTTTCAGGTTGAATATAACCTAAAAAAGCATCCTTTGTCGTTATTTTCTATTGGCATTAAGTGACTGTACGGAGTGAATTCTTACAGGTTTCTTCACAATACGAACTCCAATGAGTACAAGGCATTCAGGGAGTTAGTGCATAAGATGAGGAACGAAGGTCAAATGGAAAGGAAGCCTGAAGTAAAGCCGGAGGACAAGTATGAACCGGAGTTCTGCTTGGAAGATGACGATGACAGCAATAACGATAGCAAACCACCTGTTAAAGAAGAGTATAGAGACGGGTATTATATTTGAAAATTTTAATAATTGCATATTAGGGAGTAATTTAAATCAAATCTAGTTTATTCCAATATTAAACAGCTAATATTTATAAAAATATTTTCAACACACTCGCTAGTATAATCATTATGGTGACGATTATAGCAAAATTGGATTCTGTTTTTTTCCTCGCAAGTGTGTCGAAAAATGTCGTATGACACTCGTGTGCACATTACACTCTCGGCTCCTTTATCGCGGTTAGTACCGCCTCGAGTGTTAATAATCAAATTCGCACACATGTATCATAATGTACTATTAACGTCAATTTGTAATCTTCAACAGTAATAAACATTTTAGTTGTTTGATCTCATATTATCATTCAGTGACAGTTTGGATGAATGATGATTATAAGGTAAGTGAAAGAGGTATAGGCTTAAAAATCATGATTTATTTTAAAATTCCAGTGACATGGAGTTATACTACAACCAATACCATAACTCCGTGAAGCGTGAGCAGGGGAGTTCCCAGAGTGACGAGGAACCAGAGAGTAAGAGAGAAAGACGTAAGAGAAGGAAGTCCCGATGGGGGGACGATCCACCTGCTGACATCAAGCCACCGGGAATGGTGGCGCCTTTACCTGGTATAGCATATTACCTTCATTATTTTTTAGGGTTCCGTACCCCAAGGGTGCCGAACGGGACCCTATTCATAAGACTGCTGTCCGTCCGTCCGTCTGTCTGTCTGTCTGCCAGTGGGCTATGTCTCATAAACCTTAATAGGTAGACACTTTTCACAGAATATGAAATACATATGCCGCTATAACAACAAATAATAAAAATGACATAAAATTAAAGTTGTTTTTTTTTTGGTGCGCCTACTTATCATTACCATGATTCATTTCATATTCAATTTGAGTTAGTTAATATTATTATTATCTTACGGTACCCTTCGTGTCCGACTCGTACTTAACCGGTTTTTAACATATTCTGTGATTTGATCTCTTTCTTACAAACATGATTGAAAAAGGATAAAAGATATTTAAAACTGTCAAATTGGTCTATGCGTTCGTCATTTACGGAAAAATAATCGTGATCTTGATGACACGTTAAAAACAAGCTAAATTTTTTACACACTTATTTTCCTTGCTTGAAAGAGATATAGTGAAACTAAATTAGTTTAGTCGCAAAGCTATATCTAGTTTAGGCATGGATACAGGTAATATGCAAGGTAATAAAAAACTAAAACTATATCTTTAAGGTGCAAAATTAGCCAAGATAGATGAAGATGGGCTAAAGTTGACCACGGTGAATCGTAATAACCAAGCGCTCATGCAGTATGCAATGACAAACTATGGCACAACTAATCTCAGCCCTGAAGATTGGAAGAAATGCGAGGATAACTTTAAATTGAATTTGTTATATCAGGTTTGTATAAATTAACTTTTAAATCTTATAGAAGTAGTAAATACAAGGTGGGATAAGATTGTTTATGGGGTAATTTCGTCGTATCTTGTCATGCCACACCTTACTGAAATTGTATTTAGAAGAAATTATTAGATACTATCAGCTCGAAATAGGTCTACAAACAGTGTCTTATTGTTTATAAATTAAGTATAATCATTATTACTTTTAGATAAGTTATGTTTGATCATAGCGCGAGCCGAGCGAGCGATCCGAGCAGGCGGCGCGATCAAACTAGCGCCAGGGCCATTATCATAAACTCACTTCATATGTATTTATTTCTGCCATACTTACTTGTACACACGGCTACCGATCAAGCTATACATTTCCATATATATATATAAGCTGAACTGGCATTGTATACGATTTCCGTACAATGGGAGGTCAGCTTATACTAGAAATGTATAGCTTGATCTGTAGCCGTGTGTACTTTATCAAACAGTATGTTCTAACTTTATCATTTTGTTGGTCAGGATATGCTAAAAAAAAGACAGGAAGTGGAACGCTTGGCAGCGGCTGGGAGGAATAAATATGAGTACGACAGTGACGAAGATACCTCTGCTGGTACTTGGGAACATAGGTATGTACATACCCCTTTTGGCAACTGAGATTTTCTATAGTGGCCACCTCTACCAACCTCCCGGTCATAAAAGAAGGCACATATAGGTACAAATCTGATATTTAACCCAAACACTGAGGAAAAATCCCTTTAGAGTAGTAACACCAAGCAATCGTGTAGTAGCTTCTATCTGCACTTGCATCCCCTGCAATTGGCTAAGTGACAATTGTATGAATAAGCATAATAATTATATAGTATATTTTATAAGTATTTGGAAAAAAGCTGTAATATGAAAAGAAGATCTTCCATGACAAAAAAAAAGCCTTGCTGTGTTTTTTGCCGGAGTCTTTTCAGTTTAAGTGTATTTCGAACCGGTGGTAAATTCAACCGTAATGTAACGTTCATACCTACGTACATATGGTGTATGGTTACATAGGGTATATGGTTCATACATATGGTGGCCTTCCAGAGCCTAAACTGAATAAATGACTTTGATTTTGAATCCAATTCCGCAACTAGTTAGTGATTTTGCACTGATTTTGAACAGTAAGTACCATTCACTGCTTCGTGTGTTCTTGACTTGGTCAATCAGAGTTCATATGTCCTCGACTTAGCCAATCAGAGCGCATTGTCGGTGTTGGGAAATTGGCGGAATAGATTTCAAGCAAAATTAACGTCATTGCGCTTCTTTGGGTTTATTGTTTGATTAACCCAAAGAACTGATAATTTTTGAATTATAAATAATAAATTGATAAAAATAAATTAATTAATCTAATAGAAAGTTACATTGTTCTTTTCATGGGCTAATTTTCAATCCGGGAACGCGGATGAAACGGCGGGCGCCAGCTTCCAACTTGTTTCCAACACAAAAGTGTCACGAGCTGTATGTAGGTAATTTATAATTAAATTAAGCTAATGGTTTCTTACAGATTACGTGCGAGAGAAATGAATGCAACAGAAAGGTGGGCAGATGAGCTCACTAAGCAAGCGGCTGGAAAACATCATATTGGTGATTTTTTGCCACCGGAGGAACTTAAGAAGTAAGTATGTTTGTGAACAAAACTTTTTCCTCCTTCCTTCCATTACATACATAACTTAGGCGAAAATATGCTTAATAAATTTTTTCGGACTTTGATAATACAATGATTATGCTCTAAATTTCATAATTCTAATAACATTCTGATTAATTAACTTTAGAACTAAATTTTTTGTAATAATAACGCATTTTTCAGATTCATGGAGAAGTATTCTGCAGTGAAAAGTGGCAAGGAGCCAGATCTAAGTGACTACAAGGAATTCAAACTGAAGGAGGATAATGTTGGTCAGTATTAATTAAATAACTCTTCCGCTTTATTATAGACTAGTTGTCCCCCGCGGTTTCAGCCGCGTTCCCGGGATAATAGCATAATGTCCTTCTCCATACCATAGGCTATCTGCATGGCATTTTTCATGATGATCCGTTGATTAGTTGAGGCGTGAAGGCGTAATTAACAAAAAACTCACTTTCGCATTTATAATATTCGTTAGGATGATATCATCATCATCATCAGCCTATAATGTCCCACTGCTGAGCACAGGCCTTCTTTCACAAATCAGGGTGAAAGGGAATGGGCAGATACTCCACCACGCGTGCCCACTGCGGATCGGTGGAGGTAGGCTATTGGTCAACCTACTGTTGGATTTTTTTAGGAGGCATCCAACTAGCTTAACGACTATCACAATTAAGTGATAACCGGGACCAACGGCTTTACGTGCCTTCCGAAGCACGGAAACGCTCGATTTGAAATACCACTAGGCGGTCACCCATCCAGGTACCGACCAAGACAGACGTAGCTTAACTTTGCCGATCGATTAAGAACGGCTAATCATGCTACACCACGAGCGCTTCGGATGATATGGATTATTCGATTAGGTATAAATAACAAAATAATACTAAACTCCATATAAACTATTGGTTTTTAATTAAATCAAAATTATTCGATTTAACATGTCACTTAAATTACTCGAGTCAACATTCATATAAAATGTTTATATCGAAGGACAACAATGTTGCGCGATTATTATTAATATGTGACATTGCGCCTTAAATATTTGGCGCTCATTTTGCCATGTAATGCATTCTGAGAAACATGAATGACATATGAGTTTTGTAAATCTGATTATTATTAATGATTATGTAATGTTTCTCTTGTTAGGTTTCTCAATTTAGCCGATTATTGCTTTCTCTTTTGTGTCATAACTATGTATTTAATAATTATGTTTGTTTTAGGTTTCAAAATGCTGCAGAAACTTGGTTGGACCGAAGGTCAAGGTTTGGGTATTGAAGGGTCAGGAATAGTGGATCCCATTAACAAGTGAGTAATCAAAATGTACCACAAGCACAGAATAAGTAATAGTAGTATCGTACAGAACGCCCACTTCCTAACAAAGCCTGTGTGTAGGTACCAACAAACGCCTCTTTTTATATAGCATAGCTCTATCTCTTTCGGACGTGGGTCTTTCAATGGATCGGTAACGGGCAATGGCTACGCCACAAAGCAAACGTCTGTTGGTATATTTTTGTACCTGAACTACGGAATAAGCGACACTGTAACTTGTAAACACATATGAGAATGGCATACAGAGGTATAGAGAGCATTAGTGTATCTCCGGCCTAACTAACCCTCTGCCAATTTTCATTAGAATCGGTTCGCGTTATAAAGATTAACAGTTCTTTTTTTTATACGAATACGTGGGCAAACAAGCATAGGCCTGGTGGTAAGCGGTCACCGTAGTCCAAATGTCCAATGGACGCTTGTGATGCCACGGGTGTAACCGACCCTCCCTTCAACCCTCCTCCAATATTATTTGGCTGCGGTATTCTGTGAGGCGAAGGTCTCCTACCTTTCTTAAAAGTTGAGTTGGTTCACGTTTCTTTTTTGCCGCAGGGCGAATCAGCCAGTCGCCAATCTGGGCTTAGGAGCGAACGCCTCAGATATCGTATGTCCAGAAGATGACGAGTTTGACGCCTATAGGAAACGTATGATGCTGGCGTATCGCTTTAGACCCAATCCATTGGTAAGTTTGTCACTTAGCTCAACCAACTAAATACAATAGGAATGATTCTTGGGTAAAAAAAAAACTATGAAATAAATAAATAAACAAATCTAATTAGTCCTTCAGTTAGATTATCAACAAATATTCGACACATCATTAAAAATTGACAAAGAGTTCGGTAGTGGGGCCTTGTGACGTCACTTTTGAGTAAAAAGTGTACCATAAGGTGACGTCACGCGGAACTTTAACACACGATATATTCGTATTTTTTGTTTAATTGATTTTTTGTTTAACAACACAAAATGTTATGCTAATATTATTTAAAATGCTGTAGATCTTTCCTTTTGATTAAATAAATAAATTGACAATTGAAAAAATACGTGTCTAATATTTTTTTGATAATTTGCCAATGTTGAGTTATATTATTGCTAGTTTTTGCTCCCACCTCCCTTTCCTTATCTTTCTTCTGTCTTCTTATGTTTCTCCAGATCGTATGTTTTCCCGGTGTAAAAAGTATCATATATATGCTATTCCAGATTATGATCTACCTGTGTGCCATATTTATTCACAATTGAATCAGCCGTTGAGGCGTCAAGCTTATTAGTAAAATAGGATTACACAGTCCGTACCGTCCGTACAAGTATGGACATTTTGTGATAAAAGTGTCATTTCACTTCACTGGTCCACTTTGATTGATCTTTATTGCATTAAACTTCACCAGTAAAATTCTACAAAAAAAAACAGTTGTGTATGAAAATAAAACTAAAATGTCACTTAGCAAGTTGCCGCCAAAATTTTGCTGCATACTGGGTGGAGATTTCGACATGGCCTATTTTCGAAACCTATGTTGGGTTAGTCATGCTGAACAACTTTTACAATGGGACCAACACTGAATACTAGAAAATTTTTTTGATCGAGCAAGGTTGACATGACATTTACTATGGAAATAAAATTTTTTTTTTTGATAATTCGCTTTTGGTCCCCCATAGTAAAAGTTGTTCAGCATGACTAACCCAACATAGGTTTCGAATATATGCCATCTCGAAATCTCCACCTGTTATAGTTATAGGTTATTCAGTGATACTTTTATTATTATTTAAGTGACAGAAATATACATAATTTCCAATTTATGAGTATGCATGGACAAAAAAGCCATTCGCTGGTGCGGTGGTCTTGTGTATAAAAGATATTGGTATAAAATCCCACTTTTCACTCTGATGGCCAACTAAACTGGAAGGTTACCTTTATAAGAAATATGTACTCTGCACAGTGTAGGAGTCGGTGCAAATTCCAATTGAGATATTTGCCAAGAATCTTATTTATAATTGTAAATTACCGCGACGTAATTAGTGTGGGTGGCTGTCGTTTTTAGGGTTCCGTACCTAAAGGGTGCCAACGGGACCATTATTAAGCCTCAGTCAGTAATGTCCCAGGATATAAAAATAAAAAAAAGGAAATTTTAAGTGTCGTTATAAAAATAAATTATAATTTATTGTAAGTGGTACGGAACCTTTCGTGTGCCTGTACGACTCGCACTTGGTCGGTTTTTTATGTCTCAAGTATTTCTTCCTTATTGTTTTCTCAACTACTAATTGTTATTTATGTACACACGGCTACAGATCAAGCTATACATTTCTAGTATAAGCTGAGCTCCCATTGTACGGAAATCGTATACAATGCGAGATCAGCTTATACTGGAAATGTATAGCTTGATCGGTAGCCGTGTGTACTTGAAATTGTCGTGTTGGCGCCATTGGAATATCATTGATAATAATATATCTATTTTCATTACAGAACAACCCGCGAAGACCCTATTATTAAGAAAATTTAACTATTTTATTATTAGCATAGCTCTGGAATGGATTTAGTATAGCTAAATGCTTTTGTCTGATTATAAACAAATATAATTGATGTTAAATTGTATCAACAAAACTTTACAAATAGTACAATTTTGAATATTTTATTTACAAATTGTAACCTAAAATGGCCTTGTTCTACCTATTTATTACTTGTATGGTTTGTAGAAGTTGTTTTCTTAATTTGAATTATTATATAAAAAGCAATGAGTTGATATGTATTTGAAAATTGTAGAGAAGCTATTTTTACAATAACCACTGCGTGAGGTTTTTGGGAATTATGTTTTAGTATATGTTAGTGTATTACTCAATATTACGTTAATTTGGCAGTATTTGAGATTATAGATAGCAAAGGCAACTTCCAATATTACTAATAATTAAGGCTAGTGCACACTTTTAACTGTAGGCATCGAAATATGTAATAAGTACATCAGCTAAGGTCCGATTTTTCAATCGCTCGATAAACATCTGTTAAGTATACAAAAACTGATCCAATTTAAAATAAACTACCAGTTATCCGGCCATTAAAAAATCAGCCCTAAGTCATAAGACCTACAGGTAAGAGTTGTGTCAGCATAAAGTATGTTTGAACAATTATGTTAACTTTTGAATAAAAGTTTAATATTGTATTTGTAACGTTTTATTATTTTATTCCTTTATCTAAAACAAGTATTTATATTATCTCACTTCATAATTTAAAAGGATGGGTTTACTGGGTTCGCAGGTGAATCCGCGGGCCGGAAAAATAGTAGCGTAAACGCGAGTTACCTATTCATTTTCATTCGTATGTGCCCATTCATTAAGTGCTCCATTCGTTTTGCTTTCGGTAACGTTATTTATAACAAGGTTAGTGGGCGAGAACCTTACCGTTTAATAATGTATAGGTCACACACATTGTGAAATCTCCAAGAATTTGCTGTTTGTCTGCGGATGTGATTTCGTAGGAATGAACTGGTTGTGTTACGATCTAATTATCGATGAGTGTTTTTCGTCCGATAAAGTTGGACGCCGGCGTTTGCGCAGCCGCATGTCTCAACACTGTTTAAATTTAGAACTCTGTGACAAAATTCTTTACAACGAAATTCTTGGTATAAACAGTATTTCTTAGTTTTGATGCAGATATCGAACTTCCCGCACATATCTGTCGCGGTCAATTTCGTTCTCAAAACTTGTTTTTATTCCCTGATAATAGAGTTCATTGATCGTTACAGTGCTTATGATTGGTTAAAGAATATGATTAAAATACGGAAAAGTGTTAGTTGTCAAGTGTATCAAGTGAATTCTAGCAGCAGTGAGTCATCAACATCTGCAACTTCGTCGTCGGAAACTTACGACACTCCATTGAAAAGGTAAGCGTTCGTTTTATTGACAAAAGATTAGTGGATTACCTACAAGTGAGTCTGGGAGTTAAATGCGTAATCTGATTATGTTTCCGTTCTAAAGATGGAAATAATGTCACGGGCAGATACTGAAGGTTATCAACCTTCGGACGAAACGTAAAAGTTTCATAAAATATCTCGATGCTTATGCCTTATGAGACGATATCAAATAAGTACTTTAAGTAGTCTGTCTGTAGTAACAATTAAAAACTTAATTTTTGTAAAAACTTTATTTAACTTTATAAAACACTTCCCCCCTTACTCATAAAGCGCTATTTAGCTAATATACTGTTTAAATGGTCACATAAATAATGTCACATTATTTGACAATGACAATATAGTGACGTTATTTACGTGACCCTTACCTTTTTAATAAACTTTGTTTAAACATAGCAAATACAAATTCAAAAGTGAATAACAGGTAGGTGTTTTTCAATTTGTATTTGATTTTTTGGCCTCACCCCCGTGTTTCTCGCGCTCGATCTGCCTTTTGTTCTGTAATCTGAGGTTATATCACTAATACCACCATAAGTACTTGTTCTATTAATAATTCTGTGCCATACATAAGTAGGATGTAAGTAGGTTACTACATTTTAATTATTAGGTCATGGTTGAGTAGCATATAGGTCGAAGAATTAGAATAGGTCCTACAAACTCATCAACAAGTATATTGTACGGCTTCGGCGAAAACGTAGCATTTGATAAACTAGATTCTTAACTAGAAAAATTTAATCAACTAGAAAGGCATACTTATCCAATTCCAATATGAGATATATGATATATTTTCCTCAAGTTACTTATGAAAAAAATATTGTAAAATAGGTGATTACGATTATGATTGTAAGGAGGATTACTACCTACTTGGTTTTTATGCGAGGATACCACAGAGATCCAGGTATAGGCAGTGTTAAGCCTACATCATTATTATATTTGAAATTATATAGTTACCGAACGGTATAATGGTACCGTATGTGCAATTCCTATCCTAATCTCGTACTGAATATTATACTATTTGTATGTGAAGATTTTTGTTAATCTTTCACGCAAAAACTACATAATTGATTAGGATGAAATTTGGCACACACAAACATCTGGATTAACACGTAAATAGGATACTTTTGTCCCGGAAAGACAATATGTCGGAAAAATCACGGGACGGAAGCTAGTCTTCTATAACGGGGAGCATTATTCACAACAACACAAATATACGTTGACATCTAAATTCAAAGAAAAGTGAGATATATTGCTACTAATCACACTGTAGGTTCCTACTGATTGGGTTCAGAGAGAGTATTTTCTGAATAAGTACCTACCATATAAGTAGGTACATGATAAGTACCTACTCAAAAGTTCTTAGCCCTCCGTATAGGACTGGTGGTGGAGGTGACTAAATCTGACAAGCCATACAAGGTGGGGATTGACATACTTACCCTAAAAATAAAAGAAAATAAAATCAATAAATTACTTAATACTTTTTGACAATTATTAAGGGAAAATATATTGCAATAATTCATAATGAATGAAATGAAATTGTTTATTTCGCCAGAAATGTAAAATTTAGGCGCTACAGAATAGCATGCAAAATTATAAATTTAATTTGAATCTAATACAATATAATAAAATAATAATTAAATGAGATGTCCAAATTATATAATTATCTACCAAGTTTTGTCATATTTAAAATATTCGTCTAGGGTGTAAAAACATCTCTCATTAAGCCACTTAAATAATTTGGCCTAAAATTGATTTACTGTTAGTTGTTTGTTGGGTTTAAATAAAAAAATAAAAAGTATTTATAATTACATAAACAAAACGCGAATACGAACTCGTGCGCGTCTTTATTGTTACGAATTTTTAACGGCTGGGGCAGGGGTGTGTCATACTTTTAAATTGACAACTTTAATATAATTGAAAGTATTCTGATGATTTTCTGATTATTAGGGTTCCGTACCTCAAAAAAAACCCTTATCACATTGTTGTCCAACTGTCCTACAAATACCATACCTATCTATATGTCAAGACTAAGGGAATCAAAACCTATTGAGTACCTACCTACTGCTCATTGACCTAGAATCATGCAATTCGGCATGAAGTAAGGTCTTATAGCACAAATGAAGGAAACTATCCGAAAACCGTAAATTTTTGTGCGACCTATTGCGAGGTATGGGAAAACAGTTTTCCAATGGCAAAGTTTAGTTTGTACATACCTACCAATAAGTTTCTACTTCCCTCGGTGCGCGAGTCCGACTTGCGCTTGGCTGGTTATTTTAATCAAAATCAAGAAAGTAATTAGATTAAATAACTTGCACAAGCCTTGGAAGCCTTTTTAAGATGTCTGTGAAGTATAAAGTAGTATTCCTTACGGGTGTGTAGTTAGTCACTTACCTGCATTGGACCCTTGTGATTACTATGGATTTCCCATTTGGCCTTGTATAGATGGTACGCCTGTGCCCCGGCGGCAGTGAGGAAGTCTATAGTCTATGCTGATTAAAGAGCGAGTAGAACTAGCGCACTGAACTTTACTAAGACATTTTTCGTGTATGTAGTGCAGTGCACGGTGTGCGTGCGGCGTTGTTGTAGGAACTTGGCCTGCGCACTGCCGTGCGCTTAGATAAGTCCAGTGCTACACATGTAAATGTTTATTACTCATGATGATGATGACATTATCATAACAATATAATTATTTTATTTTACATTTTGTGACAACCCTTGCGTATCTGCTCGTGACAGCGTTGGTACTCACACGGACGGCATCAAAGGCGTTTCCCTACTGGTAGATAGTAATACTGTGGTATGGGTTCGTTCAAGGGTCTGATGATCAGGAAAGAAATTTGTCTGTGGTGTCGACATCACTCCTACTATTATAGAAACTGCAGACTAAAGTTACTACTTAAGTCGATTTTATACTTATTTTTGATTGGTGCTTTAGATTCAATCGTCTACTTCGCTCAGCGGTGGCCAGACACTGGTCCTACTTCAGGAAAGACAGGTCTAATTTAAGGTCCAGGGGACGATCGGTCTCGGATGCAGGCCTCTGCTCAATCGTCGATGGTGGTAAATATTTTTCAGTACAGTTTCAATCTTCCTTCACCACGTTTACCACGGCTAACTTTTATTTAAACTTCAGGAGCAGACTTGGCGTACCTGGTAATTCCGCCGGCATGTCAAAGTCGCTCGCTACAGGTTTTTGGCAAAGAATCCAGACATACAGTACCCACGCTTTTCATCACGTGAGTATTAAGTTCCATATAATTTGCTCCCGGATGTTATCGTCCGCTTTGTGCAATGCGCAGCGTATTTTTAATAATATGATTTTATTAAAAATACACGCTTGTTTGAAATATCATATTTTACTCGCTTCCACGCAAGATACCTAATAGGGAATCTGCTTTTTGCATCTACAACGTCAAACTGGCAAACGTTGGCTTGTTGGCCTAAGTTTATACTCTACCTATCTGTTAGCATAGACGTTAATTCTGTTAGGTACTCATTTAGACTCAAGTTATTTCTGTTAAAATATATTCCACAGAAATAACTTGAGTCTACACTAGTTTCACCGTTCACACTGTTTCACTACTGCAAGAACTATTGTATAACAAATCAGTAATGAACAGTGAATAAATTTTGCACCATGTGACAACAAGAAAAATTTCCCATGTGACGGTAGCGAAACGGCCAAGCCACATATTTTGACTAAGGTGCGTAGAGTTTGTAAAGTTAGGGCTTGTAGAGTAAGGGCATGTAGAGTTATAAGCTTGGCTCTACATGAGATCTCATAACTTTTTGACAGTGCGGGCCATATGTCTTGGCAACATTTTACATAAAATGATTTTGGTGGGATAGGTACTTACTAAAATAGAAAATATTAATTTATAGTCTAAACAATTCGTACCTTTCTTTAAATTATAAAACAAACTTAGTAATCATACTTTCTAGGTAATCATTATGTAGGTAGGTATCTAGTTATTGGTCATAATTCTCATTGATTACGGGAATCACAGCAGATTTATTTGTTTGGTAATAAAATCTTCTAAATATAGGTACAACAGATGTGCATCAGTCCCTTATAATTATTAAATTTTATTTAGATTACTTTGATGATTTAATAACATAGGCTTGTATAAAAATCTGAGCGTTTAGCGTCTTAGTTGTCCGACAATCTGTTTCTGATTTTTATAATAATTCCACCAAACAAGGAGAACACTCTCGTTTTCAATAGATGTCGGTTTTATAGTGTTTAAAACTTTGTAAAGTACTTCCAAAATTTCAGTACGTTTTCCGTTTGCTTCAAACAATAGAAACTACTTTTTATGTTGCTCTTGATTTTTTTGTACTATACAAATGTTGAATCGAACGATATATAGAGTGAACGGAATAATACGAGAGGTAACAAACAGGGGTTGGGTAATTGTGTGGTATTCAATTCAGCTACCATAGATATTTATTTATATTAATAACTAGTTGTGCCCCGCGGGTTCACCCGCGTACTCGAGAGATATCCTACCGCCTACCCTACCCTACCGTCTAGTTTTCTTACATTTTCTAAAAAATAAATCCGTAAGAACCTTCTCTACAGTAGGTACCTATAAGGAGAAATATAAAAAAAAGATGGATGCAATCGGAAAAGTCGTTCTCAAGTTAAGTATGGCGTGATCAAGGAAAATAGGGATTCATTTTTATATATAGAGATGTGGTAACTCCATGACAACAACGAAACCAATAAAATCTGGGTTTAAATTTTACTTATACAGCGTGTTCGTATTAAAAATAAAATGATTGTCTGTGATAGTTATACATTACCTATGTATGTTAGAAACAATGATAGGTAGGTACTTATTTTTAACTAGGTATTTACTTAATAAAAATACCCCATCAAAATATCATTTGTACAATAAAGTAGAAAAATGTACATTTAATAAATCGAATTTTCCGCCATTTTTTCTTTCGTACATATGATTGCAATCAATATTATGCGCAATGCACCACTGCGCATGTTTCCCTAGGTTCTATACCATTGTAAGACAAAATATACTTTATAACAAAGCGGTGTGGTTCGATTTAGATCGTATTTACTACCAAAGCCCAGATGACAGCCCCGCGGTATACAGTTAGACAGTATGCATGAGAATTTTATTGTGAACGCGGAAATATTAATTAATATTAAAATTATATACTGTAATTGTACCAACAAGTAAACAGTGGAACATCAGATAAATATTCTTTCATTCGATGTAAGAATGTGTGTTTGTGATAAGTGATGTGTTACACTTATGAAAAAAATACATAATCTAGTAAAATTTGTACAGGAAATTTTATATTTGGATTTTATTTAGTTATTTATGTGGGTTTTTCATAAACGTAGCCCATATTAATTTAAGAAAAGTTCAATGCACGGGTTCTTATAATGCGTGCGCAGAATACTTCGTGTGACACAAAACCTTCTTTACATAAAAGAATTTCAGTTTTTTTATGTAAGCAAAACTCATTATTAAATTCCCTCATAGATTTTCGTGTAAATACGGTAAATACCTAATTACCTAATAGGTACTAATTCAATAAAAAAATTGAGAATTCTAATGATATAAGAACTCTTAAAAACATGTAATAATAAAGTAATTTTGGTACGTGCCTAATACAAAAACAAACTCTGATAATATTAAAAAGCTCTAGATATAAAATCAGATACTATATCAAATAACATAAATTGAAGGAACTATTTAGTAAAATAAAACAAGCATGGAATGTCGTTTTATGCGTGAATAACAAGTTGGTTAAATAATTATAACAATTAAAATAGGTTGAATAAAATAACAATAATTACGGAGGTTGTTTTGAAGAATGTTATTGGTAGTGATGCGTAATTGATTGTGTGAAATTCAAATAATACATCGTGTCATTGCATGTATGTATGTAATGCTTATGTACTTTTATGTCATCTTAGAGCCACTAACAATAACTTTATACGCTAGTTTCAGATTATTACATATACAGGCTGTTCACATTGCGTTACCCACTTGGCCTAGTTAATGGCCATATTTGATAATCCTTAATTTTTCCGTATTTATAGATAAATAAATAAATAGAGGTACACTATTCAAAAAAAGAAACGATAACTGAAGCAGGTACCAAAACAACATTTTGGTATATAAGCCAAAAAAAAAACGCTTCCAAACTATTGCAATACCATTTAAATATGTATACAAATTCGTTGTGCTAATTTAACAAATAATGAAATATATCCAAGTGTATTCCAAGCGAAGTATTGTGTGATAACAGTGTATATAAAATATCAAGTCATTAGTCGCCTGAGAAGAATATTTCGGTAAGTCAACGATTATATTGTAGAGTCATCTCTCAGTTTGATAAAATGCTCCCATGATAAGATGTTCTACCATTTACTTTAACTTAATATTTGTGTAAACCTCCTAATAAAATTGGTTTTAAATTGATTTCACGTAGGATGGTGCGTGGTATGGTAATGTAAGATTTTTATTTTGGCCCATATCTCTTATTCTCTGATGGCTTTCCGCCCCGTGTTTTCACCCGCACCCCCCTCAGGGTTTAAATTTTGAAATTCCTTTCTTAGTAGTTGCTTACGATATATACTTAATTCCTTAAAATTACACCCCTCTCCGAATCGCTAAGCTATTCAAAAAGCTAGTTCTCTTCATCATCATCATCATGACCAACCTGATTATCAAATATGTTCCTCTGCTAAGCACAGGCCTCCTTTTACACATGAGGGTGAAAGGGAAAGGGCAAATACTTCACCTTGCATGCCCACTGCGAACCGGTGGAGGTAGGCTAGTGGTCAACCTACTGTTGGAGTTTTTTAGCCTAGGAAGCCTCCAACTAGCTTAACGACTATCTCAACTAAATGATAACCTAAGTGGCGCGATTACGTAACTTAGTTGCAATAAGTTTCAATCATTTTCTAATTGAAACCGGTTCAATATAGCGATTTTGCCACTTCCGAGATTGTTTCAATCTGAATCTGATTGCAACAAAGTTACGTAATCCACGCACAGGACCAAGCGGCCTTACGCATTTTCCAAAGCACCCTCAAAATATCGAAAGTTCCCTCATAATATCGAAATTATCATCAGAAATCTTACAAAACACTATGCCACACGCACCATATTGTGAAAACTACAATGCATTGATAATGGATCGTAATTTTACATTTATCATAAAATAAACATCTAGCTTCTATCTATGAAATTCTGTGCTATGAATTTTAGTGATCGCATATTCGATAAACGTCGACTACGATATCGACTTTACACTAACTATCATAGAACGTCCTATTTACTTCGAGTATTTACTTCTGAGTAGATATTTACAATACGATGATAATTATAGTTAATAGGCATCAAGCGAGTAGGCATTCTAAATAAGAAATCAAATGCATTTTATGCAATTTTAACATGCATGTTATTCAGTGTTTACCGTTCGTGATTGCAACGTATCATGAGAGGTCATGCCTTATGTTATTTGTTTTGGTGTATTTGTTTCTCTTCTTAGCTCATTGATCGTTCTTGAGGACTTCTACATCATAAGAAAGTTAAAAGTGGATACCTCGTTTTGCGACATAATCTATGCTATCGGTAGATACAATCATCGATGTTATATAATCACTAATGGACAATGTGGTAATTTTATTTGCGATGTCATTAACGATAGTCATGACAGGTTATACATAAATTAGAATAAATAAGTAAGTTATAGAAGCTTTACGCCAATCATGCCTTTATTTCTAGGTAATCGCCATGGCGTGCGACATACCTAACCGTAATCCCGAGACTTAGCTCCTGCTTGCAGCTTTTTGACAGCTTATAATGCCAAGGTACTAACATAAATTGCATGTGTATTTTGTATTATGTTTTATGAGCTTCGCTGATGTACCTAGGGGTCTTGTTAAAATAACTTTTATTAGGCTATACCATTGGAATTACATGTAGAGGAAAATTGTGAACGAGTATGGTAACATTTACACCTTACACCATTCCCAAAAAAAAAGCACTTTACTAAGCCTTACTTCTGCATGTCTTATTTACTAAAATTATATTTCAAGTCCATTTAGGTAGTCGGTAATTTCATAAGAATGTACGAATGCGTACGTTCTTACGATTAGTATTACCATTTTTGAATTGCAACCACCATTTTTTCTTTTTCTTTTTACTGCACCTCTTTCACCCTATCACGATAGAAGCATGACCCTTCATATATGTTTTAACAGAAAGCCTGGTGTTAGGTCGGCGAGCGGGTCTGGTAGCGGAGTCGGGTTAGAAGACGCGAGTGACGGGAGCGACGCGGAGAGACCCCGCCGTGGTCACCATCTACGTGTTCCAACACCCTCATTTCCTGGGCAGTGAGTACCTTCATTATCTGTCGTATCCAGAGGGAATGCCTAGAGATATGTGTTTATAGAGATTTTATACACCTTAGCATCGAATACTATGTTTTACCTCAGTATCTACATCCCAATATTTTATGAGTGTATAGATAAGGCATTATTTTTTACTAGGTACCTACATAATAATCTGAATATAGAGTATTTTGATGTGTCAGTTTTTGTGACACCTAAATCCATAGTTTAAGTATTTTAAGTTAGTATATATACTTACTTCGTTCATAGTGATGAAAATAAATACATATTTATCCATTGCAAAAAATATAAACTATGCTATGTTTTAATAAACTAAAAATAAATAATAATTCAAACAAAACAAAATCCTAAGCGGTGACAAGAGATCAGATCATTAATGGCCGCATGCCGTGACATCCGCCCAGCACTCCTACAACACGAGAGGCCATAATGACCAAGATGTCAAACACTGTCTCCACAAAGGCAGCGATGTGGCACAACACAATACATTTTGCTCCTAGTCGAAAGCAAAGTCCTAATTTTGAAAGGAGGATTATCTAGCAACGTGCCGATGTTGGGGGAAGGTAAAGCTTGGAGCCAGAGTAAATGCCTAGAGATTTTGTTTGAGCGAGGAGACGAGCTCGCTCGGCATGTTTAAAGAGAGTAATATAAGCCTGCGGAGCGGCTCGTCCCACTGCCTCTGTGAAAATGCTTGCGTTGGTGTATCTGTGTTTGGACAGGCCATGAAGCAAAGCGTTTCTGGCCTCAGACAGCAACGAGACCGCAATCAAAGACACTAAGTGACAGATTAAGAATTCTACTACTACCTACTTACTTTTGAATTTGTTTGTCGACAAATGGGTCGATGGATTCCTCGAATATCGGCGAACCTAGGAGAGGAAGTGAACCTTTATTAATAATTTGTAATAGTGGTAGAAAAAAGTCGTAAAAACTAATATGGAATGTTGTACGTGACCGGACGCTAAATTTAATAATTACATGCATCACATAATTAAACATAATCTGCATGTCCAAATAACCAAGAACTTTATTTACTCGTTTTCTTCCATATCTTAGAAAGCAAATATGTAGCTGAGACGTAGAGATAAGGTTAAAGAAAATCATATACAATTTAGTTGTGTTTAAAATCTTGGCGTCAAATGGTTATTCCTCCAATGTGATTTATTTATTTTTGTGATGGAACAAGAGGAACCGATGTTAAGTAGCGGTGCAAAAGTTGTGCGATGGTCGCTGAGACGTGATAGCCTCCCCTTAGCTACGTTTAGGAAAGCTTGGCTAAAGGGCAGACGGAGCATTTCGCCTGATAATTTGATTTGGAGGAGACGGTAAGATGAAATAAGTTTATTTTATTTATCTTCGTACAAATAGAAAAAGAAAATAACACCCTATATTTGTGAAACATTTTACTTTCTTCTAACTAATTACTAATACGACCACATATTAGGTATTTATTTAGTTTTAGGAAGACTATCGACTTAAACAAAACATAGAATATACAATAAAAAGCCTTTAAAAAGTCTCCACTGATAGAAATTGAATGGGTAGATTAATATGCAGAGTAAAAATTAGCTTACGTAAACAAATAAAATAATACTGTGGAATAATAATACAATAAATCAAGTACTGCACTCATAACGTACATCTAGAATAAAATTTATAGTGTCATAGACACTTTATTATGATAAATAAATCTAGTTATCACTAAGCTGTTTCCTCACTGCGGGACTCTTGCCTTAATTTTTATTGATTGTGTTTTTTTATATTTTGGTTTATGTTTAGGTATGTTTATGTTATACTGATTGTGTTTCAAAGTATATTCTCTCACTATTTGCACACTTTTGCTTTCTTTGAAACCATTTAAAAGCAGTAGCCTTGATTATGGAAGACTAGAGTCTTCCATAATCAGTCTTCCATAATCAATGCTTATTGTCGCACTTCTCTTAATTGTATAAAATGAAGTCACTTTCCGTGTCTGTCTATCTGTATATCCGCTAACGCAACGGATTTGATGCCGTTTTCACCATCAGATAGATTTTTCATGGAAGGTTTATATTATATGCTATAGGTGAAACCAGGAAAACCAGGTTTTAAAATAGCCTCGTCCCTTTTTATTATATGACGTTAGAAAGTGACCAAATGACAGTAAAACCTGGCTTTACTTTAAACCATGTTTTGTAATAAGGGGGTTAGCGGCCTTTGAGAACGATGCAGTAATTATACACTCTCTACTCATGCTCTACTCTTTTATATTTGACAGTTGCACAGTTGTATATTTGACACTAAAAAGAATCAATAACGATAAAATAATAATATCAATGCAGCGATAGGTACCAACTCCGAAACGTAACTTAATCCCTAGACACTTTCGATGTGTGTATAACGGCATGGAAAATGCGAAATCTTTCAACTGTATTTAATATTAAACAAATAATCGGAAAGGTTCCATTACCTTTTCAAACTGCTGTTTTTCCCATTTACTTACAGAGTGTTTTGGGATCGTCTACTCCGAAGCTTTCAAGGTCGAACGAGGACGAGTCTTCGAAAACACATTTTAATACTAAAGTACATAATTAAACATTATTCCGAAGGGATCTCTCCCCCAAGGCATCTCAGGAGAAGGAAGGTCGTAATATAAGATTGCCCATAAACTAGGTAGGCGTCACATAAAGTGTTCATCAAGGATCATTCGCATTACCGTAAAACTCTCTACGTTACTCTAATTTGTAGGTGATATTTTATTTATGTCGGGAGGATACTGAGGTCTCAGACCAAGAAAAAATGATTTATATGTCTATGACTGAGGTATTACATTTGTGGTAGGTACATCCTAGGTTAATAAATCTAGTGTTTTACAAGCTCGTGTATCCTAAATTTAGTAAAGTAGACTGGTATAATTCAAATGAACTAGTTTGTGAATTGTGAGCTCGTGAAATGGAATACGGCAGCGAAACGATTTGTTTGTTTTCTCCTAATCAATTAAACGATGCACTCTGTTTTCTATCTGACGAAGTTTAATCGTGTTCAGTCATCCATAAATTCTATGTTCATCGTTGTTTTATTGGACGGACAGGCAGCAGCGAACGAGTTTCATTGCAAATGGGCATTCGCATTACGGCTCAAACACTCCTTTGACGATAAGACGACCTACTGACGGGAATAGGGTTGTACCTACATTTCCTTTATTGGAAAGAGGATGGTTAGATTGATCGAGTATTTAATGTACTAGCTGTTCCCCGTGATTTCACACGGGTTCCCGGGGTAAAAAGTAGCCGCTACGGTTAAAAGGTTGCTACCACGTTGCTACCGTTATTTATTAGAAAAAAAAAGAAAAAAAATTTTAACAAAAAAGAACCGCCTTTAATTTACACTAAAAAGTATGAAATATATGTTTGTGGAAATAACTCTAATTTGACACTGAATAAGGTCAGCGAAATATTTAAAAAGTTATTATTTTTCAATTTTGAGTTTCGTATATGTTTTCAATACTTCTCAAGATTTGTCATTGACCGAGGATAAGTCACAATCACAATCGAATCTAGGTGTAAAGTTCTCATCAATACAAATTAATCAAGCCCAAACACCATCATTGTTTAAAAAGTAAAAGGAAAACAGGAACAACTAACCTTTCAAATAGTTGTTCCTGTTTTCCTCTCTTTCATATGGTCTAAAACGAATGAAAGCTATAAATAAATCGTAGGAAGCTATGTACTTAATTCCTAACATAGATTAAATCTCAATTAAAACTACGTAATGTAGTGCTATGAAAGAAAAGAAAAAAAATGACCTCGCTGCGTTTTTATCGTAGGATATAAATAAGCATAACTTATGAAAGTACCTACCTACGCTTCGTGGTGGTAATTACCCGGCCTGACCTAGAGTTAAAAGGTCTTATGTAAATTTTAATACACCGCATAAAGAGTGGCTGATGTACTCCGGCAATTGACCTTAAACGTCAGTAAATCAAGTCAATTTAACAAATTACTTTTAAAGTACTTTATCGAAAGCAATAGTAGAGTAACATTCAATAGCTCATCAGTTGCACCGGTCTTTGGAATAGCTAGCTAGTTATATCCAGCATATCCTCCCGCGTTTCAAAGAGTAGGTATACCTTTGTTTTATTTCAAGCTTTGCTCTATGTGGCAGCCAAAACTTCCACACTAACAAACTTTCGCATTTTAAAATATTGGTAGGATTCGTAGGATCTACTTTCTCCGCAGCCGGTTCTTCTCTTTCGACTATTCAAACCTGTGGTTCCAATTCGAAAGACTTTTGGTACAAAACTGTCACCGGTCTTCTTTTAATACAGATGCAACTAATATAAAATGCAGTTTTTATAAATAATTGTGCTTAGACCTATCCTCTTTAGGCATTACTCTGTTTATGTAGGTGTGTTACTGCAGGTCCTGCAGCTATATTTGAACCAGAACAGTACCTTCTAATATGGTATGGTAAGCAAAACCCTCGACCAAATCAAAATAAAACCACTATAAAACAATGTTACTAACTCATGCTTGACCTTTATTTTTATCATCATCATCTGCCTGCCCGGCTCCTGTTGTTGTTGATAGGATTCTTATTTATTCAAAGAATTAGTTGTTTTGTAATCGATTCGTTATATTCGACTGAATGACGTCACGTCTTTAGTTGTCTATGGACGTCACCATCTATTTTGCATTTCGGACGTGCGCCAAAACTGACGTAGCTTGACACTCCCTCTTCGTGGTGCCAAAATAACCGTGTGACGTAACTGGGCTGTTTTTCCACCTGATCACGTATGTCTAGACTGGGGACTTTAATTGAGCAAGTCGCGATTCGTAAGATGAAATCAATAGTTGATGTCGTTTGAAAAGGCGCCATAGTATAGTGGAAAGTAGAACAGGTTTTGAGATTCTACGAAACAGATAGAAGTATAGACTATTACCTCGTAGTATATAAATACTACGTACAACTATTACTAAGATATTGAGCGAAACAACAAACATGTACTCCTTACTCATAAAGAGCTACGTAAATAACGTCACTCTATTGTCATTGTCAAATAATGTGTCATTATTAATGTGACCATTTAAACAGTATATTAGCTAAATAGCGCTTTATGGGTAAGGGGGAAAGTAAATAAACATAGGTACCCATATATATTTACAAAATCGTATGAAGAAAAGTTCTTACCTTACCTTCGATCAACGTGTAAATTCTATATCGATTATTCTCACGCTCAAAATTCGCGCTTTGGCGTTATTTGGTTCCTAAATTATGAAGGTAAATAAACGGATACCTACTTTAGCTATTTATCAACATAGTGCCTGCCAATAATAACTAAAATAATGATTCTTAAAAACATTGACCACCACAAAGAATTTAATAGGTTTATAGTTGACCCCAATGCGGTTTTTAGTGCCGACATGAGAATAAAATAGATGTGCGAAATAGTTCGCAGACTGTACTCAATTTCTTTGAACATGTTTTAGTGTTTACATTACTGAAGTTTTTAGGGTATGTAAGCTGATTTTCTGAAATATAAGTCTTTCTGATAGGTACATAAGAATATCCGTTGATGACCATTCTTATAATTTTATAGGAAGTAGATCCTATAAATTGATAAGTGTAGTGTAATAGATACACGCAATTTTGATGAAGAAAGGAACTCAAGGTTCAACAAAACGACATGGATGTTTTTAATATTCTGTACGTATACTTTATATCAAAATGACGGAACCTAATCACCTATGTTTATCAATTTGTTTGGATGATTTTATTATAGCCCTATATTCACTAAAAATGCGTGTATGTTTTGGGTAATTTGTATAAAACATTTGATGATTGTTGACGTATAAACTAAAAACACGTAAAAGTTGTTGATGCTGAACGCGGAAGTGCTATATTTTAAGCGAAGTAGTACAGAATATAATGAACTATACAAAGTAGGTAGGTATAATAAAAATAACGATGAAATTAAGCATGGGCACCTTACCGTAAAGCCTTCCTGGAAGATTTCATCTTTGATGTTTGAGTTTTAATGCGTCAGCAATAATGTAAACATAAGCCATTAAAAGCTCTTAACATAATATTTGTATGAAATTATCGTGTTATTGATTATTTTCAATTGCGTTTCTAAGAAATTTTAGCACGTGTTTGACAATGTTGTTAAAATGTATTTTTTGTAACTTAAATAATCCTCTTCAAATAATTGGCAGGCAAAAAAAAATCGTTGCAGAAATTACCCACTCAAAAAATTAATTTAACTAACAATTCTATTCTCTCTCTCTGACTACGTCAGACTGTGTAGGTAATTAGGTGTACTACTGTATAAATATGCCCGCATTTCTTGTAGCAATAGCAAATAGTGTTAAATTATGTAATACAATTCAAAGTACATTTATGGTTATCAGTGCAAGAAACAGCTATTTTAGCTCGTGTTATATCAGAAACCACATTAGGTACTAAACATAATTTTGTAATATACCTTCTATCTCATCAACTACTGCCCTGTTTCCAATTAGGTATTTGGGGTCGGCGCTATATGTACTACGTCTTCAATTCGGCCTTCCTGATTTATATCATCCTACTATCTATAGCTATCTATCATCATCAAACTGCTGACGTCCAATGCTGACATGTCGTCTCCGATAGCATCATCCAATCCTGCTGTTTTTGTTGCCGAGTTTCCCAGGTCTTTGGTTACCTGGATATCAATATGGCCTACGCACCACCACCTCCGGGTGCTTATCTTCAGAGTTATGTTTATGTATTAGTTCTGCAGAGAAATTTGTCAATACGAATTCTATGTGAGAAACTCGAAGCATAGAACTTTTTGTATCACTCCATGTGTCGAGGCGACAATCAAACTTCTCCCCCTTATTACAAAACATAAAAAATAGCCTCGTCCCTTTTTATTATATGACGTTAGAAAGTGACCAAATGACAGTAAAACCTGGCTTTACTTTAAACCATGTTTTGTAATAAGGTGCACTATGTTTAGAAGATCCGGGCTAATGACTAAGCAGTCTCGAAGACTACTTAAATCCGTGGTATTGATCGTCATCTATACTATAATATAATATAATATAAAGCGGAAGAGTTTTTTCGTTTGTTTGTTTAAACGGGCTAATCTCTGGATCTACCTGTCGGATTCTAAAAACTCTTTCACTTATAGGAAGCTTCATAACCCCCGAGTATTATAGGCTACTTTTTATCACGGGAACGCGGGTAAAACCGCGCGAGGCAGCTAGTAGTCATTTAAAGCTTGATTGAGTCTTCTTCTTATAGGTATGTCTTTGGATTGAGTATAGTTTTGAAATTACTTGAAATCATCACTGGTTGAATTTGAAACAATTGAATTAGACCCTGGATATATGAAATAAAGGTTCATAATCTATTTATCTTTCTATTCTATAATTATGGGTCTTACTTCGACTAAATATGGCAATCTTTCAACCGCATGTTTTTATTTGAAATTAATGTTTCAAATGAAAATCAACGATAATACTTATAAAAGGAAAATTACTTTCGTTGTTTGCTTCATAGCAGTGCCGTAAACTCCCCTATTTATTATTTAATGAACTATACAAAGTAGGTAGGTATAATAAAAATAACGATGAAATTAAGCATGGACACCTTACCGTAAAGCCTTCCTGGAAGATTTCATCTTTGATGTTTGAGTTTTAATGCGTCAGCAATAATGTAAACATAAGCCATTAAAAGCTCTTAACATAATATTTGTATGAAATTATCGTGTTATTGATTATTTTCAATTGCGTTTCTAAGAAATTTTAGCACGTGTTTGACAATGTTGTTAAAATGTATTTTTTGTAACTTAAATAATCCTCTTCAAATAATTGGCAGGCAAAAAAAAATCGTTGCAGAAATTACCCACTCAAAAAATTAATGTAACTAACAATTCTATTCTCTCTCTCTGACTACGTCAGACTGTGTAGGTAATTAGGTGTACTACTGTATAAATATGCCCGCATTTCTTGTAGCAATAGCAAATAGTGTTAAATTATGTAATACAATTCAAAGTACATTTATGGTTATCAGTGCAAGAAACAGCTATTTTAGCTCGTGTTATATCAGAAACCACATTAGGTACTAAACATAATTTTGTAATATACCTTCTATCTCATCAACTACTGCCCTGTTTCCAATTAGGTATTTGGGGTCGGCGCTATATGTACTACGTCTTCAATTCGGCCTTCCTGATTTATATCATCCTACTATCTATAGCTATCTATCATCATCAAACTGCTGACGTCCAATGCTGACATGTCGTCTCCGATAGCATCATCCAATCCTGCTGTTTTTGTTGCCGAGTTTCCCAGGTCTTTGGTTACCTGGATATCAATATGGCCTACGCACCACCACCTCCGGGTGCTTATCTTCAGAGTTATGTTTATGTATTAGTTCTGCAGAGAAATTTGTCAATACGAATTCTATGTGAGAAACTCGAAGCATAGAACTTTTTGTATCACTCCATGTGTCGAGGCGACAATCAAACTTCTCCCCCTTATTACAAAACATAAAAAATAGCCTCGTCCCTTTTTATTATATGACGTTAGAAAGTGACCAAATGACAGTAAAACCTGGCTTTACTTTAAACCATGTTTTGTAATAAGGTGCACTATGTTTAGAAGATCCGGGCTAATGACTAAGCAGTCTCGAAGACTACTTAAATCCGTGGTATTGATCGTCATCTATACTATAATATAATATAATATAAAGCGGAAGAGTTTTTTCGTTTGTTTGTTTAAACGGGCTAATCTCTGGATCTACCTGTCGGATTCTAAAAACTCTTTCACTTATAGGAAGCTTCATAATCCCCGAGTATTATAGGCTACTTTTTATCACGGGAACGCGGGTAAAACCGCGCGAGGCAGCTAGTAGTCATTTAAAGCTTGATTGAGTCTTCTTCTTATAGGTATGTCTTTGGATTGAGTATAGTTTTGAAATTACTTGAAATCATCACTGGTTGAATTTGAAACAATTGAATTAGACCCTGGATATATGAAATAAAGGTTCATAATCTATTTATCTTTCTATTCTATAATTATGGGTCTTACTTCGACTAAATATGGCAATCTTTCAACCGCATGTTTTTATTTGAAATTAATGTTTCAAATGAAAATCAACGATAATACTTATAAAAGGAAAATTACTTTCGTTGTTTGCTTCATAGCAGTGCCGTAAACTCCCCTATTTATTATTTACAGTCCATTCCTGCTTGCACGCAACTGCAAGTTTTGACGTCAGGTTACCAAGGAGATACCTACACCCATTTTTTGAGGGAATTTATTGATCCATTTTCTTTCATGGGTTTAATCTGAGGGTTTAATATGATAAGTAGATTTTATAATGTGGCTTACAGATGGCATATTATCTTTTTGACATTCAAAGTATGAAAAAAAAAATTCATCCCGTTAGGCATAGTTAGATTCTTAGCTCAGATTACGTAGAAAACTAGGTACTAGGTAGGTAGATATTTAAATAGATAGATACCTAGTACACCTGATTGATGCACCATATTATTATATGATTGAAGTAGTAATAAAAATAAATGATAGCGAAAGTGTAACATTGGGCGGCCTTATCACTAAAATAACATCAGGCATCCTTATGATGGAGTAAATAAACTGTAAAAGACGTGGGTTTACAATACCAAAACAAACCATTGTTTTGGTTCTAAGTATATAATTTCGTTAGGTACTCCGTAGCAAAACATCGTTATTGTAAAGTCTATCAAAATTTAGGTTTTTTATTAAAACAGTTACTAAATCCTCCAATAGAAAGTTACTTTTATAGATTGCGTGCGTGTTTTTAAAACGTTATTTAGCTTTTTAAGTAACGTTATAAAAATGTGTTCTCATTACTAATTGAAGTTCTTAGAGATTTTTATTATTATGAGGTATATAATTAGATTCAGAAGTTTATTATTTATCTAGTTTGTTTAAGGTTTAAGTAGGTAGGCTATGTTATAAAAGGCCTATAATTTCAATGTTTTTGTTAAACCTACCTACTTATTACTAACCAGCATGAAACAAAGGTATTTGCTACGTATAGGTAGGTACCTAGAGTTATTTATTCTTGGTGTACTTACCATTATATTAGAATTAAAATAAAATCAGAATAAAGTAAAAACACAGTTTTGAATATGAAAAATTAAACTACTAAGATAATCCTTGTAATTATTTTAAAAGTATTTGTCGCTAGTAAACCTTAGAATAATCAAAGTAGTAAACCATTTTTACAACAAAAATCGAAAAAAAAAACAACTCAGGTTTCCAGTTTTGTGTATTTCTAATTACTTACATTTTTTAATCTATTTTTGAAATAACTGATGCTAATCTATTGCTATGATGAGTTTTCTATTTTGGAAATCCTCTGTGCTTCTTTATTATGTTATTGGGTTTGATATTATGGTTTTCCAATGTTTATCTAGGTGTTTCATCTTGCGTTGACATGGGTTTAATTGTGTTTTTTTTGCGAACTACTTATAGAATTTGTTTTGCTTTTCTGCGAATAATTTAGGTATTTTGTATCTTTCTTTCATTCATATCGTATCTAGGAAGTCTACCTGCTAACGCTTTTACCTTTTGTTACAGTATTTCGGTTGAGTAATCTAATTCCCCATTATTATTTATATTGTATTATTCATACAATTTTTGTTTGATGTTTCTTCTACTATTAGTACCCTCTTTAATTTCCACTAATCTCCCGATTACATTTCCTCTTTTCCACGGGCGGTCCTGTTTTGGTCTCGTACCTATGTTGATGGTGGGTACGGTATGATACGGTTTTTGTAGATTTTTGGGAGCAGCGTAAATTATATCATTAATTTCGCGCAGTGATTGGTTTATTCAAAGGTTAGGTAGGTAGGTAATTATTTATTTTATTTAGAATTATTCTGAATTGTTTGATGAAGTATGGTTTTGGTAAAAATGTCCTATTCTCTATGGGGGTTTCTTTACTTTCCGATTGGGTAAGAGTTCAAGTATGATTTGATCTTGGTCTAAATTAACTACAATATCTTTTATTTTTGTTTGTTCGTGAGTTATTCAGTGTTATGTTATTTTTGTTTTATATGTCTCTTTATGATTAAGAGAATAATAGAGTGCTTTGTTGTGAGTACCTAGGTATTGAGTCTAATCTGAATTCTGTAATGGCGTGTTGCTTTGTTGGAATATGTCTAGTGAATGAATAATTTTATCGGATCGTCAGGTAAGTTTTGAATCAGTGTCAAAGTTTTGTATGGTGGTTTCCTGTAAATGTTTAAGTTTTTGGGTTATTTGGGCACCTTTCCCTAAATAATCTAGTAATAATAAACCCCTAAATAATAGCAGAGCATTAATTCCTGTCAGTCTGTATATGACCACTTTATTCTTAAATCATTATTCGTAGATCCTGTCCTGTATTATTCGTAGGTCGATATCAATGAACCGGCAGGGCTAGTGACACATCTCTTCTCCGCAAAGTAACATAGGTGGGTTAATCGGCTGTAGCATCTGAGGAACCCCTACTTCCATCCCCTAATCTAGACAAGCCGTTAAGTTGAGAGTCTATTTATCTCCATTTTATTAGTGCGATTTACAACAGAATCGGCACCAATATCAGTTATCTGGTTTCCATTGTAACAAGCTCTGTTTAGTTTGTGATCAGATAGCTGCATGTGTGTGAAGAATGTCCCAGGCTTTGATTAAGGATACATCCAGATACAGTGTTGCAGCTGTGCACGCGTCGATAAAAATTGCCTCTAACTGTTAGAGGCTAAATCAAATAAAAATTAATAAAAATGCAAAATAATGTTCAATATTTAACTTTCTCCCGATTTTAATTGGAATATTTCAACAACTATTATCATTATGAACGTCACTATGACAAGCAGAATGACGCAGAGGGAGCGTAAAACGTAGCTGTTACGCGCAGCAGCCTATAAAAGTTAGGCCTGTTTTATATATTCGTGTAGTATGGCAACGTTCTTTCTAGGTATATTTATTTCTATGGTCCCAGGATATTTATTTATTAAATTTTTTGTTAGATAATTTTTAGATTTTCACAAAAGGCGTTCTGCAATAAATATTAATTTTGATTTTTAAATTGTTCATACCGTTTCAAATTATATTGAAACCTTTTTTTAAATATATACCTACCTACACAATGGAGAATGGAACTTAGGCTGAGCTAGTATAGGTAGCTTCCGGCACGTAACTTGACCAGAATATTTTTCCTTTTTCTTCAAGTTTAAAAACAAATTATTTCACTAACCAAAGAATAATGACAAGCAATTAAACTGAAAAGAACAACTGAAAGCCGGCACCTTGTTAGCACGTTATAGCAAAAGGTTATAGCAAAAGACTGACACACAGGACTGACAATTGAAATCCAAAAAGTGGCCAAGTAACGTGCCGAAGGGTGTACCTATCTAAACTAACCTACTTTCATACTTACTTTTTTTAATATATATTTTTTTATTCAAGTACTTACCTAGTCCCTCTATTTCGAGGAAGATTTACCTAGTTATGATACCTAGTAGGTAATTTAGCTTAAGTTTATTCCCGGAAACCCTGACAATCCCTACTGGCTTTCCCGTATTGATCGAACGAAACCTTGTAGGTAAGCCAAATACCCAAATACTAAATTAGCTGATGGCCACTGAGATGTTATTTACGATTTGATTTAAATTAATAAATGTTTGAAATTACGCTCGGTATGTTTTTTAGGTAAGTAAGTTTAGCCATCGTTCGCACGGGCGTTTAAAAACATTTTGAGCTCTACGTTTTTAACCAACTTCAAAAAAAGGAGGAGGTACTCAATTTGGTTGTATTTTATTTTTATTTTTTATGTTTGTTACCTTCTTCTTCTTATTTTTAATTTTGGCAACCAAGCCCAAATTAGGGCTCATTTCTGCCAGTGTCGAGTTATATTATAGTTTCCAGTCACAATAAATCACTTCACATTATAGTCCTCAGTCAGTCACCGTCCATAAAAGTCATGTTTTACTACAATGGTGGTCATTGTACTAAAACTCTTCACGGACATTTTGAGACAACTTGAAAAGTCACGATACACATAATTCATTTCATTTCACTTCACTGGTGCACATGGATGATCTTTGTTGGGTAAAATACCACCAAAAATACACAATAAAACTCAAAATACACAAATTTATGAAAATAAAAATGAAAATGCTACGTCACTCCGCAAGTTCCCGCCAAAAAGTCCCCTTTTGTTACCTCCTCATTATGCGGTCATTTATTAAACGATTCGGAAAATTCGTTTTTTGTTTGGAAGGGTAGGTACACTTCCCATTTGGTCTCATTTTCATCAGATCAGGATTTGATTACTTCTAGTGTACTTTGAAGTCGGTTTAAGTTTTTGTAAAACAGTTTTCAATTATTTACTAGAATGTATTCAATGAAATATGAAAACTCCCGACATTAAAAGACGTCAGCGTGCAAACACGTATATAGGAGAAGTCATACGTTCTATTCATAACGTTGAAAATAACGCGTAAAAATCGATCGTGCGAACGTGGTATAAGTATGTTTTTAACCGACTTCAAAAAAAGGAGGAGGTTCTCAATTCGGTTGTATTTTTTTTATTTTTATGTTTGTTTACCTAATAACTCCGTCATTTATTAACCCATTTGGATAATTATTTTTTTGTCTGGAAGGGTACACTTCCCGTTTGGTCCCGTTGTCATCAGATCAGGATTTGATTACTTCTAAGTGTACTTTGAAGTCGGTTTAAGTTTTTTGTAAAACAGTCCCTTTATTTCAATCGCTTTAAAAAAAGTAGATTTAAGTATTATTTAAATGTTGGGGTTTGTACTTATTTTGCATGATACATTTTATCAAATAGAGTAAAAATATCTCAGAAATATATACATATAAAATATCTCAGAGCTTAGGGCTCTGAAGATTGAGGAAAACTGTGCACAACACAAGACAAGTACTCGTACACACCTAAATCCTAAATACAGTAGGTAGAGGTACTACGTCATTTTCCATTCACTGTGCGTCGCGTTCGTGGCACTTTGTCTCGTGGACACCCGGGCCGGGCCGCGAGGCGGGGGCGGCCAGCTAGTCAGCCACTTATGTCAGTTCCCAAACGACACGGTCGTGTTTAACGGTGTTTCCGAACGTAACGCCAAATGTTTCCAAGGTTGGGTTACTGAACGTAAATCAAATGTCACTTTTTTGGAATAATATTCAGCGGTTCACGTAAATTTTTTGCTATACAAACTGTGATTTATCAATTTTCATTAATTGAGACGTGAAGTTGTGGATTTTTGTGAAATTATTGCAAGGTCCGTTACAAAGTGGTGTATTGTTTTGGTTCATAAATTGCTAATTGAGTTGTAGTATCCCAAATTGAATGAAAACTTAATTATTAGTTCAGCCCATGTTCAGCCTTACGATTCGATTGGCTTACGATGTTTTTCTGAAGTGATTAAAAATCGAACTAAGAACAAGTCTTTGTGCACGAACATAGAAACGTTTACCGAGTTATGACCTTCTAAATGAAGGAATCGTATCCTGATGACATTATGCTCTGTTTTGTCCAAGGGTTCGGCGATAATGAGCGTGGGTTTAATAAAAATCGTGAGGAAAACTCAGTAAAACCTGAAGTGCCCGACTCCACTTTGAAGGATCCTAAGAAGCAGCGTGTCAAGAGGGTATCCCTCCACCTTGACGTTAGTGAATCTTCCGAGTCAATAGAAGAGAGGTCTAAAAAATCTCAGGGTCTAGTTACTAGGAAATCTTTAAGGCTGTCTTCAGGAGCAAAGCAGTCAGAGGTGAAGAGAAGCTTCAGTGACCGTTTTTCAGTCATCACCGATGCAAACGGAAGACGGCCCCCAAGAGGGCTCTTGACCATAAGGAAAACTTGGTAAACAATATTATAATATAAATTATAGATAAGTTACTAATAGGGTAGTTAACTAATTCTTCAAATATTAGGGACCACATTCAAAAACCCGAACACAATACCTACATCAACATGCCATTAAGCTATAAACATAATTAAACAAAGAGCATCTTGTCAGATTCAACAATCATTTAACTTATGTACCTATATGCTTATGTATATTCTTATGCTGTATTTATATAATAAGATTAAGTTTCCTTGCATTGTCTAAGGTTACATTTATTACCATTTCTAATCAATTCAACATGTTGGTTATAAAAATACTGCAAAATATCTTGGCAAATTTGTCATATGATCATCCAATGATCATAATATGGATTTTTTTAACCACACTGTCACTGTGAAAAGTCATAATGTGGCCAAAGGTGGTTACAACACAGGCTATAGAGAACTGACTCTCAAGTGTGACTGATGAAACCCAGGTAGCCAGCTAGACAGGTAGGTAACTATGGTACTACAAAATACCCAACTACCAGATTTTAGTAGTTAGTCTGATGTTTTTTTTATCACCAATCAAACTCAATGTAGTTTTCAAACAACCTTTTATGGATGGCAACCCTCTGCACTTGCAACCTTACTCACATGCAGGAACACAACATTGTTATTTGGCTGCAGTATTTGTAATGGCGAGGTACTTCCCCAGACTTTTACGTTTTCATGGTATTGTAAACCTAAATTGAAGCTTATTTCAACCATGTCAGTATTATAACCAGACTTTTCAAAACAGATATCAATAGTTACAAAAAGCCCCTTTCAAATTGAAATAATGTTGACGTAAGTTATAAAAAAGGAAACCCTTGTGGCTGGTAACCTTGTTGTTTGCTAAACAATGCCTTGAAATGTTTTTCTTTATACAACCTTTAATTAATCTGTGTGAAATGAATATGAACATTTTTGGTAACTAGAGGCATAATATTTAGAATTAAAATATTATTAGGATTCACTTTTGCCCATGCATATTATGCTGAGTGTAATTTACCAATATGCTAAATAACCAAATAGAAAGAAGATTTTTTTTTAGTTTCATATGTATTTTCTATCAAGGCTATGCAAATCATTGATAAATTGGTCACAATATAGAATAATATGTTGCAATCGCGATGATTGTGCTCTTCCCATTGAGGAATTCCATCATATCTTCAAAGTCCATGGTTGGATCATGATCAAATTTATTCGGAACCACTGTGGATCTACTGTTGATTCAATACAGTTTAAACCATCCAAATCACTTGAGCCATTTCTGAATAATTGGTGAACATAATTATATAAAAATATATACAGATGAATTAATCCCATTTTGTTTTGTTAAGTTGATTAATAATTGAAAATTATTTTACAAAAAGATTAAACCAACTTCAAAGTACACTAAGAAGCCATCACATCCTGACCTGATGACAATGGGACCAAACGGGAAGTGTACCCTTCCAAACAAAAAAAGTATTTCCAAAACGGTTAATAAATGACAGAGTTATGAGGTAATAAACATAAAAAAATAACCAAATTGAAAACCTCCTTTTTTGAAGTCAGTTAAAAAGTTATAATGTGTTAAATTCCACAAAAATTACTGTAGAATTATTATATTCTAGTAGAAACACCTGTCTATTCTTATTTAATTCTATTCCATACTGCATGTTTTGACTCTCAAGATTTTTCTTAAGTCCTTCGATAGACATGCTAGATAGAAGTAAATTGCCACATCCTTTTAAGCGTAGAATAACTTTGTTAGCTTAATTATACAATTCTTCCAGTAATAGGAACACTATGGAATTGCCTGACAATATCACATCTACCTGTTATTTATATTATATTTGTTATTGTTAGGTTTTTGCTTCATAGTGATATTAATTGAATCTTATTGATTAACGAAATGGTGTCATCATATAGGTACCTACATTAACAAGAGGCAGATAAAGATATACCTACATAGCATACAAAAAATACATATAGAGTTGGCAAATTGAAATAAGGTCAAATAATTATATTCCTTAACCAAAAAATGATAGACAAGAAATAATTTCTTGCAATATTATCACAGCATGTAGAACAAGCCCTTAGCCATTAATATATTTATTCAGCACATCATGTTTATTTTAGATGCATCTGATAAGATATACAGCTACTAACATAAATGATAACATCTTCATATATACATGTGAGTCATGTACCATTCTATAAAATAATATAAATTTTTGTTAAAAATTCCATTTATTATAGGTTTTTTTGTGACTGTACTTGCATTTTCTTCCAATATACTAATGATATCAAGTCATCCGACCACTGAATGTGGGTGAAATTCGACTTGCAACTCTTGCAAGATTCCACCCGAACAAACGTAGTTACAAACATACAATTAAAGCTTGTAATAATACCCTTATGATTCCCAAAAATGACTGAGTGGTGAGATCTTTTAGGTAGTCACAGAATATTTAGTAGTACTATGTAAGCTTATCTTTTATCTCATACTAGCTGTCCCCTGCAGTTTCACCCATGTTCCCGGGATAAAAAGTAGCCTATTCCCTTCTCCATACCATAGGCTATCTGCATGTGAAAATTTCATGGGTCCAATCAATTGCTTCAGCGGATTAGGCGTGGAAGAGTTACACAGACAGAGGATTAAGTTAGGAAGTAAAAAGTGTATAAAATCAAAAATATTTATTGGGCTACCAAACCAAGTTTTTTTTAAAAGTTATCAGCATTGCGGACCAGATAAAATAATTTTTATCAAGTTCTAAATATGGCAAAGTTAGATTTAGTCAGGCAGCCGTGTAGCCTGCCTGGAAACCATTCTCAAGTTGGAAATCTCTTCTCAATCACAAAGCCTATCTAGAGGGAAACTACCTCTCAGGTGCCCAAGCACCAGACTGGTGTGTCTGGCACCTGAGAGGCAGTTTCCCTCTAGCTAGGCTTTGTGTGCATTTCGGCCGCAACAGCATTTAGTACTTAGGTACCATGGATGGTGACATTGGGTCAAACAAATTAATTAATATCTTTTTATAGACTACACATACATAGGTACATCACACATAAAACAATATTTAGGTTTAAATCTGTCATCGGATATCGGAGCAGGCACATGTCGCGCAACTAACATGCATGCATGATAAATTCTTACCATATGCCGCCGACCTACTTTACTCTGAACCGTGCACTCAAAATAACCGGTAAGCTGTTAAGGCCAAGATAAATTGGATTATTAATTATACACTCAATATAGCAACGCTATATAGAGTGTATAATTAGCTGAATCTATTTAGTAAAGGTAATCCCACCAAAAACATTTTCTTGTAAAATTTTGCCAATACGAGACCATGGCTCGAACTGTCAAAAAGTTATCAGATCTCATGTAGAGCCAAGCTTATAACTCTACACGCCCTCACTCTACAAGCCTTAACTTCACAAACTCTACACACTGTAGTCATAATATGTGGCTTGGTGGTTTCGCTACTACAAGAGCTATTGTACTATTACAGAAAAGTAATTTAACAGTGAATAAATTGTTCACCGTACGCCCATATGACGGTAGGGAAACGGCCAACCCATATATTTTGACTACAGTATAGTTTGTGAAGTTAGGGCGTGTAGAGTTATAAGCTTCGCTCTACATGAGATCTGATAACTTTTTGACAGTGCGAGCCATGGTCTGGTATTGGCAACACTTTAAATGAAAATGTTTTTAGTGGGATTGCTCTTCTTTTTGTATGTAAGTTGCTTATGACAATAAAAATTTTTGGAATTTTTTTTTGGTGTAAAATTTCCAAGTTTTATATTTTTTTTGTTGATTGTGTACTAATACAAGCTTACACACCAAATTTCAGCTTTCTAGGACTTCAGGAAGTACCCTAAGAGTTTTGATGATCATCAGTGAGTCAGTGACGAAATCAGGGTTTTTTGGATATCAATAAAATCTAAGGTATAAGAGCTATGTTATTGAAACTTAATATGTTTAATAAGTTCACTATTGACAACATATCCTGAAAATTATGTTTATCTGGTATAATCCAAACCCAAGTTCTGAGGGTTCAAAAAAACGACGAAGCGATTCGAGAAAAGGTAGGTATTGCCCTTGCGCTTCGGTTGGCTCGTCTTGGCGTAGATTCTTGTTGCAACGCTTTTATCAAAGAGAATGATATGATGTGTAATACTTTCTATAGATTCTCCGCAAGAACAAGGGGCACACGCGGTCTTGAATAAGCAATCTAGCACCGATCTTGTTGCATACAAATTCACGGTCTATTGTGATGATGTCATCAACAGTTGAGAATGGAAGGAAGCCCGTATTTGTCGTGTGGCAACTTTGACTAGTAATGATGGCGTCTTAAATTCTTAATGCCGATAGTATAGAAATTTTCTTTGGGGAACTGCGTGTTTTTTTTTTCTGAAAAAAAGTTTTTTTTTAAGTTATTGTTAGGCCACTAAATAAGCGACCTGAAATGTACATCTAAATATATTTTAATATATAAGTAATAGTCCGTCATTATTTTTTACTTACAATTAAGTATTATTAAAGTATTTTTATCACTCGAAAGCTCGTAGTGTTTATGCTACCTTATCCGCCCAAATTACTTCATTTATAATTGTGTAGGCTGGTACTTCTTTACTTAACATATATTTTAAGGTATGAAATAAATATCGTAGAATTTACTACTTGATTGACATACAATTTAAATATTTATCTTCAGCTTATAACGAGGAAGTGGATTATTTGACGGTCTTGTTTATATTTAAATTAAATAAGTTATAGGTTCCCATGTAAAATAGCGTTCGAATTCTATGATATCCTAATCCTAACTAATATGATAAATGCGAAAGTGAGTTTGTTTGTTTATTACGCCATCACGCCTCAACTACTCAACGGATCATCATAAAATTTGGCATGCAGACAGCCTAGGGAATGTAGTAACACATATGCTACTTTTTATCCCGAGAACGCGGGTGAAACCGCGGGGGACTGCTTGTAAAAGTATAAACATAGTAAGTATTCAATTCACAGACGACTAACTGATCTCGGACTAATCATAGCTAAGAAACTAGTAAGTAAAACAAAATCGACATGAAAGGCAGGTATCTAACCATTTCTTGAACATCTTTTTAATAATTTCAAAATAAATATGGAATTTCAAAGTAGGTAAAAGGAATTGGCGCTTTTTCAAATTATTACAACACGATTTTAGTTGCCTAAAGCATCGGAAAGGCCCACCGTTGAGTCATCTTCTCTTCTTATTACTATATAAAAATAAGTCGGGTTTTCCTTCCTGACGCTATAACTCGGTTATGCACGGTTTTGCATTCGTTGGAAAGGTCTCGGGCTCCGTGAGGTTTAAAGCAAAGAAAATAGGGTAGGGTAGGGTAGGGTAGGGTAAGGTGGGGTAGGGTAGGGTAGGGTAGCACCATAAAGTAGGGTAGCACCACGCGAACGAAGTCGCGCCGGGCAGCTAGTTTGGTATAAATAAATATCTCAGCTTGGAAATATGAAGGCCCATTGAATAAAATTGCGATTCCGAAGTTATTCTAAGCCGAAGAAATGCGAATCCAAAGAAGGACGTTATACAATAATTAGGTACTTAGTCGTAGCAAATGTGTTCACCAAAAACACAATTTGTCCTTTAAAAGACATGATTATGAATTTGCTACCGAAATCTAAACTGTCTTATACAAACGTACGTTACGTAAACTAAGTAAGAGACTTAGTTTACGTAACCTGAATTTGAAATATAGATATCTCGGGATTATCTATTATTTAATAATCATAATTTTCGGTCGATTACTATCGTGCAATGTAACAACAGAAACTAATTATAATTTTACAAGCAATGGGATATTTTATGTCAAGTCTTGTATTCTTGTAGTAAATAAAAATAAGAACTGTCTTTTATCCTACTTCTATTCTATTTTAATTACGCTCTTGAATGCTGATTTATCTTACTATGAGGTGATTTGTTTCATTTACTTATAAGTCAGCTTACATGTGACTTATGTCTACAATAACGTAAGTAGAGTAAACCATGTTTTTCAAAAACCTAATTATACGTACGTAAATCCCTAATAACTAATAAATAAATTTGAAATTACGTCATTAGAGACCTACGTTACCTAAGTGTTCTTTCTTTTTTCTGGTATGTTTCATGAAATTCTTTTGAGATGGTTGATTGTATATAAAGCTATACTAAAATCTAAAGCACATTGAAGAAAAGGTGTGTCTTCTCTAAAATGAATTTAAGGAAGTTCAACATTGAATATTTAAGATAATAAAGGGATTTAATGATCTATTATAGGTAGTAAGTAAACTGTTCCACTGATAGGTAGTGTGAAAAGCGATGCCATTGATACATAATATCCATGAACTTGTATATACTATGTTGCCATGCTGCAGCTGAACAAAAATGGAAACTTAGCTCACCAGTATGTGTGGTTTGAATAACACTATTGTTCTCGCTGTTATACTTAATTAAGAATAATAAAAAAAAAAACTGTTATGAATATTTAAAACTGTACTATTGTTTTTCTCTTTACCTACTGATATTGATTTGGAAATAACTTCATATTGCCCTGAGAACTATGAGTGTCCTTTGAACAAATTCAATTGTTCTAATTAATTTACTTTTCGTCTTCGTTTTAAAGTTTTAGTTTGCATCAAATTTTGGACACTATTTTGAAAAAAATACCGTTAACAATGCTAACATCTACTTGGCCCTTAATTAAATCTTCAAGGTTCCTCAATAATTTACTTTATCTTTGTATCGCGTTTGCATTTTATTAACGGTCATTGTCGCCTTATGATGTATCATCAACTAGTAATATCTACGTGACTATTTTCTCACAAAATACGCAGTTGGGACCAAGGCCACCGCACTTTATACGTGACTAAGCATCCTGTTGAATTAAACATTAGTTATGAGCGCCTCAGTCCTTTGATGTGACTGGCCTCCTCATTTTGGTAGCTTGATCAATTTTTTTGTCTGTTCGCAATTATATTAGTATGGACCGAGCTCGTTCGTATGGATGCTGGAAAGATGCCAACATTTAGTCTTTACCTTTTGTAATATCGGTTACGACACGTGGCGGATAGAAATTCGCTTCTATAGATCGTTTATTTCATTTTCCTAATGTTATTTTTAGTATGACTAGTTTTAACTTGTGTTTATTATTAAACCCGATTTCAAAGTCAGGACTGAACTGCCAACATTTCGTAACGTCACCCTCATAGGCTCAAACACATATCACAACTTTGTTTTGTGATTATTGATTGATGTTCATCATTAAGTTGTATTTTAACACAATTGTGTTATGTTTGTGCATCAGTTAGTTTAGAATTGAATGGTAGGTAGGTACAGCAAGTGTGTAAAATAAGAACCGTGTGTCACTCTATGATTCCGATCTTTAAATCTTGTGATAAAAGTCGATTTCTTTGTGAAAATAGCTTTTATCTTACAAAAATCCTCACAGTATTTTTATGAAGATAGTGATTAAATTAGATACGCTGTTTCTACGGAAATTATTTATATTTTTATGCAGAAACCATTTCGTGAATAAGATCTGATTTCAAGAATCGGCATGACCCATCTTCTATTTTGCCTTGTGCTCTACTTTGGAGGTCGACCATCACTTCTTAAGAAGCGACCCAAATACATGCCACAGTGTTTTAGTGAGCCATCATGTTGACCCTGTTGTCTGCATTTACACACACAATTATTTCTATTTCTTAATTACTACTAAGTTAAGTACTGTTGGAAATAAAGAGCATGACAAACATGACAATTTAAGTATATAAGGTAGTGAAGAAGTAGCCACGGCAATTCTTCAAAATACTATTCATAAATTTAACCTCTACGATGGAAATATAAATAATCTTTAGTAAAATATATACAAAGCTACGTAAATGTTTAAATATCGCAGTTACAGTAGCATTAATTATGTAAAACGAGTTACATTCGTTTTGAATACAAACAGGTTTATTTACTTTTGTAACAAGCCTAGTTGGCAGCGAGGTATTTTAGAATTTTGGCCGTAGTACAAATTCATCAATAATTTTGACAGTATTTAATTAACTCGAGCAATTATCCACCAAACAAATTTTCATAGGAGCTGACATTCTTGCCTTTTCAAGTTTATTTGGAAGCTAGTTGTCGCTTTGCGATGTCTCGTTACATCACACAATTTTATTCGTGATTTTTTCCCATACGTGTATTGTAAACTAAATGAGTGCGTCATGTACCTATATTCATTTTGAGCAGAGGTTGGTTTCCCACATAACATATTGTTAGCATTTGTTGTCGACATTGGTCTATGAGAATCAACAGCTGCTTATGTATAACAATTTTGCTGACGTTACTATCAAAATCATTATTAGCATGTTGGAAATATTCAATCATGACTGTCCATAGGTTGTTTCATGTCAAAATTCTTGGCATAAACAATTGGCAATGTTATGGCAGTTCATATTACTTGATTTCGTAAAGGGATCGAAAAGAAGTATTTTATCATGTTCTTAGTGTAATTTTGGTCCAAACCCAAATTCCACCAGAACAGCTTTGTGTAGTAGGTATGTCTAAAACACAAAATTATTTATCTCTGTTTAATAACCATCATAACAAAATATTGAAATATAGTAATAAACATGTCACCAGAGATTATTAAGTATCTACCACGAATGTGGAATGGGTGGTACTTCCTTGTAATACCTGAAGAATAACACATCATATATTATTCAAATAAACTATAAAACATCCTACATTAAACGCCCCCATTAAAGAAAATGCAAATTGGACTCACCTTACAAATCCACCTGAAGGTGAGAATGCCTTGTCATTTAACGGTACCAGGTGTGGTGTAGATCTAAGCCCTTGCGACATTTTGACGAAGTATTTCACACTGCTTGGTATCAAAATACCTGAATAGCATAATAACAGATGTATTAATACGAGTGAGCAAAGTCAATTACAGAATAAATAGTGAAAAATAACATTTGTTTGTAGCAACAGTTGCTACAAACAAATGTTATTTTCAATTGATTCATAAAATATGCTGAATGTTCTAACCATTGGCGTCATATCTATATTTACGTAACAGTGACTGCATGTTTGGGTGTTGTATATTTGACAGGACCACAATAGCACATGGCTGTAAATTTAAAAATTACACATGTAACTATAGTAGTCTGATCCACTGAAATTCATCCAAAAAATCCTTCTTTAAATAAACATTTAAAGGAAATTGTAAAGTTTTGACCTTTTTTACTCCGTCACTAATGCGCTTCCTGTCCATATCAAATTCATATTCGTCTTGATCGCTTTGATCATATGTTTTTACTCCAATAACTGTTTCACTTAGACTTTCCTCGCTTTGCCTCATTTGTGTGATGGGTTCATCTACTATACGTGGAACTACAGTTACGTAGTCCACTGATATCATTCTCTGAAACAGAAAATTAATACAATTTTAGAAAACGGCAAGTATAGTTCGGCTTGCGAGTAATATGGCAAATCTAATCTCACATTTTCAACATAGAAAAACTTCAATAAAATCACAAATGTAATTTCGTTAAACCTCATGACACTGTCTAAAAAGTACAACTTCTTGAAATGGAATGATGGACGACGATGGATCAAACTGACTCTTTGTCAAGTTTATAAACACAGATCCGTATTTTATTGAACTTGAGAATTACGTTTCAAATATCATTTCATGTTTTGAAACATTTTTTTAATAATCATGTTAGTACATTTTCCTACGCAGTATTTTTCAGCTGCAGAGCTGCAGCTAGTAATGTATCCAAGAGTAGAAATGTTACTTGGACCAACAAGTTGATTTTTATGGAAGACGTAAGTGTACATGATTATTTTAATGTAGTATTTGAATTTGAACTAATGTTTCGATTTGCTTCATCACAAGATTGACCCCGAAAGAGCTATTGATTTTCGAGTGTATATGTCAATTTCTTGGGCATGCTCTGTAGCCTACACGGCTTGGTATATTGTAACATATGGGGTATCTTTAGATTTGAATGTTAATGGGCTAGATGCTAGATGACAAAAGAATCTATTCAGTCCGTCTTTTACATTATCAAAATATTTTAGACATGTATTTTTTCTTTTGTCAATTGAACAAAAAAAATACGAAGATATTGTTATTGAAGTTCCGCGTGACGTCACATTAGAGTACTCTTTTTACTCTACAGTGACTTCACGAGCCCCCACTAACGAACTTTGACTCGCTTTATCTTTGTAAATTTTTAATGATTTGGTAAAGTAAAAAATACATGTCCAATCGCTCGTGGTGTAGCATGATTAGCCGTTCTTAATTGATCGGAAAAGTTAAGCTACGTCTGTCGTGGTCGGTACCTGGATGGGTGACCGTCTAGTGGTATTTCAAATCGAGCGTTACCGTGCTTCGGAAGGCACGTGAAGCCGTTGGTCCCGGTTGTCACTTAATTGTGATGGTTGTTAAGGCGCCGTGTGTTCATAGATTAGCAAAAATGCGTTTGTTTGATTCGGTTTTACGTAAAGAAAATGCAATAGTTCTAGTTCGGAAAAAATATATGTGAAAGTTGACAATATTTCCTAAGGTCCAGCGAGCTCCAAAACACGATTGCAATAATTTTACTAGATAGAAAAAAATCGTAAAGTTACCCCTTTTTATTACTTTTATTGCGTTTTATGGCTATAATAATCAGAATTTTCAGAAGATAATTATACTAAAATAATAGTCATAATATGATCTATCGCCCTACGTTTTGTTTTTTTTATTTTATTTCTTTACTTTTACACAAATCCAAAATACCTATAAAATTCATCGTCTCGCGGTCAGCGGTGGCCCACTCAGTCGCGCTGGAGCGCTTGTGGAGGTCGGACCTATGCCAGATTTCTCGCCGAGCGGTTGAACTTGCTTTTATAACACTTCGATACACCATTTTTGTGCGTATTGATAGTAATCATTATAGATATTTGATTTTTTATTGCCGCGTTTCGTCCGAGAGTTAAAACATTCGTAGAAAAAAGTCGTAACTAAAATATAAATGTTTTATAGTACTTATAAATTATTATAAGTAGGTAATATTATTATTTATTTATAATTTGATCTTTCTTTTCAATTGAAACATGAAAATATTCAAATGACAAGGTACAATCACTTTTGTTATTTATCAAATTGGGGATCCGTCAAAAAAAATATGACCAATTAGGGTTCCGTGGGAACCGCTTTATTGTATAGCTATATAGTTAAATTGTGTGTGATTCAATATGGGCAATAAGATAAATAAGAAGAGAAAACAACTTTTTAATTAAATTATGTTGTAAAAAGTGTTGTGTGAAAAATAAAAATAATATTATGATTTATCAAAGATTAGAGTAGGTGCTTTTAAAATAATTAAAAAAGCTTTTAGGTTACGTACTACCAGTGGGCGATAAATTGAGACTCGAGTCACAGTCACAGTCGCGCTGTAGCGCACGTCTTGTAGACTTGTAGTACACACGGCAACATATCAAGCGATACATTTCCAGTATAAGCTGATCTCGCATTGTATAGGAATTCCGTACAATAAGAGTTTAGCTTATATTGGAAATATATAGCTTGATCTGTAGCCACGCGTACAAAACGAGCGCTATCGGGGAAGTACAGGGGAAGCGGGCAGATGAACGTGGGCCTCAACGCGAACGGGTAGTACCTACGTTTTATTATAAATGTTATCAGAAAATTAGTAACTCACATTCATTTCTTTGTATCAATTCTTTTTTTTTTGTATTTTTTTTAATTCTGGAATTGGAAAAATACCGAAAATTCGTTCTATGTATTACTTCCGTGTAGTTTTCTAATTTCCTTTATTTTACAAAAATACCGCTAGGAATTATATTTTTGTGACTTGAAAATAAATCAGAAAAAATTATAAAGGCACAAAGCAGTGTATATACTTTAGGGCATGTAATATCAGAAGGTTTTCAATTCCGATATTGATTTCCGAATAAATTTTATCGGAATTTTCATTGCAAATATTCCTTATAAACTGCACATATCTATCTATGAGGGCATGTAATATCGGAAGGTTTTCAATTCCTATATTGATTTCCGATATTGAATTTCAATATTGGAATTAGATATTTCTATTATAAATTGCACATAAGCCTTATAAAATGCACATAATCTATCTATACTAATATTATACAGTGGAAGAGTTTTTATTGTTTTGTTAAACTGGCTAATCTATGGAACTACCGGTCGGATTATTTTTTTATTTCACTTATAGGAAGCTACATTATCCCCGAGTATTATAGGCTACTTTTTATCCTGGAACAGCTATTTTTCACATATTTCAATTCCGTATCGTAATTCCGATATCCATAAATTTTTATTATAATTGATAATTTATATCATATAGGTATTTAGCTTTTCCGGACTTATATTAAATATTAAACACGGAACCATGGCTCCAACCCCTCAAAAATATATATCGGCAATAGTTTTGCTAGTTTTTTCTGTTCTTATTCCAAATCATCTAGAAACGAAAAACCGTTCACAAGGTGCTAATTCCGAAACTAGTTCTCTGGTATCGGAACTCATTTCCGGAATTGAAAACTTTCCGATATTGCATGCCCTATTTCGAACAACATAAATGTCATTTTATGACTTTGTTGTGCAAACGAATATTATGTACCTATTTTGCAATTATTTATGTAAGTAGATTTTTGCATTGCGAAGTGATACTATTTTATACTAAGTACCTACTTATTTTATTCAAACCTAGACACAAGACATAAAATGTATGACCTTTCTTATAAATAAGACACAAGTATCGTTCTTATAATGCGTAATAGGACTATAAGTATTTAGACAATCAAAAGCATAAATTGAAATTTCCGGAATCTATAACAACCAGAATAAGGATTCCGACAGAATACGGACGCCGGCGGACTGCACGGGTGGTACGCGGGGCGCCCCGAATTGAGCGCCGTCTTCACCGCTGCTTCACCCCCTCAAATGTGCGAAAAGTGTCTTCGCACAGCGCCTTAAGCTAGTAGGATGCCTCCTAGGCGGCTTGAAAAATTCCAACAGTAGGTTGACCACACGCGTGGTGGAGTATCTGCCCATTCCCTTCCACCCTCATTTGTGAAAGGAGGCCTGTGCTTAGCAGTGGGACATTATAGGCTGATGATGATGATGAACTGACGGACTAATTAGATTTTTCTTTTTTACCAAGGAATCATCCCTACTGTGGCAGTCACATAGGTATAATATTTATATTTGGCGTCGGCGAATTAAATAAGACAGAGGGAATAATATGTAATACAAAACTTGTTGTGTCACATAATATCCGTTCTGATTTTTGTATTAATATTTTTTATTGTGATCGGCATTTATGTGTATTTTATTTCCACTTTAACACTCCAATAAATATGCACATGTGATCGATTTAATTCTAAATGCATTATAGCCTTGATTAAGTATTCTCCAACTGCTATAGTTTGCCTTGCCCTTGCGAGTCCTCTTTAATAACGATTCTTGTTGGTTTTCCATGAACTACGGTATTATTAACCGGACTGACTAGCATTTTCTAAGATTCTATGGAGCTGTTACGCGTTTCTGTTTTTCATACTAGTGTATGCTTCTGGATGAGTTTTTATACCGTGTTATTTATTACCTATATGACGTAAACATCGGTATTCATCTCGCAAAATTCGGATTCTATGTATTTGTTATAAATAACATTGTGTCAGGTAGAGCATGTGAAATAATAATGGCAGACTGGTGGGCGCCTACAAAATTCTTCAAGAGTTTTATTTTCGCTCCACCACCACGTTGTCTTTATGGCTTTTCGTTTCGTTTCGTTTACCTGTATCATTTAGTAATCTATAGTTTACCGAGTTTACCTGTATTCCTAAAGCGTTTGTTTATTTCTTCTTTTGCTCGGGTTTATTTTCAGTATTTTGTATTTTACTAGGGTTTACTTAGGTTTAAATACGTCACCACAACCATTCTAAATAATTTTCTGCTCCAGAAACTTTGCCGTTTAGGTTAATTGCCTTTGTTGTAACAACCCTGAAAAGAAAACATAACAATATAGAACGTGCCCTTGGCTTTTCCCCAGAACATATTGTTTACGCTTCCCGAGTTTTCAAGCACTCCTGGCAAAGTCGATTAACTTAACGAGAACATGGAAAATATCATTAGCGACGAGGAAAGTGATATTCTCGTGGCTAGGAACATCGCAATAACCTATCCTACTAATATTATAAATGCGAAAAAATATGTTTTTCACCACTTAACTCCGTAACGGATAACCTGGAATAGCATGTAGGATTTGCTGCTTTATTATGGAGCTTTATTATTACTTTCACTTCATCATAGGCTTTAGACATATCTAGAAGGATTCCATTAGCAGAGTATCAGACGAGGATTCAAGGTTTTTCATAATCAGTATAACAAACCCACTGGGATCTATCCGTCCGCGCAACTAAAGAATTTCAAGTATGTAAACTTTCTTATCACTATATTGTAAAAAATGAAGTTGGAGTCAGTTTGATTAAAAACATGAAATAAAATAACACCAAAACTACAAAAATCGCGGAACATACCGACATACATAGTGATTTGAGTAACGCTAAGGGTTTTCTTTTCTCCCTTTGGACTTCCGCTTGACAACAAATTTTTGGGGCAACTGTAATAATAACTTACCACTTTTAAAAATAATTAATTTACGATTCTATTATATTGAATACATGCCATAAAGTTTTTTATTTCATTAATTACCTGTTTTTACATCAATTGAAGGTTTTTTTTATATCCTCATTGTTTCATGGGCGTTTATTTAGGCGACACTATGAACACGGGTATTAAATAACATGTTTAATTGATGTGAACCCAACACTTATTAGAAGGATGTGTTATTCTCTGAATGGAAAATTTAAAACATGTTTTTAAACTAGCACCTATTTTTTAAAATTTTATGATTCTGAACTTTTAATATTCTAAAAGTTGTTGTTTCCCGACAAATATTTTACGTATACTATCAATCGATATTATTGTTTCGCCGTATAATTTAGTTCATAAAAAGCTGACCTTCTACACGTGTTTACACAAATGTACGTATACTTATATTTCAGTTTTAAAATTCGCTTTATTTTACCAGTAGTGGTGTGACTATGCCACGTTCCAGATCATATTTCTGTCGAATTACTCTATATTTGTGTGAAGAAAACCTGAATATCCAACAACACACGCGGCTTAACCATTGTTAGGGAGTGTTTACGGTTGATCGATTGAATAGTATTGTTTTGTCTAACTTTGGTGGTCTCAAATGACTTAAGCATCTTGGTAGTGGCTTAAAACAAATTCGTTGTGGTTGTGGTGACTTGACTTGAAGCTATTTATAAAGGAAAATTTCCAGAAGTAAAATTCCAAAGAAATATCGTAGTTATAGCGGACACCCAAGTTTCAATGTGGGGACGCAATCGAGCCTGATACGTCGTAGGAGCTACAGATATAAAAGGTACTACCACATCAGCTGATTTATCCCTATTTAAAAATGAATCAATTAGGAATGCTGAGTTATTTGTACAAAATTGCCCATGACCTGAGAATTTGATACAGGTAACCTTTACTACCACGGTCAATGTGCATTGTTTAGGATTGATTCTTGCTTATCAAGTTTCAGCATGCCTGAGATACCTACCTATAAGTTGTTTGGTAGGTTCCGTCGTGCTATACTGTAGGACATAACCGTTTGGTATTATTGTTGCGTCACTCACACACAGGTCTTATATAGGTATATATATATATATTATCTGTGTTGCCATTATGTTATTTTTTTAAGGCTGTATCCTATTTTGTATATATTTTTTTTGGGTCTCATTGTTATTTTTATAAGTGTAAAATTTTGTTGTTAATGTTTTTCTTTCTTTCTTTCTATCTTTCTTTATATTAGTTTTAGATGGATTTACAAAATAGGTATTATTAAAATTTATTGGTGAATATCAAAAATAAGAATATTATTATATTTTTATGGATCTGTCTCGCTCGTGATGTCTTTGTATGACTGGAATTTTGTCGCGTTTTATGCCCTAAGGCTTGAAGCTTGTAGACTCAACGTGTGTTTGTTTGTTTGTTTCAGGTCAACCGGGAACTTCGCATCGGGAGCGGCGGGTGGTGGGTGCGGCGCCCCGCGCTCCGCCCCCGCCACCCCGCTGCAACTCGAACCCCATCCTCGCACCAAACATGATAAGTAAGTACACAGACTATTGCTCTTAAATACTATTGAGGTATCTCACGAAGACCGCCCGTTAGGGCACAGATTACTAAAAAGTTACTACGTGTTAGGGGCAGTTTTGTGAAGACTATTTGGAAAAGTGCCATGGAATTAAGGGTCATCTGCAGAATAATAACTATAGTAAACTTTTGTGATATAAACAAAAAGGCTATACACATAGGTAGGCCTTGTTACACTAAAATTGTAACTTGTTATAAAGCTTGTCTTGTTGCCGATAGGTAGTTATAGCCAAATAGATTACATACAAGGATGACAATCAGTGGCGTGCATTGGTTTTCGGACTAGGTAGGCAGAAGAAATCATGGCCATATACGCCTAAATATGCCTCTTAGATAGATTATGTTTTTTGACCCGATTCGTAAAATTGTTTAGGTCAGCGTATCATTCCACACACATTTGGTATGATTCATTAGCAAACAAAATACATAATAACAAAATAATAGATTCGAATAACAGCATCCAGATAGCCAGGTGTATAATAAACATAATATTCTGTGTTAAAATGTCTAAGATTTTTACCTTTGTTTTAAATCCATGAATGTTTTGGAGTTGGTCTACAGCAAGTTACCTACTATTTTCAACAAACGAAAACTGACTAAAGGAATAATTTATCGACACATTTTGCATCTTCACCACAAAATTTCTTCATTTCACACACAATACACTTCATAGATACACTTCGCAAAATCACAATAAGTAGATAACAACAACATTGCATACAATGCCAGCCAAACCATAAACAAACCAACACAAATAAATTGCGAAGTTATATTTGAGTTGCTCTAATGTTGGTAAAGCAGTCGTAACTGTAGTCTTTTTAATTTGGATGGGTTACTTTACTTACAACAGAGTAGGTAAGGTTACTTTTGGTCCATAAATCGCGAATGTCAAATGTCAGTATGCTACGCATAGCAAAAGCGTGATTTATGCTTTCGTCGTATTATCTTAAAGAAGTGTGTGTGTGTGTATGAATATGCCGAAATCGTTTTAGTGTGCGTGAATTGCCGTAAATTTGAGAGGCGAACTCGCGAGTGCGTGCGCGGCAAAGTTTGAAATTTCGTATTGAATGTTAGGTTAGAATTTTTATTTAAAGTGATTATGTAGTTTAATTGAATCAAAATATTATTGAATTGAATCTTATGAGGTAGGCATTGCTTATTTGCCTATATGGAATGCACGCCACTGATGACAATATTACGATGATAATAATAAACGGACTAGCAAATAATGAATCACAGTCAAATCAACACAATTTTGGTCTCTCTTTATCGGACGTTTATTATCTAGTCGATTATAACGATTACCATCGTTGCTATTCTCTGTATAGAGGTTATAATCAGTTGTATTTACGTAGCGTTCTGTGCAAAACGTGCTTCGAAACGCCGCGACAAGAACAAAAAACCTTGTTGAAGCACCTTTTTTGTTCAGCAAAGTTATATTTCGCTTGGAAAATGACTTGAAACTTTTTGGCAGTGACACAGGCAGTGATATATGGCCTCTAGGTGGCAGTGATCTTGTAGTGATGTGAATGACAATGGCACCGTACCAGGAAACTGACGAGCAATCGGTTTGGAGAGTTGTGAGGCTTGTGAATACTGTCTATGGCGGATTGAGGTATCCTAACTTATGTTAAATCTTGAAAGCATCAATGAATATTGCGCTATTGTCGTTAATTCTCATATATATCTTCAAAATAACTTATCCCAGAGCTTAAATATCATTAATAATATGAATCCTATCTTACCAAGGCCGTGACAGATTTTTCAGTTGTACTGTTTTCATTTCATTTACAATCAATATTGCTTTTGTATTGTAAATTTGTAAAGTAGGTAAATTGTATTTATTATCTTTGGCACTGGTGTTTTGCGTTGGATTTCATAATCTCTCTTATCAGGCTGTTTTAGCAAACGTCAACTCATATTGATACTTAGCAGATAGACACAAGTTAGTTTTGCAAAACTAAAACATGCAATACTAAAAAAATAAATTGAGATCAATTTTTTGTGGGGAAATGTACGAAAACATGGTCAAACATATATTTATAGATATTAAACAGATTTGTATATATAATTGGTAAAACGATATAAGGCATCTAGTCAAAACTGTATATATATGTGTCTTAGGTGATTTTAGGCATCTCGGTCCAAATTTATCTTGGCCCATGGCCCAAGTTTTACGTGGAAGAGTTGCCCCCAGCCCCCTGTCTAATGTAGCCTGCGTTAATAACTTTAACATAGACTATCAGCATAACATGGAGATGTATTTTTCCTCGACAACCGAGCTAGTTTTTTGGTTCGGATATTAATTTGCATCTATTGTAAGCATGATCACTTTTTTATATGAAGCAATTTAAATATATTATTTTATTTTTCGGATAACATGAAGCTTCGAACAGTTACATAAACATAAATTAGGTAGGTCTTGGACTTTTTAGTAAGGATAATGTCAAAGACAAAGCCATTCAGTCAGGAGGGCGTATAAAGGTCAAAGCTTAAAGAATTCAACTTAGATGAACCAAATATTTCAAAGCTGAAGAGTTCAACTGAGAAGATTGGTTCTTCTCAGTTGAACTCTTCATTATATTTTGGAAAAAATTTCAAGTAAATTTTCCGATTTATCCAATGTCTCATAACCATGCATAATCCCAAAACTGTACTTTATTAGCGATATATACTAATGACTGTGTATATGAACCGATAACTGTATTTACTAAGTCATTATTTACATGCGACAGTACAATATAATGGTATGAGAGCTAAGTAAAGTTTGTTTCCTTGACCGCTTGTTTTAAGGTTGACAAGTTAATGTAGTTACATACATATAGTTTTTATCAATTGTTTTTATTATTAGTACTCTTAGCGGGCGGTACAATAATGTTGTTTTCCATATTCCAGTTGAAAGTTTTTTATTATTTTTGATGACTATTGTTTGTTATTTTTGGCGAAATGTTTAAATCCGAAAAAAAAACCGGTTTGATTTTTGCTTACATTTAGCATAATTCAGTATTCTAGAACGAAATCCTACAGAGCTCAAACTTGATTGCATTTTTTGTGTTCTGATATAGCTGCGTGAATGTCCCTGACTGATTATGATTAGATTTCAGTATTTTTTCCACTTGTTTTAATATGATAAGTTTGAAAGCATTCCTGTGCTGTGGCGGAAGTTTTTGTGCCATATCCTCACACACGTTCATCTGATCCCAAACTAAGCAGAGCTTGTACTATGGAAACCAGATAACTGATTTACATTTACATTACACCCATTTGACGGGCCAGTTGGCGCAGTTGGTTAAGAGTCTGGTAAAGATTCCACCTATTGCGCCGCAGGTCGTGGGTTCGATTCCCGCACAGGACATGCATTTGTGTGCATGAACATGTATGTATGTCCTGAGTCTGGGTGTAATTATGTATATTAAGTATGTATTTACAAACAAAAAGTAGTATATGTATTATATCAGTTATCTGGTTTCCATAGTACAAGCTCTGCTTAGTTTGGGATCAGATGACCGTGTGTGAGGAATGTCCCAGGATATATTACACCCAGACTCAGGACATAAGAGCCGTCGAAGCTCATGACAATCAATGAAAAGATTCCTCTTTGGTTCTTTTCAGACGAAATTCAAACGCTACATTTTCCGCATCCGCATATCCGTTTTGTGTGGCTTTTGTATGCAGTGAGTCCTTATTCACGAGACTGCTTATGTAATCCATTCGCAATTAACTTTTCGCAAATGATCACCGCTGTCAGAAAGTGGTCCTTGAGTAGGGGGGCTTTTACGTTGAGGGATTCACAATCCCACTCAATATCGCAAAAGTTTGGCAATATTGCCCTCTTTAAAATGTTTGTATTAGTATTCCCAAATAACATGGACGTATTTCGAGGTTAATAACAAGTTTCTATCATTATGAGTAATCATTAAAGGAATCATCTTTGCTTTTGTATGCAAGTAATCGAATATTTTGAATGTACTTATTCGAAATCACGAAGGGAATTATTATTCAGAAACCTCATAACTAACTGCGTGGGGTGTATTTATATATAATACGTATTGAAAATTAATAATTCATTATTTCAGTTGTAAAGACAGGGAATAATATTCGGTATTGTTCTGTAAAACCTTTGTTTAACGTGTTGTTTGTTTTGTTGTTCGCTCGTATTTACATTTAACTCTGCATGAATTCTCAAACAAATCTCGTATTGGAATAGTAACCCTTATACGGCCTCGTTGACACAACCGAAGTATATTTTAATTATATGTGTTTATTAGATTAGGTACTTCAAAGAACCCTTTCTTTTGGTTTGGCTTGGTTTTGCTTCAACCGAGTTGTACTTACGACTTTTATATTTATTGCATTTTGTTACTAGGCCATCATACCTAATTAAATAAATTGAAATATATTCCGATTTTAGTAAAGTAAATATTATTATTGTATAAGTAGTTATGTAGGTAAAGAGGTTGAAGCGATATTAAATATTGTTACAAAGTTTATAAACAATCTTTAAATATGATTGATGTAGTATGAGGTTATCTAAGGTGGTAAATACTTAAAGGCCTAATGACGTCAATAGTTGTGGTCGCACATGTTTAATATTCATAAGGCGACGCTTTATCTTCGGAAAATATCGGTAAGACGTGCGAAATAACACACTTAAATATTGCTAATACTATAAAATTAAAACTATGAATAAGTATGAATTTATTAACTGTGTTATAACTTAAAAAAGGCCTTCTTACTCAAGATATCAGATTTGCGCGTTCAAACATACAAACTTTTCAGATATATAATGGTGCCCATTCTGTTAAAATCGCACCATACTAATTTTAGTCACATCACATCTCTTTCTTACAAACATTATTGAAAAAGGATAGAACATATTTAAAGCTGTCAAATTAGTCTTTGCCGTCTTTATGCCGTCGTATTTGGTATTCAAAACAAGCATTGGACTAATTTGACAGGACTAAATTTCTTACTTCCTTTTCTTATTTTCTTTGTTAGAAAGAGACATGGTAAGACTAAATTAGTTTAGTTGTAAACAGCAGAATCAGCACAAATATGAATTAGTTTAGTATACGTAATATTCGTGACTATAACGATTTTAATGATTGACAAAAACTGATAGTATAAAACAAAGCGATAGAACTTTAAACGTAACTACTTCTAACTCGCTACATGAGTATAGTGATAATTTATGTGATTTGATGATAAATTCCCTATGGCAATGACATTAAATAAATATTAATGACAATATCGTCGTACTTTTAGGATTAATAGATTTTTCGGTAAGAAAAGCAAATAGGTACCCAAATCTAAACTGTAAAATACAAAGACTACAGTATATACTTAGAGATAGACGGCACTCTTAGCCATAATTTGGTGACTATACAAGAGCTGCCATCTATCCGGTATATTGCGAACTAAAGTAAGCATATACAATTGTAGGTACAGCTATACCTATATTTGTATGCACTGCTACAGGTCAAGGTATACATTTCCAATATAAGCTGATCTCTCATTGTTGGGTAATCCTATACAATGCGAGATTAGCTTATACTGGAAATGTATAGCTTGATGTGTACAATTTTATTTAGTATTAAAATTATTACCTTGACTATGTTTTGTCCTGCTGCTTCCTTAGCAAGTATTTATATTTAAAATTTGTTTTATATAAAAATACTTGATATTAAAAGAACATACACGACAAAACACAGTTAAATTCTAATTATGTAGGTATTTGGAATGAAAGTATTGCAAATAAGAACTAATTTTTATTTCTTAGTTATTCCAAGTTTTTTGTAACTAAGGTTTGCTAATATAGGTACACATCACGCTAAGATTTAAAAAATACATTGATCAAGAATACAATTATGAATCAAAATGAAATAAAATCATTTTTTTTCCATTTGCGCTTTAGACACCTATTTTACACTTATCAGCGAAGTACTAGTGTTCTGTTTTACAAACAAACTTATCAAAATCATTATTAATATGATCTCTATGTAGAATGTTACAAGTACAAGATTACATGAGCTCACCCTTAATCTAAGATATATAGATAAGTCTTTATTGTACACCAACTATAATTTAAACAAGAACTACAAGAAATGCTTAGTATAATACTGATGAGACTGCCCATTGTAAAGTGTTTTTTTTACGCTTTCACGCCTTAACTACTTAAGCGATCATCTTGAAATTTGTCATGCAGATATTCTAATGTATGGAGAAGGACAAAGGCTACATTTTATTCCGGAAATACATGTACTACTTTTTGTTTGTAAATACATACTTTAAATAATTACACCCAGACTCAGGACATACAGCCATGTTCATTCACACAAATGCATGTCCTGGAAGGGAATCGAACCCACGACCTGCGGCGCGATAGGTGTAATCTTAACCAACTACAATTAAATTTATACAAAGCGAAAAGAAATAGAAAAATAATAATACTGAGCAGAAACAATAAATATAGGGTGACTGGTAATTAGTAAACGATACTTAGACACATGATTGTACTCATGATAACAAACAACTTTCCCAAAGAAACAAATAGGGAAAAATAATAAAATAAATGCGATGCGTGTATTCTTATTCTTGTTAGGTTAAATAAGGTTAAATATTATGGGCATATGTGCTAAGTAAATTAAAAATGATTTTTAGGAAAGTTGTTTGTTATCATGAGTACAATCATGTGTCTAAGTATCGTTTACTAATTACCAGTCACCCTATATAACATACAATAAAAAAAATGTATAATAAAATAAATATAAACTAAACATTTACTACGACACCAGTTTGCCTCACTCTCTTCCTTAATTTATGTTTCTCCATATGATTAAAAGCTTGTACTTTTAAGGGATCATTTTGATCCCATAACGGTGCTTTTCCACCTACAATATTATTAATTTCTTTGCACCAGTTACGAATACAAAATGAAATATTTTTGTTTATTAAATATTTTACAAGTTTATTTTTATGTAACTCACAGGTTACGAAGTCCCACTTAATGTGAATACTTATTATTGTGTCCAAATATTCAAACAAGTTTATTTTTTTACTAGTTGAGGTTTTTAGTAATTCATTCGTTATATATTCGATTTGTGTGAAATTGTTAAAAACTTCACGTTTGGGATAGCACAACCAACCTTTTTCACTATATTCTTTTACTCTAATGAATTTGTGAAAATCTTCTTGTACATCAGTCTCCAAGTCATTTCTGCAAGTAGTGCACGATTTAAAAACATTTTTTTTTGCTGTTTTAATTAGCCAACCACTGCAATAACCTATAGCAGCGCACTTTTCTCTATCGACTTGTGAAGAACTAATCAATAAATGATCGGTATCTATAGGCTGCATAAACAAATGCTCCTCTTGTATGTCTATTTCTAATACCGGCTCATCAGTGGTGTCTACTTTAAATAAATATTTTAATGATTGAAGACATTTATTTTTGTCATTTTCGCAATTTGCTCCAACTGAATGAGCCGACACCATGTTATTTACAAGGAGTGTTTTATACGCTGCTTGGAAGCCTAAAGCGGTTGGCATAATGTTACTACAGCCATGTGCACGAACAGCCCCAAAAAAATTTTCTAAGGGGTCTTGGTTGAATTGGCGTAATAAAAGCGAATTGACGCCTAATTTGTTCATATGGTTACTAATTAACTGAAACCCTTCTATCGTTTTTATCCAACTGGAGAGTGACGGTACATGAGCAGACTTCTCGTTACGTCCAACAAACTTCATTGTTTTAAGAATTGGAAGGCTATCCCTCCATAATTTATTATGTGGCGACGAACGGGTAACGGCTGTCCTAAATATTTTTCCATTTCTTATTAGACTGAAACTTCCATTTACAGAGTCAAATAGCTTGTCAAATAATAGGAGAACATCTGCAGTTTCCTTACTTTCTGCCGGTAATATGCCTTCATCTGAAAATAAATACAGTTTTTATACTTTTGTATATATTATATGTAGTTTTTTTTTATGGCAATAGATTGATAAACAGGCAGACGGTCCACCTGATGGTAAGTGGTGACCGCCGCCTATGGACATTTGCAATACCAGGGGATTTCCGATGTGTTGCCGACCTTGTAATAAATATTCAACATTGTTTGTTTTTTTTTATCTCAAAATGAATATCTATAGAAGATATAGACTTGTGTTTAACTAAAATATTTGCATGGTTAGTGATACTGTGGCTGATGATTGTAAGGTCATAAAGCCTAGAAGTGCAGCTATCAGAACACATGGTATGCATTTGGATTCAGATTTTTTCAACATGAGTATTGTTCGCATGTAGGTTCCACAAAGTAATTTACCACCGTGCTATGACTTAACTCATTGTACAAAAATAAGTACCTACACAAAAATTTAACCAATATTACCTGCCATATATCCAAGTGCAACACCAACACTGCTGCTAAACACTTGAGTACTGTGTTTCACTCTCATTTTTGGTATCAGGTTTGGCATCACATGGTATGCAGTTAATTTGGGTACCAATCGCACACCCCTGTAGCCTGGAGCACGATTATATAACTGAATTATATGTTCCCATTTTGCGATACATGTTTGACCGTTATTACCCTTATACATTAGGTTTTTGTTTAATAAATTATTTCTGACACCTTTCATGAGATGTGGAGGGTCGTATATAGGGAAAATTTTACACTCCTTTATTTCAAAAAATCCACCCCGCCATTCTTCATTTCTCCTGGCATACACTTCTTTGGTATCATTAATCAACGCATTAATTGCCGCAACATTTGTTGCACCTTGATCACAAACAGTTGCAATAACTTTTAGGTTTGTTGATTCTATGGCTTCAATTACATTTCTAATTAATTTTTTTAAAACTTGTGTTTTTGTTGATCCGGTACAAAAAGTATAAGCAATTGGTTGTTTGAATTTTTTCACAATTCCTCTCACCATGAAAACTAATACATGGTCTGCAATGGTTTGCTCTCTATTTTCGCCATCATCGACGAAACCCACGATTTTATCATTAGCACTATCGTAATTCAGGCTTGGTGCAATTGCCATCTCATCGAATATGACTGTGCAATATTTGTGGCTCTCTGGCAATTTGGAGACTTTTTTTTTAAGTTGTCTCATCATTACTTGGTTGATGCCTGGTTGTATATTCAGTTTCTGCAGAACACTTTGCAATGTTGTCCTTTTTGGTAATATGCACATTTCGCTTAATAGCCTGTATGCCTTTGGACTGGCTTTATACAAAGACAAAGCCAACACTTTTTCATTTAAGGTGAAGCGTCGTCCTTTATATTTTTTCCCAGCTTGAGTAACTTGCATGTTAAGGAATGTTTTCATCACTTTCGACATTTTTTGGGTCAAAACGTCAAATGCCCTTGTGTTAATAGCCTTAACTGCCAGTGCCAGCCTTTTCTTAAAGGTCATTTTTTGATTCCTAATTCTTCGTAAGTCAGCTTTTAATTTCAGTACCGATTTCTTTAATATTATTTCCTTTTTAGAATAAAATTTGAACCCTGAAAAAATAAAACAGTCACGATAAGTTAATAACAAAGTTTCCTTAGAAGATAATTTTCTATACTATTTAACTGATCATCACTATCCCAAACTAATATGAAAACATAATAAGGGAATTACGACACACGTTTTTTTTTTGTTCATCGTTTGTCGCTCGGTATAGAGTGGATTCAATGTATATGGAGTTCATTTATTTTACTTGGTACTTAGTCTTAGGGTCTAAATATTATTATGGTAAGCATTTAAATTGTACCCTATAAGCAGTAAGTACCTTGCTTTTTTGGGATTCGACTGGGTTTCACAATATCCGTAGGCATGGTTTGTTCAGAAGGACCAGGAATATCCATCATGGGCATGGTATGTTCATCACAAGACACATTTTTGGAAATGGTTTGTGTACCACCAGGTGTATCGGTCGTACTTCCAACACCTGGAATATATAAAATTATAATAGTCATTTATATATCATAACAGTTAATTATAGTATAATTTCCAAACGAATATAATATTTTTATACGAATATTTATCATACTAGTTATCGCCCCGCATTCCCGAGGGATCTTATATCTTCCGCAGGTTGTGGTCACTGCAAAACATCCACATCGCGAATGCGAGTTATGGCTCTTGTGAAAACTCCCATGACGTATTGTTGGTCCTTGGCGACAGATTTTCAACTTGAGAGTGGTACTACAAAGTACCCTAAAACCGCGCTATGGTTTCTTCACGATGTTTTCCTTCACCGGGACCTTCGTCTCGGTATCCGACGTCACTACCACTGAGCTATCATCACCTTAATATATACTAGCTGCCCGGCGCGACTTCGTTCGCGTGGTGCTACCCAACCCAGCCCTACCCTACCCTGCCCTGCCCTACCCTACCCTACCCTACCCTACCCTACCCTTATTTATTTTGATAAGGATTAATACCAAGATACAAATAAAGAGCCTTTTCTAACGGCGGCATTTCAATCAAATTTTTAAAATAGAAAAACACTTATTGTGGCATAACTATAACAGTTAGACATATGGTATCGCGACACTTTTTGTAAATAATAATGTGTTCTGCAAAGTCGTAGTACATTATTTTATTCTATCATCAATAGTTTTCGCAGCGCACGCGATGTAATGAATATTTTAGGTATTTTTTTTACACCTTGGGTTACATTATTGGAGTTTTTGTAAGGATCCCTAATTTTTTTGAAAATATAATATAGCCTATGTCACCCGGGGATAGTGTAGCTTCCTAACAGTGAAAGAATTTTTCAAATCGGTTCAGTACTTTCGGAGCCTATTCAATGCAAACAAACAAACAAACAATCAAATCTTTCCTCTTTATATTATTTGGAGTTTTTGTAAGGATCCCTATTTTTTAAAAAAATATAATATAGCCTATGTCACCCGGGGATAGTGTAGCTTCCCAACAGTGAAAGAATTTTTCAAATCGGTTCAGTACTTTCGGAGCCTATTCAATGCAAACAAACAAACAAACAATCAAATCTTTCCTCTTTCTAATATTATATTATTATTAGTATAGAAGTATAGATTACATTCTATTATATTTATTAACTAGTTGCGCCCCGCGGTTTTACCCGGGTGCCCGAGAGATATCCTATCCCACCCTACCGTTAAGTTTTCTTAAATTTTCCAAGGGAAATAGGGATTCATCTATGTATATAGAGATATTGGAGGAAAGTCGATGTTTCGTAATCAATTTATTCATTGATTCACGGGCGTTTAATATGGATAAAGCTTAAGAGATATATGTACCAATATCAAAATAATGTACCTACTAAAGCAATATACGTTTTATATTAATAAAAAATCAATTATTCAAAGTAGCAAAAAACCCGACTGCGTAAAATAATAATTAACTGAAAAGAGAAAAATAAGCTCTTTAATCTATAGAAATTTGAATAATATAGGTATTGCAGTCGGGGGATAAACAAACATGTATTACAAAAAAAAAACTTAGGTTATTGGTTTGTCGAGCCGTTTCGTCTGCAAAGCGTGCCAAAGAAATAGACAGATAGATAGATAGACAAATTTATTAGTAATTTATAGAATTATATTTGACATACAAACATACATACATACACTCGAAAAACATAACCCTCCATCCTGGTCGGTCGGGTAAAAATAATAGGTTATTTGAGAAGCTATTTTGGACCACTTAGTATTGATCCTTATCCAGTTACACATGTACGTTATCTCAGCCATTAAATGTACATATAACATTAGTCAAATATATATAAACAAGGAAGTGGTATTATGTTCAAGGACTTAAACAATGGCTTACAGCTATCTAAAGGACCCACTCCGCACAGTGATCTTTATCTACATGACCTCACTAATAAATAAAGCCCGTGCGAAGCCAGGGCGGCTCGCTAGTATCATCATCATCATCATCAGCCTATAATGTCCCACTGCTGAGCACAGGCCTCCTTTCACAAATCAGGGTGAAAGGGAATGGGCAGATACTCCACCACGCGTGCCCACTGCGGATCGGTGGAGGTAGGCTAGTGGCCAACCTACTGTTGGGAGTTTTTCAAGCCGCCTAGGAGGCATCCAACAAGCTTAACGACTATCACAATTAAGTGATAACCGGGACCAACGGCTTTACGTGCCTTCCGAAGCACGGAAACGCTCGATTTGAAATACCACTAGGCGGTCACCCATCCAGGTACCGACCAAGACAGACGTAGCTTAACTTTGCCGATCGATTAAGAACGGCTAATCATGCTACACCACGAGCGCTTCGCTTCGCTTCGCTCGCTAGTATAACTATAAACTATTTAGCAAATATAGTTAGTTACCTGTTTGGGTAAGGTTTGTTATATCTAATAGAATGGGCTGTATTGGTTGCTCAGGTAAAGATCCAACAGATGACCCTCCTTGCTCTAAGGGCACACCTGAAAAGTAATATAAAGCACACTAAAGATTGTGTTCAAATGCAAGCAATTATGAAAGAAAAAGGCAAATAAGATACAAAATATGGCAGAGATTATGGCAAAGTAGATTAAGTAAAAAGCCGGCCAAGTGCGAGTCGGACTCGCTCATGAAGGGTTCCGTGAAGAAGTTTCTTGTATAAGGGCCTCTCTATTGTTATTAATTATTGTTATAGCGTAGCGGCAATAGATAGAAATACACATTCTGTGTCTACCTACTTCATTTCAGTTATTCTTAGGTATTTCCGGTTACACATACATTTTATAAATGTTTTTACAAATGCCACCTAGTTGTTTTAACTTAAAATAGCAATAATTATATATTAATATTGTGAAAGTGACTGTCTATTTATCTACAACGTGTTACATATTTAGATTCTAACCCGTTAAACGGTTTGTTCAGAATCCTTTTCTGAATCGATTTATGTAACTTTTCATATTATATTACCTATTAAATGTTACATAAATCGATTCAGTAGGCGATTCTGAACAAACCGTTCAAGGATTTAAAATCCAAAGCATCCAAATCTGTTACACGTTGTACCTGTACATATGTTATGTCTGTGTGACAGACTTAAAACACAACTAAGCATCAAAAATGTACAAAGAAGTAGCTCGGTCCCAGAGGTGGCCTACGATACGTGTTATTCCGATATAAGTATAATTAATACCTATTGTCATAGCCTATATGACAATAGGTATTAATTAAGTAGAGTAGTGTTTTATTTACCTGGCATTAGTAATGTGGGTATGGCCAATTTGCACAGTCTATTTTTGGGGTAGTGGAAAACTGCTTCAAAATGTCTGCGACATACTCTTCTGTTGTTGGAAATAAAAGAATCATCCATCTCTGTGATGGGACTTCCAATTTTTTCAACCCATCTTCGGAACCGTTCTTTTTCAATATTTGGGTTTGGAAATCTATGCAGTACACCTTGAAAAAAGATTATTAAAATTATGTGATTGCAAATGAATAGAAACATAGTAGAATGTTAAACATTCCCTCTTAGGTGTTAAATATGAAAATATCATGTAGGTATGCATACTCACTGCTACAGATCAAGCTATACTCTCCAATAAAAGCTGACCTCTAATTGTATGGAAATACTATACAATGCGAGATCAGCTTATATGGGAAACGTAAGGCTTGATGTGTAGCCGCAATTTTTTCCTTAAGTACATTAGTATTTTTAAAAACATAAATATAAAACCAACAACCCGTTACATCTATACTAATATTATAAAGAGGAAAGATTTGATTGTTTGTTTGTTTGTTTGTTTGTTTGCATTGAATAGGCTCCGAAAGTACTGAACCGATTTGAATAATTCTTTCACTGTTGGGAAGCTACATGGTACGAGAGCTACCAACGTTTTCGAGAAAGAACTTTAGTATGGCTGATTTTTTTATATTTACTTGCTCATAGAAGCCTGATTGAGATGCACCAAGTCTGGCAGCCGGAAGTGGTTGCGTTTCCTTCTGCGCATCCTGTTTGTGCTGGTGAAAATTTCGGAGTTTGAAACATTTTTTAATTTTTTTTCATCAATTTCTCCGTCCTTTTTTTTAACAATTTTTTTACCAAATTAAGTTTAAATTGACAGAGTGTTACTTTACGTATTACAACTACGTATGCTATATTAGTAGTGAAAAAAAAATTAAAAACATAAGTTATACTGTTTCATTATGAATTTATTATTAAAATTATAATAAGACTGTCTAGAAAACTGTTGACTACCCCTGAGGCGTCACTTGGTTGTCACTAATGACAGTGAAATTTCTTTGTTTCAATTGTTTAGACACCAGAAATGAACTATGCTAACTTGGAATTTTGGAAATTTGCGTTTTTAATGCCAAATTGTTTATCTTAAGGATCTAAAAATGTTATCAAATTACAACAGAAATAATTAAAGCAGTTCCAAGAAATGGCGCAGCACTAAGTAAATTTACTTTTTGCGCTCGCCCGCTATATTTCGCTAACTGGGTAGAAAAGCGTGTATTTAGGGCCTTGCAATTATAATCTTTTCCTTTTCCCATTTCTTGGATGCCAGGTGGTGACCATTCTACTCCACTTGTCTTTTCCTCTCAGTGTGTGGCCTGTCCATCTCCACTTTAATATTTTTTTTTTTTTTTTTGGGAAATGGGAAAAGGAAAAGAGGAAGGCAGAACAAACGATGGAAAGATGACATAGAAATAACGGGAGGAAGGGTTTGGACGAGGATTGCTAAGGATAGGGCAATATGGAAGGAGTTGGAGGAGGCCTATGCCAAAGGGCACACAGACAAAGATTACCGGTGTCTAAGAGATAGGAAATATGATTAAATAAAACATAATTGAAAGGCATATTGAATAATTTAAGTAATTAATTAATAATGTATAAATGTAATAATTGTATTGTAATTTTATTAATTTCTGATGTAAGGACACCACTATAATATGTCAATTTTTTATCTTGTCTGAATAAAGGGCTTTATTATTATTATTATTATTAATTATAATCTTAAGGCGCCGATACCGCCACAGAGAGAGTTCTAGAGTTCTGAGTTCTGAGTTCTGAGTTCCGCGTTCACTACTGTACACACAGCGAGCGAGCATTCTAGAGTCCTAAAGGAAAATGGGCAAATTTGTGTGGAGCTTACCCCATTGGCGGCCAGCAATAATAATAATACAAATAAAAATAACACTGCTTAGTTTGGGATCAGATGACCGTGTGTGAGGAATGTCCCAGGATATTTATTATTTAATTATATACAAACAGCAAGCAAAAGTTTGTTTACATTCTTTATCTCGTCTCATTAGGTAATAACTCCGCAATTACCCATTTCAAAACAAGCTTAGATTCATTACATATAATTTAAATTCTGATCTCTTTCACAATAATAGTGTGGCACAAACTACAAAGTAGACTCAAATTAAGTAGACCAGTACGTGGATTACGTAACTTTATTGCAATGAAATTCAGATTGAAATAACCTCTGAATTTCAAAGAAATATTACAAAATCGGAAATGGTTCCTTTTCTAATGAGCCACTGTTTGTATTTGCAATTATCAGAACGTAAAAAAGTTATCAGAAAAACGCTATATTGCACCGATTTCAATTCAAAAATGATTGAAATTTAGTTACGTAATCGCCCCGCAGCTCCCACAAGCAGCACAAGTTCACGTATGACGCGCGTGGTAACCATCGCCCTCCTCGCCATATTGGTACTTATTGTGGGAGAAAATTTAGTAGGTTTATATTATTATTATTATTATTGGTGGGAGGATATTACCCGGGATTATTGCTTCATGATATTACCTAACATAAAATATATCAATATGTAGCGACATCTATCAGCCAGTGGCGCCACAAAAACCTGCATCACGCTTACGAAGTTTTCTCGAGAATCTGTATATATACAACTGTCCAACATGTACAGTTGGAACGCGATCCTCAAACCAATTTAATATCGATTTACCCTATCATTATATATCTTCCGTATCATCTTCGTCGCTGCTTTCATAGTTTTCTTGTTCATGGTCTGAGATTTCGTCAAGTTCGTTTTCAAAAACTTCTGTAAAGGTAATGTTAATTAAAAACTGTTAACTGTAACGTGTTTGTTGAGTTATTCTTCTATTAAAATTTACCTTGCACTATAACATCTGCGACCAAAGATGGTAATTGGTCACCATCAAACCAAACAAAATCATATTTGTTGGCTTCATTTATGGCCCAACCACATGCTTGAGGTGATAAGGTTGCAGGACTTTTTAGATGAGCATTTCTCCATAACTTTGTCACATATCGTACTCTGAGGAGATGCTGTCGTAATTCTCTTTTACTTGGTGGAAGGTTGGAAGAATCAAAATTTCTAATTTTTCTTTTAAAGTTGTCACTGACATTCTTGAATTGATATGCGTTGGAAAATAAGGAAAACCTAACATCATCGACATTGTTACTATTACTCATGGCACACAGACAGACAGACATACGAATACGCGGGTGGAGACCTATATCCACAAGTTTCTCAATAATTTACAGACAGCTGAGATATTTTCTGTCTGTCTGTCAGTCTGAGGAGAGACTGCCTTCTTATTTGTGTATCGCTTGTACAACGGACAGTTCTCTGAAGAATTGTTTGATCTGATTCACACGGGCTACCTTCTACCATCGCAACTCTTGCCATCGACGGATGAGTATGGACTCATACTCATATATTGGAACCGAAGTTTCTACTGTGCGATTTCAAAGGAGTTTTCTACCGCGTACACTCAGGCTGTGGAATGAGCTCCCCGTCGTGGCTTTCCCAAAGCAGTTTAGCCAGAGGGTCTTCAAAAAGGGTGTGAAGATATTTCTGTATTTCTTCGGGGTCGGAATTATTAAAAACGCTGAGGCACATATAAATTAATTTTCAATCATCAGCCTAAACACAAAATTTGAAGGTCCTAACTTCGAAACTGATGGACTTTCGTACAAACTTGCATCCTATATGTTACCCCATAGGGGTGTAATATAAAAAAATCCTTCTTTAGTGGATACCTACACTGTATAATTATAAATTTAGTGATGTTTACTGTTGAAATGAAGTACTTTCATTTTTCAGGTTTTTTTTTTAGTTTATTTGGGTTAACAAACAGTAAGCACAATAAATATAAGTACAAAGTAATATACAAACATGAATTAAATAATTATGCCACCAGCACCGTTAACCACAGATTACATAAGGAAGACTATTGAGTAGTAGTGGTATAAACTGATAAAAGTAAATGAAATCAAAAAAAATATTACAAACAATAAAACTAATATTTAACTGTCTTTGTTTTTAAAACAAAGTCACAAACGCAAATAATTGATACTAACAATAAAAATAAGAAATATAGGCAAGCCTTTTTCCCTCCTCCAGTATGGCGGTGTTTATAAATACAAAACATGCATAGCAAAAAAGTTAAACAACACCACCTAGGAATCAGAGATCATGAAAAGCCGCCTGTTTATAGGATTTAACAAATAATAGTAAACAACATAACAACAGATATAAAAAAAAACAAATATAAATAAAATAAAAAAAGATATAAACAATTTAAACAATATCATAAAACATTACATTTCTGTAAGTGCTTGTGATATTTCTTTCTTGAACATACCAACTCGTGTACTTAAAATATCGATTGAGTTAAAGTGAGCATTATAGGAAGCCACCAATCGATTGATTGGTGAACGTGTACCGGCATTGGTACGACTTGAGGTAGTAGCAAATAGCTGATGTGCATATACAACTTAATCCCCTTTTCCCTCTTCGGGGGTGGAATTATCATAAACACTGAGATAACTTTACATTAATTTTCAATCGTCAGCCTATACACAAAATTCGAAGATCCTAACTTCAAAACTGACGGACTTGCATTAAAACTTTCATCCCCTATTTTACCCCCTTAGGGGTGAAATTTCCAAAAATCCTTCCTTACTGGATACCTACACTGTTTAATAATACATTTAGTTGAGTTTTTTGTGGAATTGAAGGCCTTGCTTACCCAACTTCATACCCTTTTTTCCCCCTTTGGGGGTGGAATTATCACAAACGCTGAGACACCTATAAATTAATTTTCAATCGTCAGCCTAAATACTTATTTTGAACATCCTAACTTCGAAACTGACGGACTTTCATACAAACTTTCATCCCCTATTTTACCCCCTCAGGGGTGGAATTTCGAAAAACCCTTTCTTAGTGGATACCTACACTTCACAAAGAATACACCCTCCAAATTTCATGTCTCTAGGACCAGCGGTTTAGGCTGTGCGTTGATATATCAGTCAGTCAGTCAGTCAGTCAGTCAGGACTTTGAATTTTATATATAATGGATAGAATGGTCGAATTGAAACAGCGCAAAAATTGCACCGACTCCATATAATTAGGAACAGGGTAAGAATACAACGAATAAAATAACATAAAAGTAAAAAAAAAGTATTTTAAAAAGTAAAAACCACCGTGTTATCTAAATGAAAAAAAAAATATGAGGAGAAGAAGCGACGCAAGAAACTTCTCATGTGCCCGATAGGTTTATTGTTGTAATTTTACAATAAAATTATCACTTTAATTACACCTACAGTATTAATAAATTAAAAGTTTTAGTAACGGGTGAAATAGCAACTGCACTAAGGTGTGCACACAGGTCGAGCCAAACAAGTCGGCCTAACTATTCAACTTACTGATACATAGTGTATATTAAAATATTGATAACTAATCCTAACATCCTAACTTCCTAACTAATATTATAATAAATGCGAAAGTGTGTTTGTTTATTTGTTACGCCTTCACGCCTCAACGATTCAACTCAACGGATCATCATGAAATTGGGCATGCAGATAGCCTATGGTATGGAGAAGGACATAGGCTAATTTTTATCCCGGGAACGCGGGTTAAACAGCGGGGGACAACTAGTACAACATATTTTCGGAGATTTCTCAGTTTTAAGTGTATTTCGAATCGTCGATAGAGTCAACTGTAACGTTCATAAGTGCCTTATCAGGGCCTAACCTGAATAAATTACTTATTTATTTTGATTTTGAAAATAAAGTTATATTATTTTTTCCTTCGAATGGTTCTGGTTTAAAATTTACTTTTTCAAGTTAGCATTTTGTTCATTGCTGCTATTGATTGGGTCTCGAATTCCACTTCCGGTACATGGTTCTGACATTAGTTTCGTAGCTTTAAGTATAATCTCGCTCACTGCTTAGCTTCCTCGCACTTTTTTGGTGGAAAGAAGGCAGCCAAGGTTTTTATTTCAGAAAGTCAACCAAAGCTCAAGTAAAATTGTGGGTTGAGATTAAACAATTGAATTTGGAACCTGTCCCGATGACATAAGGTTTATTTTCGATTAACACAATGTTCTTGAACAGATCTTAAATTAGTCTGTGTACCCTTATGCAGCCAGATATCCGTCTGGCAAATTAATTTTAGGTTCTTTGATAGCATAACTATATAATGTTGAAATTTCAGCTCTTAGAAAATGGTTTAGAAGAAAATATGGCTTTCACAAGATTCACAACTAAAATAGCATCTGGCACATAGTTAGCAACCACATAACGCTCTGTCGATTTAAGTTTAGGTTGCTAAAAGGCTGTAGAAAATGGTGAAGAGAAAATTATTCGTACTAAAATGGTTTAATGGGTTAAAAATCCGAAATTTTCACTAGTACAAATAGGATGCGCAAAAGCAAACGCAACCACTCCCAGCTGCCAGACTTGGCGCATCTCTATCAGGCTTTAATGCGTAAGAAAATATCAAAAAACCAGCCTTACTAAAGTTCTTTTTTTCGCGACGTTGCTAGCTCTTATACCAACACTATCCCCGGGTGACATAGGCTATATTATATTTTCAAAAAAATTAGGGATCCTTACTAAATCTCCAATAATGTAACCCAAGGTGTAAAAAAAATACCTAAAATATTCATTACATCGCGTGCGCTGCGAAAACTATTGATGATAGAATAAAAAAATGTACTACGACTTTGCAGAGCACATTATTATTTACAAAAAGTGTCGCGATACCATATGTCTAACTATTATAGTTATGCCACAATAAGTGTTTTTCTATTTTAATTTTTTTATTGAAATGCCGCCGCTATAAATGTCTCTCTATTTGTATCTTGGTATTAATCATTATCAAAATAAATTACTTCATATCCAAGACTGCTTCAATACCTTTATATAACTTTTTGAATTATTAAATTCGGACATTCCATTCAAAAGATATCACGAGTTTAAAAATATAAGTATTAGCAGAAAAATCACGTCACGGGTACGGGCCGTACGGCAGGGAGTCAATCTCTTTGCGTGTGGCTCAGTGTTTGACGGTAGGGTAGGGTAGGGAAGGGGGAAGGGGGAAGGGCAGGGTAGGGTAGGGTAGGGCAGGGCAGGGCAGGGCAGGGCAGGGCAGGGCAGGGCAGGGCAGGGCAGGGCAGGGTTCGATAGGGTAGGGTAGCACAACAGGGTAGAGTAGGATAGGGTAGGGTAGCACCACAGGGTAGGGTAGGGTAGCACCTCAGGGTAGGGTAGGATAGGGTAGGGTAGCACCACAGGGTAGGGTAGCACCACGCGAACGAAGTCGCGCCGGGCAGCTAGTGTTTTATATATATATATATATATATATATACAACAGAAAGGGTATAACCATAAAAGTACAGACTTCTTCGGTACTAGGTGTACAGCTCATGAAATTGAAAATTGTATAATAATATTAGCGAGTGATGGAAAAGATAATGAATGACTCTTGTAGAGTGGTGACACGTTGGTTACAATTTTAATTCAATAAACCTGGAATCAAACGTTTGGAATTAATTTATAAGTAATTTATTGAGCTGAAACATTTAACAGAGAGTCTATACCTGATGTAGTCTTCACCCCTTTCGGACAGATATACCCTTTCCGGTACAGATTGTATAATTATATAATATTTTCATATGGCTACATATAAGTATTGTTATTTAATATATTATTTTTTAATATCTAGGTAGAACTTCTCTTTTTAAATAAGTATTTACTTACATACATAATGTATATACTCATACACACTACTACCATATAGAGACTAATTCAATATATACCATACAGTTATGTATTTTTCAATGTTTTAGTGATCATTAGGAAATAAATTTAATATAGTGATGATCCCCCAATATTGTGTCGGTTATTTGATCTTGTCGTTGCCGAATTGGTTCAATTCTATGGACAACCTTAAAATAAGATACTTTCGTTACACTACTGGAATATTTTAAATCTATATCTAGTTAGTAATTTTGTTAGCTTGTTTCTGTTGCTTTTCCAAATAAATATAATAAAAAAAAGGATGTAATTACCTTCATTTATGTTGACCGTGCAACCAGGTACACAACAAGTCATGAAAGACATTGTAGGCACGTGGTATTTACGTGGAACACCAAGTAAAGATATCAACACAAAAAAAGAGTCACAAATCACCACGAGTCTTGTATTCACTAAAACAACTGTTTCGTCAGTCTGAAATGTAGAACCAGAAAAGGCACTTTACTGTTTCTATAGGTACACGAAATACTTTCGTTTGAGTCCCTGTCTCTTAGGTAAATCACTCACTCTCTGCGCACTAAAACGGAGGAACAGCAGCTCAACTCGACGTACTTGGTGAAGGTGAGAGGAAGCAATGAATAAAAATACCACGCGGAACAAAAATAATAATGTTCACCGAACGGAAAGAAAATTAACGTCGATTTCAAACATCAGCCATGACAGTTTGACGAACTGATAGTACTGCCATATAAAATGAAAACGAATTGTTATATAATTTTGAAATACTTATTGATTGAACTATAAATGTGTTTATTACTTTAAAATAAATACATATTATATAACTACTTATATTGTAATAATATTTATTATAAATATTCAAAATCCAAGAGATTTTATTTCACCAAATAAATATCTTTCTTAGACTGGTATACTAATCATCAAATAATTCGAACTATAGAAAGCAGATAGAGCTAGTTTCCATACAAAAATCGAAGCCTGGGCCCAATGTTCTAAGATAACATAGCATGGTAAAATATAGCCAGTCTTTTTGCAATTAGAAATACACACATGGTTAAAGAAAATAACTTTTTTACTAACCTAACCAAAATTTGACGTTTCAAAGTTCTTTCGAGATCTAACAGTTCCAGTGCAATCTTCTGAGAAAATAATTCCCTCATTATCTATTGTTCAAGAAGCATTGCAAAAATTGAGTTAGGTTGTGAAACTTTCCCGTTAGGCAAAATCACAGCTTTCTTGCAAATTGCTTTTGGAATTCAGTTATTTGTCCATCATTTCATTTTTATTACCATTGTCGATAGTTGAATATGATTATTTGTAATGATTGTATGATTAGGTTTTTTGTTTTATCCAGTCTAAAACTATTATACGATCACTTTGTTATGTATCTCTTTTGGTCCAGCATCCTTTAAGCCGTAAGATTTATTCCAGATTATTTCATCATTTTCTAACAACACAACTATACACAATTCTATATGCTTGATATTGGTGCCGATTCTATTGTAAATCGCACTAAAATAATTTTAGTCACATCTCATCTCTTTCTTACAAACATAATTGGAAAAGTATAGAACATATTTAAAGCACTCAAATTAGTCTTTGCCGTCTTCATTTGCGGGTATTTAGACGTAACCGCGATAGATGGACTAATTTGACAGGACTAAATCTCTGACATCCTTTTCTTATGTTCATTGTTAGATAGAGACATAGGGAGACTAAATAAGTTGTAAACAGAATCAGCACCATTGTTTAAATTTAATTCGTTTATATTAAATCGTGATTTGTGTCAATTATAGCAATCAAATTTTCATCTCTATGTAAATACACAATGAGTGAAACTTTGAAATTTGATTTTATATACCTGCTTCACGATATTAACTAGTACTTTAAAACGTAGTCAAGGTAAGTTTATATTAAATCATTGAAATGTCTATTTTGGATTAGGATTTATATTACGCTTGCAAAGTACGTGTTATCATTTGTTAAGTATGATACATTTGTTGAGTCCATTTGTTCAATCAACACAGATAATGTTGATGTACCCGGCTCGCCCTCGATTCATACGACCCAATGTGTAGCGTTAGAATAACCATTTATCGTTAATACTCAATCAAGAACTGCATATAATGTATCTGTTATGATTAATAGTATTTCACAATCGGTACCAATACCTACCAAAATTATTCGTTACTGGTAAAGGTATTTCATAGATTTAATGATCACAACAATTTACTTCAAATTTATAGCTTAAAATCGTGGTTTTAACGAAGTAAATAACTTGACTCACGACTGACGACGATTTATCGTTTTATTATTTATCATTTTCAATCTGACCGTACGTAGTGTTTATGAACGTCTATTCTTTCCTTAGTTACAAACATGTGTATGTAAACAGTCAGTGTTTCCTCGACTACCAATCACAGTGTACAGTTTTGCAGTGGACTGGCCGAGTGAATGGCTTCTCAGGTGATTCGCGTCTTTCTCCAATCATAAGATTGCTGTGTTCCCTCTCTCTCTGTTCTTATCGATGTCAATAACACTCGATCTCTCTGTAAGTATACCGCGATCTTTTTTATTATTTTGGATGGGTCGAATCGATTAAGTATTGCAAGGTCGTTGGACTCATTTATTTAAATACAATCGTAACTTAAAGGTTGCCTAGGCTTCAATCAATTATGTGTAGCAGAAGTTTTCGCATCGCATGTATGGGAAAAATACTTGATAGTGAGTAATTGTGTTATGGTTTTGGTTTTTTCGCCGCTATCTTATCGTAGCGATAAATTACAGTGTGCTCGATATACAGTCGATACTATTAATATGATGCTCGTTTATATGTTACTCTGTTTGCAACAGTACTGTTATTCCCGTGTTCGCGGGCAGATCGCTGCTCTTGCGTCTCGTAATACAATTTATGATTTGCAATATTGTGAATTAAAATCTGTGTTTTGACAACGTTTCAGTTTTAATACGCGGAAGTGCAAATGTCTGTTTTCATTGAAAATGTGAATAAATTCGCTACGGTGTTTGTTTTACTATAAGTATTGTGTGAAAATGTGTCCGTAGCATCACGACCGAGTGAATTCGTGATCGTCAACATGTGAATACATAGTTTGAATGCTTTTATACTATGCAGCGGACAGAATTTATACATTAGATTTACGAACGTTGTTTTCTCAACCGGTTTCATGTGTCCCCTTTGCTCAACTGAACAATTTCCTCCTGACCCCGCATTGCACGGTGGCGTGATCATCGATGTCATCACATTCTGTTCCACATTCATTATAACAATTTATATGATGATATACTTTACTGGTTTTATTGATGATCAACTCGCTGTGGCTGTGAACCTTGCTTACAGTTACTGATTAAGATAATATGACAGCAAAAACAGTTTTATCTAATCTCCTGATGTATGAGTGTCGCAACTTTAACAGCTGTCACTTTAATTTTGGTCTTCAATTATACAGCTTCTAATTATCTGTAAGATTTTTTTTTCGATGGAATATTTAGAAGTTTGTACCGCGTTGTAAAATCAGTGGCTTCTGTGACTTTGAAGGTCTCTGTTATCCATGTGCTTGTATTTGGTTCCGGATCATACAGATCATGTTGCTTTTCAAAGGATTATTTGATACGACGTTTATTTTGGATTATTCAATAATATGTTGATTACTTAATTTGCGATTTCATGATTTCTTTCCATTTATTTATTCTTTTCATTTAATTCCTCTTAGGTGCGTCGGAGTGGATAACTTTCGCCTTAATTAAAATTTCAATTCGATTGCAAAAATTATCAATTTCTATTGTTGCCTTCTTCAGAACAAGTGATATGTAGGTACTGGTTAAGGGAAAAAATTGTATTTATAGTGTTAGGTTTTGTTTATGGTGTAAACATTCGTTCGCAATCTAATTTTAGTGTCGTATGTTTCAATTTGCAACAGGGATTCCTCAAGTTCGCTATAAATAATGTGAATGAATCATTCGATGTGTGAACTGTACATGATTGAACCATGGTGGATAACGCGTCGTTCGAGTATTCAGAGGAGTCCAGTGGAGAAAGCACTTTCTACCAGGACTATGCTGGGTAAGATATTTGTTGTAAACTCACTTATAACACTTGTTGCCTTCTCCTGTATTATTGATGCTTAGATCGTCTGGTGTTTTCTGTTTTAAAATAGTTCATGAAAATAAATTGTGTTACTAAAACACAATTTGAACAATTTACTGAATATAATATGATAGAGGTTTTTTGTCATGTAATTATCAAAGTAGGAAGAAAATAATCAAATATTTCTATCAATAAAGTAATTAACCCCTTGAACATCGGTAAAAAATAACAATTGGTTTCTAGTGTCATAAAAAATGTAGTACCCGCCTGGGTGGCTACTATCCTTGTGTTGAAAATTTGTCCCCAAGCACCTAAAGGTGTGTTCCGACAGCTACATTTGAGAGCCAGTTCCTTCTAGGCTTTGTGTGTTTACCGCTTCTGGCCACATCATCACTTACCATGGTAAGATTGTGGTCAAACAGTCCTACACCTATCCAAAAGAATCTGTAGTTTAGTAGGTACTCGTATCAATGAATTATTATTCAAATAACATTAATCACGACAAAATTTAATATCATCGTGATATTTATCATAAATATTAAATATACTAAAATATTTACTTCTTAGATATATTTCTCGTGAAATATGTTATCAATTGCCTGTCATTTTACCCGGGTTATATAATAGAATCCTAAGTAAAACTCTAACCCCCTTATTACAAAACATGGTTTAAAGTAAAGCCAGGTTTTACTGTCATTTGGTCACTTTCTAACGTCATATGATAAAAAGGGATGAGGCTATTTTAAAACCTGGTTTTCCTTTAAACCATGTTTTGTAATAAGGTGCTTAGTCTCATTAATTAAGACTCTGATTGATAAGGCACTTGTGAACGTTATCAATTGACTGTACCAACCACCGATTTGTATCCGGATATAAAAGTACACTATCACACTTGTCTTCACACTATCTTTGTATGTCTGATTGTTACCTTTTCCCAACTAAATCCCCTCTAATAATAATATCTGAATAGTATCCCGTTAGTGTGAGCTTTAGCTCACAGAATCAATCGGGAATTCTGAAAATTCACCGTTACTGTCCCATTTAAAGAATAGGGCGATGGATCCGATAAATACATTTTGGTTGTGTCGTTTACATATTTAGACCTCATCAAACTTGTGAGGCGTTCCCGATTCCCTCATGCTCCGCTCTATTTGATGATCAATGTCGACGAGAGAATAAATAAACGGGGGCCAAGTCTGCTATTTTAAATCAAAAATGACATTCTGACACGATCCCATTGCCATAGATCCAATGTGCGTTGTCTATTGAATTCAACATAGTTTTTGACGCTATTGAATTAGTAGACTACCAAAACTGACACCATTTCATTGGAACACAATTGTAATAGCAAACTTGGGCCCCAGTAGCTTTAACCTTCATATTATTTATTATTAAGTGCCCTACTTGGGCCTAAATTAAATAAATGGCTTTGGCTTTGAGTGAGACCAATCCCAAATGTATTTAATATGATGAAGCGATGATAGCTCTGGGTGTCAGAATGCCATGTGTTAGAACTGGAGTCTTCGGTGAGGAAAAAACATTGTAAGGAAACCAAAGCACGTGGGTATGATAATTTTTGTACTAGTCTGGCTATCAACCTGATGTTGAAAATCTGTCGCCAAGCCTACCCGTTTTATCCGGTAATTGGTTTAGAGCCAGTCTTATAGACTTAAGAAACGCTCAAGTGACGATGGCTTTTACCATCAGCTGGATCGTCAGTTCAATAACGAAAACCAAATGATTATGTCCTTATTTTGGTAATGTGTACGTACAACCTTACATTGTAATGTGTTATTCGTCCATGATTGTAATACTGTTATTTTTCCCTGTTTGTGTAAGGATAAACTAAACACAATAATTTATTTATGCAGTTGCATTGATGTCCCTTGTTTTTTTTTTAAATGCACCCATCGTGGTTGTGATTGCCCCATATGTTAAACCGTCCCTCTTATACAAGTCTTATTTAAATTCAATAACTTGCGTAGATTCATGCGTCATATAATGTTTTATGTATTTAGCACGTGATCAGTGTTCTTGTCTTATCACTCGCATAATAGGGGTTGTTTTTGCTCAGCATCGAAGGTTTGTTTTCACGGTTGGATCTAAATTTCGTATGGATGCATATAACCTGGAACAAACACGGTTCTTCACCAGTTGTGGTGTCGACGTTTCAGAGACCGGTGTCCCTTTTGTGTTGAAAATGGGAGTGTTCTTCTTAAAAAAGTATGTATAATCTTAGAAAATCCTTTAAAGTCTTGTATCTAGATTGAATCTATGTACCTACATCTATCATAAACCAGTTAAATTTCGTATGTGAGATTCACAAAAATATCTTCCTTGAATTGTTTATATGAAGGAAATGTATATAGAAACTGCATACGTGTTGGAAGCAAGGTTGTGGTTTGGGGTCATATCACAGAAATGATTATCCTAAAACTTACGTGTGTGAATAATGCTGTGGTCAGATTCCGTTTGAAAAATCAGTATAAACTGACTTGCCATCATCCTCCAAACTTAATTGATAGGCTTTTCGTTAGGAAACCAAATCACGCTCCCAATTCATGGATGTGAATCGCTATTGGCAAAAAATCAAATTCTCATGAAACGAAGATATTGAGTTTCCTTAAAACTTCCGTTTCGAAGACAAAGATGAGGAAAATCGTTTGCGTTTGGAAGTTTCCTTATTAAACACCTTTCCAGAAATTTAGAAGCACAAAGTGATCGATAAAGAAGTAGTTTTTGAGATTACTTGTTTTATAGCACACTTTGTTGTTACTTGATACTGCTCTATCATTGATATAGAATATACTAGATGCACTGCGTTATGAAAATTATTAAATCCAAAATTATCTACCATTTTTGTATTGTCTCGGATCTTTCCGTTACATTGCTGATATAAAATTTGAAACTAAGTTGCTAATTTTAGTTCTCAGTTAAACTGCCAACTGCCTCCACTACTATTCTCAGCAATTGCAACATTCCGAACCGGTAATAGAGTCGAGACGATTCAAAAGTATTTCATCATCATCTTCATCATCAGCCTATAATGTCCCACTGCTAAGCACAGGCCTCCTTTCACAAATGAGGGTGAAAGGGAATGGGCAGATACTCCACCACGCGTGCCCACGCGGATTGGTGGAGGTAGGCTACTGTTGGAATTTTTCAAGCCGCCTAGGAGGCATCCAACTAGCTTAACGATTATCACAATTAAGTGATAACCGGGACCAACGGCTTTACGTGCCTTCCGAAGCACGGAAACGCTCGATTTGAAATACCACTAGACGGTCACCCATCCAGGTACCGACCACGACAGACGTAGCTTAACTTTGCCGATCGATTAAGAACGGCTAATCACGCTACACCACGAGCGCTTCCAAAAGTATCTACGAAGGTCTATTTGATTTCTGCGAATGTGGCATGCAGGCGGATGAGATGCATAGTTTTTGTCATGAAAAAATCCATGCATTACAAGTATAGAGCGCAACGCAAGATATTGATTGCAGATGATGGAACTTTTCACATTTCGATCGTGAATCTAGCTTTTTATATATATAACGCCATCCGCTTTCGTAATAATGTTTAATGTCGATCGGTCATTGTGTTCATTCGTGTCAACGTGTAAACTATTGCACTTACTATAAACATTTCATTGTTTCCTTTATAATCATAAATAATATTGTTTTGCTACAAAGTGTATTTGTAATGGTGATCGTCAGGAAGGACTACTTTTGACAAATTTACACTTTTGTACAATGTGAGATATCAATACGACGTCCCATAAGATTTATATCTATAGAATGATGATGCTTCTACTTAAATTTCTAGTAGTAGTAGTAGGCTATTATTTCTGCATTACACTTTATGTGGACTGTTGGCAGACCTTAAATAAATAAAAAAATAGTAAGGCCATAACTAAATCCAACTATTTTTAGAGATTTTACCTATAATATGTATAATGTAAGTAATAAAAAGCTAGAAAAAGGCAGAGTTACATTAGCCTTTATAATTGTGTGAATCCAGAAAATAGGAGCTTGAATGAAATTAATTACCATTTTTTTTAGGGGTTTTTACCCGCTTGCCGCTGATAGCGTTTCAATAAGAATCAATTTAAACCATTCTGTTTATTTAGCTATTGTTTTGTTATCACATTCGAAATAAAATTAAAACAAAAAACTGTCGCTAATAAAACCACAAAAACCGATTGACAACTTCCAAACAAAATGCTATTTTCATCCCATAAAGTAAATATAATAAGGCATGGAATTTCAGTAACAGTGATATAAGGTGTGATCCAATTATAAGACTATCTTGCGCCGTGAACTCGACCTTTCCTTAATTGTCTCGGGAGTTGGGAAGACACCCACGTTTGATCGTGTTTGTTAGCCAAACTCTTCAATGCCGACCTTCAACTTTGGAGAAGTTTATGAACTAGGTAAATGTTTTCTTACATAGTCTGTTTCTCAGAAATGTTATATGTAGGTACAGACATTGATTGTGCGTCATTAATTCTGTACTGTGTGTTTGAAAAGAAAATAAGTTGATTAGAGCGTATTAGGTTTAAGGAAAAGGGCATTTTATCTTCAGGAAAAACGAGCGTGCATAATATTACAAGATGATATACGAATTAACAGATTTTAAGAACTTGTAATTTTCCTGCATAATTTATCTACCAAGCACAGTCATATATCTAAAGTCGCAAGCATGTTATGATGACCGGTTTTAATATTGCGTCATCTATCATTATACCTACGATTCCCCGAACATGAACTTTTTCTTCAGTTTTATAGTTTACTTGACCTAGTGCTGTGATTCTAGACCAATGTGGTGATATCTTAGTTAGAGAACGTAGCAACGCAGGCAACCACGGTGGAAAAAAGTTATGTAATCAATCACTTAGGCCAAATGTGAATTATCATTTTTGTAACAGCTCGTATAAAATAAGTAACAAAATTGTGAGGCATGTAAAGGTTGTCCTTCACGCTGGGCCCGCGTAACTTGACTATTGGTCTAAGATCCCGCTATAGAACGACCTTCACCGAGATATTTATTTGATGAAACGACCTCTCAGTCGCACATATTCACTCGCAGCAATATTTCACTTTTTAAACTTTTACTATGGGACCAACATGGAAATCTCAAAAAAGATTTTTTCTTTCCAGTCATACCTCATACATTTTGATCGAGCAAGTATGACATTTTGTAAGAAAAGTAAAAAAATATTTTTGAGAATACACAAATCCCATAGTAAAAGTTGTTCAGCATGACTAACCCAACATAGGTTTAAAAAATATGCCATCTCTAAATCTCCACCTTTCAAACATTGTATAGAAGTAGCATATCTAATCAAACTTATTGAATGTGTAGGGAGTCGCGAGATAACGATAGGCTATTCTATCGAAGTAGGTCGTTGTAACCATCTCGACAGGTTCACTTTAAAACAATTTTACCAACTGTTGTAAATCTCTACAGTTCATAAAATAAAAATAAAATAAAATAAAATAAGCCTTTATTGCTGAAAACATTTCCCTTAAACAATAATATAAAAATAATAATAATAGTTCATAATGGTTCCATTGCATCAACAACCGGTTGTTTCTTTTCTATTTCAGCTTGTCCGTTGACAAAGGCCTCCCCCAGATTTTTCCACACCTTTCTATTCTGTGTCAGTCTAGTCCACATTGTTCCTGCCAACGCCGTTATGTCATCTTTCCAACGTTTTTGTGGTCTTCCTCTTTTCCTTTTATTATTTCTAGGATACCAGTTCGTCACCATTGTTGTCCATTTCCTTTCATTACTCCGCATCATGTGTCCTGTCCATGTCCATTTTAGTTGTTTGATAGTTTTAATGACGTTTTTCAAATTTGTCTGTCTTTTTATGTAGTCTAGTCTTATCTTTTCCTTTAACTGAATTCCCATTATACTTCTCTCTATATTGTTTTGGCATACTCTTAGTTTATTTAGGTTTTTTCCAGTCAACGGCCATGTCTGGCAGCCATATGTTAAGCAAGGCAGTAGGCATACATCAAATAGTTTTTTCTTTTCTTCTCTTCTATCTCTACAGTTACTAAATTATTATTATGTTAAAATGTTTTATTACACCACTGACTTTTTCATGGTAACCTGAATATGGTGGAAGTTTAAGAGGCAGTTACGGTGTTTCGTAAAATTCTACGAAAACCATATTTTTTTAATTTTACGCTTAGGTATATTTACACGCTCTCGTGAATTTTAAAGGTTGGCCTAAATTGTGAATTGGTAATGACTGAACATCGTGCATCGTTCGTATGTTATCTTCAAGTTAAACTTAATTATAGATAAGACATTGTTCGTGTTTTGTTTTTCATGAATTTTACCTAATGGGTAGATAAATCTTTTATTTGACATCAAAACATATTTGAACCGATATTAGAGTTCGACTTTTAAAAGTGCCTGCGAAGGTCTATTTGAATAAATGATCCCACCAAAAAAAATACATGTAAAATGTAGACAAGACGTGACCATATGGCTCGCACTGTCAAAAACTTATCGGATCTCATGTAGAGCCAAGCAAGCCCTAACTCTACACGCCCTAACTCTACAAGCCCTAACTTCACAAACTCTACACACCGTAGTCAAAATATGTGGCTTGGCCGTTTCGCTACCGTCACATGGGTGTATGGAAAAATGTATTCACTGTTAATTACTTTTCGGTAATACAATAGTTCTTGTAAATAGTTCTTTCGGCCAAGCCACATACCTATTTTGACTACGGTGTGTTGAATTTGTGATGTTAGGGCTTGTATTGTGTGTGTTAAAGTTCCGCGTGACTTCACGTTATATAAGGTACACTTTTTACTCAAAAGTGACGTCACGAGCTTCTTCTCCCAACTTTGATGCGCTTTATCTACGTTTTTTGATGATTTGGTAAAGCAAAAAATACGTGTTCAATATTTTTACTGATAATCTGACAGCCAATATTTTTTTTACCCATGCATCATCCCTATTAACAGATATTAGTTTTATTGGTAGACTTTTTTCAATCAAGATACAAGGTTCTGGAAAATCTACTCAAATTCGTTTTGCCTCTCACAGGAATTATCTATCCAAATGAGATTGGGACTTAGGGGATTTGCGGCGTTTATTTTACAGCTTCCCGTTAGCTGGCTTGGTTTGACTCGAGAGATAAAGTATTGTTAGGGAAGACTCGAAAATGTGTATAGGAGTCGCGTCATAAACCTATATTACTGCATTACAAAAAAGCGTCAAGTTTATTATAGCTACATACCAGTTAGTAGGTACATAAGCATGGAATTGAACGTTTTTCATCACCTGTACCTGGATGACCGAGCTTTGCTCGTTTTTTTTAGTAAATCATAATAGTTTGTCTCACAAAAGAACTCATCAAAAGGGAAAAAAATAATCATCTGGACACGAACCGGAGTCTTCTGGTTTCGGGACCGCCCGAAATTTTAAAAGTTTTTCATTGCCTGAAAACACGGATAAAACGATGTTTTCTAAAACTGAAACCTAGCTAGATCGATTTATCGGCCCCGAAACCCTATGCATACTAATTTTCATGAAAATTGTTGGAGCCGTTTACGAGATTCAGATTATATATATACAAGAATTGCTCGTTTAAAGGTATTAGATAGATAGATAGATAAACAAACGAAAGCATTTTCTTCCGCAAAATATTGCAAGCGTAAGGTTGAAAAGACGTATAGCCGCGACACTGCTTGGTGCGTGACTAAGTGAATCTTATCTCAGCCAATATTTTTACAGTACCTATCTACTCGCAGCACACTTAAGCTGAATAAACAATTACATATATTAATAGGTAGCATCCAATAACAACGTTATTTGTTCTTTTCAGACAAGTCATCAAGCCGCTCTCAGGGTCGGCGCCGTCAGTGCGCGTGGTTGCACTGGCCACGGGGTCCGCCACTGAGACGACGGATGGCAAGCAACCTAGCAAGGCGCGGCAGAAGAAGTTCCAAAGGCATTTCCCGCAGGTCGGGCCGGAGGAGAGGGTGCTGAATTGTAAGTACCTACCTTAGAGTCTTATATCTTAAATGGATGAAAATATAAGACATATTTGACCTCACAGGCTCTTCTCATAGTATAAATTATGTTTTTGGTTAACAATAAGCTAATCTAAAGATTAATTATTTTAAACTATCTATAGGAACGCACACGCGCTCGGCTCGGATAAGTATCCGAGCCGAACGCATCGAACGAAACGAATTTTGAATTCTGTATAGGAAATCTTATCCAGATTCGGACGATTCGACGCGGGCAATTGTGCGAGCTTTCATAAGATTTCATATACAGAATTCTAAATCCTGTTTCAATTGTATTTGATATTTTTTTTTTTTTTGCATTTGCAACTTATGCATTTAATGTAGATGAAATAAAATTAAATGCATACATGCTTTCATGACCGATAGATCAGTAGTTCCCAAAGTATGGGTCTCGAGCGAATATTGGGTGGGCCCTGAAAAGTCCTTCATTCATATAGTTGTGCCCCTTTTTCCTGCATGAAAACCAAGAAGTTGTGCCCCGAATCTGTTTTGAACTATGTGTTAGGTGAGTCGCGGTCCAATCAAATTTGAGAATCACTGGCCTAGATAAATGTTTAACGGTCTCGTCCACGCCCGCGTTCGCTCGTTATGCAATTATCTACATATTTGACAAGGTCTCGCGATATTGCAATATTATTATTTATTGATATTTAATGAACGTTGAATAGCTTGCTTTTTGTAGGTTTTTGATGAACCTATAAATACACCATTGGTGATCAAAAGTTTTGTATTTGCACAATGTCAGTTTGTTAACAATAGTGCCTCGTCAAAATGTATGTGCGTTGTTAAAAAAACAAATTTTATTTCTACTACTGTGTTCATTAATAAAACTGTGTCATAATAAAAAATATTTTTTGCCCTTTTTGCTTACTCCTTGCTCCGGCTCTGTTCAGTCCTTTTATTATATTTTTCCAGACTACTCGTGCGCTCTGGTGGGTGATCTCTTGCTACAAGGTCACCTGTACATAACGAAGAACTACTTCGCTTTCTACTCGAATGTGTTTGGATATGTGACCAAGGTGAGCCAGTTTATTGTGTAAATAACTCAGTTATCACTCACCCAAACATGCTCTTGGGTGATGTTTGTTATGTAAAAAATATTTACAACTAAATTAGCGCGCGCTATTATGGCCGTTTAGACATATTTATCTCTTGTTTCCCTTTTTGGCTTAGAGATATGGGCTGTCAAAGCAGCCATCACAGCGTGCTGCTGGTTTAGCTTATGCCCAGCGTCCTTTGCAACGCCTCTTTTTACTATGCCCGAATCCTACATTGGCCTGAGCACAAAAACTAAACATTTCATCGCAATTTCATGAATGATATAGGAACGCATACGTTAGAAACAGACAAACATTGATTTCTATAATATAGATAGTAGTTGTCATTGGCGATACCTAGTCTAAATAATTTTACAAATACCTTAATAAGCGTTAACGTGTTACTTACGTTAGTGCGTGACTTAACAACCGGTTTTATCTAGTTAAATAAAGTTGCATGCTTGAATCATCAAAATAAACGCAAGCAAAATTATATTTCTATTCATAACTATTCCTCTTTATTTAAAACTCCTGTGTTCTTAAGTAACTCGACCTAATTACAGACCAAGCTACTTTCTTTGATAATACATAAACATGTTTCATTTAATTACTATAGTAAATACGGTGTCGTTGAGTGAAATTGAGACCTCGACGCTCTGTGTGAGTGGTATCTTGAGTGCCGACTGTTGACGGAGAACTCAAGGATTCGATACCTACGTCATTGTATGTTTCCTCATTTATTTGATAGAGATTGTCGAAAATACATGTACTTATAAGTCAATAATGTAATCATTATAGGATCAATAATAATATCCATTATTATGTAACGATACCTGTACCTGTATATGTTGTTTTCTTATTTTCTGACTTATGAGCACTATATTCCGCTGTCGTATATTCTACAGAATTAGTTAATTAGTACACGTGATGCTTTACGTGAAACATGACCCATATAAGACCGAAATTGGATTATTGAAACCATTTATGCTGGGTTAATCTCTAGTGACCCATTTCTAGCTTACACGCAAGGTGAACGTAGACTACGGTCAACTAATATTGTTCGGTTCGGTAGAAAAGCATTGATTAATTTATTTTGAATAAAAAACGGAGATAAAAAAATCATTTTTACAAACTGGTTTTACGTTTTTAGAATTATTATTTATATTTATTCATAACCTCAATAACGTTTATTTCTGACGATCTTATTATTTATTAAAGTACAGTAAAAATATTTAAAGACCCGATAATTTCTGTAGTTGGAGAATTACACTTATTTTAGTTAATTCGAATGAAACAATTGTGTTTTGAGAAGAATGAGCATTTTGCCCCAACCTAACAACGGCACTGACCCAATTACAAGCTAGGATTGTCAAACAGTGGTGCTGATTCTGTTGTTTACATCTAATTTAGTCTCGCTAATCTGTTTCTAATAGATCTAATACATAGAAATTTAGCACTTTATGCTTGTTTTCGACGTGCTCTTTTTTTGATAGCGAATCAAAATTAATCACGCAATGACAGAGGCATAGGTAAAATTTACAGCTTTGAATAGCTATCCTTTCACAATAATGTATGTAAAAGAGATCGATATGACACCATTTTCTTTTAATTGTAGCTCCTAATCCCAACAACCTCGGTGCTAAGAATAACGAAAGAGAAGGTGGCACGTATAATACCGAATGCGGTGGGCGTGTGCACGAGGGACGAGCGGCACGTGTTCGGATCCTTGCTGTCGAGGGATTCCACCTACAAGCTTATGACGCACGTTTGGAAGGCGGCTAGGGTGCCCGAACTTGATACACCTCAACCACAGGTAATGTTTGACAGTTTTGGACCTTATCGGATAGATAAGATTTATCATATTCGCTTGAACGATGGGAAGCTGTTGGTACCTAATATAATTTTGCCTGACTAGCTGAACATTAGAAGGAACCGGAAGAAATCGCTTGTTTTGTATCCCTTCTTTTTTTTTTTTTTTTTTTATTTTTTTTATACGACTAAGTCGGTAAACAAGCATACGGCCCGCTTGATGGTAAGCGGTTACCGTAGCCATATGGACGCTTGCAACACACGAAGCATCGCTCACGCGTTACCGACCTTTCCCCCCTCCCCAATGAGCTCTGGCGACCTTACTCACGCGCAGGAACACAACTTTACACAACATATCTTCTTTGATATATTAATACAATTTTAAACAAAAAAAAAAATTAAGCCACTTTATGTGTAAAATTCTTCTTCGGTATAAAACGCTTTCGCGGAGAGCCGGAGAGCCAACGTTTCAGACAACATAATTTTTTAGGATCTACGAGCATCAGAAGTGGACCTAGACGCATCAGAGTGCTCCCCTGAAGACGACAGCAGTTCCGCCGGCGGCGATCATCACGATGCTCCTGTCAGTACCCCCAACAGAGATTCCGAAAACATTATAGCTGCTGGTGAGTTGACCCTCGGATCTAATTTGGTCACCCAATCTTTTTGGATAAATAATTACACATTGGCATTATGGGATCATTTCTCGATTGGTTTTAGTAATGTCTAAAATATAATATATATGTATAGTAATATCAAAAAAACAACAAACGATTACAATTAGAGGATACGGTTCTTATCATTATAATGCAATTTCTAGAGTTCCACAGGGATCCCAACTGGGACCGATTTTATTTTAAATATTTAGTATGGGTATTACTTTAGAAACAATACATATCCTATGATTTTAATATATTTGTATGTATTGTCAGCAGGTGCAGCGGTTATCCAGCCGGCATTGCTAACGGGTGGTGGTGTGGCGGCCACTAAAAAGTCAAAGAGCCCACAGTGGGGGCGCGCGCTGCTGCTGTTCCTAACAGCGCTACTCACGCTATCCGCCCTCGTGCTGTCATACAAACTATACGTGGCCAGGTTTCAGGCTCAGGTAAGATCCTGCTAATAGTATAAATGCGAAAGAATTTGGTACGATAATAGAACGTAACCTGGATTACCACATATTAGTTCCATAGAGTAAGCGAGTGAAAACACAGGGGAAGGGGCAGTAGACAATATATAATAAGTAATTGTAGCTACAAGTTACTAGTCATCATCGCGTCTTTAGGTCAATTAAAAAAAAACAAAATTTAAAATCATTCAAATAGACCTTCGCAGGCACTTATGAAAAGTCTGACTCTACTACTCAAATACCGATTCGGAAGGTTGCATTTGCCGAGAAGAGCCGGCAATAAACTCAGCAATTACTCTTTTCAAAACAAGCTTAGATTCATTACATAATATTTACATTCTAATCGCACGGACAACAATTGCGTGACCTGGCGGCAAAACTACAAACTAGACTGAATCTATATTTAATAAGTAATTAATGGCAAACTTAAGCAGACCAGCCCCTACAAGCAGCACATGTTCACAAGTATGACGCGTGTGGCAGCCATCGCCCTCTTCCGTTAATAGTGTTATTTAAGACATTCACCAAAAGTGTTATATTTTTGAACATTTTTGATGAACCTTGACCTTTATAATATGTATATTGTTCAGGAGGAGCTAATAAAACTGTCCGGCGAGGAAGTGTACTCAGAGCTAGTGCGGTGGCGCGCGCGGCTGCACGGGCGCGCGGCGGGCGAGCTGCACGCCTTCCTCGCCACCAACCTCATGCTCCTTACTAAGGTAACCAAACTAATTATTGAGGAAGTGTACTCAGAGCTAGTGCGGTGGCGCGCGCGGCTGCACGGGCGCGCGGCGGGCAAGCTGCACGCCTTCCTCGCCACCAACCTCATGCTCCTTACTAAGGTAACCAAACTAATTATTGAGGAAGTGTACTCAGAGCTAGTGCGGTGGCGCGCGCGGCTGCACGGGCGCGCGGCGGGCGAGCTGCACGCCTTCCTCGCCACCAACCTCATGCTCCTTACTAAGGTAACCAAACTAATTATTGAGGAAGTGTACTCAGAGCTAGTGCGGTGGCGCGCGCGGCTGCACGGGCGCGCGGCGGGCGAGCTGCACGCCTTCCTCGCCACCAACCTCATGCTCCTTACTAAGGTAACCAAACTAATTATTGAGGAAGTGTACTCAGAGCTAGTGCGGTGGCGCGCGCGGCTGCACGGGCGCGCGGCGGGCGAGCTGCACGCCTTCCTCGCCACCAACCTCATGCTCCTTACTAAGGTAACCAAACTAATTATTGAGGAAGTGTACTCAGAGCTAGTGCGGTGGCGCGCGCGGCTGCACGCCTTCCTCGCCACCAACCTCATGCTCCTTACTAAGGTAACCAAACTAATTATTGAGGAAGTGTACTCAGAGCTAGTGCGGTGGCGCGCGCGGCTGCACGCCTTCCTCGCCACCAACCTCATGCTCCTTACTAAGGTAACCAAACTAATTATTGAGGAAGTGTACTCAGAGCTAGTGCGGTGGCGCGCGCGGCTGCACGCCTTCCTCGCCACCAACCTCATGCTCCTTACTAAGGTAACCAAACTAATTATTGAGGAAGTGTACTCAGAGCTAGTGCGGTGGCGCGCGCGGCTGCACGGGCGCGCGGCGGGCGAGCTGCACGCCTTCCTCGCCACCAACCTCATGCTCCTTACTAAGGTAACCAAACTAATTATTGAGGAAGTGTACTCAGAGCTAGTGCGGTGGCGCGCGCGGCTGCACGGGCGCGCGGCGGGCGAGCTGCACGCCTTCCTCGCCACCAACCTCATGCTCCTTACTAAGGTAACCAAACTAATTATTGAGGAAGTGTACTCAGAGCTAGTGCGGTGGCGCGCGCGGCTGCACGGGCGCGCGGCGGGCGAGCTGCACGCCTTCCTCGCCACCAACCTCATGCTCCTTACTAAGGTAACCAAACTAATTATTGAGGAAGTGTACTCAGAGCTAGTGCGGTGGCGCGCGCGGCTGCACGGGCGCGCGGCGGGCGAGCTGCACGCCTTCCTCGCCACCAACCTCATGCTCCTTACTAAGGTAACCAAACTAATTATTGAGGAAGTGTACTCAGAGCTAGTGCGGTGGCGCGCGCGGCTGCACGCCTTCCTCGCCACCAACCTCATGCTCCTTACTAAGGTAACCAAACTAATTATTGAGGAAGTGTACTCAGAGCTAGTGCGGTGGCGCGCGCGGCTGCACGCCTTCCTCGCCACCAACCTCATGCTCCTTACTAAGGTAACCAAACTAATTATTGAGGAAGTGTACTCAGAGCTAGTGCGGTGGCGCGCGCGGCTGCACGCCTTCCTCGCCACCAACCTCATGCTCCTTACTAAGGTAACCAAACTAATTATTGAGGAAGTGTACTCAGAGCTAGTGCGGTGGCGCGCGCGGCTGCACGGGCGCGCGGCGGGCGAGCTGCACGCCTTCCTCGCCACCAACCTCATGCTCCTTACTAAGGTAACCAAACTAATTATTGAGGAAGTGTACTCAGAGCTAGTGCGGTGGCGCGCGCGGCTGCACGGGCGCGCGGCGGGCGAGCTGCACGCCTTCCTCGCCACCAACCTCATGCTCCTTACTAAGGTAACCAAACTAATTATTGAGGAAGTGTACTCAGAGCTAGTGCGGTGGCGCGCGCGGCTGCACGCCTTCCTCGCCACCAACCTCATGCTCCTTACTAAGGTAACCAAACTAATTATTGAGGAAGTGTACTCAGAGCTAGTGCGGTGGCGCGCGCGGCTGCACGCCTTCCTCGCCACCAACCTCATGCTCCTTACTAAGGTAACCAAACTAATTATTGAGGAAGTGTACTCAGAGCTAGTGCGGTGGCGCGCGCGGCTGCACGCCTTCCTCGCCACCAACCTCATGCTCCTTACTAAGGTAACCAAACTAATTATTGAGGAAGTGTACTCAGAGCTAGTGCGGTGGCGCGCGCGGCTGCACGGGCGCGCGGCGGGCGAGCTGCACGCCTTCCTCGCCACCAACCTCATGCTCCTTACTAAGGTAACCAAACTAATTATTGAGGAAGTGTACTCAGAGCTAGTGCGGTGGCGCGCGCGGCTGCACGCCTTCCTCGCCACCAACCTCATGCTCCTTACTAAGGTAACCAAACTAATTATTGAGGAAGTGTACTCAGAGCTAGTGCGGTGGCGCGCGCGGCTGCACGCCTTCCTCGCCACCAACCTCATGCTCCTTACTAAGGTAACCAAACTAATTATTGAGGAAGTGTACTCAGAGCTAGTGCGGTGGCGCGCGCGGCTGCACGCCTTCCTCGCCACCAACCTCATGCTCCTTACTAAGGTAACCAAACTAATTATTGAGGAAGTGTACTCAGAGCTAGTGCGGTGGCGCGCGCGGCTGCACGGGCGCGCGGCGGGCGAGCTGCACGCCTTCCTCGCCACCAACCTCATGCTCCTTACTAAGGTAACCAAACTAATTATTGAGGAAGTGTACTCAGAGCTAGTGCGGTGGCGCGCGCGGCTGCACGCCTTCCTCGCCACCAACCTCATGCTCCTTACTAAGGTAACCAAACTAATTATTGAGGAAGTGTACTCAGAGCTAGTGCGGTGGCGCGCGCGGCTGCACGGGCGCGCGGCGGGCGAGCTGCACGCCTTCCTCGCCACCAACCTCATGCTCCTTACTAAGGTAACCAAACTAATTATTGAGGAAGTGTACTCAGAGCTAGTGCGGTGGCGCGCGCGGCTGCACGCCTTCCTCGCCACCAACCTCATGCTCCTTACTAAGGTAACCAAACTAATTATTGAGGAAGTGTACTCAGAGCTAGTGCGGTGGCGCGCGCGGCTGCACGCCTTCCTCGCCACCAACCTCATGCTCCTTACTAAGGTAACCAAACTAATTATTCGTTATTAAAAAAAAACATCATGGTACATTCTGGACACACGGCCATCTGATCCCAAACTTGGCTATTTAGGCGATGATACTTAGTGGCTATTAGTAGTGACTTTGAATACCCAGACGAAGGTCCCAGATTGGAATCCTACAATGAGCTTGAGCTTTCGGTGAAGGAAAATGAAAATCATGAAACTATATCACGGTGGGAGTACTTTGTCCACCCGGCTGGCTACCACCTCAAGTTGAAAATCCCCCACCAACCACCTATTGGTATGTTCAGCTGCACTTGAGACTGAATTCCTTCTAGGCTTTGTGTGCTTACCACCTTCGATCATATCATCACTTACGATGGTGAAATTGTGGTCAAACAGGCCTATACGGAGAAAAAAAATAAAAAAAAGGCAGAGCTTGTACCGTACGAGCCTGATAATAGATAGTATACTGCCATTAAAAATATCTATACTTATAAATGGGTGATTATGATGTCGTTGGCATCATTTGTATTCACAAAGGAAACAACTGTGATCTCGCAAATAAAAACAGTGTTCTATACGAAAGATCAACTTACTCGACCAAAAAGTATGCAGCAGCAGTATTTTTTCGTGATTTCACAGTTGGTCGTTTTCACTACTGCAAATAAGGCCACAACAAAAAAGTATCCTATATTTATTTTTTATAATTTCATACCTTAAAAGAAAAAAAACTAAACCCTTTTAAGATTACTCTGGTGTCCATCCGTCATAGAGGTTATATTCGAAGACCAAGCAAAAAAAAAAAAAAAACGGACTGCTATTTTTTAGTACGGCCGGAACCCTAATTGAGCGAACCTGAATCGCTTTTGACCAATTTCTTTCCAATTGGACTCGTATTTCCTGAAATTATAGCCTTCAAACATGCAATCCCAACTTTATTATGTTAATTTTCTTGTTTTTCAGGTCCGTCAGTCCCTAGAAGCTCTATCGGGCGTGATATTAACCGACATGGCTCAAACCGGCGCGCAACTAAACGATGTACCAAACGAAACCGTCTTCAGTTAGCGCCAACATACGCCAGTGAAGTGAGATACGGTATCGGGTACATGTTTCATTTCATGTTATTCTTTATGGGATGGTCTAGGTATTATGTCATGGTACAAGTGGATGGGACGCATTTTGGAATTTTCATGTTCAAATGCATATTAAAAAATATTTTGTATTTCATAAGAAATTAAATTTATGCATGTATGTGTGTCATATATTAATTGATTTTCGTTATTATTTGCTTACAAAACAATTTGAAATTTCCATTACATTGCAAATCTCATGCATATGACGTTTAAGAATGTCAATGAAAAAATAACCTTATTTCATCAAAATAAGGTTAATAATATAGATTAACCTTATTATAAAGCAATAGGGTACATTTTTAAACGTCAAAAGGATTTATTGCGCTGTGTAATAATTGAAAATGCGTCCCATCCAACTGAGAAAGGATCTAACAACGGAATGTATTATGCTTACATCACCCAAATACTTCAACACGTAATACGTATATGTAATACGTCATAGTGATATGTCAATCTGATATTTTCCTATCAAGTGGTTAAGCCACATATACATTTCAGTCATTTTAGCTCAATCTAAAGTACACATAAAAATAATATAGACTTTAAGATAACGTTGCAAAGGGTCAACATCCCTTGCAACATACATTACATAAAATTTCAAAATTATACTTATTATCGTCATAATAAATTCAGCAACTGTATACATATTGTGATAATATGTAGATACATCCCAAAGGAGATTTTATTCGAAACATATGGGTAACTATTGCATTTTAATTCATCGGATATTGCTACAAGTCCACAAAGGTGAATACTCAAGTTTTGAGTTCAGACTGAATGTTTTTTAAGGTATTATTAAAACTATAGACACATGTATTTAATGTATGCTGTTTCTTTTTTCGGAAAATAGGGCTTATTTATTACGTTGACCATAGATTGCTAAATTCTTATACACATTATGTTTTTGTCACAGTAGATATGAAGCTGACACAGTAAATTAATTTCGCATATTTTTGTTAAATGTTATATAGTTCAATATAGTAGTTTAAATTATACTCGCTAGATTTTTAGAAAACAGAATATTTTTTCATAGAAAACAGAATATATTTTCTGTGAAATGTTTTATTAATTTTGCTTACTGTGGCACATATTATTTCTAAAAGAAAATATCGATAGTAATTTGTCCAAATTAAATATTTTGATGTTGGCTCAATATTGTCTGTAGTCATTCATAAGTTTGCATGTTTAGATGTTAAAATGTCACGTTGAAAATCGTTGCACAGTATTATCGTTCGTATGTCATCGCTTTACGGTTTATATTACTTGGAACGTTAAGCTATATGGAGGTAAAAAGCGGTGATTGCTCATTTATCTACATGTATTTCATGTTGAAAACTTGCAATTTCAGTGACTTAAAGACCATATAGTTAATATGGTATTTAAGATATGGAAGAATGTGGAATGATTAATCATTTAAAGAAAATTAGGACTTGTCCAAAGATATATTAGGTTTTTTTTGCAAAAAAATGTATCATCGTAAATGTGATTGTTATTATAGTAAAGAACTAACTATTAGTTCGAACCGAAAGGGTCTAAGAGACATCACGCTACGTCATATTAAATTGTGTCAAACACAATATTTAGGTTATAAAGGTAAAGGGCCAAGGGCTAAAATTGATAAACGTGAAAATTTTAACTTTTTCATTAGTCAAATTATATATCGTCGAATGACCAAAAATATTTTAAGTGTTAAGCCAAAAGTAGCGTTTATTTATTTTGGTCCTAATAATGAAAGGGTCTACATAATCACAATTGTGTAAGTTTCTATTTCGTTAAAACATTTTCAACTATAGACGTTGGTAATAAAATCGTACACACATCCCTATACTATATCTTCACTTCACTGTTAAGCATTTTTCTGTAGCCAATTTATAGCCTATTGATTAATTTAATAGTAATATTATTTTGTTATCTTCTGAGCGTATATGATTGTGAATGTGATAGTGTCAGAAAGGCAGCGGTGCTAGTAATTATGTAAGAATAACATTATACCAACATTCCTCAGTCGAGCAATATCTTGGAACGATTCAAAGTGGGCTTTTTGATGTGACTCGAATGTTGGTCCCAATATTCGCTTGTAATTCAAATAGTTTGCCAAATAGTTTCGTAATATTTCTTGCCAATACGTAATGACATTGATCACTAATTTTATAGACACATTGATTGTAATAGTGAATTCTAGTGCATTCGTTTTAAGGTTTAAATTTGAATACCTGGACAGCAATGTTTTAAATACAGTTTTTGACAGCGTTTTTAGTAATATTTTTGTAAGTAAAATAATGTACTGTAAACATTGTGTAATTATTAATTTATTTATTCTAGTCTTCGGTAAAAGCTCAAGGAATTTTGTTTAGTAAATTCGGAGGGGTATTGAATATGTACTTATGGTGATTTGTTCGTTTTTGTGTAGACACGGGAAATCAAGCGGTCAGTATAGAAATAATGTACCATCAAAATATTTATACATATTTTTAAATTCATAAACAAATGATTTTTGTAATGTAATTGTATTATAGAGTACAGAACCTCACATTTTAAGAGAAGTTTTTACGGCAAATTTGAAAATGCTTCAATCGCTTTGAATGTAAAAATAAGTATCCGAAAATTTTAAACATTTTCATTTTATTGTTATTAGAATAACTTTATTATGTAATAATAATTTTAAAGTCCAAAATCAAATCATATAGCGGGCATTTTAGCGTAATGCTATACATTAAAATTATATTTAAATGTACATCTTTCCTATAAATTATGTTGATTTTAGATAAAGCTAGTGAATGGTTTAATTTAAATGCTATCAAACAAAATGTATCGATGTATTTGTTGTACATTTTATTGGCTGTTAAATTATAATGTATCTTAATTTACACGCGTTTAAGGCCTAATTTGGTTGTGTTAGGTTACCATCAGTGCCAAAGTTATGGTTGCACGTTTTCTACTTTACAAAACGTCAAATTAGGCCTCCCAATGTATCCATATTCCATAATTTTACATTCGGATCTAAGGCTGTTCATACACGGTGTCCTATCATTACGAGTCGGTCTACTCATGTATCAGATAATCAGAAACCGCTATAAAAACTGTCAAAATGCTTGTGACGGTATTTACAAACACAGGTTTCCTAAGTTTCCATTCCAGTTTCTGATTCTGTGGTGCAATTATAGAAACAAATATTGCCAAAGACAAAATACTAGACTAAGTTGGTTATCAAAATAGTTAGAATTATAGTGAGGTTTGTACAATAGCTAGTGAATAGTTAGGTTCATGCTGATTTTTGATTAATTGTATCATTCTAAGGTATGATGTTTTACGTATATTTTAAAAATATTATTGGTGCAATATACGCGTAGACAACCAGTGAGAATTGACAGATTTTATTTTAAGTTATTTTATATTTAAATGTTTGGTATGATTTGCGAGTACATATTATTATTGCTGTACTACATCGTTTCTTAATATTTCAATTTTCTCGTTGCATTATGTTTCACTACTGAATAACTTCACTCAACTACCTTGTTATATCTTTCCACAATAAAAATTGATCACTTTTTAAAAGCTTTTACTATGTTCGGGTGGAACCTTGCAAGTCGAATTTCACCCACTTCCAGTGGTCGGATTGACTTCATATTTGGATAACGCTGCAAGTACAAATACAATGAACAAAAAGTACAGTCAACAAAAAAAACTTGTATTAATAAAAAATTTTTTGCACAAAAACTCATTTGAATGTCTCTTTCAAGTTTTCATGATGTAGTACTACTTAATGAAAATCAAATTCTGAACAATACATACCAGTTTGCTAATATTGTTATTAATTGGTTGAATTGGCTCGCTTTTCATACTCACAGTTGATCGATGAGCGATGTATCGCTGTTGGTTATGTGTCGATTCGTTTCTACCGCGTAGAAGTGTTGACACGGACGTATGTTTCGGTGATTTGTTTTTGTATATTTGTTTGGTGTTATGATTCGTTTGTTGTTTATTGTAAATAATAGATAGATGAGTTAAACATGAATAATTTTGGTTTTATTTTGACAATATCCTGCATTCCTTTTTTTCTTCAAATATTTCTATCGAAACAAAATAGTTACCAAATATTATGACGTCACGTAATAATATACTCAGGGAATATTTTCAATACTTTTTGCAAGCACCCAGACCAATCGTAGGAGCCAAACTTCCCCTAAACACAATTAAAATGTCGCAGGGAATATATAATATAATGCAAATAAAACGATAGGCTGCGACTTTATAAGACGCAAGTCCGGCCGGCCTCATATGGAGTACTGCTGTCATCTAAGAGCCTTGACTCGGTTCAGCGACGTGACATCAGAATTGTTGACGATCCCGAGCTCACAAGCGGTTTAGTCTTAGACTTTGCCTCTTTATGCGTGTTCTACCGCTTGTACAACGGACAGTGTTCTAATTGTTGACCTGATTACACTGAAACTTTATTTTTACTACGTACAGTTGTGACTATTTTATTTTTTATGTTATCTGTTTTATATCTAGTACTATTTTTGGCGATCGCTCATGTATTTGGCAAAAATGATAGTAAGTAAATGTGGAGGTAAATCAACTTCTACTACCTTTTTAAGCTGAACGTCATTATCTACTAAATCGAATACTTTTTAAAGTCGAATTACGCAGCATGAACAGCTACAGCTGCAGTGGTGCTTCTTGCCGGTTGTAGCCCGTACTAAGTATCTCAGGGTTATTCTAATGATGATCAGGGTTCGTTCCTGATTGAATCTCTTTTTTATTAATAACTAGTCCCCGGCATAAAATTTACCCTTTAATAATCGGGGATAATGTAGCTTCATTCATGAAAGAATTTTTATAATCCGACTGGCAGATCCACATATTAGCCCGTTTAAACAAACAAAATACTCTTCCGCTTTATTATATAGTATAGATAAATAGGCTGTAATACGTACAAAAGTATTATTTTTATCCACGAGCTCTAAGAATATTGAATGCGAAAAAAACTTAAGTAGGTAATTAAAATAAATCACGTTCGTAACAAATATTTTATTAAAAAATAAACATTAACGTTAAAATACATTAATTTACTTAAAGTGTAAACAAACAAACATGAGATGCCTCTAGATACCCTGAGGGATATTTCCGACACATTAGCAATTTCATACACGAATATGGTAAAACTGCGCGGAGATTATTATATTCAGAATGTTTTCTGTCACGGTTTTATATTAGTAGAGTATCTATATTTTTACTTGGCTGCTAAAATGATCTGCTAACTATATTTTCGTGAATGCAAATAACATTTTTTTGCAGGACGATTTCTTGTTAGAATTTTTTTTTTACGAACAACAGTTCGTAATAATGAATTTTGTTATAGTGTCTCGACTGTCTCGTTCGGGTGAGTATTTAGAAATAAGATAGACATATAATGCTTTTTACAAACAGTGGGGCGATTACGTAACTTTGTTGCAATGAGTTCCAATCATTCTTCTTCTTCTTTTTTAATTTTGGCAACCAAGCCCAAATTAGGGCTCATTTCTGCCAGTGTCGAGTTATTCTATAGTTTCCAGTCACAATAAATCACTTCACATTATAGTCCTCAGTCAGTCACCGTCCATAAAAGTCATGTTTTACTACAATGGTGGTCATTGTACTAAAACTTCACGGACATTTTGAGACAACTTGAAAAGTCACGATACACATAATTCATTTCATTTCACTTCACTGGTGCACATGGATGATCTTTATTGGGTAAAATACCACCAAAAATACACAATAAAACTCAAAATACACAAATTTATGAAAATAAAAATGAAAAAGCTACGTCACTCTGCAAGTTCCCGCCAAAAAGTCCTTCCAATCATTTTCGACTTGAAATCGGTTCAATATAGCAGTTTTCTGATATTTTTTTTAAGTTCTTGTAACTGCAAATGCAAACAGTAGTTCAATGTAGTAGTTAAATGGAACCATTTCCGATTTTGTAATATTTCTACCGATTCAGAGGTTATTTCAATCTGATTTCATTGCAACAGAGTTACGTAATCCACTTACTGGTATATGCAATAACATATGAGTAGGCATTATTATTTTATACATAGATGTTATCATAACATTATTTTAATAATTTACATTAATACTTAATTTACTCAAAATATAATAGGTAGTACATTGCGATACATGTGTGCAAAGTTGGTCATTACAGACGAGGCAGTATTAAGCCGAGAGTGTAATGATCAATGCACACGCGTCATACGACGTTTTTCTACACACTTACGAGGAAAAAAACAGACTAATATTTTTTTAAGTAGATTTTTTGATTATCATCAACCTCACAATGAGAACGTTAACAAAATGGCGCGCATGTTTTCTTTTTTTTTTTACAACGATGCGCTTTAAACCCTTGTTTTACCCGTTTAAATTAAGAATGCTTCGGCTACACACATATCACTAACAGTGAGATACACACTTAACATAATCGGGATAATATTATGAAACACTAATGCGGTAATGTAAAGTTAAAAGTACTCGTGCGTAATAAGATGCATTAAGATACTAAAAAAGGTGCAATAAATGTCACTTTACGAGCGAGTGTGTTGAAAAACATATGATCATACAAATGTTCTAAATAACCCATTTAATTAAATACTACGGATAACTTAACACTTTCATGAATTTTCCAAATTTCTTTATAGCTCTTACAAAATTCTTACATGTAGTTATCTAGTGAAATTTTATTTCTTTTTAAATTAATGGTTCGTACACATGGTTTGGTAGTACAAAATATTTATAATATTTTGACATATTTACAAGTCTCACTTTTTACATAATTTATACTTACATCATATTAATTATATTGTTTTTTCTACGAAAACACTTGTTTTTACTATGTATTGTATAGGCCAGTTTTTTTACGACAATCTCAGCATGGCCGAAGATAGCACTCGAAAGCCTAGATGAAAAAATGCCAGAGATTTTCAGCTTGAAGGTAGCCAGGTGGGTACTACCACCGTTCCTAATCGAGAGCAGGAGCTGGAGCTCAAAAACGTTTTTTTTACGTTTTTAACCTGATCAACTATTAGCCAAGATTCGATTTTCTGGACGTAAAACACAATACTAACAGAGAATGAGTGGACATTGCTATCAATAATCTTTAAGGGATATAAATATTGTCAATATGACGTTCCTTCAATTTGCAAAACTACCTACCTACCTATTATTGTTATTGTACCCGCATCGATCATTGGAACATTTGCATAGATTAATTAGTATACAGTAAATTAGAATAATTCTGACATTTGGGACCAATCCCATTTAACCAGTGTTAAGTTCAATCAAAACTTCAAAAAAATTGGCACTACCTAATGGTGCGTCCATGCTTGGCGAACCGAGCACGAGCCGAGCCACGAACGAGCACACTGCGAGCACGATTCGCGTAGCGTGGATGGCCTTGGGAGCCCCGAACGAGCGCGATTGTCAGTTTTTTCACGAACAAAGGGATTCAAATCGTGCTCGTTGTAGGTTCGTTCGTAGCTCGGCTCGTGCTCGATTCGCGTAGCATGGATGCACCATAACATAACATTTAAACTGTATAGGATTTGAGCCCAACAAGAAGTTACTTATTTTTGGACAACGTTCTTTGTTTCTCAGCGTGCAGTACCAGATGCTTGTCTGTTGAGAGCCCCTTTCTGGCTCTAACAGCGTCCATATAAGCCTTGGCTCTGTTCACGCCGTCCCATTTTTCGCCCCAGTGAAGATATTCTTCTTCAGTGCGAGGACTCCAGAATGGGTCTATATCTATAACCTGTAATGGAGGAAATGGGTTGATTAGAGTTTCATCACCATCGTCATCAGCCTATAATGTCCCACTGATGAGCACATTGCAGGCCTCCTGCACACAAATGATGGTGAAACGCATGGCCACTGCGGATTGGTTGGTGAGGCTAATGGTCAACATATATATAGTTGGAGTTTTCAAGCCGCCTAGGAGGCCTCCAACTAGCTTAACGATTATCACAATTAACTGATAACGGGGACCAACGGCTTTACGTGCCTTCCGGAGCACGGATTCGAATGATGATGACGAGCATTTTTCACAATCCTTATACCTACTTTAGGATTTGCCCATCCATGCCTACTTGAAAAATTCATCCAGTAGTAGGTATGCTTTAAACTTCTTACCTCCCAATGACTGAAGAGCAACTGAGGAGCGGCCAATCCAGAGGTATGTGTTCTCAGCTCGAGCGCGAACCTGAAGCTCTCGGCGACGGGTAGCAGTGCCCTCACCCTGAAGGACGCTGAACCACCCTGAAGGTCGCTGGCTATCACTCGCCCGCAACGCTTCCCGAGGATCGCGTACATCCTTCCTGTCAACAAAAAGAACATATATTTATATAATCTTTATTTATAAAATTCTACAGTAGGTACGTGTGTATGCCACTGAACTCCTAAACGCCTGGACCGATTTGAATGGTTTTTTTGTATGCGTTTGGGTGGCACCCTGTATGTTTTCGATAGGGTAGGGTAGGGTAGGGTAGGGGTAGTGGTAGTGGTAGGGTAGGGGTAGTGGTAGGTTAGGGTATAGGTTAGGACACCACGCGAACGAAGTCGTGCCGGGCAGCTAGTACACTATAAATGAATTATATTTTACCAAAAATAAGGCAAAAAAAATACAAAAAATGTGAATACAGTTCACCGCCATATTTGTACTGGGGTTTCATTTATACAGATATCCGAATGTTAAGCATTTGAAGTGAAAAAAAAAAAAAAAACTATCCGCAACTCGTGGTCAGGAAGTCTTAAAAAACCTTCCGACCACCCAAAAAAGTTCGCTTCGTGATGTCACCAGGTTCATTTGACAAATATTCAGTGGTCAGTCGCGTAGAAAAATTCCTTACTTCATACAGATTCGACGCGGCCATTTTGAGATGAAAGGGGGGCTTCCGGTCACGGCCGTGCATCCGGTTCAATTGGTCACGTAGGTGTAAGCCTTCTTGGACTAAGATCTTATTTACACAATAAATAAGGGAGCTTTTTGTATACACAGTTATTTGAACTTTCATTCAGATACTTGTGCGCTAAGAATGTTAACGAAAAAATAATATCAAATTGTAGACGGGAAACACTCGAGTAATTGAACTAATTCCGTTCGAAATTTGAAATTTAGACACGTGATTTACTGAGGTTGTCGATAAAAACAAATGACTTCTGTGATGATGATGTTAGACTATTGAGTTATGTATAGAGTTATGAACACAAGAAAATAATTCTCGTTTATTAGTTTTATGGTATTGCGCAAATGAGGATAAGGCAATTTTTTTTATCATCGTAGACAGCGATAACATCAAATTTATTAAAAAATAATGCTATGTAAAATGTCAAAATCAAAATCAAAATTCATTTATTCAAATTTGGCCCTTATAGGGCACTTGTGAAAGTTAACAAATGACTCTACACCGGTTCCAAATACGACTTGAACTGAGAAGACTCCGGCAAGAAACTCAGCAAGTGTTCTTTTTTTTTTTAATGTGTACTTATAAATATTACAATTTACAAAATATATATAACAATAGCGTGCGAAGCGAACAATTCATTCAAATGCATTCTTGTCATCTACAAAATCAGAAACTTTATAGTACCCCTTCTTGCATAACTTCTGTTTTACTATCTTTTTGAATCTATGTATAGGTAGCTCTTGGATTTCTTTGGGTACTTTATTATAGAAACGTATACATTGCCCCTTGAAAGAGTTAAGGACTTTGCTGAGCCGAGTTAAAGGTACAGCAAGTTTGTGCTTATTTCTAGTGTTCAAACTATGAGTGTCGCTATTCTTAGGTAAGTTATTTATGTTTTTCCTCACATGAATAAGATTTTCATATATGTACTGTGACGACACTGTCATTATATTAATAGATAAAACTTGTCTCTCAAAGAATCTCTAGGCCTTATTTTATATATTGCGCGGATAGCCTTTTTCTGCATTATAAAAATTCTATTGATTTCGGCACCACTACCCCAGAGGAGGATACCGTAAGACATCAAACTGTGAAAGTAACTGAAATAAACTAATTTTGCCGTAGATTCGTCAGTGAGAGCGCGAATTTTTCTCACTGCATAAGCTGCAGAACTAAGTCTATCCACCAATTTACAAATGTGAGGGCTCCATTGTAACTTATTATCTAAAGTGATACCTAAAAATACAGTTGTTTCAACAAGATCCATTTTTTCGCCTTTAATTACAATATTTGTGTCCGAATGTCTCACATTGGGTAGACTGAATCTGATACATTTTGTTTTTTTCTCATTAAGCAATAAATTATTTATAGTAAACCAATCAACGACTACAGAAAGAGCATTGTTCACATCGTCAGAATTAAAATCATGTCTATTCACTTTGTAAAGAAGTGAAGTGTCATCAGCAAACAATACTATCTCATGTTTTTTTTCTACAAGATATGGTAAGTCGTTGATGTAAATGAGAAAAAGAAAAGGTCCAAGGATAGAACCTTGTGGTACATCCATAGTTACTGATGACCCAGGGGATACTTTACCATTAACATCAACCTTTTGAATTCTGTCACATAAGTAAGAAATCAAAAGATCTAGTGCAGTGTCTCTAACGCCGTAGTGATGTAATTTGCTGATCAGTATTTTATGATGGACACAATCAAAAGCCTTGGATAAGTCACAAAAAACACCAATGGTGTCTCGTGAATTTTCCCAGGCGTCAAAAATATGTTGAATAAGCTCAACATCAGCATCGGTTTCATCATGTATTAATTATCTTCTTCTTATATACAAAATTCTAATGTACGTGTGTATGTCACTGAACTCGTCCTAAACGGCTCGACCGACTTGAATGAATTTTTTTGTATGCGTTTGTGTGGCGCCTTGGATGGTTTAGATTCACAAATCACCCAGGGGCATAAATGAAAATTATTCAAGTCGGTCCAGCCGTTTAGGAGTAGTTCAGTGACAAACACACGTACTTACAGTTGATTTTTTTTGTATTCGTTTGAGTGACGCCCTGGACGGTTTAGATATAGGGTAGGGTAGGGTAGGTTAGCACCACAGGGTAGGGTAGCACCACGCGAACGGTCTCGCGCCGGGCAGCTAGTACGAATATAAAAGTATTTAGGTAGGCTCTTATAGAAAAATAAGATTGTGTTGTCAATGTTTGCCTCAATGTGGGATACGAACCCATGACCTTTGCCACGTTACTACCACTGAGCTATCATAGCCATACAACATAAGATGCCTTTTACATGCTAGTAGTTGTGACTGAAAAGCCAATGGTAGGAAGTACTTTTTAACTTGGCTAAGTTGCTCCCTCAAATAGGTAAATATCGACAATGAAGATGTCAACTTAGAGATTACTTGCGCCCTTCTTACAGTCGAGCACTGTATAGATTGAATTGTTGAAATATTATACAAATCGTAGCCTAAAAAAATATTCTGCCTCTAGATAAATAATATCTCATAATTGCAATAAATATTTTCAGAGAAAATTGCTGTAGAATTTCACTAAGTGTTTACATATTATTGTCGTCGACTGTACATGTGTTTGTCACAAAGCAACATATTATTATGATTTTGTTTGTCAACCAATTCGTATGCACAGTAGTTAGATTGCTCAATATGTATGAATAGAGTATGTTCATAAAACTCAATTGTTTATGTCAATTGCATTACAACCTACGCATACATGAATTACATAAAGGTCATCTTAATGGTAGGACATGTAAACATAACAATTATATTTGTGCGTCATATTAGTAATGTTGCGTCCTACGTTGTCTCTGATGATAGCAACACGAGGTCTTGAAGCCTATTTACATTTTTCTTCGAACATTATTTACACTAGGTCATCTGCTCCCAAATTAAAGAGAACACTATGGAAAGCAGTACAATACCACTCATAGGTAATGGATGTCTTTTTAACCGAAGAAAAAACGGAGGAGGTTTACAAGTCGACGCGTATATTTTTTTTGTAACCAATACCAAAGTGAAATAATTGGACTGTTTTACAAAAAAAAAAAAAAACGACTTCAAAGTACAGTAAGAAGTAATCAAATCCTGATCTGATAACAATGGGACCAAACGAGAAGTATGCCCTACCAGATCAAAAAAGAGTTTTCTAAATCGGTCAATAAATGACGGATTTATCAGGTAACAAACATAAAAAAAAACAACCGAATTGAGAGCCTCTTCCTTTTTTTGAAGTCAGTTAAAAAAAAAAACATATAACCGAATTGAGAACCTCTTCCTTTTTTTGAAGTCGGTTAAAAATAAAGTATAGCTTTCCATATTACCAACAAAATTTTCCATCGGACAATAATTGTACGAACCAACAATCAAAAAGGCAATAACATCAGCAAGAAAGCTTTACAAATCTTGTGGCTTTGCGGCTGCACTTTTTACGACAAACCGCTACTGATTTTCACAACCTACACTGGAGAAATATTTCAACAAACACATCGCGTAATGGACTCTGTGACGTAATCGAAGGCTTCGTGCAATTCAAGTCAGTCGAGATGCCCATTTCCTGTGGTTCCATTCAGTAAATAAATAATTACACTTTATGAATGGTCGACCGCGACTCGAGATACTATGAGAAAGTTATATTCGTGGTGAATCGCTATGTGCGTGAATCGGCTTTTGATGCGTGTATTCTTTTCTTATGTTTAAGACTAGCATCTATCTCCTGTTTTACCCATGTTTTTATGTTTTTCTAGGACAACATGTATTTTCTGCTTCATTGTACCAAGTTTCGTGCAATTCCGTTTTGACGACGACAACTGATTTCCCCTATTAGCAGTAACACCTGAGTACGATACTACGGGTAAAGACACACAATCTCATACGTCACACAATATCATGAGATTGAACGGAATTAGGATTAAAAATTATTATCGACTTAACAATTATTATTTACTAGCTTTCCTCCCCACGGTTTAAAATGCGAAATAATTGAATTGTTTTACAAAAAACTTAAACCACTAAGTACACTAAGAAGTAATCAAATCCTGATCTGATGACAATGGGAACAAACGGGAAGTGTACCCTTCCAAATAAAAAAGAATTTTCCAAATCGGTTAATAAACGAGGGAGTTATGAGATAACAAACATTTAAAAAAATACAACCGAATAGAGAACCTCCTCCTTTTTTTGAAGTCGGTTAAAAACTAATTCATACATACTGTTTCTGTACCTTGCGGTTTGAGGTGTGCTTGCATCTGTCAGTCAGTCGGTTGCTCCTTTTATCTTACAGTACCTATGTACTATATGTAAGTAAATCATCTGAATAAATAAATCATATTTAGAAAGTATATAAATAAATGCAGCGATCTATACTAACCTGAAGAGTGTGTATTATGTGCACGTCAGGAACCAGTCTAATTTCAAAAAATATTTTTTGGTTAAAACCCGTCATCAGGTCAACAGCTATAACATTTCAACGTGAATGAAACTGCGGGCACATCTAGTGTTAAGTAAGTATAATAACTCAGGTATGTCGCACTGGTAGCGGTAGATGGCCGCATGAAAACCGTTGCGCCCTATATCCCTATCCGTTAGTAACGGACTTAGCTTCCGAGGACATCCGTCTGTCACACTGGCTGGGCTTTTTTATAGGCTAGTTATAACTTTTATACTATTGATAAGTTTGATTGCCAACCTTATGATTGTATTGATATAGTGGCCGAAGGTGGTAAGCGCTCAAAGCATAGAACGGAACTGGGTCTGACGGATTACGCCTATTGGTGCTTGACAATAGATTCTCAAGTTGAGAGTGATGGCCAGCTAGGCAGGTACTGCGGGCCTACTGCGTATCTTTGGTGGCTATCATAATAAACACCATTAATAAATTTCATCCATCTTTGATCGACTTAATATCTTGGAAGGTCGGTATTAATATTTCAGATAGAAAATAAAGAAACATGTTTTTGGGTTTCTCGAAAATCAACCCCTAAAGGGGCAAAAAGGTGTACAAATGTTTTAAGGGAAGGATTTTACTGCGTGTCTCGATCAACTCAAAAGTTTGTATACAAGGATTTTTGGAATTCCGCGCGGGTGAAACCTCGGGCGTAATTCTAGTTTACTTATATGGAATCGTGATAGCAACCCAAAAGGGTAGCAACATGTCATTTGCAAAAGCTACACAACTCCATTTCATTACAATAAATCAAAGGATTCCAGAAAATCGTATCAACAATCAAGCGGATGAAGCGCTGGATAGTGTGAATATGAAATTGGATACAAATATGTAAGTAAAGTGATATCCTCGAGGCGAGAGTCGGACATTGCCATGCAAACAGTACGGTGGTATAATATATACGAGACTGTAAGTGAGTAAGACTATGCCACGCGTGATTTACAATTTTCCCACGATAAAGGCAGCGTACCGTCAGCAGGACAAGTGAGGCGTTTTTAATATGCTAGTATCTGGAGCTCACACCATTCTATGTAAGGAGGGTGCAGGCTGTGTTGAATTTTTTCTGCACTTGCGTTGGATGACAATTTCTCAGCGTATGGTAGATGACGTGACACGTGGATATAAGTAAAGTCGAGAAAGGAATTTACACTTAAGTATTGCTACCAAAACATACTGGTAGCCTACTCACACTACCACCATGGCAGCTTGTACAAAAATAAAGATCATTCGTGCCCTTGGGCGTTGTTATTCCTTGGAATAACAAGTCATAATGAGAAACTTTGTAAATATTACACGTCAGTCAAAAAGAGCAATCAATAACTGCTATTTTTAAACGGAATAATTTTATAAAATAGTTCATATTTGTTGGCCAGAAATTCAAAATCATCTAAACATTTTTTTTTGTAAAATTCAAATTAAGGCTCTCGCCATAACTCTTTTAATTGAATATTATATATAAAAATATAAATAAAATATATTATTATGTAAATTCCAACTGCCAAAACAATAAGTATTTTTGTAGACCGTACCACGCGCATGTCCCACGACAACATGAATAGCAAACATAAATTATTATATTTAGTTAAACGTGACTAATTTAACTGTTGATACTTGTTGAAATTAATTTCTTAGTTTTAACTTAGTTCTTGGAACAAACACAAATGCTTTGGCTCACATTTGCTTGATTATGTATTATGTACATAGAAAACAAATCCTCCAAAAAACTTCAATAGTCTTTATATTAAAAACAACGTTACTCTACTTTTGGTTTATGCTTTTAAGAAAAGTCAAATTCTATAAACGTAAATTGATTAAATCATAATTTAAGATGGCGTTTGTTAAGTAAGGTATCGAAACGTAATATTATCTGTTTCATAAGACCATAATTATCGCCTCCCATTTCAAGATCCTATTGCGGAAATTAAAACGTCTTAAGTGCGTGCAAACTAGTGATTACATTTCTGGAGACTGGACAAGCGAGTGGCGATAAATACCCACTGATAATATTTCCCGTATCTTATGGTGATATGATCACGGAGGAAATATGTAAATACGACCCGCCAGTTCGAGGACCAATGAAGAAAACCCTCCTATCAAGAAAATGATTTCTTAGTAGGAGCCATCTTTGCGATTGTTTCAGTGACTCAGTAACTCAGTACTTTATCGACATCATATGTTCGTTGAAGCCGAACTTTTGCTCTATAGTTCCTATATATCTATATAGTATCTTATGATAGGTATGATTTGATTAGTTGTTTAGCATCCGTCGCAGCGACGCTTAGGCCTTTACTATAAAACGAGATTAAAACTCAGATCGAAAATAAACCTGATATCATTAGTGCAGTTTCCAAATTCAATTGTTTTAATCTCGTCTCAAAACTTGCCAAGAGCATTGATTGTCGTTTTAGAATTAAAATATGTACCTTAGATACTTAACAAGATATTGAATAACTTTGAAGTAAACCTATATATTGCGATTATAAAGGATTTGGATTATGTTACAGGATCACGTAGATAACTCTATCTATCTATCTATTTCTATCTATCTATTTCGTACCCTTAATGGTCGTTCCAACTTGATTGGTAATCGAGGTTATCCTGAAAGGGGAGTAGGTATCGTTTAGTTTTCGTTTAATTATAATTTTGTGGTTTTCAAAATCTTACTAATCCTTGTCTATTCACTAATGACAATCTGACAAACAAAATAACTCTATACAAAATGGTTTCCATATGGCGGTATATTCCCATAAAATCGGAAGCTGCTGATTGCTCCATCGTAATTTGTCACCGGTGGTGCAAGTTGTGGTGACGAAGTAAAAAGCCGATACGTGCTCGCTCGCCATTACTCGCCCGACGTAAAGCTGTGTACGCACTTGTGATACGAATATTGCGAACTTTTAGATATGAACGAAATCGAAACAGCCTAATCGCAAACCAGTTCAAAAGTGATTTATTCAACATCCCACTAATGCGCTCATTTATTTGCAAAGTTTTATAAAAAAATGAGAGTTTTTGTTACATTCAAGCCTTAAATCTCATTCTAATGCTAGCTTTGAAAGTTTCAGGTTATTTAATCCCCGCACAATATGTAGTTCAACATTCGTCAATATTTGTTCGATGTGAGTACACGGCTTAACATTTTTACTGGCTTCCTGCCCAACTTCCCGTCACGATAACGGATAGCATAAGAACAAATTAAATCCGATCGGATGTAGAGAATATTCGTTAATAACAACCCGATCTGGGACCCTTTCCGTTCATAAGTATGTCGAATTGTCGATCTGTTATGTTAAATGTTACATTATTTGTTGGGTACAATCTCGCTTAAAAGTGGGTTTCACGGTTTCCGTTTCTCTTAGAAAAGTAGTTTATATGTTAAAGATCATATTTTATGAAACATACAATATTTATTTAGATAAGAATCTGAATAATGTCAATTATGGCTGAATCAGCGGAGAGCCTCAAAAGGCGCAAATATACATACCCTAGACAGCGGCTACATATTTGAGCTTTTAGGACTGGGACGATGGGGACCAATATTTATCTGGACGTCTGGTCGAGGCAACACGTGATCAATATGCGGGTTTCTGTCAAAGATTAAGCATTGCCATACAACGTGGTAATGCAGCCAGCATTTTGGGAACGTTGCCTACAGGTAGCGGCTTGTTAGATTAAATTTATTTAAGTTTGTAGTAGTTATAGTTTTGGTTTTTAAGTATTTTTTTGTCACTTAATAAAAACATAACACCTTAAAAAAACATGGTTTCTTCAGAAAATAGCTAAACCATTAAAAAAATATAAATCTTTAATATTACTAGTTTTTCATCCATAAAAAGAGCAACGACAAAATACTCTTGTCTACATATTTTAAAACATAAAATTAACAATATCTCAGTCGGACACTTGAGATCCAATTCCCGTCTGAAATTGAGACAGTTTTTAACACGTTTTTAAAGCTCATAGCTTTCCCATGCAATGATGGGAAGCGCATTTGAGATCATCCTGCCTCTACATTCCATTACGAACTTACTTCCTGCGTCATATCACATCTGTCACTTCTCTACATAGTGATCGTGCCATTTTGGACACCATTTGACGTCATAGTGTAAGTATAGTTTGGGGACATTTGGGCATGGAGAGTATTTATTAGACGGTATAAAAGCCATTTAGATTTTTCTCATTCATAGAGTCCACATAAAGTATATTATTTTGTACACTCAAAGAATCATGGCGAGATTTGTACAAAAAAATAAACATTTTTAGAGACGTTGAAATTACGTTATTATTGATACTTGTTGTCCCCCGGGATAAAAATGCGACATTCTATGCCATGCCGGCGAAACTTTTTAATCGATTATAATAAAAAAACAATTAATAGTTTAATTATTAACACGACAGCAGGCCTTGTTAGCGTACTGACTCACCTGCCTACTTCTAGTCAAATAAGTCAGCATACATACAGTTTTAATCTCTGACACCATATATGCTGGTGCTGCTTATAGTTAATTGGAGCAGTGTCGCTTGTAGGTGGGTGTCCAATGAGTTTGTACAGTCAACTAAGAAAAAAAAAAGTTTATTTACTAATGTCTTGTTTTTACTTTGGTAGGAAACTCGCTCGGCCCGTGGTTAGCCATTTAAAGACTTTCTTGAGGTAATTGGGAAATTAAAAAAAATACCTGTAACATTCTGAAACAAAAACTGACCCTTTGTTTCGTTCGCATAGTTTTGCCAAAAGTAACTTTATTGCATTGATGCTGAGGTAGTTTCTTATGTAACACGGGCAACACTTCATTGTCCTATGCGTACGGTGGTTGTAAAAAACTAAATTTTGTACTACCCTCAAACCAACTGAGAACCACTGCAACGGCGATGAATACCTTCATCTAATCACTACGTTATACGACATCGAGCACTTAACACGAAAAATATCAACTACTCATCGGGAATTAAAAAAAGTATAGAAAAGGAACTCAGGGCAGCCCAAGTAACCCAACATTTACCAACACAACAAGAGCGCACAGTAAAGGTGATCAGCAGTTGAATTCCAGGTACGTGCGCATTATTATTGTTGCAGGGAAAATATCTTTTGTGTCACGCAATAGCTACATGGCGATTACTATCCGAATTGATAGGTAGGTAATCGACCCAGTGTGATAAGCTTGCACGTCACATCTTTTTGGTGCCGAAACCAGGGACCTTTAGATCATCCCTTATTTATTTCTTATTTTTTAGTAATACATGGGTCTGGTATTTTTAGGTAGGAGGGGCTCAAGTCCTCTGTTCAGCCATTTTAACATTATCAAAGTTTAATTAAACGAATAACAGTGTTTCTTGTTAAAATTAATGTTAAATTATTTTACGTTTCGTTCGTCACTATTTCTGAGACTTAGACAAATTTATTGGCAGAGGTGTAGCTCGACTACTTTACAATAGGCACTTGAGTTTTTTTTTTTTTCATTTTATTTATCGTTCATATTCATTCTTCCAATTCCAACGTCTTATTATTTATACCCAGATCATATAAACAGTACATTCCATCGGAGTTTATATTTTTTCGGCTTGGAATAAATAATAAAAGTTTTCTTAACGTAACATAAATATAATTAGAAATTTTAAGTAGTCTGATCTACTGAATTTCAAATAAGTTTATGATAATTGTATATCAATGCTGAGGTCATCCTAGTGCACCTCCATTGTGAGTGATTGGTTTTCGTGTTGTCTCGTTATACTTTTCCTTTATTTATACTTTTCATAGTACCTAACGTTTATATAGGTAGTGGGCGTATTTTGTATTATTTCCCTACGAATAAACAAGCATGGCGTTTTGTACCAAGGGTAAACGGAGGTTAAGTAAAGCTAAATCAAAATCGATTGATGAAGTTTATTCGATAAATGATCTACCCGGTTTACGGAGAAAACGGACTATACTTTTTAATCGCATAACTAAAACGCACGAAGTAGGTTTAGAAGCTTTATCACAGGTTCAGAAACATAATTTATTTTTTTCTTATTACGATGATGTAAAGACTAACATCGGCAAGTTCGAGGAGCTTCATTTCACCATTATTGACCTTTCTGATAGGACTGAAGAGGATCAAAACTTACAAGAGAAATGCGATGAAAGGTATTTTGAAATCAAATCGATCTATCGTCAACTTACAAAACATACAACAATGTCAATATCATCAAATAGTCCTTCCCAGATAAAATTACCCAAAATCACGTTACCCACATTTTCGGGTGACATTAAACAATGGCCGGAATATATTGATAAATATAACACACTTATTCATAATTGTTCCTCGCTAGGGGATACGGAACGTTTTCATTATCTGGTATCATCACTCCGCGATGATGCGGCGAGCGTCATCAGATCTTTTCCATTAACAGGGGAACACTACCGGGACGCGTATGATTTTCTAGTGGCGCGGTATCAGGATGACCGTCAGCTTGCTTTTACATGCTGGCGGGACATTTTGCAAGTTAACTTGAAATTAACAAACGTTCATGAATTTCGCCGCTCATTAGATTCTATAGATGAGAACTTATGCATATTGAAGCGCTTAAACTTGCCTGTTGATCAATGGGATTTTGTATTAAATTATCATGTGCTATCGAAATTAGATTCAAAATTACGCTGTGAATTCGAAGAACAACAACATGATAATAAGCTTACAAAATTTATCGACCTAAAGAATTTCTTGCAAATTAAATGTGATGCCCTCTTTCGAGATACTCATTTTGCTACAAGCAGAGATATTGCTAAGGCTCCTCAATCCATAATACCGCATCCAGCGTCGAGACGACCTTTTCATAATATAAAAAACACTCTCCTCGCTTCTTCATCTGAAGAAAATATACTACCGGATACTACATACTCAAATACGTCGAAGTTTGGTTATAAGTGTTCATTTTGTGGAGAAGCTCATAGTATAACTCACTGTCAGGACTTCTTAAAAAAATCCGTGTCAGAACGCATGGATGTGGCATCTTCCAAGCAATGGTGTTTCAACTGCTTAAAGGCGTCACATCACTTAAAGGATTGCATGTCTATATTTTCCTGCCAGAAGTGTAAACGTAAACATCACACATTATTGCACAACGATGATACCAAGCCTGTGAAGAATGGTGCCACCTTAGTCACCAACAGTACCTCATCTACCACTCCATTGCCCGCAAATATGACTGTGTTATTAGCCACAGCCTTAATACAATTAAAAGGTACTAATGGTAGTTTTATAACTTTTCGTGCATTATTTGACACTGGCAGCCAAAACAATTTTATAACCGAACAAGCTGCACAGTTGCTGAGATTAGAACCATTACAACCAAGTGTTCATATTCAAGGATTAGGAGGTACAGCAGCTGCTATCAAAGGTCATGTACTTTGTACAGTGGGTAAAAGTGATCATTCTTTATTTGAATTGGATTTGCAAATTATTCAAACTATCTGCAGTGATCAGCCAATAGCTAAACTAAACAGTACCGGGTGGACGCACATCAAAAACTTAGATCTGGCAGATCCTGGGTTTGACATTCCGGGTAAAATCGATGTTTTACTTGGAGCAGACGTTTTCGCGGAATGCTTGCTTAGCGAACGTATTAAGGGTACTTCATCTCAGCCGCCGGCTTTCAACTCAGTTTTTGGTTGGCTCCTGTTGGGTAAATCACTTATAGCTAACAGTTCATTGATAACTACAATGCAGTGTAGCGGGGACAACGACCTTACAAATATTGTACAACGGTTTTGGGAACTTGATACACTTCCATTAGCTTCAAAATTGACACCAGACGAACTGGCATGCGAACAGAAATTTCAGGCGGAACACTCAAGAGACGGGTCAGGTCGGTATATCGTTAGGCTCCCATTCAAGGACGACATTGAACCTGTTTTCCATGGAGTTCGTGACATCGCACTACGGCGTTTTCATGCGATCGAACGCCGTCTAGCTCGAGATCCGGAGTTAAGTCGTCAGTATTCAGATTTCATGGCAGATTATTTGTCCAGTGGCCACATGTCTTTGGTGCCCACGGAGGAACTAAGCAAAGGTAAATATTATATCCCTCACCACTGTGTCACTAATCCTGGAAGTCACACTACCAAACTACGAGTAGTTTTCGATGCTTCTGCTCGGGATGTTAACAACATATCATTGAACGATACATTACTGAAAGGTGCCAAGTTGCAAGCGAACATAAGTGAAATTCTTCTGCGGTTTCGTGAGTCTTCTATCGTGTTCATGGCAGATATTCAACAAATGTATAGACAGGTATTAGTGAATCCCTGTCATCGCGATTACCAACGAATATTTTGGAGATTCAGTAGCGATGACCCTATTCAAGAATATCGGTTAAACACAGTGACTTATGGAATAGCCTCGGCCCCTTTTCTGGCATGTAGAACCATTCAACAATTGGTTCAGGACGAGGGAGACGCGTTTCCTATCGCGAAGGAAATATTATCTTCAGGTACAGGAATTTACGTTGATGATATTATTTCAACCAAGAATTCATTAGCGGAAGCACTCTCCGCTAAGTCACAGCTTATCAGTCTACTAAATTTAGGAAAATTTCATTTAAGAAAATGGGCAAGTAATGATCCAGGAGTTTTGTCTGATTTACCACCTGAAGATTGTCTATTAGATGCGATTTCTTTTGATGAAGCAGAACCTTTAGCCCTCAAAGTTCTTGGTTTAAAGTGGGATCCCAGTACTGATAACTTTCTTTTTGATGTTGCACCTAGTAATCGTCCATGTACTAAACGTACAATTCTAAGTGAGGTAGCTAAGGTTTTTGACCCATTAGGTTTTCTCTCTCCTCTATCTATAAAGGCCAAATGCTTGATACAACAATTGTGGATAGTCGGTGGTGGGTGGGATGATACCCCACCTGACAATATAATCACCTTGTGGAATGACTATCAGCAGCAAATCGATATGATCAAAGCCTTGCGAATTCCTAGACGTCTTTCCGTTGACGATGCTAAATCATATGATCTTCATGGATTCTGTGATAGCTCTGAGGCTGCTTACGGAGCTGTACTTTACATGAAGGTAGTTGATCAGCGGGATAACGTATACATAGTGCCCGTTTGCTCTAAAGCGCGAGTGGCTCCTATCAAAAAGATATCTTTACCTCGATTGGAATTGTGCGCTGCGGTATTATTGGCAAACCTGGTTGAGTTCTTCAAAACAACGTACAAGATGTCACAATCGCCTTCGATAAATATACACTTGTGGTCTGACTCAACTATTGCTCTATCTTGGTTACAATCTCACTCGTCTCGATGGGCAACGTTCGTAGCTAATCGTGTCAGCCATATTCATGGTATAACTCCAACAGAATGGTGGCATCATGTATCGTCAACTGATAACCCTGCAGATGTCTGTTCTCGAGGTCAGCTTCCTAAGGAGTTACTGCAAAATTTACTATGGTGGTCGGGACCTTCATGGCTTTCACAAAGCCTTAGTAGGAACCCAGAGGCGTTCACCGTAATTGAGGACCCACTTGCCCTAGAGGAGGTTAAAGTTACCAATCCAGTCTCATTAGTTACGCAACCGATTACCACATCAACTGATGGCAACAATACTTCCCTCTTTGATATGCTACTTTCAAAGTTCTCTTGCATTGATAAAATCATACGTATTGTTGCGTATTGCCATCGATATATTAATGCTTCTCGAAAATTAAACAAACACCATACAAACTCTTTATTGATAACCACTAGTGAACGTCACAACTCCTTAATGCTCATTGTCAAATTCGTTCAATCCAAAGCCTTCAGCGAGGAACTTTTACGATTGAGTACGGGTCAACCATTACCTAAACCATTTCGTAAACTAAATCCGTTTATCGATGATCATGGGATTCTTAGGGTGGGCGGACGTATTTGTCATGCGGGTATCGGGTTCGAACAAAAACATCCAGCGTTATTACCACATGAATCATTGCTCACTACCAAACTTATTGAGTCAATCCATCGAACCTATTGCCACACTGGGGTAAATACCACTCATTTTTTGTTATTACAACAATTTTGGATCGTTTCAGCAAAACGAATAATAAGACGTTGCCTTTCAAAGTGTATTCGTTGTTATCGTACTAGACCTCAACCATTACAACCGTTTATGAGTGATCTACCAACTTACCGTGTTAATCAAGTAAAACCGTTTTCGATTGTGGGAGTTGATTTCGGGGGACCCTTTCGTATTAAGCTTGGTCAGCACCGAGGAGCTAAGATAGATAAGGCGTACCTTTGTTTGTTTGTATGTCTTGCGACTAAAGCGGTGCATTTAGAGGTCGTTTCTACCTTGTCAACTGAAGGTTTTATCGCGGCTCTTCGTCGATTTGTCGGTCGGCGGGGCAGGTGTAGTGTTATTCATGCGGATTGTGGTACAAATTTCGTAGGGGCACGAAATCAGTTTTCGACGATAATGGAGGATGCTGCCGGATCAGAACGCATAGACTTCAGGTTCAATCCCCCCTCTGCACCCCACTTCGGGGGAGTTTGGGAAATCCAGATTAAAGCCGCAAAATCCCATCTTTATCGGATCGTCGGTGATCAAGTTTTAACATTTGAAGAATTGGCTACACTTTTCATTCAAATTGAAGCGGTTCTTAATTCTCGACCCATATGTCCGTTAAGCTCCGACCCAAATGACATATCAGCATTAACTCCAGGACACTTCTTGACCTTGGAGCCATTAACTGCTGCTCCGGATACTGATTTATCTGGGGTAAAGTTATACCGACTAAGCCGATGGCAACTCATACAATCATTTCAACAAAATTTTTGGATTCGTTGGAAGAATGAATACCTCCACACCTTAACCGAAAGGGCTAAGTGGACACAACGGTCGAAGCCTTTAAAAATTGATGCCTTAGTTCTTATTAAGGATGATATTCGAACGCCATTGCATTGGCCTCTTGGCCGAGTTGTCGAGTTGCACTCCGGCCCCGATGGAGAGGTCCGCGTAGCTACCTTAAAAACAGCCAATAATAATTTAATAAAGCGACCGTTAGTAAAATTATGTCCCCTGCCAACGGAACAGCATCCTTAAATTATTATTGTTATTATTATTTTTCTTCTCGTTTATCTTTATTCGTTTTATTATTTGTACCGTAATCGAGTTAATCTTACAAATTATATATATATATATATTAGTTATGTAGTAGCTGTTTCTTGTTTATTAGAATAGTTTTCTTTTCTTATGAAATATTCAGAAAATACCAACTGTATTTTGGTGGGCGGGATGTTTCGTTCGCATAGTTTTGCCAAAAGTAACTTTATTGCATTGATGCTGAGGTAGTTTCTTATGTAACACGGGCAACACTTCATTGTCCTATGCGTACGGTGGTTGTAAAAAACTAAATTTTGTACTACCCTCAAACCAACTGAGAACCACTGCAACGGCGATGAATACCTTCATCTAATCACTACGTTATACGACATCGAGCACTTAACACGAAAAATATCAACTACTCATCGGGAATTAAAAAAAGTATAGAAAAGGAACTCAGGGCAGCCCAAGTAACCCAACATTTACCAACACAACAAGAGCGCACAGTAAAGGTGATCAGCAGTTGAATTCCAGGTACGTGCGCATTATTATTGTTGCAGGGAAAATATCTTTTGTGTCACGCAATAGCTACATGGCGATTACTATCCGAATTGATAGGTAGGTAATCGACCCAGTGTGATAAGCTTGCACGTCACACCCTTCGTAATGCACTTTAGTGTCAAGGCGACATTACAAAAGAAGTCCCAAAAAATATATACTTTTATGCGAGAGAAACATTACTTTAGACATTTAACTATCCATATACGCTGTTGGAAGGAAACAGTGGGCTTCGAGTGGGCAGTGAATCGAACCCACTACCCTAGCAGATGAAGCATGTGGGTAGGTGGTAAACAAATTACATAACGTATGTTACGGCAATCGAACCAGTTACCTACGTACATAACCATTTAATCAGAATGTGTATAGTAGGTGGTATTTTTTTTTTTTAGTAGCAGGTGGCAATCAATGGTAACTGATATTACATGACATGGTTATAAAGCATGGCAGTTTTTAATCAGACTCCGGTCAGACTGGTCTCTTGTTACTAAATGGGGCTCGTGCTCAGGGGCTTCGTCAGAGCTGTGAGCACTGCAAAAGTGATCAAATCATAAACACCCCTTTATGAAGACTTTTTTTTATCAATAAAGTTTCCAGGTGTCAATTTCTAAGCCCTAGTTGAGTTCATCATACTAAACCACTTTTTTACTTTGGCCAACTCTGAAATCACTAAAATCTCCACAATCCAAATAGAACCAGTAGCCGAATTTTCATAATAGGTAAAACGTCAACGACTCCCAAAAGATTTAACAATCGGTACCTCTTTTCGTATTTTCGTAACACATTTTGCACGGTTGAAAAACGATCCTATCAAAGTTTTAGTTGAAGCGTATTCCAGTAATTAAATCGAACCTATATCGTTGCTTCCTTGGTATTCCGCTAACAAGTTCTATAATCGCTGCTTAAGTTTGCTATTTATTTACTTATTAAATATTTATTCAGTCTACTTTGAAATTTTGCCGCCGCGCCGCGGCGCCGGGGCACGCAATTGTTGTCAGTTCGATTAGAATGTAAATATTATGTAATGAATCTAAGCTTGTTTTGAAAAGAGTAATTTCTGAGTTTATTGCCGGCTTTTCTCAGCAAATGCAACATTCCGACCGGTATTAGAGTCAGACTTTTCATAAGTGCCTGCGAAGGTCTATTTGAAAAAAATATTTTGATTTTTTTTGAATCGCTGGCTTGTTGGGTTTCAATTTTCGATCCTATTGAGTTATCGTTCGATTGAAGTAGCACGGGAATACGAAATAAAAACAAATTTTATATTGGATGATTTTGATCTTATGGACATTTGAATTGTTTTGTATTACGACACTCGGGCTACTGTTATTTCTTATTGTAAATTCTACCCAATTTGTGTAATTTGTGCAAGTCCAATAATATCTTTATTCCAATTTCTAATGACTCTCTATGACAACTCTTGCTCGTGCAATAAGTGGGAGGATGAGAAAAATAGCAAAACAACGTCATTACCCCTCATTACTTATTATTAGGGTTATTTATGATAAAACACCCCATTCTGATGAGATTCGTGATAAGGTCACGCGTGGGAGCAAATAGACTGCACGTGTAACAGGACTGTATGAAATGAGGCCATTACTGTCTCCGAGGAAAGTTTAAATTGACGCAGTTGAAGGGTTGGAGGGTTAAATGAAGAGCCTTCTGTAAGAATTATAGGTTTGATATGCTACTGTACGCTTTTTTAGTTTTTGTACAATAAAAAGTTATCTAAATTAGCTGGAGGAAAGAAATACAAAATAAGAAAATCTAGAATGCTGGCTGTATCCCATAAATTGTAAGTTCTATCGTGACATTCCCACGGATTTGGATGATATCCGAACCCTCCAATAAAACAGGATATCTTTTAACCGGGGAAATATAGATTCTTCAGGATCGCAGGAAAACCACGATGCATACATTCTAAGAATAATTGGACTGTTTTACAAAAAACTTAAACCGACTTCAAAGTACACTAAGAAGTAATCAAATCCTGATTTGGGAAATGGGACCAAACGGGAAGGGGTACACTTTCAGACAAAAAAAGAATTTTCCAAATCGGTTAATAAATGACGGAGTTATGAGGTAAGAAACATTAAAAAAAAAATACAGCCGAATTGAGAACCTCCTCCATTTTTTTGAATTCGGTTAAAACAGAATTTGACTGCAATTTGCGATTCGTGTAATCTGACTGTAGGTAATAAAAAAGTGAAACAGAAGTAACATAACTCCATTAGTCCATTCACATTAAACAATATACAATTGTCCATTACTACGTGATTACTAATAGCTCAGAGTAGATAAATACTGCTAATAGTTATAACAATGTTACGTGTCCACGATACATAAATAAACAATAACGTGTTGTACAGTACAATGTACGTAATAATAAACATGCTGATTAATTTATGCGGAATTAGTTTTTGTATTGTTTAGGTATTTATTATGGAAATTGTAGTACTTATTTATATATTACTTATATACACCTGGGTGTACACCGCGACACCCATGTGTAGGTTGTGTGGGGAACATACGGAACGCATGGAGCACCTTCTGTGCGCATGCGATGCACTGGCTGGTAAGCGAATGAGTCTCCTAGGGATCGGATATCCAAAACCAGAAGACTATATATAGGCTCATATCTCCTAGACTCATATCCTCCTAGGGGAGGAGTAAGTTATCTAGGGGACCACAATAGATCCCAATGGGTCGAAGTGTCCGAGTTATTTCTCGGCCCCTGCACAAGGTAAGATAAGATGTATCTATGAATGTCTTTACAAAAAAAGGTAAATTAGCCCATACATACAGGGTTGGCTAATTTAAGCACTTACATTAAGCGCACAGGCGGGCCTTATGCTTGTGTGCCACCTTAGTGGTATAAAAAAAACATAGATAAAATACATAGGTAGTTTGACTTGGCAAAATACTCCAAAATGGTCAAAATAAGTGAAGAGCAATCCATTGCGACGGAAATATCATAGTTAATTTTTTGTGTTTTGTTAAAAATAATCACATTTGTATCTTTTTTTATTGTATCTGGCGTGTAAAATTTAAACTTTCTTGCACCTATTCAGTACATACAGGCAATGGGAAAAGCTCTTTACTTATTATAGTGTTGTTGGTTGCTTTTAGGGTTCCGTACCTCAAAAGGTAAAAAATAAACCCTTATAAGATCACTCTCTTGTCTGTCTGTCTGTGTGTCTATTCATTTCACAGTCAATTTGAGAAAGGTTACATTAATTATTTATTATTGTACGGACGGAACATCCGCGTGCGAGTCCGACTCGTACTTGCCCGGTTTTTTTAAATTTTCATCTAAGATGTTTATGGTACAATGTTTTAAAACGAATGTTCGCTTGTAATCGTTACAACAATAATTACTACGTTTTTAATCGCAAATGGATACCGTCAACATGTTTTATTATAGTTGAATGTTGAAGATCGCGTGTTTTGAAATGTTTCAACTACTTATTCTGTAAAGTTATATCGACACGTTAGAGAGTTTCTAACAAACTGGGGAGTAAATGGCACAACTTCTTTGTTGTTAATTAATCCTGGCCCTGGTAGTATCATTTTAATGTTGCCACAGTAAATAACTCTCGTATAAAATTTATATTATATCCAAAACGCAAGAAACTAGTTTAATTATTCGATTTTTCTTCAGTCGACAGTAAACCAAATCAAAGGTTTGTTATCCTATCCTATTTAACGAGTAATATATGTATGTGTTTTGAGATTTAGAAAACGCCGATTTCGAGGAAATTTGCTATATGGGGGGTTTGGAGGGCGAAAATTCGATCTAGCTAGCTAGGTCTCGTCTTTGGGAAAACGCGTTTATTTCGAGTTTCGAGCAAAGCTAATATAAGCTTTTATAAATTATTCAGGTAAGTATAAATTATAAAAGAATAACTATAAAAAATGCGAACGTTAAAATTAAAATATTCACCATTTCACATCAAACAAAGGAACTCTTTCCCCTTTATTACAAAACATTGTTTAAATCAAACCCAGGTTTTAAATAGCCTTGTCTCTTTTTTTTATATGACGTTAGAAAGTGACCGAGTGACTCGTTTTACTAAAATGCTTTGGTTTTGCTTGGAGTAAGTCCCTTCCCGCTCTTATCTATCTTTTCTCCTTACTGCATTTGAGGAATAAGTTAGGAATTTCCGGTCCACATAGGTAGTGCCAGCCAGCCCTGCCTTATACTTTGCCCTCTCCCCCCTAAATACAGTCCACTTAACCGCTCTCGCATCACCTTAATGTTTAGTAAGTAATCGTAATAGCAGTGAATTTGGATATACAAGAGTTGGTATCTGAAGGTATCAGCACAGTATCAGTAGAGTTGAACTACTATCCTAGCTATCGATTCACGTACTGTGGTGGTTGAATATAATCGTGTCGCTTTTTATCAAGATTGGGATGACAGGTGAGGGTTAAGTTTTGGTTGCACGAATCGGGGTTCGGGATGCCGTGACCCGAAACAAATAAAATTGCCTCAGGATTAGGTTTAAAATGTTGTTAAAAGTGAAATTTACGATTATGATAATGAGTTAGCGGTCGTAAATTAAACCACATATAGATCTCGTAGTTAGCGATTAAAATAAACTGTTAATTTAGTTGATCTACAAATGTCCTTTATCAAGGTGAGCCAAAAAAAGTTAATTCTTTGATAAGAATACTTTTAATTACATTCCATATTCCATTTTTTATTATATTAATATACAATAGAGGTGTCTTATTTAATAATGGCCCAAATGAAAAACCTCGAAAGCTGTAATTCCAGTAAGTCTCATTGTTAGTTATTATAATTTAGATTTTTTATGGTTAATGTTTTATGACATTGCCAAGATTTAAGATAATTTTACGTTTTCTTTTTTGCAATTATTTTACTTTTTCTCATAGGGCATTCTCAGCTTTTGAGGGTTATTATTTGGATCATTATTTACTGGACATGTTGTATAAGCTCGCGGTATATGTTTGACAAATATCTCACCATCGTAAGTGATGATGTGGCCAAAGGTAATAAAGTACGGGCAGCCTTCAGGGGAACTGCCTCTCAAGTGCCGGAAAACACCGATAAGTTCTAAGCAGCGATTTTCAACATGGAAGTTGCCAACTGGGTACCTACTATAAAGTACTCTACCACAATGAAATTCTGTTAATATTCTATTGTTAATATATGTACATAGATTACAAAATGGCGCGTCCAAAATACGATTGTGAATATCATTGACTTTTACTACAACGGACACACCTTTTGTAAATAAAAAGGAACCGGATCTCCCACTTCTAAGTAAAGAACAAAACCTTATTATAAGGAAGTATCCTGAAACAACAAAGGCTTTTGAGTGCGCGTGCCAAGTAGGGTGGCTAGGCTACGTCTTCAGGACAAATATGGACTGTTCAAATTCAAAGACATTTACTCAATTTAGGCCCTAGTAGGGCACTTATGAAGGTCAAAGCTACTGCAGTTACCACCAGTTCGTAAGTCAGCCTTCATGTTCATTAGTGTATCCGTTTTACACTTCTAAAATGAATAATTTTAATAATCACCTCAGTTTATTGGATGTGAATCTGCATTAGGTACTATATTTAAAATATTAAAGGCACGGTTTCGCTCCGTGGTTTTCCCTGTGTTCTCAAGGGATCTATTGTTTTTCCGAGATAGACAATGGTGCCAATTCTGTCTAAATCGCACTAAACTAATTTTAGTCACATCACATCTCTTTCTTGCAAACATTATTGAAAAAGGATAGAACATATTTAAAGCTGTCAAATTAGTCTTTGCTTTAGACGTAACCGCGATAGATGGTGACTAAATTTATATTGAAAACAAGCATTTGGGCTAATTTGACAGGACTAAATTTCTTTTGTTCCGTGTTAGAAAAAGACATAGTGAGACTAAAATAAGTTTAGTTGTAAACAACAGAATCAGCACCAATATCCTATATTTAAATCCAAGGTTTGATTTAAGTTAATCCGATAACCATTACGACATCGGATACTTCTAACGTTCGCACGCAGTGTTTAAGAGACGACACAAAATAAAATTATTTAAAGGAAAAATTATTAATTAAAAAAAAAAAACAAGAAGGAATAGAATTAATTTATCTATGTCCCGTTTTAAAACGTATACATGGCACCCCTACCGCCAATATTTCCGTCTTCTTCACACCTTTAGATGCAAAAAAATGCTGACCACTCGAAATTTGAAGTGTGTTCTTTAGTCTGCATTGTCTAGCTGGAGTTACAATGTGAGCACTTATCTTTGAGTGGTGCTCTATCCTTATCTACCTTTGGAACAACCCTTGTTTATGGCCTTATGCATTACGGATCCTTTGGAACGTGACTTAGCGTAGTTAAAAAGTTTTTATTTAAAATTGTTTCGGTTAAAAGTTTAAAATTAGAATTTTCATGGGAGGTTCTTGATTTATCTAGTTGTGAACATATCAAAGTAGTTCACTTTCAGTACTTTTTTTGCTTATCTGTCTTTTAGTGCTAATAAGTACTTACATATAGATAGGTACTTGTTTTTTTCTTCGCACACGTTCATCTGATCCCAATCTATCTTAAACTTGTCTGGTTGAGCTGTTAACCGTAGCATTGGAAAAAAGTTAACTGTGATACGAAAATCTAGAGATAAACAGTGGTCGCCAATATGCATAGGCAAATGCTTACCTAAAATTAGAAAAACCCGTATAGTCAAAAGAACTGTCTTGGCAAAGGACACATGATCGTAAATTAATCCAACTCAGTTTTTGACATTTCGTGCCGTTTTGTAGGATATAAAAAAAAGTATTTCTCAGTCCAACGTGTACTTATATCATTAATCATTATTATAAGACTAGCGTTTTAGTGATATTAGAAGGTCATACTGTGACATTTTAGGAAAATATTAACCTTTAACAGGTATAAAAGATTTGTTATTACAATTTATATAACACTGCTATTTTGCAAGTTAGTAATATATAAAAATATTGTGAATGCGAAAGTTGTTTGTTACTCCTTAGCTCTTTATAAAATAAAAATTTAGTCTTAAATTAAAGGAAGACCGCGAAAAGCATTCAAAATATGTTAATTTCAGTACCTAATTATTGGTAAAATCAACTACGAATACTTATTTAAAAAAATACCATGATTGCAGATTACATTAAAAAAAACATGAGTTCGTCTTTCAGTAAAATTTCCTATCTTCAATATTTAAAATAAGTACCTACTTTCCCGCCGTGTGGCATAGCTACGGGACATCCTGTATATACCTACCTAAGTCTTAATTTACAAATTTTCCTGCATGTAAAAATGCTTTTGATAATTTCAAAAATATTTTTCGTTTCCTAAACATCGATAAACATTAATTCGCTTGTCTCGTGCTGAGCATCCGACCTAATCCTAAAAAATACTTTATCAAGTCCACAAATTCCACGATTGACGTCATAGAGCTGATTCCGTGAGTAATTAATACCGGCTGTAGACAGGTCCCATCATATTTTGTGTCACGATAATAGTTGCCATTTTGGCATATCCTTTGTCTTTGTTTTGCGTAATTTGTATCGAATTACTAATGGATGGATGAATTGGACGTGTATGTCTTATGTTCTTCAAATAATCACGAACATGTTGACTAATAATATGTATCATGAGTGTTATATTATTTATCAGTGTATATGTTTTTAGTATGTCTTATAAATAATTTAGGTAACTATTTTATTTTTATTTAATCTGTGTGATTTGTAGTTAAATATAATATTTACATTATAAAACTCCAAAGCATTAAATTTTAAACAAATTTCCTCGAAATGATTTTTGACAATTCATCCCTTAAATGAAAAAAAAACCGGTCAAGTGCGAGTCAGACTCGCGCACCGAGGGTTCCGTACAAACCTGTAGGTATATAAGTAAATGGTAGTATAGACCTGAGTATTTGATATTAATTTCAATTTATGACCTATTAAAAAAAACTACTTACTAGATCTCGTTCAAACCAATTTTCGGTGGAAGTTTGCACCGTAATGTACATCATATATTTTTTATAGATTTATCATTCTCTTATTTTAGAAGTTACAGGGGGGGGGGACACACATTTTACCACTTTGGAAGTGTCTCTCGCGCAAACTATTCAGTTTAGAAAAAAATTATATTAGAAACCTCAATATCATTTTTGAAGACCTATCCATAGACACCCCACACTTATGGGTTTGATGAAAAAAAAAAATTTGAGTTTCAGTTCTAAGTATGGGGAACCCCCAAAATTTATTGTTTTTTTTTCTATTTTTGTGTAAAAATCTTAATGCGGTTCACAGAATACATCTACTTACCAAGTTTCAACATTATAGTTCTTATAGTTTCGGAAATAAATGGCTGTGACATACACGGACAGACAGACAGACATGACGAATCTATAAGGGTTCCGTTTTTTGCCATTTGGCTACGGAACCCTAAAAACTAGCTCTGATTGACTGACAGACAAAGTATATAAACCGATGGACCAAGAGATTTGAAATTTGGAGTATTAAATACTCCAGGTTCCAGGTTCCGTAATCTAGAAGGTCAATCAGCTCATATCAAGTTTAGAGTGGACATTAAAATAATTGAAATTGCAAATTGAACAATGATTTTAGGTTTATTAACATGATCTATCCTTGAGACATGATCGGAGTTTTGATCTTGTTCCGTAGAAATGATTTTCCCAAATTCATCCTTTAAGGAGGTATTATATATAGGGGATGGCGGATGAGCTCGTGGAGTAGAAAACTACAAATATTTAATTCTAAGAAAATATCGTAAGAAGAAAATCATAAAAAGGTAAAACGAACAATTTATAGGTAATACATTTTGATTTCTACGAAAATAGCTTTGAAGCATTATTTGAAAGAATCTACCTAATATGCTCCTTCACACAACGTTAAATTGCTTATTCGCGTTAAGCCTTTTTACCAGCAAAGAAAAAAGTCACACTAAACGCGAAACCGAAAACTAGTGCATAATAAATCACAATCAATGTCCGTAAGCTTTTTATAAAATGTAAATACGCTTTATATTTTTAAAGCCAACGTACGCCCGCGAGCTAAACATTTATTACGTACCTATACAGAATAAAACGACGACTAACCACGTGCCATCGCATCGGATATAACATACATATACATAGTACATATATATACCTATATAACTAGATATAAACAACGTTAAACATACCTCGCGATCTGCAGGTATATATAGTACTATAGACACTGTCCATTCATAAGAAGCGGTTCATTCATGCGGCCGCGACGACGGTGAATGGGAGCGAACGAGACGGCAGATATAAGGTCGCGTTACACTGACAATGGAATCTTTTTTCAATTTCCCATGAATGACTTGAAATCCTGTTCTACGAATACTTGAATGACATTGTTTTGTTTTTAAAACAATTGAATGTGTGGCTTTGTTGATCAAGTGGTTGCCAGAAAGGAAGCAACCCCTGTTATTCCGTTGTGTAAGCAATCGGGATTGGGACGGGATTACTGTGGTGGTTTTGGTTTTGTAGGTCACTTTACTGTCTTATTTAAATTGGGTTTTGATTTTCTTTTTTAAATAATTAAGCATTGATTTATTAAATTGTCTCAATGACAGGAGTGTCAGGAGAAGTAATGAGTCTGAATAAAAATAAAAGAACAAGGTTTAAAACAAAAATGATATTGCAAATTTTTTTTATTGTTACAAGTTTGTTTTTAATATTACCTGTTGATGTACAATTATATGCACACCTGTGCCTAAAATCCTGTATAATTAAGAATCATAGATATTGAGTATTGTGGACTGAAAGATCATGAAATTCTGATGAGTTAAACGAAAAACAAACATGTAAACATCCAATTTCTGTATCCTAATTTGAGTAGTTATTAAATGATCATAGTGACACGTTTGTGAGGTAAAGAGGGAAATAATAAAATATTTCAGATAACTTAGATATAACTTAGTGTCGTTATGAACTCGTCCTTATATATCAGAGCAACAAGATTGTGTAAAAAAACATCGTCGGTAGGAAGTCAACCTGACGCAACCGAACCTTCTTGATCCATGCAAGACTTGTTCGGATATATTTTATTTGTTACATAATACTTGACATCGATTTGCAAATACTTAATTAAATCTTTTATTTCATAAATTATCAGTCTCAACTTAAGATTTTATAATTTCTGGACTGCAACCTATATTTTACAGCGTGGTTTATTTAGTACTGTTTTAATTCACTTATGACATGCTTGATAACATTTTATGACACCCAGAGTAAAAAAAAACGATTTACTGCATTTGATCATAGTTGAATTTCCTCCGATGCAATAAAAAAACTGCTGGAACTTGGAGCTCATGTATCTATGATTTTAAATTTAACATCGATCGGTAACCCCTTTTCGAAACTTATGCATTTGTAATTGACATGATTTTCAAATGCAGTGGACGGTTATCGAAACCCTTCGAAAGCATCAAGTAGTTTGAAGCGCTGTCGGAGGTGGTTATACCGGGCGCGTAGGCCAACTCGTACCTGACTCGACGCGCCCGCTGCCAGTCCGAGTTTGCCCGACCTCACGACACAACGAAACACGCGAGCTTAACACGCACACGCGAATTTCGAAATTACAACACTATTTTGAACTCGAAACGAAAATTGTCAATTGCTCGTTAATTCTACTAACTCACTCGTGTAAGTGCAATAAAAATGCAAGTGTTAATAACTTTGATATTCGCTTGGATCTGTTGCGGGGTCCGAGGTGTGATAAGAACTCCATTAGAAGCCTTCAGGCCATCAGCAGAGATACACATAAGGCGGCCAGACAAACTTCCCCTTCTTCAACACAGAAGGATCGTAATGCCGCCAAAAAGTGGTCTCAAGATTTTATATCAAACTGGGGTAAGATGCTTATTTTTTTTTGTGATCTGTTTTTATACAAAAGCGTTTGTTTTTTTTCTTTATGACCTATTTTATGTGTAACTTAAAGTTTTACAGCGGATTTAAAGACCTACTTAAACTGGTAATGATAAGTTAAAAAAATACACATGGCGCCTCGAAAGCCTTCAAGTAAATCCTGATTGGCGATCAGATAACTGAATATAAAACAGTAATTTTACTTAATTACCACTTTGTGTGTGTTTTTTTTGGAGATTGACACAATAACTGTGGCGCCATGACTTATTAGTTGGAAGTGAGCAAAAAAAAAATACAATTAAGTCGTTAAGTTCTAAGACGTCAATTGTCTATATTCTAGATGGATAGCTTCAAGCAAATTGAATCAATTCTGCATAAGTTATAGGTATACGAGACGAGTCGAGCGTGCAGAGTCGTGACGACAGTCACGAAACTTAAATGAATGGAAATCGTTACCCATCTTCGTTTCAGGCTATGAGCTTTTTTGCATAATGCCCCTTATTAAATGGCATGTATTGACGCTTTGCTCTTTCAAAATGTCAGCGAAAAGGGTTATTCTATGATGTTAAATATATTTTCTTTTAGCAAAGGGTGTTTTGACAACGGTCTTTCTGTTTGTAGCCCTGTTGAAAATATTTTCAAGATATCATTCAAGTTATCTACTGAAACTACATAAACAAAACCAGTGAACCAGAGTGTCTATTGGGGAATGTAGGCAGAATAGAAGAATGCAAAAAGACTATTTAAAGTGAATTAAGCATAGCTTGGTAGTCTTTTGCCTCGAGGCTTTATTTTATCGCAATGAGCTGACGGGAAAAAAGATTATTATGAAGTATGCGCGAGAAAAGCTGCGGGCGAAAAGCTAGTGCGCCATAAACGATGAATCATGAATAGTATACGCCGCAGCATATATGGGAGATTCCACGAAGGGTTCCCGACAATTAGCCCAATTAAAATTGATAAATAGCCCAATAACATCCAACCTAAATTTTTCATAAGCACGAACTAACCGTGACTAATATCTTACGACGAAATCACAGTTGCGATTATAAAACTATTGCAAAAAACAAAAACAACAACGGAATATCTCATCCTTATATCTATACATATAATAAAACTGTAGAAAAGTCGTGTCTGTACATTGAATATATTTACCAAAAACTGATTGGGGGTGATGTAGAATGACTAACACAATACAAAAATACCATTTAAAAAAAAATTGTCTGTCTGTCTGTCTGTTTGTCTGTTTGAACAGGATAATCTTCGAATCCACTGAACGGATTTGCATGGGGTTTCCACAGGGTGATTGAGCGTTGATTGGCGCTTCAACTAGGCTTTGTTTCATCAAAATCGGCTCACGGGAAAAAAAGATATCTCAATTTATTTATTTACAGGCCGTCTCACGGCACAGACACAGAGGGAGGGAACTACTAGATGGCGTTGTCTTTTTCCTGAATCGCACTATGGTTTCGTTCTCACAATTTTATGACAGGATCAATGATTTCAATATAAGTTATTTGGTTGTGAGCCATCAGCGCTCTCCGGTTTGACCATTTAGTTTTGTCCACTATAAAAAAAAAGCTACAAGCTACAAATAAGTACAGCTGCATCAACGAACTTATGAAAAAGGCTTACCTAAGTAAGAATCGAACCTGCAAAACTTCACGATGTGTTCTCATTTAAAGTTCTTTGCCTACATATGGCATAGCTCTGGGTCGAGTAACTATTCCCACTGTACCACCCTCGCGGGAACTCTCCCGTGATAAAAGGCATCCTATTTTTAACCGACTCAAAAAAGAAGGAGGAAACTCTTAAGTTGGACGCGATTGTTCTTTTTTCATGTTCATCGATTTCTCAAAAACGACCATGAACAATTCAGATATGATGAAATTGCTTGACAGACTAAGTGGGAAATAGAAAACAAACAGAACACAAATAAAAAAAAGAGACCAGCAGTTCACAAAGAGAATATAGCTGATCTAATTTGCTGCCAGTTGGTAGTGTGCCCAAACTTTGCAGGCGGCGGGCGATGCGATTTTGTATGGTGATGCTTATCTATCTTCTAGCTGGATTATTCGTCAGCCCTTTGGCTATAGGAACCGTCAATCAGACGCCTCGGTATATCGCGAAAAATACAATGAGCTCCAGGACATTAGTGTCAGATGGACCTCTTATCATCGTTACGCTTCAAGCCACTCGATACACGAATAGCTGATACGAGAGCTCTGGCAAGAGCCCTATGAATGATGTCATTAAAGTCGGAGTGGAGCGGAATCCTGCCTATGCTTTTTACGCACCATAGTATGTGGTGGCCAGCCTGATCGACAAAAGTACCATACTGGTAGCCATAGGCATATATAGGGCATATAAATAGTTACACTTACGACGAAGACAGGACAAATAAAAAAATTGCTGTTCGTCTGATGGCACGCAGTTAACGTTGCCTCTTGACGCTTGCAACACCAGGGGTATCACTCACGCTTTACCGAATCTCTCTCTACACCCTTCTTGAAAAAGTGTTTGAAGGTTGAGAGGAGTCGCTGTGCCGGCAGCGGTAGGTATTATTACCAAATAATACCTACCGCTGCCGGCACAGCGACTCCTCTCCAGCACCAGCCTACTACATACTGGTCCCCTACACCCAGCTCTGGCGACCTTACTCACCGCAGGAACACAACTGCGATGTAAGGGGGAGGAACCTCCCTGCTCGGGCTGCTCCAAATTAATAACGAGAGAACCTGCTTGCAGCCAGAGTCCAATTTCTCTTTCAAGTGGTTACGTTTCGGGAAATCCTTTCTTAACGTGTAGCCTATACCTACTCTATGAGGCATCTACTTTGCCACTAATTTTTAGTATAGTGCTTGGGATATCGTTATTAGTGACTGGTATTTCGTTTTTATTTGGGTTCCGAACTAAAAAGCTAATAATGGAACCCTTATGGTGCCAGTTAGTCTGTCTGTTCGACTGTTACAGCGGTAGGTATATTTCAACAACCAGTAATGCTGTTGATTTAAAAATTTGGAATAGTTTTAAATATTGCTTACCCAACCTTATTGCAAATATATATTTTTTTACTTTTATGGTTGATAAGGTGAACAGAGTGGGCCCTGAAATTTCAAAGCAGGGCTACAAATTTAAGTGAGGTATCATGGTAAAGGGCTTTATTTGTACATTTTAAAACATGTTTCTATTATTTTTTAAGACTTTTTGACTGTTCATGAATAATGCCAATCTCCGAGGTTCGCAATGCGAAAAATATGGAAAAAGTATAGGAAAAATAAAACAATGTTTCTAACTAGCACAGTTTTTTCAGTATCATCCAAATTCCTTCACAAACAAACATAATTATGCGGTCCGGTTTTAAGCAACAGTGATGGCCCAATCCAATAAATATACGTCCAAGGAAAGTCAGAGCCCTCGGTGCGCGAGTGAGACTAAGTCTTGAGCTTGGCCGGCTTTATTGGAATTGGTAGAATAGTAATAATATATTAGGGTGTAGTAGTAAAATACCTATTTAAAATGTATGTATTACCAAAATGTGATTAATTGTATAAGTGAATGTGAGAGCTCATCTGCCAACAAACTGTTATGCAGTTTGGCAGAGTAAATATGTAAAAAAATTAAAAGTATAATTAATAAACGTTTACATACATACATATAAAAGATTAAAATTACTCATTTAAAAAGCAAAGTCCTGGCTGATTGATGATTGATGGATGGGAGCACGTGGTCCTCCACCAGCTGTCGTCGCGCCGCGCTCCCATCATCGCATTGGCCACAGAGTTCACAAGAACAATTAGGAATCTTCACGAAATTAATATCTTAGCGTTTATTACGCGAACAAATCTTATAGTCTACGCGAGCGAAGCCGCGGGCAAAAAGCTAGTTATAACATAATTTTCGAAGCCATTCCAAGTCTATATACTAAAAGAAGGGTGATAATTACATTTCTAACTAAACCAATAAAAATAGTTATAAAAGCAGTTCCGGATGTCAAGTCTTGTCGATCATATTTCAAAAACAACGATAATCATTATTATACCTAATTTTAAAGTCGATTCAAAAAGATAATCGCTAGCCTAGGTCGTAATTGCGTTCGTTGAATAATCATTTTAAAGAATTGAATCGTAAAATAAAAAATGGACTGTGAGGCAGTGGGACATAAAATTCAAAACGGCTGATGTCGTGAGAACATTTAAAAATGGAATTATAAAATCGGAGCGTTGCGCGGGTGCGTAGGCGCACGCGTAACACCGGTGGCGGCAGGTGTTCATTCACTCATTCTTATCTTGACAGCTTCGATGACTTACGGGCTGAACCTCGGTGCCGGCCCGTGTGTGCTATTTGGTTAAAAAAAAACACTTTTTTATGTCATTGCCTTTAAGCCCATTCGTAACGGTAACCGTCTTTTCGATCGTTCGTCTCTTTAGAATCGGAATTTAAACTTATCTTGTCGTTTATTCATATTTCGTTTTATGGTAGGGCTTAAGTCTCGACAGATATACATGCATTAAAGCGCGACGTGTTGGGTTTTTTAAGGTTTCGTTATTTCCATTATATTATAACAAAACTGCAGTTCAGATGACAATTGCTATTGTGGCAATCGGAGACAGTGGACGCGGCACTTTTCGCAATAATCAAGCGTTAACTTTCTCAGCGGGTGTCAAAGTGCCGACTGGTAAATAAAAGGTAGTTTAGAGCTCTAGAGATTTGAATAACAAAACGTCATGAGGGTGCTCGCCGCACGGTCCTGTGATCTAGCCGATGGGACACACCTCTCCGAATGAATATGTATAGGATATTCATACTGTCCTGACATCTTTATTTGTATCATTGCAATAAATTGAACAGCTTCACAAATGAATTGTTATATAGACAGTTCATCAATACATATACTTCTTCAAGACGTGCTTGATTTCATGGTTCACTCATCTATAATGCATAAGCTTTAAAATTTAAAGTGAATGATGAAGTATACTCGATTATGAAAGTGTTCATCGCAATAAATCATCTTCACGGAGTTGGTCGCTTAGCGCGATTTATAAGCGCACACGAAACGGAAACTAAGGTTAAGCAAGTAGGTTATTAGCTATCGAATTTCGTACGCCAGTGTCACGAATTCACGACCTATGCTAGATCTTAAATAGTGTAATAGCGTTGCAATTTAAACATCAAGTCAAGTATTGGAATTGTTTTGGTAAATTCAATTGTCAAGCAGTTATATTTATTATGTTTCCGAGAAGTTATGAGATAGGTAATCTTCGAGATATTATCCGAATAAATTATAAAATGCTGAAAAAATATAAAAGTTGACAGATCGACATCTAGGCCAAATGATTAATAATATTATAACTTGAAAATGTGGAGCAATAGTAACTACCTAATAATAAAAATACATAATATAAAATATACAATTATAACTAAAATTAAATGCAAAAGATGTTATTTTTTATCAGATTAATGGAGAAATAAAAGAAGATCGCGTGTAAACAGTCAATCAAGAAGACTCGCATTGGGTGTCACATTATATTGGCCTAAATTTATGCTGACACGAACGGGTAACAAGCGTTTATCAAACCAAGGGCTTTTTTAAACATTTTGTGCGATGGGAAAATCAACAATGGACTTTGTAATCTGCGTGATTACAAATTAAGTAGGTACTCAAATTACGTTACACCACAGTTCTAATAAAACTATACAATATGCTACTTTGCTGTTTTTTGACATAGATCAATATTTAATAATGCTACATAATAATTTAACAACTTAGTAATCAAAATATATGTGAAATTTGAATGTAATTTAAATCAAATTATTAAAATAGATGTTGACTAACGTATGTATGCTTTAACGAACAGGTTTCTATAAGACTTACGATAATTAACCTAAAGAGCCTGAACAATTTCAGATAATTATGGGATTATTACGTCTACGATAAAAATGGTATCGACAATTTACAACATGACTATCAGGGACTATTTTGTAATGTATCAGCAAAATCTAAGGCTTTATCGGGCACATTACGGATATTACTAGAACACTATTAAATAGGCCATCAATCATTATTAAAACATTATTACGGGTCGACCTCGGTTAGACGCGCCCCGTTTTTGTGCACAGTTTTATGCTTAATAGGTGCAGCTTAAGAATTTACATTGTGATAAAACTTCCGTGTAGGAGCGTATTGAATAATGCTTAAGTTTGCTGTAATTTAGATTTTTTTTATTAGTTACTGATTAATAGGTAGTTGTTTAACAAAACATTGAAATTCGATTATAATTAAGGATCTTTTGAGACGAAGTGGAGTGAAATCCATCATACAAAAAAGAAATGACGTTAGGATGAATTTAGACAGATTATAAGATTTCAATTCTTTAACGAAACGCACCTTTTCATGATTACTGACCATTTTAAACTAAGTAACGGTTTTCCCTTAGGGCTAAGATATAGGGTTCTTCTAAGAAGGCATGAAAAAAGCTCTACAGGGTTAGCAACAATTTCCCCTTAATTACATGAGATGGTTTAAAGCAAGTCTAACTAAAACCAAGGTTTAAATACATCTGTCACGTCACGTTCAAATGTCATATACTTAGGTAACTATAAGGGCCGGTTGGCGTGGTTGGTAAATACAAAAGGTTAAGGCTATCGATTCCCACCCAGGGCATGCATTTGTTACAAAAAATTATGTTGCTCTAACACATTAAAATACCAAAATATTAAGCACACAATCTTACTCTCTTTAACGCCTTACTTATATTAGCTATGAAACTGGACTAACTAAAACTTGGCTTCAGCACTGCGTTGCCAAGTAAGAAATCAGACAACATTTAACCTTAAAACCCAAGTTAAAGATACCGGACCGAAAGAATCACCGGATAAAATTCTCATATCAATAAAAATATATTATTTAGAAATGTAAACCATGTAACATACGTGATAAAATAAACGAACTTGTATAAATGACCAACACATCCGATGGGAAGGTCATAAGATCGCATGTGCACGCGCAGCGGACGTAACGGGAGTCGAACCGAACGCAAATGACACCGTACTGCCGCTAAATGTATGCGTAATAAGGTATTATACTGCAAGGTATAAAGGTAATGTCCAATTGTTTATGTATTTGAATTTAGATTCAATTCATGAAACACGATTCTGGCTTCATTGCTTGCTCTAGGACGATGTGATCGAAGTTTGCGGTCCGCTGATCGAATCTAAATTGCTCGGTGAGAGTAAAAACAAAAAAAGGTTTTTTCCACCCAGGGATGGATTTATACAATAAAATCAATAGAAATAATGAGATAATTTACGCTTCGCCACGGATGGAGCGGACAAAAAGCGTGACACCAAGACACGCGTCAACAAAGAAAAGTGATAGTAAGAAATGACCTCGACTGGGATTCGACTGGCTCGAGACAACCCGACAGTATTCCCGCTAAAGGTGGGGACATGATATCGAGAAACATTGGAAATGCTCATGTATTGAAATTATCCGTTTTTTGTAAATTAAAAAAAAAGAAAAATATATTTAAAAGAACCTAGAATTGATATAATGGATTTTAAGCTAAAGAAAATTACAATAAAAAAATGCATGATATAAGTTGACACGTGAACGTGTCGAATATTCAAGGAAAACTAGATAAATCTGAATCAGTACAGCGTAATGAAGTGCGTCGGTAATTAATTTAGATATGGCTTGAAAGTGACTATATTCTCATGATTGAGGATGTGGAGAGATTTGATCCGGAAAACTAATGTTGGGAAATGACGGTGTGAACCTGAATAGAAGCCTTAATTCTCAGCAAATTTAAACCTTATATTCGATAGGTTTGATTAAATTACAATAAAATTTTGCATATTGCTTCGATAAATAAGAAAGATTTCTCAATACCTATTCGGTCATATCAGACAATATTTTCACAAGCCTTATTGTTCCAATAACTAATAATCTTTAAAACCTGAGATAATCCACTATGTACACAGCACTAAACAATATTGGAGGAAAAAAAAACATCAATAAGTAGCATCCAAACAGGACCGGGAGACACCTGCGTTACGCGACGCGACAAAAAATCTAAATGCGCTCCTGTATTTTTTAGTCGCCCGTTTAAAAAATAAACATAGATCGACCTGTCAGTTTTTACGATTATGTTTTTTTATTATTTTTAAGTTGCTTTCTGTTTTTTGTGCAGTGATTTAGGCTTTCTACACTGGCGAGCTTTAAAATTCGGCCGAGTAATATGGAAACCCTTGAAATCGAATATTAATTAATTTTTAACAAAATAATTGCACTGTTTTACATAAAACTTAAACCGACTTCAAAGTACACTAAGAAGTAGGTAATCAAATCCTGATCTGATGACAATGGGACCAAACGGGAAGTGCACCCTTCCATAAAAAAATATAATTTTCTAAATCGGTTAATAAATGACGGAGTTATGAAGTAACAAACATAAAAAAAAATACAACCGAATTGAGACCTCCTCCTTTTTTTGAAGTCTGTAAAAAAAGACACCCTTCAAAGTACCTACACTAAAAAGTATGAAACTAACACACTATACATTAAAAAGCGAAAGAGTTCGTAAAGCAAGGGTTCCGATCCGAGAGGTAATAGACAATATTTCACTGACTTCAAAACCGTGTCAGTTTAAAGTTATTTCATATTTGTTAGTGTACTTTGAAGGCGGTGTTTATTTTTGTTAAAAAGTTTATTTATTTTTCAATTTTGATTTGAATATGCGTTTTCAATACCACTCAAGATAAGTCACTGTCATAAAAAATCATGAATAAAAACTGTTTTACAAAAAAACTTTAACCAACTTTAAAGTACACTAGGAAGTAATCAAATCCTGATCTGATGACAATGGGACCAAACGGGAAGTGTACCCTTCCAAAAAATAAAATAATTTTACAAATCCGTTAATAAATGACGGAGTTATGAGGTAAAAACATAAAAAAACAGACCTCTTTTTTTAAAGTTATAAACAAAATTAATATGAAAAAATAGCTGTGGACAATATAGTATTATATAAAACCAAAGTGAATAGCAAAAAAAAAACACAGGTACTCCCGATAAATATAATGATATCTTTAAAGAAACTTATTGAATTATTATTTCGCGTAGCTTACTTAGATAGCCCACTCCATACGGATGTTAGAATTTTTATGTGAAATTATCGCTTCCGTATAATAAAAATGACATAACATTACTCAAGCACTTCAAAAAGATACTGAAAGGAGTACCTACATACTTGAGTGGGGTATAACAAGCGGGATTCGAACTGGCATCCGTCTCAGAAAGCCACGTGCGTCTTGAATGGACCACTCCGGATGCTCCGGGCCACAATGAGGACATAGTGTGTACATATATTGTGTTGTGCTCGGATGTTACCCGTTCGAGTGTGAGAAGACGTTTTTTAAAACATCTTGAAATTATATTTGTCTGTATTGCTTATGCCCAATTTTAACAATGTCGGATAGTACTTATACGACATAAAAATGGCTTTTAAAATAAAATTACATTGATAATCTGTCAAACTGTCATATTTATCCTATGGCTCAAAGTTATTCGACTTTGGTAAAATTAAGACACTCACATAATTGAAATGGTACCTATAGCACTGCTATCCAAACGGGATACGTATGCCTACTATTTGGAATAAAAGTAGGTACATAGGTAATTTCATACGCGCTTCAGAACTACAACAGACAAAAAATACTTCAGATATTTTTTTAATATCTGTAATAAATATTCCTTTTATAAAATATTCTCTCTGCTTTTATTCTTAAACTTATTATAAGTTCCACCGGAAATCGTAGGCAGAACTTATCTAACATAAGTGTAACTACACATGTTGTTTCATAAGTCCCGATGTCATTGGACATATACGTGTGACAATGTACCGAGCTTTATACGGTTAGTCAATTAGTTGCGTGCGCGCATTTTGAATGCATTCGACTGCGGGGCGACTTCCGAAACTATGGCGGGCGTTGAAGTCTTTCATACTTTATATGGCATCGTAGACCTTAAAATCAGCCTACGAAATGAAGACATAGCGACAAGTGTGATTAATTTAATGTGTTGTAGGATGATTTGCTTAATTTGACATGTTGATATATTATTATGGTTACTAAATAGATATTTTGTGAAAGTATAATTTATAATTAAATGAAATATTACTCCGTTTTGCTGAGTTATGTTTTTAAATACGTTATGTTGTAGATTTAAAGCCTGTATTCATATTTACTTTTCACCAGTTGATCGATTTAAATTCAACTTATTACATCGATCCACTTTTAAAGTGAATAGATACAATTTATTATGAATAGTTGTTACTACACCTTGAGGGCTAAAAAGGCCACTCGAACAATTATTGCTAATGGAATTAATTTTTCCGATTTTACAGCAGATCTTATGCAATACGTCAATTCAAAATCTTTGTATGAATTGACTTGGAATTAATTAGGATCTACCAGGAATTAAAAAAAAAACCATTAGCAATATTGCTCGATTGGCCTTTTCAGTCCCCAAGGTGTCGTACCAACTATTCATAATACATTGTATTAAAAGTGGGTCGAAGTATTAACGTGAAAATGTAAATACGCAAGTCCAATACAGGCTTTAAGTCTACAACACAACGAGTAATGACATAACTCATCAAAACGAAGTTATATTTCCATTAATTATAAATAATATTTTCTTTTATTCATATTTAAACACTGCTAACGCACAGACCGTCTCCGAGAGCGTTCTTAGTTAATTGCACCATGTAATAAATAACTCATGACCGTTGGCTATCGAGTAATTACGCGGATTAGTAATTTGTTCTTGGCTACCTGTGTTGTTCCCGGGAATCGAACCGGCGCGCGGCGGCCCGCAGCATCCGGCCGCCGGCGTCCGCTGCCCGCGGCACACCGGGCACCAAAATCGTTATAATAATTTATTTAAGTACATAGTAGATTTAGTAGGTGGCCGTTGCCGTATAATTATATGTGATATTTAATTATACATCTGCACACTCGAACAATTTTTTTGTAAGTGAAATTGTTGTGTTTCATTTCACAGCGCGTAAAAGTTTTTTTTTACACTTGCTAGGCTTAAAAAGTGGCCGAAAGTGTTGAGCACACATAACTCGAAAAGACAGTGGTACTACAGGAAGCTGAAAAAGATAAACCCGGTATCAAAAATCTTTACAAAAAAGGTAGCGAAATAATCACTAGCAAATTTTTGAATAAAAATACTTGATCACAATATACAATATTATAAAGTTTCCGAAATTTTTGAATTCGTTGAAATTGCTAAAGTTGACAACACGGCGATATTTTATTTGAATTTAATTACACTGCGGGACATATTTCGAGGAAGGATTAAGAATATTAATGGATGAAGCCGCGGATAAAAGTTATTGGGCGACTTTTATTACAAAAGTAACATCCTTCGTACGTTAACGAATTTTTATGCCCCTCTTTTAGATTGGAGATATTTCCAGTCTTGAAGTTTTTTTTATTATAATCTTTATCGTGACAATACAACTTGAAATAGAGTTAAAATTTCGAATTCGACAATTACCGAAAAACATATCGGATATCTTAAAAACTCGATACACTTTCGGATTTCCGCGAAATGTCTAATACGACATCCTTATTCAAATATCCTTAAATTATTTACTACCCCTAAAAATAAAACAGCTTGATGAAACTGAAAAACCATTGAAAACTTTTCTAATCCTTCTTTTCACGAAGCATATTTCTATTATAAAACACTATTTGTTTTTAAGACGAAAAAAATTTACATCTTCCATTTTCTCATAATAAACGTATCCTTAGGTAACAGAATAAATCAGCAGCAAAACCAAAATAAAAAAGAGTCAGCTATATACATTTCCCCTGTGAAAGACAAGGATGGCACTACGGAGAAGGTTGTGGAAGGTCGGAGCGGGTAACAAATTATTTCATTAGAGAGGGCGAGGCGCGCGCGCAGCCACCTGTCCAGTGGACCGGATGCCCCCCTCACCTCACCCGCGCAAGGGACTTAGGTTCTGTACAAACTGAGAGGCTGTTAAAAGGAAAAAGAAAGGCAATTGCGTTTTTTTGCACGTCATTTATGGGTTTACGGTAGGATTTTCTTTAAAATACTAACAGGAGTGGGCGCTTTCTGTACAAATGTTATAATTTTTTGGATTCGACGTATGTTACTAATAAAAGATATATTATAGTTTAATTATCGCTTATTTTGAAAATATATAAATTGATGTCATTTTTTTTTTTTGGGTTTCAATAATGAATGAGTTGTTCAGTGAAGTATATTACTAAGTAAAGAGCGGCACGGTACATATATGGAATGGTCTATTTACAAGCTTTTATTTGATACCTAAGTAATAAATAAGATTTTGTCAATTTCATTTTCAATACAAGCTTTTTGTTGATGACTGTACTTTCTGTTGACTGTAATTGAATCGTCATCCAATATACTAATGTGTACCAAATTTCAAGTCGATCCGACCACTGGAAGTAGGTGAAATTCGACTTGCAAGATTCCACCCGAACGAACAAACATACATACGTACATTGCAAGTTAAATAAAAGCTTGTAACAACAAGGATAATTTAGTCTTGAACAATTAAGAATTTAGTAAATTGAATTGCACAAAGTTTATTGTAAAGGATAAAATATTTGGTTCCAAATTATCAGTTGCTTGACAAGAGGAAAAGGAGTTCCGGGTTATTTGATATCTTCAAGCCAATCTGTGTAATATAATTTATTTTCTTTAAGAAAACATTTTATAAGAAAAACGGTATAATTAGCGGTTAAGGGTCATAAAAATAACAATTTAAAACACTACATATGGTTAAGTCTCTATTATGCCATCTGCCTGTGCTAATTTAAAAAGAAATGGATGTAAATTGATCCCTTTACTATTGCCCCAGGTGGGGCCGGGCTCTCGTGTCTCATATATCTCTTCCAAAAAATCAAAACATCGGATGCCTGTGAGCGTTACAAATGTTAGGTCGTTTGGAAAATCTGTGATCATTGTGTATTCAAACGAATAAATTTGTTACACGCGATGTGATGATAACGACATTTATGGTCGAATTATATATATATTTCATGTCCATCAAAAAAAAAAAGTGTTAGTTAGTTTTGTAGTTCCACGAAATACAGAAACAAAGCGTTCACCTTACGAATCTCATAATTATTACCACTCAAGCAATGAAAACATCCTGTTTGATGTCAATGAATGGAATGTACACAACCAGTTCACTATTTCCCGAAGGAACGTCTAAACAATCGAAACGATCGCCGATAACCCTGTTAATATTGCAAAGCACACGGCACTATTATTGACGTGATATTTTTTATTTGCCTTATTAAGAATTCAATGTAGACATTCTGAAATGTAATTTTCTTACAATACGCATTATCATGCAGGACGTAGTCGGGGCTCCGTTAAATAAAGCCGAACTCTTCGTACAAGTCAACAACATTGTGTGCTTTTATACATCGTGCTTTTTGTTTGTTACACAAAGGGCTATATCCGGCGTTTGGAAGATCCGACCGTTTCCGCGAAATCTATCGCAATATGCAAGAAACGGGAAGTATATCCGGAACAACGAAAAAAGACACGCTTTTTTTCACACCTATCCGTAGGGCTGTCGGGCGCGGAATGTATTCGTGGAATATTAGTGCAATGATATGTTCATAGTTATTTATTTGGGTGAAAAGAAGTTACGTATTGAGTAAGATTTTATAAAGCTGACATTAAAACATGCCAATAATAACATGATGATAAACCATTTCATGCTGAAGTCACGTAAAGCCGTTGGTCCCGGTTATCACTTAATTGTGATAGTCGTTAAGCTAGTTGGATGCCTCCTAGGCGGCTTGAAAAATTCCAACAGTAGGTTGACCACTAACCTATCTCCACCAATCCGCAGTGGGCACGCGTGGTGGAGTATCGCCCAGTCCCTTTCACCCTCATTTGTGAAAGGAGGCCTGTGCTCAGCAGTGAGACATTATAGGCTGATGATGATGATGATGAAACCATTTGTTTAAACACTAAATGATCCGATATGTTGTAAAATAGCTAAAACATTTTACTTCGTTATTTTTCCATAGTGATATAATTAAACCCCCATAAATATTAAATACCAATTTACCAGGATACAAAACGTTCAGCAATTTATCCAGGCTGCATAATTTATGGCTCATTATACGTTACTAACGTTTTAATTAAAATTGGGAGCCCTGCATGAAGTGTGTGCGCAGAAAAAATATTCCCACAGCTAACAGGTTGCCGAATGGCATGTCTTCCGGTCGGAAGTACGACCGATCGTCCTTTTTGGATGAGAAAAAAAAACAATAATGAATGGATTCAGAGCGCACATGTTCTTATATTGTGATGCCAAGTTTGGATATGATTAACATCTTTCGGACGTCGTTCGTCATAATGATCTGTATTATTCTCTTTAGTTTACTGTCGATGGCAGGTGCTATCTAATTTTGTACACCTTCTACGTTTTCCCACGTGATGTCCATACGAAGATGTTTCATTGTGGTTATGATTGATTTTTCCTTGCTTAGTTCTTGCCGTGTCGAATTTCACTGCTGCTTATTGCTTGTTTTGGTTGATGCGAGTTGAATTACAATACGAATATGCAGGTGAATTTTAGAGGTTACGTGCATTGCCAATTTTGTGTGAGGGAGAACAATAGTGTATTATTTTAACACAATGTAGTCGGTTATTGGCGAGCTCACGTATGTATTGCTGAGTGCAAATTCATTTAAGATTTGAGTTTTCGGGTCTAAAATTGTGATTCTCAATGACATGTGAACATTTGATTATGTTGCTTAGACCACAGAATATATAATTGCTTAGAACTACCAACCTACCTACCTTCTGCTGGTTACAAACATTAAATTTTGAATACAGATTATTATTATAGTATTGGCATCATGAAAGGATTTTTGGGATAACAGCCAAAGGGCTAAATAGGGGATGACATTTTGTATGTCGTATGATTCATTATTTAAAACATAGTATTCTTTTATTTTTTTCTTTTCATACTGTGGAACAATAATTTATCAAACGGTAGCTTTTAAAAGTTATAGTAATAAGTACACAGTACAAGGTTACGACCCTAATTTTAAAACCTTGTAATGTAGATTACTTGTTCTTATTTATGAAATCGTGAACAACTTTCTCAAAAACTATGTTACTTTATCTTCAAGGCAGAACCTACACTTTTCAAAAATAATATTTGCTAATGATTATTTTTCTTTAATTATAGGTGTCGGAGGATGATCTTCCAGACTGCAGGGCGAGACAGGTGTGCAGTAAGGTGGACCTTTATGATACCACACAGCCTTGGATCGAGAGGAAGTGCAGGTGTTTGGGACACAGACCCTGTTCTAGGTTGGTGTTACTTAACGATCATTTTTTTAATTTCACTTTATGTTTACTATTCATAGGTTAGAGGTTTGAGTGTGCATTGAAGAGAAGTGTGGTTCTCAATTGATGCTATCTTATTAGTAATAGGAGACTACCTAAAGAGACTCCGATTTTTCCTATTATTTTAGGCAATGCATCGTGTAGGCATTTACAAAATCATGTTTTTTGTCTCCATTTATTGAGTTCGTTTTATTTCCGACAAAATTAGTAAACTTTATAAATTTTCTTCCTTCATTATTTTTATCAACGTTTTTACTTCAATCAAAAAAAGGAGTTAGCTACCGTTAAGGTTTAGCAAAATATTTACCTATATAGACACATTATCTACCGTTATTTGTATTAATACATAAACTAAAATAAAATTTTCTATTTTCAGTGACTTGACGAGCGATGACAATCATACACTGGCGGACAAAACAACCCTTTACAAAACGTGTGAGCCAGTGAAGAGGTTACCCAAATGCCGGTACTTCAAAGACGCTGCATGGACCATATTCTCATTTTCTGACAGTAACGCGACACAGCAGATTGTCAACTGTCACTGTCCGAAGATGTCCGTCACATATTTATTGAAGAAACTGCCGTATACGACACCTAGCGGAGAGGCAGGGAATCAGTACCAGTTTGCGTGCTCGCCGCTAAGTGTGAGTATCTCGTAACTTTCTAACTTAACAGTTCGGATAAACGCCGTGTGGTGGCGCTGTGGTAGTTAGGTTATGTTTACAACTTTCTTACGATATATATTTGGAATTAGATATTGATAGAAGAACAATATCTCGTCATGAACTGCAACTAAATTAAAAACTATTCTTCATCTAATACATACAACTAATAAATATTCATAATCATCATCATACTCTTTAGATTTCTGGAACGAATAGTTTTGGACCGCTTGCGAATAAATGTGTTAAACGAATATAATATATTGAACAAGTTAATAAAACAAATTATTTTTATATACAGAGGTTAAGGTGTTCAAGGAAAGAGCCATGCAAATTGTTCAGCGCGAGGCGACGACACGAGCAAATCGACGAGGTGAACGCAAACACAATCTGCCAGTGCCCCAGAGATCACACGTGTCCGAGGCATCACACAGAGCCCGGTGTACTAGCTGGAGTCACGTACGCGTCGGAGGACATACGCACGTATCACGGCTATTGCATGCCAGAACCACCCCCAGAAACTTTTAGATTCGTAGGCGACAAAGATTGAGAGATAGCAATTAGACTATTCCAACAAGGCAACGATAACAACGCAATTCAATACCATTATTATGTGATCGAGGGCTGGATGTGTACTTAAAAGTGTACTTTTCATTTCGAGATTCGCCATCGACTGAAGACTTTGCTTCGCTCATTACCTGTTTAGTACAAAAAATAAAAACAAAATCAGTATGGAAATGTTGCATGTTTGGTATTTAAAAATGAGTGCTTTTTTTGTTAACATTGTATTTTAATGGTTATGAAAATGCCGCCTGAAATCATGGTTTTATGTTTCGGAAACTGAGACCTTTTCAGCGGTGTGTAGCATATTTAAAAATCGGAAACTATCAGGGGCTGGCTCTATTGAACTGTAATTAAGAAACAGTTTTCTGCCAGTTTAGTATTTGAATAAGGTCGGGCGCTGATCAAAATACCTACGAACAAAATATATAATTAACATTGATGTACAACAATATTGTAAGTGATGCAGATACTGTATATACCCTTATGTAAGGACTCGGTATTATTGTTTCTGTTATATTGTGTAAATATTTTTAGTTTAAGACGATCATTCCAAACGTTTAGTTTTATATTATTATTTTTCATATTTTAATTATTTTACTTGCCATACTTACGTAGTTGTTGCGTTTGTGCCGCGTCTTCCATTCCAGTCAAGGAGGTAAAAAGTTATTTTCATTGTTTTGTTTGTTTTAACAAATAGTATGATAATTTTTCTTGTTATACAAAAGGGGGTTATTCGATTGAGCCATATCTTAAAGGTTTATGAGGTTTGTTTGAATTTGGGAACGTTGAGAGGTAATAAAATAGTTATTTTAGAACATTTTGTCTAACACCTTGCCTTTTGTGATTATTTTAAGAATACGTCATTATAATATGTTACTATTATTGAAGATCAAAATAACCAATAATTTTAAGGACGACTTTACCTTTTTATTAATGCATATTATTTTATAAGAATGCGGTAAATTAAATCCAGACTTACGGTATCGTATAGATACTTTACGATTACTAACGATTTTTACACGCTTATGAGGAATAAATGTAAAAGAAATGACACTTGAGTTTTTATCTCAAATATAATTAGTTACATCATCCTATTTGATATTTCAGCTCAGAAACTCTTAGATTATTTTAATTAAATTGTCTTTTTTTATAAAGGTTCAATGCAAATTGTCGTCGACTTTTATTACACTATTAAAAAAAATATAAGAATATACTTCAATAATTTATCTTTATAAGAAAACATGGGAATTCTATATGCAGTCGCTGTTAAAACTGTATTTATGTAAATATGAAAGCATGTTGATGTTTGTGAAATGATACCAACGATATGGTACGTCTTCCTTTATTTGTTTTATGTATAGGTATACAATAAGTTAAATTATTGACAGAAAATGAATAAATGTTTCGATATCAAATTATATCATTGTTTTGTTTTATAACTTTCTACTTTTATTATGTATTTATATGAAAAAAATAGACATAATGGTTGAATAAGATAATATTTATCATAAAGATGTCATTGTCTATGAGACCAAATCAGAATTCGCAAAATGAAATGTTATTTTCACACTCTCAACATCAACTTTTCGATCCTGTACCCCGAGTGTAAAGAATTGACGTTAATAAACGCTTACTAATTCGTTTGCGTTAACTATAAATTTGTATGGGAGAAATTAGTACCATGAGTATTCAGGTAGAGGCGCTGTGCCAATTCCTATAGAGAAGTGTCGTAAACGCAAACTAATTAGTTTTCTTTACACTCGGGGTACTGCTGTTCAGTAATTACACAGACGTTCTAAAACGTCACTTGCACTCCGAATACAACAAAACAGCAAGATATATCCTCTGAGATAAATTGGCAACAAAAGAGCGCATAGTGTGTGCCCGCTGCCGTGTTCATCATTATTACATCGATTTAAGAACAATTACTTACACGCGAGAGGGCATGCCCTGCTGTTGCTTGCGTTCCAAGTGAAACACCTATTCTGATGCCTTGATGCAACATTGCTCTGGATATTTAAGTTTCATTGATATCTATACTAATCATAATAAATCTGAAGAGTTTGTTTTGATCTTCCAGACCGATTTAAAAAATATTATTGCTATAGCCTGTTTATTTAGTAAGATAGGTTATACACCATTTTAATACGAGTTCCGCGAGCCACTGCTTGTGAATAAATGAAATTTATTAGTGAGATGAAATTTTTATTAGCAAAATTTATTTGTAGTATAGTTTACTATGTGATGGATGAAAAATAAACAGTTCGTCAATATTAATTTCAGTATCATAACACAGCTTAGCTTTAAACTAAAATAAAATCCTTTTTTCACCATGGATTATAGTTTTAAACGGAGGAGGTTTACAAGTCGACGCGTATATATTTTTTTTATGTATGATTACGCATAACTTTTTACAGAGTAGTCCGATTTTGATAATTATTTTTTATTTTATTGGATAGGGTATACCTCGAAGTTGGTGACATATATATTTGGATAAAAAATACCTACCCTAAGGGTGGGAAAATAGGGGTGATAGGGGAGTTATGTAATCTAATGTTTTATTACATTATAAAAGTAATCAAACATTAGGTAAACATGTAGTAAATAATAGATTATAGCAAAAAATATATAAAAAAAAAACTTTTTAACAAAAAAATTAAAGCACCGAAAAAACTGAAAAGCAAAAAATAATAAACCTTTTAAATATATAGAATTTTGAATATAACTGGAATTTTATAATGTTTTGCAGTCGGGGATAAACACATATTACAAAAAAATACATACCTTCGTGGGTTATTGGTTTTTTAAAACCTTATATAAAATTCAAGTTATATTCAAAATTCTGTATATAATAAAAGGTTTATTATTTTTTGCTTTTCAGTTTTTTCGGTGGTTATTTTTTTTTGTTAAAAAGTTTTTATCAAAACTTACAGTTAACTTAATAGCCTTTCACTTAACGCCATTAAGGTCCATGTAAACTTTTGCAAACACCACACTTTATGGTACTTGTAACTGGTACGTTTTGGAATGACCACCTATCAGTTATGGTATCAGACGTGAGCGTGACAACTAGATACAGTTAAGTTTGCAGCATTCTTTACTTAATAATTCCACTTTTTAATCCTACGTGCTTTACTCAATATCATTGGTTCCCAAACTTTTATTTATTCAATTTCTTCATACCATAGAATAAACATCTATTAGGTAGAGGTCGTGTTAGCTAGAATCTAATGTAAGTGAATTGTACTGTTTTAGAGATAAAACAGCAATAAGAGAAAAATATAACTTAGGATATTATGACAAAGAGTTCTCTGCAGTTTGTTCAAACGATCAGTTTACCTTATTACATAAATAAATAAATAGTAACAATGCTGAGGTGAAATAAATAAATTGGCAAATGTTTCAATTATTTTTCATTGATTTTATTTGTGTGCGAATTTTTCTATAACTCGTTTTAGTATCTTTGGTTGCAAAGTAGGTAATTACCAAATACTCGTACCTATATATTTTTTTCTAATGAAAATGTTCGTAATTTGGGAAACTCTGTCTAGAATAGACGATCTGCGGAGATTATTCGCGTGAAGATTGAATCATCTCATAACAACGGAAATAGTAATTTCAGATTTGGGTTGTCGTAACAAACATTTTGTTTTTTTTTGCAAATTCGCTATAATGACTACGCTTTCTCGTAAACTGTTTGTTGTCCTTAGATAGTAGATCATAGAGCTTTTCTAAAGGTGGATAATTTTCCTCAAAAATCTACGACATACAATACAAGATTATGGTTTTACCACGTGATGGCTAATACAGTAAACTTTTCGTGGTTGCTCATAGCAATTCCTAATGGTCGCCTTCGGCCATCACTTGAGTAACTGCAAAATTTTAGCATAAACCGTTTCGAGCATCATCAGTCGGTTAGCATCAAAATATTATAAAAAAATTACATGGAAGATTTTGCGGTAATACAGATTAAGGTATGAGTGAAGCTCACCGAATAAGACCGCCTCACAGTCTGTAGCTAATCAGAGATTACGATATAATAACGTAACAAATGACTCGAGAAAAAGGCAAGCGATTCCGTTAATTCACCAAGTCAATGTGTTTTTTCACTTACATCATAAAATATTACGATTATGATATAAAAAAGCGTCGGTTTTTGTTCTCAGTTTTATTGTATGCTTATTACACGACAATTTGAATGAATAGAAGCTATTTACGGTATTACGTTACGATGAAATTAAGTGGCTGTTAGTGGATTATACGAAAGATGACTTTGACATTATATGTATATGCAATTTGGAGCTTTCCAATTTTCGAAACATATGCTAAAAATGATCATACAGCTTAATGGGCCAATAACCTGCATTGTTTGAGAATCAAAGCGTTGACTGGAAGGTCAATGTTAAGCATAAGTAAACTGATGATGAACATGACCATACAAATACCTATGGATAAGCAAGCGTTAATACCACAGAACAGAAAAAACAGTGTTAATACATTAATTTAATCGGTTTATGACAGATTAGTTCACGAGGAGAATTAGCTAATTTGAATGAATCGACTGGAGTAGTACCTCTACCTTACAGAAAATCGCAGCCAAATAACTTTTTTTAACCGACTTCAAAAAAAGGAGGAGGTTCTCAATTCGGTTGTAAGTTTTTTTTTTTTATCTTTGTTACCGTCATTTATTAACCGATTTGGAAAATTATTTTTTTGTCTGGAAGGGTACACTTCCCGTTTGGTCCCATTGTCATCAGATCAGGATTTGATAACTTATTAGTGTACTTTGAAGTCGGTTTAATAATATAATGAATATTTGTTGTGCGTGAGTAAATACACCAGAGCTCATTGGGGAGGGGGAAGGGTCGGTAACGCGTGAGTGGTGCCTGTGTTGCAAGCGTCCATAAGGCTACGGTAACCGCTTACCATCAGGCGGGCCATATGCTTGTTTACCGACAATGTTGTATAGAAAACAGAACGCGGGGATAAAGACAGAAATTAATTGTATGTCAAATCCATTTATTAAATGTAATCCACTTATTCAGGTCAACCCGATTGAAGTTATCATCGGTTTGGATGGTAGGTCTTCAACTGAGACTGTCAATATATTTAATAAGTTCATAGAAAGCATAAATACACATAAAGTATGTAATAGTAATACTTACGTTTCAATTTAGTTCACCTATTTATGTCAGAGCTAGGTGTATTGTGAAAGATTAAGATTATTTAAGCCTAATCGGATTTTCAACGAACAATACATTTACTTTATTCTTGTCACGACATGAATTTTTTGTAGAAAGTGAAATCTTGTGAACGGTTATAGAAACTCCATCAATTTCGCCATAAATGTAAACGTCCTGTCCGTTAGCAATGTACAATCTTAGCAGTTCTCTCTTGTCGTGTAATGCAATGGAACTGTAAAATCTACTGTAGTTGCGCCCCGCGGTTTCACCCGCGTATACCCGCGGGATTTCCTATTCTACCCTACACTACTCTACCGTAAAGTTTTCTTAATTCTTAATCTTCTCCAGAGTAATAGGAAACTTGAAAAAAAAAAGATGGATGAAATCGGTAAAGTCGTTCTCAAGTTAAGAGGTGACCAAGGGAAATACGGTTTCATTTTTATATATAGAGAGAGATAAGGCCTCTTAAACGGTTTAACTATCGTGGTTAGTAATGATTAGGTATGTATGTGCTATTGCTAAGATCTGTTGTTATTCTAAATTGTTGAAAATCAGATATTCCTAAGTAAATCATAAACGAAACATTTCAAACAAACTGAAACAATGTAAGAATAATAATCCTATCAAACGACTATAAAGTACCCCATAAGAAGATAAATAAGCAATGCAGCGAGCGGCAAGTAAAGTAGAAGATGTATCTCGAAGTAAAACAACAATCGTGGACGGGAAGTAACAGTTTTGAGAGGTTTTTACAACAAGCAGCGTTCCTAAGTGCCAGTCCTTAGCAGAATCTATGCCTCGAACAGTGTCCATAACAATCGATACAGTTAAAGCTCCACGATTCAACTGAATATAAACTGTAGTTGTACCTAACGTCATTTCAATAATTCGTGATTTCTACGTCAATTTGACATAGTTCCTCAACAGCACCAGTCACCTTGAATATGAACTTTATGATTTTAATTTTAATGCTCAGTTTGTAATAGAGACCGTTTTACAGTAGGTACTTTATCTGATTCAGGTAGATACAAATTACAGTTTTCGCGACGGGAGACTTCTCAGAATTGTCTGGAATAAAGAGATTGATGTTTACCATGTTATTAGATAATACTTCAAACCGGATATTTACGGCGTTTATATTCTCAACTGTTATGTTAACTATGCAATAAACAAATATGTGGTTTTAACGAGTAGAGAATTCATGATAGTGATTGTTAAGAAAGCTTTGGTGGTTTCATAAAACGTTAGAATTTATTTTAGCATTTCATTTTGAAAAGTTATGTGTCTGATTTGTTGCTGCTTTCGTTACTAATATTATGATTGCGAAAGTGAGATAGATTGTGTTACCTCTTGACAGGCTCAACGGAAGAACCAACCAGGATCTGCCAACTTACTTACTTTTCTGTAATACAAAAGTTCTTGTAGTAGCGAAACGGCCAAGCCACAAATTTCGACTACGGTGTGTAGAGTATGTGAAGTTAGGTCTTGTAGAGTTAGGGCGTGTAGAGTTATAAGCTTGGATCTACATGAGATTTAATAACTTTTTGACAGTGTGAGCCATATGGTCTCGTCTTGGCAACCTTTTACATGTTTTTTTTTTGGTGGTATTTATTAAATGGTGATAAGATTTTGCACCCAAGTAGCCTGCATGGCGTGGAGGGAATGGTTACTTTTTAACCCGGAATCGCAGGTGAATCCGAAAGGTCATACCAATTATAGTTAGGCTTAGGCTATCGTATTAAATACCGTTCACATTATGAATTGCTATTGGTTATACACTGTGGTTATACAGGATGGAAATTTAAGATGGATCAGTAAGGGAACTACCCACGATAACTCAAAAAGTAAGGGATACCTAGTCCTAACCTAAGACCACATTCGCGTGGCTTCAACCTTTGAGGTAGCTTTCCTCACTGACCTGTCTTAAATTTCGACTCTGTATTACTTAGAGTTGGACAGTAAATAACAATAGATTTCCATATCACAACAGGAGAGTAAAAAAAACAATATCCTTAATCCTATTAATGATAATCTTAAATGTAAAAAAAAACTCGCCAGAATTATTATTATCTAATGAAAATCTGTCAAATCACCGGAAAGAGTTGCCCAACTGTGAAAATGTGACCACAAAAAGCAATTACCCCTGAAAGGAAGAGAAACTATGCGAATTACATTGCAAAAAAATAATAAACCATATAAAATAAAACATGTGAATCTAGAGCGCGCCCTTAATTTCACCTTCCCAGTTCATGCCTTATGGCATGGCGTGTCTTACTTGCATGGTGCTGTAATTGAATAGTGAAGAGCCAGCCTCACTCGTGACTATGGTACGTATACATCCTATATTTGTGGCTTGTGGTCGGCAATTATTAGGGGGCGACCACCCGTAAATCTATTTTGTCTCGTTTCAACAGGAATCGCGAAGGAACTAAAGCCTTCAAGTTGATGCCAGTGTTCGCTATATTGCACAATTTTAATGGCCTCTGAATGAATGACATCCACAAAGATTGCTCTTATGAATAGACGGTTCTTGTCGAACCATTAGGGAAATAATTATGGAATAAATTGCATGGAAAAGAAAAGACCGATTCGAGAAATAAATGTTTTGCGGTTAGCTTATAAAGGATACTGTTCTGTCAATTTTAGGATCACGTTGCATTTTGAAGTTAGAAAGGGGCCTGATATGTCTAAGCTTAGTGGAAACACTAAATTTTAAAGTAAATTCCGACTTATAAGTAACTTACCTACTACATAAATTAGTTTCACATATTACACTAGTAGCGCACTTGTTGTGGGATCTATATAATAGCATAAATATTAAAATGTCATCATAAACTTCATCTCAGTCAATGATGACATTTCATCAATTTGTGTTTATAGGCTGTAAAGGTCTCACGGGGCGCCTCGGCCGCGGCTCACACCGAAGCGCGCGCGTCCCCGTTTTGCTTCTTTAATTCAATCAATTGTTACTCGGTACAGAGAGAGCCGACCGTCCGTCGAGAGCCGAAGAGTGGCGAATGCAAATCTGTGAAGGGCTGCGCTACTGGTCATGGACTGAGCGATGGATGCAGCGTTATTTGTTGCTGTAAAATAATTCTTTCTGATATCTGTTTATTTATGAATTCATTTTAAATATGAGTTGTAATTTATTTATTTCTAAGAACATGATACAAAAAATAGAGAGGTAAGTAGAGGTGTCACACACATAGTACGGACAATTTACAAAGAAACAGTCTCCGATCTTCAACGGGTCTTTGTCACCGCAACAGATATAAAACACTAATCATTCGCCCATAATTACACAATCTCCTCATTGATAATGACTGAATGTGACGAAGTAAAAGTGTTTGCAACGTGTTCGCACCATTATCGCATAGGCAGGCTCCCTTCGTCATTAAGTTCTGTTAAGCCCACAGAAATCTATGTATAAGCCTAAGCAGTTTTAGAACTGATTTTAAATGGGACTGATTTCCACATAGCTTTATTTATACTCCACATTGTTGTAATTTTTTTATACGACTAAGTCGGTAAACAAGCATACGGCCCGCCTGATGGTAAGCGGTTACCGTAGCCATATGGACGCTTGCAACACACGAAGCATCGCTCACGCGTTACCGACCTTTCCCCCCTCCCCAATGAGCTCTGGCGACCTTACTCATGCGCAGGAACACAACTTTACACAACATAAAGTTATTTGGCTGCGGTATTTTGTAATGTACTTCCCCAGTCGAGCTGCTCTTTGAGCGAATAAACGCTATGCTCTACCTCTCTTACTCTATTTCGTATTAATTAAGGGCTAATTATTTTCGCGGCGACTAACAAATTAAAGGGCGACTAACTACTGGTTACAAAAAAAATAACTTGGCAGCGATTAAATATTTTGGCAACTATTAAATTATATGGGCTACAAATTGCAAGGTATCATAAAAACTAAATAGTGGCGGCTTCTTTAAGGTAGCAAATATATTAAACAGGCACATAGAAATAATAGGTAGGGTACTATAAATAATGACTTGGCGACTAATATTGACAGTGGGATAACAAACATGGTATTATTGGCAACTATAGGCTTCCATATAAAAAACACTTTCGGGCTGCGATTTGCAAGCAGCTGTAAAAATTTAAACGAGTACTATAATTAAGAATTAGGGTTTCAGTATTTTTTATTTGTGGTATCATAATTAGTATCTGGATGACTGAGTTACTTTTTTGGTAAATCGTGTTTTTTGGACAGTGGAACAGTGAACTTTGATCTTGTATGGGTTTCAGGGTCTGATGATGGAGTAGGAGGGATGGCACTGGAACTCCATAGCGGCGCAATGTATCCTACCCGTGTTTGAGGTTGTTGACATTGTCATGAGATGAACTTTGACCATATATAGTTTTCAGGGTCTGATGATGGAGTAGGATGGTAAGCACTGGAACTCCATAGTGGATCATTGTATCCTGGCCGTGTTTGGGGTTGTTAGAATTGTCGTGAAATGAACTTTGATCATGTATGATTTTCATGATCTGATGATGGAGTAGAAGGGTAGGCACTGGAACTCCATAGTGGAGCAACGTATCCTACCCGTGTTCGAGGTTGTTGGAATAGTCATGAGATGAACTTTGACTGTATATAGATTTCAGGGTCTGATGATGGAGTAGAAGAGTAAGCACTGGAACTCCATAGTCGATCATCGTATCCTGGCCGTGTTTGAGGTTGTTGGAATTGTCATGAGATGAACTATATGATATGATGATGATGAGATGAGATAAAATGAAAATGAAAATGAAAATGAAAATGAAAATGAAAATGAAAATGAAAATCAAAATCAAAATGAAAATGAAAATGAAAATGTTTTAATAATGGAGTTTGACCCTGAAAACTTTGTGGTCAAAGTTCATCTTTCTACAATTCCAACAAGCCTAAACACGGGTGGGATACATTGCGTCGCTATGGAGTTCTAGTGCCGGACCCTCCTACTCCATCATCAGACCCTGAAAACCATACATGAACAAAGTTCATCTAACGACAAATCCAACAACCCCAAACACGGCTAGGATACATTGCGCCACTATTGAGTTCCAGTGCCAACCTTCCTACTCCATCATCAGACCCTGATAACCATAGATGTTCAAAATGCATCTCAAGACGATTCCAACAAGTCCAAACACGGCTTACATATATGTGATTCCATACATACATACAGGTGAAGCTAATAAAAGCGTGTTGAAAATAAAAGTCATCAAGAAATAAAACTATAGACCCACAATATTTTTTTTGCATGTCACTATTTGCTTTAATTAGAGCTCTTAAAATATCGCACAAAGTATGTTTTATATGACCATGTTAATATTTTCTTCTCATCTCAGTTTACTTTATATACAACCTCATTTTATAATTTAAGAAAGCCTATTTTCTACTTTTTATCCGCCGTATCTTCTTCGCCTAACAATAAATTCAGTTACCAAAACAAAAAAATCAATGCCAGTTTAAATTAAAACAAAGCTTATTTAGCTGCCACTTTCTACTTAAAATGATCCTTCACTTTAGCTGCCAACCTATTATTTTTAGTACCTCCTTTCATTTTTTATAAATCCCAAAATCAGATTAATTTGTCGCCGCGTTAAATACATGCCTTAATTAAGCCATGATAGTAAGTAACAATTTTAACTTCAGCACTAATGTTAGTTGTTCACAAGTTAAATTCATTCAAGAGCTCAATAATTAAAGCGGAATGGACATGGATTATCAAGAACCAACATAAAATAATTTCATGCACATTAACTATGTGCCCTTTACAGATAATTGTATATATAGGAAATTGTGCCTATCAAAGCGTTAGATAGCGAGCCACTCGAGAGCTACTCGTAAGAAAGACAAAGTCTCTAAAAACATGGAAGTGACCTCACCGTCACAACGATAACTTCAGCCGCTTAAAGGATAAGCGCAGGCTTCTTGTACGCCTGAGTAAATAACCTACTTGAATAGCAGATAAATCGACATTGTCTAAGCGGTAAGTCTTCCTGCTGATTAGCTCGACTAAGGGTCTTAGGTAAAGTGAGGGTTACCTTTGTGATCTATAACCCCTTTCAATTTCTTACCCTAATGTGATAGAATAAATTAATGATCTTGTAAATAGCTTGAAGTATGTACAGTACCCCGAGTGTTAGGAATTACACTTACTAATGCGTTTGCGTTAACTTTAAATTTTTATGGGAGTAATTAGTACCATGAGTATTCCGCTAGAGGCGCTGTGCCAATTCCTATAGAGGAAACGTAAACGCAAACTAATTAGTAAGCGTTTACAAACGTCAATTCTTTACACTCGGGGTACAATATGTACTTACAACTTAAGTCAACTATTTAAATGCTGTTGTTAGACTTAAATTCCGTTCATTGAAGCTCAGTTGGTAGTGATGATACCGCGTCGAAAGTAATTGATTCGATTCGTAAATGAGCTTGAGGATTGGTGAAGAAGAACAACCATTGCACTTTGGTATACAGTTGTATACCAATTGAACATTACTTTCCTCAATAAACAAAACTGTTTCCCATAAAAACACCCACATAGCATTTGTAGTTTAGAAAAGTACTGTTGGGGCTGTCCAACCTCTATGGCCGTGACATGACTGACTGACTGGTTGATTAGACGAAAAATACCGAAACTTGAATTTGCATAAGACTGACATTGAAGAAAAAACAATATACATGAGGTGACTTGACAGACGAAAACCAGACCCTGGAGTGTACCGACGACGATACAAGAACACAGACCTTTGCAAGACGTCCAAGACCGTTCAAGTACCTTGTGTATAACTTCATTTGTGATGGACGATACGTATCCGTCTGGGGCAAAATTTCCAATGGCGACATACCAGTCCGTCATATTCGGGAACATTCAGGAAGTTAAAATGAAGAGACTTAACATTGCGTAAACAATACTCCATTCATGATATTTGTTTAATCATAGCCCGAGGAGACGAGGAGGCTATCTATCTGGCCCATTGTGCACTACAAAGTCTTCCTAGCCCCGTGGGATAATGCGTGTACAAATGCGCGAATTACAGCCGCCTCGCAAGAGACTGCCAAGCGATTACTCTTACCCACTGACACAAAAATGCATTTTCTGAATGGTGATAATTGATTGAGTTAGAGCAAATCACGCCTAATGATCGTCGGTGTTGACCCAGCTTTCAATACGATTGTCTACGAAATCACTTCCTCATTTTCCACTTTGTGCGTTTGCCACGAGAATTTTCAACATTCCACTGTAAAAAATGATTATTTTTTGTTTCTGACTGGATATTTTGTCGTAGCTTGTAGTACAATTTATTTAAACTGCACACTTTTAGTAGAATTGAGTAGTGTGATATTGTGCTCTACTTTTCTCTCAGTGGGCCATTATCCATAATTTGACAAAGGCAACCTAAATATCTATGTTAAACAATGCTAGTTAATTGACTTCTTGTTTGGACATGGTTGTTCATAATGATATTGTATCAATTGTGACGACTTATCGGATTAGAGGCCGTAGTTGGCCGATAAGGAATATTTTGGTATGTAAAGTTTAGTAAATATTATGATTGGAAACAGCTCCTACAAATTCTATTAAGCATACTGTGAGTATCTAAATAGATTAATGAATGTAAATAAAACGTTTAACTCATCTTTATGAGACTGTTGTCGATTTGTTAGATACTACTCCCATACTAACTATCGTCTTGTGTAGAATTCTAAACCGCATCCGCTAGGCGGAACTTTGATATGCAAAAATGATTAGAATCAGACTTTGAAACATTGCAATAAGGTTTAAAATGGCATTAATAATTGCGTTGTCTTGTGCCACATGCACAGACGTGCATTTAGTTACAAACAGAAACTGTTTGTTCGACCTTTTCACACAAATTCAGGTGCGTATCGATCATGTTCCGGATTCTGATACCTACTGTCGTCCGGTGAAAACGAGTAAAGCCGTTATCTGTCGCAAGTGGGGCGACTTTCCGACGAATAAGTTATAGTATAATGATTATACGATCACTCACTGATAAACTGATGTTGATAAATAAATAAATAACCTGGGACATTCCTCACACACGGTCATCTGATCCCAAAATAAGCAGAGCTTGTATTATGGAAACCAGATAACTGATATAATACATATACTAATTTTTGTTTGTAAATAATCAAATCAAATCAAATTAAAAAGTCATTTATCATAATATACATAATTGCATCCAGACTCAGGACATACAGACATGTTCATGCACACAACTGCATGTCCTGTGTGGGAATCGAACCCACGACCTGCGACGCGATAGGTGGAATCTTAACCGGAGCCTTAACTAACCGCGCCAGCCGGCCCGTCAGTTGATGATATTAAAATTTTCATGTACGATTAACATAAGTTACTTGAAATGTAATCGATCGCTACATGAAGAGTGAAAAGCTGACAAGACTTAAATCATAGATTGTGATAATCGAAAATAAACCTCATTTCAGAAAAAAGCGACGTTCTCAATTCATTTGTTTTGTTCTTGACTTAAGCTTTGATTAACATTTTATAATGCACTAGCGATTTACACCGTACTAAGTACTACCATCATAAGTGGCATTTTAATTAAATATCAATGAGCGCGATGGCGGGCACTAGTTATGAAGTTTGACGTATGCCGTAGCAGTCCAAGAGATATTCAATTCCTATTGCAATTTCACCCGAGTTCCTTGTTTAATTATCTCTAATTTTCTGCCAACATTAGCAAAATCAGTTCGGTAATTTTGCCGTGAAAACGTAACAAATAGCTCGCTTCCGCTTTTACTATATTAGTATGGATAGTAAAGATTTTATCTTCATTATTTTACTAAACCCCTCCTCAAGGACACCTCTTCATCTATCCTTACCAACATCCAGTTTAATTATTCTTTATATGAGAAAAATAAGTTGTGTGAGACAACTAATCCGCAAGTTCTCACTTACGTTTTTACTATATAATAATACAATTCTAGCTACTGTCAAGTAGCTACATCCATTAAGGCGCAGACTTGGGCAAAATACACTACATTGCTGCCCAAATTATATGAAACCTGCTAACTCTACGGTGTTGAAATTTAAATATATGATACTTAAGGATATAACAAACACATCGCCCGAGCCGAAAACACGATTTCAATTAAAAGCCTCGATAAAAAAAAATGTCAAACATACCTCTGAAAATCAAGAAATTCCCAAATATATCCAACGCCTGAAGGTATTTTGATACGATTTTTTTCATCGATATAGTACATATCATAAGAAAATAAACGCCCGATTTAGTTTTTTGAATTAGCTATTCAGTTTTTCATAATAATGATTTTTAAAAAAGTCGCTTACGTCAAATTCAATCCGAGCACCATCAACCTCATACCGCACTCTATTGTCCTGCAACTCGCGTATTTTGCTTCGCGCTCACTCGCATTCCGCGGCGATCCGCGTTGCTAGATGGACCTGTGTCATTTTCTTTCAGAATTTTCACAAAAATAAAACCCTCTCAAATGAGTAAAAAATCATATCAAATATCTTCAGAAGGCACTGGAAATGCATGCTAGTCAAATGAAGGCAATTGAGCCTTTTATTTGCTTGTTATGAATAAAAATATATAAAATAAAATCTGTTATGATTGATACTTTTGAAAATTGTCATCGAGCCATGTCGTGGTACTGACAGAGACTAATACTTATTTTCGTCTATGAATGGTATGGCTTGGGTAGTCTAGGGGGCTAAAGTGCGGGTTATTAATGTAGGCTCCGACTGATGGAAGTGATGATTCAAATCCCGGAAAGTTTTTTTTTTATTTCAAATCATACAAAATGAAAAATCAGCAATATATATTATTTTTAATGAGCAATTATCTATTTAGTTCCTTACCTGATTAAATAAAACCTCATTCAATGTTGTTTATTTTGAGATCAAAGAAAAGGTATTGAAGGTAGGTTGACTGATACTGGTAACAGTAGGTGCCCCGAAGTCGGGGCGGGCGTGCCAGTCACTACTGCGGTCATCGAGTCATCTGTAGTCATCGAGTCGAGCCGATATACCTTTATATTCATTGTATTATTGTGGTCCAGTCGCTTAGTCGTGAAGTGTCAATGGCACAGTAAAATTAGTACCAGTAAGGAAAATATTACACATCTTACGTTGACTAAGTTTCTACTACATCGAGGAACAACCCTTACAGAATTTATACCGAGCAATCTGATTCCGAAACTAGTCGTGATTTGTCACTGATTTTGAACTGTAAGGATCAATCACTTCATCGTGTGTTCTTGACTTGGCCAATCAGAGCGCATTGTCAATGGTGGCAAATTGGCGGAATATATTGCAAGCAAAATCAACGTCATTACGCTTCTTTGGGTTAATTGTTCGATGTTCTACTACTTACTGAATCGGTTAGTTGGAATGTGAACCCATCGTAAATTTACAATTACTATTAGTGAGCTCGGCTATCATTGTGCCGATTGTCGTATCGGCCAATGGCCTGATGGCCGAAAGCCTCGAGCCTCTCGGCAGTAATCCTCGATACGGCTCGCATTGGGAGGAGGTTCCTATTTCTGCAGCCCTAACCACCGGTAGCTTAGCTTTTTCAGCCAATCAGCGGCCAGGCACAGTTTTGTAGTAATAAAATTAGAATAACTTTTGTTGTCATTCTTTAACAGTTGATAGGAAATGTTCAGATTTAGTTATAAACGCGATATTTTTACTATTTGAAAGATAATACGATGTAGAATAACGAAGTAGTAAAATCGGAAATACAACAGATTTTCTGAAAGCGGATGGATACGTGACTTGTAGTCCTCCAGAAGCTATTTAATTCCGTTATACAGGAAGGTACAACTAGGGTATGTGTATGTAATATCGGTAGGTTTTTAATTCCGATATTGATTTTCAATATTGGATCTCAATAGCAGAATTAGAAATGTTCATTATAAATTGCACATATTCCTTATAAACTGCACATAATTATAATTAATAAATAGCTCAATAGCTTTATTTTAAAACCCAAATAGATTTTTTTTTACTGATTCCGATATTACGATATAATTGGATCACTCAGTATCGGATTGTAAATTGTAATATCAGAATTCCGATATAGCGATGATCCGATATACCGAGATTCATGCCCTGTAGTTATAACACCAGAAGTATGGAGAGGAAATATGGTGGTGCTCTTCTTCAAAAAAGGCGATAAGGCCCTATTGAAGAACTACCGCCCGATATCCTTCCTAAGCCACGTTTATAAGTTGTTTTCGGGAGTCATTACGAATGGTCTTGCACGTAGGTTTGAATACTTCCAGCCTCCCGAACAAGCTGGTTTCCGTGAAGGCTTTAGTACCATAGATCACCTACATATACTTCGCCAAATTATACAGAAGACTGAGGAGTATAATCGGCCGTTATGCCTGGTGTATGTGGACTATGAAAAAGCCTTCGATTTAGTTGAGACATTGGCGATATTACAGAGTCTACAGCGGTGCTAAATCGACTATCGCTATAATCGAATTGTTGAAGGTCTTTGTACAGCAAAGCCACTATGTCAATCAGAGTACAGGACGAGAGTACGAGACCAATCCAGTTGCAGAAGGATGAAAGACAGGGTGACGTAATTTCCCCGAAACTCTTTACCACTGCAATGGAGGATGTGTTCAATCTCTTGAACTGGAAGGGTTATGATGGTTAAGGTTAAGGGCCTGATCGGAGGCCGCCTCTTCGTCGACGGCAGAGACCGGAGCTCCTGTCTCCTCCTGAGTAGCTCCACTACTCGGGCGCGATGTTGATGTGCGGCAGACTCCCCCGATTCCGCCACCCTTGGGCCCAGGGTTGGGGGAAGGTGGCTTAAAAAAGCCGCCCTCCGACGCCCGGTCCTCCTGCGGCGGAAAGCCAGGGTGGTAGTGTCCTCCCTGTCACGTTCCGCCGCCTCCTTAGCGAGCATAACTCGCTCGCAAAAGGAGTGGAGTGCGTCCCACGATCTCTCGCTTTCAACCACAGCGCTAACCATGCTCGGCAGCAAGAGATCAGTCCCCACTTCGGCGCAGAGCTCGCTGCTAGGCCCCCTCTTCGAGGCACAATTATGCTTGTTTACCGACTAAGTTGTATAAAATAAAAAAAACAGCGTTCGGGAATCTACGCCATATCTTCAAGTCCAGAATACCTCAGAGGTTTACAATCAGTGCGTGTTACCAGTGATGAAATACGGAACACGGACGTGGTCTTTCACTGCTGGTCTAATAAATACGCTCAGAGTCACTCAGCAAGCTATGGAATGAGCTATGCTCGGAATTTCACTACGAAACAGGATCCGAAACGAGGACTTAAGTATGTAGGAGAACAAAAATTCTCGATAAAGCTTAGCGATGGGCGATTGTTATTAAAAACAATCGAATTATTCGATTGTCCAATTAATTCGAATCATTCGAATAACAATTGACTTCTTTCGATTGTTCATAATACGCTTCGTGCGGCACCGCGCGTGGCCTGTGCCGTGCGCTGGCTGTCCACCCGCCGAATGAATGAATCTATTTGCCCCCGCGCTCACCCGTCGATTGTGCATACTATTGCAACCTGCGTGGCGTGCGTCAATTTTCATTCGAAAGGTCGATTGTTATTCGATTGTTTATTCGTTAGAACGAATGAATCGACAATCGAATGTAAAGTTTTACAATTGTCGATTCTTTCGATAACTTTTTTTTTAACAGTCGCCCATCGCTAATATAGCTCGTAGAGTTAGTATGTTGATGTGGCAATGGGCAGGCCACATCGCTCGAAGAACCGATAACCGATGGGGATGGAAGGTTCTCGAGAGCGGCCACGTACTGGAAGGGGACACCGTACGTGGATGTCCCACCAGGTGGACCGTCGACCTGGTCAGAGTTACTGGGCGCTGCTGGATTCAAGCGGCCCGAAACCGCTTGAAGTGGAAGTTAATAGGGGAGGCCTATGTTCAGCAGTGGATATCCTTAGGCTGATATGATAATGATGAATAAAAATGGTAGGTAAAGTAGAGGGCATTTTATGAAGAAATTCTACAATTATTGTAAAAAGTGGTGGAAGAAAACCTGTTTATTTGTCAAATAACATCTAATATCTCGATTGAGGTCCTCTCCTGTCTGTCCATTTGTCACAGCCTGTATTCTCCGAATTCGTTTTCCGCGTCAGCTTGTGTCTCTGTTTATCCGCTAACTCTAAACCACGCAATGTATTTCGATGCAGTTTTAACCATCAGATAGAAAATTATTACTACGCATAGAAAAGACGCCATACGTCACAACTATGTTCCGTTAAAGTGAGGCCATTCGGCCACACTTTTTATACGCGATACCGTGACCGGGTGGGCTGCCGCGCAAATCGCTCCACTGTCACCACATTATGACATTGTACCCGTGCGAAGCCGGGGCGGGTCGCTAGTACTTAATATACATAATTCCACCCTGACTCGGGGCATGCAAACGTGTTCATGCACACAGATGCATATCCTTGGTGGGAATTGAACATACAATCGGCGGCGTCGTGGAATCTTAACAAACTACACCAACTGGCCCGTCAAAAGTTTTTTTTAAGGTATTTCAGAATTTATATTTTTAAATGTTTGTCTACAGTTTGTCTACTGTTAACATTTTTACTGTGTCCAATTCAAACAGCTTCGTTCTCGCGGAAATGTATAGATGGCGGTTTGTCACGTTTTATTGTTTGCTTGCAATGACGCACTTCTAAATAGAGGGAGCTAGTATTTTTTGTTTGCTTAGTTCCGGTAATTTCCGCTAATATTATGTGAAAATGTGGCGCAAGGGTGAAAACTGAAATCTGCTGGAGAGGAGTCTGCGCCTTAAGCCACTAAGCTAATGAAAGGTAGAAGATCTATCGTGTATAAAAACTGCTCCCATGGTTGTAATCTCGCAGATCCCATTAAACAATGCGCTAAATCAAGTGTTCTGTGACTTCAACCGTGTAGTGCGTAGATATGATACGATTTTAGACCTTAAGGGCTACCGAGAGAGGCTTAATTCACATAAGTTTATTGTTAGGGCAGTTTACTACGTGGTCTACGTGGACGAGATGACATTGTTAACGAAGGAGATTATCTTACAAGAAAAGCTCAATCCTTTAATGTAATTAGTATTTAATTAAAAAAATTTTTTTTTAAATACGACGTTGTCGTTCAACTAGCGTGCGGCCGGCCTGATGGTAAGCGGTTACCATAGCCATTAGTCACACGTTATCTACCCTTCCCTCCTCCTTAATGAGCTAATTAATTTGACGGATTTAACCATTGTCGCCCTTTAGGTTGTTAGTCGCCTCGAAATTAGTCTTTTAAATTACAATTAAAATTAAATACAAAAAATCTACTGTTATAATTTTAGCTTTCTTTATACATAAGCTGTATTTGTGTTGTATTTAGGGGATTGAGATTTTCACAAACAAACCCTTAAGAATTGAACCGGGATAAAATCATGAATTGGACTGGAAGCCTACTACGTCTCTCAAATCTGCGTATCTGTGTAAGTCTCTATATATGAACCGTGAGATTTGTTCGGTCAATATTAGGTGGCTTGTACTAAATGGAGCGTACAGAACGACCCAGCCCGTTCAATATTACACAGTTTGCGGTGAAGCATCTCATTTTAATATTCGAAATAAATTTCAGATGACAGACGTGCATATTTATTGACACGTAGCGAATTTTCGACGGCTGTGATTGCATAGCGGTATAGCACTGTAATGCTTAAAGCTATAGACCACAGGTAATATGAACAGTGGATTTGTAATGAAATTTAAATAAAGCCTATTTAGTTAGCGTCTAATGATGCGTACGTGAATTAACGGAATGCGGTGTAACTAGGACATGTATGGCAAGGGGTAATTATTTTCTCGATGGCTAATAAGAAAATGGCCGGCATAGATTATAATGTGGTGTAACTTAAATGAATCCCCTCATTAGTTATTAAACCCTAAGTGGATACCTCTACATACTTAGATTCGAAGAGCATCTTAAATATAGGATCGAGGCCTGACAGATTAATAACTGAATCTCTATTCCATATTTTCTGACCTAAATTTTGCATTAGGTTACTAAGGTTTATTAATAAACTAAAGCCTGTAACATTTCTTTAGAATCCATACATCCGCCGTTATAAAACCTGTTGAAAAAATTCGCGTAAATTATACGCTAAGGCAGGAACTGCATCTGAAATCACTACACAGGGCGGTTCGAACTAGGTGAGCGGTGGCGTCTACAACAGCGTGTACTCTTTGGCGGCGCTCGCGCAGTCCCGCTTGCATCGTCGTCGCGGACGCACGCGCACGCCGCGCCATGAATCACCCGCTGACCGTACTCTTCGCGCTAGCCGCCCTAACCATTGTCGTCGATGCTACCGAACCGCAGCGACCCCGGCTCATCGACTTCAACCCGTGGGCATGGCTACCTGCTAATAGAAATAGATCTCCATCCATAATGGATTATTTCTTCCCGCCATCCAGAACCCCCAAACAGTCTAGTTTAGATCCACCCGCTGACCGAAAACCACCCCCAACCACCATTCAAACCAATATTGATAGTACCCTCGCACCCACCACCCTCGAGGAGAGATCCACGACTTACGGAAAAAAAATATCAACTAAAACAAAGTCAACCGTACCCGCGACCAACCCTACTGCAACAACACCCCCTAAAACGAAAAAATCCACGCGAAAACCCGTCGCGGCTACGACGACCGAGGCGAAAACTACGCAAACTAAATACGAATCACCTACGTCGACTACGAAGGCCGCGAACGCTACAACGTATCGGCCGACAAAGCACTACACGATACGGCCGATTGTGCGAACTACGGAGACGCCTACGATACAAGATACGGAAACGACATTGGATAGCGACAGCACGGAGACAGTTTCAGAGGTTGATACGGCGGGAACTACGGCCGAGGGCCCAAAGGATACCGCTCCGACAATGAGCACTTCTGATGAGTCCAAGTCGACAGACGCCGGGATAGCTAGTACGGCTACAGTGGAATCCACGACGCCGACGGACAGTACGCCTGCGGAACCGGCCGACAGCCGGGAGGGATACCTGCCACTGCGTGATAAGCCTCAGCAGACCCACGTCAAGATCAACGAGCAGACCAAGAAAGAGGTCAGTGATTTAATAGTATTCTTAAGCGTTGTTTTTTCTAAATTGTTCACAGTCTAATAGCTGCAACTTTCCTAGTTTCTACTATCGCTGTATTTTCTTAGAGTGATCGTAAATTTCATTTCGTCAGAGCAAAGTTTATCGAAACATAAATATTCATTGCGACCAACGACCATAGCATTAGTAGTCGTAGAATATATTGATATGAAAGCTCTTAACAATACAACACCTCAGTCTGCCTAATACACGAGACAGTGAGTGCACAATGTGCACATACATTTCAGCTAATGAGTTGTTATAGAAAGATTTCAGTGTATACCTTAGCTTTGAACAAGTTCCCACATGACATTACCCGTACGAATTGATATGAATTATTTATATTTTAGCAGCTCCATGAAGTGTTTCACATTATGAAAAAAGATTATCGATAAAAACACGACATGTTACGGCCCTATGATTATTATGTAAACTGACTTATTAAACAGATAGTAGTTAAAACAATTTATAATGTAATGATCGATAACGACCGTTTGAAAATAGTTTCTACTAATCGTCGAGTTAAATGTTAACTAATCTAATAAAATTACACGTGTTAAGAATGAAGTATGAAGAAAGTTTTCATTTTCATTAAATGAAGAGATCGTATCAATGATAATGTTAAGATTAAACGGTATTAAATTAGGCATGAAGAAAGCAAAATTGTTTAAAGTGCTATAAAATTGCATGTATGTGTATTAAAGACATGCTTCCTTTTCTCACTTCTCTTTGTTAAAATTTCACGAATGGGACGATGCATTGTCGATGATATGGTTTGAAGTTTATTAATGCCAGTACTAACTAAATTATATTTGAAATAGCCGATTCCGACTTTGCATAAAACACCTTATCTAAATTCTGTGCAAGTACAATAAAAAGAAGTATTTTACATATCTCATTATCCTATAATTACACGAAAAAATGTAACAATGGAATCCATTAAGTTAAAATGTAACAAAAAAGGGAGGTAATTATTGAGTAAAATCTCATATTTTTAGTGGATAAACTCATTTGCAAACTCCAGACATGGAACAAAAACTAGGACTTCTATAAGATATATTGACTTTCATACATTAAGGGAATACGATGATAAATTACGGTGACATTAATAATCCTTGAGTAGTTTTTTGTCAATCTCAAAGTATATTCGAATATTATAGACATTGATGAATAAAAAAAAAGAAATTGCAAACGCAATCTGAAGACATAGAGTAAAAAAGAAGGTATTCAAATCGTATCGGAAAGTACTGGCTTTCCTGTCATTAGAGATTTTGTGGTTACTCGTAACTGTGGCGGGCGTCCGCAAATTTTGGACAGAAACAAATTTAGCTCGATTTAATGGAGACACTATTCACAATATGGAACTTTCACTCTTATACAATCAATCTATCATAAGTAATGAATGAGCCGGCATTTTCTAAAGTTGGATGATCTTTTGTTAACGCTTTCGGCCTTGCCGCTAATTTGTTTTTCAGGCTTTATCTGTTACCGAAACGTGACAAAACTGCTTGAATAACTCTGCATAAGTATGATTATTTTGCCCATTTATGAACAATTATTTGCTTAATGAAAACAAGTTTGCAATTATGTAATGCAATAATGAATGAACATGTCTATTAGTTTTCAGAAACTCATAAATATATAATGAACGCTTTTCCAGAGAAGATGGGGTTCAGTTTAATCGTTTAGTTCATGTAAAATTCCTTTATCATTTCCCTAAAGCATTTCACTTTATTTTCAATTTAATGGTATTTGATGTATCTTTCCGAACAGTAGTCTGCATCTCAATTATATAACTTATATCGTTTGCATTAATATATAATCCATATTCATCAAAGTTGTTTCCCGTTACATCGAAGATAAGAAAACTTGAGGTCTTAAAATATTGCTACTGTGGATCAAATAAGCTGTTCTATAGGCGCTCGCGCTGTCGGGAAGGAATAACGGGCCTGCCTCAACTTTGCATCCGTGTACTATAATAATTTGCATTTCAGTGCCGTTTATTGATGACGAGCAGTTTCCTACAGTTTCCACACTTAAGCTGTATTATATAATCCAGCTGGATGAAATTTAACCATGAACGAGGCCTTTAAAAAAAACTTTAGTATCAAACTCATATTTTATGTTAAAATAAACATAGCAATTCATTAAGTTAATTCTTTCACGGTAGCGGACAACAAAACACTTTGTATAATGCCATCGCTTAATTGCTATGTTCTTAGACCTATTGTGAATGCAAAGCAGTCCAAATGAAAAAGAGTTGAATGTTGGGAAAGGTCGTCAAGATTTATTTATACCGTTTAGAATTCCACATAGCACTTACTTCAATGAATTTTTATGGCACCGTTTTTGTGTCAGTATGTGTTTACTGGGCGATAAAAAGAGATTTCTTTTGTAGCGAATGTGATAAGAAAGCTAAGGAATTGCGCATTTTGAGAATATTAAGCGTTGAAACGTGAATTCATTGAAATTACTCAAACTGTAATTAAATAATGTTTATTTGACAATATTTTCAACATGATTTCTGAGAACATAAAAATAATGGATAATAAAGTCCTCACATCATAACCAATAGAAAATAAAATGTATATACAAATCTGCCAGTTTATATGGACCAATTTTTTTTAACCAAAATAACGCTTTTTAATCAGATGGAGGCCAATGTAGTTTAAACTCAATTAATCGGTTAATCAAAGCAAAACGAGATTAAACTTAACAAATCTCACTTTCGCAAAGTAAATGATCTTAAGGTCGTGTCGATCGGTGCTAATCGTGTCTAATTAATCAGTTCGCATTATTGATAGAAAGTCGATATACAGATCTGTGAACAGTTTACAAGAAGAGAAAGGGACCTAAGGAACAGAGCGAAGGAAGTAGGTTGGAATTGTCGTAAACAGAAATTACGCCAAGTGAAGTTTCATGGGAAGTGAGACCTTTCATTCTGTTATATGTGGTACAATCTTTAATCATTATGCAACTATGGAACTAACAGAAAGTAAAGATTCTTTGAGGATTAAAGTTGAAGAATAATATACAGTTGCTATTGATATAAAAGCTATTAAAATGTATAATCAAAATATTAAATAAACTTGAAAATGCGCAAGAATAAGAAAACGGTAGTGTCTATAAATACTTTTCTCGAAGAAACTTCGCTTACTTTGAATTAATCATGCTTACATAAACAATACTGTTTTGCAGTTTATGCAACGCGTAACGAAGATTTTTCATAGTGTCATTTCATCAGAATCAATTATGGTTATAGCGTGCATCCCACTTTCATTCACACCGGTCGGTGTTAAGTATAAAATAATATATTACACAACATCTGATAGAGGAATGACCGGCCCGATTGTAATTGTAAAATTCAATTAAAAAATAAAGAAATCAATCCTCTAGTAACAATTGCATTTCGAATACATAATCCTATATCAATTGGAAGTGAAATGCAACGGAAACATAAATAAGCCTCGGGCTCGTATTGTTGATTTTATCATAAGGCAATTAATGGCAAAATTTTCTATAGCTGTATCTATATCAATTTTGTGTAAATGATGTGGCGTACGTGTTCGATAATCTTACTGGACGCGAAAATTACGTTCTAACTACGTGCGTGATTGAAGACAATAATAATATGTATGTTAATGGAGCAGGACGCTTGTGGCTCACTCCGGTCCGATTTGATCAGATTACAGATACCATTACTATAGCCACACTATTATAGCAGAATAAGTCAATAGCTGCATCTGAACGCCTAACGATATCCTATAGTTTTTGTATACCATTATTTACTTTATCCGTGATTGAGGCTTCGGACACGTAAGGTAATGTCACGACGTGACTGCCAAGGGATGTTCTGATATATCTGATTTGAACTGTCTCGGTGAAAGGTTAGGTCCTAGTTGCTCAAGGTCCGTAGCGGTAAAATAGACGTTAGTTTCTAGTTAAAGTTAAGCAAAACAACCGGCCAAATATGCAGCTGTTAGACGTTTTGAGTTACTCGATTATGGTAATATGATTATTTTTACTATGGTAATTTATGTCATTTTATACCATGACAGAAAGTTAAAAGGATCCAAAGTTAAATATTACCTCATAAGCTCATAGGAAAATGTGGTAAACATGGTATATGACACTCATACAAATGAATATAACAGGTGCTTTGCACGTGTTCTACCGTACATAAGAATGATTAGATCTGGCATTTCCCTTCTAAGTGATGTAAATATTATATACGGAAATATTTAATGATCATAGAAACTCTAACTGTAAATTAAAAAATAAAAGTAAAGATACAACGGCAATTTAAATTAAATCGACAATCTTCCAGGGAGACGCTTGACTATTAAGAGGAAAGGATGGCTGCAAGTTTGAAAAATAGGTTTTTAACATATCTATCTATTTCTGTCGCGCTGTGCCCGAGCTATCCCGCCCGAGGGCGATGGAGACAAATGCAGCTTGGACCGATTATACCTATTTAAGGGCTATGAAGGGCTTTGACTATGTCTGTCGGTTTTCCTTTGTTTTTTTATATTCGGCAAATTTGTTCGCTGGACGTCTGATAAGGGCGTTAAAAATGGTAAGTTTTTATGTTTTTGGGAGGCTCCTAATTCTAATAATAATTAATTTATAGAGAAAAACACTACACAGGGACATACAGTGGTACCTACAGAGTCATTGCTTTAGTGTCATTATCCAGAGGGGTAACTGAGGATTACGTTTGAATGGAAAAAACGCCACCCGCATATCCTCTTAAGTCAAGGGAGAAAAATTTCAACTCATGAGCAATATATTCATAACCTACGTGTGTTATTTAAAAAAGATGTGTTATTAAAAAGTGATGTGACTTAATTTTAATCGTTATAATGGATTTGAAGCGTTTAGTTAGTGGTTATAAATACAGGTTTCCGTGTTATGTCGTAATTTGTGTATTCGCCGCACACGACGACCGACATTGACTACAATCATTCGTTCAAGGTCATTTGTTATTGCATAAAATGTTTCATGTAACTGTACGTCTATATTGCCAATATTTTTGTGTCAGTTGGCTACAGGCATCATACTTTCGTCTATTACTAAATTGGAACTGTGCATCGAAATTATTATTGCTACTCTTATTTTCACTTGTCCGTCATCACGTACAGAAGCTAAAGAAATGATTGTGAGCTTTTTTGTGTATACAATTCAAGATGGATTTTATTTTCAGAATTGAGCCTAATCATGCAAATATTTCAGATCTATCGTAATTAAGGTAATAAAAGGTTGTCAAATAAATCAGTTTGATGATAAATAGTCCGGTCAAGTTTCGGTTTTCGGGCTAACTGCCTTTTTCTTAGAAATTGTGAATCTTAGGAAAAAAAAGTATCAGGTATTTTTTTTTTGATAATTGCATGATCTACAACTTTTTCTCAGCTATTTCTTTCATAAAATTTAAGGTTTCAAAAAAAACAAAAACATTTTTGCGAACCCTGGATAACAATTTTTGCACACATGGAATTAGAGGTGTGTAACTCATCAAAAATAAGCGAGCTGCAGAACAGCTCACGGCTCAGGTGTGTGAGCCGGTTCAATGACTCAGCTCGCAGATCAGCTCAATGTACCTATAGTCCACGATAAGCGCGCACGCTCACTGCGTACCGTGCGTCGAATTGAGCCGACTGAGCCGCCGCGATTCATTCGAATCCACCGAGCGACTCTTTTCATACTATAGAGTTGTTTTTTTTTTCATCTCAACTCAACTCTCAGATCAGATCGATCTGAGAGTTATGCTACATAGGTATTTAATTATTGAATGTAATTATTATTTAAATGTTTTAGAACGAAATAATAATTCGTAGATTAGAATTACAAAAATATAATCAATGGAGGGAGTCGCAGATACAATAGGAGTTGGATTGAGCCGTGAGCTAGTTATTATGTTGTTGAGCTGTAGCTCGGCGGCTCAAACCCAAGTGATCTGATTCATTGAGCTGGTTCAGAGCTGAGTTACACACCTCTACATGGAATCGATGGGGACTTTTCACAATTTCATTATAATTTTTATCATGTAAATTTTCAGTTTCTTTGGAATGAATGCATTTTAATTGGGTGAATGTCTATTTTAAGCGGAATAAAATCTTTCGATGATTAAAAATTTTTTTTTGGACTTTTAAGGAAGTTTTATTTCGGGAATGCGGGAAAAACCACGCGTCGGGAACTAGTTTTGTAAATTTTAGTGTCAAATGCACAGCACAATTCAGCCAGGAAAGTCTTGTTGTTTATACTCAGTGTTGTACATCCGACATTACATTAAGTATTAGTTATCTAGTTTTAATTACTGCGATGCTTGTACTTCCTGCCTGGACGATTACAGTTTGCTCTTAGAAGAGAAAACAATTAAGCTTTATAATTACTAATAATATAATTTACACAAAAACATTACTCATTTAAAATCGCCTGCATTATTTTTGTAAATTTAAATATATTTGTTTATTCGTTACAAGTGTAATAATACAATGAAATTCGGAAGAGCGGGTCTCCCCTAACACAGGTTTTATAAACTTAAAAGGAGAGTCCCAACCCCTGTAATTTACAAACTTGTAATTTAATAAAGATTTTTGAATTCTTTGTTTTTTTTTTTAATTTTAAGCACCAGTTGCTTTGCAATACATAAATATAGAAGAACTAAAGTCAATGAGAAACTTGGAGGAAGTTCCGCACACGCGTTGCAATCAAAATTACTCGCTAGCCGATTCGTCAGCAATGATCGTGTTAAGCCATACGCCATTTGACGCATTCCCAATGTAAAATTCAATTCAGATGTCGAAATCTGACAATATGAACTTACGTCTGTTTATGACATAACCGATTCGTCGGAGCTAATTAAAGATGGCATCACGAGTGATACCGTAAAATGCGTTTATCCGCTACACTTGACACGCGAATGCCACACGCGAATCCAACTAAGATAAGTTACCGTTTTTTGTCGAGAAAACCGATGTTGCAGACAGTTACGTACCAAATCGCGTTACGGCAGTTAACCGTAGCAGCTAACATCCTTGGTCTAATTGAGTGAGATATAAACAAGCAGTTGGTAATTAGATGAGAGAAGTATGTTTAATTCATTCAGAATCTCGAACGGTCCAACGGTTGTAAACGACCTCGGGAAACCGGGTAGTTTAAACATTGTTTTATACAGTACTGGGTCTTATATGCGTGGACGTTGCACCGGTAATTTGTGGTGGATGTGCTAGGCTTCTGAAGTATATTTCCGATATTTTTGTTGCCTGATCTATTTACCCGTGACTATAATTATAACATAAAATCGCGAAGAATTTAAAAATGAAAAAAACTTAGTACTGCCGAAAGCTGTAATGAATTTAAGCATTCGTCGTATCGACGAATATTCATAATGGAATAATGATCATTACGTTTCTTTTATTCCGAAAGAAAAACAACACGCTGCGTCATCAAAACACAACGAGTAGCACGAAAGCGAATCTAACATGAAAATAATCGTAGAAAGTGTACAAAATTGATTTCTGGTATGTGTCCATTAATTTGTTAAACAGTAAACGGCAAATAGTAATTATTAAAAAAAATATTCATTTTATTCATAATAGCTATAAAGTCACCGGAATCTATTTCGATAATTATTGTAATTTGTTACAATTACAGCACGTTATCATCATTGTAGGTATATTTCATGGAATTAAAAGAAACATAGAACAATATATTCGCTTTTACTGTACTGTTGTAGTCACGAAGACACTACGCACATTTGTTTTAAGACTTTTTCTTAATAGCATTATCATTTCTTTGACATGAGAGGTCGAGTGTTAATGGAGCACATCATTCATTTGAGGACGTGATATAATAAATCATTACAACTCGCATTCTTTCAAAAGGGAAACTGGTTCAACTAATGCTACTTATAAAAGGGAAAATAGCGGTTAATTTATTTTATGTAGTTTTTGTACGTAGGTGGCTTTTGTATATTACCTACTTGAAGTCTGGTTGATTAATGTGCAAATATTTTGGTTTCATTTCTAAACTGCATGTTTTGGAAATACCTGATGATATGATTTTAATGTAACTTACATAATTAACGCTTGTAGGCCCTAATAGTTTTCTTTTTTTATATACTACGACGTCGGTAAACAAGCATGCGGCCCGCCTGATGGTAAGCGGTTACCGTAGCTATATGGAAGCTTGCAACACACGAGGTATCACTCACGCGTTACCGGCCCTTCCTCCCTCGACAATGAGCTCTAGCGACCTTACTCACGCGCAGTAACGTAATGTGTAACGTACGTAATGTGTAACATAAAGTTATGTGGCTGCGGTATTATGTAAGGTGGAGGTACTTCCCAAGTTGAGCTGCTCTTTGAGCGAATAAATGCTATGCTCTACCTCCTTACAATACTTAACACATACACAAGCCAAATAATGAGTTGTTACTAAGTAGCCATTTGACTCGATTGTATCTATGGGAATTCTCAAGATATAAGACGCTACCAAATTTTGAGTGACAATTCAAAATTTTGTTATAAGAGAAAATTCAAGGAATTTTCAAGGAAAATTATCGATTTGACATGAATATGCTAGGAGACTCCTAAGTATGTCATTTGAAAATGGGCTAGCTTTTGATATGAGAGTGTGGTCCAAAATTTCAAGCATCTTCACACAGAATAATGTTGTGTGTGAGGGCTGGTTTCCAATTTTCACGCTTTCGACATCGATGTCACACTACACAATTAGCGAAAAACATGGCGTATATCTTTAATATTCAATACATTTTGACAGATACCTGGTATGAAGCGGCTGACGGATCATATACAAATTAAAGAGTCTGTCGTTTTTATTACAAATGTTGTAAATAACTACAATAAAATTAAGGTACTCGTAAATAAAATCATCAAGTTTCCCTCAAGTACCTGCTGTTGTAATTATTACACAGTTAAAAACATTAGAAAGCATAGAGAAGTGTGTTAACTGGATGGTTAGTGTTAGTTGAGATGATTTTCACTCTCAACAAGACGCGAATAATTACCGATGCATTCAGAGCACCGAGTAAATTGTCACATGCCCAAACAGAACATGTCAAGTGTTAACTAAACTGAGAAACGGTGCACTACTTCGAGAGCACATAACTAACAATACTTTTTTCTTAGCTAATATTGGATTAACCGCGGAAAAAATGAGAAATTATTCGACTGAGTTCGATTATAGTGTCAAAATTACGATTTTGAATGCATCACCTTTAACCTGTCAATCTAATTTTGATATTCATGGGCACAATTCCCATGCCTTTCCAATTGCTTCGACTAGATGTAGAGGAAAATGATGTTTGTAAATATGATTTGCAGAATTAGTTCTAGGTCTTGTTCATTCGTCATCTCGTTCGACATCAATGATGATTCAGGAGATAGTAACTCAAGCACTGTTATATTCTGCTGTGGCTGAGACAATTACCAACTTTATTTCTATGAATTATAATAGGATTACAAAATAATAAAACGTCATCCAGATTTCATTTCTCAAATCACAATGAATAAATACTCACAAGAACCAGCTTTGAGAATTCCCATACGTACCTGAAACAAGTGTTATACAGTCAAATAAAATAAACAATCAAACATAATGATGTCATAACGTTGAGTGATTTGTGATTTGCATGCATAACATTGCCATTATATTGAAGGCCCCGGGCGAAAGTTTATCGGTTCTATTGACCTCTCTATTCATTAAAAGATTATCGAAAGTGAAATTAATTCTTCGCCGAGATTATTTTGACAGTGATTCTATTAACATGTGTTCTGACTCTACTATTTGCCCGAATTAGTATTATGATAGTATTCGTCTTCATCATTGCAAATCAAAAAGCTTTAATTTCAATTCGATGTAATCTATACATATATAATGCTTTGTCCTGAATGACTGACTGACAATCAACGCACAGCCTAAACCGCTGATCGTAGAGACCTGAAACTTGGAGGGTGTGTTCTTTGTATGACGTAGGCATCAGATAAGAAAGGATTTTCCAAAATTCTACCCCTAAGGGGGTGAAAAACGTGGGCAAAGTTTGTATGGGACAACGTGATTCCTTGGTCCGATCTACTTCAAATTTTGCATAAACATTCCTTAACAGAATTGATGGAAGACGTGATTCGTATTTTATTGAAAATCATCACATAACGGGGTCAAAAAGGGGTAGAAAGTTATTTTAGGGGTGATTTGCATCGAAGTTGATATCAATACTCCTTAGTAGGTACTTTTGATTTAAATAACATTTTTTATTTTGACTTTTGAAACATGTTTGAAATCTCAATCCGATTTTCACAGATTACAGAATAAGGCAGATGGAGCTAACGGAACACGGGAGTGAGGCCAAAAAAGCAAATACAATTTGAAAAACACATACCTGGAATTCGCTTATGAATTTGTATTTGCTTTGTTTAAAAAACTTTATTTAACGAAAAACACTTTCTTTAGAATAAATTAGCACACAGCAGCTTTTAAAAATAGCAAATACATATTCGAAAGCGAATACCTGGTATGTGTTTTTCAATTTGTACCTAATTACTTTTCTTGGCCTCACTCCCGTGTTTCGCGCGCTCTATCTGCCTTTTGTTCTGTAACTGAGCCGATTTTATTAAGAAAAGTTGTTGCTATGCAAATATGCTGAAATGCTCTTTAAAATTGGAATGTCAAATATAAAAGAATATTTAAATCGGATTAGAATTCGAAAGTTTATTTTCTTGATTTTCTTGGACTTTTTGGCGGGAACTTGCAAAGTGACGTTGCGTTTCATTTTTATTTTCATAAAATCGTGTATTTTGAGTTTTATTGCATATTATCAGTGGTATTTTATCCAATAAAGATCAATCCATGTGCACCAGTGAAGTGAAATGAATTAGGTATGTGTATCGTGTCTTTTCAAAAGTCCGTGAAGAGTTTTAGTACATGACCACCACTGTAGTAAAACATAACTTTTATGGACGGTGACTGACTGAGCACTATGTGAAAGTGATTTATTGTGACTAGAACTTGTAATATAACTGAAAGTTGGCAAAAAACACAAGCCATGTGATGCCAATGAAAATAAAAAAGTTTATTTTCTCTATTTCATTAGAATATTTTGATTGTAGTTAATTTAATTTCTTTTTAATTTGTTGTTATAATAATTAAATAAGATTCTTTGCGTTTGATTGAGTGTATAATATAGGTTTTTAGTTTTAATTGTAAAATTATGTGTTTTATTTGTTGTGTCTAATAATCAGTGGCGTGCATTGGTTTTCGAAGGAGAAAATTCAAACCGTACGCGGGTGAAACCGCGGGGGTCTGCTAGTTATGTATATTAAGTATGTATTTACAAACAAAAAGTAGTATATGTATTACATCAGTTATCTGGTTTCCATAGTACAAGCTCTGCTTAGTTTGGAATCAGATGACCATGTGTGTGGAATGTCCCAGGATATTTATTTATTTATTATTTATATTGTTCACGTGGAAATAAAATGTAATGCTATCGATACATTCTGTGATTCAGCTACACCATATTTCTATTGTGGTTTAAATGATGTCTCTTGAGTCCACTTATGTTTCAAGGAAGCAAATTGTATGCTTTTCCTTATTACGTTTCTCTGTACAGACGGTTCGATGGCCTGAGAAAAGTGTTGGGAGAAGGCTGGATACGTAAGGCGGAAGTCAGAGCATGATGACATGCGTTGATTGGTTACTTGATGACGCTGTTTTACAGCTATTATAAATCATTAGGCTTCACCTAACGATATCAGTATGATATACAGTTCCCAGTCTCGGAACTTTAAAACGTTAAATAAATAACATGGGCTTTATTTTATTATTAATACGCGTATTAAATGACCGTAAACAATTTTATATCTCAGTTTTTGCTATAACGATATATTAATTCGTTTTGATAATCATATTACTGCTGAGAATATCTTCAGTAATTGATTTTTCCATGGAAGCTTTTAACGTGTGTGGTTGTTATTTTGCGACTGATTCGTCATCTACCTGTAGAACGCGAAATTTATAAATACTTGCATATTATTTCCTACAAATAAATATATGATCTTTCAACAAATCATTCTCTCGAAAATACTTTTTTACAGTATTACTTGAATTAACTTTAACCTGCTCCTATTAATTTTGATAAACCTAAAAAACGAAGCCCGAGACTGACTTTATCCTAATAACCTACTAATTAGGACAAAATTAAGATTAAACATCAGTACCGAGGCGGGAAATTAGAATTTCGTAGTACAATATGGATAGATGTTTCAGTAATTGAAAATAGCGATCGTAGAATTTCATTAATACCTACGTTTTTCATTGCCAAAAGCTCAAACTCTTATTTTTTAATTAACTCACAATTATACTGCATAGGTTATCTATTTATTAAGAACATCTGATACGGTCATGCGAAATGCAAATGAGTTTTAATTAGCACTTTTTACTTACAAACGGAAGCAATATACCTCTCGTGATTATACCGAGTTCTATTAGCTTTACGACCATTCTTATATCACGTTAGCGTAGCAGCTACTATAACAACCGGTAGTGAAAGAGCGATTATCTTTAAGAAATGAGAATTATCATTATTTGCAGCAATCAAAGTAATGTTCCAATGCATTTCATGTCTTGGACGGAATGTAAGGAAATGCTCGTTCGCTGTTATTGTAGTCGTTTTATTGTGATTTGCGATTATTGTAAGTGCATTGACAAGATAATAAGATGTACAGAAATGGGTTTAGTTATTATTGAAGAATTAATATTTATAGTCGCTTTTTGTACGGTTCAGTGCTATAGAAATGAGATGAGAATATGATCCTTATTGTTTCTTTCACAGTATTTACCGTTTTATTGTGGAAAACAATTAAAAAATACAAAGAAACTAGTATCTCAGTGCAATAGAAAACAATATACACAAGATAGAAACAACAACAAAAGCCCTAACATTGGTTGTCTTTTAAAAATAATTGCCTACATTTTAAATTAGCATACTTTATGTTCACGCCTAGAGTTAGTTCGTAAATCTAAGACAACAACGCGGCCTGCACTGTAGCTTTCGCCGTGCTATGCAAACCTTAGGTTGTACAAGCTTCGCGATTTGTGAGTTAGGCTTTGCGTAGTGAAACATAAGACTTGAGGATTTGTTTTCTGTTTAATGCTGTTTCACACCTAAAGGCAGTAAATGCAGCGTCTGTTTTTTCAAACACACCACATCGAGTGTGAATTTTAGGTTTGTGGCGAGGTGGCTACAATGTATAATGGAGTGTGGCCATTTTAACTAGCTGTTCACGGTTTCACACACGTTCCCGTGGTACAAAATAGCATATGTCCTTCTATTTCATCGCGATCGGTTCAGTGGTTTAGGCTTGAAAGAGTAGCAGACAGACAAAGATTTACTTCCGCATATATTTCGAGAAAACTAGGCACGAGGATTTTCACGGAGCTTTTGCCGATTAGAAAAGTTAGTCACTTACTTTAATACTTTAGGCTACATACCTATTATGTAGGTACTACACATATTCAAATGAAATGGAAATAGCATAATACAATCTATTATTTAAGTAAGTTTAGTTGCGAATTCCTTTTTTATATCACGATATGAATGCCTAAAACGTATACAAACCGCACGTAGCTTTACCTGTTGATATGAAACGACCTTATTTATGGCGACAGAGCAGCATTAGCGAGCTTAGAGTTACACTGACCCACATTCGAAATAATTTCACCGAAACCCACGAATATTTGCACGTAACCTGTTATCAAGGGAAACCGTTAGCACAATTACAGTTGTACAATACATCTAACATAATGTACTTAGTGTGAGATATTATAGAGAAATGGTAAAGCTGCGCGGTGGATTGTACCGAGTCATATCTTTGTAGCACTTCATTGTATGAATGGGTCAAGTACTGGAATTGTTTAATGCAGCTTTCTAGTTATACATGAGATACAAGAAAGTACCGTTAGCATTATGAAATATTGTATTTTTAATTGAATTCCTAGAAATCTGTGGCATTTATAATTACTATACTGACTTTAAAGTTTGAAGGAAGGAATGCGGATAATAAAGATAAAAGTTGTAACATACTTAATTTCATATTTCGTTGGATACAAAAGCCGTTAAACCATTTGTTGTGGGAATCTATGGGGGAGGTTCAGCAGTAGACTATGATGGTGGTGACAATGACGTATAACCATTTTTAAACATATTTATTTCGAATTATTTTACACATACCAATAGCTTGCAGTGAATATAATAATACAATCCTGGGTCATAAAAACTATTAGATTGTTTCAAATATTTTTTTTCCGAAGATTCCATTGATCCAGCTTAAACTATTAACAGTCGATTGAAACATTAAGGCTTTAGCAGAAGGGCCCTTAATGGTCTCCCTTAAGGTCCGCTAAACATGTTCAAGTTCCCAGAACGGTTTTAATTAACGGACATGCGCTATTTAACTACCAAGTTAACTGCTTTGGTACTTTTGACACTTGATTAGTTAACAGTTAACCATCTGGGTAATCTTAACGGTCGATTAAGATTTTCACATTTTACATGATCAAGATAAGATATTTTTTTATGGTCAGAGAAGATGCCATATGCAAATACTTTGATGCTTACTTAACTTACACGTATATGAATTTAAATCACAGACATGCTAATTTGACTCGTTTTAAACACATTTGAGAACGGAATACTATTTTAAAAACTGGTCTCGCTAAATATAAATAATATTAATTAATATGATTAATGTTACTTTGAGTGATATACGATCATTCAATTGGTTTCACTCTATCAGTTAAACGAGGACAAATATCTAGCCTAGCAAGACAAATACTTATTTTTGGTGAATGTAGATCACAAAATAGATCTGAGTAAATACTGTGAAAAGACCCGTTCCATTCAATGAACCAATGCACCAACTAAGATAAAAACAGTTTGCAAGACAAGCAAACACTCTAATACACCACAGTCATACTTTTTGTTATTTACAAAATATTTCATTAAATAGATTTTGACTATTTGAAAGATTCTAAGAAATTACTTGGACACGTACAAACAAAAGGGAATATTTATTGACTTACAATGAAAGTGAAATTTCTAATACAGACGATACCACAAACATTTGCAAACCATAACATCTTAACCTGTCTAGAGCTTAAAAGAAAATTGGCCAAATTATCACCAATACGTGAAAGCAAGAAAAATTGGTCAAATGATTTGACAAACAGTGGTGCTATACGTGTGTGAACAACTTGACATAGTAAACCGGCTGAGTGTGTACAAACATGATGTAGTGGATGTGCAAACGCCTCCAAACAAACAGTTATGAGGAGCTTCAATGACCAAATATGAGAAGAGGAGCTATTAACTGGAATGGAATGGTTTCATGGGGAACATCAAGTAGGTAGTGTAACGAACGTCAATTTCACTGTTTGTTTTTATGTTTTAACTGTACTTTTAAATGAATTTAAGTTTTTCGCTTAATTCATTGCATGATAAAATGCAATTAATTTTGTGTGCAATTTTAAGCGGTTTACTCTACTTAGGTGGTTTATAAACGTCGTTAAACAGGAGTATATAAAGGTAATTTACAGAAGAAACATTGGATAACTATTAAAAGGAAATCTAAACGACATCGACAGCCATTTTATAACTGTTGCCTGCTAACTGTCCAATTTACCCGTCAAGTTGACAAGTGATCGTTTCAGTAAAACAGCCCGATACAGCATTTCATAAAAAGTAGAACCAGAAAATAAAATTCTTTACAGAGGCACTCAATGGGTATGAGAAACCGTGTTATTACGCAAGTCGGTAAATCGGATTAAATACTACTGTAGATAAATCGAAAGTCGATATCATTAACGAGTGATGATCTCGGAAAAGGCCACTTTTACCATCACTGTATATATGAGTTTCAAAGATAAGATCTCGATGGCACCGATTGATTTGCTATCGGTTGTCTAGAAAATCGAATCGATATATCGTATAACAGAGATATATTATACACTATCCACCTTACTCATGTGACATTACATCTTGTAATGTGACATTATTTACGTGACCATTTAAACAGTATATTAGGGGGTATTTATATAAATATATTGTATTGCCTCTCAGTATCTCTCATATTTTATATCTATATGGGTATTTTAATTTATATTAGCTTTATTTATTATAATTATGTCTAGGTAGTAAGTATTTCACCATGTTTCATATTTTTTTTTCAATCATGTGGTGTGACAATAAAGTATTGTCTATCGATCTGATGAGCAAAACTATTATGCAATTTGGTTTCACCAAGTATTCTCATCCAAACTATAGCAAAACGGAGCCTTTATTTAACATTTAAAGGTTTTTCTGTTTGCGTTAAGGTATTCATTCCGAATTCTTTCACTGGCTCCCATCCAACGGAATCGTATTCAATAAAGCACTGTGTCAGTTAGCGGTGAGCACATTTTTCTTTTGCTTTGTCCAATTTATCTTGGTTCACCGAACTGCGATTCGATAAGCTGGGCTTAATCTCGTCTAATAACCGCATTTCATTTTTTTTGCTTCCTATCTGTTATTGAAAACATTCGGCGCCCTATCAGTAAAAACTGCGCATTTACAATGACATTCAAAAATTACGGTAGTATTTCAGCACCATTACGGTAAATAGGCATTCGATAATCTTTCAGAAAGTTTAGAAAGCAAAAGTTTGAGATGATAATTACACACAAAAGCGTTAAATAACAACTTCGCTTTTCGTTTTGAGTGTTTAATGATAGCATCGGAAATAAATAGCGAGATCTACAGTTAATAAAAAAAGTGGATAGATACAATATACTTAAATGGAAACCTCTCTCTGACGCCTGTAACTGTAGCCGGTTATCTAGTATGGCGATATCACCACTGACAGAATGGCTAGGAACTGTTATAAAGACCTGCAGTATCACCATTTGCACATGCATTACATACAGCGGAATTAATTTTGATTCATACACTCAGCATTTATCAATGACAAGAAAGATTTAATATCTTGCGCGAATAATTAAGTTTGTGTTAGCGATAAAATGTTATTAACGTAAAAGTATTTGGAGTATGCGAACATGGGAAGCTGTCACTCGAGTGGCGTATTAATAACCGTTCGAGAGTACGAATATATCGACAATTATACAATACTAGCTGCCCGGGGCGCGACTTCGTTCGCGTGGTGCTACCCTACCCTACCCTACCCCACCCCACCCTACCCTACCCTACAGTACCCTACCCTACCCTATCTCAACCATCACGCACACAATCCCCATCTGAAAAAAAGTTTAAATTTGACAGCAAAATCCCCATAAACAAAATGATCTCCCATTTATTGAATACATTTGTTACAAAATATGTGATAAATGAAGAACCGCTCGACCGATTTTGTGCAAACTTCAGATAAACCATCTACTAAATAGTCCGAACATAGCCTAAACATTTGGTTCGGATAGGTGAGCGTTCTTGAGTTATAAAATTACAACGAAAAGTGGCATTGATTTTTATATAAGTATATAGATATAGAAGAAGAAGATGTTCGGTTTATTTTCTCGCATATTAAAGTTAATACAGTCCGCGGTATCATTGATCCGATGTCCGCAGACAATCTTAGAAACGTGACCGCCGCTCTTGTTTGGATTGCGGTTGAAATAACTATAAGCGGACGAAAGTTTCAACCTACATCAGATTGAGCACGTAAAGTATGTATGTATCACTAGACGGACAATTTCCCTGCTGTGACGCGGGTCAAACTCTATTTGTGCCAGTGTGTTGCATTGCGGAATGAATGCAAAGGTTGTCCGCAAATTGTTTTTAATGAGTATTCAGTTCACGTAAGGAGCGAAATTCGCGTGATATTGGCTCGTGCTGTCTAGTTCTATGGACTGTAAATGGGTTTGTTTACATATCTGAAGAAGTTGAATGAGAAAAAATGTTTAAGAATGAACGCTTTTACGTCTACTTTACATACTACTTAAAAATACTACACGCTACTAGAACTTTCAGTTTCTAGCTTTAAAAAACAAACTTTCTACAACTAATTCGGTAATGTATAGTAACTTCCATTTTAAAAGCTTATGAGATCACATCACATAATCTCATAGAGATTCTATGAGGAGTTTTCTCCTGATATAGATACTACTTAGTATTATAAAATTTCTCGAAACGCATTAAAAATTCAACAAGTTCTATAAGAGGACATGTCCCATAGAGCAGATGTGTACTCGTATCTGGAGAGATCGTCTAAACGTACAGCTCTTACGTCCTTATTTATAATGTGGGACCGCTATCTCGGCTAACAGGGAACAAATCGAGGATTTCATGGAAAGCCTCTCAGGTATGGCGCTCACGCATAAAAGTATTCACGCTGTTCAGTTAATCTAATCTTAATCTGATCACCACAACGTGATTCTTTAATTTCAGAGAATCGCAGAAGTAGCGCAAAATGAATAGTCGCAGGGAGATGCGTGTAGTAAATCGTTGTAGCGGGATAATTTCAAGTGTTTTGCATAAGACGATAGGATAGCTTCAATTGCTTCCCGTCTCAAACGTTTATGTTGCTCTAATGTAATGGTTTGCATAACATATAAATCATACAATTTGGCTTGTAAAGGATGTTATAATATCTATGTAAATTACAACATTTCCGAGTTTAATTACTCCGAGTCAAGTTTACATTATAGTGTAACCTTTAGTAATTGTATGTGCTCTATGTATAGGAACAAATGGACCCTGTTAAGGTCAAAGATCTTCAGAATGAGGTCAAACACCCACTAGTGCAACGGTAACGACATCACATTGTTCGAAATTCTTGAAGGAAAATAAATGCTTTTAAAATAAGATACTTCAAGTAATTTATAATATGCGTGAACAAGTATGTAGGATATAATAATATACATGTCGTTAAGTGTAATACATCAATGATACGTAAATACGCATGCCATGAAGATTTACATTAGGTACACTACTTCGTTTAAGTGTGTGATGCTAAAGAAAATATCAGTCTAGGAATGTCTCTATTTATTTGATGAAGATGTATATGCATCATGTTGATGGGTTCCAAAGTCATTAGAAGAATTTAACGCATAGTCTATGGAATGTAAGTAAATGAGGAAGTTATTAAATTTATTACAAAGCATAAAACATTGGCGTCAACAAGAGAAAAAACTACATCTTATACCGGGTACCGTAATTAACCCCGGGTTCAAACTGGCAACGAGGATCCAAGAACCCGAGCATTATTAAAGCCTTTAGAGGGGGGAGAAAGTTCAACGGGTTGACTTTCTTCTCCCTTATTAGTAACGCGACATAGGATGAAAAGAACATTCCAATTAGTACAATACTTATGTAACAAGTAATTGACGGCTAAATGCATACAAAGCGCATGTAATGGGTGAAAGCAATAGATTCTGAAGGCCTCATCATTCGGTCTGATAACCTTAATGCTATTGTAAACCAACATCTAACAACAATAAGGGAGAGTTGAATATTGTAAAGGGGCTTTTCATTTTCCAAAATGAGTTGCTAGTTGTAAAACTCTCGTGTGGGTTATTAGGCAGCGTCGGTAGCATTGTATAAGTCATCGAAGTGGCCAGCCACAATGGGGGCTTTCACGTGGCCTTTATGCCCGCCTTTGAGCTGTCAATAAACATATTCTTCAAACGTGGTAATGACTGGCGTGTCGTTAATACCGAAGAATATTTAGGAGAGAGCAATTCGTTGAGAATTCCCAACGATTGTAGAAATTCTATTGTTCTTGTTAATTTCGATTTCGGCTACTAGTTTAATGAGTGGACCATTAGCGCAACGGGTCACGATTAAGCTGTAGGTTTAGTTAGTATGTCACGTTGAAGTGTGAAGTCACGCTTGCACAATTTACGATGTGTACAAACCCTTCTGGCACTGAATAGACAGGCCTTTTGTCCACGCCTACGAGCGAAGGAAAGCTGCAAGGTTTAGAGTGCATTTAGTTACTATACTAAACATCTTATAGTGGTTTCAAAATTATACTATACCTTCACGTAGTTTTTGTATACTACTTAGGAAGCAAACAAGCATACGGCCCGTCTGATGGTAAGCGGTTACCGTAGCCTATGGACGCTTGCAACACCAGGGATGTCACTCGCGCGTTGCAGATCCTGCAGAAATCTCTTCACCCTTTTTGAAGAACCCCATGCTGTACTCCATTGGGAAAACCACAGCACATATATAGTTTAGCCCAAAAACTTTTAGTAGGAAAACAAATTAAACTCTTTTGTATAAAGTATATTCAACGTATAGTTCAAGTATATTCTTTTTTTTCAATTGCAACGAATATTTAAATAAGAAATAACGCAAAAATGACATATTCGTCATTAAATTGAAATTAAATGAGGTTAGATTTATGATACGATGGCATAGCGAAATGCATCTCACGCACATTTGTCTAATGCAAGATATCTCCCGTTAGTTACAAATTCCACGGCCGCACAATAGATCCGTTGAAACTCCATCGATGGGTAATTTGGGTCCATATTGTGTTGGTAAGGGGAAGGGCCCGCCGCCATGAAAAGGCACTTTAATACGACTGACCAACGGACCGGAACTCGTCGCCGCTTTAATTGAATCTCCAGAAAAAAGACCCAAAGACAGATGAAATTAACAGCGTCCTCTTCGATACGGTAAAATACGCGCTGGTGAAGGAAAAATGAGAAGTTTTTCGTTAATTTGATAATGGAAGTACCGTTCTTCCAAGTGTATTGTGTTATTCTTTTTTAAATGATTTGAATTTTGCGAGTAAAATTCCACTGGCGGCTAAAATTTTGTAGACAAACTATTTTTTCAAAATTTTATTGTAAATTAGTAATAGACACTGAAACATTGTGATGATTGGAAGTAAGTAATGTGTCCAAAGTTTTTTGTTCCAAGGTAATATTATTCTACTAAACTCTCAAAATGTAGATTCTAATGTCGTATTCAAAGTTTACGGTATGAAGCCTAACGCAGATGCCTGTCTAGGACGGCGTTCATGATCCCCATGGCGAGCAACCACCTGCAAACAACATGACCTTCCGCAGTGGCGGCGTTCTACACAGAGATTGTCTGAATCTTTGAGTTACCGCAAGTCAAACCTCCACGCTTCGTGCAAATTTATGTGGGAGATGGTACAGTCACGCAACGGTTATATAGCTACGTTGCTTGAAAATCACGGAAATGATTAGGTAGATATACGCGTGATGCAAAAATTGTTCAGTAGCTACTGACATTTTTGAGGTAATCTCCGGAATTACTGATCCGAATCTGAAAACTACATACAGGATGAGAATACTTCAAGCGCAATTCAACCTAGAAATAGTAGCATTGGTGTGAGAATCGCCCCAGGTCATCACCATGCTAATGTGACGATCACGACTGTGTGTCACTTGACTAATGCATGTGTGTTAGTTGTTTGAAAATGGCAAATTTTGATCACTGACACTGAAAAATCTGGGCTAGTCAAGCTTTGGGAACGTCGTGATATTTAAAATAAATAAATGAATGAATTAGTCTAAGTGTTTCAGATTCTCACTTACTTAGTTGTAAGTATTACTCAAATTGTATGATTTCAATTAAAGTTTCTAGTTTAAATACTTCGGGTAGGTAAATATGAAAAGCCCCAAAAGCCGTTAATCAAAAACTGAATCTTAGTAGGGAGTGTTAATAAGTAAGCAAATCAAAGCTCAATTCAAGACCACACTGAAAGGGTTGAATGCGCAAAGGTACATAAGTGAAAAAACGCGGCTTTGATTGTTAGCTTGTTTAAATAATAATCAAAGTGACATATTTTGAAGTATTTTGATATGTTCTAAGCAATCCTTAAGACACTAGGAAACCACCAAAAAATTATTTTTTTCAAACCGGCTATTATTACGAATGACACCCTGAAATAAAAAATCACTCTTGTCTCTGATGAACTTATTACACAATAACAATTTGTTTCGAACACAGGTCTCAGTGCACCTTACAAGCAATATCCAACGATAGTTCAAAGAATTATACCCAAGGGCACTCCAGATGAACCGGGAATCAATTTTGCTAAGAATCTAAGTATGCCATTAGGTTATAGTGTACCGACATTCCGACGTTCCGTTACTCGTGGTCCAAGCATCGACACCGTGAAATTATACAAAGTTACAACGTTACAATCCAATTGACTGGTGACTTTTCATCTCGACCTCAGAAATGAAAATGACCGACATTATATTTAATCTCATATGATCACACGATGTACTTATTGATCGTAAAATACATTGTACGATTGCGATGCACTGGCCTTATTTAAGTTGAAGAAACCGTTGCAATGTTATGGCCGTGTAAATTGATGAGTGAGGTAAAGCCACGTTCATTGCGGTCAAAGCCTGGATGTGGGTAGATTAAGGCATAATTTTTAGTTTTTGTCGAACAAACAACGAACATAAAATAGATAACGTTCACGTAATAACCACTTACACACCTCGTTAGAAGAAACACTACAAATCATAAACCGGTCAAGATGTCAAGTCTTAACAGACCCATCCATATCTCCGACGAGGCAAAGCGAATTTTCAATACTCCTGAATCATATATTCACGTCAAGCTTATTTCAGACTTGACTAGAGCACAGCAAATCTGCATCAAACGTCTGAATATTTATTCTAAGTGACATGAAAACGAGAAATATAGGGGTGGCTATAAAGGTTTATTTGTGAGGTATAAAGGTATAAAGTTTTATTGCCTTGGTTAGATAAATATGATCTTGGTTTGATGAATATATTTTATAGAATCATGTGAAGCAATTTTAAAGATTCAATATGGTGTTTAAATTAGTACCATAGTATATAATTTGTTAAACTGTAATAGTTAAATGTCAATTTCATTGTAAATTGGATATTTTGTATAAAACTATATAATATAGGTACCTACTATAACAACAAGTAACACAAGTGTTAATACTAGTATTCAATCAATAGTTTATAAAATAACAGACATGAACAGGAAAGCCTCCGGGAAAATAGCAGATACGGGTAACGAAGTAAATAATAGAGTTATTAGGAGCCTTCTCGCATTACAACACGTTTGTATAGCGATGTAAGGTTCACACACGAATGTAAATACGATGGAAATACAAGAACAAATAGATACCGCTAACGATGAAGTTATTTGTGAGGATATAACGGCATACGACAGGTGACATCAACCATCCGCGGCGGAAACTCTCAGAGCTATTATGAAACCTGACGATAAAGACCCGAGTCATCCCCTCGACGATTTGTGGTTTCTGTCAAGAGGAGAATACAAAATTTAAATGCAAGCTCATTTCCACTACGGCTTTACAGCAAACCGCAGCCACTTCGCACTAACTCTAAGACCGCATGTATTGAAGCTCAGAAAGAACGTCTTCATTGGCCGTTATGTCATGAAAACCTGATTCTACATCACATTCACTACATGGTATTTGTACTGATTTGTATGACTGGCTACTTCAATTGTGACTAAAGAATTGTGAATAATCGAACGTAATGATAATGAAGTAATGATAGATGAATATTAAAGTGTATGCAATTAACGCTACATATAGATGCATACCGGCGAGTTAATAGCATTAAACACATATTTGCGTCACAGTAAGTGGGGCTCTCTATCATCAACTATCACGGAAGATGGGGCAAAAACGTTTCCGACTCAGGTATCGCACGCTATATCTGTCTCAATGGAGTAGTTCAGTTGTTTCTAACAATACAACTCGGTGAGATGCATGACAAAAAGTTTATAAACACAATAAAAGTACGGTTCCCGACCTTGCATTTCACCACAGAACTGGGCTTTGGTCGTGCCACTAGATACCATTTCGGTGAATTTTTCAATTGCATCGAAACTGTAATACCGTTTTAAGTACCGCTTAAATCCAACGACGTAACTATAGTAATTTTAACTAGTATGACATAAAACAAGGACAGTTGTGATATTCTTCAAAAGATTTATCTTGAGTAACTGGATTAATCGTTTTTTATAAATAATAGTACATTATGATACATGTGTGCAAATTTGATTATTAACACTCGAGGCGGTATTAAGCGCAATAAGGGAGCTGAGAGTGTAATAAACCAATGCACACGAGTGTCATACGAAATTTTTCAATACACTTGCGAGGAAAAAAACAGACTTCAATTTTGCAATAATTGTCACTTTACCAGCGAGTGTGTTGAAAAAGTTATTACTTGATAGAAATAATACTGTTATGTCAAAAATATACTTAAATTATGCCATTACCTAGTTTAAATAGAGACATTTATTGAAGATTTATTTATTGATTAATAACTATTATTATTTGATCGTAATAAAAAACACTCGTATAAAAAAATAAGATGTGAAATCGTACTTATAACCGAAATAACCCGCGATAAAATGACAACGTTATAAATATATAAGAATAAGTTCAATCGCACATTTGTAAATCGTTCTTATTATGTTCCTCGGATGCAAACGCATTCGGAAATTGCTCGCGCAACAAATTACTTGTACATTACTTATACGTACAATCTTGATAATGTAATAATAGTAGCTGCACAAAAAGAAAGGTTACAACCATGAACATTTATTATGAGTACAATTTGAATAATTATATTGATGTAAGAACAATCCTCAGTACCTGTTCACAATACACATTAGTTGAATACGCCATAAACTGTGAGAAAATAATTGAAAAATAACGGAATTTGAATACAATTGCTTACATTATAACACGTAATCTACATTACATATGTACAAAGCACTTTCCATGAAATTATGAGAATACGGTAAAACAAATGCACATCCCTTTTGGTCTATAACATAATGGATATGAATGCGAAAGTGCATGTTGATGAAGTATAACATTACAGATACGAAATCGATAGCTTTCTCAATGGAAGAAGAAAACTCGAAGCCGAAAGGGTTAGTTCGACGGATGCTCCGGCGCATGTAGACCGTATCGGTAAGAGCAGCCGACAAAACGGTGCGTTACGCCCAACTAAGCCACGCAACATCGAAATCATAAGAAGAAGTAGTAAAATTATGCGCGAAATTATAACAACTGCGATAAACCATTGTGTATATGATAACATAATTGTTGAAAAACCGGCCAAGTGCGAGTCAGACTCACGCACCGAGGAGTCCGTACAAACCTGTAGGTATATAAGTAAATGGTAGTATAGACCTGAGTATTTGATATTAATTTAAAATGACGTACTAAAAAAAAACTACTTACTAGATCTCGTTCAAACCAATTTTCGGTAGAAGTTTGCACCGTAATGTACATCATATATTTTTTATAGATTTATCTTTCTCTTATTTTAGAAGTTACAGGGGGGGGACACACATTTTACCACTTTGGAAGTGTCTCTCGCGCAAACTATTCGGTTTAGAAAAAAATGATATAAGAAACCTCAATATAATTTTTGAAGACCTATACATAGAAACCCCACACTTATGGGTTTGATAAAAAAAAATTTTTGAGTTTCAGTTCTAAGTATGGGGAACCCCCAAAACTTATTGTTTTTTTTCTATTTTTGTCTGAAAATCTTAATGCGGTTCACAGAATACATCTACTTACCAAGTTTCAACATTATAGTTCTTATAGTTTCGGAAATAAATGGCTGTGACATACGGACGGACAGACAGACAGACAGACAGACATGACGAATCTATAAGGGTTCCGTTTTTTGCCATTTGGCTACGGAACCCTAAAAAGGAAGACAAATAACAAACGTTTACATTGATATACTTTCATTTCGCATTACGGTTATTTATTGACGGACAACGAAACGATTAAAACACTGAAACACTGATAAGTGTTTCAGTGTTTGTGATGCGTTTATTTAGGTAATATTATTTATTATTCTATAAAACGTTCTCGTATTAACCATCATTTGCTGCTAAAACTTGTGTCGCCGCGTGGTTTGTTTGAATAGTGAAAACTATGTACAAAAAACTAACCCAAATGCGCTAACAGGTGGCTCCGATGAGGCGTCTATATTCAATGAACCATGTAACTTTTTACCTATCATTATTTTTCTTTGAGTAAACATCTACAGGGCTTTCTAACACGATTACGTTGCTAAAGAAAATATAGGTAATCCGTAAACGAGCATAATTTGAGTAACCTTTGCCACTGTAACAATAGCTATCAAAAGATATAATGTTGCTGGCAGATGGAACTTGTAGGTCAACAAGCTTTAATTCCATGATTACCGGCGATAACTATCGCCGACACATAAAAAAAGCAAACGAGAAGAAAGTACATCATTTATACGATCATCTGCTCGCAAATTGGATAGCGGGTGCAATGAATCAAAGTTTCGTAGCAAATGATGAGAAAACAATACCCGAGATGTTTATCAGAGACGTGCAAACGTATCTAAATCTTCTTAGTGAACTGCCAACCGAGCCGCTGGTTGGATTTATGTGGGTTAACAGATAGAGCGAATCACCACTGATATACGATCAGGCTTCTACACGCCCAACTTTTCGTAGGAAGTCGTAGTGCAGCCGAAGAATGGGCAATATAAATGACTATTACGGATGTTTCTTTTGTTTCTGCGATTGATCTTGGAATATTTAAGAACGGAAATATTTAATTGCATTCGGTACAAAATCTTTTAAGTCTAGAAATTGAATACAATAGTAGTCTATTGTGTAATTTTGATTATAATTTTCGGTATTCGTTACTAAAATCTATGAAGACAGTTGATTTTGTACCACAAACTCCATGATCCGTAAATTTAATACAATGGGAGCTTTAGCTAAAGACAATAAGTCGTGTGGTGGATTAATAAGAAGAGATTAGAAACTAATTGAAATAATAAATCAAGTGGTAATGAGAAACACGTAAATCAAATTTTAATTAAGGAAACTTAAACATAGAGACGAATTGTTAACATTATGTTTATTGGTATCTTTAATCGGAATCAGTACCTAATTAATAAATATTCAGTTCTCACAGCCGACTTCTCATCTCATAATTGGCACCTATAGAAGTTAAGATGCACTTACCATATGTGAATGAAAAAGTGTAACATGACGCGATTTTTCGATTAGATTATAACACTGAGAACAAAGAACTAAATTGAACTGAACTGCAATTAGCTCAATACTTTCCAAATTGCATAGTTGTTAATATTACATTAATCAATAATTATAATGAAAATAATAACGGTTATAAAAAAATCTTATATGTTATTAGTAAACAAACAATTTCTAGTAACTAAATCCATCACAGTTGAATACGAACATTATTCAACAGATACTTCTCTAGGTAGCAAATCCTGAATTAATTTGACAGGTTTAATAACGGCTGATTCTCATCTGCATAAGACAACTGCAGGAAAGTGCAGCGCGTGCGGTGTGTGCCACTGACCCACAATGCGATGCAACCTACATACTGTCGTTAGTAACAACCAACCTACGATTAACCTGTGAATATGATGCACAGCACGTACAAATTGCTAGTTACAAACCATTCGATGTAATCCAATACTGATTTGATGACAGACCGTTTTCACGAATGATGATCATTTTTGTACATGACCAGCGAAATCATACTACAACTTGTTATCGGCAATTTGAAATTTCACCACCTTAAAGGTCATACGAATTGTTATAATTTGTAACGACTGATCGTGACATTTTTTCCTTCTTCGGTTGGAAACTGATTTATAAATGTGAGAAATATAGCTAGATATAGTTATTTATAACATATATCTGTCGCCAAACAACTGAAACAGCTTAAAGAAATAAAAAAACCGGCCAAGTGCGAGTCAGACTCGCGCACCGAGGGTTCCGTACAAACCTGTAGGTATATAAGTAAATGGTAGTATAGACCTGAGTATTTGATATTAATTTAAAATGACTAAAAGAAAAGTACTAAAAAAAAACTACTTACTAGATCTCGTTCAAACCAATTTTCGGTGGAAGTTTCCACCGTAATGTACATCATATATTTTTTATAGATTTATCATTCTCTTATTTTAGAAGTTACAGGGGGGGGGACACACATTTTACCACTTTGGAAGTGTCTCTCGCGCAAACTATTCAGTTTATAAAAAAATTATATTAGAAACCGCAATATCATTTTTGAAGACCTATCCATAGACCCCACCATTATGGGTTTGATGAAAAAAAAATTTTGAGTTTCAGTTCTAAGTATGGGGAACCCCCAAAATTTATTGTATTTTTCTATTTTTGTCTGAAAATCTTAATGCGGTTCACAGAATACATCTACTTACCAAGTTTCAACATTATAGTTCTTATAGTTTCGGAAATAAATGGCTGTGACATACGGACGGACAGACAGACAGACAGACATGACGAATCTATAAGGGTTCCGTTTTTTGCCATTTGGCTACGGAACCCTAAAAATACTATATCATAAATATTATACAGTCCATATTATGTAACGTAGAGGATTGCTGGACAAATTCTGGACAGTGCACGGTGCTGTGCCCCCTTATTTGTAGCCCCCGACGCAATTAAAGGGGTGCGGACTACGAGCGAAGCGTTCGTTTTCGCGCGATTTTCTACTATTTTTACATGCTACTACTTCAGGGTATATAATCGGGGATTATACGGGGAATCGGATATAAAGGGGATATAATCAGTAAAAACTTAATGTCTCAAACGTTACAAAAAGTAATTGTTTACGAATCAGCAGAAACCGCAACGTTGCTGGTAAAAAAAAATACTCAACTATGGCCGTAAAACTATAAGTCCTATATTAGGGAAGCTGCCGATATTATTATTGCAGTGAATTTGCTACGAGTTACTTTACGGCTTTTCTTGTATACAAACATTTGATCAGCTCTATCTATACCTATTCTGTGTATCGTATTGGTTTACATGTTACATAATATATTATATCCAATCAAATTCCTATGAATACCTTAAAACTCATTTCGATTTGTATGTAGGCTCTATTTCCAAAGTACGAGTTACATAAATGCGTGTCATTATAGTAATCAAAATACAAATCCATTCTGACTGCTCGATTCAGATGCTCTGAATGAGAAAGTATCGAAACTAATTCTTTGCGATACACTCCACGACTTACATCGAACAAAGTTGGACTAAACCAATCAAGGTAACTTCTGTTATGTATCCAGTAAAAAGTGCTCATACAAAATCATACCAATTTGTCGGTGCATTAGCAACGGTTAGCTGTTTGGTGATAATCTTTAGGTTACCGTTCGTCTACTCAGATTGGCAATCGTGTCACTTTTACCTTTTAAATTCATCAATAAAGTAATAAGTAGGTACTCGTGAAATTTAACAATTGACTTAACACATCATTATAGTGTGATATGGGTTAATGGTCACACACTTAATATTTTTAGAGAATAGTTTGAGTAGAAATATCTAACAGTTGTTATTTGTTCACATTCTATTTCAACGGGTGAGTGTGCAATGAAATGAACGATTGTACATACATTTACAGGATGTTTTCAATTCGCAAATGAAATAAAATGTATTGTTAGCAAAGACGTTTTATCAGTTAGTATTGATGCTGATGTAAATTTATTACTAGGCCACTATGATTTATTATTTAAGTTGAATATGAGGACACCTTACAGTATTTAGTTGTGAGTACTTCAGAAGAATACGTTGTTACCAGTACTCATTAGTCTTACAATATATCAGTTATCACTAGTCGTCACCGAAGTGGAAGTTAATGGGGGGAGGCCTATGTTCAGCAGTGGACATCCCTAGGCTGATATGATGATGAAGTTCACTCAATCAATTTTAAGTCCCTCAATAAAATGAATCAAAAATGTTTTGGAAAAAAGGTTCAAATCTTTCAAAGACTACGTGTCTATTTTGAAAGCAAATTAAACGCACAACAGTTAACTCGATAGACAATCTTTGAATTGCGATCGTGATCTTAAAACAGAGGCATCATTGTTTTTGTAAAATTTAACAGTTAAGGTTGAGAGGGCAGCCTTCTTTTCGGTATCGTTTGTGTGACAAGCACCTGTCCAAGTGTAATCAACAACGGCGAAACGATTTTCGATATTGGTCACGCTTATGATTATTTGGGTATAACATTACGTCTGCTTCTATTATGTGGAATTAGGGTTAAGATAAATCACATATATGCTTGTCGAAGTCACTGTTCCAAATTTTAATAACAATGTTTGTCATATTGAACATTTGGACATCTGGAAGGTCACTACAAAATTCCACTATGCTTATGCTCATGCTCATTATAAAACTGAAACCCACAGTATTCGCTGCGCTGATGTGACTACTGATCTTTCGCCTTTTACAAGCATTATATGTCTATTCATAATTTAACATTAACCAACTATAATTTCCATTTTCATCGCAACACATAACATTAAATTCCGTTGATATCTCCATAAATAAAGAGCTGTGCTGTAAGCCTCCAGTCGTGCCCCGAGACGGTAGGCAAAGATAATAAGTACGATGATAATCTAACAAGGTTCTAGCAAGGGTTTCAGAATTTTAACATAACGCAAGCCTTTCACTTTGATTTTAATCTGAAATGTGAATAGCACGAATATGTTTTGCTTCCGATATTTAACAAAGGTGAAGAGTTATGATAGGTCAATGATCACCAGGTTCAATTGTATGTGGTTACAGTTAGAGATCTTGCTAAAGATTATATGAAAGATCTATGGACCACTGTTTCAATTTTATACAAGTAGTAACTACCTACTACTTGGGGTAGGTACATATACGACGGTTATCTATATTAGCGCATAGATAACGATGATAATATTAAACACTTTTTGAAAGAATCGAAGAAATTTGCAAGAGTTCATACAGAATAACAATACGTCTATAAGTATTCACCTCGCTCAAAAGTTAAAAGAAATACCATAAAATTACACCATAATGACACAGTACACAAATTACAACTAATATAATAATACATGACGGTAAAGAAAACATAGCCTGCCAAAGTTAAATTAAAAAGTGCGGACAAAAAGCAGTCACACAAGGTTAAGGTAGAGAAAAACGGGTGCAAGGGTTCAGTGGTCCCGAGTACTCCCAACAAGTTCCCACAAGCTCCTGTGATGGTAATATAACGCCATGCGCCACTCACAATGAGAAATCACTCTTTGAAACATGCATAAAAAGACAAATCACGTCTAGGTACTCCGCCTTCGTTAATTCTATAGCTTTAATAGCTTTCCCAATAAAAGTAAAAAAAATGGGGATATGTGTACCAGCACCGTATAACGAATTTTGACTCATAATAATATGAAAGTTCCTTAAATAGTAATTATTATGTCTATTGTAAGCCTTTTAACCAATTTAATTCACTTTCTATAGACCGTACATAATTAGCAATTGATTTAAATACCATATGACAAAAGGTGTTACATATTTATCTTTAACTATTTCTGTGTTATGCAATTTAGGTTTTATTTAACTAGTAATTGACAGAGCCGATTCTATCATCAGTGTTATTACAATTAAATACATCGCTAACAGCTGTTACCATGTTTAGGAAACGTTTGATTAAAACTCGGAAGCGTCACTATTATTTGCATGCGGGACTGTTTAGACTGTTTATCTACACGCGATCGCCGACTTCACTTTCTAATGGAAATTCATTTTTAAATCAATTTGCTATTTGACGCCGAGATCCATCCAGGTACCTTAAGAGACCTAAAGAAGTAGCTTAAGATATGCAATTTTTTGTGAGCACGAATATCTATAGTATTCTGCTTTGCTATATCTCGATAGTTCAAAAATATTTTATTTATTTATTCAGGTTTAGGGGTACGATTGACAAAAATTTACAAAATGTTAGCTCTAAAATAGACAACAAACATGTCATAACGAAGTCTCCACTGATAGAAAAATATATAAATCTAACAACAACACATCTTTTGATAGGCAGTTTTAATTGGTTCATTGAAAGTGGCTTCCCGATCGTAGCTTCTTCATATTTAAGAGAACTTGTGAAGTTGGTATCAACCAAGTGATCAATTAGGTATCATTATAAAGCAATTTGTCAGCTACTTTTCGAACGAGCTGCCGAAGAAAGTTCAGTTTGCCGTCGCGTGCGCAGCTTAGGTTCCAAAACGAACAAACACCAATTGACAACTACCGCTTATGATTAATGAATGGCGCGTGAAATTGAAATGGCTATAACATTTTATATGGCATTAGCATCTGTACTGATATGCAATGAGTTGCCAATAAGAATATAAGAATCATTCAAACTGATTCTTAATGGAAGCAATTTGAGACGGCTTCTGATGTTAAATGTGATAACAAGAAAGTCATTATTAAAATCTATATAGCTATCTAGGTACCATTAATTAATGTAGCTACCAAAATCAAGTTGAAATGGTAATTCCACAAAAATGGAGGAGCCGTATAGACATACAAAGGCAAGAAAGATGATCCTGGAAATATGCTTGCAATTACTGCAATTCTTCGGAATTGACTGGGTCACAATAAATAAATGAAAAAGCTCTAAAAACATTTCACATTACTTAAGTAAATATTTGTAAAGAATCTCATATGGCCTTTATTTGAAAGACAGACGATATATTGATTCAAGTCGATAATTGAGACACAAAATCACAAGTGAAATCGTATAATGCAGACCACGTTTTTTAACTTATTGTGGTAATGTAAAAACGATTTAACCACTTTTAAAAGGGCCCTTTCTCTGTAGGCTTTCTATTCTGGTATCGCGTCTTTATAATTCTACTACTCAACTTTTGGACTGATCAAAGCTTTATTTAACTTTTTAACTGACTAAAACAATCGAAATGGTGGAGGTTCTCAAATTCATCTGTAGGTAATTTTTTTATGTTCGGACATAACTCTGACAAAAGACCAGATTTATGATTATTTTTTGATGGACTGTAATTTTTTTCGAGATGGTTATTTAATGTTTTTTACTGAAAACCCATTTTGGTGACGGTTTTATATATTAATCGAATTTGTAACTACACAATTTAAGAAAAAATACTTTTAAATGAAATCAACATCGTTTTGGTCTTTGGCTTTGATATTTATTTCTTCGGTTCAATTGCTAGTAATTGATTCGCGTCATTCAAAAGACATTCATTATAACACTGTAGCACAGACTATTTGCTTCTTTTTTAAGGTAGTAAAGCATCAGGCCTGCCTGATTGTAAGCGGTTACCGAGCCTATGAATGGACTTGCAGCAATAAGTGTATACTACTGATACACTAAGTATTCACAATTACTACCCAGTTAGAATAATGTAGCACACCTAGCGATGTGTTGCGGCAATTTTATTTGAGGGTCAGTTGACCATTAAATCAGTAGGCTTTATAAAAGTCGCCACTTACACTTTGGACCAACACTTTATCTTTATTATTTTTTATCTATAACACTTATCTACTTACATTTTGAAACAAATATATATAGAATAACTCGCTAATTGCTTCTCAAGTCTCTCAACAAATCTATATTCTATTCTTAGATCTTTGTTCCGGGTTATGTTAAAGGTCGCTTTCCCGTCACGGTCTCTCGCGCATTTATTAATGATCCAATTAGCCGCGTTTCCGCTTTCGCGGATCCAGCGCTTCCTAGAACAACTGCGTTATTTTATAGTAAGTATAAGTATTACTAAATTAGAGTAGTTCAGAGGTCTCAAAGTTTCCTTTTCGTTTTCTAAGTCAACTGTCTTAATTGACCTTATTTATTTACACCATTGTAATTAAAGCGGTTTTCCGAGAAACGCATTCTTATTGTCTTTTAATTTTATTACATGATATTGTTAAAAAATCTATGAGAATACGAGACAGATTTTTCTTGTCCTTAAATTCCATCAACAATGTGTTGGATAACTTCAATCATACTAGCATGTTTTTCTTGTGCTACATACATAATGCAGTACAGCATGCTACATCCATTTGAAGAATTGATCTTGTTATAATGTGACAGATGCGCAGACACGTCTCACGCACTCGCACTTGTCAGCTCACTTTCAATTTCGGCGCAAGCGTTCACTGTAACACTGCCTTTGTTGTCACGTCGGCCATGCAAAACAAAACTGTTTGGAGGTGAATAAAGAACAAGTATCGCGAAAAGAGAAAAACATTTTACATTTGTTCCATAAAATTCATTCAGTTCTAGTTGACAAAATCTGATTCAAATATATATACACTGGAAAAGATTGAACTTGAAATGTTTTTAAGTATTTACATAATAGAGAAAGATCAAATATTCATTTGAATACGGTTAATGCATTGCCAATATTCAGAACTGTAAATTACTAAAAACGTTTAGTTAATTAAAAACGCAGGCATGTCTTAAGCGAGTTTTTTATCAAGCTCACCGGTTGTTGTCGATAAATATAGTTTTTCAGAATTTCTTGTCGAAGGAGACAGTGAAGGCCGATTATTCAAATGTAGTTCAAATTCCGATGCGTCACGGAAACGTTTAGACAACTAGGTTAAGTGAAGTGAAGTCACAAACTGTTTTGAAAGACAACTTGTGGGAGTAACTACACGTTCACTACGTGCTTTAAACGGGAATGGAAAGTAAACAATCCCTTTTCTTGGTCAATACAACTTTCCATGAACAAAACGAATTGTTTTCACTAAAGACGACTTAAAAAGCCTATAAAATCGAAAATAAAATTCTCGGAATCGGATATGGAGCAGAGCAAAGTATTATTATCTCTCAGCATGTCGCGATCTCACATTATAGAGCGTAGTACGAACACGCTACGAGCAAAAACATGACAACAATCATCATGTTGTTCTCAGCGAAATGGAATATCTACGTAATAAGAACTTTTGCACCAGCACTGTAATTGAATAAACCTTTAAAATACAAAAGACGAGTAATAAGTTAATATAACATCAAGAGACTTTGTACGAATCAATTATATTACAAGCTACAGGGAATGGTGGTAAGATAATTTATAGCACTGGAGTTGCAGCGAATAATAAAAAAGAGTTAAGTGAAAATGATTCGGGAGACTAGGTAATGACAGTAGTAGCACGGGTAGTAGAGTCTCGTACAGCTATAAATTAAGTTTAAATAAATATTATCCTTACGCGGAAGCCACCGCTCTGTGTTATTCCAAAAGGCGGCGCTGCATTAGCCAGCCGCAATCATTACCGGTGGAAGGGCAATTTTCAAGACTTTGTTAACTTAAAGCACGAGCCTAGAAATTGTAAGGGAACTTTCCTTACAATTTCTGCAGTCGTGGTCGACGCAAACGATGAAATAATAAATCAGAATAGTGATTGCCATACTGATGGATTTATTGAGCGTTGTTGGAGACAAATCGCACATTTACATAATATTACGAAGATGAATCATCTATGAAGACTGATGGCCGATTCGTATAATTTACGGACCGTTTTCGGTTAAAATTAAGACTTGTATCTTTACTAATAATGAAGTAAAGAACTCAAAGTTTTGCATAGAAGTCCTTCCCATATGGAAGTAACTATCACAGGTAGGTATTAGCTTACGAAATTATTTTTATGCCCAGTTTAGCAATTACCTAGAAAACCTACCATTGATAAGCAAAACGATTCGTTTTTGTTTATAGAAAACGGGCATGAGACATTACTATACCTTATCTTTTAACCAGTAACATTATTGTTGTCTACAATTTGAAAAGATAGTAATTGACTTACATATCAACGAACAGCTTAAATCTCAGGTTCTTGAAAGTTTGCTCACAGATTCCATGGTTCAAGAAAAACCAGCATCATTATTATAAGGTGAAGTTTCTCTGTTTTAGTGAACCACGTAATGTGTAGTTTTGAGTGAATGTTGCGTGTATATATAATTAGAACACACGTACACACTAGTAATTTATGTAAAATTCGTCTTTTGCTGGTACGGAGTGGTACCTACATCTAAATAAACAAATAACTGGCATCCAATACGGTTTTCTAAAATTTTACCTCAACACGTAGATATCTTTGCGTGTACCACAAACAATTTTAAGCGCTGTAGACTTGCGACCCTAAACAAAGTAAGTAGGTACTAATAAGTCTTAACAATTATGTCAAAAAGATTGTTTTTATTATGTTCAGTGTCGCAGAAGTATTACGTTTTTACAAATTTATTGAGTTTTGTTAATTTCACTTGTCTTTGTGTTGATTTGTGTGTTTTTTGTGCATATTCGTATGTATGCTTTATACTTTTTTATATTGTCTTCGGTTTGGTTATGTAAAGAAGTTAGTTTAAGTGCTCTGTATTATTAATAGTCTGTGTAGTAATAGTCCTCTTTTGGTATTTAAATCCCAATTTTATAAGTTTAACACGCGGATAGCGCAGTGGACAGAATTATGTGGCATTATTTTATCTATATATATATAAATGAATTGCTGTTCGTTAGTCTCGCTAAAACTCGAGAACGGCTGGACCGATTTGGCTAATTTTGGGTTTTAAATATTCGTGGGAGTCCGGGGAAGGTTTAAAGAAAGGGTAGGGTATTACGCGAACGAAGTCGCGCCGGGCAGCTAGTACTTTTATATTACTCTTTATTTGTAAAATGTTGTATATGTATTTATGTTGCTCGTTATATATGTAGGTATTTATGTTGTTGCTTGCTATTACAAATACTAAAATATTATAAGATCTCCTGCCAGATATGATAAGAGTTAATTTTACAATTGTCTGAATAGATCTGAATATTTATTTTACAGTTTTAAATTTTATTCATACACGATGCGGATGAGGAATTTAAATCAGTATCATAAATGTCAGAAATTTATATTTCTACAAAATCATCGCTATCTGAGGAAAAGTGATGGGAATTCAGTTGTATTTTTTCCTTTATTGCTTTAAAAGGTTTTTTATTTTATGCAAAAGTAATTTGCACATAAATGTATACAGTGGATCATTACTTATGTTTAGTACAATAGTAAGCTTTCATCATAAACGACTAGACCTATGCTTAGAGGATGTTAAGCTTTAAAACTATCGTTAACTTTATGTGTGTTTCTGTTATTAAAGTCTATTAGATAAAACGATAAGTTTCATTTTTATGATCTTCATTTTCATCAACTGTAGCTGTTGCTTTGGTATTTTTTTAAATAATCTAGTTAGTATTTATTTATTTTATTAGGCACCGAATCACACCTACTATAAAATTTCGTATTCTATGGTTCATTCTTTGGCGTAAATACTTTTTATTGCGGGAAGATATTAAATGCTTCGGGAACGTTGGATAAATCGCGGGGTCGAAGATTTCTTGAATCCTATCAATTGGTTTGGAACTAGAAGCAGAAATCTGCTAGGATAATGGTGACACTCGTAAATACGCACATTACACCTTCAATAATGACCAGGCAGGCGCCACATCTGGTTTCTATATAAAAAGTATTCATGTAAGACTTAGATGGGATCTTGATAGTTAGTCTGCTACTGGTTTTAATATACCTCTCGATGACTCCGGGGCAAGGCAAGATGCATTACAAGGAAACATTAGTCTTGAAGCAAACCTAACTGTACCTCGATTATAATAATCCGTGATCGCTTCTGGGAAATATAGAGGGATTAAAAGCAGTTTGTTATAGTTGAAATATGTGTAACAATTGTTAATGTTCAATATAATAGTGTTTATTGATGCGATTTAATCAATTAATAACTGTGGTGTATAATTTATATCGTGACGTCTGGTACTGAAACCAGACGTCACGATATAAATTATACAGTTTCTTGTTATATGGAAGGTCCAACGCGAACCAGACGCGACGTTGCCAATTTAAAATATTGAACGCAATGGACTTGTCTAATTAAAAATGGCAATGTTTAATGAAGATTTAAGAGTAAGTGGAATATTGCAAATGATATTAACGAAGCGCGAAATGCTTGTATCCATCACAGACTTGTTCCGAAGTGCGTTAGTTTATTATGTTCGATGGGTGATTTGTGTATGTGAGCGCTGGGATACCGATACGCACGATTGGCCATTACGCATGCGCTGGAACGAGTTTCGCACATACACCGATCGTTTTATGCTAGCGGAAGAACCAGCTAATAACCGTTGTTCGGATCGACATGGGAGCAAGGGAACAACAGACAACGGCAATTCTTTCGTAAAGGACTTGTGGGGGGCTGGTACACACGGCTACAGATCAAGCTATACATTTCTAGTATAAGCTGACCTCCCATTGTATGCAAACCCTATACAATGCGAGATCAGCTTATACTGGAAATGTATAGCTTGATCAGTAGCCGTGTGTACGTACATTATTGTCGAAGATATCTAATCGGTTGACTAGACATTTACGTGGTACCATATAAATAAATGTTGATAGTGAGCTAAAGGAAAACTTTCTGTAGTTTGCTGCAAAAGATCATAGATGCACTTATATAAGAATAATTAAAGAGAAAATGGAATAGATTTAAATAAAATAAACATAATTTTGTTTCAATTGCTACTGAAATACTTGTAATTTCAATAAATTGCTAAATTATATTGGTAGCGATGTTCGTTAATACAGTAGTACATAAATAATGCACGCGATTTGCTTAAGAGTACTAACAATACGTGAGCTAAGATATATGGGCCGTTATCGAGCGTTCAATGCGAGAAACTTTCGTTTGTGTAAAGAAATAGAAGATGCCATCGGGAAAACAAAACTAAGCATCAGCGGAGTCGTGGGGGATACAATAAAACAATAATATATCAGCACGAGCCACGACACAGACCAAACACGAAAATAACAGCCGTATATCACCTGAGTATTATTCCCATTAAAGCTCAGAGTCGCTATTTGTAGAACCAATTACGATGATGAATGAATGAACTATATATATTATTTTTTTAATATTGTCAAACAATAAGTTGCATAACGTTCACCGTTAATACGAAACACGAACGGCATATAAGAATCGATAAACATGAAGACAATAGATCGTAGTGAAAAAGAGATTAATTGAGTGGGTCTCTCAACTGAGACTGATGCCGCGATTACCGCAAGCTCTGTTAAAACGGGACCAGCTTTTGTGGGCATTTCCCCGCAGAGTAGATACATGACATGGCCAGCTAGATGCACGCAAAAAAATCCACGGCCAGAACCAACCTAGTTTGTGGAAAATACGTTTTCGCTCAAATAATTGTTACTCTTGATTTATTCAGACAACTGCAGTAAAACTGCTTTCAATTTACGACTGTTTGTTTGCGAGGAATTTGTTAGTTCTAGTTCTATCAACAAACATTTCAGAATGTAGGCATTGTTCCGTGAGCATTGTTTCAGAAGCAGCAATGGCGTTTATACTATTTTGCCGGAATCACGACGTGCACGCGAATTTATCCGCAAAGGCAAATAGGACCGTTTACGGTCAGTCGCCATCGACGCTCGAAGCCAATTACGTATCGACAAAGTATTCATTACACGGGAGATGCTGAGGAAATATATAGGTGCTAAGCTCTCTAACAGCGTCCGGATAAACGTAACGAACGATCGGTGCCACCTTATCGGGATATCTGTTCTCTGTACACCGCACGTGCCTTTGCATACATAGATGAAGTAACTACGATAATCGATATCGCATGGAATATTGTCATGTCTAAGCGACGACGTCGTCGTCCTGGGAGCCGTTGGGAAAACCTACACAATAAAGACCGCTGCACGCTGGCTTGACACTCGTTCGGATCTAAATCTTTACTCACTATATTTCAATGGCCAGCATTGTTCTATTTAACGATACAATTCAAGCGAATTTCTCCGACTTTCGTAAGCAATTTATACGTTTGCGATGTCTTAAGGGGCAGACTTGGGCAAAATACACTACATTGCTGCCCAAATTATATGAAACCTGCTAACTCTACGGTGTTGAAATTGAAATATATGAAACTTAAGGATATAACAAACACATCGCCCGAGCCGAAAACACGATTTCAATTAAAAGCCTCGATAAAAAAAAATGTCAAACATACCTCTAAAAATCAAGAAATTCCCAAATATATCCAACGCCTGAAGGTATTTTGATACGATTTTTTTCATCGATATAGTACATATCATAAGAAAATAAACGCCCGATTTAGTTTTTTGAATTAGCTATTCAGTTTTTCATAATAATGATTTAAAAAAAAGTCGCTTACGTCAAATTCAATCCGAGCACCATCAACATCATACCGCACTCTATTGTCCTGCAACTCGCGTATTTTACTTCGCGCTCACTCGCATTCCGCGGCGATCCGCGTTGCTAGATGGACCTGTGTCATTTTCTTTCAGAATTTTCACAAAAATAAAACCCTCTCAAATGAGTAAAAAATCATATCAAATTATCTTCAGAAGGCACCGGAAATGCATGCTAGTCAAATTAAGGCAATTGAGCCTTTTATTTGCTTGTTATGAATAAAAATAAATAAAATAAAATCTGTTATGATTGATACTTTTGAAAATTGTCATCGAGCCATGTCGTGGTACTGACAGAGACTAATACTTATTTTCGTCTATGAAGGGTATGGCTTGGGTAGTCTAGGGGGCTAAAGTGCGGGTTATTAATGTAAGCTCCGACTGAAGGAGGTGATGATTCAAATCCCGGAAAGTGTTTTTTTTTTATTTCAAATCATACAAAATGAAAAATCAGCAATATATATTATTTTTAATGAGCAATTATCTATTTAGTTACTTACCTGATTAAATAACACCTCATTCAATGTTGTTTATTTTGAGATCAAAGAAAAGGTATTGAAGGTAGGTTGACTGATACTGGTAACAGTAGGTGCCCCGAAGTCGGGGCGGGCGTGCCAGTCACTACTGCGGTCATCGAGTCGAGCCGATATACCTTTATATTCATTGTATTATTGTGGTCCAGTCGCGTAGTCGTGAAGTGTCAATGGCACAGTAAAATTAGTACCAGTAAGGAAAATATTACACGTCTTACGTTGACTAAGTTTCTACTACATCGAGGAACAACCCTTAGAGTATGTATACCGAGCAATCTGATTCCGAAACTAGTCAGTGATTTGTCACTGATTTTGAACTGTAAGGACCAATCACTTCATCGTGTGTTCTTGACTTGGCCAATCAGAGCGCATTGTCAATGGTGGCAAATTGGCGGAATAGATTCCAAGCAAAATCAACGTCATTACGCTTCTTTGGGTTAATTGTTCGATGTTCTACTACTCAGTATCGGATTGTAAATTGTAATTTCAGAATTCCGATATAGCGATGATCCGATATTCCGAGATTCATGCCCTGTAGGTATAACACCAGAAGTATGGAGAGGAAATATGGTGGTGCTCTTCTTCAAAAAAGACGATTAGGCCCTATTGAAGAACTACCGCCCGATATCCTTCCTAAGCCACGTTTATAAGTTGTTTTCGGGAGTCATTACGAATGGTCTTGCACGTAGGTTTGAATACTTCCAGCCTCCCGAACAAGCTGGTTTCCGTAAAGGCTTTAGTACCATAGATCACATACATATACTTCGCCAAATTATACAGAAGACTGAGGAGTATAATCGGCCGTTATGGTTGGTGTATGTGGACTATGAAAAAGCCTTCGATTTAGTTGAGACATGGGCGATATTACAGAGTCTACAGCGGTGCTAAATCGACTATCGCTATAATCGAATTGTTGAAGGTCTTTGTACAGCAAAGCCACTATGTCAATCAGAGTACAGGACGAGAGTACGAGACCAATCCAGTTGCAGAAGGATGAAAGACAGGGTGACGTAATTTCCCCGAAACTCTTTACCTCTGCAATGGAGGATGTGTTCAATCTCTTGAACTGGAAGTGTTATGGCATCAACATTAACGGTGAACACACCTCTCACCTTCGACTTGCCGACGATATAGTCATAATAGCGGGAATCGCTGGAAGCTTTGAACATCATACTCAATGATATCAAGATAGTTTCCCAACAGGTCAAGATGAATATATACAAGACAAAAATTATGTCTAATATTCATATTCCGCCAATACCCGTGATTGTTGGGAACACTGCTCTCGAAGTTGTAGACGAGTATGTATACTTTTTTTTTTTTTTTTTTACGTGGGGAATTCCTCATGGATACCCGGGAACTCCGGGGGGAGTGGTCGGGTTATGTCAGACTCTTACTGACTAAAACCCCACGGTGTTCCTACCTGTGGCTGCCAGCTGGATATACGGGGGCGCCAAAGCATTCGTCCGCGTATCCAGCAGCGACGGCCTGATCGGAGACCGCCTCTTCGTCGACGGCAGAGACCGGAGGTCTTGTCTCCTCCTGAGTAGCGTGCGGGAACACACGCTCCACTACTCGGGCCCGATGTTGATGGGCGGCAGACTCCCCCGAGTCCGCCACCCTTGGGCCCAGGGTTGGGGGAAGGTGGCCGCCGCCCTCGGACGCCCGGTCCTCTTGCGGCGGATAGCCAGGGTGGTAGTGTCCTCCCTGTCACGTTCCGCCGCCTCCTTAGCGAGCATAACTCGCTCCCAAAAGGAGTGGAGTGCGTCCCACGATCTCTCGCTTTCAACCACAGCGCGAACCATGCTCGGCAGCGAGAGATCAGTCCCCACTTCAGCGCAGAGCTCGCTGCTAGGCCCCCTCTTCGAGGCACATATGCTTGTTTACCGACTAAGTTGTAAAAAAAAAACAGCGTTCGGGAAGCTACGCCATATCTTCAAGTCCAGAATACCTCAGAGTCAGAGTCTTAAGACAAAGGTTTACAATCAGTGCGTGTTACCTGTGATGAAATACGGAACACGGACGTGGTCTTTCACTGCTGGTCTAATAAATACGCTCAGAGTCACTCAGCAAGCTATGGAATGAGCTATGCTCGGAATTTCACTATGAATCAGGATCCGAAACGAGGACATATGTAGGAGAAAAAAAATTATCGATAAAGCTTAGCGATGGGCGATTGTTACTAAAAACAATCGAATTATTCGATTGTCCAATTTATTCGAATCATTCGAATAACAATTGACTTCTTTCGATTGTTCATAATACGCTTCGTGCGGCACCGCGCGTGGCCTGTGCCGTGCGCTGGCTATCCGCCCGCCGAATGAATGAATCTATTCGCCCCCGCGCTCACCCGTCGATATTGCAACCTGCGTGGCGTGCGTCAATTTTCATTCGAAAGGTCGATTGTTATTCGATTGTTTATTTGTTAGAACGAATGAATCGTTAATCGAATGTACAGTTTTACAATTGTCAATTCTTTCGATTACTTTTTTTTGAACAATCGCCCATCGCTAATATAGCTCGTAGAGTTCGTATGTTGATGTGGCAATGGGCAGGCCACATCGCTCGAAGAACCGATAACCGATGGGGATGGAAGGTTCTCGAGTGGCGGCCACGTACTGGAAGGGGGGGACACCGTACGTGGATGTCCCACCAGGTGGACCGTCGACCTGGTCAGAGTTACTGGGCGCTGCTGGATTTAAGCGGCCCGAAACCGCTTGAAGTGGAAGTTAATGGGGGAGGCCTATGTTCAGCAGTGGATATCCTTAGGCTGATATGATAATGATGAATAAAAATGTTAGGTAAAGTAAAGAGGGCATTTTATGAAGAAATTCTACAATTATTGTAAAAAGTGATGGAAGAAAACCTGTTTATTTGTCAAATAACATCTAATATCTCGATTGAGGTCCTCTCCTGTCTGTCCATTTGTCACAGCCTGTATTCTCCGAATTTATAGAACCCAAATTGTATTTAGTATTGCGTATTTGTATAAGTATCCAGTTTTAAAAATAAATATCTTATCTTATCCCAAACTAAGCAGAGCTTGTAAATACATCTCTAAATAGTATGAAAAGAAGTCGTTTTCCGCGTCAGCTTGTGTCTCTGTTTATCCGCTAACGCTAAACCACGCAACGGATTTCGATGCAGTTTTAACCATCAGATAGAAAATTATTACTACGTACGTATAGAAAAGACGCCATACGTCACAACTATGTTCCGTTCAAGTTCCGTTCAAGTGAGGCCATTCGGCCACACTTTTTATACGCGATACCGTGACCGGGTGGCGTGGGCTGCCGCGCAAATCGCTCCACTGTCACCACATTATGACATTGTACCCGTGCGAAGCCGGGGCGGGTCGCTAGTAGTAGTAGGACATGCAAACATGTTCATGCACACAGATGCATATCCTTGGTGGGAATCGAACATACAATTGGCGGCGTTGTGGAATCTTAACAAACTACACCAACTAGCCCGTCAAAAGTTTTTTTAAGGTATTTCAAAATTTATATTTTTAAATGTTAGTCTGCAGTTTGTCTACTGTTAACATTTTTACTGTGTCCAATTCAAACAGCTTCGTTCTCGCGGAAATGTATAGATGGCGGTTTGTCACGTTGAATTGTTTGCTTGCAATGACGCACTTCTAAATAGAGGGAGCTAGTATTTTTTGTTTGCTTAGTTCCGGTAATTTCCGCTAATATTATGTGAAAATGTGGCGCAAGGGTGAAAACTGAAATCTGCTCGAGACGAGTCTGCGCCTTAAGGAAGATATCTATTTCGAAAAATTTGATATATTTATGAGACCAACGCAGAAAGAACTAAACACTTATTTCATAACATTGAATAGTAGATAAATTCAATTTATCTTATTAGAAGTCAGTTATCACAGCAATAGGCGCGGCGGCAGTGTCGCCAGCTAGCGTGGGCGGGGAGGAATCAAGATTGTTAGATCTGCAGCCACGCTCTGGGATACGTTCTTTCACTTATCTCACATCCCACGCACTAAATTGCAATCGCATTTTGAAGTGCGACAACACAATTTCTACCGATTGAGATTTAGCCCACAAAGTAGTGGATACATATTTATTTACGAGGTGCTTTGGATCACAGCCTATTTTATTACTATTATTACTCAATTCGGGCGCCCTTAGAAGAGGATTTGGTTTGAGCTCATTTTTCTAGCGGAGTGTATTCTCGGGAGACAATTAATTCTTCATGCGCTGCTTTGCACGACTTCAATTTATTTTAGTTTTCACACCGCCTTTGGCTCTCGTTAGAGTACTACTTGAGTTAGCGACCGTAACAAATTTCCATACAGACGTGGCCACGACAGTTTGTAACCCGATCTGGAATACCGAGCTCTACTGGTCGGGCGTAAATTATTTAACTCGCCGGCCGGCTGGACGTCACAACATTGGTGAGATAGTTTGAACGATAAGTGGCGTTTTAATAAAGACTTATTTTCTAGCAGAAAATCATTTTGCTAGAAACTAAATTAATACGTTATATTGTAACCAGTATGGTATAGTTCACAATTTATCGGGAAGTTTATAATCTCGCTAGGTAGATTATACTAACGGGATTCACAAAAATACGGAAACATATAATTCAGATACTCTACTCGACTAACGAAAAACTCTAGTTCGAATTTTTTTCATTGCGTAGCACGTTTTTTCGAAAGTATGCCATTGCGAAAAACTTTAGTTCGAACGCTTTTCATCATCAGTCATACACGAGGCAACTGGCATAGCTTATCATAAATAACCTAACAAAATCTTAAATCCCTTTTATGATATTAGAACATAGAAAAAGAAACATAGTTAATAATTTCAATTAACTAGATTAGGTCATATGAGAAGACTGGGAAATTGATACTCGGTTCAAGCCTAACAAATCATTTGTTTACAGCTTTCATATTTTATTTCCATTAACTGCGTGCATCGAACAGTTAACCCAAAGAAGCGCAATGGCGTTGATTTTGCTTGCAATCTATTCCGCCAATTTCCACCACCGACATTGCGCTGTGATTGGCTATGTCAAGGACAAGTGCGCTCTGATTGGCCAAGTCAAGAACACAAGATGCAGTGATTGGTCTTTACTGTTCAAATTCAGTGACAAATCACTGACTAGTTTCGGAATCGGATTGCTCGGTATACTACTCTAAAGGGATTGTTCCTCGATGACTGCGTGTAAGGTATTCCTATCAGAACACGGAAGAGATTCAAAAAATTGTTTCCGTATAGCAACACCGCTTGAAATTACTAACAGCGAACAATAGTAGAGTAAGTACCTTTTATGGAAATTCTTTATGGGATTCACTTTTCTGAACAAACCAGACATCGTGGGTGGGCGGATATGGAAACTACCATCACGATTTTGGCGAGAGCACAAGTCATACTTTGCAATTCAAACTTTTTTCTTAGGAAAGACTACGAGCAAGTATGACATGGAATATTCGCAAGGCACCAGTTCATTAGATAAACATAAAATCATAATACAAAGAGAGACGTGGGCTGGTCGTGAATCGATTAAGATCTAAGAACTGGCTGCGTCGCGGTCGTGAACTAAGAAATACTTATTATTATAATGTGGGTAGAATTATGACATTACAGCAAGTTTACCACCTGACAAAGTGGCGAGGCAGATTTTTATCGAGTTTGGAATTAGTTTAGGTGTTCATTTCATGGATGGACTAACCGGTATGGACGATACCAATACGTACCGATATTACAATAGGTACTTACCTAGTATATATAATTAGTTTAGTTCGGAGCTTCCCAAACTTTTTTTGATTCTGGTTCCGGTGGCCTGCTGCTACATTTCTACCATATTTCCAAAACTCGTCATAACATTTGAAGATTAGATTTATCTAACGTAGACCCCCGTTGAGTTTGGACCCCCTGGACCACTTTGGGAATCACTGGTTAGTTGTAGGAATATGTACGGGTACTGCCATAGCCCGGTCCTGCCTAGTACGGTAATTGCATTAAATTGAAAGTTTTATATACATTTTAATCAAAGGTAAAGAGTTAAAGGAAATAATAATAAGCAACATTCTCATTAACCTATAAATTTCATATTGAATGAGTTCCGCGTATTAAGTCTACCAAAGATATGAGCTGACTAGAATCCAATAGGAATCCAGTTAGGTCAGTTATGTAAGCCTATTAAAATACCTAAGTGTTGAATCGATTATAATGAGACTTAAGGCTATCTTCATCGGCGCGAACGAGGCATGTCACTTGACTTGCTCTTTGCTTTTTGTTAACAAGTGCCTTTATGATAAAGCGCTTTGTTAGCTGACTGCGTTGATTTAGATGATGAATAACAGAAACCATAGGACGGTTGGGTATTGTCCGCCTGGCTGGCAACCGTCCTCATGTTGAAATGTTACAAAGCACCTAGTTAGGTGTGTTCCTGTACTTTGAGGTCGGCAAACCACTTACCATCAGGTGTACCGTCTGCCTGCTTGATCTTAGCCTAAGTTGATCGGTTTGATGAGTCGTGCGACCACATTCCAGATTGCTATAGGTACTTTTATAGCTTATTTCAATTAAGCGAACAATATCTTTTCTGGTGTGAACAATCTTAATTTTCCCCAGGAAAATGCAATCTTGGCAGCTTGAACTCGGATTGTCTTATATTTATAACACTAAAAATAGCAACATTCACATAACCTTCCTATTCTCGGAGGAAGTGTATTCTAAAAGAATATATCTGCTTAATTAGTTAATTGAAGTAAGTAAGTATTTAAGTAGTTACTTACCCATACTTAACTAAGTTCATTCATTGTTTAAAACTCGTAATTTTATTCTGCAAAGTATAATGTGTGTAATAATGGGACGTTATAAAAACGATGCATTCTCATGCATTGGTAGTCAATATGTAAATAAATCAGGATAGACTCGGAAGTTATTACTAGTTGGTTGCGTAAGGCAACCCTGAAACCTGTATTGAGGCTGGTCGCGGCCAACGAACGCGCAGATTGCGTGCAACTGACACTACTTGATCGTTTATTTGATTACAAATTACAAATGTTTAATCGTGTAACAGTTGTATCATTGAGTGAAACAGGAAAATTATCACATATTGAAACTGAGAACTTTGTGTCGAGTAAAGTTTTTTTCATTAGTGAACTGCTTCATTAGGCGGATAGTTGATATGATAATAACTGTTTATATTTAGGAACTAGCTGTCCCGCGTGGTTTCACACGCATTCCCGAGGGATCGTATGTTTTCCCGGGATAAAAAGTATCCTATGTGTTAATCCAGAACATATTCTATCTGTGTGCCAAATTTTATCCAAATCCGTTCAGTAGTTTTTGCGTGAAAGAGTAAAAAACATTCATCCACACATCCATACTCACAATCTTTCGCTATTATAATATTATATATAAGGTCCTAATAAATTAGTGAACTTCCTCTTGAGGTATGAATGTATAGGTCATTAGTAATCAAAAAATAATATTAGAAAAACAATCCGAGGAAATAAAAAAAAAAAAAACCTTCGCGCGGCTTCTTTGATTTGCATAGAGACAGTATAGGATTTTTTATTTTTTTTCCCTCGGATTATTTTTCTAATATTATTTTTTGATTACTAATGACCTATACATTCATCCCTCAAGAGGAAGTTCACTAATTTATTAGGACCTTATATAAGTAGAATGACAATAATACTAGTGCAATATTATTCATACAAATAGTACCTTGGTCCTTAAACCGTAGTCAATTAAAGGCTAAATTAGGCAAGGTTATAAAATACTCCTTGTTCTAGATTATATAGATAGTCTCATTTCCCACAATGAGATAATGAGCGACGTGATAATAATGAAAATAATATGTCTCAAAAATGTTGATAAAAAGTCCAGAGAGATAATTCAATAACACGCACAGTCTAATGAGATGACATATAAGTACAGCATTTTCAATTGCAGCGCAGTGCAAGAATTTATTATGAAAGCGTGAGATAAGACGCCGCGGCGTCTTTGTGAAGAAGTGTAGGTGTTTCTTCAGTGTTTATTAAATTTAAACATAATAAACCTGGGATCAGATAAATCAAAAACTATAAATGCGTTTGTCAGCAGGAATTTTCATATTAAAAAGTAAAAGCATTTTATTATTAGGTAAATATACGATGCGTATAGACTTAATTGATCAATTGCTATCAATCATAATTATCGAATAAAAAATCGCTAATCGTTGCCCTTTGCGTGTATATATTTACAGTCATGATTAGCCGTTCGTCGCCATTCCACACAAATTCCGATAGCGGAAACATTATTAATATTTTATCGGTTTGTTATTTTTTTACAAAAACAAATTTATTGAATTTAGAACATATCTTATTGTCACAGGATTTTTTTAAGAAACTTTATTACTGTACGTGCAACACACTAAACTTAAGAGATTACTTTGTTCAACTCAAGTGTGATAAAGAGTTAATGGCAGTTGACTAAAAAAAATTACAAGTAGAATTTAACGAGTTAAATAATTATGGCTATTACTCAAATGAGGTAATAATGTACGTATACTAATAAATAAACAGTAGCGTGTTTTTAAACAATTAATGTTAAGTATCAAGACATATCATACGTTCTACAGATACTATCATTCTGTGGATCTACTACATCGATGTTAGGTCATGCTGTTACGTGAATTAATTACGAAAGGTGCCTCTCAATGTCGACTTTGCAAAAGGTTGTATTCGACGTTTCGCACGCACTTCCCGTGACAACTGGAAAATCCTGAGAATTGCGGCAAAAATTAGAGAGATACTTTATTTATTTTACCATTTGCATTTGATGAAGTAGTGTTTATCCAAATCTGTTCAGTCCTGCAGCGCGTTTGTATGATTTCTTAGGTCTAAAAGTTGTTAATATAGAATTCAGTTTCTTTCATGTACCATTTTAGGTTAAATGGATAAAAATAATCTTTCTGATTAAATAAAGAGAGTTTTCATAACATAATTAAGTCTTCAATCAGGGACAAGAATATAATTCTTACAAAACTCAGGTAACAGTTTGCTGGTCTCAAGATATTTCCAAAAACTCAAGCACTGATCATAATCTGAAAGCTTGTTCTAAAAATTATTTAACTGGCGCTTCTTCTTCCTATAGATATACAATAATTACATGAAACACGAAAGTAACAAAATACTCGGATAACTTGCAGTTTAACAACCTTTAGTTATTTTATCACGATCCGAGTTACATCACGATCATGTCAAGATGGCGAACCGAAGATTTGCTCTTATGGTAAACATGTCGTGTGGTCTGTTGCCCTAACATTGACCTTAGGGTAACGGATTATAATATAAAGTTGTACTATATTTAGGATAGATGGAATATCGGCTAGTTAATCTGATGCAACTGGCTCAGAACCATAAATCATGTTTATTAATCGGTAGACACTAAAACGTGATTGCAGTTAAGTGTCGATTTAGTCCTAAATCTACGACGAATACCATACACATTATTTTACTCAAGTCCACTGTTAGGGCAGAATCGAGAGTTCCTTAAATTATATTTGAAATATTTAACTATCCTCTATAAAAGGGTTCCAAATAACTCTCAAGAGCCACTAAAAAGGTGAAAAAACCCATTGAAAACCAAAGCAGTGTCTTTAACAAGTTACCCCAAAACCGCTGAGATAATTTAGATCATTCAACTTGAACGTGACGTCCGGTGCCTTTACGCTGATAAAAAATACCGGACGGAGGATCTAGGCTGGCTCTATCGCCCTCGTAAGTCATCTGTACCGACGAACCCTGTTATCGACTTCGGAATCAGTACGGTACTAGCTGCCAAAAAGAGCAGTAACGCCGGTACACAATGACATACCAAATTGATCGTGTTTTAAAAAATGTGCTGTGTCTATTAATGGTGAGATAAACAAGTGAAATAATTAACAATCAGTATTTGAAATATCGAAAACACAAAGTGAAAGCACGAAAATAAACAACAATCGTATCGTTGTAATTCCATTCGAAACAATCAAATTCAAAAAGCAAGAGTTAGTCAGAACGCTCACTGAATTTACAGAAAGAAGTGAAAGTTATTGGCCAATTACATATAAAAACAAAAAAATATGTACTTGTTGGTGAATAGATGATTCCTTTTGTGAGTGGTCGTGAAGGTCATGATAGAGCATTAAAAAGCTTTTATATAATCATGCACGTGATTCAAAACATATTAACTGTTACAACCTTCGAAAAAGCAGAATCAATTAGTGAGCTCTGATATTTTAAGAAATGCATCACTTATTGAACTCCAACTCTCCTTGTTATTAGTGTTTTGGTATACAGGGTTATTGGTAAAACACTAACAACCTTGCAGGACTGTATTACTAACATCATAAACAACATTCAACATTCTATGGTATTTTACAAAACATTTAGGTACCAAAAACAAACTTTCAAGATTTCGTTGATCTATCTAACACATTTCAATTCTTTATTATATTCTGTATCTACGCCGTCCTTGTACTATCTCTCTGTCTTTTGTTATGCGTAGAGTTCCTAACATTTAGAGCGTAGAATTTAAATATTTTAATTTTTGTATTTTTATGAAGACCTGATGAATTATTAAAATTCATAGAACAAAAGTTGTTGTTTATGATGTTACTAATAAAATCCATGAGAGTTTGTAAATAATTTACCAATCACTCCACAATACATTGAGACTATAACGAGTATTCATTAATCATCTCTTTTAAACGCATGGACAGAAAACAAAGCGTTTCATTTATATAACGGCTTTCCCCACTAGATATTATTTCGTTATATAACATCTAATGTTTATAAGTAAAATGCACCTACCTAATGTTATTCTTTAATATTATACCTATCCCACCCAAAATAATTAGCCAAAACAGATAAATCAGTATACACGACCCAGGCAACAGCCAGCATAAAACGCACCGCCGATTGAATTACTAGGAAAGTTTCGATTCGATTTTTGATAGGTTTGTTGATAGAGACTGGACTAAGATAATAGGCATCCTTGTTCTCAATTATTTGGGGTTGGCGACCGTGTACACTTTTTCATTTCCATTCGCATTCACTCTCAGAATATATTCAGGAGTCGGAAGCTAAAGCAAATATTTAATTGATGATGATTAAGTTACGAATCTCCCTGATAGTCTTTTTTTTTATGTAAATAGGTTGACAAACAGGCAGACGGTCCACCTTATGTTGTATGTAGCTCTTTAAGTACAAATCCACACATCTCGTCTTCGGTCCTCCTGTTCTGATAATTATATTTATTAACTTTTATATCCAACACTCTTTTAGTTTAGCTTTTCATTCCCCATAACATGTCTATACCACGAAACATGGTTGTCTCAATATTGAAGTAGAAATAATTTGCACTAGTTGTATCTTTCGATTTCACCTAGGTTTCCGTTTGGGATAGAAAGTAGCCTATGCCACTCCCCGCTCCATAAACTATATCTACGCAAATAATGAAAACAGATTTGCAAAAAAAAAACCAACATCAAAGGTACACTAAAAAGTATGAAATAATTCAAACTTGGCACTGTTTTGAAGTCAGCGAAAGACCACGACTTGTTCCAAATATTTAATGTCGAGGAGTTCTCCTGTTACTTCAACATGAGCTCCACATCACCATATGCATTGCGACAAGCATAAATTGCTTAGCAACTATGTTAAAGTAATCGAATCGCAACCCGTGAAATACTATTGAGTAGTTCCGGTGGCCATCTTCATCATCAGTTCCAATACTTCCAATTCACTAAAGTGAGAGGAAATATACGAGTTTCTATAAAAAATATCCAAATCGCTATGGGTTTGCCTATAATATTTGAAGAGTTCCCCCAATTTCTCCAGGATTCCATCATCAGATCCTGACCTGGTAGTTTAACCTCTCAAACAAAAAACATTTTTCCAAATCTGTTAATAAATGACAGATTTCTGAGGTAACAAAGATAAAAAATACCTACAACCTTTTTTAAGTCGGTTAAAAAAGCACGACGATCCGTTACTACGCATTTTACAATATCAAGTAGGGATTACTAAGTTCATCTTCCATTCTTACACCGAACCACAAGACGCCGGGAAAAGTTTCACCCGTACGTTGTTGACATACCTACCGAAAATACGGACGCAGCTTTTGCATCCTCATTTATAATGCGGACAGATGGCGGATAGCAAGGGAGTGGAACTATCTTCCGGCGTCTGTGTTTCCTGACTCATACAATCTAGGGACTTTCAAGGCGACAGTGAATAGGTTCTTTCTGCGTAAGCGTATTCCATCTTAGGCTTCGTCTTCGTCGCTTATGGGCGGGTCAGAGGCCAAACGCAAGCCCATTTCATAAAAAAAAAATATTAACAACAAAACTTTAAATACAAATACTTTTGTAACAGGTATCTAGTTAACAATATTAGTGACGCTTTAAAAATTAATCTTAACTTTGTACTGTGTAAAGAGAAAAAGTTTAAGTGTCTGATAATAATGGAGTCAGCGCAATTGGACGGATACAAAAAGGTCTTTATTGTTAACTAACATCTGGTGATAATATACAGGTTACTAGAGCAGATGAATGGTCTGATCGGGGGACTGATATTTATCAAAATTGAATCTCACAGCAGGTGGACTTTGTAATTGTAATTGCTTATAAGGGTTAAGGCAAGGTTTCATGGGAATGACAGGTAAATAGTGTGCGACAACTATCATTCTTAGCGAGGTACGAAGCTTAACATGTAAAAAAATGCTTAACAGGCATGTCACGCCAGCTTAAACGTGTTTCAGATAATTTTTGAAACATACTTTTTGTGACAAGACGTTCTATGACAAATTGAATTGCAGTCGGCAAAATCTTGAACAAATTGAATTAGGAAGGACGCAAAAATCAAAAAGATGTTTTCAATAAAAAAGTCATAAAAGCTAATCGTTATTTAGCAGGTTTATTAACCTGATCCAGCAATAAACGTGACTACGTAATCGACAAATCGCAAGGTGCATGACCGTGAAGCTTTGTTACGAGTAAGAACCATTGCGCACGAATTATTCTTTTCATATGCCAATAGTTTTTTTTTACAAAGAGGATACCAAAATAAAAAAAAACATAATTATCATCATATCTAGCCTATGAATGTCCACTGCTGAACATAGGCCTCCCCCATTGACTTCCACTTCGAACGGTTTTGGGCCGCTTGCATCCAGCGGTGCCCAGCGACTCTGACCAGGTCGTCGGTACACCTTGTGGGAAGGCGTCCCGCTCGGCGCTTTCCAGTACGTGGTTGCGTCAAATAAAAAAAAACAATGATTCAAAAATCATCATTAATAATTTTGGTAAAGCACCTACCCAACCAGGCAACATCATATCAGGGAAAGCTAATAATGATAAATAAACAATGATTACAAAGATATATTCTATTCGCAAAGCAAATGTGAAATCAATAAGAGGACACATGAGATCGTTGACATAGAAACTCTCGAATGCGAAGAACTAGGATGAATGAAATTGTGGTTTGCGATCCGAGACCGACCTAGAGACGTTTCCCATCATTGTTATAATAACTAATGACAGCTTGCGATAAAATTTTGCTTTTGTACAAATCCATGTACGTCCCGACTCGCGAATTTATCTTGTCTATCTAATAAGCTTTTAAATGGTAACTTTATGAAAAACACATTTTAAGATTGTAATTTTCTTTGATTTCAGACGGTGCCATTACCAGCCGGGTCCACTTCGGTTCTCGCCAAGCCTACAAAGTACCACTACTATCCTCATAATCAACATATTTATTTGCTGCCGGAATGCGCTATTCAGCAGGTAGTAATACCATTTATGTTGTTGAATACCATTTAGTTGCTGTAACTGCCATATAAACGATTAGTTCTGTTTCAAATTAGAAGTCTAGATATCGGAAGTCGTGCGTAATGCAAAAAACTATAGCGAAAATGTGACAAATAAAGAGAAGTAGTAAAACGGGGACGAAATAAACTAAACTCAATCAACAGATAGCTGGTTATCGTTAGTCTTAATGTTTTAGCTAACCTAACAATTATAATGAAGCAAAATGGATGGCACATGCATGTATCGTACCAGAAGATCATTTCAAAGACATTGTTATCCCAAAATATATCAGATAGAGTCTAAACAGACAAAAAGAAACAATTACAGAAGGTATAAAAGTCAAAGTCAAAGCCCTTTATTCAATTTAGGCCCCAGAAGGGCTTTTATGCAGATCACATTTACTGAAGTTACCACTGGTTCGGAACTCAGCCTTCAACTGAGAAGAATCCGGCAAGAAATTCAGCAAGATTACATTTTTTAAATATTTTTTGGACAATCTGACCATGTTTGGTTTTTTTTCAAATAATATAATAAATAGTATATATTATATAATGTAACACGTTGAAGATAAAACATTAAATTAATCGTTGCAGGTATGCAACGCAGTGTACGTGCGGTTGAATTACACGCAGCCACTTTGCGCGTGCCCGGCTCGATACCGCGACCCGTGCTCTGCGAGCCTCAACGCAGACGACCTGCATACCACGAGGCTCACCACAGATTCTAAAAAAAAGGTAATCTCGGTAGGTTCTGGTCTACTGACAATTGTTTTTAGAAAATTATAGTAATTTTACTTTGCATTAGAATAATGAGTGCAATAGTAAATACCCAGATTCTAGTGAGAGATGTTTGGATGATCTACTTTTGCAGTATTGAATCGCACTTGATGCGAAACCTATTGTTAAAAATAAACAAATTCCAGAAGATAGGCCTGAATGATCACGGTTAAACACTAATCGATACCATCAGATCTCAAAGAGAAACCAAGAACTCTTAAAGTTTTTATGTTAATGTTTTCCTTTCAGTATGCCCACAAAGCTGTGACTCTAGTGAAGACATGCGAGGCAGTATCAGAAATGCGCGAGTGTCGAGCGCCTCGTGATTGGTCGTTGCTCGCTCTGCAGAATATCAGGACTGGGAAATCACATTATCTTGTCATCTGCAGATGTCCAGAGAATCACATTCTAGGTGAGCATCAGAAACTAAGATGTATGCGTATTTGTGGCAATATTTATCTTTACTAAGAATACCTTTACGTCCCATTCGTTTTGCTGTAATTCTGTTGAGACGATGATAGTTCTATCGTGTATTGTTTTTCCGAGTAGTTCCTCAGAGCCAGTTTCGATTTATTCTATATCATCTTGATTTTAAATGTTTAGAACTCTCAAGGGTTTATCAGCATTTAATGGTATAAAACAAAATGCTTTTTGTGTTTTCTGTGAATAGTTAATAGTTAAATTATTTTCATTTTACAGAAGGCCCAATGTCTCACGACCAACCGACATACGCATCTGTTCCCGGAATCAGGGTATACGGCATGATGTGTGTACGACCTACATCACCTTTCCAAACTGGTAAGTACTCGTACTTAATAAAACACCTAAAATAATCGACACGGGATGTGTTCACTAAAGTTTGTTGGTTGGTGGTATATTTCCATTTATTTAACTTTCATTAATTTTATTTAGTTTAACATATATTTTTGATTTTTTTAAACATCCTCTGTGTTTAAAAAATCTCATTCTAGCCAGAACTAATTGATTCTGAAATATACATCACGCACATATGACCATCCTCAAATGACTTTCAAAACTTGTTCTCTGAAAAAAAATCTTTGTGCGATCATACAATCAAACAAACCTTTTTTTAGTTTTATTATATTACTCATAGATTTTCACTCGTTGATTCTTGATTTCTAGGTTACAACGCAAATAGATACACAGGTAAAGTCCAGAGCACCACGAACGCTTACAAAGTGGACTATTCTCAACCTCACACGTATCCCGAGAAGCCAGTATACAACAGATACCACACGCACCACTCAGAACCAAGCTACTACAACAGGAGATCACGAGTGGCAAGGGTTAGACGAGCGACATCGGATTACCCCCCCTTCCCATGGTACAAAGTACAAGAATTAGCGCGATCATTACATTGGATCGATTAGATTAATTAATTTTTTTTTAATAGGAAGAATAAGTTCGTTGGGTCCAATAAGGCCTTATTTATAATCATTCGCCTTTTTGGATTCAACGTAGACTTGATGAATGAGTATTTTTCGAAACGCTTTTTTTCGCTTTGTAACGTACCCGATTTTAAGATAAGTAACTAGTGAAGCTATTTTGATTTCCCATTCTAAACTAAATTTTAGTTTGGTTGAAATAAGATCGATTACCTATCAAATACTCATACTGCATTTATTAATTTAACAGTCTATTTTAGATACTTATAATGTCTATAGAACTTCTCAGGGAATACCAGTCTAACAATAATTTACAATTTTGCTACACGATTTAATTCTCTAATTAGAAAACTGGTCGTTAGAATAAGATTGCCCAGAATAAGGTTTTCGTTCTCACCATATTGTTATTTGAAACCATTTTTATACAAATATCACATAAGGGTTAGTCTACAATGATGTAACGGGTAAAATAAAAACCGAAATTAGTTCAATCCGCCTTCAAGGAAAACTGACTCTTCGTCTAAGTATTTTAAGGCACAATTTGCCAGACACAGACATAACCATGACTGTAGTTGTAAGGAATTTGGCAAAATAATTTTAAAACAATCAGAAACTCCCCACCAATTCTGCACGGTGATTATTGGTAAAATCGTGAGTTATCAATACAAATATTCTAACCCCCTTATTCATAATCGCATTTTAACTAAATCAGTGTAATAGTATCCTCCGTCTCACTCTTTCGATCACCAAATGTCACGTGTCAGATAAAGACTTCAGAATTTTAGCTAATCAACGTTTGATAACTTCATTATGAATAAGGGGGTAACTATTTATTTATTATTTAGAATGTACACAAAAGAGATGTGATAAGTGATTTCCAGTGGTTTTTTTGTGTAACTTTTCGATGCATTTATAGTTTTAAGTTACTAGTTAATAAATTAATACGATATTTAAGTAAATCATATTTATACTTAGCTTTAAGTTGTAAATATTAACGATAATTACAATATTTGTAATTATAAAATAAATTTTACGGATTTTTTTTTCAATGTTTCAATTCAAATTTGATCCAATAAGCATTAAAATAGGGCTTAATTTTGTATGACATGCCATTTGGTAAAGACTTACCTAAAACTTTTTGATCGACCACAATGTCGCAGGAGTACATGGCAGCCATAAGCCTTTGTGGTTGTACTTGGAAAGCTCTTCTGCAACCTTCTTTTACTGCTGACATTATTTGACCTGCATTGTCACAAATATTAGAATTATTTTCAGTATCTAAATACTTATAGTGCTTTGAAAAGGAAGCCTAATTCCTAAATACATAGAATATTCTTTACACTGACAAAGAGAGCGAATTTATTCTGTATAACTATCAAGTTGGGACAAATTTATTTATTGGCAATTTAATCAAGTATTAGACAACCCAAAGGATGATACAGACCTGATAGAGGTCCAAAAGTATGTGACACATCATCGCCTTCACATTTCTCCAAGGTCCATTCTTCAACGCAAAAAGCAACGCCCATCATTGGTTCCTCACACAACGGCCCAGCAAGAGAAGCCAATTGGAACCCATTCACAAAACTACCCTCAAATTCGAATCTTGGATCCTCCTTAATTTCCTTCTCGTGATGCAAATACTTCGTACTGTAATCCGTGGTGTGATTGAGAAGTAAATTCGGACCGCAATTCCTTGGTCCTACAGACCAAATTTGATTGACAATACCTGCCCATTCAGGATCTAATTTCGAACAGATAGCTTGCAATTCGTCTTTGAATGTTTGTATCAATTTTAACATTCGATCGGACAATTTATGTTTTGTTCCATTGAGGTATAATCCTTCTAATTTGGTTTCTATTTTGTCATTCTTTGCTAAACCTTGTAATGTTTTGATATGTTGTGAAATAGCTTTTAATAAATCTGTTGATCTGTCTAAAAGAGTTGTTATTTCACTGGGTAATGGTTTTGCTCTAATTTTTATTCTACTTTGTTTATTATTAGTATAAATAGTTATAACTGGATCTTCTTCTTTATTGATACCCTTGTCTATGTTTTGCGAGTCAATTTCTTCATTTGTCATGTCTATTTTCGGTGGTTCTATGACTGTTTCTCTAAATGGTACTATTGGTTCTGATACTGAAATAGGTATCTTGGCATAATTGGATCTAGAAAAGAAAGATTTTTAATGATCAAATGACACATATTTCGCATGGTAGGCAGTCAGTCTGATACTATTAATTAATCTAACACGTTGCTATGGTATAGGTATTCACCATTTTATGCACCACCTAAAATTCAAGCTCATTGTAGGATTCGTACCCACGACCTTCATTTGACGGCACTGAGCTGTCATAGCCACATAATAAGAAATAGTACTATGGCCTCAGTGCGAGATTTTTAACTTATTCTAAGTCGGTAAACAAGCACACGGCCTGCCTGATGGTAAACGGTTACCATATGGACGCTTGCAACACACGAAACATCGCTCACGCGTTACCAACCTTTCGCCCCTCTCCTATGAGCTCTGGTTACCTTACTCACGCACAGGAACACAACTTTAGACAACACAGCGTTATTTGGCTGCGGTATTCTATAAAGTGGAGGTACATATTTCCCCAGTTGAGTTGCTCTTTGAGCGAAAAAACGCTACGCTCTACCTCTCTAAAATTATATAACTTTTTATTACTAATTGACAGAGCGAGCGCGAAGCATCTCAGTTTCAGCTTGGGCAAAAATGCGTTCATGTCTGCTCAGATGTCCAGCTGTTTTCCTCTAAAGGTCGCATTTCTCAACCGATTCTCATTGAATTTTGTGAGCAGGTTTGGAAATAATAAGGAAATTTTTTGGCGTTTCTTTTTTTTTTATAATTTCGGTGCCATCCATATAATTTTCAAGACTCGCGAGGTTTAAAGCTCACAGAGCCATAAATTATGTATAGGTATATAAGTAATTAATAGTGTTATATATACATACTTCAAATCCTCAAGACACCTCTCCAGATGTATTTCGCCAGCCGTCACGAGCACATGTTCTCCTGTTTCTTGTAATAATACTTGTACACATGAGTCTGATTGATTCAAGAGTTTTAAACCTGTAAGTAGAAAAACATATTTAGTTTTTTTTCAGGGTATACCTTGCCTTAAAATTCTGTGCTCGACTGAGGGCGCTGCTTGCTAAGAAATGTTCGAATATGCACCTTATGTAGCGAACCAGGATTAGTTCCAGTTTTAGGCACATGCAGACATATACGCCAATCGCTCACGATTCTTCATTTATATAGGGTGACTGGTAATTAGTAAACGATACTTAGACACAAGATTGTACTCATGATAACAAACAATTTACCCAAAGAAACATTTTTTTTAAATTTACTTAGCACATGAGCCCATAATATTAAGTACTTAACAAGAATAAGAATACACCATCAGCTTTTATTTAATTTCGTTGTTTATCCCTATTTATTTCTTTGGGAAAGTTGTTTGTTATCATTAGTACAATAATGTGTCTAAATATCGTTGACTCCTATATATATGATGCCGGGTATTTAATAAAAGAGCAGCTTCACATTTGATCAAAAATGCAAAATACAAGCAACAAGTGCGCCTCTAGCGGAAGAATTTAGCATTAAGTCCATATTAGTGTATAACTATAATATATTATTGGTATCAGAATTACTCGTTTTGCATCTAGTGTTTGCCTTGAATTAATAGCAAGTGATGTTTTGAAATATTCCCTTTTCTTTTTGTTTGACCACAATCTTTATCACGGTAAGTCATCATGACAAGATGGTAAAGGCCTACCTTTAACTAGTTGCGGCATTTGCGATGGGTATTGTGGTTCTATGGCCACTCTCAAAATAGGAATGTTGGTGTATTGCAGTTCACTAAAGGCAGGACAAGCGATTGTACTACTTATGGTGGCCGTTTTTAACACATGGTCTTCAAGGCCTCCTATACCTGGAATAATTCAAGTAAATGGTTAATTAAGAATATCTTATGACACAATCATGTGTTATATATACCTACGGACCATTGAGAGACCCGTGTCCGAGAGAAATAAAGTGAGAGAGCGGCGTTTGTAGGTTGGTACGAAGTGAGGTACGTGGGAATGAGCCTTCTGTATGGTAGTACTAGCTTATTCAGTGCTATGACATTAGTTTGCTTTGTTTTGGACAAATCAGAAGCATCTTGTTAGTTCCAATTAGATTATTAAATTCCTTATTAAATAATACCAACCTATTATATTTCCAGCTACCGCTTCTTCAATATATTCTAATTCTCTTCCCATTAGAAGGTATAAGGATTTAATTCTGAAATAGAAACATTACACAAAATTAGTTTTAAATGTTCTTGACATAATTGAGAATAAAATAATAAATAAAATACTTATTTAAATAAATAATACTTACTCTGTACATGTTATATGTTCATCATTATTCATATCTTTTAATTTCTTATTGGGATCTACTTTAAAATCTTTTCTATTAAGGATTTTAGACGGGTCATGTTTTGGACCTAGAATATACACTTTATCACCTTTTTTAATCTTTCCACTGAATATTCTAGCAAAAGCTATGAATGCAGGCTGATCTTTATCCTCACTCTCTTTCTCACCTTCTGCACTCATCTCACAATCATTTTCTGTTTTTTCTTCTGTAATAGGATTTGCCTCAGAATTGACATTCTGTTTCATTTCCTCACGCATTTGTCTCGCTCTGTCCCTTCTTAGAGCCATTTCTTCATGTGTCAGAACTTTGGGCTTATTTTCTGGCAATACACTCTTATCTACACTAAACATCTTAGATATAAAAATAATAAGAGGTCTATCGTTACTACTATCACAGGCTAAAAAGTCTTCTTTAAGCTTCTGTGTTTCAGAGGGGTAGGATTCAAAATCTCTGATTCTTGAACACATAAGTTTTTCTACTTTTTCAGGTAGTATGTCTTTTGGAGACGGTAGTTTTTTACATACCATATTTAATACGGTATTAGATAAGGGTAACCATTGGACCATAAGGGCTTGTAGCTGTATGCGAGGATCTGTATGCCTCATATCACGCGTTGTCAATTTGATACCCAGTTTTTCACATATCACAGGTACTTTTTCCTTTTCGTTCCTCATAGCAACCGTCTCATAGACATTCCATAAGTTATCAAGTATAACTTGAACAAACAGGGGTTTTTTTGCCTTTTCTTGCGCGCCTTTCATGAAGCGTTTCGTTTTTGCATTCAAATAGAAGTCACCCCATAGAACTTTGTTTAGGAGGTCATCTTTGACACCTGAAATAAAGAGGATAAAGTTTTTGTCAAAAAATACCATTGCTTACAGCAACAGGAAGGATTATTTATTAAAATCTAAGTCAATTGGTTAGTATTTAAAAATATGTTTATTAAAGTATAAAAATAACACTGTAAAGAAACAACTGTATCTGATCTGACTGTCATCTACAGTTTATGACAAAAAAAAACAAAGATAAGCTATACAGGTAGAATTTTATTTTCTCCAAAATTCAGCTCGGGGTTCCTTTCAGTGTTTTTCTCTAAGAACTGTAGTTCAGAAGTTGCCCATACTGTACTGTATGTGTATATAGTATATTTATAGCTATTGACCACTTATTGAGAACTTTCCACTGAATGATAACAGTCAAGCTACGGTAAAAACATAAGTACATAATTTCGACCAAAAAATGTTTTTGAAATAAATAATAATAAGAGCCTCTAATTAAATACCAAAATCATACTCCGTCCATAGTTAAACATAAAGCATCATGAGTTCATGACAGTATTTTTCCTTTGAATCAAGGTTAAAAATATAATGATTGGTTTAATTGTCATGGGATGCGATCCCTCATGAGAACCAACAGTTTAAGTGTATAGATTATATGCAAAATATTTCTTAAAACTTACCAAGTTTATCTGAGAACAGTTTAGCAAATGTCTGGATAGTGAAGCCCCAACCATCTGCAGCGCTAGCAAACACCACATTCCCTTGTTCCGGTGAAAAATACAATTGAGAGTCGTCAGAATCTTCCAGAGCAGAGGTCCAATCATAGAAATTGTTGTCTTCCTTATTAAGTTTTTCTTTTTGTTGCTGTTAAAATTATTAATAAATATGTTAAAGGTACCATAAGGTAGCAGTCTATCTTCAAATACATAAAATTAAACACGAACCTCTTTCTCTATAGTATTCTCCTCATTTTCAAACACTTCGGTAGCAAATAACTCTCCCATAACAGCGTTAACTTGCTCCAGTACTTGATTGAGAAGGACGAAGGCATCTAGTGGAGTAAGCTGCATTTCCAAGATGAGTCTATCAATTTTATTGAGGACTAATACAGCACGCATATTTTCTGAGTATATCTGTTTCAATACTAATCGTGTTTGAGGACACACACCTTCTACAACATCCACCTGAAATATTTTATAAATTTGGCATGTAGATAGGCTATGGAATGGAAAGGCACATAAGCCACTATTTACCTTGGGAAGACTTGCTTTCTATATCATATTCACTATTATTCTTTTTGAAATTAGTATGATGTCACATTTGCCAAGAGCTCAGAACATAAACACATTATTAAAGCTTTGAAACCTTTTAATCTTATAGGAAAAGTACAATTTTATGTAGGAAGAAATTATCAAATAAAAGATAGAAAAATAAGCAAAACAAAAACATACAACAACAATGGCACCATCGCACAATCTGACTGCAGTAGACACTTCGCTTGAAAAATCTATGTGCCCAGGAGAATCTATGAGGTTCACCAGATATTCTTCTTTATCAGCGACATGGTACAGGGCTATACTGCTGCTTTTCATCGTTATTCCCCGCTCTTGCTCATCAGGCCTACTGTCCATGTATCTCAACTTCCCCGACATTCTCTGAGAGATAATACCATTGCTGGATATCAGGGAGTCGGCCAAGGTAGTTTTCCCATGGTCCACGTGCGCCACAATACAAATATTCCGAAGATTTGTAGGTTTGTTTTGAAGGTCCAAAAGTTTCGTCGAGTCTACAAGCCGCATTGTGAAGATAACACCCTGAACTGTTTATGCACACTTTGATGCTGTTAAGTGAGAGTGTACTGATAATTTATAATTTAGGAAATGGTGAACAATATTGCGAATATATCAAGATAAATTGCACAACATGAGCTAAATTAAATCGTGATGACAATGTTCTGTTGATTGACAATTTTGACAATGACATTAAAGTTTCGTTCGGAAATGTATATTAAGAAATGTATGTAAATTGTGTTTTTACCTTATTAGCAGACCTCATTACACAGTCTTGGTATAACGTGATAGCTCAGCGTTTTTTTTAATTATTTTTTATTAATTCGATCCTATATTACTTTGTCTAAAAATATAAAATAAAAGAATAACTTGTTTTAGTTCAAGCCGTTAGATGGCAGTGTCGACATTCATGCATGAGAAGGAAAATCACTTCCTGTTATTATTTTCTAACTTCGCTGCTTTACAACTTAGCAAGTAGGTACCTACCTATACCTACTTAAAGCAAACAAACAATACTATACCTATCTTGATAATACCAGGGTGTCGGACTGGGCCGGAAGGGCCCGGGTGGCTCCTCACAAGTCCAAAACAAGTTTTAGGGATGGCTTCTGTTCAGAGTCCACCTCTTTTCGAATTTTTAGGGTTCCATAGCCGAAGGGTACCAAACGAGAACCTATTACTAAGACTCCGCTGTCCGTTCGTCCGTCCGTCCGTCTGTCTGCAGTGGGCTGTATCTCATGAAAGGTAATAGGTAGACAGCTGAAATTTTCAGAGAATACCTATGTATTTTTATTGCCACTATAACAACAAATAATAAAAATGAAATCAAATTAAAACATAAAGGGGGCGCCTATACAAATACTAATGGCTTACGGATGTACCAGCGCAGAAGATACATTTTCAAAGCGTGGGAAATGCTATTGGTCGGCAGCTGCCGCCATGTGTGTGGAGGAGCGTGGCTTGCGAGTGACACGGAACTAACAGCTGCAGTGTATTATGAACCTTATATTAGTGATCTAAGGTTGATTGTAAGTTTTAAGCATTCTTTCGTTAATCTTTGGGCCATACTTTCTTTTCTGTGCGAACGAAGATTCACGACGCGCCTTATCTGTTGGGTACTACTGTACCTATGTACGTCCCGATTTTTATCCAAAAACTAAATATCCCGCGCGGGCCTACTCGACAATGAAATCATAATTGGGCGTAGAGGTGGGAATTTGTAAGGACACCACAGAAATGCCACCAACATTTTAAAAAGTTTCCAAAAAAATATTCCGACAGTCACAGATTACAGAATAAAAGGCAGATGGAGCGCGCGGAACACGAAAGTGAAGCCAAAAAAGCAAATAAGTACAAACCCCTACACTCTACCCGGCTGGTACACGCTACCCCGACTATATGATATATACTAAGACACAAGCCTGTGAGTTCACCGCTAAGAAAACCCCATTTGCTGTGGCTCCGCAATTCCAGAACACGTCCTTGAACATCAGTAAAAGCATTGGGGTCCTTGGCGTCGACTTTCTAGCGTTTGATTCCGTAGCCACTTAGAAGACAAGGTTAAGCTGGCATCCAAAAAGCTCGGAATGCTCAACAAAGCGAAGGAAGCAGTAGGTACTTCACAACTGCTAGGCTGCAACTTTATTAGTCGCAAGTCCAGCCTCATATGGAGTACTGCTGTCATCTGTGAGTGCCCCTGGCAGCTGGATACCAGCTTGGGCCTTAAGACTCGGTTCAGCGACGTGCTGCTAGAATTGTCGACGATCCCGAGCTCACAAGCGGTTTGCTCCCCGCCGTGGTTTTGCATAATGTCCCATGATATTTATTTATTATTTCATCCAATGACGCGCACGCGTTATGACGCGACGATGAACATTCGTGGGCCCTGATTGGATGAAATTCATTAATGGTGTTCGTTACGATTACCACCAAAGTTACGCGGTAGAGCCCCGGCTCCCCAGCTACGACCAAATGTCGGTACCTTGAAACAAAAACTGACCCCGAATATAACCAAGCGATTGAAGTTCAAAGTATGGCTAGCAAAATAAATGCTTAAATTGCGACAGTGGCACCAACGACTGGCTTTTATACGCCGTTTTAAAAGACAGATGGATTTCTAGTTCCTACTAATATCCTAACGCTAGTCTTATAGCTGCAATGTAAAGTTCGTTGGTGCGGAATATAATAAAATATATAAACCTAGCCATAAATAAATCAAACACTACTTATTCAGTCAAATCTAATATAAGGAGAGCGTTGTTATAAACCCAACTTGGTTTTGGTATAACATTTTGTACAGAAATGACTAGGAAACAACTCTTTCAAATTGTAATGCACTGTTTTATTCAGACGGGAAATAAAATCTGTCTCCATGCATATTCTAGAAATTATATTCTTATAAAAAGTCGTACCTACAAGTTTTATATTTTATGACGTAGGTATACTTTATCCTTTCTGTTTAAAATGGCTTCGAAAGATAAGGTCTCTTTACTCATTTTAGAATACCTACCTAGGACTTGTCACAAGCAGTTATTAGAACTTTGCGCGACTCGACTTGAAAACTTCAGGCTCTTCTTATTTCCAGTCATGGGCACGATGGGTAAGTACGCTTTTCTGTGATAAAAATAACGGTCTAGGACGCACTATACCAAGTATACTATAGGTACTTAGTCAGTATTTATTTACCCTGAGCTATAGTTACTTACTTACCTGCCGTTATTTAAATTCTTTTAACTTCCTACTAAATGTGAGCTACACAGATATAAGTTTATTCAGTAAAATAGTGTCCTAGACCTAATAGAGGGACGAATAGGTAGATAATATTTTGAAACTATTAGAGTTCTTGTTCGACTTCGGAATCCTAAATAGATATCCTGGAACATGCTTCACACACGGCTATCTGATCCCAAACTAAGTAGAGTTTATTGTACTTCTGATTTGAAAATACATAATAGGTACCTTATAATGGTACTTTATATTTTTTTTCAGATAACACCTAAACTTTTTCGGAAATTATGTACCTATCTATAAGGCCAAGGCAAGATCTAACAGGCCCGTTTTGACAGCACATAATACATCAATGTGAAAAAGAAGAGTCAAAAAGATATAAAAAAGAAGAGATACCTCGAGTCAAAACGAGCCTAATAAGGTGCATCCAAGATACGCGAACCGAGCACGAGCAGAGTCACGAACGAACAGGATTCGTACGTAGTTCGCGTAGCGTCGACAGACTTGCGAGCCACGAATGAGCATTCGTCTCTCGCTCGACTGCGCTCCGCCCGATTGTCAGTGTTTTAATGGTTTTCACTACAACAGAGATTCGCATTGCCCTTGTTCTGTGTTGTAAGCCTACACCGAGTGCGATGCGAACCTCTGTGTTGTCGTTGTAACGTCCACACTTGCGTCCACACTTGAGATTGCGAGCAACGAACTAATTCTGTTCGTTCGTAGCTCAGCTCATGCTCGGTTCGCGTAGCGTGGATGCACCATTAGATCTTGCCTACTTTAACAGTCCAACTCATGACAAATTGATAAATTATAAGTAGATACCATTACACATAACCCCGCTCTATTAAATGGCACCCAACGTGGGTTTTTGTGGTTAAAAATGTACTTAGTTGTTAAAACATATTTCTTTGTTATCTTAGTCAACATTTTAAATTCTTGGCGTAGTAAGTTCATTTATTTTAGCTACGCAGAACTAAGATTGCTACAAAAACGTTGGAAGGACAATGCGTTTTTTTGTCACGACACAAAATTAATGCGCCAAAGTTTTCCAGATGGCAGTGTTCCCAGTATAACCAGTAAAAACTGTCACTTTCTTCCATTCGTCAGCCTCAGGCCACTCTGAATAAATTCACACAGTTTGCTGGCTGTGGCCAGTCCGCGGTGGCTATGTCCGTACCGTGGCTTGTTAAAAGTTCAAAGGACTCCAACTCCAATTAGTCACAGAGTAAGCAAATAAAACCCATTTGATAGACAAAATTAATACGACTATAATTTCAACAGTATTGAATAAAAATACTGATTTGGCATTTATGTGGCAGCGGTACCAAACTGGCAATATAAGAGAATAAATTCAATTTTTAGTGCGTACAGGTGCTAGTTTTTTGAAAAATCAAGCGGCATTTCATTGGCGGCAGTACTTATAGGTACCTACTCAAAGTACCTACATACATAGATTCAATTTGGTTCTGAAAGAGAATACGTAAATTCCTATGTTAGTTTCCTTTGTGTAGGTATTTTGTTTTTTTCATATCGGGATGTGGCAATTTATAGCTTTTTCAACAAAAGCTTTGGTTGCGCGGATTCCTTTGACAAATCGCTCCCATATCCGCGAGCTACCACTCTGCCTTGCGAGATAGGTAATCTGTTAGTTTCCGTACTATGATTATTTCTGTTGATATGCAACATAAAAGGAAGATCTTTATATTCTTCCAAGCAACAATAGTTGGCAAAATCAAACAATTTATTTGGTAACAAAATTGGATAGGCAAGTAGATAACTAAAACTATTTTTACTGAAAATATGCATCATTATCCTCCAATACAAGGATATCCAAGACTGAATATTTAATTCATAAAGTACGATTGTCGTAACAACCGGCTTTAAACGGCCATCTGAACCGGGCTTCAAGGCACTTGACAGTCCAACACAAAAGCCGTAATCACAATAGACGATCTGTACGAACCATTTATTCAATCCTATAGTTCTGGCATGGTTGGAGCTTTTAAAGAAACACTTGATATAGAATTAGACACGCCTTCTGCATTAAGCCGGCTTCGGAAGAGCCGCTGTTATTGTGGCTACATAAAACGAACTCTACGCCTCAGCTAATTGCGAGTCAGACGTGCTAAGAATAATGTATTCTTTTAAAGAAATTGCACTCTACGCTACAACAAATGCTTGTTTATTTCTTTATATTTTTTTATATTTGCAACGAGCTCCCTTATAGCTGTTGTTGAGTTCTTAATGGTATCGAGTTCTTTGTCCTAGCTCCTTACTTCGCCGATTACACTAAATAGGTAACTAACTCTATCAAATCAAACACCTTTGCAGCTCTACATATACTACGACACCTCTACGGAAACGCTCGTAATCCGCTAAATTGGTGAGGAAAACGATGTTAAATTTTTCAACCTATATATACCTAAATAGACGAAATCCGTAGCGGAGTGGAGTTGTGAAAACAACGAAATACGTATTCGGTGTTTCAACACCTCTCCTATTTCCGAATGATAACTCATACTACGCGTTGACACACCAGATTTTCATGTGTATATGAGGAAACTTCTGAAAGATGAAAAGCAGCTATACAATATGGAACCTTTAAAAAGATATTTTTTGGACCCTATTTCAAATAAATATAGGTTAAATTAATTAATTAATTTAAATTCCATTACTTATTTCTTTATTTATTAACAACAAATATGTACAAAATACAATCTATATTTACAAAATATAATCTATATATAGAAAATTTCCTCAAGCCTGCCGCTGCTTCCGATTAACGGCAAGGTTCCCAGAAGGCTGGCAGCGTTTCCTCTTTGGATAGCCAAGCTGACGCGTTGGCGGAAAAAGCTCCCCGCCCGCTGGTCTCCGGAGGTCTCGATCAATTTTGAAGACAATTAATTTAAATTAAGCTGAAGCAGAAAGTATTAATGATACGAAGGACAAGTACGAATATACCGGGATTATGGCTTCATGAAATATCTATACTACTTATTCTTATTATCAATGATAATAATAATACGTTGATTGTAATTTGTACCTATGATGTGAAAATATCCCAATACCTAATTAAAATGCGGCTTGCATTAATTCAATATTGTTATAATTATATTTTAATAATTGATGTCGAAACTAGACGTCAATTAATATTATTTTAGGTTGTAGGTATTTCAACAATTCTGTATCATATTTCGACGAATAATATCATAGTTCAAACTGACAAAGGAAATTCGTCAGTTGATAAATAGCATAAGCTCATCATTCATTATTTGGACAATGTGAACTGATTTGAATGATTTGAAATATCTTTTTGTTCTGCAGTAGTCCTAAATGATGAAAATCATGGACAACATTTTTGTGTGTTCATGTGAAAATGCTATTGACTGCAATACTGGACAACATAAATCTTTGAAGTTCAATAATACTCTGTTAGACGATAGGCTGATATGATTGATATCATTAGGCTGATGCCTACGGTAGTATTTTAGCAAATTTTAGTTGTTATTGATCTAAATTCAAAATGTAGGTAGTAAGCAGTAGGGTGCCAACTTGATTTGAAGTAGGTAAGCGATAGGTAGTTGGCGATAAAATGGGTACTTCTCGCAGACAATAATCCTTTTGAAGACCCATAAATCTCTGTTCGTGACCTGATTTCGCATTCATTTGATAGCTATAGAAGGTAATAGGCAAGTTGATATAGCAACTTGTTCTACTCTCAATTGATACGTAATTTTACTATTCAGAATTGTAATTGTTGGAACTATTCAGAGTTTCTTGCCGGAGTCTTCTCAGTTCAAGTAGTATTTGGACCTTCATCATCATCATATCAGCCTAAGGATGTCCACTGCTGAACATAGGCCTCTCCCATTAACTTCCACTTGGAGCGGTTTTGGGCCGCTTGCATCCAACGGAGCCCAGCAACTCTGACCAAGTCATCGGTCCACCTGGTGGGTGGTCGTCCCACACGGCGCTTTCCAGTACGTGGTCGCCACTCGAGAACCTTCCTTCCCCATCGGTTATCGGTTCGCCGAGCGATGTGGCCTGCCCATTGCCACTTCAGCTTACTAACTCTACGAGCTATATCGGTAATTTTTGTTCTCCTACGAATGTCCTCGTTTCGGACCATGTCTCGTAGAGAAATTCCGAGCATAGCTCGTTCCATAGCTCGCTGAGTGACTCTGAGCTTATTTATGCGGCCAAAAATTAAATTTGGACCTTATCAGGGCCTAAATTGAATAAATACTTTTTGAATTTGAATTATAACCAATGCTGAATTGATTGCCGCTAAAGCTGCTTGCAACAGCTGCACAGGCTACCAGCGAACTTCAATCTATTGGCTATTATGAGCAAATGGACTTTATTGAGAAACAGGAGGGTTCTTGTATTAATGGTACTGATAAATTGTACCTAGACAAAAAAGCGTCTACAAACTACAAATTTCAAATGAAACGTAGGTATTATGTATCTTTTAGCGTAATATACGAGTTACATATATATATAGCGTAATATACGAGTTATATATATATATAGCTTTGTGTGCCTATTACGATTTTTTGTGTAAAGTGAGGTGTCAGTAATTACACTGCGGTATGTTATGTAAAAATATGGTAACAACGTATTACCGCATAACAAAGTAATAAAAGGGATATATAATAATATTACGAGTTGTATTTGAATAGATCGAGTAAATCGTGACTACATCGTTTTATGTGAAATTAAGGCCGTTTTACTGCTTTTAGTAAAAGCCGATCTTCGGCGGACTATAGCTGGAATAATTAGGTAAACTGTTTTATATTCGTGGGAATGTTAACTATTAAAAGCTTTAGTGTTTATATAACTTACTTTTATGGTCGCTTAAATACCTTATTTTGGGAGAATCTAAAAGGTTTTATCGATAACTAAGTTTGGTTATCTTGATTGAAATACAGATGCGACTGTTACTTAAACCAAATAACAACCGTAACACAAACGAATAGGTGTGAAAACTACCAATATTTCCACCATTCAGTTGCCAGTTGAATCGCATTCTTCAGTCGGGTCGAAACTACTCGCACACTTCCCTGCCAGAGTGTATGTATTTATCATAAAAATTACCTCAATTCACACTATACCGAACTAAATTTTCGTGAGAAAGATTCTCATATTCACGGAGTGGTTATGGAAATTTATTTCGGTCTTCATATTCGATGTAGGTCAATACGAATTGGGTTTACCGTAGTTGGGGTACAAGTGAAAGATAAATCTGAATTACTTTTTGGGGGTAAATACATTATATTGGGATCATTACGGTTGGGATCTCAGAACGTTGGGATGGATAAATTGTATTTGATGGTTGGATTAAAATAACTTTGTTAATGGAATGTTGGGTGTATTGGGTACTTCCTGTACCTATATTATAGAACATTTTTATGTTGAAATAACTTTGCCCGAATACATTTACCGCCATAATTACCTTTCTAGCACCGCAGTGCTGCCCATTATGTGAATACCTTGATCGTCGTCGATCGAAGAATCAGTTGGATCTTCTTTCTTCGGTCCAGTAGCTGAATGAGATCTCGGATGCAGTTCACCATCAGCGCTTAGATCAGGGGTTCTTGAAAAAGGACTTACTAAAAGCAATTGAAGGTCTGCAACACATCGGCGATTGCCCTGGTACTGCAAATGTCCAGATCCAGCGGCAGTGACCAATTAATATCACGTAGACCGTCAATCTGCCGACTTAAAAAAATATTATGTTTAATAGTTAGGTACGGTTATGCTTTTCGAAGCAGAGGTCGGAAGATGTTTGGGATAGAAAATAAAACAAATGTCTAATATCATCATAGGATTTTTACAAATTTAGCTAGAGCAATGAAACATGATTAAACCTCTCTTTATTCGTAACAAAATCACAACATGTACGTTTCAATCAAAAGGGACATTTTCCGATCCAGCGGAGCTAACGGAGTGACCCAATCGAACGCTTTTCAATTCTAATTAATGAGGCAAGTGGATTTTCATTCGTGTATGAACGTGTTTGATGGTAAAATTGGGGGAAAATATTTCAATAGTCAGTTTGGACATTAGTTTCGAAAAATTCGGCCAAGTGCGAGTCGCACTCACACAAGATGGGTTCCGAAAAGACGTGACGTATGGGGCGCCATTTAATTTTTTGAATTATTTTTTTACTAGCTGTCCCCCGCGGTTTCACCCGCGTTCCCGGGATAAAAAAGTATCCTATGTCGTAGTAGCCTATGTCCTTCTCCATACCATAGGCTATCTGCATGCCAAAGGATCATGGCGAGATTTGTACAAAAAAATAAAGATTTTTAGAGACGTTACGATGAAGTTATAATTGATCCTTGGTGCCTAAGGAACAACTTGAGCCATTTAAAATATTTTTAGAACCCCGGAATAAAAATGCGAATATATATGGCATGCCGGCGAATCGCGACTATTCGCGACCAAAACCGTTATATTTTTGTTCTGTTTTGCCGGGTTTATAAATTATTTCATGTAATATGTTGCTGGTAATGTAATCTCAACATTGGAAGTGATTCAAAACCCTCTAAAATGTTTTATTATTTTGTACAAATCAATGTATGGATCTCGCCATGATTCTTTCATGATGATCAGTTTCAGTAGTTGAGGCGTGAAGGCGTAAATAACAAACAAACAAACTCACTTTCGCATTTATAATATTAAATTCTGTGAAAATTTCAACTACCTACCTTTTACGGTTCATCAGATACAGCCCACTGATAGATGGACGGACGGATGGACAGCGGACGCTTAGTAGACAATAGGGTCCCGTGGCACCCTTTGCGTACGAAAACCTGAAATGAATGTAAATCTATCTCTAAATAAAAATGATTGATTTACAGATGCACGCACCGCTCTTGAAACTTGAAATTGTACACAATATATGGTGACTGGTAATTAGTAAACGATACTTAGACACATGATTGTAGGTGCTCATGATAACAAACAACTTTCCCAAAGAAACAGATAGGGATACATAACATAATTAAATAAAAGCTGATGGTGTATACTTATTATTGTTAGGTGCTAAGTATTATGGGCTCATGCATAAGTATATTTAAAAAAAATGTTTGTTATCAAGAGTACAATCATGTGTCTAAGTATCGTTTACCCCTATAGCCTATATAGACATGAATATGTTTTTTTTTGCCGTGAATAGGTTTGTGTTGGAGCTCAATACTACAATATTCAGGACCAGACCACCAGGACTGGCTCTCACGTGCCGCTGTCAGAACGGACCAATATGTGCTTGGCGATAGATTTTTAACTTGGGGGTGGTAGCCAGCCAGGCGGGTACTACAAAGTACCCTACCATCGTGCTATGGGATTCTTACAATGTTTTACTTTACCGATAGCTCAAACTCGACGTTATTCGAACCTGAACTATCATCGCCTAAAATTAATTTAATTAAAGAATAATTTTGCTTTATATATGCGATTAACTTAACGTATTTTTTTTTGCAATTTTTTAAGCAAAATAATAAATCGAATTTGTTCATAATTCTGAAGCAAGCTTGATGAAGAGCTTTTTATCACTTAGGTATAGCCGTAGCGGCAGTTTTATTCACAAAAAGATTGTGTTGGTATGCGAGGCTCGTGAAAGAGAAAGAAGCCATTAATAAAACTAATTATACTTTCGATAGCTCAGCTCCATACGAAATGCAAAGAATTAATTTGTGCGGCCAATAGGACTTTGTAGGTAGTATTCACTAAATTTTGTCATGTGGAAAGGTTTTCTTTTAATAATGTTAGTGTTATAAACGAGCAGCTCTACTAGGGAAGTACCTACCTCCTATATCAAGATGGCATATTTTCGAAAAATATGTTGGGATAGTCATGCCACTAGTATTATGGGAAAACCACGGAAATCTCGAAAATTGTTCATACATTGTGATCGAGCAAGTATACCTTTAGTATGAAAAGTGTTTTTTTCGAGATTAGATGAGTTTGGTAGTAAAAATTGTTCGGCATAACTAACCGAACACAGGTTTCGAAAATGTGCTTTATCGCAACCTCCACCCGGTATAGAAGAAATAGGTTTCGACAACCTATACAATTATCCTTGCCTCAACTGTGTCAGAGCACACGAAGAGTTACGGTGCCTGGTGCGGAAATCGTTTTATTTTTACAGTAACAATTAGCTGGCCAGGGAAGCCCCACAAATAAAAAACAAAATATATTTCGAAATAATAATTCTACTTTTAGAAACTAAGTTACTTCATTTATTTAATGTCCACGAAATATAAAGTCAAATTACATACAAACTTTTCTTTTAAAAACAAGGTATTCAATTAGTAAATTCCGTTGAAAGTTCGCAGAATCGTCAGCAATTTCTTCAAATTGGGCCTTGGCTGTAGTCCAGACGATTAACAACTTAGTGCAAGCTGTTTAATTTCATGCCTGGATGCCCACGTTTTATGTGCTATCTACCTCCCGACCCGCCTCAAGTGCCTTTACATTGAACAAACCGTCTTCTATTTACCAACGTATTTATTTTAAAAGCAAGTACATTTCTAAAACCGAGCTGAATTCCTTACCAATTCCTTCCAGTATAAATATGCTGTATGAACCCGTGGTAAAGTGAGTCATATTGCTTTTCTAATTTGAATAAAAATGTATATGTATACATAGCTTAGTTTGAGATCGATCCGGTCATGTATGAAGAGTGTATATATTATTTATTTTATTATTAATAATTTTAATTTCATCCCACTTCACAACGAATACATTTAAAAATAAATTGAAAAGCTATGTTATGTTGGAAAACACCTTCATTAGCTCCATAACAGATAACTTTAATTAGGATATACCTACTCCTAAGTGAGGCCGCAGAGAGTGCATTTCTGACACATGTCATAATGGGCTATTCTCGGAAACGGCTAATCCTATTGCGATGGGCTTTTACAAGAAGGTTCAGTATTTTCTTAGGCATAGCTTAGTGAAAGACCCATCATAATCAGATTAGCCGTTTCCGTAATTTGGCCATTATTAACAAGTGTCATGGTGCGTCCATGCTACGCGAACCGAGCACGAACCGAGCGACGATGTCAAGTGAGGACGTACAACGAGCTAACAAGGAGCATAGAACGAGCCTACAACGAGCGCCATGCGAATCCCTGTGTTCGTGAAAAACTGACAATCGGGCGGAGCGCAGTCGAGCGCGAGACGAATGCTCGTTCGAGGCTCATAAGTCCGTCCACGCTACGCGAACAACGAATCCTGTTCGTTCGAGGCTCGGCTCGTGCTCGCTTCGCCAAGCATGGACGCACCATCAGAAACGCATTCTCTAGACAGTCGCGCGGTAGTAAGACTTCCTTAACTGGCCTCGTTGCGACGGACCAAATGAACCAAAACCTAACTTACTGGATGTAATTTTATTTGAAGAATTACACGAGGTATATTGTATGTAGCCTTGATAAAATTCTCATTAGAAAACCAAAAGTTATTGCAGCAAAAGTTTACCCTAAACCTCTAAATCCTACAATTTGATACGTAAAGCAGACACACAAGCGTCAGGCGAGAGTCAACGATTTTAATTGAAATAAACTAATTGTGTTTAACTTAGTTTAATTAACCGGCTCTTTGACAAAGTTAACTTCGGCAATGCGAAACGGGCCCTTAATTTGAATTAATTTCAAAAAGGGTTCATTCGTTTATGTTTCGAACGGGTAACATTGTTTTGTTTATCGACGATTAACACTCTTGGGTTTTTAATTGATGGTGTTAGAATTTTGGTGTGTGACCATTGTTTCTCTTTAGTTCAGTTAAATTGATTTGACTGGACTATGATATATTTTACTCATACTGCCTATTTTTACCAACCAGTTATTTCAATGCCTTACGTTTAGGAGACTCCTCAAAATGACAGCAAATTTATCAATTTGGCATACATTCCTATTTTCCCAAGATGGTGAAAATACTGTTACGACATCGCGACATCAGGAATAAATTGCTACCAGTAACGCCATCTGTTATTGAATAGCGGTACTATCAGTAACGTCATCTGTTGTTGTAAAGGAGTAAACATCTATCAAGCAACGCCATCTATCGCCGAATAGCTACCTGTTTCTGGAATATTCCCGATAGCACTGTAGGCATGTAGAATACGCGGGTAAATTATGGAATGTTCCAGATGCCGTTTATGAAGTATAAATACGAGACAATACACAGGAGAGTTTGAGTTTGATTTGGTATAACAGTGAGTAAACATCGAAGTGAAATACAGTTAAGTGCTAGTGAACTATTTAATTTCTGAGTGTTTTAATTAGAGTTTTAATAAAAGTGTGACCAGTGTTTTGGTAAATTCGTGTACCATTATTTATCCTGAACCCCAGCTCGTAACAATTGGTGTCAGAAGTAGTAGGATAAATAATGCCGGTTATGCCAAAGGAAGTCACTGAGGGTGTCCGTACAAGGAGCCAGCGGCAGCAGGAGATGGATGAAAGGAGGTTTGGAGGTTCTCCGTCGCAGACTTCGGGTGGCCAGCAGCCAACTGGCTCTTTGCCAGTTGCCGACCCACCTGATGTAAGAGCAGTACCTGCAACCCCAGATCTTGGCGCTTTGATGGTAATGCTACAGGAGCAGGGTCGCCGACAAGAGGAGCAGGCTCGCCGACTGGAGGAACAGCTACAGCGGGATAAGGAGGAGCAGGCTCGCCGTCTGGAGGAGCAGGCTCGCCGACTGGAGGAACAGCTACAGCGGGATAAGGAGGAGCAGGCTCGCCGTCAGGAGGAGCAGGCTCGCCGACAAGAGGAGCAGGCTCGCCGACTGGAGGAACAGCTACAGCGGGATAAGGAGGAGCAGGCTCGCCGTCACGAGGACCAGGCTCGCCGTCAAGAGGAACAGATGGTTTTATTAGAAAATTTACAAGTAACTCTTGGCAAGGATCTCAAGGTGGTGAAGGAACAGCTTCAGCATCATGAGTCCCGTATCTCGGAATCCGAAAATCGTATGTCCAAGGCCGAAGTACAGATAGAAGACATGAAGAAGGCCCTGGTTGGACTCAAGGTTGGAACTGCTACTTCTTTACCTGTGGCTTCTCCACGTGGTTTCAAGGTACCGCCATTTGATGGCACCTCGTCATGGTCAGCCTAAAGAATCCAGTTCGAAGCTGTCATGAAGGCGAATGATTGGACTAGTGCACAGGCGATGACAGCACTCACTTTGGGTCTTCGCGATCAGGCCCTCACTATACTGGAAGCCCTCGGGAAGGACGTGACGTATGAGCAACTGTTGGAAGCTCTAGAATCTAGATACGGGGACGCACACCTGGAACACGTATTCCGTGCCCAACTCAAGGACCGTGTGCAACGGAGCGCCGAAACTATACAACAGTGGGCTCTAGAGGTAGAAAAGCTGGTCCGTAAAGCATACCAGTCTGCACCAGCGATGATCAACGGTAATCTGGTGCAAGCGTTCGTGGATGGTATACGCGACTTGGAAGTTAGAGCTGCCGTGAGATTAGGGCACCACGAGTCGCTGAAAGACGCTTTAGCCCATGCCTTAGAAGTGGAGGCTGTGCGACGCGATGACCGACCTCACCGCATCAGGGATGTTGTGGCCTCGCCCCGTTGCTACAACTGTGGAGAAAAGGGCCACCTTCGGATGAGTTGCCCGAAGTGGAGAAAGTACAGAAAAGAAGAAAATATACCCCGGGAAGTTGTTACCTCGCCCCGTTGCTACAACTGTGGAGAAAAGGGCCACCTTCGGATGAGATGCCCGAAGTGGGGAAAGTACAGAAAAGAAGAAAATCGACCCCGAGAAGTTGTGGCCTCGCCCCGTTGCTACAACTGTGGAGAAAAGGGCCATCTTCGGATGAGTTGCCCGAAGTGGAGAAAGTACAGAAAAGAAGAAATTCGACCCCGAGAAGTTGTGGCCTCGCCCCGTTGCTACAACTGCGGAGAAAAGGGCCACCTTCGGATGAGTTGCCCGAAGTGGAGAAAGTATAGAAAAGAAGAAAATCGACCCCGAGAATTTGTGGCCTCGCCCCGTTGCTACAACTGTGGAGAAAAGGGACACCTGCGGAGGAGTTTCCCGAAGTGGAGAAATTACAGAAAAGAAGAAAATCGACCCTGGGAGGGAAGAGCAGCGTTGACTGGTGACACTGCTCAGCAACAGCAACAGGAACACGAGTAAACGCCAGGACCGCGGGGCGGGTGCTGGCTAGTGTTCGAAGAGCCCCAGGGATCTCGATGGCACTGTACCGTGGGATTCACATTGCTCGGGACGAGCATGTCTAAGGAGGGGGTAGTGTTACGACATCGCGACATCAGGAATAAATTGCTACCAGTAACGCCATCTGTTATTGAATAGCGGTACTATCAGTAACGTCATCTGTTGTTGTAAAGGAGTAAACATCTATCAAGCAACGCCATCTATCGCCGAATAGCTACCTGTTTCTGGAATATTCCCTATAGCACTGTAGGCATGTAGAATACGCGGGTAAATTATGGAATGTTCCAGATGCCGTTTATGAAGTATAAATACGAGACAATACCCAGGAGAGTTTGAGTTTGATTTGGTATAACAGTGAGTAAACATCGAAGTGAAATACAGTTAAGTGCTAGTGAACTATTTAATTTCTGAGTGTTTTAATTAGAGTTTTAATAAAAGTGTGACCAGTGTTTTGGTAAATTCGTGTACCATTATTTATCCTGAACCCCAGCTCGTAACAATACGCATTAGTCTAACAACAAACTCTGTAATTATGAGTTTCTTGTTACACTATGTCTCTTCTAAATAATTAATATTTATGATGTAATATATAAGATTATATTACTAAAAAGACTTGTTAGAATACGAGTATAATGATGTTGGTATTCCCATTCCATAGTCAACATGAGAACAAGTAGCTCCGCCAAAAAGTGCTGCTCCATAATTCATTTTAAAACATGCTGATTAAAAAATAATGGGAGAAAATATAAATGTTTAATTAACAACCTGAATCAAGGCGGCAAGGTGGGTAAGCCAATATCGTTGACCGACACTATGGTTCAATCAATACTGAGCGGTACAAGTGTCGACAGCATAGCGAAAAATCAACTGCATAAGCTAAAAGCTAATCAAGATGATTTGGATACCGTGGGTCAAGTAAGTCCATGCCTTAATAACATAATATCGTCACCATTTTTAGCATCTTCATCCGATATTGGATATGCCAATTTGCCCCGATACGACTCCAGTGCTTGTCTTTCCAATCTATCCAAATTAAAGAAGCAAAGGTATTTTGATGCACTAGGTAAGAACGATTAATTAGTTGTTAGAAATGAAGGTAGTTAACCAACAGGGCTCAGATGATGACGTTACTTCAGTAGCTTTGATCTTTATGAGTGACCGCTCGCTAAAACTGAATTAATTTTTAACTCGTTTATTTTCATCATACTTTTTGAATTAGCTTAAATTCCTCTCTTCCAACTTTTGCTTTGGGACTTACCAAATTAAACAGTGTAGGTATCGCCTCTAGCTGTACGAATCGTACGGTGTACGAATACGTGACCGACTGTAAGGATTCCCACGACATCGGATTTCTGTGACTGCAGAGTTGGCTCAACGCTAGTTTTAATACTCTGGCACTATCTGTGAATTTTGCAGTATCAGCAAACTTTGACAGCGAAATCTCCAAGGGATTTGTTGCTGATTAATTTGATAATAGGGTTTTTAATAGGATTTAGCTGGACGAGTAAAAAACTGGATGCGATGGAATTAAGTCTGTAAAGTTAAATATTCGAATATAGCACAGAAGGTATTGGATGATATAGATAATATGTACTTATAGGTATATGTTTTTTTGTGCTACAACAATGACAAACGTATTTTTTTATTACAAGAAGCAATATATTGTTAAAGAAAGCAGCTACTTGTCACAATTGATTGCTGATAGTTCAGCATTCTCAAATATATGAAGATCAAACTGTAATACACAGACAAATAGATTTTATCTACGACATGAATCAGAAGGGATAATGTTCTGTTTTTGTTTGCTTCACGTAAAAATATGTGGAGAATGAAAGGTTTTTGTTATTTCGACCTTTATTTTCTTGACTCAGTCATATTTATTTCATCCAGTTTTTGGAATGGATGAAAAGCTATTAGTTAAATTATACAATCACATAATTTATTAATAACTAGTTTTCGGACCCCGAAAAAATCGTAACCCAGGATCTACATACCGGCTTGTGAAATTTCACCCGATTGGATGTGTCAAGAAGTAACTACAGAAAAACTCACTATCGCATTTATTACGATCGTATAAAATTACTATTACTATTATTCACCCGCTTTCTCGGGATTAAAAACCAGCCAAGTACGGGCCTGTGGGCCTTTGCAAAAGTTGTTGTTATCACGAGTACAAGCATGTGTCTATATATCGTTTACTAATTACCAGTCCCCTATATATACTACTGCCATGAATTTTTCAAGATTTTATTTCACCACTTTGTCGTCGTGATTAATATTCCTTGTTGACTACGGAACCCTAAAAATTAAAGATCATTCTTAATTTAAATTGTAAAGTAGAACAAACCAAACGCGTCAATACATTGGAACTAGCTGTAGCGCAAGATTCAAATGCAAACGTTGGCGTCGCGTTGGTCCGGAATTAAATTTAATGATTTAGAGCCGTTGGGAGCTCCGCTCGAAACTCGATTACAGGGGTTGTCAAAGCAAACAGAGACGGGTGACCTTCTAAATTAATTGCGTGATTCGACGTGGATGAGAAGCAAGAAAACTTGTGCTGATTGAGTGGTCAATGACGCGTTTACAGGTTTTAGAAACGTGACGGGACTTTAATTGTGGAGTGTTGCTTATCAATAAAGAATATATCCATAAGGTGTTTCTTGCTGGAATCTTCTCAGTTTAAGTGGATTCTGAATCGGTGGTAGAGTCAACTGTTACGTTCATAACTGAAAATGACTTCGTATTTGGATTTTCATAAAAAAAAACAAAATGACTTAACATACGTTAGTTTTCAGGCCGGGGCTATTTTTATAATTTCATAAACTAAAATAAATGTGTTTAATCGCTATATAAGTACCTGCCATCCAAACAAAAGTCATATACGTAATAGATATTATCGATCAAAATTACGTGTAGGTATATAATATTAAATTAGTCATGTTCGGGCCACTTTGTTCCGCATTATGAATTATTGAGTTGTATTGACAAGTTCAGAGCATATCATGAACCGCAGTGCGGGCATTCATCGCACGAGAAGACTCGCCTGTCAAACCTCTATTAAATTATCGTGTGTTTTAGGGGAAAATAAATCTCAATAAATTAGATATAGAAGTGGCATAAGACCACAGAACAGAAAAAACAGTCTGTTCTGTGCATAAGACGATAAGACTATATAGTGGCGTAAGATACGGCAAAGGAGTGGAGGAGTCCGGTGTTTGTCATTCCTGGCAACTATAATTTGGTCACCTTCTCGGCTAGAGCGAATATAGGCATTTTCTGAGCGTAACAAATCGCTCATCCGAGAGTGTGTCTGAAGCTAAACGCAAGCTCTTTTATTAAAAATATAAGCTTAGCCCATTTTGACTTCGATACTGCAAATCTATCGCCAATTATCTATTACCAGTGTGTTCTGGTAGCAGGTCATGTGAGTGCTTTTCTTGTGCTTACCATCTTCGGTAAAATTGTGATCTCAAACTGTAATCGCTGTATTAAATTTCATACGTGAATAAATTAGATGTAGTGCGTGTTTAGGTAGGTACACGGGTAGGTATATACGCAATAATTTATGATGTTATTATACCTATCGGAAAATCAAACATATACTATAATATATATTTTAGATTTCTATTTATTGAGCTTTACTTACGGTACTTTATACAGTAATTATGCTCGGATGATAATTTCGCTTTGTGATTCGTTAATTTTACTACATGCTTGGTTAATTTTAGTGCGCGCTGCAGCAAAGTTAGTATGCATGCGCTGCATATTAAAATGCCATTTAGTTCTGAAAATTGTCAAAATCTAACACAATCGTTGTTTAAATTGTACGTACATCGCTGCATCGTTATAATCCGCTTTGTTGTTTTATAACTTGTGTGTAACTGTAATTTGTGTAGGTAAGTGAATAAGCAGTTTTAGGGTTCCGTTGACAAGAAAATCTTATGCCTCGTTTATCGGCCCAAAATATCAACCCTATATGATAAAGTTTATAACAAATCTTATAAAGGGTTAGGTACGCAGCTCATAGGACGTCGGAAAGGTCAAGTAGGTTTATGATGCGGTTGTAAGAATATTATGGAAGGAAATATGAGAGAGACTGCGGTGTATGAAGATATTATTATAAAAGAGATTATTTTTTTATCCAGGACAAATAAAGATGACTCCTATAATAATTTTTAATGAAACAAACATTCAACGTGATTGAAAATAAACAACAACAAAATAATCTTTGAATACTTCACGTTTACATAAAGATGACGAAGTAAGTAGACATAAGAAGACGGGGAATATTAATTTAACACCAAGAATGATTGCATATTCCGACGACTAAGGAGAAAATAAAGTTACAGTGATAAATATGCAAATAAAACAGAGGAAAAGCTGGATAATCCACAGGATGAATATAAATCGTGTCATCGTTAATTGAAGTCAGACATTTTGTTCGGAGGGCCATTGTGAATAACAATGTTTTTTTATTGCGATGTTTTCGCGAGAAATGCGTTTTGCATATTGAATGTGTTTTATAAATGCCTCGATGCGATTTCGCGAACCCTTCTATTTTAATGTTGGACAAAACGCTTACCAACGGCTCTCCAATTGGGGTGTTCGATTCAAATAAACATTTGGGTTTATGCGTGTGCATACTCTCGCCTTAATTATGTTATGGGATATTTAAAACATGCTTAGGAAAACTAATCTTTTATTTGAAATATTCTTTTGTGTACTCAAATGATTCCAAAAACCCTAGTAACAAAACATTAGGAACATATTTTATATCTTATAGTTGTACGTAGCGAGTAACTCTGTATAGTTTGATTCCACACACACATAATGTACCAACTATACATTTATTTAACTTGTGGTTTTGTGAGTTGTATACTTCGCGAGTCTGGATAGTAATTATATGGCATCAAATAAATCCATATAATTATCGAATCTGCTCACCAAAATTCGAGAGAATCGTTTGAAGAAAATACAGCATACAGCAACATAATAAGCTTGAGCTTTCGGTGAAGGAAAACATCGTGAAGAAACCATAGCACGGTGGTAGGGTACTTTGTAGTACCCGTCTGGCTGGCTACCACCCTCAAGTTGAAAATCTGTCGCCAAGCACCTATCGGTGTGTTCCGACAGCTGCACTTGAGAGCCAGTTCCTTCTAGGCTTTGTGTGCTTACCACCTTCGGCCACATCATCACTTACCATGGTGAGATTGTGGTCAAACACAGGCCTATACATAATAAAAAAAAAAAAAAAAAACATAAACATCTATTAAGGTTCAACAAACGGATAATCATTAATTATCCTGTAATTGACAATTAAAGCCATATAATTGAACTATCTCTTCGATATCAATTTCAGTTCAAATACTTAGTCAATTTATCAGAATCGATGGTTATTGGAGTAAAGAAACCGATAGAAATATATGGGACAAGAAAAGCAATGTTGAATACTCGCCATAAATCGTCACGATTCTTCCGGAAGGTTTCTCTCTAAAAGCAAAAATACAATGCTCCAACTACCAGGCTACTTCACCTGACTTCAGAAAATTGATTTGATGGAACTCGCTACAATGATGCGAATAAAGAAACCAACTTTTATACAAATATATCTTTAGAGTAAGTTTCTTCTTTAAAATTAAATTAAAAAAAAAACCCATAAGCCAGTTGGATTTGCAAAACAAGAAACACTTGAATTTTTAAATTATTTCATTTTTAACATTTGTTGTTCTAGCTAGTGGCAATAGAAATACAAATTCTGTGAAAATATCATCCACTTACGGTGCATAAGATAATACAGCCCACTGACAGACAGACGGACGGATGGACGAGTAATGATGGATGGATTAGTAATGTACCCTAGTATGGCACCCTTTGGTTACCCAAAGCAATGGAAACCTTAATTTGTTTATTACTACAAAAATAATAATTAGCAATACCCCGGTATTGCCGTTTGATTACCTAATGTGATCGTAGACACTTACCAACAATTGGATCAGCTGCCAGCTTGTCAGCCTTCTAATAGAACTCTACGATACACGCAACGTCCTTTCATTTGGAAAAGTAGTTTATTATAAAAGTTGTTCCTTTAGTTATTTTTTATTTCTAAGGCAGACTTAAGTGAGTCATGCTCACTTTAAGGCCTTTGCTTGCGGCGGCGTCGTGTGACGGGTCGCTCACTTCCCTCCAATATGGCGAGGAGGGCGATGGCTGCCACATGCGTCATACTTGTGAACAGGTGCTGCTTGTGGGGGCTGGTCTGCTTAAGTTTGCTATTTATTTACTTATTAAATATTTATTCAGTCTACTTTGTAATTTTGCCGCCGCGCCGGGGCACGCAATTGTTTTCAGTGCGATTAGAATGTAAATATTATGTAATGAATCTAAGCTTGTTTTGAAAAGAGTAATTGCTGAGTTTATTGCCGGCTCTTCTCAGCAACTAAACAAATGCAACAACAACAGCAAACAAATGCAACCTTCCGAACCGGTATTAGAGTATTAGAGTCAGACTTTTCATAAGTGCCTGCGAAGGTCTATTTGAATAAACGATTTTGAATTTTGAAAAAAACAAAATGAATACAGATTTTTAAATCGATAATGATATCCTATCAAGTCCCAAGGTATTATTATCACACTTAGGTACAGGATGCTTCACTAAATATTTATTAATTTATGTTTCATTCCCTGTATACTCTAGCAAATATATTCAGACAGTTACTAAAGCGCATAGGCCTCACCTAAATCCTGGATCTTGGAGAGGCTCACGGCAGTGCTTGCCAGCAACTGACTTTATGCTTCCCATATATGCAATGTCTTGGTTTAATTTATGTGGAATAAATATTTTAATTTTGTACACTGATGGTATTCAGGAAAATGGTTGAATTAGAAATGGTAATTATATTATAAGTAATGTACTTACTCTCTGATCTGAACGTAAAGTTCATTTTTGATCGGAAAATGTAAATCAGGTGTTGTATTTTGTTGCCCCATCAAAATGAAAAACAAAATGTAGCCTCAATTATCCTAAATGTTGCCGAAAGGGAAATGACCTCAATTGTTTCCTGGATAATACTGGAAAAGAAAGTTTATAAATGTTTAATATAAAAAAAAAACAACAAGAATAACAAATATTAAACAAGTTCGTGTTTAGAACTAAATTTGAGGACAGCAACCAAGTGACTCCATCACAAAAAGAAAATCATTTAATTACTCATACGGTATGATTTCCTTCTAAACGTTGTGTGCTTTCCACCTTCAGCCACATTATCATTTACCATGATGATAATTGTCTTCAAACAAGTCTATGGTAAAAATACATGATAACGTTCTTCAGTTTCTATTTACATTACTTACTGTAGAGAAGACAAACATCAGTTCAAAGCATTACATATCCGGTCCAATATTAGCTGCACACAACCGGGGTACATACAAACAATCTTACTTTATTCTGTGCATGCATATCGCTCGCCCGGAGTCCCCTCAACATCATAAAAATAGATTGTATCCGACTACGTGAACTGACTCTACAGCAGCTATAATGTCTCTGTGTAACAAAATAAATTAAAACCACCAGTATTTTTTTATATTAAACAATAATTTTGTTTTATTTCCATTTTATATAATTTTCTTTCTCGTAGCTGACATGCTGAAAGAGTGGTGGGCGATAAAATGAAAATTACTCACCCTGTATTTTATAGGTATGACTAAAATACTAATATCAATTTATACATTAGTAAAACCACACGAATACATGCATAAAAGAAAGCTTTAGCTCGTATTCTCATTATGTTTTAATGAACCCAAACATCACAGATCGTTATTGCTTTTAATCGCTACGAGTTCATTTATTTTATCAATAGAAATTAATGGTTTGTGCAGTTGCCGCTAAACAAGCTATTGCTGACTCGCTCTTGACGACTGAAACAAGCTATCAAGAGCTAACATGTTGTGTGTTGTATACAGCTTTGTATCATCCTTGCTAATATTTGTAACTGCAAGAGTTTTTTTATGCCTCAACCACATCACTTCAAACAAGCGTACTAATTGAATTAGCTACTCTTTGAATCACACACACACAGCGAGTAGTGAGGCCCGTGGTCGATGGGCGGGGCAATACTATCAGGAGTACTGTCACGCCGTACGTTGCGAAGTACGACTGTTGGGGACGATTTTGCATTGCAATAGTTAGTATTCTTTCCATCAACTAGTCTACTTTTATACATTTTGTGACCTGCAAAGCGGAACGCTTAGAAGTACCATCTGGAACGAGTAATAGTTAAATTATATTTTTTTTTATAGAACTAAGTCGGTAAACAAGCATACGGCCCGCCTGATGGTAAGCGGTTACCGTAGCTATATGGACGCTTGCAACACTAGAAGCATTGCTCACGCGTTACCGACCTTTCCCCCTCCCCTATGAGCTCTGGCGACCTTACTCACGCGCAGGAACACCACTTTACATAACAGAAAGTTATTTGGCTGCTCTTTGAGCGAATAAACGCTATGCTCTACCTTTCTGAAAATCTATTGCAAATACAAATATAGTCCAGTCAAATGAATCAAAATTTGTGTGTCCATTGTTTAGTAAATGTTTCCAGTTCAATGAGAATTTTAATTAGTAGGTCAGTCGAATCATAGTGAAAATTATACAGTTTTCACTATGATACTGACAGTCACACGTAAAATACAATAGTATGCAATATCTAGCATAACTATTAGGTATGTGGTATTATTTAATTAGCAGAACGTTCGTGACGTGAACCAATGTGTTTTCGGACCTCGTGAAACTGAAAATTATAACTAGATTCTAATTAAGCCTTCATCATTTTCTGTATTATTCGATATTTGGTCAGATTTTGCATGTATCTCGTCAGTAGCGTTATGTTTTTAAATACATTTTTGATGCCAAAATTCTCTAAAAGATGTATATCTGTATCTATCTGGTTCCCTCCCATAGTATCCGTGTGTGAGGAATTTACCAGTATATATTTATTTATTACTCCTACGAAATCTGTTGGTTTACCACTTAACTTAAACTAAACACAACTAAATAAACATTTAAATATGAAACGAGATTAATTATTACTATAACTTAAATTATCATGTTTCTAGCTGGTGAGTTAAATTGTTATCTCAGACAGTATTTACTTAACCTAGGGACGTGGGTTGTGGACTTATAGAGTTAGATAGTTGACCCTGCTGCTCTGCATTATGTTATATTTGTATGGTTTCCAACTTATGTAGCACTGTCCCCTTCTTGGTCATAATTTTTGGGGTATCTCTAATCAGACAATCGGCAAAAATGAGGTTCACAATTTTAATTAATTTGCATAAACGATTTACCAGATTAAGCTCCAGAGATATTTTCCCATCTTGTTTTGTGGAAATCGTATACATGCATCGAATAATAGTTTGCTTTTATGGTAGGTGGGTAAAATAGACTTGTTTTAAAAATGTATGGTCCATTACACGTAGATAATGAAGTAACTTATATTAAAGAATATTATTTATAAAAGATATGTACAAATTACAAACGATATATAGAAAAATTCCACGAGTCTGCCGCTGTTTCCTAGCGGCAGCGTTTCCTCTTTCGATAGCCAAGCAATGCGTTAGCGGAAAGCCTCCCCGTTCGCTAGTTTCCGGGGACCTCGATCAATTTTGATGGCAAAGTGACAGAAAATCGGCGGACTTTGGACTCCAACAGTCCCATGGTCTCGACCGCAAGGGCATATAAAGATAATTTTGTTCCAATCGATGCGTATTTTTTAATTTTTCGCACTGGCCCCAATTGCCTATGCAACTTTAAGTCACCGGTAAGTGAGTGAGCAAAAGCGAGTGTATCAACACAAGTGGTATCCCATACCAGCGACCTGCCGACACTCCACCGGATCAAAGACATACCATTCGGCCTCTTGCCGTCATCACGCGCGCGCAAGTAAAAGTTGTAATACGTGCAATATTATTTATACTGTAGAGTAAACTGCAACGCCTTCATAAGAGCATTATCAGGGCCTAAACTGTTTTTTTTTTAATTTTAATAACTTTATTTTTGAACATGTTCAAAAAGGGGCGATAAAGTTTGAGATAGTCAGTCTGTCGTACACTATGTTCTATTTGAACAGCAAACGTGCTCCGCGAAGCCTTCGGGTAACTTCCTCTTAGTTAGTTGAGAATCGTTTTCTCAGCTTTCCTTTTCAAGTCTGTATGTTTGTACGTAAGACGGTATTTATCTCTCTCTTTCGATAGACAACTATGTGATTCCTGTGTGGAATACTAATTAAAAGTACATAGTTACAAGTATACTGAGTAAAACAAATGAGTAATATGATAACTAATTCTATAGTTTTTACCCTGTAGAAATTACCATATTGCTCGTACTCACTCACTATTTTAAATAATAATAATAATATAATAAAATATATTTATTTCTCCCACAATAAGTTACAACAATAATACCATAATAATACATAGAGCTACATTAAGAAAATAAAATACTTAGATTGCGGGAGACACCAGCAGGGATATTTTAAAACGCTCTGATTCGAATGCAGCCACCACGGTTCATGTAATAAAATAGTGAAGAAGTTTATAAATTAACTTTAAGGATTTTATTTTTTATTTATTTTGCCTACAACCTTGGACAACACTTTCATTGAAAAGCGTCCAGCTTGAATTAATAAAAGAATCATTTGCGCCATCGTCTGCTAAAACTTACAAATTTCAGTTGTCTACTAAATTCATAATGCTATCGACGCTGCTATTGATATTTCATTGAAACAATTGTCATCACAGACTTGGGCCCGGTATATTAGCCGAGGTGTCAATGTGTTTCAACAAAAAATAAATATAATATTTTTTCCACGAAATGTCTATTCAATATGTGAATTTGTTTCATAGAGTGGATCCATCATGTCATACGTCATAATCAGATGGCTTTATTCACAGTATTGTGCGTCACATGGTGACAAGTAAAAATATTAAATTATTTAATATTATGTGTATCTATTTACATTACCCATCCTATAGCACGTCGAATGTTACTATAACCTCGGGGTACAATTGACAGCAGTACCTCCACGTGTGCCAACGTAGTCTTGTTATCGGGAAGGAATGTCTCATTCCCTCCGGATGGGAAGGCTGCGGGCCGGTGTACCCCGGGCGTCGGTTAGCGACTTTTGGTCCTGAAGATTTTGGATGCTTGTGTTCGGTGTTTTCAGGATCAGATCTCTCTAGCCGAGGGCTAAATCTGCTGTCTCCAATCCAAGGTGTAATTCGTACCGTGCCGATGGATGCGTGGCTGAGGGGTAGCTCAGTCGCGAACGGTGTCTCCTCGAAACCGGGGCAACTCGGGGAGTATTTTTGCCCTTCGACTGGACAAGCGGGGCTCTGCCAGTCGTGACGTTTAGTTCCCTAGCTTCTCGTGGGATTAAAATGCAAGAAGTTAAAGATTTATTTTTAAATAATATTATTTCTGCCCTGGATTCCATCCAGGTCAACTCTCCTGAAGGGTCGGCGGAAGTGCTCGAAGCACTCCAAACGCCCTCAACATCCACCTCCGCTGCTGTGAGGCCGAGCCGTGAGACGGATGGAGACTTAAATGACTCCAGACCGATCATGGTGCCGATCTCTAGTGGCGAAGTACCAAAACCTGGCAGGATTAGACTGTCGGGTGCTGCTCGGAAGAGGTTCCAACGGCTTAAGGCGGCGAACGTGGGAGTCAATGAAGCCCTCGTCCTCTGCCGGAAGCCATGGAGCGAGATTCCGAAGGACAAACTTCCTCCCGTGGGCTCGCCTAAGGTTGATCCTAAGGCGGTTAAAAGAACACGGTCGGAAGAAGAGTCCCCCAGGGAGCATCTTAAAAAAGCTCCAAAAACTTCCCTAGAAGGAGGAATTAAACCGACTTTTAGGGAAATTGCTGGTGCCTCGCGAGTGGGAATCCGTAATGAGAGTCCCATGAGTGAGGATCAGATGCGCTTGGTCCGACAAGCTATTAACTACGCCATCATAAAGATGGACGAAAGCGGTGTCGGACCGAGATTTTTGGGACTCTCTCACAAACCAGGCTGGCTTCTCGTAACCTGTGAAAATCAGGAGAGCCAGCAATGGATCGAAAGGGAGGTCCCAAAGCTGCTACCGTGGTCTGAGGCGAAGCTCTCCGTAATCCCGGAGGGTGAACTGCCTAAGCCTACGGTTGGCATAGCTTTTATACCCAAGGGGGAGGTGAGCACCATTGAGGATGCCCTCCACCTTATGAGGGTACAAAATGTAGGGCTTCATACGGAGCACTGGCGTATCCTAGCCAGTAAGGAGGACAAGGCTGGTTACACTGTAACCATGGCCTTGGATGAACCCTCCGTTGAAGCCCTAAAAGAAATGGATTTCAGGGCTGTCTTTGGCTTCAAGAGAGTACTCTTTAGGATCAAGGGCAGCTCTGAATCCACGAAACCAACAGCGGAAGCATCCACGGGGGCTGTAGTGTTACCACAACCTACGAATCCCCCGGGAGTGGTCGCTGCCCCAGTCGCTTCTACCAGTGGGAGCGGGGTGCCCCAACGCCTCCCGGCGACACGGCCCTCAAGTCTCCCGTGGCAGAATAGCGGCTCTCGGGGCGGGAAAAAGAAGCCTGGGAGGGCTCAGCCTGGTCGTGGACGTCATCGTCCGCAACGGGGCAGAGCGCAGCCCGGGCCTTCCGCTGCACCATAAATGGCGCCCCAGAGAGAATCGGCGAGGATCCTCCAGGCTAACCTCCACCATGCCGTAGCTGCAACCGCGGTCGTGGAGCGCTGCTTTGTTGAGGGTCATGCAGAACTCGCCTTCATTCAAGAACCCTGGGTGCGCAACCAATCTATTCTGGGACTCAACGCTGCTGGCAAGGTACTTTATAATACCTGTGGCGTAAAGCCCAGAGCTTGCATCGTGTTTTCGAAACATGTTAATTTTTTACCTGTTCCAGAGCTTTGTTTTGACGACCTGGTAGCAGCGTTTATTAATCTCAAGGGTTGGGATGGGGCCAGAGTAATTGTGTGCTCGGCCTATCTACCTGGAGATAAATCCGATCCGTCTGAGGAGCTCAGACGTGTCGTCGATTACGCCCGGCAGCATGGCGCAGAGCTAGTGGTAGGTTGCGACGCGAACGCTCACCACACTGACTGGGGCAGCAGCGACATCAACAATCGGGGTGAGTTACTTTATGACTATCTTATTCAAAACAGTCTTGGAGTGCTGAATGTAGGGTGTAAACCAACCTTCGTCACAAGCAACAGACAAGAAGTTTTAGATATTACCTTCGCCACAAACAAACTGGCCTCTCATATTTTTGATTGGCATGTTAGTGGCGAAACCTCAATGTCAGATCATCGACATATCCGCTTCGAAATCAAAGGCTTGCTAGCCTATGAGTCGATCACTTATCGGAACCCCAAGAAGACCGCCTGGACTGACTACAGAGACATTCTAAGGCGGAACCTGGAGGACTGTCCGAAGAAAATCAAAACATCTGAAGAGCTTGAGATGGCGGCGGTCATTGTCTCTGAAGGCATCACAAATGCCTTCGAGAAGAGCTGTCCGCTACAAGAAAAGACTTCAAAAACTAAAGTCCCCTGGTGGAGCGCAAAACTTAGGAAACTAAGGGAGAAAACTAGGAGACTATTTAATAAGGCTAAGAAGACGCGGGAATGGGAGGTCTACACGAAAGCCTTAACCGAGTATAATAAGGAAATAAGGAAGGCTAAAAGAGCTTCCTGGAGAAAGTTCTGCGAGGACGTCAAACACACGCCTCAAGGAGCTAGGCTTCATAGAATTCTTGCCAAGGAAAAACCTAGGCAAATAGGTCTTCTCAGGAAGACAGATGGCTCCTTCACGTCTAACGAGAAGGAAAGCTTGGAGGTGTTAATTTCTGCCCATTTTCCTGGGGCTCAGGCTATGAGCCTAGTAAATGCCGGTATGCCCGTCTGCAGAAGGCCTCATAACGAGGACTGGCGCAGAGCGGCGCAAATCATTAGACCTCGGCAGGTAAGATGGGCGGTAAACTCCTTCAAACCTTACAAATCAAGTGGGGCTGATGGTATCCAACCTATTCTGCTACAGAAGGGATTGGATATTCTTATTCCTTTCCTGATTAAAATATTTAGAGCTAGTTTAGCCCTGGGGGTGGTTCCAGAACCATGGACCAGGGTAAAAGTACTATTTATACCTAAGGCTGGTAAAAAGGACTATTCTTTACCAAAGTCCTTTAGACCTATAAGCCTTACTTCTTTCTTGCTTAAATCTATGGAGAAAATCATAGATAGCTATATTAGGGATATGGTTCTAGCCACGAATCCTATCCATTGTACTCAACACGCCTATCAAAGTGGAAAATCCACTGAAACTGCTCTGCTCAACCTTGTTGACAGAGTAGAGAAGGCGTTAGAGGACAAAGAAATTGCCTTATGTGCTTTTCTAGATATTGAGGGAGCCTTTGACAATACCCCTACTAGCAGTCTGGTTGGGGGACTGGAACATAAAAATGTGGACCCCACCACTGTTCGATGGGTTAAGGCCATGCTCTCCAATAGATCTAATACCGTATCACTGCATGGCACTTCTCTTGAAGTATCTGTAGTGAGAGGCTGTCCACAAGGAGGAGTACTATCTCCCCTGCTTTGGACACTGACCATTGACCAACTCTTATATAAGATGGCAGAACTTCGAATAGATGTGCAAGGCTACGCTGATGACCTTGTAATCACTGTTCGAGGATTCTGCCAAAGTACTATATCGTACCTTATGCAAAGAGCGCTCAATACTGTAAGTAGATGGTGCAAAGAAAACCAACTATCGGTAAATGCCGACAAGACGGTTCTGGTACCATTTACTAGAAAACGGTCCCTAGATAAACTAGTCATGCCGACACTTAATAACAAAAGTGTAAAATTTTCCAAGGAAGTCAAGTATCTGGGAGTAACCATCGACCAGAAGCTGACTTGGAACAGCCATGTCGCTAACATAATACATAAGGCGAAAATCGCCTTAGGAATATGTAGCAGAATGGCAGGTCAACGTTGGGGACTCAGGCCTCAAATGATGCTATGGCTATACTCCACCATTGTGAGGCCGTTGATAACATACGCCTCTGTGGCTTGGAGTAAAAAAGTCAGTCAAAAAACAACAATTGCCTTATTAGGCGGGATTCAAAGGACCGCTTGTATTATGGCAACTGGAGCCATGTCAACCTCCCCTGGAGCAGCCCTTGATGCTATGTTAGATCTGACGCCCCTGCATCTACATGTAGAGAAGGTGGCGAAGACAACCATGCACAGGATTCACGCACAGGTGGGAGTGAAATGGCTCTCCCAGGCACTAAACTCCCTTCAGGATTCAGTACTGGAAATTCCTATTCTGAACATGGTCACTGACATGATGATCCCTCAGAATAATTTTCGTAAGCATTACGAAATTGAAATACCCACCCGTGACGACTGGCAAGATGACAAAGTCACGTGGGTGGAGGGTAGCCTCAAATGGTATACCGATGGATCCAAATCAGGATTTGATGTAGGCTGTGGAATTTATGGAGAGCGTCCAAAAATCAGCAAAAAGCTGAATCTTGGAAAATACGCCTCTATATTCCAGGCAGAAGTACACGCCATTCTTGAATGTGCGGACACTAATCTGCAGAAAGACTACGTCAACCATACAATATATATCCACTCGGACAGCCAGGCAGCTCTCTTAGCACTGGCCTCCGATTCAATTAACTCTAAGCTAGTTAAAAATTGCATGGACCTACTAAACCACCTGGGCGAAAAGAACAGGGTTGTGTTACGGTGGGTTCCTGGACACACAGGAATCGTCGGTAATGAAAAAGCTGACGAACTAGCTAAAGCTGGAGCTAATGGGACCCCTTATGGCCCCGAGCCAATTTGTGGTGTACCTAAAAGCCTGGCTAAACTAATTATGAGGAACTTATATGTAAACTCATCCATCGATTCTTGGAAAAACGCTCCTGGAATGAACCATTCCAAGGCACTTATAAAGGCCTTTGATAAAAAGTCTACCATAGAGGTATTATCTCTAAGTAGAAACAACTTACGCATACTTGTAAGAGCCTTAACGGGGCACTGTGGATTGAACAAACATCTCTTCACCATCAGCGTTCATGACTCGAGGTTGTGCAGATTCTGCCGTGAGGCAGATGAAACACCATTACATCTCTTGTGTGAGTGCTGTCCACTTATGCCTAAACGAAATACTCATCTGGGGAAACACCTGTTACACCCAGATGAAGTAAAATCCATTCCTGTCAAGAATATTGTGCAGTTTATTATAGCTGCAGGTCTTGGCAGTGAAATTTAATTAACGTGGCGATCACAATAGATCTAGTCTGGTCGCAGTGATACAAGCTCTGGAAAGACTTGAAATAGCCACTTAACCCCAAATAATAATACTATAACCTCCTATAACTTTTAATCGATACACGAATCTTTGATTTTCTCTATTTGATGGTTTGTGTCGAAATAATTAATAGTAAAGTTAATTGTTATGAATATCAAAATATTTAAACAATTTATATTACCTGGAATGTTTAGAATCAAATATATAAACTCCTCGATAACATTTTGTAATATCTGAATTCAGATATTTCGATTATTGTTTCAGTAAATGTTATGCAAACCAAATTGAATGTTTCTAGAACAAACTTTGTGTTTGGCTGTGAATGTAGAATTTGTTATTTAACGGCACTCGAAGGTTTTCAATTCCAATCAATTTTGTATTGAGTTCTTCAAATATTATTGGGATTTATTTCTTAGCATAATTATATTAAAGAATAAACAAGGTAGCCTAAGTTTATTTAAATAATGAAAACTACACAGTAGACACGAGAGACTATACCACCCTATGCGAAAGAGTAACATGAGCTCAGCTTTCTAGATTTCTTGGATAGCTATCAGGCTGGATGTACTGGCATAGTTCCTGGATGTTGTTGACTGGCTTCTTATAAACTTTTTCTTTGAGACATCTCTAAGTAAGGCGACCGCGAAAATATTATGTGACTTACTTGAATTTTAATTGCAGGCCTAAGTGTGAAGTGTCCTCCAATGAAACTGGGAAATTATTTTCAAAAAAATCCGCATCGGCAAAATAGCTCGCAATTCGAAAGATCCAATGATTTGTCCTAGGATTTCCGACCACATTGAGATCAATATTTTCATTTTAGTCGTGGATTCTCTAACTGTCACCTGTGAATGTAACGAAAATTCAAATAGTCATCTCTTTGGCATGAAGATTCGTCGCTCCAGAGGATTGTATTGTATCGATTGAAACATGAACAGGCTTTTGACGAGCCATTTTCCATTATTTTGGACGGTGACAATAAAAACCTAAGTGTAGTAGGGTCTATAAATAGCAGCCTTTTGTGTTATTTACAAGCTTTTATTTAACTTGCAATGTATGTGATGTTTGTTCGGGTGGAATCTTGCAAGTCGAATTTCACCCACTTCCAGTGGTCGGATCGACTTGTTATTTGGTATACATTAGTGTATTGGAAGACAATGCAAGTACAGTCAACAAAAAGTACGGTCACCAAAAAAAGCTTGTATTAAAAATGTTTTTTTTAACGAAAGTTTATTCAGAACTTTATTTATTCTGCACTGACTGATTGAATTCTAAGCCTGTTTATTTTATGACTAGGCTGGTATTTAACCACCATGTTGAAAATAGTTTGCATTATGTCCAATTATTCCTAATCTATACCAGATTTAATTATTAGGGAGGTGTCAATAGCAGAACACAAAACGTAATTAATGTTTAATATATTTTAATAGGCAATTAATAGGTAATCGGGTGTTTTATATGTTATTTATACAATGGTTTATTAATTATTATTTATAAAATGGTTTATTAATTATTATTTAATAGTAGGTATAATATATAAATGTTATACCAACATACTATTATGTATGACATTAGAAAATAAGTAGTACCAAAATTATAAAAATATCTATGAAGTCTGAACTGAAAATACAAAGAAAAAGTAATTTCTGAAGATAAGCATTTCAAAGCTTAAAACCGGAGTTTATTCAAAATGAAGCTAAATTGTTCCATAATGACTACCTGAACCACGTAGACAAAAACAAATATTTCATTAGTGGGGTACCTATAGTGGGAATCAAATTAATGCTTACTTCTTATGACGTGGTCACTGGTCAGGGTGCAATCTAGCTCCCACACAAACGAACACGTCTTAAAAGATACCATACAATATCTCCAATTTTTTATAGAATAAAATTAATGGCTGTACATCTATGTCTACGATGAATATCAGTCAGTCAGTCAGTGAGGAATAGATTGATATTTGAACAAGTATCATCGTTCTCTATTGTATAGGTACCTACGTCATGATGAACGTTTGTTTAAGATAATATCACTTCAAAACATGTAAACTAATGTACTATAAATAGGATTTCCATTCAATAATCTTTTAACGTTTCTGCCACGAAGTCCAAGTATATTTAGAATATTCAGAAGAAAACTTTGTACATAAACAGCAGAGAATATGCATTTTATGCAAGTATAAAATGAAATTGGTCAGTAAAATCTTACCACGTGGCTGGATGCGGTAGTCACTGCACTACCGAGAGTCACACCTCATATCATTTATATTTAAAGGTGTGTTCATAGCGGTGAATACTCTATATCCTGGAATAATCTTGAAACCAACTAATAGATACTTAAAAAAAATATATTTTTTTCACAAAAACTTCGGCATAACATAATATTATGTCAATAAGCGTAAAATACTAAAGTCGCATTTACCCATCAACAGGTTTAGTACCGGAAATTATAATAATGTATTACTGTGAAATTGAGGAACCGTTTTCTTTAAAATTGTAACAAGAAATTTGCAATTTTCATTAACGAGAAAATAATTTATCAGATAAAGCTTAGTGATTAACAATTGAGGGGATTAACAGAGAATTTAGGCTTATAATGTAAAGCATTTAAGCCGTTTGGGCTTATTTCCATAATTTCATGGCCCTTTGGTCCGATAAAATTTACTGATGTTATTGGAGTTTTACTTTAGTACCTAATTTGTAATTACTACGCGTCTATCAGAATACTTTACTTCCTTACTCGCTCGCTCAAATCACAGATCACATTTACAGGAATTTTAGTACAACGGCCTTGTCTTAGAAAATATAGTATACTTACTATATTTTCAAAGACGGGGCCACTTTTGCACTACTCTGCATGCAGGTAAATATGGCATGCAACACCTCTTCTCTTCCTTGTTGTTCTGCCCTTGATGGGATATTTCGAATATTCGAAAGGATTTCAATATTACAATAATGACGATAACTTATGCCGGCTCAACCACCCTCGCACTGATACATAGACTAAGTTGAACGATGTACGAAAAGAAGCAGCATAGCCAGGATTTAAAGTTAACAACCGGAGATCTGTCGTTGCCGTAGCTTCTCTCTATCGTAATTTTTGTAATACCGAAACTGTACATGTTTTTTAAATCAGTTTTGTCACAAAATAACATGACGTAAAATTCATGGAGATCCATTCTATTGATCGTTAAAGTATTGATGATACCCTGAGCTAAAAAATCTGGAATATGGTTTACATTAAATAACTATGTACCTCTATAGATATTATCAATTACACGTTTTTTTTTTACAACCAGGTGCAATGTGCCAGGCATGAAGTGATGCAATAGCTCAAGATTACTACACATTCTTTGTGCACCAGCCTTAATGTACCCAGACAGCCATTGTTAGACGAAGGCATTCGTGTTATCCACCTTACACTTCATTGATTTAGCTCAATGGGAAATATTCCTATTATTATTCCGAGTATAAACGGGTAAAGCTATTTACGGTACACAATTTAGTATGTCAAGTCTCGATTCAAATTGGTGTTATGAGGAAATGCGATGAAATTTCAGTATTCGAAATAAATATGGAAAATTGTTTTGATTCAAATTAAAAACAATCGCATCGTCCAATCTACATCATGTTATCAGGCTAAGGATGTCCACTGCTGAACATAGGCCTCCCCCATTAACTTCCACATCAAACCGTTTTGGGCCGTTTGCATTCAGCGGCGCCCAGCGACCCTGACCAGGTTGACCACTCAAACTTCCTTCCCCATCGGTTATCGGTTCTTCTAGCGATGAGGCCTGCCCATTGCCACTTCAGCTCACTAGTTATATATGAACTCGACTCAATATGTTATTTTAGGAACTTGTTTATTTCTTTGTAAAATTTGTAAACCAATTAATTTATTACTACTAGAAAATGATTTGTCACAGCTAACTCGCTGTTAAAACCTTTTGTGATTCCGCAAGATATTGGTGGGAGGTCATCTCGCTCGGCGCTTTCCAGTACGTGGTCGCTATACGAGAAACTTCCTTCCCCATCGGTTATCGGTTCTTCTAGCGATGAGGCCAGCCCATTGCCACTTCAGCTCGCTAGCTATATGAACTCGACTCAATACTTGTTTATTTCTTTTGGTAAAATTTGTAAACCAATTAATTTATTACTACTAGAAAATGATTTGTCACATCCAACTCGCTGTTAAAAAACCTTTTGTGATTCCGCAAGAAATTGGTCGGTACAATAATAGTATTCATTTAAAATGCCACAATTTTACCTAAAGTGAAGTTATTTGGGCCATGACATGTTAAAGCTGACATAAATATACAGATTTTCGATTTTCTTGATATTTATAGTATGGAAATTTCGACTTAAATGAATATGTTTCAATATTTCGGCAGGAAAAATCCCTCTAATTCGATCACTATGAATACGTCACATACGAACATAGTTCATCAAATCGCATGAGCTTTCGTAATTTAATTGACAGAACGGTAAATTATATAAAATATAAGAGATTCTTTATTTTTCCTTCATGAGATGATCGCAATTTGTAATCATAACGTTGTAGGAAAATAGAAACCGTAATTGAAAGATAATTCTGATAAATTTTTTATGTTGTTAAGCCAACTTTCTCGAGTTATCTTCATATTGTTTAGAATATTAAATTAGGTTGTAAAAGCGAAATACAATGAAGATGTAATAACGGTTTCTACTAGCTTTTGCCAATTGCTTCGAAGGATCGGTAATTTTCAACCAAAATTATCTCTTTTAAAATGTTTATTTTTGCAACCATATTTAACTTTTCACCAGATAGGTATGTTCAGTTCATTTACAATGATACGAACTACTCTATTATATAATTAGAAATGTAGGTAGAATTACCTGAAACCTACTATGAAAGTAGTACTCCAGAATCTATTTTAGAGAGTTTCGAAACCAAAAGGTACCTAGGTAAAAAAAACCCTATGGTGCCACTCCATCCATCTGTCCGTCTGCCATCTATCATAGTGGTATATTTCAGCAACAACGAATACTATTGAATTTTGGAAGTTGAAATGGGGTATCATATGAAAGGTATTCATTTGTAGGTATATTCCAAAACAGGTTTTTGGTCTCATTTATATTGCTTAGATAACAATTCTCTCCCCTCTCATTACATTACCCATTAGAGTTCTCATGGTCACCTTCCGTTTGTTATCCGATCATCCTTTTCTTGCCGGAGCCTTCTCAGTTTAATTGTATTCCGAACCGGTGGTAAATTCAACTGTATGTACCAATTTAACGTTCATAAATGCCATACTGACTGACTACTGAAATCCATGAATGACTTTTTGATTTTTGATTTTGATCCGTTTTTCAAATGCATGCAAGTATTCAGCTCAATCGGAAACCGGGAAATGGGTCAGAATTTAACTTGCAAGATTTGAATACAGACATCGGGACAGAACAAATTCAAAATCATTTATTCGCACGCACTTATGATAAGTAAGAATAAAGAATAAGAATAAGAATAAGAATAATTTATTTAGACACACGTAATACAAGAAATGATATAGTATATAACAAGTAAATAATTAAAATTAAGGTGTGTCGTAAAAAGGTAATCGCTCAGCATGAAGTTGCGTCGACAAGCGCCACAACGCTGGTTTTCAGCGAAACCTTGTCTGTCTGACAAGTCTGACTCTAATACTCTAATACCCGTTCGGAAGGTTGCAATTGCTGAGAAGAGCCGGCAATAAACTCAGCAATTACTCTTTTCAAAACAAGCATCATCACATAATATTTACATTCTAATTAGTGGGTTAAATTAGACTTGCAAGATTCGATTACAGACACCGGACAGGAGAAACCAAATAAAAGCTTGTAATAAAAAACATGCAATTATAAAAAAGACATTCACAATTCAGTATGTTCATTTCACATGCATACACGTAATTCTAGTATATAAACTATTTTATATACAAAGATTCTTGAAGACACTGGTTTATAATTTGCACATTTCGGGTAAAAATCTCTGGGGTATGTCACGTCTGAGTTGGTTCACGCCGGGGTAATCAAGATGTAGCGAAATACGTTAGGTTAAAGTTTGTCGGTTGGTATAAAGTAATCTAAGTGCTCGGTAGACCGCTGGGAGCCGACTGTGGCCTCATTGAATGGAGTGTAATTTGATTTTGTCTGGATTCACTTGACTAGTTTTTATCAAGATGATAGCGCGGTGTACAACTCTGTTTACAGTTTATTCCAGCTTGTTTATGACGGATCACTTTGATCTGTTAAACATTTACATACAAAAAAACTAGAAAATCAAGTTTCCTAAATATCATCTAAAAATAATATAATTGGACTGTTTTACAAAAAACTTAAACCGACTTCAAAGTACACTAAGAAGTTATCAAATCCTGATCTGATGACAATGGGACCAAACGGGAAGTGTACCCTTCCAGTCAAAAAAAGAATTTTCCAAATCGGTTAATAAATGACGGAGTTATGAGGTAACAAACATAAAAAAAAAAAAAAAAAAACACAACCGAATTGAGAACCTCCTCTTTTTTTTGAAGTCGGTTAAAAAAATAATCTTACCCTTTGATTAATAAAGTATATCCAGATTGAAAGTCGAAGCAATTCTCGCGTCGATAAAAATGGCTCTTAGCTCTATGCAAATTAATATTTAAACTTCTCCCGATTTTAATTGGAACAGTTCAACGACTGCTATCATTATGGATATCACTATGACAAGCAGAATGACGCACAACGAGCGTAAAACGTAGCAGTAACGCATATCAGCATAAAAAAGCGTATAGTCGTTTAGAATGGAGGCGCTTTCTAGGTATATCTATTTCTTTGAATGGCGTTGTACCCGACATTTTTAATATAAAATGTAGCAAATATAGCTTTATGAAATTCCTATGCTCCTTTCTATGAGTTTATTACCTACTAGCAAAGTTGGAGCTATCGTGCGATTATATGATAAAGCATTATCACTATATTGAAAGTTTCAGTAAATATGTCACGTTTGTAAATTATGTTGGTGGTACATTTCTTTGTAGAACCCGCCTGATCCTAAAGTTGAATATCTTTTGCCAAGAATTTACCGGTGTGATTCGTCTGTTGCACTTCAGATCATGTGCCTATAATCTAAAGGTTGACAAAAGATTGGCAGCCTCTGGTATTGAAGCTCAAAAAACTCCCGAATTGGAATAAAAATAGATGGATACATTTTTCGTTACTCAGTTTTCCGTGTGTCATGTCTGGACGTTTTGCCAGGACGTTTTTCGTCACCCAAATATCCTTTAGATTTCCGATAACCGTTCTATTTTCCTTGACAAGTAAATTCAAACTGTAAGTAAACACTCAACCATGCAATGTCAAATTTGACTTCTTATGTGGGTTCTTTTTATTCCTACTTAGTAAATTATTTCTGATGTGCCAAATATGTATGGAATCAGGATGAAGATGTCTGGGTTTTATTGGGATATATTCTTGGTATCAGACTGGAACACTCCTTTCCTAACTACTAACCCGCTTACTCATAAAGCGCAATTTAATTAATATACTGATTAAATGGTCACGTAAATAATGTCACCTTATTTGACAATGACAATAGAGTGACGTTATTTATGTGACCTTTTAAACAGTATATTAGTTAAATAACGTTTTATGAGTAAGGGGGTAATATTATAAATGCGAGAGTGAGTTTGTATATTTGTTGCCTCTTCACGCCTCAACTATCAATCGTAATCTTTGGCACATAGGTAGCCATTGAGAGATATATAAGCTACTTTTATTTTATGGGCCTCAGATGGGTAAAGTATTTTGCAGCTCAACTTTCTCATGTGGATTTAAGGAGAGAAGCTAGAGGCATCTAATGGGAAAACTATATTAGTTTGACTTTAACTCTGAATAAAAATTAGAAGTAGCAGGAAATTTGATTTTAGAAGTTGATTCAACTATAAGCTATAGTTATACAGAATAAATAAATCAACTTATTGGTAGATTGCAGATCCATTAATCATCCAGTTATAAATTAACTTATAAATAACATTTTGAAATTTTGGTCAGTTTCCAGTTCTCACAAAGTTCATCGAATCATATTTCCTTTGTAATATTTTAAACAGGAACTAGATCACTTAACTGTTTTTTAACGAATTTTACACGATGGAAAATTAAAACTTGTCCCATAGTTTCCAAGAATCACTTAACGTAATATATGGTCTCATGCCAACTTCCTCACCGATAAAATGAGAAATTTTTCATCGTAGGTACTAAATGTTCATGGAAAATGTATCTATTAAACAATGAGGAATGTTAATAGGTATGCAAAACCGCTTGAAAGTTTGTATCAGTAGAGCAATTATGTATACAAATACATTAGTTTTTGTTTCGTTCAAAAAAACCAAGTAGTTATGATTTTACAAACATTTAAAATTCCCCTAAATATCGAAGCCCGCTAACGGTCACGTGACCGCAGGTGACGTCATTTCACATCGCTCCGTTCACTCATATTAGTCGCTAGCGGTGGTACAGGTATCTTGCGCTATTAGTGGAAAGTATTTTGGATTTGATTTATGGATTTGAAAATATATGGACTTATGGTTGAACTGAAATGATTATTTCGTCAGAAATGTCGTAAAATTTAGGTGGATTCATAAAATAAGGTAAAAACACATTTCGCTACAGAATAGGATGCAAAACTATTTTAAATTGAATCTAATAATTAATGTAATATAATTAAATAAGATGTCCAAATCATATATAATTATTTTACTAGTTTTATTATTTATCGACGAATAGTTATTCCGTTGCCGCCGAAAAGCAAGAAGAAAGAATGCAAATGCTTACTCCTGTCTGCCTAATATACCTACCTAAAATAATTATTTTATAGCTGCAAAGCAAGTAGGTACTTATGTCCCTTTTCAGTTTTAATTATTTTGCGCGAAACCCCTTATAAATTATCTGAAGTAAAAGAAGCTTAAGTTATTCCTTATAACATCCGCTATCTACCAGTGAAAGTCTCGTCTATATCAGTCCAGCCGTTTTGGAAATCAGCCGGAACAAACTAACGTAAGACGACGATTTTTTTGCGTGGAAAATAGTTATTCTTAAATAAATTAAACGTACGTTACTTCTTATAACATAAGCTTATCTGAGAATAAAATCCAGTCAAAATCGGTTCAGCCGTTACGGAGATTAGCCGAAAAATTTGATATTTTTTTATAAGAAGGTACCTACATTTTTTAGGGTTCCGTAGCCAAATGGCAAAAAACGGAACCCTTATAGATTCGTCATGTCTGTCTGTCGGTCCGTCCGTATGTCACAGCCATTTATTTCCGAAACTATAAGAACTATAATGTTGAAACTTGTTAAGTAGATGTATTCTGTGAACTGCATTAAGATTTTCACACAAAAATAGAAAAAAAAAAAATTGGGGTTTCCCCATACTTATCAAACCCATGAGTGTGCGGTGTCTATGGATAGGTCTTCAAAAATGATATTGAGGTTTCTAATATCATTTTTTTCTAAACTGAATAGTTTGCGCGAGAGACACTTCCAAAGTGGTAAAATGTGTGTACCCCCCCCCCCTGTAACTTCTAAATTAAGAGAATGATAAATCTATAAAAAATATATGATGTACATTACGGTGGAAACTTCCACCGAAAATTGGTTTGAACGAGATCTAGTAAGTAGTTTTTTTTTAATACGTCATAAATTGAAATTAATATCAAATACTCAGGTCTATACTACCATTTACTTATATACCTACAGGTTTGTACGGAACCCTCAGTGAGCGAGTCTGAGTCGCACTTGGCCGGTTTTTTGTTTTGATTTCGATTGTCATGTGGTGTTTGCTTATAATTGGTTGGGCTCTTAGGTTAAGTTTTTATTTGTTGTTTTTATATGGCAAGTGTATTAGCGTAACAACTGTTGGTAAACCTTAAATAAATAAAATAAATGTAAATAAACCAATAATAAAATAAATGTTGCTAATTTCAATCAGTGTTAGTTGTTATTAAATTGTTGAAACATGCAGACTAAAAAATAGCCAACGTGATTTTAAACACAACAAATCGTATGCGCCACTTAATATTCAATAATCGCTGTAGTCCCATACCACATTAGCACCTATTAATATCAAAACTCTTCACTCACGTCACTTTTATAAAAATATTTTTAAAGTAGCTGCAACATTGTTAAACTAAATCATTGTTGGCGTACAAAGAAAAAATGGAAGTTTTGTAATGACGACCGCATGAATATTCAACAGATTCGAAGCTCTTACACTACGCTTTTCATAATATTTGCATAATACCAAGTAGCTTAGACTTACTTTTTAATCTTCCTGTTTGTTTCGATTATCCATATTTTTTGTATAATTATGGGAGGAATTATGTTTATAGTTTATATACGGTTTTTAGACTATTGTTAGTACCATATTCGCGGTTGGAACCTACTCACAAAATCTGAAGGACGAACGAACGCGGCGGTGTTGTATTGTTGCGTGATGAGACTGAAAACAAGAGTAGCTTGTATAAATTCGATTTAGTTACCTACCCGTCATTTCTGTTTAGATTCATAGGACACCTCCCTATATTTTTTATTTTGGTATGGTCTATAGCGTTAGATTTTTGAATTCATACCGAAGGAGTTATAACAAAGCCAAGGATAAGACACGCTTGCCCAGAAAATGCCTATTCACTAAGGTTATAAGGTACGTGTTTGTACTCTTCCGCTTATATATTAGTATAGATTAGCTTAGTATACATTATATGCCAATTTTACCATACTAAAGTTTCAAAAGACAAAAGATTGGCCGTTGAAAATAAGATACTACTTAATTAACGAACGTAAAATGGAGAGAGTATAGAAAATAAGTATGTACTTACAGACAGACAGCCTAATAAAACTTAAGTCGCAGTACGAGAGTGGCAGAGGCTTTTAACACAAATTAACTTTTACTTTGGCCGGCTTTGACATGATGGAAACGTGAAATAAAAACTTTATCCGGCTTCGGTGAACATTCAGAAATTTTCTGATGTTGGTAATTTCGTGCCTACATCCTATGTATTAAGTTTTTTTCTATTATATGAATTTAATTTTGAAAAGTACCTAATATGGCCTTCTCTATTTCAATTTTCTCATAACGTCCAGAGTAGTAGAGGTTTGTAGAGGCAATAAATAACTATTCATTTTGAAAATAACTATGTATATCCACGTGATTTCCACAAGAGAAGTACCTTTAAGGTAGGTATGGTGAATAACGGGTCGAAAGTGAACTAAACGAAAGACAACGAGGGAGAGAAAATATGTAAATAACCGACCTCTACTGAGTTACATTATGATAGCGAGCGATCATTATCTCTCGCATGCAACAATTACGTCAGTTGGTCGACGACAGCTATCGTTGTGTGATTCGTAGTACAGGAAAGCGGTCGGTAAAGCATCTGTCAACATAATTTCTTTAAATAAAATTGTATAGTATGTTTACATTATTTATCTCGTCTCGTTGTCTTACCTTTACATTAATTCAAAGTATTGCAGGATAATAAAAAACCCTTTGTAACAAAACAAGCATATTTTTTATATCCATACTACATAACTGCGAAAGTAACTATGTCTGTCTGTTTGTCTATTACCTTTCACGACTAAACCTCTAAATCGAACGCAGATAGCCTATGTGTATGGAGAGGAACATTGCTAATTTTAAACCGACTCAAAAAAAGGACGAAGTTTTCAATTTGGTTTTAGGAAAATTCTTTTTTGTTTGGAAGGGTATTCTTCCCGTTTGGTCCCATTGTCATCAGATCAGGATTTGATTACTTCCTAGTGTACTTTGAATCGGTTTAAGTTTTTTGTAAAACAGTTTTTTTATCCCAGGAACGCAGGTGAAACCGCGGTAATAGTGCTTTATAGACTACAAATTAAAATAAATAAAATATGATGTCCAGTGATGTTAAGAATGTTGCAAATTAGTCTGCAAAGTGAGTATAAGCACAGTAGATATTATATCTATCTGTGGTATAAGTATAAAAGATACATTTGACTTCAATACAAGACGAACACGGTACGCCTAAGGCTGTAGGCACAATGTTTTTGAAATATGAATAAGAACAGAGAAATGCCTTGCGAAAAGGAAAAATGTCATGCAAACCATCTTCTTTGCAAGTATTTTACTGATGCTCATTTATATGAAACAAAGAAAATTTACTTCAAATAGCTTCGTGTAAAGGGCGAAATTTTTTAATAAAGTACTCGCCTCGCCTTTATTATGGTTCTGATATTCTTAGAAAGTAGCCAATCTAGATTTTATCTTGTGAAAACTTACTTACAAAACAGTTGGTACTTATCTTAGGATCCGATAAATAGCTTAGATCCGGATAATTTTTAAACTCCTTTAGTATCCATACTATAATATCCCACCAAAAACATTTTTATGTAAAATGTTGCCAAGACATATGGCCCGCACTGTCAAAAAGTTATCAGATCTCATGTAGAGCCAAGTTTATAACTCTACATGCCCTTACTCTACAAGCCCTAACTTCACAAACTCTACAAACCTAGTCAAAATATGTGGCTTGGCCGTTTCACTAGTACAATAACTATTGTATAACAAAAAATGTATGAACAGTGAATACATTTTTCACCTTACTCCCATGCGACGGTAGCGAAACGGCCAAGCCACAGATTTTGACTACGGTTATTACGGTTATACCCTATGAGTTTTGATGATCATCAGTGAGTCAGTGACGAAATCGGGGTTTTTTAGATATCAATAAAATCTAAAATATAAGAGCTATGTTATTGAAACTTAAAATATTTAATAAGTTCACTATTGAAATCATATCCCAAGAATTTTGTTTATCTGGTATAATCCAAACCCAAGTTATGAGAACATGTAAACGCTTCGAGAAAAGGTAGGTAGTGCCCTTGCGCTTCGCTTGGCGGGGAGCACTCCCGTGCCCCCAGATTAATAATTCATTAAAAATATTTTTGTTTAAACCTATGCAAATTACACCTAGACATCAAACATACATGTTTGTGCAGGTAGGGATCGAATTCATTATCTGTGGTTTGGCAGTCAAATCCCTACACTAATCATCCCACTATAAACTACTCCTATATTATTTTATAGGAGAAATCCATGACCTACATTCTAAAATACAATTTTGCAATGTAAGTTTTGACCCTTCACTCTCGGAAAGCACTCCTGCCCTTGCTCTACGACTCAGTATAGTGTCCACGCAGTCTCGATCACTATCAAAACAGCCTTAATTAATGAGAGCACTTTACTCTCGACGTGTTACCCTGTAACAAAGACAGGAACGCCAGGGGAAAATGTTAAACGAATAAAGGAAATACGGAATACAATAGGCCATATGCTCACAGATTATTTATTGTTTTTGTAGCGTGTTTAGGGATTTATATTAGAAAGTCTCTATATATATATAAATGTATCCCTATATCCCTTGGTCACGCCATAACTTGAGAACGACTTTACCGATTTCATCTATCTATTTTTTTAAAGGTTACTTAAACTCTGGAGAAGGTTCTTACAGAAGTTGCGGAGAAAATTACAAAATTTAAAAAAAACTTTACGGTAGGGTAGGTTATCCCTCGGGTACGTGGGTGAAACCATAGGGCGCAACTGGTTACTTTATAAAAATATGAATTAATTACTTCTAATATCAAAACTACTTTTCCGGCTTAAATTTGCAATAAGGTGCTAATTCATAGTTTGGTAGCAAGGTCTTGAACGTCATAAAGACATTTATTAAACTAATAGAAGGCCACATTAAACCGTACTAATGGCCTTGCGAACAGAGGTGACAGGGAATTGCAGTAAATGACTGTAAATGGAATAGTCGTACAACGAGTCGCTTCGGAGACAGAGTTGAAGATATAGTTGCACTCTCTCAGGCAGCTAAAGGACCTCGTATATTATTAGGGTTCCGTAGCCAAATGGCAAAAAACGGAACCCTTATAGATTCGTCATGTCTGTCTGTCTGTCTGTCTGTCTGTCTGTCTGTCTGTCCGTGTATGTCACAGCCATTTATTTCCGAAACTATAAGAACTATAATGTTGAAACTTGGTAAGTAGATGTATTCTATGAACCGCATTAAGATTTTCACACAAAAATAGAAAAAAAACAATAAATTTTGGGGGTTCCCCATACTTAGAACTGAAACTCAAAAAATTTTTTTTCATCAAACCCATAAGTGTGGGGTGTCTATGGATAGGTCTTCAAAAATGATATTGAGGTTTCTAATATAATTTTTTTCTAAACTGAATAGTTTGCGCGAGAGACACTTCCAAAGTGGTAAAATGTGTGTCCCCCCCCCTGTAACTTCTAAAATAAGAGAATGATAAATCTATAAAAAATATATGATGTACATTACGGTGCAAACTTCCACTGAAAATTGGTTTGAACGAGATCTAGTAAGTAGTTTTTTTTTTAATAGGTCATAAATTGAAATTAATATCAAATACTCAGGTCTATACTACCATTTACTTATATACCTACAGGTTTGTACGGAACCCTCGGTGCGCGAGTCTGACTCGCACTTGGCCGGTTTTATTATTGTAAAGGTGCTAAAATTGTGCAGGTTTTCTCATAATATAGTCAGAAAACATTATATGTCTTTCCCGCAAATTGCGTACTTACTTGCGTGGCTGAATTTTTGAGAGAATGAATACATATAATATACTACTTGTACGTAGTATTTATATACTCTGAGATACTACTAAAGCACACGTCATACAAAAAGTCGGAATTTTAAAGAAAAGAGAAGAACTTGTTTGAAAGTTCTAAGAAGAAAAACTAGGACAGCGTGGAAATTGGCCTTGTCGGCCGTCTGCTATCTTCTTATAAGTGATGAATGGAAGGTCGGTACTTAAATACTTATTGCCGACCCCAAATTATTGAGAACAGGGCAGACAAAACCTTTCATATTTTTTTTCGTGCATAAGTTCTTTTTTTCTACTGTCAATAATATTTGCGATATTTTTTTTTAACTTTTCTGAACGACCTCCAAGTTTTGAATCACTTCTTCTCAGAACTTGGGTGATATACTGTCGTGAGTCGCCGTAGGTCCTTTGTGTTACGTTCACATTCAAAATTATTGGCAAGTCAATATATTAATTAAAAATATATTATTAACGGGCATGTAAGTAACAGCCTTTATAATAGTAGCGTTTCATTCAGCCGCTACCGACTAATTAATATGATATCACAAAGAAAATCTCGTGTGACAGACACGCTTTTGTAGCGGAAAAAGGACCGGCTTGTAATTAAAAGCGCTACAATACAATTAAGTATGTTACTTATACAATTGCTCGTAAGTCAGATTCAGAATATTCTGTAGTGTAATTTTAAAAGCGGGAATCAGTAGCACAGGCTCAAATGGATCATAAATATTAGAACGTTGGACTAAAATAGCATTACTCAAGAATATGAAAGTGGATTGATAAACGGGAAGGGGCAGACCGAAAAAGAGATGGATGGATTGATGGTGTTAAATATGATATGATTAAGAAAGGAGTGAATGTTGATATTCCGGATAGAAGGTTAAAATAGAAGAAGCATTTTTGAGAGAGGTATCATAGCGTTTATTCGCTCAAAGAGCAGCTCGACTGGGGAAGTACCTCCACCTTACAGAATACCGCAGCCAAATAGCTTTATGTTGTGTAAAGTTGTGTTCCTGCGCGTGATTAAGGTCGCCAATGCTCATAGGGGAGGGGGAAAAGGTCGGTAACGCGTGAGCGATGCTTCTTGTGTTGCAATCGTCCATATGGCTACGGTAACCGCTTACCATCAGGTGGGCCGTATGCTTGTTTACCGAATAAGTTGTATAAAAAAAAAATGTGCACCTACCCCATTGGTGATGATGAGGACTGTTAGTCTCTGTTTAGTAGAAACAGTCTTAAGCCCATTTTTAATGGCTTTGAGATACTTCCTTACATTAAAAATACAGTCTAATCTATTACAAATAGTCATAGTAATACGAGAAAGATTACCTACTAACCATAAACTTTCGCATTTTTTATATCGTTAGGGGCCGCCAACAACCACCGTTACTAATCTTTGTGCCCTCGGAAAAACAACTCTGTCCCAACTAGTGGGTCATAACAAGAAAATTATAGGTTTGTTCTTCTTATCGTACAAGTTTATTGGCAATGAATTATCATCACATTATGAGGGTTCGAACAGGAAGTCTTGCGGAACACTGTCATGATGGTATTCGCGTACCTACTTACCTAATTTATTTTTTAGTATTTAAAGAACTTATTTAGGATTAATGACTAACTATGATCCTTACGTAAAGAAGAGTGAGTAATGACAAAAATCTCATCAAAATAATAAAATATACCTATCAATATTGTGAGGTTGTTCGCTTCCCAGCAAAGTTGACACTACTTGAAGTAAATATTCAGAGATATTTCATTATTTTATTTTTATTTTATTTTATTCAGGACAACAAACAGAATGACAATAATTGTTTATACATGGTACAAAGTTATAAAAAATATTGTCAAAGTCAAACCAACTACGCTATCCACAGTTACAAAAAAGTATTAAGTATTTTTAAGGTGAAGAACTTATAGAGAAAAAGAAAAAAAAAGAAAAAACAAACTGATTAATATTTAAGGAAAAACTAATTAAAGTAAGTATTGTGGATTGTGGACAATACTGCAAGAAGCTTACAAAAGTTATATAATGATATCATTAGATGACAATGTAGCCCTTATGGCTTTTTTACATTTGGAGGAGGACAGTGCAAAGATGTCGGTTCCTAAGAAATTAGAATTATGAGCCGTTACAAGTTGCCGAAGAGGGGCATTATGAACATAGAAAAAAGCAATGGGATTAAAAACGTATAAATATGGAGAAAGGTAGAGCACAACATTATTTCGTTCAAAGAGCAAGTCGACTGGAGTACCTCCACATAATAACGCAGGCAATACCTCCACATAATAACGCTGGTAAATAACTTGTCGGTGAGGTCGGTAACACGCGAGTGAAGTCGGTCTTGCAAGCGTCCATAAGGCTGACCGCTTACTACCATCTCAGTGTATATAAATACTACGTACAACTACCATAAAGCCGTATGCTTCATAAAAAAAAATTGATACGACGTTTTTCAGTAATTATTTTTTGCAAAGCTTTTGAAGAACTCGAACTCAATCATTAATTAATGTGTGAAGTGAAATTCAATTTCATGTCGAATTTTAGCAAAACTTGTCAGAAATGCAGACGTCACAGGTGCATAGTTTAATTTATTCACTTAAGTGAGGCTCCAGCTGTGTAAGCTAATAGCGGAATGATGTTGTGGTTCCTTGTCAGCTTAACTAGCTACGTATGCCTAAGCTTATGAGAAAACCAAGGCACTCTATGAATATATAAACTGACTGAAATGGTTTCAAGTGAGTCTTGTAAATCCTAGTTTTATGATGGCTCTTTTTTGTTATCGCTTGCTTAAGACCATATTTCTCATCATCCAAGGGGATTTTAGGGTTCAGAACCAAAATGTCCGTCTGTCCGTCTGTCACAACGGTATGTTTCAGCAACCACTGACGCAAATGTTTTGAAATCTGTAACTCAGAGTTTGTGAGTCAGACTCAGACAGTAGCCGGTTTTATTTTCTAATAATAATCCATCAAGAATCAACCATCTAATAATTGTCGATTCGTGATTTTTGAATAAAGAAATTTGAATTGCTTTAGATAAAGAATAAAAAATATAAAGGCGCACATTCTTCTCTGAAATTGACATTGCGGTATTATAATGAAGAGTTCCCGGCATCGTAAACATATCTCCAATTCTTCGTTTGGCGGTCCCCTTGAATATGAAAATTGAGAAAATGCTTCAACTAAGAGCATTGAATATTCTTTATTGCGTGGTACTTTTATATTGCTTTATTTGGCATAATAACTGCTATTTATTCAAAAGCCAATTAGTTGAGGTTAACTTATTTTTATGAGATTGCTCTTCGTATGAAAAAACACTTATTAAATGGGTTGTTTAGGTTAAGAGCCAGTTTTAATTGGAGTCTACACTAATTTCGGCATTAGTAGGAATTATCATGGAATTGAAAATAGAAACGAATTAAATTTACTCTTTTTCGTGAAAGTGTGGTATAAGCCTATTTTTACTCACATACAGTTTGAATTAAACTTTTTGTGGAAACCAACTTAAACAAAGAAATCGGTGTAAAAATTATTCGAAGCAGATAATGAACTTTTCAGGGTGTTTTTAAGGTGACAATTGGCGAAGCGCAGTCGAGCACGAGCCGAACACGTTCGAGGCTCCCAAGTCCGTCTACGCTACGCGAATTTTCGCTCCAGTTGTGCTCGACTCGCGTGGCGCAGATTTCAAAATTTCCCATAGTGTCTAGAATGAGGAGTTACGGTTTGTATGGAAAAAATATTGCACTGGTTAATTATCATGAAAGTGTATCCTACTACTCGTTCTAAAACCCTAAGGGGGTAAAATTATGATTATAATAATATGGTCAAACCGATTTTGATCAATTTTGGAAGAGCGGTAAGTATAAGTAGTATATCTTGAATCACGGAGAGAAACTCGGAACTTTGTATTCCAGGAACGGGTAGAACCGCAGGAAACTAGTAGTTCTTAGCAAGAACATCCTGAACGAATAAACTAGTTTCAAATACCAACAAAAGATGACTTTGTATGGTATTTTCTAGCTGTCAAATGCAGTTGTGAATTGGATTGTACGCGCAGTTGGTCGGTACTCCGCGCTCGGCTCGCGCGCCCTGTCGGATTTACGTCATATCGAGCCAATACATGCTGTATTTCAACAAATGTAGGTATTTATTTATTTTCGAAGTTATTGGTAAGTATTATATTTGTCTATATTAGATAATTTTTCGCCTCGTGGAATAAATAAATAATCTATAATAGTAATGAAACTGAAGACTCGATTGAAAAACAAAAGTTTGCGCCTTGCAAGATGGCAAGCCAGTATTGACTCCTTCTTTATTTGCAGACGTAGAAAGGTTTGGGTAAGTATGCCATAACTCATGCTGAACTGTTTTAGTTTCATGACGCCTGGTGTGATAACCCTATGTGCTTTCAAAATTCTTACCTATTTGCCGGCTTCAACTTCAAATATAATATACTACTATAACATTATTAGTTATTTGTTACCGTGCTTATGGTTTGGGTTTCAAGTTTTAGAACAATACGAAGTTATTGGAACTTTTCACGCGTAGGATTTGAACAATTTGTTTTGTTATTGGCAGATTGGTACTATACTATATGTACAAATAAATAAAGCGGGCCAAGTGCGACTCTTGAGTCTGACACGGTAACCGAGGGTTCAACCTTCCTTGGAATTTCATATTGCATATACATATATGCAATGAGTTTTTCACAATTATTGGTCCTTCTTAAGCAAGGGAAATTTTAAACAATAACAACAAAACGGAAACTGGCTTAGTACAAGAAAAAAAAGTTCGGTCGAGCTCAACTAATTCCTTTTACATGTTCCATTACTGATAGCTCGGAAATTTTCAGCATTATCTAACAGTTTAAGACAGAAGGTGCTCTTAGATGGTATTGGTAATGTACTCATTAAAAGAATATGCCCATTTTTCTTGGCACCAATATTATCAATAGGAGCTTAGCCTCTCGGAAATTTCCTGACTGTTGGAAAGCTGCAGCAATTATTGTACCCATCCAAAAGGGAGAGTCTAAAGTGGAAACTACCAATTATTGGCCAATTTCCCTTCTCAATGGATTCTCTAAGATTCTGGAGAGAATCGAAAATATGCGCCTGTCTGCATTCTTGGAGCCCCAGAACCTAATATCATCGAAACAGTTTGGCTTCCGTACAGGGAAATCAACTGAATCTTATCTTTTAAGTAAAATATCGGTCTACTCTTGGCTCTGGATCATGCCTTAGAGTTTTCCTAGATCTCCTCAAGGCCTTTGATACGGTATTGCACTTAATTCTTCTGTGGAAGCTAGGACTGATTGGTATTCGAGGGATTGCCTTGGACTGGTTCTCCAGTTTTCTTAGCAATAGAGAACATTTGTGATCGTCGATAACCATGTAAGTGGTCCCTGTAAAGTCACATTACATCACATGAGTACCTCAGGGCCTCGTTTATTTATAGGTTATTTGAAAGGCTAACTATATCTGTTTCCACGAGGACAAAACCAAACCATCTGAGTCACCTCGCTCTCTTTCACTTAAGGTTCATTCCTGTGGTGGGGAATTTGCTTTTACTATGCTTGAAAAAGCTAGTATTATGGAGCTGCTTGGACACTCAAGAGCGCGGTTGAATCCGCGGGAGACACATGTTTTTAAATATAGATCTTTTTAACCGACTTAAAAAAAAAGTGGAGGTTCTCAATTCCGGTGTATATTTTTGTTTGTTTGTTACCTCATAACTCCGTCATTTATTAACCGATTTGGAAAATTTTGTTTGCAAGGGTACGCTTCCCGTTTAGTCCCATGAGGTCAGGATTTGATTACTTTTTAGTGTACTTTGAAGTTGGTTTAAGTTTTTTTAAAACAGTATTCATTAACCCCCACTTTACTCATAAAGCGCTATTTAACTAATATACTGATTAAATGGTCACGTAAATAATGTCACATTATTTGACAATGACAATAGAGTGACGTTACTTATGTGCCCTTTTTAACAGTATATTAGTTAAATAACGTTTTATGAGTAAGGGGGTAAATGTTCATGTCAGTCAAGTAGAGTCACAAGAAATTGCTATTTATTAAAACAATTGAACACAGAAACATAACTTCTCAAAACATAAAGACACTTGAACGTTCCTTTGTTAAATTTTCTCATTCTGTTACAAACCTACAAAAGGGTTGGATAACGGGAAATCGCTTTATCTTAGTTTCAATTCTATTACTTGTCAAGCAAGCAAGCGATAATAACAAGATTAATATCCTTTAGTTACAAATAGGCTGTTGCCTATCTCAATTCTATATTTGGTAGGTACTTATCGTAATAAATTAATTAGAACGGTTCTTAACCATCGGATAAATGGCGTGTTAATGTAAAGGTACTCGTTGTACCTAACAACATACCTACCATTTTCTACTCCTATAAAAAAGGATTCTATATATTCATACAGAACACATTCTATCTATGTGCCAAATTTTATCTGAATTCGTTCAGTAGTTTTTACGTGAAATAAACCTAACTTAACAAATTGTTGTTAAGTTAGGTTTATTTAATTTAGTTTTAAATGTGAAAGTTTGTATCGATGTGAAGATTGCTTCACATCGATACAAACTTTCACATTTATGATAGAACGAGGTCAGATAAAATAAGATTACTAGGATATTAGTGAGTTGATATAATGAGATAAGAAGATGACTAGTTCAGCGCGAGACATTTTAATTTAAAAGTGTGAACCTAAAAAGCTCCGAAATTGCCTGATCATGCTTTGATTTGGAAGTCTCTAAAGAGACATCTCATTACAGATTTTAACTTGAAAATCTTTGGATTTTTTTTCTTTCTATATTATAAGTAGGTATGAAAAGCTTCCAGTCTTGCCTTTTTAATTAATTAACTATTCGGGATTCATATACCGATCCTAATTATTTATTAACCGTACACACATTTCGATCCCTTAAACTTGATTCTATGAGATCATCAATTTATTTATGTGCAAACTGTGGAAAGGACGAACTTGAAGTGATTTTGAACGCCGTGACAAAGGTTTTGGGTTCGAAACCTATAAAGAGCTTGAGCATTTCATGAAGAAAATATCGTGAAAAAACCATATAGCTGTGAGTAGAGTACTTTGATTAGAGTACTTTCTAGCACTCGCTATTACCTTTTAGTTTAAAATCTATCGGCTAGCACTTGCGGTGTGTTACGGCAGTTACATTGAGACCCTATTGACCTAGGCATTGTCTGCGTATAAATTTCGGTCATATCATTACTTACCATGGTGAGATTTTAGTAAAACAGCCGAATCAATGAAAAAAATGATTTCAATAACATGTTTGTTTCTGATGTATACTTTTACTCTGATTATTTCAGCTTCTTCATACAGGTTTATGGGTACAATACACATCATCATCATCACCATCATCAAGCCTTAAGTCCACTGCTGGACATAGGCCTCTCCCAGAGCGCGCCACTCCTTCCGGTTTCTTGTCACCCGCATCCAGCCCAGTCCGGCCACTTTTTTGAGGTCGTCAGTCCATCGGGCTGGGGGGCGCCCCACACTACGTTTGCCAAGACGCGGTCTCCACTCTAAGACTCGTCTGCCCCATCGACCGTCGGTTCTGCGGCAGATGTGACCGGCCCATTGCCACTTCAGCTTGCTAATTCGTTGAGCTATGTTTGTATGTTGAGCAATTTGGTTTTTTGTCGGATGACTTCGTTGCGAATTCTATCCTTCAAAGAAACTCCGAGCATAGCTCTTTCCATAGCTCGCTGACTGACTTTAAATTTTTGGACCAGTCTATGCGTCAGTGTCCACGTCTCGGCTCCGTAGGTCATGACAGGCAGAACGCACTGTACAACACAGACAACATTAATGACCTTGCAGGACTGTATTACTAACATTATTAAAGACAACTTTTGACCTATGTTTTTTTACAAAACATAATGCATTTATCAAAAAAAACTTTCAAGATTCTAAGATCTCTACTCGAAACTTGAATTGAGCTTTATACGGACCCAAATGTATTTTCAATTGACTAACATCAACAACTTTTTCATTGCCGATGCAATGTGATTCCAATGTCATAACATATCCAACAGAAAACATTGAAATGACGTCATCGTCATGAGACATCGGAATGAGAAAAATCAAAACATTTTTGAAATATTAATTATGTCAACGTTATCTTGAGCCACCGTGTAAAAATATCGTAAAGTAGAGAGAATATCTCAGAAGCATGTTTTTAGGATTCCGTAGCCAAATGGCAAAAAACGGAACCCTTATAGATTCGTCATGTCTGTCTGTCTGTCTGTCTGTCTGTCCGTCCGTATGTCACAGCCACTTTTTTCCGAATCTATAAGAACTATAATGTTGAAACTTGGTAAGTAGATGTATTCTGTGAATCGCATTAAGATTTTCACACAAAAATAGAAAAAAAACAATAAATTTTGGGGGTCCCCGTACTTAGAACTGAAACTCAAAAATTGTTTTTTAATAAAACCCATAGTGTGGTGTCTATGGATAGGTCTTCAAAAATGATATTGAGGTTTATAATATCATTTTTTTCTAAACTGAATAGTTTGCGCGAGAGAATCTTCCAAGTGGTAAAATGTGTGTCCCCCCCCTGTAACTTCTATAATAAGAGAATGATAAATCTATAAAAAATATATGATATACATTACGATGCAAACTTCCACCGAAAATTGGTTTGAACGAGATCTAGTAAGTAGTTTTTTTTTTTACGTCATAAATTGAAATTCATATCAAATACTAAGGTCTATACTACCATTCACTTATATACCTACAGGTTTGTAGGGAACCCTCGGTGTGCGAGTCTGACTCGCACTTGGCCGGTTTTTTTATTTCCTTATTTTCAGAGACAAAATAATTATATTATCAAGTCACAAGGATATCGTGTTCATAGTCAGGTACTAGGCCCATTGTTATTTGAAATGAGTAGCTTGAGGCTAAGAAATATTTCCGGACAAATTATAGCTCAACAAATCAGCAGAACCGTTAGATTCCGTAACCAAATGGAACGACGAAACCCTTATAAAATAGATATGTACGGGCATCCATCTATCCATGAAAGTCGTTGTAATATGAAACTATCGTATTCTATCGTTAGACAGGTCTTTAAAAATAACATGAAGTTTCTGAGTGAGTTTTATATTTGGTTATTTGATGAGACATGAGTTCCGACAGCAATGTCCTGCTGAACCTTCAGCTTAGGCCGCACCTTGGGTTTCGACATAACGGTATGGCCGAAGCCGACGTTTTGCACATAGGTTTTGAAATCTTCGCTATTTATAGTTGACCGCTATTTTGAGTTTACCGATTGACAAAAATAATATTGTAATAACTAACTTCCTACTTTTTATATGCTATGGAATACACTCCATGCGAATTCCGACACCCACTTGGCCAGTTATGTTTTATATTCGGTTGTATTTTTGTACAATGTCTTTATTATATACTCGGGAAAATTTAACAAACATTGGGTAATGATGATAAAGTCTCAACGTCCATTTTACCCGAAGAGGGGAGAGGTATATATGTATTAGAAGGTACAAACATGATTAAATATGACCTCTGGTAGGCTTTTAATTATACTGAAAGGCAGAGCTAAGTAATTATAAAAATGCAAAGCAAATTTGAATGCGTAAAATGAACGATTTTTTAATTTCGCGTTTGAGTTATTTGCATATTTCAACCGAGATTTGCAACTTTTAATTAGTTTCTGTCTAAATGGTGGATTAGTGTCTTATCATGGTGATGTTCCTTATTCCGAGATTATTTGCGGAATTAGAGATTGATTGTTCCAAGAATCAATGCAATTGAAGGAGGCTTGAATAATTTATATGATCCCTATTGTTAATTATGTAGGCTACCTTCGATTCCGATTTACCTTTTTTGGGCCTAGTGGAGACTATTTCGACCCTTGTAAATCCTGTACAGAGTTCACAAGTACATAAGTAATGAAGTGACAAACCTTATCACAGACAACTAAATGAGGTGGTTTCTCTCTCATCTATTATGTTGGGATGACAGAACATAATAATTGACTTTATGACAAACCATAGAGTTAGAATATTATAGAGTGATAGCTTTGGTGATAGCATTAACAAAGTTGCCTTGTGCGAAGCGTGTCTATACAATTTAGCTACATAAATAGTATTACTGAGGCCCAAGTCTGCAATTTCAATTGTGTTCCAATGATCTTTCAGTGATGTCAAAATTGTGCCATAATGACATATTTTGTTAGTAAGTAGACTATCAAAACTGTAAAATGTCACAATTTTGACACCACTGAAAATTCATTGGAACACAATTTAAATAGCAGACTTGGGCCCGTTGTTGACCGAGCTTTGCTCGGTGATCAAAAAAAGGTCAAACAAATACAAAAAGATTCGACTGGATCGAACCTACGAGACGGAATTCTAACGCTTTCGCTTACGTACACGCTGCAGTTAAATTAACGATCTTATCTGCGTGATACGTGAAACCTCGCAAAACGCGTTTTCCCAGTGATGAGACCTATCGATCGGCCCCAAAACCCCCATATAGCAAATTTCATCGAAATCGAGAGCTGTTTTCGAGATCTCAAATCAACATATACAACAACATAATATGCAAATACTACTCATTTAATAGTATAGGGTAAGCACACGCCTAGTGATTAATTGAACTATCAGTGTTTGCGCTTTTAGCTTCAACACCAACTCCACATTTCCTTTTCATTTTTCAATGCACTTTTCAACGCCCTTAGTAAAGTGTATTGAAGTAGGAGTGTGCTCGTTAAATATAGCTTTGGAAATATTATACGGTATTCCCTCAGCAACAGTAGCAGTGGCAAGGGGTCACGTAGAATAGAGACGGGCATTGCTAGATTGTTGAACGGACGTTATGCGGGGCACAAGTTTTGCGTCAGCCGCATCCCTGTTGTGACATTTATCGGATTTCTCTTTGTGACCGCGCACGTCTCTATTAGGGCCGGTGCACAATTATTGTATCAAAGCATTTCGTACGGTGTACACACGGCCGGTGGATTTCACGCTTTCGTCAGTCCCAACTTCCACGTGAGTAATACAATGACGCGGTGCCTAAATCAGTTATAGCAATGGTTTCAATGGATATTCGTACTTGAATTTTATGTTGAGTATTTAAGAGATATTGGTATTTTTTTATATATGAGCATTACATTAACAACTATCCTTACTAACTAAAAGTTTGTTTGTTTGAACACCCTAACCTCAGGAACTACCAGTCTGATTTGAACAATATTTTTTTTGTTAGAGTTGGCTTATTGAGAAAGGTTTTTTATTAGGTTATATATAAATCACAGGTTCATTTGCGGGACACAGCTAGGGTAGTCATAACGTTTCAGCTTGTGTACGTTTTCCATTTTGGGTCGTGTCAAAATGTCTACTCGCTTTTGTTATTTGTTGTGTGCTGGTCTGAAATACGTGAAAACCCTGGAAAATTCATGCATATTGCTCCACGCTACAGTTCTTTTCCTAGACTTAGTTTCTCAGTTGGTACGTCAAATCGTTAACGAACGAGAGTTTTGGTAGCAAGCCAGCTTCCGGCGCACAGTTTTATATTTCACACGAGCACACCATTTGCTTTTTCTTGTTTCCTATGAGCAAACATCCATTGAATACTTGGGGGATTAAGACTTTAGTTTCGTTCTAAATGTCGATTCATTTTATTTTTGTAATTAATTTATCATTCAGGCCTCATTTTACCAACATCAAATTCAAATTTTCAAATTCAAAATCATTTATTCAAATAGACCTTCGCAGGCACTTATGAAAAGTCTGACTCTAATACTCTAATACCGGTTCGGAAGGTTGCATTTGCTGAGAAGAGCCGGCAAAAAACTCAGCAATTACTCTTTTCAAAACAGGCTTAGGAGTTTGGCTGGGGTCGTCGTCGAGAGTGGTCGTGCGTGTCCCGAGACACATGTGCCAACCCTCCGCCCCGAATGCGAACCTTTTTGCGTTCGAGGCAGTTAAAAAAAAAAAAAAAAAAAACGTGCGCGTATCGGTCGTGTATTGTATGTGAGTGTGCGTGCGTGAAAGTTAGCAGTGAAGCAAACTCGGTGAGATTGTTCCTTATTTATTATTATCATACATAATGCAGCCTAAAAGGCACCTGAGTCTGAGCTGACGGCAGATCTACTACGTGATCAATATTAGAACCATTGTGTTTACCTCGGCTATTAGTACATATGACTTATCACCATATCATCTTTACTTCTTACTAATACATAATCATGAATATGAGTCCGAGTTTCTCTAGTTTGTTTGTTGCGTTTTCGCGCCTTGACTGCTCTACTGATCGGCGTGGAATTCGCGTGTGGATGGTCTGAGGTGGCCTGTGATGTCGGGAGCGGCTGCTTTCTGTCCCGGGAGTGCGGTCCTTGCGGGAAAGCTAGCTAGTAGGTATATAAGCTAAAGCGTTCGGCTCTGACTGCGACCATCGGGTTGAAGGCCTGTCTGCGGGCAGCTGCCGAGGCGTGCCGGTGGCTCTCCTTGGGAGCTGGTTGCCTTTGGGCCTCTTGGGCGAACGGAACGGAACGGAACGGCGTACGCCGACCGTGGGCCTTGGCGTGTCAGCCATCTGACATATTAAATTAATCCTGAATTGGCCGCCTACCTGAGAGCCGTGTATACCACGGAAAAGAGAATACACTATAGAGAATATGGTGTATACCTAATAGGTTGCGTCTAGTAGGATCTCGCTGGAGAGTACTTAAGAACAAGTTTTATTAGAGAAGGAATATGCTACATGTAGGTTTCCACACAGCTTTTATCCACTAGTTTTAGAAAATATGTGCTTATCTCCTCTGATGCAGTGGGCGATAAGGAAAAATTGTTTATGTTAATTATTTTCATAAAATATACGCTTTATTCGGGTGTGTGGTTCAAGGGTTCAGTACTAGAAACTGCTCCGCTCACATCTGTCATCACTCAACTAGGATGGATGCATCGGAGACGAAAGTTACAAAAAACACTCGACGAACGTCACATATATACGAAACCCGGTCAACCAGTGTTGACAAACTTGTAAATTTACAATAAAATTCGAAAATATCTTAACATTTCTGGATTATGCAATATTCATCCTTATCCTTACTAATGTTATGGATGCGAAAGTGAGTTTGTTTGTTTGTTTGTTACGCCTTCATCTTAAGGAAATTTAATCAGCTGAAGGATGGATGGTTTCAGCTTTCCTTATATTTTTCACAGGTACAATTAGTTTTAGAAACGTCCGCCTGTTCCCACATCGTATAACATCATAGATCTGACGTTACAGACGACGGGGTGATATTATGATTTTAAATTGATGCATCTCAGTTCATTTTAGCATTGCTATAAAACCAGAGCTTATTCCACTTACACGTCATATCAAATAACTAGAATGGACGCTTCGATGAAGGAAAACATTCGACTTAAAACTACGACAAAAACACAAGTATAAAACCAGACCCCACAAAAAAATGAACCCCAATCCAACCAAAACCTTGAATAGGTATCTATTTACTACACAAATAATCCCTGGCGAATCGCTTAGGCTCTCGCATCTGGTGTCCATCCAGTTGTCAACTAATAACTTAACTTTCTGTAACACAAAAAAAATAGGTCATGAACACCATAAAAAAAACTACCATCAAACAAAAGAATAATTATTACTTCACAATCGCGGCGGGAAACGACAAGAACACGTGCAATAAGTGACTAGTCAGTCACTTAGGCAAACAAAAAACTCTCAAGAATGTCGTAAAAATTCCAAACCGCTGAAACAAAAAAAAAAGGTCAAAGGGGCTGCTGTGGTATCAGTGTGATTCTTAAAATATGTTCTTCCAATACTGTACAAGTTACTCTATAATATAATTCATACTTGCCGAACCATAGGATGTTAGATTCACTAAAGCGGTTTAATCGCTCAGTTTTATTTCAGTTTAGCCTATAAGCTCTCTCCCACAGGCAAGTGCAAGCTGCTAGCATGATGGCTCCCACCCAAATGCAAGATGAAGCATCGGACGACACCGAGCAGATTGCCATACAAAATCAGGACATGCAAAGTTCAAAATAAAGTTCAACATTCAACACAGTAATTAGTACAAATACCCCTTTAAACTGCCCCAGCGATATTAGTCACAGTATTTTGAACAAAAACGCAACGTCTGTACGTACCAATAAGAATAACAAACAAGGAATGTAAAGCAACATAGTATACCTGCAAAAAAGGCAATGATAAGGGCAGCACTCTTATATGAACGTTGTAACACCGCGGATTCACGGTTCTTATTGGAAAAACCACACTTTAATAGTGACCAGCGCGGGTCACTATTAACCTAGGCCTAACAAGTGCAGGCCTAGGTTAATAGTGACCCGCGCTGGTCAACAAGTGCAAAGACCGAGGCGCTATGGTTCCACAAACTGCCTAGGAGCAGGGAACCACCCGACTCGCGCGTCCATGTGGGTGGGTTGGAAGTTGGGGTGGGGCGGTACATGAAGTACTTGGGCCTCACCCTAGACAGTCGCTGGGGCTTCGAGGAGCATTTTGATCGCCTAGTCCCCCGGATCGAGAGGGTAGCGGGTGCTATGCACAGACTACTGCCCAATCTCGGGGGACCGAGGGAAGAAGTTCGCCGCCTCTACGCGGGGGTCATACGATCCGTAGCCCTTTATGGGGCGCCCGTATGGGCGAAGAGGCTGGCCATCCGACGCTGTAGGGCGAAAATCTACAGCGTCCAGCGAAGGATGGCTCTACGGGTCGTACGAGGATACCGCACAGTATCCTTTGAGGCGGCGACAATTCTGGCTCGTTTTCCGCCACTTGACATTCTGGCGGACATGGATGCGAGGGTCTATGACCGGATTCGCATCGTCCGCCAGGGTGGTAGAGGCGACCCAGAGGAGGCGATCAAACGGCAGGAACGCATTATCGCATACGCGACGTGGCGCGCGAGGCTCCGCGAGGAGCGGTATTCGCGCAAACGCGTCGTCGAAGCAGTCCTGCCAGTCTTCGAGGCCTGGATGCAGCGACAAGGTGGACGACTCACCTACAGACTTACACAGATAATCACCGGGCATGGGTGCTTCGGTGATTATTTGTGTAGGATCGGACGTGAGGCGACGGCGGCCTGCTTCCATTGCGGTGGGAGCGACCAGGATTCCGCATCGCACACGCTCGCAGTGTGCCCTGCATGGGAACCCGAGCGGCGGATCCTGGTCCAAGAGATCGGATGGAATCTCTCCCTGCCAGCAGTCGTGTCGGCGATGCTGAGCGGGGATACGGCGTGGAGGGCCGTAGCCTCCTTCTGCGAGACCGTAATGGTCCAGAAGGAGGCTGCTGAGCGGGATCGGGAGAGGGCCGATCCCACCCGGACGCGAAGCCGCCGGGGCGCAAATGTGCCTCGTCGCGGCCCCCCTGCCCTGTAGCTCGGGCTTAGAATAACAGCTACGGTGTTCCCCTGCCTGTCGTAAAAGGCGACTAAACGGGGCCTTTGGGGTCGTGGGCAATCAGAGCGGGGACTCTGTGCGCCCAGAAGCGACCCCAAGGAGGACGATGGGTCGATGTGGTCAGACTCATCGTGCGATAGCACAGCGAGGGTGCTGGGGGGAGGTGTCAGACTTCCCCCGGGACGAGCTATCAAAGCGCCGCGCTTGGAGGGGTGAGCAGGTACGCGTTCAACACGAGAGCCCGCCCCCCTCTCTACAGCGCAGATGGCGACCACCGTGGGGTTTTAGCCGGTACAAGTCCGGCATAACCTGGCCGCTACCCCCGAGGCGGTCGGGTATCCTATGAGGATTTCCCCACGAAAAAAAAAAAAAAAAAAAAGGCCTAACAAGTGCAAAGAACAAACATCTCTTGTAAAGTAGGTACATATACCCAATGAAACCTCCACGTCAGCGTCAAGACATTTATAGAAGTATGCAGTAGAATTAAGCAACACAAAAAAAAAAATAAGTTTTAATCTCAGCGATCTCAATGCGCAGGAAAAACATTACTAGAGACCCACGCCGCAGTACTGACATATATGCAACACCAATCCTGATAACGGCATACGGAAGGAGTAAGAAACGGCACTCAAACGCATAAGCTTCAAAAGGTTCTGGCAAACCGGAAACAAATCATATCAATCTAATTATATATTGGCCATTTTCACCAACCCCATCAATCATGTATCAAAGAAGAATATGTAACACGTATCAATTCATTGACCGTAAATAAGAATGGTGGCAAGTCAATCCCATTAAACTCATTAAAGAAACAAAAATCCAATAAGCAAAAGAAAAGCGAAAGTGCATGTGTTACTTTAATAATTGAGCAACTCAATTAGACTATAACAATTCACAAAAATATATTCGCTTTCAAGGCATAAAACTCATGGGAAATGTGATGATATTCGGAAAGGGGCACGCGCGACGGGCGTCCCATGACAACATAGGCAAAAATATCACAGGTAATGTTATTCAAAGAATTAATTCCAACATTCAAAGGTGTCAAGCTCGAAAATGGGAGGACACCGCTTCAAATTTATACAAAGCACAAATCAAAAAGGCAAATACGTGGAGGAAAGGCGAAATGAAAGCTCATCAGGATATCTACTTGGGATTTAAGAAAGGATATTGCGGAGGTAATGCGGAGCAAACGAAACAGCACTGCAAAAAACTACAGTAAACTATTCAAAGCATCATTATCGACCTCCCAGAAGAAATAGCAAACCACAAGAATAAGCCGGCATGGACCGAAAACACCATACGCTCTTTCAACTGAATCAATCAAACGGCATCAATCGGGAACCAAGAAAAATCAACGGCATTTCAACAATCCACTCTAGCTCCTGACATTGAGGAAGCATCTCGTCGACGATTGATATCTCAGTACTTAAAGATATAATACATTATAAGGACAAACAAATTCTATGCCAAACACAGAACGACATAAAAGTATGTATCCGCTGGAAAAAATTAAACGGAGCTATACCTTCGCCATGCCTCACTACAATCCTGAAGTACGAAGTGTAAAATACACTGAACGAAATACTTAAACATTATTTAAGCCACGGAGAATAGAGGCAACACTGACAACAATGGAAGAAGAAATGCAATAAATAAGTATCCTGGGACATTCGCTTGTGCTATAGAAACCAGACAACTGGTATACTACATATACCTACTACTGTTTTGTTTGTAGATACATACTAGATATACATAATTGCACCCTGACTCAGGACATACAAACATTGTCATGAACAACAATGCGTGTTCTGCATCGATGCAGATGGGAATCGAACCAACGACCTAAGGCGTGATAGGTGAAATCTTAACCAACCAAGAGAGACGACCTGCATTTAATCCACAACGAAAGGATCCAACGATCATTATAGTAATTTATTATTAATACAATATTTATGGACGACGACGTCATCACAGTATCAACAAGCATGTCAAAACTATGCTATGAATAATATATATCACATGCATGATGAAAATAATGGGACTCAAAATTAATTTAATTAGGAAAAACTAATCTGCGACCAGATTAACATTACGGAATGTCACATACCCAGCATGATGGAAAGCGATATGAAATCCAAAATACTCGGAAACACAAAAGATATGTTATCCTGGATGTATCTCCTATGATACTTAAGTCTCTAAGCACACATCTGAACTACTATAGTCCCATTTGTTACACAGTACCTACACCAAGAACTAAACCTTGCTGAATGGTGTGCCTGAGGAAACTAAATTGAATCGAAAATAATAACAAAGAACAAGAAACACACAAGCACATCATCATCATCATCAGCCTATAATGTCCCACTGCTGAAATAGGCACGGGCCTCCTTTCATAAATCAAGGTGAAAGGGAATGGGCAGATACTCCGAGCCGAGGCAGGCTAGTGGTCAACCCACTGTTGGAGTTTTCCAGCCGCTAGAAAAGAAGAAGAAGAAGAAGGCCTCCAACTAGCTTAACGACTATCACAATTAAGTGATAAACGCGACCAACGTCGATTTGAAATACCACTAGGCTGTCACCCATCCAGGTGCCGACCACGACTGAAGTAGCTTAATTTGCCTATCGATTAAGAACGGCTTATCATGCTACACCACGAGCGCTTCCACACAAGCACATACCGAAGCTGAAAGCGACACGGAGCCTCTCAACCACAGAAGCTATGCTCTCCGAAATCGAAGTCCTGCATGGAGGAAGTTAATTAATCAAATGAACAACAAAGAAATCACCAAACTCAACCAAGGAACTAAATACCAAAGAGAGAAGAAAGAAGACAACATACACCAACGCTCATCCCGCTCTATGATACCCGTCTTCCCACTTTCCAATATTGGCTATAGGCTGAACAGTCGGTCGATTGTGGTCAGCTGGCTGCGGTTGGCTGGCCGTCCTCTCCCATCCTAGAGCGTGTCACTCCTATATACCACGCACTCCTCGGTTTAACCATGGTTACTCCGATACAACTATTCAGGTACCAGTCTTTATTAACTAAGTTAGTTACATGGTGGTTGATGCTTGAATGGTTGTATAGGACATGGGTCGGTCGTTGTACTGGCTGAGACAGTGCTAATCATCATCATCATCATCAATTACTCTTTTCAAAACAGGCTTAGATTCATTACATAATATTTACATTCTAATCGCACTGAAAACAATTGCGTGCCCCGGCGCGGCGGCAAAATTACAAAGTAGACTGAATAAATATTTAATAAGTAAATAAATAGCAAACTTAAGCAGACCAGCCCCCACAAGCAGCACCAGTTTCACCGCAGCACCAGCATCGTATAGGTCATATACATGGTTTAAATATGCCTGTGATATAATTTGTATTGAGTAGGTATCTGCATATACTAAAGATAAAAGTTACTCAACTTTGGTAAAATTGGGCCCAAGTAAGCAAATAATTACTTTATTATACCTATCGTAAAGTTGGAAGCATAATGGTGACTTTTAACTAAAGATTAGATTCTAAAGATATCAAAATCATTTTGATGTAATTGGAATGTGCACACGTCAAACAGGAAAATATTCCTTGTCATAAATATTTAATGGTAAACTACCAATAATATTGATTTGCTGTTAACATGTAGCTTAATCATTAAATACCAACATGGAAGCAGGTGTAATAAAATTAATATCATTATTTATTAATAACCCGTATATAAAATTGGGGTAATTAGTACACACTGCAGCATAATGTTTAAAGCAGGATTTTGGTAATAAACACATTGTTTGCAGTTATAATTAATTAATCCATAACAATTATTTTTTCCAATATATACGGACCTACTTATAATATTTCAGTAAAAGGCAAAATGTTGAAGTCGCTTTGATTATTATCCTACTTTCTACTAATATAACAAACTAGCTTATCCCCCGCGGTTTCACCCGCGTTCCCGGTATAAAAAGTGTCCCATGTCTTTCTACATACCATACGCTATCTGTATGCAAAGTTTCATGATGTTCAGGTGAAAGCGTAACAAACAAACAAACTCACATTCGCATTTATAATATTAGTAGGATGCGAAACTAAGTTTGCTTGTTTGGTTATTTCCTCGTCACGCCTCAACGGAATTACCTACCATTTGTGATGAAATGAACCGAGAATGTAGATCATAACGGAATAACATATCCTGGGTAAACATTCCATCCCTCGCGAACGTGGGTTAAACCGTGGGGTATAAATTATTAATTATATTTGACTGAATCGATTTACCTACTAGTCAAGACTACTTATAACTAAAGATGTATTTAAAGAAGTATTAGATGTTGGTAGTTTTCTTTTTATACTACGAAGTTGGTAAACAAGCGTACTGGCCACCTGATGGGAAGCGGTTACTGTAGCAATATGGACGCTACGACTACGACCTTACTCACTCACAGGAACAAAACATGAAGTTATGTGACGGCGGTTGATTCCACTATGGCGCCGCATGTCTTGGGTTCGATTCCCACAAAGGACATGCATTTGTGTGCATGAACATGTCTGTATGTCCTGAGTCTGGGTGTAATTATGTATATTAAGTATGTATTTACAAACAAAAAGTAGTATATGTATTATATCAGTTATCTGGTTTCCATAATACAAGCTTAGTTTGGGATGTCCCAGGAAAAAAAAATTTGGCTGCAATATTCAGTAACGTGGATGTATACTTCCCCAGTCAAGCTGCTCTTTGAGCGAAAATACGCTACACTTTACTTCTGGAAATCTTACAAATATGGCTCTTTCGCTTTGAGCACTCGTTTTATGTTGATAAAAGTATATCAAACTACTTTTTACTGAAGAAATAGGTTCAAGTTCTTATTGCGTTTGAGACGCAGTGCTGACCCCAACATAAAACAAGTGCTGACATTTTAATACATAGATCATTGAAAATAAAAAGATTATTATGTAAACTTTAAAATGAATTGCCCCAATAGCTGTACATTATAACAAAGAGTATGGCCACGATATTAATAAATAAGTCACCGCGGCACCGTTTGAATAACTAGCCAAGCCGCACGATTTATAGACTATGTTGTGCTCCGTTGGAAAAATGTCTAGATTTATTGCATTTCATGCTAAACCACAGACTTCACGTTCTCTGCCCTGAATAAAAGTATTACAGTAGATTTTTATACAACCAAATTGTATGAAAATGTAATTTAAGTTTGCTGCCGTAAGTTTGGGAGACAATGTGGAACTTATAACTTGTCCTTATTGTATCCCAAGCAGCACGCAAGCATATTCTACATCAATAAACCAGCCCATTTAGAACTTAGAGTTCTTTTAGAGACTTACAAGAGTGTAAAGAACAGTTTTAATACTTATAAGAGTGATTTATGAGATATTATACAGCTCTAGCTGTATAACATTCTTAGTAAGGGATCCGCGTCAGCTTAGGGTTCTTAAACAGAATATCAAAACTCTACTATACAGCGTTAAGAATTTAATAACACTCCAAGCTGGTTTTATCTTTAAAGCTGTATATAGGCTGTATAAAGGGATCCGCGTCAGCTTAGGGTTCTGAAACAGATATTATAACTCTATAATACAGCGTTAAGCTTTTTCTGACACTTCAAACTGGTTTTATCGTTAAAGCTGTATACAGGCTGTATAAAGGGATCCGCGTCAGCTTAGGGTTCTGAAACAGATATTATAACTCTATAATACAGCGTTAAGTGTTTTCTGACACTTCAAGCTGGTTTTATCGTTCAAGCTGTATACAGGCTGTATTAAGCATGTGTTCACTTACTTAATACAGCAATAAACGTTCATAACTTACTTAGTACAGCTACTAAGACTTATAACACACTCCAAGTATCGTTTAGGCTGTATAGCAAATTGTCGACATTTTTACATTTACAATAACAACATTTAAATTACAATTAAAGGAATATTTCATAATAACTATAGCCGTATCATGGTTATCAGCTTGAATAATGATCTTGTATACATGAGTATACAAGATCATTATATAATAGATATGAATCTATTATTTATAAATATATTTTTAACTTCCTAACCTTAAAAACAAACACTTATTTACTGTATTTAGTATAATTTCTTTATTTTGGCTTGATTATTTTGTTGGCGCGTGAATATTTTGACGGAAAACATACACAGGTTCACAATAAATTAAAATTTGCACATTGAATTCATCAATAAACAGCATTAGATATCCATGTCCAAGATGTTATCCTTTCCATTTTAATAACAATATTATGTTGCCATTCAATATGGCATCGTAAATAGTTTTATTTATTTTATTCTCACATAATTCTCTTCGACAACCTATTTAGAACTATTATTCTTACAAGATACTTATAAGAGGATATCCGTAGAGTATAGGCTGCTCTATACACCTAATAACAGCCCTAATACAGCTTTTATACTTGTCTTTTGTTTATACAGCCTCTATACAGCTCCAATAACGAAATAAGCTGTGTAATGTGGGCCCTTTTTACACTTATAAGGCCTGTATAAGCGCTTATACAGCCTTTTTACAGCCTGAATATTCAGCTTTTAGTATAAGAACGAACTTTAATACAGCCTTTAAACAGCTTGTTATGCTACTTGGGATGTTTGTGATATTGTTTTGTTAGTCAAATAATGGTGTTTGATATACATAGAGTTTATTTTTGCCTGTGCCTGCATGAAGTACTTACGCAGTCTAGAAAATATAGAATAGAATAATTTATAATAATGTGGCTCAAAATATTTCACCAATAACTGGCATACAAAATAATTAGATGGTAACAATATTAAAATTTGATAAAATACATTCAGTCAATAATAATAAAAAAAGTTAACAATTTTAATACACAAAGAATGTCACAATAAAAATTATCATTAAATAAGGTTATATAATTTTAAATATTAGAATGTCGATTTGCCTATGAAATTAAAATAATCTTGCATACTATAAAAACAATTTTCTACCAGCTAGTCAAATAATTTGATTATAAATAAATTTATTCGTTTATTCTATTATTTGAAAAGATTTGCGATAAACTATAAAGGTATTATTAAAATACCAATTTAAATATTAGTTATTTTGATTCTTTTTTACAGTAATTTAGATGCCATTAGGCCTGGAATTTCCTATTAGCTTGAAAATTCTAACCATCTAACCAAAAAATATTCGCAAAAATTGCAAGAGGAGAGAAATATAAAAAAAATGAAAATAGTAAATTCAATACAGCTATGAAAATACCTATATATTCTATGCATGAAAATAAGTTTTGTATCGTTAATGCTTGCGCAGTTGTAATAAAAAGTGAGAAAGCTACACGTTTAAGAAACATAAATCATTCCAGCAGTATTTACTTTTTTCGATTTTCATGTGTCTAGAACTTAACATTAAGGATGAAATACAGTGGTTTATTTATCTTTGTAGTTTTTGTATTTAATTCTTACGTATCAAACAAATAGTAAACATTTAAGAGGTTTCTTTTTGTCATTAATCGAATTCAACTTGCGAGATATTTATAATTAGTTTAAAATGGGTATACCGTCTAGGTTAATCTTTCGTAGGTATTTAATTTATCACACGACTGCCCAAAAAGGAGTGTAATGTTTCCAGGGTTCATTTAGGTATGTATGTGAGCTTATTTATTCCGCCATAACATTTAAATGCCTGAACAGATCCGAGTGACACTGGCAATATTTTACGTTATAATTTTTTTTGCCAATTAGTCGAGTCTTTAAAAAATAAGTACCATGGTATAAATTATGGTATATGCAATCATAGTACGTGGTACAAGTAAGTTCGTAAGGTTCGTTAACTATACCTAAAATGCACATAAATTATTCCTTTTACTTAAGATAACAAACATTCTTAGAAGTATTATTTGCCAAGCGAGACATTCATACTCCGTATAGCTCAAGTGCGGTAAAATCTGTTAAATATTTCATTTTCATTGACAACCATAATTAATTCTCACAAAGGTTTTTACTGAGGTACAATCTACGCACCGAGTAGACTGCAAAGGGGTTTACCTGTTTTAAATTCTATCGCCTCTGTAGAAATTTATAAGAAGTCATCAACTCTTCAATTAGTAAAATGAATGAACAGTAACATAATGAATTCAAAACAAGCAATTAAAAAGTGTTTTAAATTAAATCCCTTAAATAAATACAGATTGATAGCACAGATTACAGAACAAGATAGATGGAGCGCGCGGAACACGGGAGTGAGGTCAATAAAGCAAATAAAAATTGAAAAACACAACTACTTGGTATTCGCTTTTGAATTTGTATTTGATTTGTTAACAAACTTTATTTAACGAATAACACTTTCTATTTAACAAACTTTGTTAAAAGAAAGCAAATAGGTACTAATTCAGAAGCGAATACCAGGTATTTGTTTTTCAATTGTATTTGCTTTTTTGGCCTCACTCCCATGTTCCTCGCGCTCCATCTATCTTGTTTTGTAATCTGTGCTATCAATCTGTATTTATTTAAGGGATTTAATTTAAAACACTTTTTAATTGCTTGTTTCGAATTCAGCGAAACCAATGTGAAGTTTTAGGAGGAAAGTGCTGTTTTCAGCGTAATGTCAGTTAATTTTCTAGAAAATATCATAAATTACACTTTGTACCTTCATGGAAATGGCTACTTACGTGCGGCATCAGCGGTCGAGCGTCACAGCATAAGTGCAGGATAGCTCCCTGGCAGCATTTTTTAAATTTACGTTGTTATAAAGAATCATAATGGTAGTTTTATTACAAAAACATAAGGTAGGAAAATTATGACGTGAATATAAAATATTGTGTGTTTTTAATAAATAAGTATTATAGATAGATAGATAACTCTTTATTGTACTCTTTATTTCACATCTTTGTTGTGAAAGAACAGTTAACAAAACAGAAAGATATTAATAACTGTAAAATGGTCGGTCTTATTGCTAAAGAGCAATCTTTTCCAGACAACCTTTGGCCTAAATGAAAAATGTTGAAATTTTCCAAAAATGAAGCAATGTACGTATTTTTAAAATACCTAAATACTTTACAACCTCACATTTGGAGCAGTTTACCAGCACTAGCCACAAAGAAATTTCCTTTCGAGAAATAACTTTTTCTTATCCTCACTTGTTTATGACTGTACACCGTACGTAGGGTTGGAAAATTGAGAAACCCAAGGAAACAGCTGCATTGGAAATGTTTGCAGTTCCCTACATATTTTGTTCCTATTTGTTACCTGTATATTGTTTAATTAAGTTAAACACTTTGTTCATTTAACATTATAGTTTTAGTAATATAATAACTATCATAAACCTAGTTTTATAATTGAGTTTTGGATAAAATAACTCGAGTTATTCCGTTTACGTCGCGCGTAGCTCTACGTCGCGTTCCTTCTACGGTGATTCCGCCTACGTCGAGTCTTCCTACGGTGCGTGTCAAATCGCGATTTGACATAAAAGTACAGTTATTTCTAAAAAATAATATCAAAAACGAAAAAAGTGTATTTTCTTTTAATTTCTAAAACATCATTATTATGTAGGTACTTATATTTTTTTTATACTGGCTCTGCGAGAGAGTAGGCAGGGCTTATCCAGCTATATATTTTTCATGTAATAATGGATTGGAATATCAAAACCTTTGAGAGGTATCTTATATACTTAATTTTTAGATTCTCAATTGGACCCGATAGATGGCGCTGCAATCGGATTATAGGTTTTTTTTTGTGTGAGTTCGGATGGGTCGCTTGATTGTTGTGATTTATATTTGGACCCGGTAGGTGGCGCTGCAATCGGATTATAGGATTTTTTAATGTTTTTTTTTTGAGAGTTTGAGAGACTTGAGTGGGCCCCTTGAGTTTTTAGGTTCACAATTGGTCCCGGTAGGTGGCGCTGCAATCATCCTAACTAATATTATAAACGCGAAAGTGAGTTTGTTTGTTACGCCTTCACGCCTCAACTACTTCACGGGTCATCATGAAATTTGGCATAAAGCGACATAAGTGTAAATAAAACTATGTCCCTTTCCATACCATAGGCTACTTTTTATCCCAGGAACGCGGGTAAAACCGCGGGGGACAGCTAGTATTATTTAATATAATCAATCGTATTATAATGATTTTAATGAAATTTGGTGTGCAAGTTATTATTATTATGTCTTTTATGAAAATAATATGAAACATCACTTTCTTTTTCTAAGGGCCTATTCACACGGCGATTTGTTTACGCACTATAGACACGCGCAAGATACAAAACGCACTGCGAACGTAATGCTATAATAACCTGTAGGTAGACGTATACACAGGTTCATGAATTGAGTCTTGAGTTTCATCCGCACTTTAGCAGATGGCCCGTAAATACAGACTGAAGAGCGTAATAGCGTTTCCTATTGTAACATTATCGATATTCACCAGCGACTACCGGCTGGGCTTTAATCGCGTTTTTGTATTTATTATATCTAGTCTAAGTTTAGTTTAGTTTTTTTTTAATGTTTTGCAAGTAACGCGTGTCTAAATTCAAAATCGCGCGCGTCCTTCGCCGCCATGCGCAGCGTGGATAAACCCTAAAGTCATTCATGTCAAGATTATGTACTAGACATATTTTATGTAGATTAGAAGGACAATGAGCATTCTGCTTTGCTAATCTGTAACGTTTTTGTAAGCAAATCGCGCGAACGATTGACGTCATTCGTTCGCGTGGCTAGTCCGGGAGGTAGCGTATACCGGCTGACGTTGACACGGATAGTTGATCTTATATAATAATAATAATAATAATAATATATTTATTTGCAACACCAACAAATTTAATGTACAAACAGCTTGATTTGAAACATGGGGTGTTGAAGGAACTTAAACACTAATGATTTACAGCGGTCTTCACACTAGGCCAAGCCTGTATCGTGAAGACCAGAGTTAACAGACATAATTTATTTGCCTCTTACTAAAATTACATGTTATTATATTTTACACATCATAATAGCGGCTTAATAAAAATAGAAATAAGAATATATATATATATACATATAATATTATATACACGCAGCTAATTTGATACTGACAACTAGTAATTATTATTAAATATTAAATATACATATTAAGATTGATAAATAAAAGGTAATTTAGATGAAGTTTAAATAGATATGTTATACAAGACCAAATGCGGGTAGTTGGAAACAACTCCCGTTCATCGAGCCGCTGATACCCGCAGTTTCCAGTTCACTCGTGAATACGATCAATGCAACTTGGTCGAAACGTCGAGGGTACTCAAAATTAAATTTTGATAATAATCTGTGCGCGAATAGACCCGATACATTAATATTTCAATGAATTTAGTTCGCGAAAGCTTAAAAAGTAATAAATAGATACAGTTTAATTATACATATATTTTAGCTTTTAATATTGAGAACATCTTCAGTAGCAGAATATGTCAAAGTAGTTAGCCATTCATGTATGATTCCTTTTGCTTCACTAACAGATTTATTTTTTATGTCACAAAATTTGACTACACTATTATAAACATGTGCTCTTGAGAAAAGGCCGAAACGCCGTGCAAAAGAAGTACTAACTAGAGGAGTGTGGATTTTATGGATTCTTTTCTTCGTTAAGTTACTTCTGGATGTAAGGAAGTACTTGTGTGCTGCGAGTGAAAGGTTTAGTATAAAAAGTTGACGAACACTTAGCATACCGCTCTCTTTATACAGGTCCGTAGTTGGGTACCTAAAAGGTTTCTTGAACATAACCTTGAGTACAGAGCGTTGTGCTCGTTCAGCTCGAATGAGGTAACTTTTAGCAGCACTTCCCCAACAGGTGATACAATATATTAACAGAGACTGACACATTGCGATGTAAACTGATATAAGCAGTTCCCTGCATGCGGTATTCCGCAGGTTACGCATTATACTAATCACTTTTCTAACGCGTGCTGAAAGTCTCTCAATATGCATCTTGAAATTTAGATTTTCATCTATAAACACTCCCAGGTATTTAATAAATTTTGTTCTGTTAAGAGATATACAACTACATGAATTACTATGCGTACAGTCTATGTCATGTATTCTAATACTCATAGCATTATCAGGGGGTGCAGAAGCAGAAGTTTTATGGAAACATAAGAACGTGGTTTTTCCCGTATTTAAAGTAAGTAGGTTCTTGCGGAGCCATCCTCCAATCTGTGACATCCCAACTTCAGCAAGCGATGAAACCTTTTTCCAATTAGGACCATGTATAATGACCACAGTATCATCCGCATAACAAACGACCTGGCCACTATCAATGGAGAGGTCATGAATATCATTAATGTATATATTAAATAGAGTGGGCCCCAATATACTGCCCTGGGGCACCCCATAAGATACCGATAATGGTCCACTTACAGTCTCTGAGATCCTTACACACTGTCTCCGCTCCAACAAGTAACTCTTGAACCATTCTCCAGCAATACCCCGAATTCCCATGTTGTCTAGCTTTTTCAAAAGTATCGGAATGGAAACAGTGTCGAAGGCTTTTGCCAAATCTAGAAATATTCCCACACAGCATTTTCCATTGTCCAGTTGTGTGGACACTTCAGAGCATAGCAGAGTCACAGCGTCTTCTGTACTTTTACCTCTCCGAAAACCAAATTGATTCCGGGATATCAAGCTTCGAGACTCCAGAAAATCAACTAGTCGCCCATTAACAAGCTTTTCCAGAAGTTTCGAAAGAACTCCCAAAAGCGAAATGGGTCTATAGTTGTTAAGTAAATCTTTATGGCCACTCTTATGTATTGGACAAACCGAGGCTAGTTTCCAAACAGTGGGAAATACTCCGGTCGCTAGGCTAAGATTTAACAAATATGTCAGTGGTTCAATTATGGCTATCTTTATATGTTTTAGTAGAGTGTTTTCAAGACCATCGATACCCGGGGCTTTACCATTTTGTAGTTTGCTAATTAGTGTATCGACTTCATATACGTCGGTGGGATTCATAAAGAAAGAATCTGCAGGAGTACTTTTGGCTCTAACTGAACTTGCTAAATTAGCTTCACTAGTGTTAATGTTACAAAGAATTTTGTTGGCAAGTTTATAACCAACCGTGGAGAAATGAGTGTTACAGAGATTTATTGAGTTTTGTGGGTTTAGAGTACCCGGAAGACACAAAAGTTCAGAAGACTCTTGGTTTTTTACATTTAAATTGCAGATATTTTTAATGGACTTCCATAGTTTTTTGGGATTCTTCAAATTTTGATTTAGTTCCATAGTTTCGTATTCATTTTTAAGTTTCCGGATTAATCCTATAAAGAAATTTTGGTAGCGTTTATAGGTTAACTGTAGAGCTTCATTATTTGGTTCTTTTCTAGATTGCAAATGTAACTTATCGCGGTGTCGCATGCAACGCATAAGCCCCGGTGTTATCCATGGTTTGAGGTTGTACTTAGATCTACTAATTCTTATTTCTTTTGTGTGTTTATTAACTGAATCCATCAATTTCCGTGTAAAGATATTTGTTGCACTGTTCATATCCCTAGTTGCATACAGATCATCCCATTTAATATCCATAAGATCCTCCCTAATAGCGTCGTAATCTCTCTTCAATTTAAGACGGCTAAGTCGCGTCATTTTAGGCTTTTCAAGGTTTACACCTAATATGACAGAGTAATGGTCCGTAATATCAGTCTGGCAAATGATACCAATTGAAGATTGGGCAAAACAAGTACTTATATATATATGATCAAGACATGCTGAGCCTCTTGTTGGTTGATCTATAGCTGGTAAGAGCCCAATTTCCGCCATAAAGCATTGGTATTCTAAGCTCTGAGTATTATCAGTACTGTTCATTATATTCACATTTAGGTCTCCTGCTATGATAAGAGGCTGATTATCTAAGCTGTTGTTGGTTATATAAGATTCTAGTGATGATAAAAATCCTTCGAGCGTTTTATTCGATGGTGAGCGGTATATGCTAAGTATGGTCACAAAATTAGGAATTTTAATCACCAGACAGTCTGCACCTTCAATCGCAGGTTCTGACACAGTAACATTCCAGGTGTTATTAATATAAAGCACAACCCCACTATTTTGGTTTCTGTTTTTAACAGTTGCATGTGAATTATATCCTGGAATATGTGAAATAGTTGTGGTGTCATTTAACCAACCATATGACTAACTAGCTGCCCGGCGCGACTTCGTTCGCGTGGTGCTACCCTACCCTGCCCTACCCCACCCTACCCTACCCTACTCTAGAATTATGCGGGCACATCATCAATAGTTTTCGCAGCGCACGCGATGTAATGAATATTTTAGGTATTTTTTTTTACACCTAGGGTTACATTATTGGAGTTTTAGTAAGGATCCCTCATTTTTTTTAAAATATAATGTTACGAGCTGGGGTTCAGGATAAATAATGGTACACGAATTTACCAAAACACTGGTCACACTTTTATTAAAACACTCAGAAATTAAATAGTTCACTAGCACTTAACTGTATTTCACTTCGATGTTTACTCATAGTCGCTAGTGGCTGCAGGGGTGAAGAAGCGACCGTGGTTTAATCGGCCCTGCAAGGATGCTAGACAAAATAAGCAGACCTTGTATGAGACTTGGACCACGGCCCAAACTAATCAGGACCCTAACATCTCTGATGCGAAACGCAAATTTAACGCTGCCTCGAGGTTCAGTAAGCGTATGATTGCCAGGGCTAAGTACGATTTCGTCGGCAGGTTTGGTGAGAGGCTGACTAGCCTTCCCTCTGGGAGTCGCGCTTTCTGGTCTCTTGCCAAAGCTGCTGAGGGAAACTTTTGCCAGTCGTCCTTGCCACCACTACGTAAGCCGGACGGAAACTTGGCCCATAGTGCTAGAGAGAAGGCTGACCTTTTAGGCTCTATCTTTGCCTCGAACTCGACTTTGGATGATATGGGCGCTACACCGCCTACCATTCCGCGGTGTGACAGCTCCATGCCGGAGATAAGCATTACCCAACGGGAGGTCCGGCGGGAATTGCTTTCTTTGGACATCCATAAGTCGAGTGGGCCAGACGGCATACCGGCAGTGGTGCTGAAGCGGTGTGCTCCTGAGTTGTGTCCAGTACTGACGCGTCTTTTCGCGCTTTCCTACACCAAAAAGGAAGTCCCGTCTTCGTGGAAGACTGCCCATGTGCACCCAGTGCCCAAAAAGGGTGACAGATCAGACCCGACGAATTACAGGCCTATCGCCATCACCTCCCTTCTCTCCAAAGTCATGGAGCGAGTGATCAACACGCAGCTTTTGAGATACCTGGAGGATCACGATTTGTTGAGCGACCGACAGTATGGCTTTCGCCACAGTCGCTCAGCTGGTGACCTCCTTGTGTATCTCACGCACCGTTGGTCACTCGCCATCGAGAGTCAAGGTGAGGCATTGGCAGTGAGCCTAGATGTGGCGAAGGCGTTCGATCGGGTCTGGCACAGGGGTCTTCTAACGAAGTTACCATCATACGGGCTTCCCGAGGGATTGTGCGAATGGATTGCCAGCTTTCTGTCCAGCAGATGCATAAGAGCCGTCGTCGACGGTAGCTGCTCCGATAGCATGGACATAAATGCTGGCGTTCCGCAAGGCTCTGTGCTGTCCCCAACACTGTTCCTACTGCATATCAATGATATGCTGTCTATTGACGGCATTCATTGCTATGCGGACGACAGTACTGGGGACGCCCATTATACGGGCCGTGCAAATATCCCTCGTTCCGAGGTTGAGGAAAGCCGCGAACGGCTGGTGTCTGAAATCGAGAGTACACTAACTAGTGTCTCCGATTGGGGTCGACTAAACCTAGTCCATTTCAACCCCACCAAGACTCAAGCCTGCGCGTTCACCGCTAAGAAAACCCCATTTGCTGTGGCTCCACAGTTCCAGAACACGTCCTTGAACATCAGCAAAAGCATCGGGATCCTCGGCGTCGACATTTCTAGTGACGTTTTGTTCCGAAGTCACTTAGAAGGCAAGGTTAAGCTGGCATCCAAAAAGCTCGGAGTGCTCAACAGAGCGAGGCAGTACTTCACATCGGGGCAAAGGCTGCAACTTTACAAGTCGCAAGTCCGGCCTCATATGGAGTACTGCTGTCATCTATGGGCGGGGGCACCTGGATGCCAGCTTGATCCTTTAGACTCGGTTCAACGACGTGCCATAAGAATTGTCGACGATCCCGAGCTCACAAGCGGTTTAGAGCCCCTCAGTCTGAGGAGAGACTTTGCCTCCTTATGTGTGTTCTACCGCTTGTACAACGGACGGTGTTCTGAAGAATTGTTTAAGATGATGCCCACGGCTACTTTCTACCATCGCAACTCTCGCCATCGACGGGGAGTCCATCCTCACATATTGAAACCTGAATTGTTTCGTACTGTGCGGGCTCAAAGGAGCTTCCTTCCGCGGACGCTCAGACTGTGGAATGAGCTCCCCGCCGTGGTTTTCCCAATGGAGTACAGCATGGGGTTCTTCAAAAGGGGTGTGAAGAGATTTCTGCAGGATCGGCAACGCGCGCGTGATGCCCCTGGTGTTGCAAGCGTCCATAGGCTACGGTAACCGCTTACCATCAGGCGGGCCGTATGCTTGTTTGCCACCTAAGTGGTATAAAAAAAAAAAAAAACTCACTGATTCACTAAATCAAACTCCAACTCCTCTGTGCATCGTCTCGTATTTATACTTCATAAACGGCATCTGGAACATTCTACAATTTACCCGCTTATTCTACATGCCTACAGTGCTATCGGGAATATTCCAGAAGCCGGTAGCTATTCGGCGATAGATGGCGTTGCTTGATAGATGTTTACTCCTATACAATAACAGATGGCGTTACTGATAGTACCGCTATTCAATAACAGATGGCGTTACTGGTAGCAATTTATTCCTGATGTCACGATGTCGTAACACTAATATAGCCTATGTCACCCGGGGATAGTGTAGCTTCCCAACAGTGAAAGAATTTTTCAAATCGGTTCAGTACTTTCGGATCCTATTCAATGCAAACAAACAAACAATCAAATCTTTCCTCTTTATAATATTAGTATAGATAAGTGAACCGACCGTCAGCTGCTCAAGAAGCGGCGGGCGTGGGAGTAGCTGATAACAGATGTGCTAAAAAAAAGACATAGTACGTCGACACAGTAAGCTGAAAAAAAGTCGTCAGCTGATGGTTGATGGGAGAATATGCGTCAGTTGCTCGTTTGAACTTATAAAAATAGTTGACATCCTACTGAGCTGAAAAAAAAAACAACGGGTTGCTTGGACATGGCTATTGCCTGCTACTAGGTGTTATATTCGACAAAAGTTCAGGTTGATTGAGAGCTCACACGTAAGCATGCCACATGAAACAATGTATTTGTCAGCCTAAACGCAAACTTTGAAGGTCCTAACTTTGAAGCTGACTGACTTGCGGATCATTATTCCTTAGTAATATGGAGGTGCAAGTTGGATTGGATGAAAGTATGAAACCTCCATTTAAAAGGGAAGATCTTCTGCCAGGCTGGGTCATCGTGCCTGGGGACCGCGGTCCAACTGTACAGTCGCGGTCTGAAAATGTTTATCACATTTCAAAATCGATTCCAGTTCACACCGTGTCATATCGACAACCATATTACATTTTAAAATTGCGAAATGTTTTTATTTATCGAATATATAGCAAAAAGGCTGTGAATGACTTTTTGATTCTGGAAACTCATTTAATCAAATGATATTTTTATTATTATATTGTGACCTTTGACCTCTTTGAATTGTTTTCATGTTAAATACAATCCACGTCTATCAAAAGTCATTTTATTTCTGGTCAACCTTATGAAACAGAAATGTCCAAGCGATTATAGACCGTAAGGTAGTAAACATTTTTAGTCCGCGACTGTATGTCGGACAGTTCCCGAGAAAACTTCTTAAGCGTGATGCAGGATATTGTAGCGCCACGCCATCTATCTTTCTGTGTGTAAACTATCTCAGTGTTACTGATAGATGTCGCTACAGTTTAAGGAAGGATTTTTGGATATGATGAAGGTATCTTTGTGCACAATTTCAAGTCTCTAGGTGCAGCGGTTTTGGCTGTGTGTTGATATATCATCAATAAAAAAATTATGCATGGTCTCATCAATAATCAATCAGTTTATCAATTTATATATAAAGATCAGATATAAAGTCCATCGATTATTTTCTGGATGAAAAATGCCATTTGCATTATAATAATGCCCTCGCGCTCATACTCCAGCAACATTTTAATTGTGTTTAGGAGATGTTTGGCTCCTACGATTGGTCTGGCTGCTTGAAAAAAGTACCTATTGAAATAGTTCACTGAGTACCACTTAAAATAAAAATCAGCTCTCAGAATTTAAGAGAAGTACATAATGTACATAACATACCTTACATGCCTTACCTTTAAATTGGTCGACGGGACAAGTTAGCAAGTATTCCTTCGTTAGATGTACATACTAAGACTACTCAATTCTATACATATTGTCCGGTAGAAAATAAGTAAGGTATGGCGGCACTATAGGATCTCGGTCTACTTTGTGTTCGTGGCTCGGCTCGTGCACGGTTCGTGTAGCATGGATGCACCATTATACCCATCCGAAACCCCGGTATATATCTAGGTATTGATGCCTATAGGAAAATAAACTTTTTTGCTGCCCGCCAATAGGCCATTTGCCCATTGTCCTTTACTCAATACAATTTTTTTGTAACAATTAAAGGAGCCCGCATACGAGCGATAAACGCTGAGCGATTATTTTGAAGCTCAATATAGAACATTCAGAGTTCAATACTGAAACTCACACGAGCTACAAAAAGTCGCTCACTAGCAAAATCGCTGCCTCCCGGGCGCGGCGATTATCGCTGTAAAATGAAACGTTCGGAAATTTTAATGTACTAACTAACGCACACTACCCACTACCCAGCGACACTTACTACTTTAGACACGTTATTAGACGGTGGTGTATACTTTTATGACAAAAATAGGTAGGTAAATAAATTTACATTACATTACATACCTATATAAATACAATTACATACATAAATACGTACGGTTAAGAAAATATCTTATCATATATTATATCAATATCTTTAAAAAATATCGATACGATATGTTTTTTTCATTTGCCCATCCCTAAGGTGCATTTCCGCGATAGCCAGCGACAAAGTTACGGTCGCCGTGAGTCGCTCACAAAATCGCTGACAAAACTCGCCGCGATTATCGCGGCTTCAAAAAGTAGCTCATGTACGTGCTCCCTTATTCCCCAGTACGCTATTCTTACCACAGATTCTTACCTATAAACACAGCCTATAAACAATACCTACGGTGCAACGACCTATATTCAAAATATCATGAAGGTTTGTGAACTTACTAAAAAATCTTAATATGCTGGCCATCAATAAATAAACTATTTGTCGTGTTGACACTTAATTCTTTATCGTGACATTTTAGTGAATTCAACCGATAAGAAAATTCAGGAAATAATTATTGATTTAAATTATAGGTACTATTACTACCGATCGAGAATATTGTAAGTAGCTAACCAATATTCAAAACATTCACGATCATGATAGGAACTGCATTGATGATGACAAAAATAACAAAACATAGGTGATTTATCACTATATGGATGTATCCCACCAAAGGATGTAAAGAGATATTTATTATACGAATATCAGGATGGAGCATCGCCTTATAAGAAAGTGTAGCACAATATTTCTAAATGTATTTCAAGCAAACGAAATCGCAAAATATAACGGAGCGTGTACATTAGTGAAACACGACTTAAGTGCCGCAAGCGCGCCCGCAATATTTCACAATTTAAACAAAAATATTAAAAAAAATTAAAACTAAACGAAACTGGCCAAGTGCGAGTCGGACCCGCACACGAAGTGTTCCTTACAAACTTTTCTTGTATTTCATTTTTATTATTTGTTGTTTTAGCGGCAATAGAAATACTCAGTCTGTATAAATTTCAACCTTATGTCTACCTTTATGAGATACAGCCAACTGACAGACGGACGGACGGACAGCGGAGGCTTAGTAATAGGATCCCTTTCGGTTCGAAACGCAAAAATGAAGAAATTTTATTTTTTATTTAGGGTTAACGTATTACTAGATTCTGCCACGCGGCTTCGTCCGTGTTTCCGAGGGATTAATGTTTTTATTATTAGAAATTATAGCGCAATAGAAATACACGTGTGAAAATTTCAACCGTCTATCTATTACTGTCATGAGATACTACAGCCCACTGACAGTTAGACAGACAGACAGACAGATAGATAACGGAGGCTTAGTATCGTATAATAGGATCCCGTTGGCACCCTTTGGGAACGGAACCCAAAAATAAAGATTTTATTTTATTTAGGGTTAATGTATGACTAGATTATGTTACACGATTTCACCTGCGTTCCCGAGGTATTCATGCTTTAAACCCATTTTTTTTTCTTTAGTTAATTTAATAACTTAGAAGTATTGTTCTGAGGATTGATAATGACATTGTGGTTTTTTGTGTTTTAGGTCAACGTAAGTGTGAAATGTGTTTTCAAACTTCTGTGTACCACTTCGAAGATAATGAGCGTGAAGAAATACTTTTTTTATAAATACGGAAATGATTAAACTTTCTTTACACATTTTAGATACTTACTACCTACTTGAAGTAATGATTATTAACAAACTCTTAACAACCTACAGTGTGGCCGCCGAGAGAATGCGTTTTTGTTATCCCTTGCTCCAACGATTTTTCCTCAGCAGTACCACTCCGCGTCATAGCTATGTTTGCAAATAACATCAGAATAATCCTACTAATAGTATAAATGCGAAAGTTTGTGAGTATACATGTATGTTTGTTACTCTTTCACGCAAAAACTACTAAATGGATTTGGATGAAATTTGGCACACAGATAGAATATGTTCTGGATTAACACATAGGATACTTTTTATCCCGGGAAATCATACGATCCCCCGAAAATGCGGGTGAAACCACGCGGGACAGCTAGTATGTAATAATAACAAGTTTATAAAATAAACTTACACAATAATTCTTCTTTCGAATTCCTGATATCCGTCATTCATACATTGGAGTCTCCAATGCAGTAATTTTGGCTAAATTGTACGCATGTATCATGGACGATAAGATCCTGGGACATTCCTCACTCACGGCTATCTGATCTCAAATTAAACAGAGCTTGTGCTATGGAAACCAGATAACTGATACTGCATATACCTACTACTTTACGTTTGTATACAATATCCATAATGACTCAGGACAAGGAGACATGTCAGTGCACACAAATGCCTTGTCCTGGGTGGGAATCGAACCAACGACCTGCGGCGTGATGGTGGAATCATCCACGCTTAACAGGCCTGGGTATCTGAATATGATTTGTTAACACAAATTGTGTAGGGCCTACTGCTTAAGTACCTATTTAAAAACTATTTATGGCATTGTTACCTAGGCCTTTTTAGTTCAGATAGGTAGGTACCTATCTTAGTGGATTTTGGTATCTCCGTAAACATCTGATATCTCCAGTAAATATTTATGAACACTAGTGGTTGCTACAAACAAATTTCGAATCAAATTATGGTTTTCATAAGAATAATAATTATATATCACATGGCCGTGTGAAGAAATCCAAAAAAAAACATATTTTCTTGAATAAAACTGAAAAAAACGATATGTTTCGTAGGCTTACTGTACACTGTGACGTCATAAGCGAGCAGACGCACCGTCGCAAGACTCGACGTAGGCGGAATCACCGTAGACGGACGCGACGTAGAGCTACGCGCGACGTAAACGGAATGAATCAATAACTCTATAATACAGGCCAGTTTAGGCTGAATTATGTCAGTTACTGCTGCCTAAAATAATATTTGGCGGCTATTCTTAGGTTGGGTTAATGAACTCTGACACAGGTACCATGGCACTGTAATTCATTTGCTTTCCATCCCCGACAAGACAATGTGTGCATGATCACGTCTGCTTGTTCTGAGCCTAGGTGTGAATATACACTTCAGAGCAAATAAATCGAGCCACTCTTGTTTTTCATACATAACGCGACATCAACTATATTGATCAAAATTCAAAATTCAAAATTCAAAATCATTTATTCAAATAGACCTTCGCAGGCACTTATGAAAAGTCTGACTCTAATACTCTAATACCGGTTCGGAAGGTTGCATTTGCTGAGAAGAGCCGGCAATAAACTCAGCAATTACTCTTTTCAAAACAGGCTTAGATTCATTACATAATATTTACATTCTAATCGCACTGAAAACAATTGCGTGCCCCGGCGCGGCGGCAAAATTACAAAGTAGACTGAATAAATATTTAATAAGTAAATAAATAGCAAACTTAAGCAGACCAGCCCCCACAAGCAGCACCTGTTCACAAGTATGACGCGTGTGGCAGCCATCGCCCTCCTCGCCATATTGGAGGGAAGTGAGCGACCCGTCACACGACGCCGCCGCAAGCAAAGGCCTTAAAGTGAGCATGACTTACTTAAGTCTGTCTTAAAAATAAAAAATAACTAAAGGGAAACACTAAACACACAATTTGTTATCACTGTGACTATTGACAAGTTTAGACTAAATATTACAAAATAAAAAATAAAAATATAACAATTAGACAGACATAATATATCGATGCATTTATATCAAAATAAATAAATGAAGAACATTGAATTGAATTAATTTAATTACAATAAGTAAAATAATCTGTAACCTAAAAACATAACTTATAATTTATTTATTTATTTTAATAAACACAAAACAGGTTACAATCATGATAGCTTATCATATTATGAGAAAGTTACTGGATCTAAATGTAACCCAAAACATGTGTTCCAGAAAGAAAACTTTTGTACGAACTTTAAGTACTTAAAACTAACATATAAATACTAACAAAAATATAGTTTACCTATATCAAGTAGGTTAATCAAGCATGCAGTGATTATGAATCTACAGAGCATTTAAATTATGAATCTTTGACGATATTACATATTTGTCTCTTATAAATATTGAAGTTATCGTTATACAAATCTAGTGAGGGGTTGTCTTTAATTAGCTCATTGAATTGCCGGCACATACGAACGATAGGATTAAAGTAAGATGTATTATTACGGAAAACATTAAGAGAGAAAACATTGGGTTTGCGAGACCTATAATTTGTATTAATATTTAAGCAAGATAATATAGATGGGGAGTCTAATAGGGAGTGCATAATTTTATATAAATATATAAAATCGGTGAGAGTTCTCCTAGATTCTAGCGATACTAAGTCAAAATGAGTCAGCCTTTCCTTATATGATATAAATTTACGGTGTATGCGGTATCGAAAACATAATATTCTGAGACAGTTCCGTTGAACCCTTTCAATACGATCTGTATGAATTTGATAAAAGGGAGACCAAATAACTGCACCATACTCCAATTATGTTCGAACCAAGGTTTCAAATAGGTAAATAAGGCTACTAGGATTTTTAAATGGTTTAGTAATACGAGCAATGAAGCCTAGAATCTGAGAGCCTCTGCTAATGATATAATCGTAATGGCTGCGGAAAGATAATTTGTCATCGAATAAAATTCCGAGATCTTTTGCAACGGACCTACATTCAAGAATTTGGCCATGCAAGGTATAATCAAAAGATATCTTGTTAATTTTCCTAGTAAATGTGATACTAAAACATTTTTGTATGTTCAAGAACATATGGTTTTCGGTGCACCATTCACAAATAACGTCAAGGTCTTGTTGAAGAGCAGTAGTATCGCGGATACCAGTTATTGCATTAAATATTTTTAAGTCGTCAGCATACAATAGACATGGACACTTTAGGCGATTAATGAGGTCATTTATGAAAATTACAAAGAATAAAGGACCCAAATGAGACCCCCGCGGAACCCCTGAAGAGATAATTGCAGGAAATGATACATCACCCTTTAGAGCGACCAGTTGCGTTCTTCTAGCGAGATATGATTGTACCCAACGTAATAATGAACCATGTATTCCAAAGGCGTTAAGTTTTAGACAGAGAATAGAATGGTTCACCTTGTCGAAAGCCTTTGAAAAATCTGTGTAAATGGCATCTACCTGTTCACCTCTAGCGAAGGCAGAACACAGATAATTTTTATATTCTAGAAGATTGCTTATGGTGGACCTATTTCTAACGAAACCATGCTGATTAGTTGACAACAAAGGCTTTACATGGTAATATATGACGTCATAAATAACTGATTCAAATAACTTAGCAAAACAGGAAAGAATACTTATGGGTCTGTAGTTCTCGCAGGCTGATTTATTACCACTTTTAAAAACGGGAACTATATGTGCAGTTTTCCAGTAAGAAGGGAATTCTCCACGTTGTAGAGATTGATTAAAAATTAGATTTAATGGTTCAATGAGTTCATCGGCACATTGTTTCACGAAAAGAGGCGGTATACCATCAGGGCCAGAACCTTTGAAAGAATCAAGACATTTAATCTTCGCCAATATTATTTGAGGGGTAATAATAATGGTATGTAAGATATTATTATTGTTATTAGAGCTAATTGTAGGAGGATCATTAACACAACTGTCTTGCTCAAAGACTGAACTAAAATATTTAGAAAAAAGTTCACAGATACCTTTATGATCAGATGAGCTAAGTTCACCGTATGTCATAGTTAATGGAATGGAATTGCTAATATTCTTCTTGTTATTAACATAGTTCCAGAACGATTTAATGTTTGACGTCATTGATTGCTCGACAGTAGATAGATAGTGACTGTAACACTGATCAATTAGACGCTTGCTTCGAGCACGTAATAAAGCAAAGGTGTCGTAATCACGGGGATTTTTGTGTTTTTTATATAATCTATGAAATTTTAGTTTTTCTGCTATGCATCGTTTCAAGGCTGGAGTATACCAAATTGGAAATTTATCTGACCCATTAGTTGTCATTCTAGTATTTTCACGAATAAGCTTATTGAGATGATTGTATAGGTTAGCCACATTAGAGTCAATCTCCGAAGAAGATAACAAGGAGGACCAGTCAGTTTCATTTAAACTATCCTTTATCTTTTTGTAATCACATTTGTGAAAATTAGGCCGTTTACACCGCTTAGCAGGACATTCTGGTATGGGTATGGGAGATGAAAGTGTAAAACTTATGGCTGGGTGGTGTTTATCCAAGCGGCTGATTGGAATAGCTTCGAGTATACTGATATTGTGAAATGTGGAAAAAACTAAATCTAGGCAACGATTATTTATATTAGTTACAGTATTAAACTGTGACAAATTACATAACTGGCAGAAATCAAGTAATAAACTAGACTTAAAGTCACTAGATAGAGAATGTACAGCACGAGAAGAGTCGAGAGCCCTAGTCCAAACAATATTAGGAGTATTAAAGTCTCCGATACATAAAAATTCATCAGTAGGGTTCGATTGTAATATTATATTTTGACAATTAGTATAAAATTCAGTCAGATGGTTATTTGATATATCGGGGGGTAAATAAGAAAGACATAAGTTTATAATCCTTCCATTCTCAAAATCCGGTAAAATACTGATCCAAATATCTTCAAGATTGCTTTCCCAGGTGACCTGACGTACAACATTGAAGCGCTTGTTAATTGCAATAAGTACTCCTCCACCTTCACTCTTGCTTATACATGTAGTATGTCGGTCTCTTCTAAAAACCCTGTATCTTGTATCAAAGAGCTCATCGCTAAAGACACTGTCATTTAAATTAGTCTCAGTTAAACAAATGATATCATAACTAAAATTCAAAATGTTTAAGTATATTTCGTGAGTTTTAGATCTGATTCTGTTTACATTTTGATAAAATATTTCCATAATTATTAATCACTTAATTGAAAGAAATACAAACAAAGAATAAAAAAAATAAAATAAGAATAAAAAACAGAAACTAAAAATACTAAAAACACAAAATAACTAAAAATGTTTTAAAGAGCGAGTTTATTTAAAAAATCAAGGTTTTTAATAAAAATTGCATTTGAGGTATCATCCTTACGTACATGTACACGGCCATATCTAACCCATACAAATTTATAATTACAAGATTTAGCCATTTTGCGAGCCTCAGCAAATAAGATTTTAGTCTCTGGCGGCAAGTGTTCAACAACATATATCTTATTCGCCTCCCCAGGTATACCCAAATGATGAGAGCTCAACGGTGCATTTGATTGCTTCTTGTTGAAACGGTGAGCAGCTGATATGATCATATCTCTCTGGCGAGGTGACGAAACTGTAACCAGTATGTTACGTGGTCGTTTAGACGAGGAATCCATTTTGGCAACGCGACGACAGGCTTTTAAAGAGGACTCATCAATATTTACTTCGAGTAACTCTGTTAGTTTCTTGAAAAGCCCTAAGACATCTTCATTCCGAGACTCAGGAACGGCCTGAATTTCCACATTGTGACTTCTTGATAGTCTATCCATAGCTGCAAGACGGGAATCTAATTTACGAACAGATTCTTTTAAACCAGAGTTCTCTTTTTCAAGACTATTAATGATAGAATGCTGGTCACCTACTTTGGACTTAAGAATGTCTTGTTCAGACTTGATAGCAGCTTGTTCGCTAGAGATGGCAGCAGTGGAATCCTTGATATTTTCTTTTAGCTCCAGCACAGTAGATGAGATTTCATTCTTCACCATAATCTTTAAATCTTCCTTCAATGCGTTACGAAATGTCGCCATAAAATGTTAAAAAATGTTAAAAATTAGGTCATATAATAATAGCATACTTTGAATTAAAATGGACCTTGAACTAGCTGCTCAGTGAGGCAGGTGCAGAGAGAAGCTACTTCCATACATCCTTGTCGTCAATATAATGAGACACTTTATAATAAGCCCTACTCAACAGCCGCTTTTTAATATGTTCCTTAAATTTAAAAAAGGACATACTGGTCACGCTATGAGGAATTTTATTGTAAAATTGGATACAATTCCCAAGAAAGGACTTATTTACTTTAGCTAATCTAAATATAGGTACAGTTATTTTGTCTTTGTTTCTAGTGTTTCTATCATGATAGTCACTATTGACTGGAAACAAATTAATGTTCTTGCGGACATACATAATATTTTCAAAAATGTACTGAGAGGGCAAAGTTAATATATTAATATCCGGAAATACATTTCGTAGAGATTCGCGAGAACCCAAACAGTAGATGGCGCGAATTGCCCTTTTTTGTAATTCAAAAATTGATTCCAAGTCTGCGGCAGAGCCCCACAGCAAAAGGCCGTAAGACATAAGACTATGAAAATATGCAAAATAAATTAATCTGGCTGTATTAATGTCCGTCAGTTGCCTTATTTTGCTGACTGCAAAAGCAGCGGAGCTCAGTTTACCACCTAAGGCTTCCAGGTGAGCACCCCACTGCAATCTACAGTCTATAGTCAGACCAAGAAAAACAGTCTTATCTACTACATTAAGTTTATTACCATCCACAATTACACTGGTATCAACTTTTGGTACATTTGGTAATGAAAACCTTATACATTTTGTTTTTTTAGAGTTTAACATAAGATTGTTGGCAGCAAACCATTGAGACACAGTCTTCAGAGCGTAGTTAACTTTTAAAAGATCCTTGTCTTTTCTATCTACTTTAAATATCAGAGACGTATCATCTGCAAACAAAACGACATCTGATAGTTCTTTCACCATATAAGGTAGGTCATTTATATAAACTAGAAACAGATATGGGCCTAAAATCGAGCCTTGAGGTACGCCTAATTTGACTAAGGAGCCCGATGACACACTACCATTGATTCCTACTTTTTGTTGGCGCCCTGAAAGATAGGAAACCACAAGTTCGAGAGCCACTCCGCGAATTCCGTATAACTTAAGTTTAAGAGCTAGCGTTTCGTGATCTACGCAATCAAATGCCTTGGAGAGATCACAAAAGATACCAATAGCATCGTGTGAGCACTCCCAGGCCTGAAAAATATGCTTAATAAGTTTAGCTCCCGCATCCGTAGTGGACTTACCTCTCGTAAAACCGAACTGATCATCATGGAGTATCTTGTGGTTATTAAAATGCCTTAACATTTGGTTTAGCACAATCTTTTCAAAAATCTTACTTAATGCAGGAAGTACTGAGACCGGTCTGTAATCTGATGGATTGTTTTTACATCCCGATTTAAAGATCGGAACAATTTTGCTGTATTTCATTAAATCAGGAAAGTTGCCCTGTTCGAGACATTGGTTAAAAATTAGGGCTAAAATAGGGGCAATATTAAAAATAATTGACTGTATAACTTTAACTGACAAACCCCATAAGTCTTCTGTATTTTTCATATTTAGTGACTTGAAAGCCGTGATTATGTCATAGTCACTAACCTGGGTGAATGCGAAGTCTGGAATGTTTCGTTGAAAAGTCTTCTGTAAAATCGATTCTGCTAACGTGGAAGACGAAGCAAGATTTTTAGTAGCCTCCATAGGTATATTTGAGAAAAAAGTTTCAAAAGCAGATGCTACTTCTAATTTATCTGATATTAGTTTATCATTAATTTTAAGACAAAAAGATAATATCTTTGATTTTATTTTTACCAGTCTCTGTACTAATAATCTGCCACACTGTTTTAATTTTATTATTAGAATTATTTACCCTATTGCCTATGTAGATGGCCTTAGCTCGAATGCATACCTGTTTAAATAACTTGGAATAGTTCCTAACATATGTATGAAAGTTTTCATTACTATTGTAAGATCTCTGATGGTAAAGATCATACAAGTTATCCCTACTCTTCCTGATTCCTTTAGTTGCCCAGTTACAGAATTGAAGTTTATTATTTACCTTTTTAGTTTTGATTGGACAAGATACATTAAATTCGTTGCAAATATCTCTAAATATTTTTTCATAGTTTACATTTGGATCATCAGAAATATACATAGTGTTACTAATTTTATGATCCATATGAACGCTGAAATTATTTAATCTTGTTTCATTAACTGACCTAAATGTTTTCGTTATGGATGACCTAAGTTTTTTACACGGTAATTTTACTAATTGTGCCAAATGATCCGAACGGACGCCACCTATTATGGACTTCTCTAAAACCTTACCGTTAGTAATTATGTTATCAATACAAGACGAACTAGTAGCCGTTACTCTCGTGGGCTCATTAAATAGAAGAGACATATTAAATGATTTAAATAAAGTAATAAAATTATTTCTATCTAATGAGGGTATCAGGATGTCAATATTAAAGTCACCACAAATAATTACTGACTTATTACACCTAGATAATTTACTAAGTATTTGTTCCATTATAGAACAAAACAACGAAAAATTTGACGCGGGAGGCCTATACACACATATAATGATGGAGCTTTCAATCTCTGCACAAGCCACCTCGCATACGCGTTCCACAGAGTGACAAGTAATATCAGAACGATTCTTAAATTTAATATTATTATTTAGCAAAATGAGGGTGCCGCCACCCTGAGCAGTCACTCTGTTGAACGCGCTGGCAACAGTAAAGTTATTAACATTAAAAAGCATTGTATCTGGTTTGAGCCATGTTTCCGTAAAACATAATATATCAATGATCATTTCATCACATAATAATTCAACGTCAAGTATTTTGCCAGAGAAGCGATTTATATTCTGGTGTAGTATAGTTATGCTATTAGTGTGCTTCTCTGTTGTCGGAGTTATAAGTTTAAACAACTAATCACAGTATTGTTAGTACTACTAGACGATACCGCTCTGTCACTTAAGCTACTGGCAGTTATATTAGCTATAACCATGTTAATATTATAAGCTATCAGTGTAGCAATCAAGGTTTTACATTTTTTGGGCATAAACAATGAGTCCCCAGTAAATTTTAGTCCACTAACAAATTTATTAGTGTCGAAATAAGAAAAAACGTCACTATGACGACATGTCAATCTATATATAAAATTGTTCAAAAACAATATATATCTATTTTGTTTGTCCGTATAGTTGACGGAGTATGGCAAAGCACATAGAAAAACATTCATCACCTTTAGTTTGAGGAGTTTAGTTTGATCAGTTATCTTACTTATAATAAATACGAAAGTGAGTTTGTTTATTCGTTTGTTACATTGTCGCCGCAACGGTACAACCAATAGTGATGAATTTTGGCATGCAGGTAGAGCATAACCTGGAATAGCATAAAGGATGGCTCTAATCCCGGTTTTTTTTATTCCTTAACAATACGGGTACAACGATGGGGCAAAATCTAGTTATTCATGCCCTACTTTTAGGCTAAATTGTCTTTATTCATTTTGAAATCGAATCAAATGGTAATCAAGCAAACATAACCCTCGTTTTGAAGGTATAAATCACCTTTATACATTGTACGAGTATGAAAAAAAGTGTTATAAGTTATTAAACCTTTTTACCTTTTAACTTTTTAGCGACCATTATGTTCACCTACGTTATGAAATATCACGACCCAACATTCCGAGACTAAAACGCACTGTTGGGTTTGCGGCGCGCGGCGGTTGGAGTCTGCAATAATATTTAGTCACGTACGTGCATATTATAGCACACTGCTATGTGAGATATATGATGTGGAACCTTCGTATTTCCTTGAGAAAACAACCTACCTTGTTTCTATAGGTAACTACTTACAGTTGAGTGTGTCTCTACTTTATTGCGTACTGTTAGGACAAAAAACTTTCACTGATGCAAGAAACCTTAAAAATCGTATTTTTTTTTTAATATCCTACTAATATTTAAAATGTGAAAGTAGCGCTGTCTGTCTATTTGTTACCTTTTCACAATTAAACCTCTAAACTGATTGTGATAAAATTCGGAGATAACCTATATTTTTTATATATGGATTGTATTTTGTACATATTTGTTGTAAATAAAAATTATTTTAATTAAAAAAAACGATGTATTGTAAGAAGGCTCTAAAACCTGATTACAATCTATTTAGTTACACTTATTCAGCATCATATAGGTATCATCAACTACAAAAAGAACACTTCAATAAAGGCTGAACATTTCTCATGATGAATCTTTTAAAGTTTCGACATGGCTAACGTGCTGAAACCTATAGCAATTAAAAACCATGTAAAGAATCCTAGAATATATTTAATGCTCAAGTTTGTTAAAATATTGTTATTACAAAATTAAAAAGAACGAGGAGCACAGTTTATATATCCGCAGTTCCGTACCCTGCCTTCACAGGCAACCCTCTAGGGTCCTCTATGCTCCGCTTAAACGCATTTGCTCTGCTGTAAAGCATGGCATAGAGTCGCACAACGCTAAAAATATTTCTAGTGTCCACGATTCCTAACTTTCACAAACCGGAGAAAAGGCTTACCCTTTAATAAAGTCAAATGTCTTACGTACTTAGTAGTCATTTGGTTGAATAAAATAAAAATCAAAAGAAAGCTTATAAAAACCGTAAATCATCATTATCATAATTATCAGCCTATAGTGTCCCACTACTGAGCACAGGCCTCCTTTCACAAATGAGGGTGAAAGTGAATGGGCGATACTCCACCGCGCGTGCCCACTGCAGCTTAGTGGAGGTAGGCTAGTGGTCAACCTACTGTTGGATTTTTTCAAGCCGCCTTGGAGGCATCCCACTAGCTTAACGACTATCACAATTAAGTGATAACCGGGACCAACGGCTTTACGTGCCTTCGGAAGCACGGAAACGCTCGATTTGAAATACCACTAGGCGGTCACCCATCCAGGTACCGACCACGACAGATGTAGCTTAACTTTGCCGATCGATTAAGAACGGCTAATCATGCTACACCACGAGCGCTTCAAAGCTTCGAGCGCTTCTTGCTAAACCCGTAAATAAGGCTTTGTAAATAGCAAGGCTATTTGCTGTGCTACTGGACGTTCAGTATACAAACTGATAACGAGTGGTTAGCGACTAAATGGCTGGTAATGCTCACGAACTTTGCAATTACCAGATCGCTGCGATAAACAAGGCAATACAAAATGGCAATAGGTAAATGGACAAAGTGTTCACGAAATAAGGCACCAATTTGTTTCTCCTAATTAATATTTAATTATAAACATTATAAGTACCTTGTTTAACAGGGAAATTATTAAGGAATCAATTCAAAAGACACTTGGAGAAATGTACAGGTATGGATGCAGAACGAAATAATAATAAAAGGAACAAAAAACATGTCAAGGATGATTTATTCAAGGATACCACTCAACAGGCCATGTTAAAACATGGAGGAAAAATCCTTTTAGAGTAGTATACCGAGCAATCCGATTTCGCAACTAGTCAGTGATTTTGCACTGATGATTTTGAACAGGACCAATCACTGAATCGTGGGTTCTTGACTTGGGCAATCACAGCGCATGTGTCCGTGATTTAGCCAATCAGAGCGCCTTTCGGTGGTGGAAAATTGATGGAATATATTTCAAGCAAAATGAACTTCATCGCGCTTCTTTGGGTAAATTGTTCGATGTGTATAAGAGAATTGGATGAAATACGAAATCTTATGTTTTAATTGTTAATTTTATATACCTATGTAGGGCAAACTCATTGATAATAAGTCAAAAAGTGCAAAATATTATTTCGCTTTTATGATTATATAAGTACTCAGAAAATCATAAAGCAATGAATACAATATTCGGAGAAAATGCGAACATTCAAATAAATAGCAAGTGATTTCGTTACGCAGATACTCAGACACGTGCCTACTTCGCGGGACAAGTGTATCGATATTTCATGTGAAGCCTTTTGTATCTTTATATTATTTGATATCTTTATTGTGTTTGACTCTACCTACCCATATCCCTTTTAACGCATATTATTACTGATTTGGTTATCTAAAAAAACATATATTAACAGTTTGCCTCACTATTGGAAGTATATTTACCTATTTATTGGTTTAGTACCCAGCGATCTTTGCAACTCCTTTTATATTTTTAACCGACTTCAAAAAAAGGAGGAGGTTCTCAATTCGGTTGTATGTTTTTTTTTTTTTTTATGTTTGTTACCTCATAACTCCGTCATTTATGAACCGATTTGGAAAATTCTTTTTTTGTCTGGAAGGGTACACTTCCCGTTTGGTCCCATTGTCATCAGATCAAGATTTGATTACTTCTTCGTGTACTTTGAAGTCGGTTTAAGTTTTTTGTAAAACAGTCCAATTATTCTGTTTTGTTTTTAGAAAAACCTTCCCTATTCTACGTACAACAACTCCCCAAAGTTTCATGGCATGCGGATGAATGAATGGTATGCATGGACCACATACATACCCCGAGTACATTTAATTTTATATATAGATAAGAGAATCTTTGAAAACCTCGTTATTTCAAATGTCTAACTAAAAAGATACCTCAACGCAAAGATGCATTATATTTTCCGGTAAAATTTATACTCTAACTTATAATGGCATTCGAAAGTATGTTCTAAATTCAGCTCAAATATACTCTGGTACGATGGAGCGACATTGTCGACCGATTGTTAGTATGTAGTCAAACAAAGGTATAGTTTCAAATTAAAGTCGATTTCTTTCCGGTACAGTTCGCACCACTAGTTTCTCCGGTCACGTTTTAAGAGCGTTGCAATTTCATTTTAAATTTTCTCTAGTCCCCACTCCTGTGTAGAGTTGCCAGATGCCCGGAATTCGAGTGGCAAGTCCGTGCTATTTACGATGTCCCATGATAGTAAGTAACGTGAAAGTGTAGGTATTATATTGATATTTGTATTATTCTGGCAAAGTGTGTTGCGATTACCTAGGATTATGTTTTAGGTTCTCTCTGGAATGCTGAGTGCGGCTTACTTTGGTTTTTGTTTTTTTTCGTTTAATATACTTTATATAGTCCCGTAATTTTAAATCAGTTTCCCGACACGAATTTTCTCTAACTAGATGGCAACCTTATTTCCGTGGCAACCGTGAGTGGAAGTCAGTTCGCGGGGATTTAGAGCCCCGGGTTTTTATTGCTCGCCTTAGTTATTTTCGGGCTATGTGCTGACTTTATTCTAAAATGTTATTTTGCTGTCAGCGCGAATAACACTTTATCAATTTTGTATTTGTGTTGAAAATAAATTGGAACACTTTTATTTATTAGTGACTAAAACGTTGGTAGATTAACTTTTATCGTTTAAAAATAGATAAACCTACTGCGAAAATGCTTTGTTATTTTTGGAAAAAAAAGTGATGGATTCTGACATTAGGTTTATGTGGTTTGTTTGTTTTTAGCATAAATGGGTCCAAAATAGTAGGAACAAAATGTACTGTTTTCTTGAACTAGGTATCTTTCCACTCGTAAATTTCACTCGCAATCCCCTATTTTATCCCCTTAGGGGCTGAATTTGGAAAACCCTTCGATTAGTGTAAATTATTCTATACAAATAATAATCTATAGTAGTACTAATAATAAAGCTGAAGAGATTTTTGTTGTTTGTGTAAACGGGCTAATCTTCTGATACTACCAGTCTGATTCGAAAAATTATTTCACTAATAGGATGGTAAGTACATTATGCCCGAGTATTATAACTTACTTTTTAACCCGGTAACGCGAGTAAAACCGCGGGTGACAGCTGTGAGCTTGTTATCCGTTTCACCAGTATCAGCGCAGATATGGCTACGAAGCTACGACTAAGCATCAAACAGCAAGTAAAAGAAATGTGTATACTGACTGAACACGAAAACAATACATACAAAATTGAAACGCATAACTCACACGTCCAAACTACATGTTAAAACAGCATTCACGTGCGCACGAAAATTAAACTATTATGAAATTTTTAGCTGCAAACACCTGGTCCCCGCTTCGTTGGGACGTGAACAAATTGCGTGAATATCACCGTTCGTTATTTGTTACCTGTTTGCATTTGTCAGCACGGACGTACCGTACATATGTACAAACATATCTCAAACGCAATGTATATAAATACGTGTCCAACGCCACATAATAATTTAAAAGTACGTGAGTGGAATACTCGTTTTATTTTCATGCGAAACAATATTTATAATAATGGGATTGCGATGAAGCTTTGGTTAGTTGTTTCGAGCACGTCGGGAAAGGTTTCTGACAAAGAAAAAAGAATATCGAAAAGCACCATTAGCCAATAATAAAATATAGTTCCAGATAAATGATAATTTTATTATTGTTTTAATTCATTGACAAAACCTCTAATAATTAATTAATTTAGGTAATTTTTACATCATCCGACACGCAGCTTTACCACGTTACCACGACCAGGATGCGAGGACTGAATAGATATTCAGCCCACCTACCATAGGTACTCTAATGAGATCATTTGAGTACCTATAGGTATTGATGCCACATGAGAAGACACCCAATTCAATGTAAAACTTATCTAATCAATAAGAAGTTCTAATCTATAAATATAAATCCCACCAAAATCATTTCATGGATGTGTTATAATATTTTCACTATTAAAAAGTTATCAGATCTCATGAAGAGCAAAACTTAAGCTCTAACTTTATAAAACCTACATCTTGGTCAAAAAGTATGGCTTGGCGGTAGGTACCTACTTGTCCTGCGCCCACTTTTATTAATGTCCTCTGACAGTGCTCTTGCTTTTAAATTTGCTTATAAAAATGTATATTTTAAACACTGAAATTAGACTATTCCGTGAAATAACCCAATTTACTCAAGTATCGAACCCATTAAGAGTCACAAGCACTAAAGTGTTATCCTACTAGGATATGTAGATAGCTCGTATATCAGAGCAAAATCTACTTCATCTAAATATATATGAAATTGTCAATTAATGTAGATAATAGTAATTAGTGGAGCATTAAGCTCCACCAAAATCAATGTTTGTAATGCACTGATTTGGTGGGAACTGACTCCTGAAACACAGCTCACGCTAGTTCAGGAATCAGGGCTATTTAGAATTGTACACATTGTTATATACTTAAATAAATATTATTATTATTCCATTTATTCATCTTTACACTTATTTTTACACATTTAAATATAGATATATATAAAAAAAAAAACAATACATATATTTAAAAGTATAAAAACAGCTCCCCACCGGCATCGGGAACAGGGTCCTAGGTACCGGTGGTCAAGGCTCCAGAGACAGGAACTTCCTCACTATGCGTGCCGTTTCCAGGAGCACCGCCTTCTGAATCTGGCCCTTGATCCAGCCACCCAACGCGAGCCTCTTAAGGTGTTTGTCGAGGCTCTTGGCAATTAGGCCATGGGCGGAAACGACTATCGGTACAATGGTTGCTGTATCAATGGCCCACATGTCGACAACCTCGTGTGCAAGATCAAGATACTTGCTTTCTTTATCCTTCTCTGCTTTCACGAGGTTCTCGTCATGGGGGACAGTAACATCAACAATCATTGCACGGCGCTCTTGGCGATCTATCAATACTATATCAGGCTTATTGGCGACAATAGTCCTGTCAGTAATGATAGATCGATCCCAGTATAGTGTGATATGACCATCTTCGAGAACCGATTCTGGCACATACCTGTAGTAAGGCACTTCAGACGACACCAGGTGGTATTTCAGGGCAAGTTGCTGGTGGATTATCCTGGCTACTTGGTTGTGCCTGTGCAAGTATTCACCGTTTGCGAGACGCGAACATCCGGAGATTATATGCCTGAGGGATTCACCTGGGCGATGACATGCCCGACATATGTCGATGGTTCCATCCCTCAGGATAAATCTCCGGTAGTTGTTCGTCATCACAACCTCGTCCATAATTGCACAGACAAAACCTTCGGTTTCCCCAAAGAGGTCACCGAATTGTAGCCAGGCCACGGAGGCTGCAAGGTCCACATCGGGTCCATGAAGGGCCCGATAGTACCTTCCGTGTAGCTCCTTGCCCTGCCATACCTTCCTGCGATCGTCTACTGTGAGCACCACAGGCTTGCGCCAGTTCTCTCTAGCTAAAGATAGAGGGGTCAATCCATTGTCCACTGCGACAACATCCGTATGCATCCCCCTGTCAGTGTGGAGAAAATATTCTCTGAGATTATATACCTCGCGATTATGTAGGGTTTTGGCATTTAAAAAACCTCGACCACCACATTTCCGCGGGATATATAACCTCATCACTGATGATCGAGGGTGATGCATACGGTGTGCAGTCAGCAATGTACGGACTTTTCTATCCAGGGTGTCCAATTCGGTCTGAGTCCACTTGAGTATGCCAAAGGAGTACATCAAGACCGGCATGACCCAACCGTTGTAGGCCCGCACCTTGTTTCCGCCTGACAAAAGACTATTGAGTACTTTTTTCAGGCGCCCCAAGAAGCGGTCCCGCAACGATTGTTTCATGTCAGTCTCATTGATGCCAAGGGCCTGTGACATACCCAAGTATTTGTAGGTTTCGGTTTCGGAGAGTGATCTCAGTTGGGTGGAATCTGAAAGCTGGATGCCCCCAGATTCCACCATCCTCCCCCGCTTTACATGCATGACCGCACATTTTTCCACACCAAACTCCATCCTGATAGAGTTACTGAAGGTTTCAGTGACCTTCAGTAATCCTGTCAATTGGAATTCAGTGTGAGCAAACAACTTAAGGTCATCCATGTAGAACAGGTGGGATATAACCTGATCACCTCTTCGCAACCGATAGCCTAACCCAGAGCCCTCCAAGAGTGTACTTAGAGGGTTCAAGGCCAGGCAAAACCACAGCGGGCTCAGACTGTCACCCTGGAAAATGCCCCGCTCTATCTTTATTGGATCGCCATCACCAAGGATCTGTCGAGATCCTGGATAGAGAAGGACCGTTCTCCATTGCCTCATACATGACATCAGGAGAGTGCGTAGAGTTGCATTGACTTTATACAACTCCAGCACCCTCATGAGCCATGAATGCGGCACCGAGTCGTAGGCCTTCTTGTAATCTATCCAGCATGTCGACAGATCCCTTCGATTACGGCGAACCTGCTGACAGATAGTCATATCTATGAGGAGTAGCTCCTTAGTACCACGGGCCCCACTCCTACATCCATTCTGAGAGGCAGACATTATTGAATGTTCTTCAACATGCCTGGCGATTTTCGCTCTCAGAATGGATGTAAGAGTTTTGTAAACTGTAGGCAAACATGTAATCGGCCTATAGTTTTTTGGGTCCGTGGTACTACCGGATTTATGGAGAAGGTGGGTTTCACCAGTCGTTAGAAATTCTGGGAGTGACCCAGATTCTAAGGCTAATTGGAACTGGGACGCCAAGCAAGCATGCGAACTGCGTAGCCATTTAAGCCAAAAGTTTTGCAGTCCATCCGGTCCCGGTGCCTTCCAATTAGGCACCGAACGGACTGCACTGGCTACGTCTTGGGGCTCGATGTTAATAGCCCCCATTTCTTGAATAGGCTCGCACACTTGCTCGACGTCCCTAGTCCAGTTGCCCTCAGAATGAGTGACGGGCACCGACCAGATATTGCGCCAGAATGAGGTCATGGCGTTAATATCCGGCCGCTGCACATCACTATCTGGTTGGCTAGGTCGCTCCCATGACCTGTAAACCCACCTTTGATCCCTTTGGAATATGGAGTTCTGAGAGTATCTATCCACGCGCGCCTTATACCTGCGTATACGGTTTGACCATGCATAAATCTTCTGCTTCAGGAAGTCAATGCGCTCTGTGACACGGGACATATATTCGCGGGAGTTGACATCAGTCCCGTTGAATGCCCGTCTCACAAAGCGCATCACTCTAGGGCGTATATTGCCCTCCCTGAAGCAGCTGAGCTTGCCGATGAGTACCCTAGCCTCGCTAATACGATCCTCTATTCTGCACTGCCAGGCGGGTACGGCGGGTTTCGGTCGCGTAGCCGCATCAGTGTTGGGGAACTTGACGCGTGCTACACGACATGCCGTTATCGCCGCGCAATACAGAAGAGAGTGCGTATCAGCAAGGTCTTCACTACTGTCAAAGTAACTTGCCAGTAGTGAATCTAAAGTACACATCAGCGCTCTATTACATCTATTCATGGGCTAACGAGGTATACGGGGTTTAAGGTGATGCGGTATGGATCGATACTCCCGAACCACATCCTCCAAAGTACTCCTCAAAATACCAATATACTGGGTACTTACCTCAGTAGCCGTGTCATCCATACCATCATCAACATCGGTGGCAGGCCGAGAAGCGGCCGTGGCATTTGCCACAGGCTGGGCCACAGGATGCGATAACGTAGTAGGGACGACACGACTACTCAGTGCCTCCGAGCGTAGCCGATCAAGCACGGTATCAGCCAACATGTGTCCACGTTGAATAACCCGTACCTGATCTGACAGTCGTTGCGCCGATACGTTGGCAGCTGGCTCATGGACCTGAAACAGAGACAGCATTCGGCTACGATACGCAGTGAGGTTAGTTCCCCCCTCTGTAGCCTCGTAGTAGGCGCGCATGACGTTCTCATTCATTGATGACGTCCATCTCATGCGCCGCACTACACCACCGGGAACGGGGACCCTGTTCGGAACCGGTTAGTCCGATGGTCCCAAGTTGCGAGGTGGCCGGCCTCGCCGCCGACGTACAGGTGGTGGCGACGTCGGCGGCGAAAAATACTCGTCACTCTCGTTCGACGCTGCTGCATTTGTCGATGTCACATCTGCAATCGACTGTTGCGAGGCGGAGCGAGGTGGCGAATCCGGAGGTCTTAGGTGTGCTCTTCTGCTTCTTGTCAGCATGTCAGATTAACATTTTGTCAATATAGTATAAATCTTGTGGCGTTTTTTGATTCCAAATTGTAATATATTGTAATTCCATTGCATGTTTGACAACTGTCACTTCATAGACTAGGTATTGAAATTTTTGTTTAAAGAAATTATGAAATCTGTACAAGGTATTTTATAAATTTTAGCCGCCTAGATGTGTTGTAAATGTCTCAGAATTATTATTTAGAAGAAAAACCACAAAAAACTTAATATATACTGATAAAAAATGTTTTTAGGTGTTTGACGCGTGACAGTTTTTTATTATTATTCCGTTTATTCATTTTATATACATATTAAATACATTTTTAAATATTTTTATAAAAATCATGACTTACAAAAAACATTTAAAAATATAAAAAATAGTGTTCCGCCGGTGTCGGGAGCAGGGTCCAAGCTACCGGTGGTTAGGGCTGCAGAGACAGGAACCTCCTCACAATGCGAGCCGTATCGAGGAGTACTGCCTTCTGAATCAGGCTCTTGATCCAACCGCCTAACGAGAGCCTCGAGAGATGTTGGTCGAGGCTTTCGGCCATCAGGCCATTTGCCGTAACGACAATCGGCACAATGATAGCAGAGCTCACATTCCACATGTCGACAACCTCGTGAGCTAAGTCGAGATACTTTATTTGTTTCTCTTTCTCAGCTTTCACGAGGTTCCCGTCATGTGGAATGGTAACATCGACTATCATTGCGTGGCGCGCTAATCGGTCTATCACCACTATGTCAGGCTTATTGGCAACAATAGTCCTGTCAGTAATGATAGACCGATCCCAGTACATCGTGACATGGTCATTTTCGAGAACTGGGTCGGGCACATACTTGTAATACGGTACCTCAGCATCTACAAGTTTATATTTCAAAGCAAGTTGCTGGTGAATAATCCTGGCTACTTGGTTATGTCTGTGCAAGTATTCGCCGTTAGCCAGACGAGAACAACCAGAGATAATATGTCTAATGGACTCACCCGGACGGTGGCATGCCCGACACACGTCAACCGTCCCGTCCTTCATGATATGTCTCCGGTAGTTATTCGTCAAGATAACTTCGTCCATAATTGCACAGACAAAACCTTCCGTTTCCCCGAAGAGGTCACCAAAACGTAGCCAGGATACGGACGCTAAAAAATCTACACCGGGCTCATGAAGGGCCCGATAGAAGCGCCCGTGAAGCTCCTTGCTTTGCCATATCTCCCTGCGGTTATCCGTGGTAAGTATCACAGGTTTGCGCCAGTTCTCTTTAGCCATGGAGAGCGGGGTAAGCCCCTTGTCCACTGCCACCACATCACGGTGCATACCCACTTCGGCTTTTAGAAAATATTATATTATTATTATTATTATTATTGTATCTTTCCTTTTGGAATTTCACGGTCCGAGGACCGGTCCTTTTGGAAGGCGTGCATGGGGATACAGATCCAACACGTAGAGGCCCCTTTAAGATACTTTAATGTGTTGGGATATGTACACTAAGCGGATTCTATCTCTGCCCGTACTATTGAAGAGATACGGCCAAAGACAGCATCCGCGAAGTGCAAGGACTATTGCAGAGAAGAAGGAAACTATACTGGGTCTATGGGAGGGAGCTTGCTGGACTGGTTGCTGGGCTATTGATTGAGACAACGGGACGCCTGCCAAATCAAACGTCTCAATCTTGATAATCCTGGCAGACGGTGACTCGCCGCTAACTAAATGAGCCCCCCAAAATCAGTCACCGCGCGGTGACAAAGGGAGCAACATTGGTGTCAGCAGCTAAGGGTGTCGAGAGGTGTGCACCGGTTTCACCATCGCGAGTAATCTCGGAGCGGGTTTCCCCGCTATTACGCAGATTGAGCACTTCCACCCTTTCGAGCATATAGCTCTCGCGCTCCACTCAGGCCGGCCAGTGAAGGCAAGCCAGAGGCGGGGGCATAGGTACCGCCCCCGGGAGATCTCGGGTCCGTGTTGTCGCTACTCACCAACAGCTCGCCACAAGCTGCCCTGCGGCTTTATTATTATTATTATTACCATTGCTGGATCAACTATTTTGTTTATCTAGTGACAAGGAAAATGTTTCTCGGATAATAAACACTATTTTTATCTGGTTTTATTTTATTCAGATAAATTTTTGAAGAGTCACTACGATTTGAGAAGATCTGTAAATGCAACAAGTGCCTGAAAAATACATTGAATTCTAGAAGAGAAATCTGACATGACAAAGACAGGAAAATGTGATTTGTGTAGGTGATGTTGAGTTGTGTAATGTGAATTTATACATTCACAGTGTTCATTTGAAATCTTCAATATAACTGAAGATTTGGATTAAGTACTTTCCACATTCGTATGTTGAGTCCACGCTACGCGAATCAAGCACGAGCCGAGCACACGTGGATTTCGGATTCGCGCAGCGTGGATAAGCTTGCGAGGCTCAAACGAGTGTTCGTCTCGCGCTCGACTACGATCCGTCGATTGACAGTTTTTTCACGACCACAGGGATTCGCATCGCGCTTGTGTTGTAGACTGTAGGACACTTGACATCGCGAGCTCGCTCGTGCTCGGTTCGCGTAGTATAGACCCACCGGAATTATGTCTTTATATGTGATGACTGTTATGACTTTACACCTAAACTTTTCATGAAATCGAAAATGACCACCAACTAATCAATCTACTGGAAAAGTAATTTATGTGAGACATATTATAAGCACCAATTTTTATAGGGTAGGTTGCTGAATGAACGAAACTTTCTAGCACTGAATACTTTATCCAGTAACACAAAGTCATACGTTGGGGTTGAAACGTTATCCATCATTTTGTTGGTTCTGCTGAAGGTCGCGAAGAAATGATATTATAAGTAAAGAGGTATCTACCTCTTTATAGGTTACCTACAAAAGATTTGAACTTCATAAATGGCACACTGTCATACATGTTGTGTCGTTGACGCTCTGACGAGACTTATAGCTAAAGTGAGCTTACTAGCAAAGTTTTAACGTGCACTCGCGGAGCGCTAACCTATCTACTTACCTCTTTTACTTATAAAATCATTGATGAATCACCTTACTTATGCTACGTCCTTCTTTGACATCCGACGTCGAAAAAAGACGAAAGACCATAGTTATACCTAATATTTTTTTTTAAGAGATGTTGGCCCCCAGAAGTGTACCCTGAAAGCATCATTCATAATATTATGCCACGTCGTTTTTTTGTAAGGATTCCAATATTTTTACATCGTAAGTATGGTATTTTAGATGAAGCAAACAAGATTTTGAAAAAATCGAGTGTGTTCATAAATATGATATGAAATATACTTGAGTTTTTCATAAAACCATAACATTTCCGTTGAGGTCACTCTTCTTAAGCCGCATTTGCAATGCTAATTTGCCTTCATAAAACGAAGGCGCTACCAACAACAATGCTAATGTTGGATAAATAAAATGCACATTGTCGTTTCGACATAATGAAGCTCTTACATAAACGTGAACCCGGCTTTATACGGCAGTAAGTGCGAGTCGGCCGCAGCCGATCCCTGGCCGAACGTTTCCGATGCTAATACGGAACTTTTATTACTCACATTAGAATATCGAGTATTCGACTTTGGTGGGCAGAACGCGATTACCATCTTCACTGTTTATTTTCAATCGTCGCACTTTAAAAAAGGTTAAAGGTAAAGTTGTATTCATAAAAATGGTATGAATTTCGATTGCATTTATGTTTCCTGAAATCTTACAATAAGCTGCTGGCTTATTTCACTGCTAGTTTTATTTTTTTAAGGAAACATAAATGCAAAAAACATACAATACATTTTTGAATGCATTTCAGACTATAATTCCACTTTATACACCGAAAGTCAATACCGATATCAGGAATAATACCTCTCGTTAATCTATGATGAAATATGTAGCTCAATCTAGCACATCTACAGAGCGATTCACGTTTTTCTTTTAATAATGCTACTTTGCTTCGTATTGTCATTTAAATATTTTACTTTTTAAAGGTGTTTCTCTAAACTACGTAATTTATACAAACAAATTATAGTCTTCATGGCTAAAAGGCTGCTTACTCAATAGCACTTCAGATAAGGTCGAGATCCGTGGTCGAGATGGTCGAGATAGATCAAAAGTAGAAATTAAAGTGGAAACAACTACTTTTTCATACCTCCTCATAGTTTTATTACGATGTTGAAGACTTTTTCATCCTTTTTTCACTTTTCCTCGTCAAAGAAAATAAGGAAAAGCAGAGTTATTCCAACGCGTCTAACAAAGAGCAGGCTCTTTTTTTTAGGGTTCTATACTCAAACAAAGAACCCTTATAGTTTCGTCGTGTCCATCTTTCTGTGATGGTTTTTTTACTTTGGCATCGGATATAAAGCTGATATTATACATATCTAAGACAAATAAGTTATCAAATAAAATTGTAGATTTTTTCAATGTCCGCGTAAACATTCAAATGGGATATCGATAAAAAAGAAACCGAAACGGTAGTAAATTCAACTGTACGTACCATCTTAACGTTCATAAGTCCCTTACCAGGGCCTAAACTGAATAAATAACATCTTGATTTTGATAGGATTTTTAACCGACTTCAAAAAAAGGAGGAGGTTCTAAATTCAGTTTTTTTTAAATATTTTTTACCTCATAACTCCGTCATTTATTAACCGATTTGGAAAATTCTTTTTTTGTCTGGAAGGGTTCCCGTTTGGTCCCATTGTCATCAGCTCAGGATTTAATAAATTCTTAGTGTACTTTGAAGTCGGTTTAAGTTTTTTTGTAAAACAGTCCAATTATTTAAAATATTAATTGTATTAAACAATTATATTACGTATGATTCGCATAAAAAGAAATTCCTACTTCTAAGATACAAAAAATATTCATAGGAGTAGTACGCTCAATTTAAAAGTAATACAAACAATAGTCGATCAAAGCCTTCAGATTAATAATTCAATTACAGTATCAGTAACTGAGATCTTGCACTTATCATTTTTAATTGATTTTTCCAAATTGTTTTTGGCTTTTGACGGTACCTACCACATCATACTGACAACGGAACCCTACGATGCGCGTGTTTACAATACGCACTTAGTCAGTTGTTTTCTTTAATAAAACTTTGTTCAGTCCAGCTAGGGCCCTTTGCATATTTATATAGGGTTTTTGTGAATCTAGTTAACTTACAGTGCTTCGAGTGTTAGAAGTCTTTATCAATATGAATATCTTTTACCCAAACATACATGTAACAAACTCTGATAGCACAGAAATAAATCAAGAATTCCTATATCCCATCGACTGTAAAATATATACTCATAGGTATTGGAAGTAAAAAAAAAAGAGTTGCTGATAATTCAGGGGTATTTTTTGTAGGTACTACACATCTACATTTAATAAATAGTTAAACCCCTTTAATATTTTCTGTACACTACGAAGTCAGAAAACAAGCATACGGCCCGCCTGGTGATAAGCAGTTATCGTAGCTTGTAGCCACATGGAAGCTTGCAACCGGGCCGATGCGATGAGCACTGGCGACCTTACTCACGCGCAGGAACACAACACAATATTGTTTGACTGCGGTATTCTGTAAGGTAATGGTAATTTGAACCAGGTTCGACTGAGAAATCGTTCGGGCTCGTTATACCTCTCTTGAATCTTCTTTGATGAATGTTTTGGTTATTCAAAATATGGTTCTATGTATTTTCATAAAAAGCCAATGAGCTATTATTACTATGTATAGAGAAGACACCACACATTACAACTCTGTTTCGTTCAAGTGAGGCCATCCGGCCACACTTGTTGTTATAGAATGATGAACGAAGCAAAAAGAAAAAAAAATAGTCCTAAAAGCGTTCTGATAGTGCTACATGTTTCTACTGTCTGCTACGACGTCTAATTAATGTTTCAGCGGTAATAACTTTAGTTATCTCTAAAAAAATGGGACATAACCTTTGCTCATGATAGCTTCTCTATAAGTAGTAATAATAGCACAATGTACAAAGCGGAATAATATTGTCCCGTCATTTCAACCTTTATCGTCATAGGTATCTGAATAGCTGAAAGGAAGTAAACGATGAAGGAAATAGCTTTAAAGAGCCCGATAGCCAAATGACGTATCGATTTTCTGATTTTCATAAAATGGCCTGTATAATATTCAGCGATATTTCGCCTCGCTTGCACTAAAGTACAGCTTCCCAACTAGCAACGGCACTGGCTTTTATTACGCCAATATTTTATGAAAACATTCCAAAGCATTCAATTCTATTCCATTTGCAGTATCTGTATCACGTAGTAGACAATTTTGTGGAACGGTATTTATTTGCGCCGTGATTTATTTGACGCTGTCGCTGGTCAATTGTTTATGTTTCAAATTAAGCTATTGTATAGCTTGGCATCTATAATAACTATTTGTTATGTACTTTAATAGACAAAATTATTCAAAATCCTAATCTTAATTATTTGAGTTAAAATTGAAGTTGTATAAAATTTTAATTATTCACTAGCTTCAATTTGTCTATTGATTCAGTGAAATCCTAATCCTAACTTATAATATTACTAGCTGTCCCCCGCGGTTTCACCCGCGTTCCTGGGATAATAAGTAGCACATGTCCTTCTCCATATTGTAGGCTATCTGCATACCAATTTGGTAAAACACAAAACACTATATTTTTTTAAATTCAGTTAAAATTTCAGAACGAACCCTTCCTAAAGCTTATACAAAGAATGTTTCGTCAACCGGCACTATGGTCCAAAATTGTTTATTTGGTAGCTTGTGTATACATAAAATTTGTATCATATAGGTAGGTACATAAGTATTACAAGCATACGCTCCTTAGAAGTAGAAACTTCGCAATGCAGTAGTCGATAGAATTATGTAGTTAATGGCAAACTTTTCATAAAACTGATACAATGGTTGGGGGCCAGTTGACGTGATTGGTAAATAGGTAAAATTACATGTTATAAACCTAACAGCTGCCAATTATTTGTTAATGAATCAGTCATTCAGGTCATGATACTTTATAATAGGTATAAAGTAGTTACTAGCTCCCTGGCGCGACTTTGTTTGCGTGTGTAGTGTCCTACCAATCTTCAATGGTCCTACCCTACACCCTACCCTACCCTTCCCTACAGATTTAAGTTAAGATTTCTTTCTTCTTTATTTTTTTTCCTTAAGAACCTTCTACAAATTATTAGAAAACTATATAAAAATATGGATGAAATCGGTAAAATTGTTTTCTATTCCCCCCTATTTCCAATACCAAGGGAAATAGGGATTCATTTTTAATCGTCTTATAAAAAGGAGGAGGTTCTCAATTAGGTTGTATTTTTTTTTTATGTTTGTTAGGTACCTCATAACTCCATCATTTATTAACCGATTTGGAAAGTTCTTTTTTTGTTTGGAAGGGTACACTTCCCGTTTGATACCATTGTCATCAGTTCAGAATTTGATTAATGTCGGTTTAAGTTTTTTGTAAAACAGGTTTAATTAGTATATAGAAATTAACGTTACACATTAAGTTTATATGTAAAGGTAAACACGCGAATGGTTAATGGTAATGTGTGTCTGTACATACATGATTAGTTATCGAGAAAACAGACGCATCAGAGTATTCATGCGGGAGCGTGCCTAATTAGCCAACTACAAGATCTATGAACTTGAACAAGAATGTAATTAATCACATCGTTGCATTATATACACGTTTATGTATAGACATCAAAGTAATTAAGTGTCACGTGAACAGAAACCTTTTTATAAGGCACCATTCGGTACATTTTTAGCAAATTAAAAATGTGCTAACGAAGAGAGGTAGAGCATAGCGTTTATTCGCTCAAAGAGTAGCTCGACCGGCGAGAAGTACCTACATCTTACGGAATACCGCACCCAAATAACTTTGTTGTATTTCTGCGTGTGAGTGAGGTCGCTTGAGGTCATTTTAGAGGAAGGACGGGTCGGTAACGCGTGAGTGATGCCCCGTGTGTTGCAAGCGTCCATATGGCTACAGTAACCGCTTACCATCAGGCGGGACGTACGCCCGACTAATGCCCGATTTCAACAACAAAAACGAATCGGTTTGCTTACCAATGGTAGGTGTTTTAATTGCCAATTGGGCATATATTTAGATCATTTCGTAAGCTAATTTTACTGTGATAGCTACTTCCACAGATTACGCTACTTCCATATGGGAGGGTCTGCTATGCAAAGCTTTGAGGTTTTAAAACTCTTAATTAAATCTCTTAAAGAGTTTTAATTTTAATAAATCTTAACCGATAACGGTCCGTAAATTATTGAAACTGGGCATTAGTCGTATAAAAAAATGTATTATGTTACATAGAATTAGCTATTATATTACTTACTGAAAAAGTACTCCTTTCGCTTGGACAATAAACAAATTACTCATGATTTCTATCATTACTTAGAACATGAAAGTTGGTGATAATAATTGCCTATGGAAAACTCACTTGAAACATCTAAAACCCCTATTTCAGTGGAAAAATTTCAACAACTCACAGCACGTTCGAGATACTTTTAGATTCACATGTACGAGAGCTGGCTCTAATTTAATTTATCTGCAAAAGTGGAACAAATTTTGCTCCAAATAATTGCTATACATTTATTTTGTCGACATGCTGTGTTATTAATCCGCATTTAAAAAGAGGATCGTATCAGGTGTATGCTACCTGGAGCATGGAGCTTATAGCTCTTGTATTCCTCTGAGTCTGAAACGATGCCACGTAAGATAACAAAACAGCTAGACTATCTAGCTTAGCGAAGCACTAGTGAATTTAAAGTGAGCACAACGAATTCTCTAGTGACTTATTTGAACTGTGTTTATCTCTTTTGAATTGCAATTCACATGTAATTGCAATGTCTATACTTATTTATAAAAGAACAAGGTTTAACTGCGTTATCGATATTAATAATCTGTACTAATAATATAACTAGTGGCTCTGTGAGTTGTAGACCTCGCGAGTCTCGATAATTATATGGAATTTGATTCAGTTCCTGAAAATCCGAATTGATTAAAAATCTATATAATTACCGAATGTGCTCACAAAATTTCAGGAGAATCGGTTTTGAAATGTAAATAGCGACATGTAAAGGAGAATAGCCAGATATCCCGCAGACATCTGGACTGGACAGACATACGAAAGCATTTTTACCTACTTTATATATAATATCTATAATTATTACATATTAAATTTGTTGGTAAACCGGGGACGCTTCGTTCGTTCATTCAATAAAGCGGATGTTTTTTTTTTTGCTTTGTTTAAAGAGGATATTCTCTGAACTGAGGAACTGGATCTATAATATTATAGGCCACTTTTTGTTCTGAAAACCGCGGGGCGAAAAGCTAATTATTGATATTTAGAATTAAGAGTTTTTTCATTGAGCATTTCATTTCATTTCAAGCATCACTTCAGATCCCTATTTTAAGGTTCTACCCTAAATCACAAAACTGTTAGTCTCAATCTTTGATCGCTAAAAGATTGAAACGGAAAATTAATATCCTCTAACAATTTTTCCTTTCAGTTTGAAAAGATTCGATCGATCTCCATTTGTCTGTGTTTGCCGCAATCTTAACTTTGTTACATAGACTTATATGATTTCCTGCGTCCGAGATAGATGTAAAATGTTACATAGTAAGAGAAATATCTTATAATAAAGTGGAATAGTCGTTCTGACATTGTTTAATAAACTAAATAAATATAAGAATGTAGTTAAAGTTCTTGTATAAATAATTCCGTTGCAATGTTGTTAAGTAGTTGTAATAACTTTAAAATAACACAATCCAGCAGTTACTCCTAACAATGTAATTATGCTTCTAAGTCAGAACAAAACATAATATATATGTAGACAAACACTAAATGCCTCCATAACTGTAGTGCCTTTACGTAACACTTAGCACATACTAGCGAAGCAAGTACACTGGGAGATAAGACAATATTTTAAGAGAATTCGCTTCATTTCTTAAGAGCTCGCTTTTAGTGAGGGTGTATTTACCCTGGTACGTCTTACGTTTCGGCCACATCCGGCGGGTGACACGCCCTTTACATTAGCTCTCTACCACTATAATGTTGTATAACTTTAACATTTATCCCACAGCAGTTGAATGGTAGTTTATGATAGCGTTAAATCACTTGCAGTTGCCGCATTATGTTAAAGTTCACGACCAATTGATGACGCTCATAAAGTTCATATCTGTATACTAAATTTCGGTGCCCCGAAAATTTATCTTTTAGCTACAAGCGTTCTAATACTGTGCTTATATATATCACCCTCATACAAAAGTTAAAAATGTAACATATCTGGCAACTTCGAACTAAATTCCTACAGACAGGGCGGATTTCATGAGTCTATTTCAACTCCGGCTTTTCTTTTGAGTTGATTTGATATTGACAACATGACAGTTAAGTCTTCAAAGACTCTTGATATTGACAGCATGACAGTTAAGTCTTCAAAGACTCACTCATGTGTTAATCAGTCTGTAAGTTTGTGATTTGTAATGACTTTTTAATGTACTTGTTGAGATTCTGATAAATCCGAATAGGAGTAAAAATAAATAAATAAATATCCTGGGACATTCCTCACACACGGTCATCTGATCCCAAACTAAGCAGAGCTTGTACTATGGAAACCAGACAACTGATATAATACAAATACTACTTTTTGTTTGTAAATACATACTATACTATTCTATTACTTAATAGATTATTCTGCTTAAGTATTTTAAAGATTCCTAACAACATTATTTGCATCTTTTGGTAGAAAACAACAGAATATTTTTCTAATATTAGATTATGTTGTCGTCTATAGGGAGAAGAGTTATAAGTGAATGAGTAAAGACAAACATCAATTAAGTGCGAGAAAGATATGAACCACAAGTCAGAATGAAGTCAGCAAAAAGAACTGTGATAGTGGGAGTATAAATAATAACACGTATAAGAGTATTCCATTATGATTTCTGCAGTATCAGTTCTTTAATTAATTTAGCTTGCGTGGAGATTCGTTGGGAAAATCTTAATTGAACAAGAAGAATGAGGTTACCACTGACTTTTGCTGCACGGGGAATTTATTGCGCACCAGAAAATAAATGAAAAGTCATTGTAGGTGAGAAATAAAATACGGATAAGGTTCTTGATGTTTTTGATATTATAGTTGGCGTTGACTAAGATAGGTATATACTAGAAACTATTTAGGTTCCGTTATTTTACGTGTTAAGTGGTACAAAAGTTATCGATCAAATAGATATAACTATAATATAGCTACCAGATGCAATCTAGGAATAAGCGATAAACTCAAAGTTAATTGTGAGACACTACTAAATAGATACATTATGGTAAATTATAGCACACGAATACAAAAAAGATGTCTTATTCATTATTAAATCATAGAGTTAATTTATCAGAACTTAAACACCTCATAATTTCAGAGAATATAAGCACCGCAATATTCAAGTTTTGAGGTTACTATAGACAATAAATTCTATGACTATTGTTGCAAAACAAACAACTTTGTGGAGTGCAATCGCTATACGATAACCGCCGTTTGTCGGATTGTTATACGTTTACTGCAGAGATGGAACGTTGGTATATTTCTTGATGTATTCGTTGACAGAGCTACAGGGCCCTTGCTTGGTCTTAATTTTAGTATTAATAACTGTGCAATACCTAAAATAAATTTATAGAAACGAGAGATAATCAGTAAATAGCATTGAGTCAGATATTGTCAAAGTTTTTTTTTTCTTAGAGCCTATAATTTTGCTGCCAAAACAAGCAATTTGTTGCAAATTGTCAGTGTGATTACGATGTAAATTTTGTGTTATGAATCTAAGCTTGCCTCATCTAATCAAATGTAACCTAGCTTGTTTGAGAGCCAGACTATTCCTATGGGTGCTTGCGATTGCGAATAGTCTGTTTGAATAAAATATTTGTAATTTTGAATAAATTGAAGAACCTAATCATCTCTGGGAATAACATTATCACCATCACTAGCACTAGCCTGTATTTTGAACTGAGGTAATCAAGTTTTTTCACGCTTACATCTTGCTCTACCATTCTCTTCCTCGTGTCGTTTTCTTTCAGGATATGACACTTAAAATATATTATATTTATTTAATTGATCATATTAGAAAATATTTTCATCTACTTTAAGTTTCAGATATTGTACTCAAGCTAAAGTTACTAACGTTCTTCCGAAGCAGTTAAGCAAAGGTTCAAAACATTTAAAGTATATTTACTTGCTTAAACTGTGTAAACTTATTACAACCATTCTTAAAACTTCAAACTTGGAAGGGATATTGAGACCGCCTCTAGCGGTTCAAGGATCATTAATTATTGTACTTATGGAAACAGTTGGATCAAGAAACACACTGGAACCAAATAGCATTGAAAGATCTCCTTTATTTGCGAATTGGGGGGCAGTTTGATAGGTCGATTTTAGTTCAGCCTTACGGCGGCTCTGGTCAGAACGACCGAAGAGTAAATACAGGCGTGCAGTTCTGAGAAGAGAAACTACTCCATTCGGTGTTTACAAACGAGATCCTATCGAAGAAGATTCTATGAATGAGAACTCCACTTATACTTTCAGATACAAATCTAAATTTTTTCATTGCATAATAAGGGCGTCTCAAGCTCAAATCTTATATCTATACTTATGTTATAAAACTAACGTTATAAAATAGATATAGCCGATACAAAACACCGGTTTTATCCCAAAAACGAAAACGTATTCGTACGGAAAATGAAAATTCGTATCAATTTGGTAGCCACTTTAACCGACACCTGGTACAGCACAAAATGTTGTAGAAAATGTATTAAGTTTAATTCCATTACAGCTCAGCATTAAGCTAGTGTGGCCATTTATACGGTCTGTCGCCACGTCGTCATTTTGCAAAATTTAGCCCTCATTTTATAGCTATTTCATGCTAATGCGCATATTGGAAATGTGATTCTTAAAACTTATGACCAGGATCATTAAATGTATCAGTCCTGGAAAAACAATTCAATAGCTAACAATAATTTTATACGTACTTTGGCACATTAGTATTTAGCAAATAAAAAAAAACCTTTGGACCGTGGGGGTCCGAAGCTCGCAGTTTAGCTCGCACCTTGTCTTCAAAATTGATGGAGACCTCAGGAGACCATCGGGCGGGGAGCTTTTTCCGCCAACGCGTCAGCTTGGCTATCCAAAGAGGAAACGCTGCCAACCTTCTAGGAACCTTACCGTTAATCGGAAGCAGCGGCAGGCTTGAGGAAATTTTCTATATATAGATTGTATTTTGTACATATTTGTTGTAAAAAAACTTATATTATTTTCAACTCGCTATAAATAAATTTACAATAATTTAATGAACATTTCCATTTCACAATCACTAATTAAATCATAGCTTGTTACAAAAATAAGTTGCCTAGTGTAAAGCTGTATGCATCAGGCTAATTGAGTTCTACGCGGCGCGCGGCGGCAATATAGAACAACGTCCTATGCATACTACATTAGGGTGCGTCCATGCTACGCGAAGCGAGGCCGAGCCGAGCCACGAACGAACAGGCTTCGTTCGTTGTTCGCGTAGCGTGGATGGACTTGTGAGCCTCGAACGAGAATAATCGTCTTGCGCTCGACTGCGTTTCGCCCGATTGACAGTTTTTTCACGAACACAGGGATTCGTACGTCCAAACTTGACATCGCGAGCAACGAACGAATTCTGTTTGTTCCTGGCTCAGCTCGTGCTCGCTTCGCGTAGTATAGACGTGGACGGACCATTATATTTCTTGACATCGCTTCAGTAAAACTAGAATTATGTCATCAATTAATTAATTTGCGATCAGCTGTGTGCGAATTATATCCCAGGATATTATTATTAATATTGCGTTTTGTTTAAAACAGAAAATGACAATTCTATATTAAGTTTGATAAACCTAATTCTAAAGTTCCCTTAATTTTGAATACGTGACAAAGTTAAAGTTATTACAGCTCCAAATTAAGCGAGGTTCACGTTACCATCAATTTATATTTGTTTCAAAATGGCTCAAACTATCACTTACCCAGAATATACGCGTCATCGCTATTCGAACTATGCAAGTGAGTAAATTGAGTTTATTTTGCAAAGTGAAATTTCAGACTACAGTTTCAGTCTAGGAGCTATATAAATAGACGTGACCTACTCAAGTTGGTGAATAAAATGAGATACTTTAAATTCAGGTTTTCCTGCGTGAAATTACAATTTACTTGTTAGTAAACTGCTGCCTAAGGTTACCTCCCAAGATTTCCCGATATTAACCAGGGCCCTTAAAAAAGAAGCTAAAGTAATTTTGCTAATGGTTCGTTTTTTATTTACAGGAGATCTAATGTAAAATTTTCTATTTTAAGTTCTTGTACTATCATCGGTACTATAATGCGGTGTAACAATAAAGCGTTATCTATGCAATTCACCAATTCCGAATCTGACTATTGATATCTTATTACCTACTGACTATCTGCCGAGAATTTGCAAAATTGAATTCCGTTAGCAATATTGCTTTAGCCCCGCCCCCCTTTGCTAATATCTAGCGACGGTATACCTATCCACTTACTATCAGGTCCACATGCGCTTACCAGTCTTCTGACATAACCACAGAATAAACACAATATTGGAGACTAATAAGCAGCAGGTCAGCTAATATGTAGTATGTGTACCTACGTGGAAAAATCAACGCAGAAGAGATGAGGTAAAAAGTGCTCCAATTAAAACGAGGTTTATTTTTTATGTTCATTTATGGCAAAGATGCCTCGTGGTAGTCACATGTGGGGTGGTAGTGATAATGATAGTACGTGATAGTAAATGTAGGGGCGTTTGTTAACTCGTATTCAAGAATTTGAATCATGTTACTAGTAAATCACAATGGATTAAGCTTTAGACAGTGGAAAACTTAAAAAATCTGATTATGAAAAATAATTACGAATTAAATTGAAATCAAAACTTATATTTTGTTTGTCAATTGCAAATTCGCACTAACTATTACATATTTGATAACTGTGACAATATTCTAATAAACACTATTCGGAATTGAATACCACGATACATTTTAATCCTATAGGTAAATGAGAACTAACGATATACATTTCCGATTAACTAAAAAATGTGTCAGTATTAATTGATACGGGTAAAACGATTACTTGTAATAAACCATTGTCTAGGAATATTACAGCTTGTCAGAATTTTAAAACAGTTAAAGACGGACATCGCAACATTTAAAATGTAATTTGTGGTACATTTCATAACGCACCGTTGGTGTTGAGTTTCAGCACGTAAAATCTCATAGCAAAGCGTTAACATAACAAAAGACCGCTTCCTATTGAACCTTCAAATAGGTATTGCCGAGTTTTGACGAATATTTGTGTGGATGTCATTCATAGCCTCATAGGATATGGCGCTACGTTTTATGTTTTACTGACAACAAATAGATTTCAAAATGTTTATATCACAACGCCTATGCTATACGTCTTTTATAGTCCAAATTATGTAACGTGTAAGCTATACTTCATCTTGCACTCGGCAATAGCCAATAAGTAATAATAATATAATCTATTACAATTCTTCGGCTTGGCTCGAAGATAAGGCTATCTTCGAGCCAATTTTTTTAGCAAAATATATAAATATATGAGCAAAATTCCTATGCTTTAGTAAAATTAGTGCTGGATTTCCAAAGGATTTTCAATTAAAAATTCACTCCTTCCCGTGCAACCGCCAGCTTAACTTATTTAATATGTGTACTTGTCCATTGTTGGAAAGAGTGCGGGTTATTAAGTATTTGGGTGTATTTATTGATGACAGTTTGAATTGGAAGAAACACATATCTTTAGTTTCTGGTCGTTTGCGTAAGACTATTTATGTTTTTAAGGATCTTCGATTAATTTCGAATCCTACACTTTTGATACAAATATATAAAGCTCTAGCTGAGTGCATAATCACATATTGTATTTGTTCGTGGGGTGCTGCTGCTAAGACAAACTTACTTGAACTTGAGAGATCTCAACGAGCCTTGCTTAAGGTATTGCTGTATCTTCCTTATCGTTATCCAACGCAATCACTTTATGAAATGGCAAATGTACTTTCAATCCGTAAACTTTTTATCTTCCAGTGTGTTTGCAGATACCTAAAAAATGCACCGTCACTGGAACTTTTAAATAAGCGACGGAAGCGATACCCCATACCAAAAGTAAAAAGTAGGCTAGCGCAAATGCGATATAACTCACTTGCACCGAGACTTTATGGTAAATTAAATGATGTATACGATGTAAGTAATATTCCCAGTTACAAATTGAAACTCAAGGTAAAATAAATAAATAAATACGGAAAAACTACTAGTCATTGCAAATTAAATTAAATAAACAACAAACACACCCCCCCACACCTCCACACACACACAAAACACACACACCGAAATGGTAATTAATAAGAAAATATTGTTGGTATGAATTGTTATTTTTTTTTTCTTTTTTTGTTAAATCAAATAGAATAAGGCAAATGTTGGGAGGGAACTGTCTTCTGACACACAGCTCGCGCTAGTTTAGAAGACAGGGCTGCATTATGATTATTATGTAATTTGATTGAGCAATAAAAACATTTATTATTATTATTATTCTTAGACTTGTAAATTAACGAGTTGCGGATCATAACATCAAAACAAGCTACGGCCCGCCTGGTAGTAAGCGGCTACCGTAGCCTAGGTATAGACGCTTGAAACACAGGGGTTTGTTCACGAATTTCCGACCTTCTCTTCATAACTTTCTCGAAAAGGAGCTGTAGCAGCAGCCGAAGGAATATAGCCTATGACGTTCCTGTGACATAGCGCAGTTTCACCGTAATTTAAATAAATCCAAATTGAAATAACTTTGTACCAAATTTTTCATTAAATTGATTTAAATTGATCATTGATATTTTATTTCATCAACCTGAAAGTTTGATATCCCCAAACTTTGGTGATGGGATCACAAACGGGAAATTTTATATTAGCATCAGCATATTAAATTCCAAATATTTATTCCAAAGTTTCGCAAAACCGACGCCATAAAAAGAGCTCCAAAAATATTTTTTCCTATTTAACTAAATATCCAGGTACGGATACGGATACTTACGGTTTTGGCTGCATAATATTAACATATTTTATTACGTGAATTTTACAGTCCACGAAGTTTCGATGTTTATAGTTTGCTTTTTACGCAGTCAAGTTTTAGATTTTTTTTATTCACTTTTTTAGCTTCATTATTTTTATAGGTTTAAGTTGATACCTATCTATCTTGTTCACATACACCACTATTCGCTTGGCATGTAACTTAATCCCGAGTAGAGTCTATCATTAAATCACTAAACCAGAATATTACATAGAATTCGAGAGAAATCCAATCCAATTTCTGCCATGAATTTCATGTCGGTATATGATTTTCTTAGCTACGAGAATATGTGGTGCGATGTTACTCTTAATTGGTGTGAATGTACCTATGCAGGTGGTGTTGCACTGCAGTACACACACAATATACTACATAGTGATTGCAAGCCTCAAAGTTTGACTGGGTAGGAAAGACAAAAAAACCGAGCTATGACAATAACAGCTTCATCATTGACTGTGGATCCATTGGGTACCTATTTAATTTGGGTATTATTTAACTTTCAAATTTGCACGATGATGCAATTAATTCAATTTGTTATGGGGTTAAATTTTCTGCAAAATTCTTCCCAAAATATAACCCGATTCAAATGCACGTTCATGGAGCATTGTTGATCTTTGGCGATCAGAAAAACGTCTTCAAGGTGGATCTTTCATTATTTTCCTTAACAGAGCCATGAACGGAAACGACCGGCGGTCGGTCATAGAGAAGCGAATAATGGCGAAGGCTATATATATATATGTATATGCGTTTACTGAAAAGTCTGTACTCGGTCGTTCGCCTATATCGGCTGTAGTATGCTTTATCTATACGCGCCTGCGACGTGTTTTACATGATGCCGTCATTGATCAAGGTATCAATGCAATGTCAATCATGTGAATATAATAAATAAATATCCTGGGACATTCCTCACACACGGTCATCTGATCCCAAACTAAGCAAAGCTTGTACTATGGAAACCACATAACTGATATAATACATATACTACTTTTTGTTTGTAAATACATACTTAATATACATAATTACACCAAGACTCAGGACATACAGACATGTTCATACACACAAACGCATGTCCTATGTGGGAATCGAACCCACGACCTGCGGCGCCAACTGCGCCAACGGGCCCGTCAATATATAATAAGACCTTATGATATAATAAAAAGCTGGGGTAGATAGATATTTAGGTAACTCTTTATTGGACGATAAAAAAAGAGTAAACTAAAAACAAGAAATACTTAAACTTTATTACTGAACAACGGACATTCTCAACTTAGTTTACGTAGTTTTTGGAACTTTATAAAATAATTCACCAGCAAAAAAAAAGTATTCGGACAATATGGACAAATCAATCGTTCACATCACAAAAACGTCTACGTCAGTGATTCTAATCCAGTTTTGGTTCGGAACCAATATCCTAAACGGTTTCAAAGTAGGTAACAGAGATAAAGTTTTCGATATTTCGCGAGGCCGAAGCTGCGGGTGAGCCTTACGAAATAAGTTTCATGATAGACTTTCTTTTGTCTTTGGGAAACGGATTCGAAACTTCGTTTTCCTGCTTCTGGTTTAGCCTTCTTTAATGGATCAGAAAACAAACTTGATTTGTCTGAAAGTACTCGAGCGAATGATAATATTGGCACAATGAAATCGAGTGTAAGAAAAATAAAAGAGCTAAATGAATCATAAATCCGTAGTTTTTGATACATTTTTAACCGACTTCATTAACCGACGTCAAAAGGTTCTGAAGTCGGTTGTTTTTTTTTTTTTTTACCGACTTCAAAAAAAGGAGGAGGTTCTCAATTCGGTTGTATGTTTTTTTTTTTTATGTTTGTTACCTCATAACTCCGTCATTTATTAACCGATTTGGAAAATTCTTTTTTTGACTGGAAGGGTACGCTTCCCGTTTGGTCCCATTGTCATCAGATCAGGATTTGATTACTTCTTATTGTACTTTGAAGTCGGTTTAAGTTTTTTGTAAAACAGTCCAATTATTTTATGTTTGTTACCTCATAACTCCGCCATTTATGAACCGATTTGGAAAATTCTTTTTTTGTCTGGAAGGGTACACTTCCCGTTTGGTCCCATTGTCATCAGATCAGGATTTGATTACTTCTTAGTGTACTTTGAAGTCGGTTTAAGTTTTTTTTGTAAAACAGTCCAATTATGTTTCATTACAATTAAATGTTTATTGACAGTAATACAAACAAATTAGGAGGTGCTAGGACAAGTGTATGTTGCCTTCACTACTTAGGTTCCCGTCTAATTTATGAGGGATTCATGTGTCTGAATTTACACGTCTACGTGTCCATTTAAATCTGAGTGCCACTACTGAGTGCGTGATCCTACGTAGCCTAATTGAAATTCTAGGCATGTCGTTGAGATGTGTTTTGGGTTTCTCATTTAAAACTGTTGCGACTCATTTGCCCTAACACCCTACCTCCTTTAAATTTTGTTTCTGGTTTAATTTAATCCTGCTAATATAAAATGAAATGAAATAAAATTTATTGTATTATTATTACAGTAATCTATGCAAGTCTATTTCGCTATATCATTTACTTTTTAAGAAATATAAAAGGCTAATGGGGCCGTTCTACATAAGTTACGTTACTCCCTCCCTTCATATAAAACGGTAGCGTTGAGAAAAATTACAGGGATTGATCAGGGCCGTCTTAAGCCATGCCAGGAGCCTTGGGCACACAGGATATTGGGGCCCCGTTGGAAAGTTAAAATGAATAACAAAAAAGATTTTTCTGCTATGATTTTATTTTTATATTTTGGTTAAATTTTATTTATTCCATTGCTAAATACTTTACACATTGCAAGAAACATAGTTAGTAGCCATTTCAGATTATATTGTTAGGTATATTATTTTTGACATATTATTATTATATCCAACATGCTATAGATTAATGAAATATTCCAGTAGGTATTATTATTGTTATTCAATTTAAATTTTCGCATGCCTATATTTTGATGGCTCATGTGACCACTCATTATAATTTCTGAACATCGTCTGTACTTATCTTATCTTATCTTGTGCAGGGGCCGAGGAATAACTCGGACACTTCGACCCATTGGGATCTATTGTGGTCCCCTAGATACCTTACTCCTCCCCAGTCTCGTTGAAAACTCTTTCATGAGTTTTACAACGAGGCTAGGAGATATGAGCCTGTAGTCTTCTGGTTTTGGATATCCGATCCCTAGGAGACTCATTCGCTTACCAGCCAGTGCATCGCATGTGCACAGAAGGTGCTCCATGCGTTCCGTATGCTCCCCACACAACCTGCACATGGGTGTCGCGGTTAGACCCATCTTCATGAGCATGTCGTTGGTTCCAAAGTGCCCAGTAAAGGCCCCAAGCAGGTAGCGGATTTGCCCCCTACTCATGTTCCAAATGCATTCCCGGGCTTTAAACGTAGAGCCTAGGAATTTCTTGGAGTTTTGTAGACCGGTGTTAGACAGCCAATGTGTTCGTTGGCTGTGATCTGCGAACTCCCTAAATGTGGCCTTTACGAGACACGTCGAAATGCCTACACATGGTTCTGGACCCACAAAGTCATTTGCTGAGCCCTCTCTTGCCAGTTCATCAGCCATTTCGTTACCATGGATTCCTTTGTGCCCAGGGACCCACATCAGTCTTACCCTGTTATGCTTCCCAAGCCTGTTTAGGGTTCGGACAGCATCCAGAACAAGTCCGGAGTCCACTTTGTAGGATGCCATGGCTTTGATTGCAGCCTGACTGTCACTAAGAATATAGATGGATTTACCTTTGGTTCCTCTATCTATATTCTCCTGAGCACAGGTTATAATGGCATATGATTCTGCTTGAAATACAGTTGCCATCTTCCCTAAGCTTTTGCTACATTTGTAACCTTTTGCGTCGTCTGTACTTACACATGATTGCAAATAAATGATGATTTGATTTGATTTAAAAAAGTTTCATAACTATTATTTTGAATGTTGAAGCTATTTACATAAAATAGAATAAAATATTGTGTAGGGGCCCCCGTGAGTGTGGAGGCCCTGGGCCCCGTATGCCCCGTTTGGTAAAAACGGAACTGGGTTTGAGAACCCAATGAGGGTCTTCAAGTTCATGAAGGTATGGCATTAAGCATACAAAAAATCAAGACCAAGCAAGACGCAGTTTTACTACTTTATCACTTTGTTTTAAAAGGACTTTCAATGAAAAAAAATGTGTACAAATCAAGGGTCGGAAAATTACTAACCTTACTAGAGACATTGTGATTATTACTAATAATTTAGGTACATAATAGGCAGCTAAGACGGTTAAAATTACATTTTAAACTTTTACGGCTTTCCTTATAAAATATTATACCACTAAGGTGGCAAACAAGCATACTCGTACCCGCCTGGTGAGCGGTTACCGTAGCCTAATTTAGGATGGCTGCAAGAAATTTCAAAAAAAGGTTTTTAACATATCTATTGCTGTCGCCCGAGCTATCCCGCACGAGGGCGACAGAGACAACTACAGCTTGGACCGATTATACTTATTTAAGGGCTATGAAGGGCTTTGGCTATGTCTGTCGGTTTTCCTTTGTTGTTTTATATTCGTCAAAATTGTTCGCTGGAGGCCTGAAAAGGGCGCTAAAAATGGTAAGTTTTTATGATTTTAGAAGGCTCCTAATTCTTCTAATAATTAATATATGGAAAAAAACACAGCCGAGGAACATACAGTGGTACCTACAGATTGCATGGTAGACTAATCATTGCTCTAGTGTCATTATCCAGAGAGGAAACTGAGGATTACGTTCGTATGGAACAAACGCCACCAGCGTTGTAAACCTCAGAGTTTATAAATACTACGTACAACGACTCTACTACGATTAGGTAAACATTACCAATGGTGTCACTTGATAATTGGTTCTTCGTGTAAAAGTGCTTTAGCAACCTAATTTATTTATCAACTAACTAGAACTAGTAAGTAATTACACAGAACTATATTATTACGTAGAAATTACGAAGGTTAATTCAAACGAACTAGCGGAGGTTTCCCAACCCATTTATATTGATCGATGTCGCGGAAGACTTGCCGCTGGTCGCGCCGGTTTTAATGAAACATAATTTCGTAGCTAACACTGAAGAATTTCTGTTAATAACTGCATACCGTGCCAAATTGCCGTGCAATTACTCTTACCTTGCTGCAAGTGAATGTGTTGCTGTTCAGTCCAGCTTTAAGCAGTTAAATAATTTCTAAATTGCTTTCACCTCGTTATGGTTTTGATGTTTTATTACTTAAATTGTTGGATTTGTGTAAATAGTAATTTATTGCCGAATCACAAGTTTACAGTTTTGTGGTAATCTCTGACATCTGGACGAGATTGCTTGTATCTCAGAAACCAGTTTGTTCCTTTACTTTCTTATTTGTCCAGATAGTTAAGAAACACCTTTGATAAATAATAGGCACAGCACCTACGCATAATGTTTTAAACCGATTTCTTTGAATCAAAACTACATTATAGGTTCTAATAATAATATAAGTTGGACTTAAGTTGGTTTTAATCCCTATGATTCAATGGATTATGACGTCGTAGTCTGGCGTGGCGTCTTCTAAAAATATTTATTTTGTGGGTACTTATATAGTTATTTAAAAATAGCATTAAATTATAGGTCATAAAACCAAAATTCGTAGAAAGCTATTAACGTACCTGTTCAAATAAGACAAAACTAACTAAGGGTATTCGTTTGATTATGATTGGAATATTACAGTTATAATCATTTTCTTTTATTCTTTAAGTTTTTATGTTTTACGAGATGCGTGAATAGGTCCATAAAAAGTTATAAAGGCAATAGCGTAAGTATTTTTGCTATAAATCGTTTTTTATCAACGTTTTTTTGTCAAATTGGATAATTTGGTATGTAGAGAGAGAGAGAGTAAATCTGTCTTTATCTAGGTATACCTATCTACCGCGGTTTCACCTGCGTTCCTGGGATATAAAGTAATAAAAGCATAAGCATTTGGAGATAATTCAGCTTTCTATCAGGGAAATAATTGTTTGAATCGTAGGTACTATTAGTTTAGCGCGATCGATCAAACTCTTCAGCTTTAAAATTACTATATGAATGCTATTGGTGCTTATATGGTAAGTACACCAATAATTACTAGTTTCTCCTGGTTTAAAGCTAACTATGTGGCAATATTCATCAAAGTTGGTTCAGTATTATAGCCGTGACTAATAGAGAGTCTATTGGTCACTTTTACATCTTATTAATAAATTTAAGGAAGATATGAATTATTTCAATGAAAACGATGATAGGTCAAAGAGCAACACAATCTCTAGGATACAATACGTTACGATGGGTGACGATATCACGCATCGTAGTCGTTACGGGATCGTAATACCATGGACAATTTGTTTTAACTTTACTGCAAATTGGATGCATTTGCACGTCGAAGCGTTAAGGAAGTGGAACGGGTCGTGCTATGAAAACCATTCAGACGAATATTGAAATATGTGTTTCTTGACTGGAGAAATATATGGTGTTTAATCTTATTTTTGGATGTTATGTTATGGGGCAATTAATATAGCTACAATTTCTAACATAGAACGAAATAGAGCCGTGGCAAAACACGCTGAACATTTGATAAATAATAATAAAGTCAAGGCCCATACTTCAAAGCTTCAAAGTTACGCAACACTCATCCATTATATGAATTATTATTATTATTTTCTCATCTTTCATAGTACAAAAAGAAAAAGTCGCACGCATTAACTTTATTGTGTAGAAAATTCTCAGATTGCGTGACGCCCTACGACTCTACAAATGTCACTGAACCTTATCAGATTTGCTTCGACTAATCGTGGCTTCAAGTCGCAACAACGCGATGAAAGTTATGTTTATTACTATAATTTATCACCTTTCTACTCGTACTAATTAGCATTATTCAGATAATTTCAACGATTAATTGGAATGGTTCAAAGAAATATTATGACTAATTTATTACCGTTAATTCTGGCTATGAGAGTTGACTTTTAGGTTCAATGGTAACTATTAATATTTACTTCGTAAAAATGTATATAAACGTAACTCATATTGTTTTGATTCGGTGCTTAGTGAGTTTTAATGAAAACAGTATGGTTTTATTTATTAGTTCATACGTTTTAGAAATACCGAGATATTTTCATTATTCAACTGGTTAAAACAAAAATTATTACATTTTCAGTACAAAGTACTTTCTAGCTACGTACGTTGAAATTTGTATTATCTATAAACATTATAAGTCAGTATTATTTTAACCAATGAGTTATGAGATTGAATTAAAGTCTTTTGATTCTATCTTTATCTTAAACTCTAAAGGTAGTTTTTAACCGACTTCAAAATAAGGAGGAGGTTCTCAATTCGGTTGTTTTAGGGTTCCATAGCCAAATGGCAAAAAACGGAACCCTTATAGATTCGTCATGTCTGTCTGTCTGTCTGTCTGTCTGTCCGTGTATGTCACAGCCATTTATTTCCGAAACTATAAGAACTATAATGTTGAAACTTGGTAAGTAGATGTATTCTGTGAACCGCATTAAGATTTTTACACAAAAATAGAAAAAAAACAATAAATTTTGGGGGTTCCCCATACTTAGAACTGACTCTCAATTTTTTTTTTTTAATGAAACCCATAAGTGTGTGGTGTCTATGGATAGGTCTTCAAATAATTTTATTCTAAACTGAATAGTTTGCGCGAAAGACACTTCCAAAGTGGTAAAATGTGTGTCCCCCCCCCTGTAACTTCTAAAATAAGAGAATGATAAATCTATAAAAAATATATGATGTATATTACGATGCAAACTTCCACCGAAAATTGGTTTGAACGAGATCTAGTAAGTAGTTTTTTTTAATACGTCATAAATTGAAATTCATATCAAATACTCAGGTCTATACTACCATTCACTTATATACCTACAGGTTTGTACGGAACCCTCGGTGCGCGAGTCTGACTCGCACTTGGCCGGTTTTTTTTATATTTGTTACCTCATTACTCCGTCATTTCTTTTCATAGATTTCTTCTGGGTAAGCGTGTTTCATCTTAGGCTTCGCGTCTTCGCCCCTTATGGGCAGGTCAGTGGCCAAACGCAAGACCATTTAACCCTAGAAAGATAATCATATTTTAGGATACGTTAAAGATAATCATGCGTAAAATATACGCATGAATTTTGACAGGCTATAAAATTTTATTGTACATGCTAGTATTAAAATAGCTTTTTGATATTATTTTTATATATATTAAAGAATAAGAAAAACAACAATTTATGAGTATATAATTTATTTATCTTATAAAAATTAAACGAAAAGTTTGAACCTCTGTAAAAATCAACAAAACAATGAAACTTCTTTTTCTTATTGAACAAATATTTTTTTTAATATGAATAGTCAGTCATTTTAATTTATATTCATATGTTTTAAGATATCGCCTATTATAAAAGCACAGTTAATAAATTTTAGATCAGTCGGATGCAGTTTAGATACCAAGTCGAAATGTAGGCATTTATAGTACGATGATTTGCCTTTCGCCGTTTCTTTGAGAGGCAATACGCACAGTAGATATACCTTTTTTGGCATTGGCTCTTCTGAATTGTTTTCTGGGACATCTTTTGGATGTGATCTTTAGGATGTTGGTATAGTCTCCCGAAAATATTTCTTCAGATTTCGAGGGGTTTCCAATCTTTATCTCATAAACGGTGATGTCAGAGGTAAGCTAAGGTTTTTCATGTTTTTTTTTGGCTAAGAGCCTTCCCGCCTTTGCTGAAGACATAATGGCTATAAATAATAATATATACATGTATACAAGCTATATATATCATTCTATAGAATATAGCTATAGGCCGTCGATTCGTCTTTCTGCTACATGACATCAGTGTTCATATTCACCAGGAGCCGGGTCTTTGCTCGTTTCCTCATCTATGAAGGCTTCTTTCGTGCCACTTTGCACTTCATTTTCAATATCGTGGTGATCAGATTCACCATCTGAATCGTAATTGATATGCCCGACATAACTCTATAAAAAAGCAGCGAGGATACGCTCTTCTACCATATTTCGGCTCCCTATCGTAACGTTGTTGGGTCAAAATGTGTAATAGACATATAAACAATACATTAATAATCCAAAAACTACACAAGAACAACTAAAAAATAAAAAATAACACGATTTGTCAAAGAAGTTGAAATCTTAAAAGTCACGTTAAAGATAATCATGCGTATTTTTGACTCCGCCGTCGTTATATTTCAAAATTGGTGGCACCTACCGTAGCAACACGGTCACCTTACGCATGCTCTGAGTGACAAGTGAGATTATCGAAACGCTCGGCGCCAAATTCGCGCAAATAAAAAAGATACAGCAATAATTCGATCGTGCATGCGTATTTTTTACGCAGATTATCTTTCTAGGGTTAATAATAATAAAAAAAAAAACGATTTGGAAAATTCCCGTTTGGTCCCATTGTCATCAGATCAGGATTTGATTACTTCTTAGTGTACTTTGAAGTCGGTTTAAGTTTTTTTTTGTAAAACAGTCTAATTATTAACAACAAATATGTACAAAATACAATCTATATACCTATAGAAAACTTCTTCAAGCCTGCCGCTGCTTCCTATTAACGGCAAGGTTCCCAGAAGGCTGGCAGCGTTTCCTCTTTGGATAGCCAAGCTGACGCGTTGGCGGAAAAAGCTCCCGCCCGCTGGTCTCCGGAGGTCTCGATCAATTTTGTAGACAAGGTTTGAGCAAAACGGCGAGCTTCGGACCCCCACGGTCCCAATGTCTCGACCGCAAAAGGCATAAAAATATAATTGGGTCCAATCGATGCATATTTTTTGAATTTTGAATTTTCCAATTATTTTATTATCAGTAACCGATAAAGTATCCATAATCAAATATAAAGAATGTTATCGAAAAGCAAGAAGTAAACCTTTATAAACAATACTTAATCATACAAAGCATTTTCAACCAACATTTTTAATCAATTCCGAAAAGTGACAATAGAATTCCGCGCGTAGTCTAAATATAGCTCTATATCCAATCTCTACGATATTCAAAACCCGGAACAATCTCGCTAAATCTCGATTCAATCCCACAAATGACCCCCACCCAACCATGCCTCCTACCCTACCTACGTTCAAAACTTCTGTCTCTGTTCACGCGAATAAAGAGAACCGTGAACACTATACACTAACGAGTCACACAAAACGGACACTCTGAACTTCTGAAATCTCCCCTCCATCTTTGCCTATTGTCCAAATATTTCATTTCCCCAAAGTGTAGTGGATGTAGCGACATTGATACATTATGCTTCGAAAGTTGGCACTTAGTCTTAAAATAAACTTGACGTATTGAACAGTTTTGTTGTTTGTCGTAAAGGCATAGGCATGTTCCGGATGTTTGAGATTTCTCAATTATTAGAATTTATTTGTTTGAAACTTCCACTTTTGAAACGTACGTACGTAACGTATTTTACGAAGGCACTAAAAATGTTTTGTGATATGACAAAATGCTAAAATTATGTCATTTCACTTAACTAAATCTAGTAAAATGAGAAAAGTGTTGATGTGAGAGAATTCTAATACGCTTCGCAGCGTCGCGCGCGTATCCCTTGTCAGGAATTATCTAACTGAAATAATGGGTTACCTCTTTGTGTATCAATAAATTTTTATATTTAATCCCTTAAATTTTATTAACAACAAATATGTACAAATACAATCTATATTTACAAAATATAATCTATATATAGAAAATTTCCTCAAGCCTGCCGCTGCTTCCGATTAACGGCAAGATTCCCAGAAGGCTGGCAGCGTTTCCTCTTTGGATAGCCAAGCTGACGCGTTGGCGGAAAAAGCTTCCCGCCCGCTGGTCTCCGGAGGTCTCGATCAATTTTGAAGACAAGGTGCGAGCAAAACGGCGAGCTTCTGACCCCCATGGTCCCAAGGTCTCGACCGCAAAGGCATAAAAATATAATTGGGTCCAATCGATGCATATTTTTTGAATTTTGAATTTTCCGCACTGGCCGCCGCTGCCCCTGCAGCTTTACAAGTCGCCGGTAAGTGAGATGGCGCGAGTGTATCGACACATGTGGCATCCCACACCAGCGACTTGCCGACACTCCAAGGGATCAAAGACATACCATCCGGTCTCTTGCCATCGCCCCGCGCAATACCGACTGGTTCCAGTACGGAAGGCACGTTAGCGACAACAAGAGCCCTGCGGATAATGTCATTAATAGCCGAGTGCCGTGATATTCGACCAGCACTTAGGGAGCACGAAAGCCCATGGTGGCCGAGCTCATTGACGAGGTCTCCGCAGCGGCAGCGATGAGGCTGATTGGTCCTGCAACCAAGACGAAGACAAATACACAGACTTAATGTTATACGGTCTAACATTGTCCCGGTATTTGTGGATGGAATAGCTTGTAGCCAGTGACCTGAGTCACTCTGAGAGACAGCTAACAAGCGCGCGCGGTCTGTATCTATTTTTATATTGTATTGTAAAACAAAAACAATGCATTAGCAAGAAACTAAAAGTTGTATGTTAACTAAAAGTGGTTCGACTAACACTTAAGATGACGATCAACTCCTTTTTTGAAGTCGGTTAAATGGAAAACCTTGTTATTTATTTAAACAAGGCAGCGATTAATGGCACAATGAATTTTACTAGATTTAATTTAGGGTAACGACATATCACTGACATTATTTTTTTGCATTTAGTCATATTACTAAAAAATATTAGTAAGAAGACGTAATACCTAAACAAGAATATTGGACATCAACCGTGATTTCGTGGAATCCCTGGTATCCTCATTTCCCTGCGACATATACACTCATTTTCGAATGGTAAGAATACCTCGATAAATTATGCAGGTACATTTTGTAAATACCGTATAGTATTTATTTTAAATAGGTTGTCCGATCGATAGCTATTAATTAAACTAAAATATATTTCTAAATAACGCGGAAAAATCGTTAAATCCGCTGTTTGCAACGTACCCAACAAAATACCTATTTTGTTTGCCAGTAGATTGTTACTGCGTATTTGTGACGGGTTGAACGCCGCAAATTGAATTGTCGGGGAGGACGCGGCGGGCGGGCGGCGACGGGCGGCAAGTTAGCGGCCCGGCCAGTCATGTATACCACCCGCGTGCATTCGACAGCCAAAGCTGCTTTTCATTTGGCACTAATTTGTACACAGCATTATTAAATCAGTATATAAATTGAATCTCTTTGCTATTTTACTATTTTCTTGTTGCATTTTTTATCAGCCCGTGCTTACACAATTAATACAGCGATTTCAAAGAATATTTAAGCTAACGCTTTCTTTTGTGGAGGTTGCTAATCCTAGAGAGCTGCAATTTGTTTTTGTTACCAAAAGATTTATGCTTTTAAAATGCAGCTTCCAAAATCTCCGTATTTAGTGCAAGTTAGTAATAAAAGTAACAAAACATGTTGTAACACTTATGTAAAGTGGTATGTAAAAACATTCCATTAGGATATCTACAAAATAAAATCTATATTTACAAAATACAATCTATATATAGAAAATTTCCTCAAGCCTGCCGCTTCTTCCGATTAACGGCAAGGTTCCCAGAAGGCTGGCAGCGTTTCCTCTTTGGATAGCCAAGCTGATATGATAGGATATCTTATGTGATTTCCCTAAAATTACATGAGAATTTCAATAGGTTTTTTTTTTATATTTGCGAAAACTAAATTACATTTAGAAGTAAATAAGATCTACAAAGAAATAGTACATTAACCTCCTGATTTTCATATACTGTGTCAAGGAATGTACCCAATTAGAGTTGAATTGAAGTTAATAATAACACAATATCTGTAATTGAGAAGCTTTAGAAGGGAATGTAATCAACGTGGAAATGTGGCAAAATATACTCTATTCCTTTGAATTAGATTATACTCTATGCTAGATTGAAACTACCGACCTACCGATATGTTGTTTTAGGTGAAATAGCAGGGCAATGATCTCGATTTAACAGATTAGCGATTCCTCTACAAGAAATTTTTGATATTCATTTAAAGCTTTGGTGTATACTAACATTAGGTATTCAATGCTTGATGGTATATCTTGCTTCATCCGCTAAGAATATTCAAATATATCATTATCATAGTGAAAGGCAGAGAGATACTCCATGTTATATCAAAGCTAGGGAATTTTCTAAACAACGCATATTTTATCAGCGTACAATCTGTGCACTTGACATTGTTACGAACGTGTGTCATCGATTGTGTACTCCGTACGACAGTACTATTCTGTGGCTCCGTGATCCGGGTTTATGCATGCCACAACTTTTGATGTTTTAAATGTATGTTTACTTGTTATATAATTAATAAATGATTATGAAACATGAACACGATTTTTTGGCCCAGAGACATTTTGTACATTGCTTTCATATAATTGTATCATTTGCTAAATTTTCACGTAGTAAAATGATAGGCGATAATATCAATATTGATAACATCTCAGCACTTAACAATAGATACACAGCCATTGTTCGACAAACAGACATTATATGAATTTATGCGTATATTAGTTGATTAATTGCGATCGTCCGGCCGCAGTACACGTCTGATTGCAGTAAACATTTGTCACTAATGGATGAATCGCTTATGGCTCATAATTCGACACTGCCATCAATTATGTATGTGTTATCACGTTTTGTATGACCGCTCAATTGAAACTAAGAATAGATTGATTTTTTTAAGCTATCAAAGTATGATCTAAGAGAGATAGAGCATAACGTATTATCGTTCAAAGAGCAATTCTACTGGGAAAATACCTCCACCTTTAGAATACCGCAGCCAAATAACAATATTGTGTTCCTGCGCGTGAGTAAGTTTGCCAAAGCTCATTGGGGAGAGGGAAGGGTCTTCAGCGCGTGAGTGAAGCCTCGTGTGATGCAAGCGTCCATAGGGCTACGGTAACCGCTTACCACCAAGCGGGCCGTATGCTTGTATGCCAACTTAGTCGTATAAATGAAAATTTGCCGTATCAATTACACGACACAAAAGTCAATTTTTGTAGATATTTAGGATTGCGATTTCGTAAGATTAACAAAAACCTCGTAATTAAAATTACTTAAACAATGTTTCACTGTAATCTACTGTATAAACAGTTTCACTCAATATTTTAATTACACAAGCTACATCTATAAATAACTTATTCAACTCGAAATCTAAATAAACTAACTATACCAAGAAAAACTCGGTTATTTTTTGGTTATTTTCTTCTTTATTTACTCAAGTGCAATGTAAACAGAATAATGATGAGCTACCAGTAAACACATGGTAGTTTTTCTGCCCATTTATTATTCCCCTCATATCCTGTTAATCCGGAAATACTTTCTTTTACACGAAGAACCCTTAAACCTTTGTAGGGATTAATTTGTTCGACTCTCTTTGAGATAAACGTTTATGTACAAGCGGACTTAGGTATATATTATAATATTATGTATATATTTATTCTAGAATGTTATATCCATATACCGGAGACTGTTTCAACTTCACTGTTGTTATGTGTTATGTTCTGAGCTGAAATCTTCTCTATTTTATTCTATATCCTTGTGATGTTTGGTATATGCGCAGTATATGAAAATATACCTTACGAGAAGAGTTCAATTAAGTAATTTTATTTCTTCATTTGATTCAAAACTGCAAAGCCTTTATAAGTCCAATTCATTACCTGAAATATGAAGAAAATAAAAGTTACTAAACAATAATTAAAGCGCTCGTGGGCTACCACCGTCGTGGTCGGTACCTGGATGGGTGACCGCCCGTAAAGCCGTTGGTCCCGGTTATCACTTAATTGTGATAGTCGTTAAGCAAGTTGGAGGCCTTCTAGGCTGCTTGCAAACTTCAACAGTAGGTTGACCACTAGCCTACCTCCACCGATCCGCGGCGGGCACGCGTGGTGGAGTATCTGCCCATTCCCCCTCACCCTGATTTGTGAAAGGAGGCCTGTGCTCAGCAGTGGGACATTATAGGCTGATGGTGAAACAAAAATTGTCTGTAAAAACGACTCTCCTCAATTTTTTATATCTGAAGGTAGACAAAGAAGTAGGCAACATTTTTATAACTAGAAGGAAAAGGCAGACGATCAACTTGGTCAAAAAGAAGAGTTCTTATATTGTTTTCAGAGTATTTCAAGCGGCATTACATCGTAATTACTGAAATTGAGACCGCGGTGATTTCCTAGGTAGAATATCGTATCGCACTTGTTTATTAGCTAATGTGAAAACGGGATAAGAAAAATTCTGATTATTACCATTAAGGGGCATTTATACACATCAGTTACCGTCATGACATGACACGTCACGTCACGGCGTTTACCTACATCGTTTGAATAATCGTTGACGTACCGAATGACATGATTATGCAATCCTTTATTCTACAGTTTTTTTTTATACGACTAAGTCGGCAAACAAGCATACGGCCCACCTGATGGTAAGCGGTTACCGTAGCCATATGGACGCTTGCAACACACGAAGCATTGCTCATGCGTTGCCGACCTTTCCCCCCTCCCTAATGAGCTCTGGCGACCTTACTGACGCGCAGGAACACATCTTTACACAACATAAAGTTATTTGGCTGCGGTATTCTGTAAGGTGGAGGTACTTCCCCAGTCGAGCTGCTCTTTGAGCGAATAAACGCTACGCTCTACCTCTCTTTCTGCCTCTATTAACGTCAAAACTTAATCTAGTGATGGCGTATCCAGTTGACTAAATCCAAAGCATAATTGGCAAAGATTAAACTAGAGGGTCGATTCCTCGGGGGTTGAGCCAGCGGTCCCAAGGTTATTTTGGCGACTGCCGATGAATAATTTAGTAGTTTGTATCTTTTAATAGGAATCACTACGTGTTAAATTTTGCCAATGAGTACAAAAAAGTATGATAATCTGTGGTCAAAGTCTTCGCTTATTATGTCAGGTTTATTTTAAGTGACTTAAAACCCCCTTCGAATTATTAGTAATAGTTAAATTATATTATAGTTAAATTGCTAGAGCCTAAATTTGTTTTATGCTTGGAATTTGATGTCGTAGATAGACTTATATCTAGATGAAAAATATGTAGCCGACTACTTCATCATCATCATCATCATCAGCCTATAATGTCCCACTGCTGAGAACAGGCCTCCTTTCACAAATGAGGGTGAAAGGGACTGGGCGATACTCCACCACGCGTGCCCACTGCGGATTGGTGGAGGTAAGCTAGTGGTCAACCTACTGTTGGAATTTTTCAAGCCGCCTAGGTGGCATCCAACTAGCTTAACGACTATCACAATTAAGTGATAACCGGGACCAACGACTTTACGTGCCTTCCGAACTACCGACTACTTATCTATAGTTTATTTATGAGAAATCATAATGACCAAATATTAATGATTTCACACTAATTTGAATATCAGGATAGTCTTGACTGCAAATAGCTCAATACTCTGATAACCAATAAACCATCTTTAAACGTTTGCTTGGCTTTAATACCATCAAGAAGTGGAAGCAAAACTGTATAGAGAAAAACTCGGAGCAAGCTAACGAAGTTGCCTCGTCGAAAGTTATTTAAATACTTTTATAAGATATTCTGATTGCTATTGCTGGCTTAACTTCTTGAATATTCAACTAAGTAATAAGTTTACGTCGAAACTTTTGTAAATACGATAATAAATCAAATTATAAAACAAAATGAAGGCATAACAGTATTTTGAAGGCAAATAATTAAATGCTTAATAAACCGTCACTGATTATCTAAAACTGAAACCTTTTATGTATATTTTGTGTTTGTTATCGTGTATGTCACGCAAACGTACGCTACGCTACGTCATGTAGAAAGCAAGGGGAAACTACTACATTAATCATCCCAAGAAAGTGGTAAAATGGAGACTAAGAAGAAGTGTCACGCAATCTCCATGCGGATCCCTAATCTCAAGGTCTTCTACCATTACCGATTACTCAGCCTAGTGTCTGATGTCCGACGTTCCGTGAAAACCGAGTGTTACGGATTAACTTGGCTTTTTCCAACCTAATGGTGCGTCCATGCTTGGCGAACCGAGCACAAGCCGAGCCACGAACGAGCACACTGCGAGCACGATTCGCGTAGCGTAGAGGGCTTGCGAGCGCGATTGTCAGTTTTTTCACGAACAAAGGGATTCGCATCGTGCTCGTTGTAGGCTCGTTGTTGGTTCGTTCGGCGCTCGGCTCGTGCTCGATTCGCGTAGCATGGACGCACCATAACATCGTGCATCGGTGGGACTAATCATCCGCTTTAATTTTCATTAAACTTTAAATTGAACTATGGGTTTTATTTCTAACTGCACCCTATCGGCCCACCTACATAAGTTGTGAAACAATATAGCTAGTTAGCATGCTTATGTTGTGTTTTCTGACGGTCAGTTAGTCATATGATACTGTTTTATACTAAGGTTTGGTAGTCAATAGTCATAGGATCACAATAAACCGAATAGAAAAAAACTGTGACATAAATACATTTGCATCTGAATTTAACTGCAGATTTCAGTAAATTATGTAATTAACCTATTTGAAATTTTAAGAACGATTAACATAACTATTTCGCAAATAATAAATTAATGTCTTGAGCTTGGTTACTTAGAACTGTTAAGTATAACAAACAAGTGTTCAAAGGAAAAGCTTAACGAATAGATTGAACTACTTTCATTTCCATAATAAATAGTGTCATTCGTGGAATCTTGTAAGCTTATGCACTACTGAACCAAGAATTATGAAATTAGCACATTATGTTTATTTGAGTGTTACACGTTGGGATTTTATGGGAAAATAAATATATTAAGATATTAAGGTTTCGATTAGTCTGAAGACAAAGGTCTTCAATCAGTGCGTGTTGCCAGTGACATACGGGACAGAGACGTGGTCTCACTGCTGGCCGCATAAATAAGCTCAAAGTCACTCAGCGAGCAATGGAACGAGCTACTAGTATGCTCGGAATTTCACTACGTGACAGGGTCCGAAATGAGGACTTTCTTAGGAGAACGAAAACGAAGCGCATAGCTCGTAGAGTTTGAAGTGGCAATGGGCGGGCCACATAACCGCTGGGGAAGAAAGGTTCTCGAGTTGCAACCACGTACTGGAAAGCGCCGAGCGGGACTCCCTCCCACCAGGTGGACCGACGACCTGGTCAGAGTTGCCTGGGCACCGCTGGATGCAAGCGGCCCGAAACCGTTCGAAGTGGAAGTCAATGGGGGAGGTGTATTCTCTTTTCCGTGAGGAGGCCCTATGTTCAGCAGTGGACATCCATAGGCTGCTGATATGATGAAGGTTTCGTTTGTAAATTCGTACTGTTTCTTCCGTTTTTCAGTACTTTTTTTTTCAGATAAAGAAAAAGTTATTTATTTATTATAATCATTACAGATCTTCTAAACTAGCACGATTTTTGTGACAGAAGACAGTTGCCACAATACCTATTCTATTTGATTTAATAAGAAATGTAAGTTTGTTTTGTGAAGAATAATTCTTGTCAGCAAAAGTAACCATCCGGACCGTGAGTTAGTCTAACAATTCATAAGTGCCTGCGAAGGCCTATTTGAATGAATAAAATATTTCATTTCAGTGCTGGATGGTTTATTGTCACAAGGGATTTTCCCGAGTTTCCAGATACCTAGGGATTGTTATATATTCAGCTTTAATATGTAGGAATGTTAATAAAGGTGACTAAGGATAGACTTGTTTTTACCGCAAAATTATTACCAAGGTAATAATATGACCAAAGGTGATACGTGCATAGAAGGTAACTCGCTCCCAGCAGCAATTGGAAGCGGAACACGATGTTTTCCTTCACCGAAAGAGTTAGCTCCACAGGATTCGAACTCACAATCTTCATCAAGGCACTTAACATCACAAACAATCAGCTTTAAAACCTTATAACAAAATATAAAAAAACATAACCCTCCTTCCGGGTCAGTCATGTAAAAAGTTATAAAAATAAATATTACATCATGTTACCGTTACGTCATTGATCAGCCACGTTTTATATTGAATTGCCCGCCCCGTGACGTAGGGATGATGTCTCACAACTTAAAACGAATTATATTTTTTTGATGTGACAACACGTCACAGTAACGTAATGTTGCTTGTCTAAAAGCACCTTATAAGGATTATTTTTATAATCTTATATTTTTAAGGAGCTCAGATATACTTAAGTTTCTTAAACATCTTGTGAAAATATGACAGCTAGAAAATTGAGACGGATCCCGCGATTTCACCTGCGTTCCGAAGGACCTTCCAGGAAAAAGTATCGTATATGGGAAAAAAATATCCTATATGGGATTCGTCTATGTCAGGTTAGGGTCTGCGTGCCAAATTTCATCAAGATTGGTATAGGTACCTACCGTTCAGGCGGTAATAGGTAACAAACAAACTTACTATCGCTTTTTTTTATACAAATAAGTCGGTAAACAAGCATACGGCCCGCCTGATGGTAAGCGGTTACTGTAGCCATATGGACGCTTGCAACACAAGACGTATCGCTCACGCGTTATCGACCTTTCCCCTCCCCTATGAGCTCTGGCGACCTTACTCTCGCGCAGGAACACAACTTTACACAACATAAAGTTATTTGGCTTCGGTATTCTGTAAGGTTAATAAACGCTGTCCTCTCTCCTATTTATTTATTATATTATTAGGACATTCGTTTCATAATCAGTAGCTGGTAATAGATTTAAGGGTCTAACGATACGTTAGGTCAGTATGACCCTTCTTAAGTCCGTCATCAAACGTCATAGGCCGGTGATGTATTCCGCTGGTCCTTATGAAATGGCAACGGATCAGTAACCCCCGCTGAGTTTATGGACGTCTTTAGACGTCAACCACTCAACATTAGCAGAGGTATAGTGTTTATGTATTTTGGTTAGTTTATTAATAATTAATACTTTTATACTCGTAAATTAAATAGGTCATTCAATATACCAGACTGGGAAGTGTACTGACCTTTGTGACACAAGTCTTATTGCGGTCATGATTTCTAGAAAATGTATAATTTGAGTTTATAATTGAAGGATAATGAAGAGTTGGTCATAACACATACATACATTTATTTTGGGCTCTCCTTGTCCTTTATTCTGTGTAATATGTTTCATGTAGTTTCCCTTGCAGAGAAACAACGTTTTAGCTTTTCGATAACTAGTTCCTACTATCCATACTAATATTATCAATGCGAAAGTAACTTTGGCTGTATGTCTGTTAATTTTTCACCGCTAAACCACTGACTGAACCGATCAAGATCGACACGCAGATGGCCTATGGTTTGGAAAAGGACATAAATTTTAACTCGGGAACGCGGGTAAAACCGCGGAAGACAGTTACCTAGTGAATGATAAGGCAATAAAAAAGTGAAGTAGAGAAATAGACAAAATAGAACAAAAATTATGTTACTATATAGTAACATAATATGTAACATAGAGTATATACTCTACTTCGTAGAGCTTACCTTTGCCTAATAATACCATTGTACCTACCTAATAATATTCCTATAAATAAACATCTGGAAAATAGAAATATTTATTTTTAAAAGAGTACAAATTATTTAGGTATGTAGGTACCGTGGGAAAAAAGCTGTACCGTAACATTGTTATGTAACTGTCTGACTGTACCACAGAAATAATTGTCAAATTCTTAAGGTGGGTACTGACCGGTGTTACGGGGCGTAATGTAACGTGTCAGTACGGGGAAACAAGGCTCTCGCAACGAGCGTGTCATACAGATTTTAACACGCGGCGCCGGCCGCGGCTGAAAAATCATGCTCGCTGCGAATTGCGGTACCCACCAAAAGGCCGGCTTTTCATTTTGGGATATAATATATATTACATCTTGAGATATAATATTTTATCGCTTGTCAAACATTTTGTCGAAAAAATATTTATAGTTTGGGATACATCCCAATTATATGTATATTATAGCACAATGTGTACATAATGACGAGTATGACGAGCGATAAAATATTATATCTCAAGATGTAATTTATATTATATTATATCACATAGTGAAAAGCAGGCTTTATGGTGCGTCTATGCTACGCGTACCGAGCACGAGCCGAGCCAAGAATGAACAGAATTATTACATAAAAAATAAATAAAACATCTGTTTTCCTTCTACAATTCATATGAAACTATTGTCTGAAACATCTCAAAAGATTCTTAAACATTACATTTTTCGTCAAGGAAGTAAAAAAACAATTTGAAATTGATAGACGTAGGTACCGATGCCAAATTTTTGAGCAGAAGTTGCGGTTCGTAACTTGAAATCGAATCTGTAGCAAGTTGTCACAGCGCGGCACCCCTCAACTTTTCAGAACTACTACATTGTTATGACAGTTGAGCAGTGAAATAAATCTTATTCAATATCGAAAAAATGGCTAAAGTTACCTAGAAACTAAACTCAAAGTATCATTAATAACCCGACTGACTAAGCTGACTAAAACACAAGTCAGAGTCAAGAATGCCTGTAATGGTAGTTTTAATAACTAACTCAAATGGATAAAATTAGTAATCTAACGATGGCTTACTTAAAGTTACTATTAATTGAGAAGATAAGATGAGAAATTATGACTATTTATTTGAGAAATAGTTGGAGATGGCTCTCTCTCTTGTTACGTACTTCAAACGTATACATGCCTACTAGCTTGGCCCAAGACGGCCGATTTACAGGTACCAGATATGAAAGGTACCTATGTAAAAACATTACGTGCTTACTTTAATTAAATTCTAAAAATAATGGCTTGTTAGAAAAAAAAACTATTGTCACCAATTAATTATATTTAAGTGAATAGTCATCTCATCAAATTAATTGTAACATTTATAAATTGTAATTGTGGTACTTAGTTGTTTTTTGCTATCAATTTATCTTCTAACCTCCACTCATTATTTTCTGGATGTATACGTTTGAAGTACCTACTAGCACTACCCAATTCTACACATTTTGGCAATTAGAAAATATGTTAGTTCTGGCGGCCCTGGGATCTTGGAGAGATATGAGAGAATTGTTCTTAACGATTTTGTAAAAAAAAGGGTTTTATTCAAACAATCTGATTGTAATTTCTGTCCCGTTCCTCTTACAAAATTTTATAATTACAACTTCTGTTACTGAAAAATATTATACAAGTGGTTTCGTTTTCTTAATTCACAACTCCAAAAGCAAAGGTATAAAAATAGGAACAATGAGTTACCTTGGTAAAAGTTTCCAGGGAAACGGGAATGAGTTTTGCGGCCTTTATTACTACAGGTTGTTGAGTTTTAGCTATAAATATAACAATGTTCTTTTTTATTCCGTTTGGTACATTTATCCAAGGCCATGAATATACTGTAGTAGCCACATGCGAGCTCTGAAACATAAAAATTACAAAACATACAAAGTAGTGACTACGACGATCAATTGATCGGCAAGCCACTCTAGATCAGTGGTAGTCGAATAGGTACTTTGATAAGAGGTATGGGCTCGCATGTATAATCAGTATGAATGAGCTTTCGGAGATGGAAAACGCTCATAGAGGGGGTCACGCTCGCTTGTGGGGGCTGGTCTTATTTATTTATTTATTTAAATATTTATTCAGTCTACTTTGTAATTTTGCCGCCGCGCCGGGGCACGCAATCATTGTCAGTGCGATTAGAATGTAAATATTATGTAATGAATCTAAGCTTGTTTTGAAAAGAGTAATTGCTGAGTTTATTGCCGGCTCTTCTCAGCAAATGCAACCTTCCGAACCGTATTAGAGTCAGACTTTTCATAAGTGCCTATTATAGCAGGATTTGTTCATTGTTACCCATTATTTACAGGATTATCATTAAATCCTGCGAAGGTCTATTTGAATAAATGATTTTGAATTTGAATTTGATTTTGGTGTTCTGTAGTACCTACCCGGCTGACTGGCTTCATCCTCAAGTTGAAAATCTTCAATCCCCCTTTTGCTACAATACACCATACTCACTTATTTTTAACTCAGTAACTGTTTCTATTCCACTAAAGTAGCAAACAAGCATACGCTTGTTACGTAATACGGTGGAATACGGTCTACGGTGACCGCTGGGCCATACGGCCCAGCGGTCACCGTAGACTATGAATGCTTGCAACACCAGGGGTATCACTTGCGCGTTGCCGCTGCAAAAATCTCTTCACACCCTTTTTGAAGAACCCATACTCCTTTGGAAAACCACGGCGGGTATTTTCGAAAAAAATACCTAGAAAAAAAGAAATATTGAATACCTTGACAGTAATGGTGTTTCCAAAATAGCACTCGATAAATAGATTTCCCATGATAACGCATAAATAGGCTAGCACCCATGATACAACGCTTATGTTTTTTATAGGCTCCTCTATCTGTAACCATTTTGCTGCTATTAATAATTTGATATCCTTTACCCTAAAGACGAGCAAAGGTACAAAGCATCGAAGAGTTTTTCTTTAAATTTGATAGCAATCTATCATATAACACAAAATACCTACAGGAAAGTGTAACAAAGTGAAATGAAACAAAAGAAGCGAGAACGTTTTAGCCTGCAAGATATGCTTTTGTTTTTAACACACTGAGGCCTGATGCTATTCAGTACGAGGGTAATGTGCAATAAAAATATTCTGCATGCTTACAGAGAGAATCTGCACTCCCGTAGTTCCAATAATGCAGGCGTTTAATATCAATGTAAATAGGAATTGACCACTAAACGTTGCTTGTAGTGTGTTTAGATACCTGAAAATAAACATACAATAGGTATACCTTTTGTTCTTAATCCATAATTTAATATAATTCTTTGTAGACGAGAAAAACATAAACATAAAATAGCAAACTAAATCTATATCTACAGCATTACTATTATTTTCATGGGATATCTGTGCAACACGGGCAATGTGCGGATCACTGTGAGCTTCCTGTGAAATATTTCTGAATCTGAACGCAACTCAAAATAGTGCCATAATATTATCAACTTTATTACAGAACTATAGGAACTAGTATTCATTATGTAGCAATAACATGAGTAAAATGTCTAGTTGTACCTTATAATAGATCTATGATGAAGTACGCAGCGTTTGAATACTTTCTTAAATGCATCTTTTTCATCGTATTGTCTTTCAACCCTCGTAGCTTCAATAAGGTCTTTCATATTGTCAAAGTTATAAATTAAAACATCTAATTGACCAACTGGAAATCAAATAAATGTGTTGGAAATACGATAGGCTTATTAATTCTTATTCTGATGAATGTAATTTTTCAGTCTTGTGTCTTTTTCAAATCTTTCTACATCTGCTTTGAAATGCATCGAAATAATTGTGTTTTATGAAACTGTTATTATGATACTATACCTGCTAATAAGAATATATTGCAGATCAAATCACAATAACTTGGTTTTGTCAAGATATGGAATTCTTACTCTCAGACCTTATATGGTGAGCTTATTACTCGATCAGTATTAATACTCAAGATACAGTCTTCATAGAAACTTTACGACAAATTCAATAGGGATTATTCTTAGGAAAAAAAAAACTAATAAGTCCATCAGTTACATTATCAAAAAATATTGGACGCGTGCTTTACCAGATCATTAAAAATTTACAATGATAAAGCGAGTCAAAGTTCGCGAGTGTATGGGGGCTCGTGTCGTCACTTTAGAGTAAAAAGTGAACTTTAGCATGCCGTCACGCGGAACTTCAATACATGATATCTTCGTTTTTTTTTGTTTAATTGACAAAAGAAGAAATACGTGTCTAATATTTTTTGATAATGTAAAAGACTACTACACACGCACTACTACACGGCTACTTTCTACCATCGCAACTCTCGCCATCGACGGGGAGTCCATCCTCACATATTGAAACCTGAATTGTTTCGTACTGTGCGGGCTCAAAGGAGCTTCCTTCCGCGGACACTCAGACTGTGGAATGAGCTCCCCGCCGTAGTTTTCCCAATGGAGTACAGCATGGGGTTCTTCAAAAGGGGTGTGAAGAAATTTCTGCAGGGTCGGCAACGCGCGCGTTATACCCCTGGTGTTGCAAGCGTCCATAGGCTACGGTAGCCGCTTACCATCAGGCGGGCCGTATGCCTGTTTGCCAAATAAGAGGTATACAAAAAAAAAAAAAATACGGATTATTTCTTTTTTTCTCTTCTTGAAAAATGAAAGTCTTACTTGCACAAGACATCACAGCCCACGGTAATGACTGTACGGTAGCAAACATTGTCAGCATGATAGGTTTGTACAGAATCTGTAAAAACCATTTTATATTTTCTTTACTGTCCCAATACACAAATGTAAGAGGATAATTTAGTTTCGATAAAATATTTCCCTTTCCACTTTACCTGATAAGCGCAGATATATTTAAAATAAGGCTCTTCGTTCACATCAAAGAATATCAGATCCATCTTCAAAGGCAATGTTGCGAAGCGATGTATAGACGGTACCACAATGACATGTACTAAAAAAATATACTTTAAGTTCCTTAGCGTTTCTTTCTTTAGAATTCTTTGTAATATAATAATATTCTTAGAGATGAGAATAGATGTTTCCATAGTCTTAGTTTTGGGCTTCAGTAGAGAAAAAACTTTGTCCAACTAGTTAAATTCATAATTTCGATTAATTACTTAATTTTTTTTTTATACTGATCAAATCCCGCCCCTCCCCTAGTTAAATTGATAATTTCGATTAATTACTTCAGTTTTTTTTTAAATACTTATCAAATCCTGCCCCTCTCCTAGTTAAATTCATAATTTCGATTAATTACTTCAGTATTTTTTTTGTATTTATATACTGACCTGAAATATCTACTGCTGCGCCATAAAGTAGTCCCCAAAATAGCCATCTTGATATCTTCACAGAATTTTTCAGAATAACTTTATGAGGTACCTCCCTACAATTGAATTCGCTGCTAATAAGTTGATCCATCAAGCGCGTGAAAAGCTCCCGGCGCAAGCACAAATCTAAAAGCTTAAACGAAATCAGCAGCTCCGTGAAAACTAGATTTATTCTGTAAAATGTAGATCGGACTTTAGCTCTCATAAAGTTTATGTCTACGCAGATTTTCGGACTAATATATTTAATATACATAATCCTCTTTTTACATGCTTTTAATTTATGTACATATTAACATAAATTCAACAAGTTTTATTGTAGCCTTAAGTTCTTTTAATTTAGTTTTTATATTTAAGTCATCGAGATTTATGGAGGCCCACAATTTATGGGATTAAAGTTATTAAGAATACTTCAGTACTTTTCAATTTGTTTAACATTTTTGCCACAAATCGAGGCGATGTTAATAGCTGAGATAAATAAGATTTTCTAGCGATAGTATAAATAAAATTTCTCCATTAGCTGACCTCAATATACTTCTCTTAACGTTATATGCACAAACAAAACGTATAAAATGTATAAAAGAGGCAAAATGAAACATATCAGCCGAGTAATAACATACGTCACTTACACCCCAGCAATTTCCTGAATTTCCGCTTTCCCCGATATCATCAACTTTATCAAATATACTATCTGACCACCCGTCGGCAAAACGAATACTAATATACCAATAACGATTCGCATCAGGATACTTATCCAAAACTTAACACTTTTTATTGAATACGGTATGAAGAACCATAAACAAGTATACTTCAACGCATTTATATGTAAAGAAATGTATTGATACAAGTCAATTTGTGGAACTGTCTCCATTTTGGGCCAATAAAGAAATTAATGCGTACAATCGCTTGAGTTCGACGTTTTTAAAATGAATGTTACTGTCAGGCGTATAATTGCTCATTTAAAAATAGGGTTCTGTAGTTTTAGAGCCATTATTCAGGCCATAAAAGGGCACTTATAAAAGTTGAAGCCCAACTGAGATGAAAATTAGGTCTGATTGATTTGAATTTTGTTATTTTGTCATCGACTAAGTACAAGTAAAGTAGATACTGGCGGTAGTAAGTAGCGGTTTGTTCTGTCACATAATTTTCTATACCATAATGGATCAGATTTGAGCTGAAGGAGGTTCCCATTGCGGACACTCAGGCTGTGGAAAGAGCTCTGCGTCGTGGTATTCCCAAGGGAGTTCTTCTAAAAGGGTGTGAAGAGATTATTTTAGGGTCGGCAACGCGCGAATGATACCTCTGTGTTGTATTGCATCTACAGGCTAAAGGAACTGCTTTTTATCAGGCAGGGCGTAAGCCTTATTACTACCTCAGTAGTATAAAAAATATATTGGTTATAGAATCCTAAATCAATTTACGTAAAATTAATTAAGGCAACAACTAGAATCTAGATTCCAGATATTCCCAGTTTTATTGTTTTACTATTTGTGACCCATTTTTGCAAACATACTGCAGCTATTCACAACGCGATGTGACGGATGGACAACCCAGTTCGGCGTGACATAAGCTCTTTGATGCATCGATGCACCACAATACCATCATTGGACAAATATTGATGAATTTAATAGAATTTTATTTCAACTAGACTTTCTGACTAGCGCATAGCGGTTTCATCGGCTATCCCCTTTGGATAAATCCTCAGTAATCTTTAAGAAGGAGCCAAATTCCAAAGTTCATAGTTCTATGACATTGTGATCGTGGTGGCTTAGAAGGGTTTAGATTATAGGTTATACTATGAGTTTTAAGCCTTTTCGGTGACGGAAAATCTCTGAAGTGCCACAATCAATTAATTAATTCAATCTGCCTGTATATATGGGTTAAATCCCCTTTGTTGTTACGCTGAAGGTATTAAGGGTGAAGGAAAAATCCATTGCATAACAGTAGAGCTACATGTAGTACCTGTCTGGCGGGCTACTAAGTTACCAGCATCTGCACTTGAGAGCCAGTCCCCTTCTAGGTAGTCTTTGTGTGCTTGTCACTGTTGGCCGTGTTATCACATACAATTAGTAAGATTGTGGTCAAACACAGGCTTATAACATACTACGGGCACAGCGGGGTTGTTTGTAAAGTACTAACAACCTCTCAGGCTCTAACTATCTCTCTAAATTACTAATATCATAAAACTCATCAGACTTTCATACAAAAATAAAAATATTTAAATTTAATGCTCTATATATTCCGAAGTCTCCGCGTAACGAAATACGAGTGACAATGCATGGTAGGTGTTGTACAACAAAATACAGAATTGAAATGTGCTAGATGGATGTTTTGTAAAAAATCTTAGAACAAAAGTTCTGTTTAATAATATTAGTAATACAGTCCCGCTAGATTCTGTTTTACCTGAAACCCTGTGAAAAAAATCTTATAAATTTTTAGTAAACAGTAAACAACCATGGACATAAATGAAAATAACGACAAAAGCAGTCGATTTACAAAGGCTTCAAAGGAATGTAAAAGACAAAGAATACTCTGATTACAAAATATCGAATAGCAATTTCAAATCCTTTTTCCGACAATCACTCAGCGAAGTGGATGGAGTTATTGATCGGTGACCTTCTATAAGTGATAACACTCTTAGATGAAAAGATGACCGTATTTTAATACAGCTAGGTGCTGAAAGAAAATAATCTAAAAAATTCCATCATCTAAAAAAAAAAAGCAGATTATGCCTTGGTTACACTTATGAAAGTAATCGTTGTCTCAACCACCGGTTATTATTAAACTGAGAAAAATATAAGTTTTTTGTTAAATTTTCATTATTAATACAAGCTTGTTTTGGTGACTGTACTTTTTGTTGACTGTACTTGCATTGTCTTTCAATATACTAATGCATACTAAATATCAAGTCAATCCGACCACTGGAAGTGGGTGAAATTCGACTTGCGAGATTCCACCCGAACGAACAAACATATATACTTACATACATTGCAAGTTAAATAAAAGCTTGTAAAAAAGGTTCTTGTAATGTAAGGAACTCTATTGAAACAATAATTATCTACTTAATGTAGATAATTATCAAATTATTAATATTCAGGTAATTAGATTTAATAGCGCTTGATTTTTTGAGTGAGTCCCATCGGACCCGGTGCCTCTGTCCCGTTAACGGGTCCGATGGGAAAAAAAGTGCCATCGGACCCGGTAGCTTCAGTGTGTGCGTGCACCGGGTCCGATGGCACTCATTTTTCAATCCGCCTCAAGAGTGCCATTGGCCCCGGTATCTCCCATCATCGGGACAGATACAAAACATAAAATTAGCCGGCGTCGCCGTTTTAATCGCCGGGAAGGATGGCACGGATCAAGTTTCCTATGCCAGTTTTATTATATAAAAAAACCTAAATCGACGTAGCTGAGCTGGTTACCAGGATAACAGAAGTTCTTAAGAGATTAGCTCGAGAAAATCAAACACAATTGTGTATAGAGCTTACACACACTGGCTTGATTCTAAAAGATGAAGATTACACAAGTAAAATCCAAATGCTTTTTAGCTCTTAACATGATATCTTTAGAAAATAACAATTTATAAAAATCTTATGGTGGTGGTAATACACTTCCAAACTTTTAATATTCTTGTACCTACCGCCATAAATATTTTGTCTGTCGTAACTTGAAATTATATAAGATAATTCTTTAAAACTTCTGTTATCCTGGTATTATTGCGACCGTGACGAAAACGGATACCATGCAATGATGCTGACATATTTTCAACTTGTTGTGCTACGACTTCGTAATATGAGGCGATTCCTATTGTTTGAATGATAGATTTGTATTTATTGTTTGTCTTCGTTACTCCTCGTGGCTGTGGCATATTTTTAAACACCTACTGCTTTTATGTTATGCTTACCTTAGACACGTATCAATTTACGTATTAGTAATTTTAGTAAATAAAATAATAATATTTATAACTTGACTAAGCCAGTATGTGTGAGTTCTATACTAAATTTACTTGATTTTCTTAAGCTTATCTATTAAGAACTTCTGTTATCCTGGTAAGCAGATCTGTGACGTTTGTTTATATAATCAAACTGGCAAATGAAACTTAATCCGTGCCATCCTTCCTTTTAAATCAGCGACGCCGGTTTATTTTATGTTTTGTATCTACCCCGTTGACCGGAGCTACCGGGGCCGATGGCACTCTTTTTCCGATCGACCTCAGTGCCTCTGTCCCGTTAACGGGGTCGATGGGAAAAAGAGTGCCATCGGACCCGGTAGCTTCAATGTGTGCGTGTACCGGGTCCGATGGCACTTTTTTTCCCAACGGACCCGTTAACGGGGCAGAGGCACCGGGTCCGATGGGACTCACTCGATTTTTTATGGTTTGGCTATTGATATGTTTTTTTTTTACTTTGAATTGAATACCAATAATAGGGATGTTGACTGCCAAGTAAAATTAGAACTTTTTATTAAAAGTAATAACGATAGTTTGTAAGGACTCTTTCATGTCCCACAGACTTATTTGACCTAGTGGTCAAAAGAGGAACTAACGACGCCATTTCGAAATGTCATTCGCCAATGGTCAAAGAGAATGTAAACACTACGTTCATTGGTTGTTTGCTCCACCAAATGCGATAACAGCGACTCTCTCACCGGGCCAGATGAGCTTGTGGCACAAGAATAACTTGTAACGTCTAGTTTGTAAGTTTGGGCATATTTGATGTTTCCGTATATTTATTTATGTTTTATAAACTGGTTGGGTTTGTTCATTAATTTGGAAAAACATATTATGCACTTCTAAAACAAATAAGATAATTCCTATTTAAGTCCTTGTCTTCGACATAACAACGAACATAGATAATACATAAAAGATATCCCTTTTACGTAGTGAGGTTAGTTCAACAGCCCTTATTAAATACCCATGGACCTTCGTCTTTGATTTCTATCTTTACAAACCGAGAACCCTTCTCCGATATTATCAGAGATAAATTAATTATTTCCGAGTAATTTAGCTGCTGATAATAGGGTTTACTTCCTACCTCTTATCTCAGAGATAAGGGCGGGTATATTTAATTCATATAAGTACTTATCTATTTTATATAATGTAAGTCGCATTAGGTACCTAAAAAAGAACGTCTCGTTATACGTACGGAGGTGCAAGGTGGATGGTGGATCACACCTCCATTTAAAAGGGAAGATCTTCCGACAGGCTGGGTCATCGTGCCTGGGGACCGCGGTCCAACTGTACATGTCGGACAGTTGTATATATGCAGAATCTCGAGAAAACTTCTGAAGCGCGATGCAGGATAATGTGGCGCCACGCCATCTATCTTTTCGTGTGTGAAGTATCTCAGTGTTACTGATAGGTGGCTGATAGATGTCGCTACATACGCTTGCACTAATCCTAATCGGATTTCAATGCGATAGGAAACAAAAGTATCGGATAGTGCCGATATCGGTGCGCTAAGCTGTTATCCAAAAAGGTCTGAGTGCTTAATAGAGCGCGTCAGTACTTCACATCGGAGCAATGCAACTTTATGTGTCGCAAGTCCGACCCCATATGGAGTACTGCTGTCATCTATGGGCGGAGGCCAGCTTGGGCCTTTAATTTAGTATGACAATGCCAGTTAATCTTTGGCCTCCGACAGCAAAATGCTCTGTTGCCTACAATTCATGCATGAAAATCTATGTAGTGACAAAAACTATACGTTACCTATAATTTAGTAATGGATGGTTGACTATAAAGGTCCATTTTAGCCGTTGGAATCCACTTTGAATTTGGAACGCAAATTCGCTTACTCGGACCATGCAAGTTAATTTGTTTGAACATGTTCGGATAGCATTGGTGCGAGCACCAGCGAATTCTATGGGATTTGTGTTCCGCGTTCCACGGTTTGCATCAGCTTAAATAGAGCTTTACTTCGTAATGGCTGAACTGATTAAACTAAGTTTGGTCTAAGCTAAAGGTGGCTCTTGTTCTGGATTAACAGACTACACGCAATTGCCTGCTGTAAATAAGCTATACAAGACCAATAATTTACCTGAGCTTTGTAAAAGCAATTGATTGGTTATAATGGAATAGTTTGAGCATTGACACGTCAAAAACAACATACATGAAGCTTCGAACTCATACTCGTTTATCACTTTTAACATAAATTCTGTTAAAACTCAGCAACAATCAGTGAAATCTCGTTCACTTGACTTTCGAAATTTCGAAATTTCGTGACTTATCAATAAATGTCACTTTACGAGCGAGTGTGTTGAAAAAGTATTTTATTATCATTAAGCACCTAAGTATTACAAATTCATAAATGACATATTTCGAGCATAATGTGTTAACAAATTATTGGCTACGAATTATTATGCGTATGATATTTTAATATGATTTTCGAATGAATATTATCGTAATTGACATTGTTATCATTTGAATTATAAGAATTTCTGGCTCGCTGCCGCTTTCAGGTGAAAAACTGTTGCCAAGCACAAAACAGTATGTTCTGATAGCCACTTTTGGGAGACAAACTCATTATGGGCTTTTTGTGCTGACTCTTGCCATCACGATCTAAAAAGTTGTACTTTTTTAAAGTACGAAAACATAGCTTGTGGTTTCCAATTAGGTATTACTTCAAAGTGGGTACAAACAAACCCTAATCAATCTACTGAGATTTTCTATAATGGCCACCTCTACCAACCTGTCGATTATAAAAGACGGCACACTATACGTGACAACCCCTTACGAAGCGTCAGAGACCATCTGCGGTCACGCCGCCGGAGTACTCACCCCTAGTACTCTTGAGAAAATAGAGTCACACCGTGATCACTCACTACCATTTGTCCAGAATGGTACCGGAGCTGTTAAAAGTCGCTCACCACGCGCACCCCACTAGCTGCGTCTGTGCCAGTACTTACGCAAGCGCAAGCACTAGCACAAACACACCCTAGGGTGCTCACTCAAAGTGGGTACAGTAGTACCCAACTAATATGGCTTACCGATGTAACTACCTGTGCAGAAGATACATTTTCAAAGCACGGGAAATGCTAGTGGTCTGCAGCTGCCGCCATGTGTCCGGAGGGTCGTGACTTGCGAGTGAGACGGAACTAATAGCTGCAGTGTATTATGAACCTTATAGTAGTGATCAAAGGTTGATTGTATTAAGCATTCTTTCGTTAATCTTCGGGACATACTTTCTTTTCTGAGCGAACGAAGATTCACGACGCGCCTTGTTAGTTGGGTACTACTGTACCCTGATAATTTAAGAAAGAAAAACAATAACCGTACGTAATAATTCATTCAAGCGAGCCTATCAATAAGACTTAGAAATACTAATTCATCAGAGAGAGCGTATATAAAATAAATAAACGTCACCCGTAAATGTTCCTGCGTCAAAACTGTCGCAAGGTTTAGTTTTTTACTGAGTGAGGTCACATCGGCCGGATCGGAACGGGATAACTAGGGTCGCGGGCACACTGCCAAAACCGATCGCAGCGTTCCGCCTCTTTATTTGCAGTCGGCTTACTGTGAGACTATCTCTTTGCGCCCTCACTTCAATACATTTGGATAATGGTTTTTTCAAACAATACAATTATGATCTTTGCGAATTTTAAGCGTGAGAAAAATTTATATCTACGCGATTAGATTTAGAGCAATGCTTTCATATATGTAGTTAGGTGCAAAAATCCATTTTCATATGCTATATAGGGTGAATGGTAATTAGTAAACGATACTTAGACACATGATTGTACTCATGATAACAAACAAGATTCCCAAAGAAACTTTTTTTTAATTTACTTAGCAAGCGTAGAGATATAATTGACCTTACATTCTTATACAAGCTTTTTCAAAACAAAATTGACTGTCCTGGAATTGTATCAAGCTTAAACCTCAGAGCCCCCTTAAGATGCTCTAGGAAACCCATGAGTCTTTTTGTGCCTCCACTGCGTTCTACTGTTCTGGGTGCTCACTCTCCGATCCCTAGGCTATGTAAAATTTATAACAGCCTGGGTACACATGCGGATTTAAATCATGAGTCACTAAAAAACATACTTTCTTTTGTTAATTATGTCTAAAATTATTTTGTTTTTGTTTTCTTTTTATTTATTCTTTTATATGGAGGTTATATTATTTTTCTGGATTTATTATTATTTAGAGTTTTTCCTTATTTTATTCATGCTAGTTTTAAGTTGTTAATATTTTCTCGATGATATAATGTTTTGCATGCTGTGCTTACCTATATATAAGTGATTGTACATTTAGTATTAATTTAAGTTTAAGTTCTTCATAGTTTCATATTAATGTATCAATCGTTGATAAGCCTAATAAATAAAATAAAATAAACAAGAATACATCATCAGATTTTTTTTAATTTACTTATTTATCCCTATTTGTTTCTTTGTTAAAGTTGTTTGTTATCATGAGTACAATCATGTGTCTAAGTAGCGTTTACTAATTATCAGTCATCCTATATTATTATTCACTATTCAGCAAACATTTATACCAAAACTAGCTGTCTCCCGCGGTTTCACCCGCGTTCCCGGGATAAAAAGTAGCCTATGTCCTTCTCTATACCATAGGCTATCTGCATGATGATCCGTTCAGTAGTTGAGGTGTGATGGGGCGTAACAAAGAAACGAACAAACTCACTTTCGCATTTACTTAGGATTAAACCTAAAGCACCACCTTAAGGTGAGGTTTAAGCTTAAGGTCTGCTCTTCGTCCAAATGTGCCCCAAGCTGGACATGATGCATTCCAACTGGAATTGAAAAATAGATTCGCCGCACTGGAGACCCCGGCAAATGTTGACGAGGATCTGGACGGCTTAATTGGGGTGATACGCGAAGTGGGAACGAGGCACTTTCGGAAAAGGCGGTCAGATAGGAAGTCCAAACTTTCTAGCGAGACCCTGGATTTGATGCGATTTAGACGTGAGACACCAGAGGAAACTTTGTCAGATCCCCAGTCACTCCACAAGAAAATCAGGAGCTTGGTAAGACGCGACCTTCGCAGCTGGAACACTCGCCTAGTACATGAGGCGATCGAGCGAAATCGGGGGTCGAAGGTCTTTACCAAGACACTGGGGAGGAGTCATCTGACAAAGTTAGCTACCTCGAATGGTGAAACCGTCACATCAGTCCCGGGGATATTGGCTGAAATTGAGGACTTCTACGGACAACTGTATGCTTCGCATGCACCGAAGTCTACACCTGACGCGAGAGACCCTAGAGCCCCACTTACCCGCCACTTCACTGAAGATCTCCCAGACGTAGATGTTGACGAAATCGAGGCGGCTCTCAAACAGCTTAGTAATGGGAAGGCTCCCGGTGAAGATGGAGTAGCCTCTGAGCTCCTCAAGGCTGGGGGTAAACCTGTTCTTGGGGAGTTGAGGAGGCTCTTCAACTCTGTAATAACCAATGGGACTACCCCGAAGGTGTGGAGCAGAGGTGTAGTGGCATTGTTTTTCAAGAAAGGAGACAAAACGCTCCTTAAAAACTAAAGGCCGATCACGCTTCTGAGCCACGTCTATAAGCTGTTCTCGAGAGTCGTCACGAATCGTCTGGCATCAAGATTTGACGCCTTTCAGCCACCGGAACAGGCTGGGTTTCGTAAAGGCTATAGCACCGTGGACCACATCCATACTGTTCGGCAGGTTATACAGAAGTCCGAGGAGTATAACCAACCGCTGTGTATGGCGTTTGTGGACTACGAGAAGGCCTTCGACTCTATCGAAACCTGGGCCGTTCTGGAGTCTTTGCAGCGATGCCAAGTCGACTGGCGGTACGTGGAGGTGCTGAGAAGTCTCTACCAAATGGCGACTATGTCCGTCCAAGTGCAGAACCACCAAACAAGACCCATCCAGTTGCTCAGAGGTGTAAGACAGGGTGACGTTATTTCCCCGAAACTCTTCACCAATGCTCTGGAGGATGTCTTCAAGACCCTGCGGTGGAATGGAATGGGCATCAATGTCAATGGTGAATATCTCACACACCTCCGCTTTGCTGACGACATAGTTATAATGGCAGAATCGCTGCAAGACCTGCAGGAAATGCTGTCCGGTCTTAATGCTGCCTCGAGACGCGTTGGGCTAGGGATGAACTTGGACAAGACTAAGGTCATGTTCAACGAGCACATCGTCCCTGTGCCCGTTTCCGTCGAAGGTGTAGCCATTGAAGTTGTCCAGGAGTACGTCTACCTAGGACAAAAGTTACAGCTGGGTAGAGACAACTTTGAGAGTGAAATCACCAGAAGAGTGCAGCTTGGCTGGGCAGCATTTGGAAAGCTGCGTCACATCTTCGAGTCACCCTTGCCACAATGCCTGAAGACCAAGGTATTCAATCAGTGCGTCCTGCCGGTCATGACATACGGAGCCGAGACGTGGAACCTGACAGTGAAACTAGCCCACCGACTACACGTCACACAGCGAGCTATGGAAAGGGGTATGCTCGGAATCTCGTTAAGGGACAAAGTCCGGAACGAGATTATCCGACAAAAAACCAAAGTCACTGACGTAGTGCAGAAGTGTAGCAGACTGAAGTGGCAGTGGGCTGGTCACATCTGTCGCAGAACCGATGATCGGTGGAGTAGACGGGTTCTCGAGTGGAGACCACGACTCGGCAAGCGTAGTGTAGGACGCCCTCCGGCCAGATGGACCGACGACCTGAAAAAGGTGGCTGGTGGTGACTGGATGGCGAAAACGGGAGATCGAGCCATGTGGCGAACCCTGGGGGAGGCTTACGTCCAACAGTGGACTGCAATAGGCTGAAATGATGATGATGATGACCACCTTAAGAATATTGACGGTTGTAATAAATTTATCAACAACTATTTGTCCCCCGCGGTTTCACCCGCGTTCCTGGGATAAACAGTACTGCATACGAAATTGCATGATAATCCGTTGACTAGTTGAGGCGTGAAGGCGTAACAAACAAACAAACTCACTTTCGCATTTATAATATTAGTCAGGATTAGGATGCCGGCAGAAAAAGTTTTCCGACATTTATGTGACAATAGAGAAAAATATCTAAACCACGCGATTGTTACACCAGATTCAGACGTCGATAAAAAAATCACACGACCCATGTCATAATATCCCACAGAAGCGCACGAATAAGTAAATAAAATTGAATAATTTACGAGTAGGTTTTACCACGGAATGTCACAGGGGCGGTGATGTGAGATATCAAATTATAAGAGGCTCTTTGCACATGCGCGATGGGTCTCGCAGGCCGCGAGCTCCAGTCTGCTCGACGCTTGTGCTCTTTCCGAACGGCCCGCGCCATGCGCAGATTCAAATTTCGTAACTCGAACGAAATTCGAACGCAACAATAAAATTCAAAAACCTCAATGACTTTTTAATTAGTGCGTGTAAATAGAAAAAAAAAAACTTAGATAGGTATATCTTTACCCCGTGCTTTGTCTGTGTCTCGTGTCGCGAAACTATAACCAACTTTAATTAAATAAGATTCCTCACTTCGATAAGTTCGTTAATAAGTGGTGTAGTGATTCGTTCTTTTTGGATTAATGAAACTAAGCTGAAGTTTTATCTTAGGTAAGATCACAATTCCCTTTTACAAACGATTTGATACATAATATAGTATTTCCGTGCTTACTTACTAATTTATTCGAGTTTAACATTCAAACAGCTTATATTAGTTTTTTTTTTAGTACTATTACCTATTTGTATGTACCTACCTACCTATTTTTTTTTGTTTTTTTTATGCTTGTGTGTTTAACTTTGTAAAAGCTAAATAAATACTTAAAAAAATTGGCAATATAGTCAGATTGAATATTTTTAAAATGGAACCTTGCTGAGTTTCTTGCCTGTTCTTCTCAGTTGAAGGCCGACTTACGAACTGGTGGTAACTTCAGTAACTTTGACCCATAGAAATAAATATACCTAGAAAGAACGTCACCATACTACACGAATATATAAAACAGGCCAACTTTTACAGGCTGCTGCGCGTAACAGCTACTTTTTACGCTCCCTCTGCGTCATTCTGCTTGTCATAGTGACGTTCATAATGATAGCAGTTGTTGAAATATTCCCATTAAAATCGGGAGAAATTTAAATATTAAATATTATTATATTATTTTGCAATTTTATTTATTTTTATTTGATTTAGCCTCTAACAGTTAGGGCGTATTTTTATCGACGCGTGCACAGCTTCAACACTCAATCTGGATGTATCCTTAATCAAAGCTTTGACCTTCATAAGTGCCCTACTAGGGCCTCAATTGAATAAATGGCTTTGACTTTGACGTATGCAATAGACTGCTTAGAATCTTAAACTATTTCTTTGCTCGTGTTGTGTTTATGGTAGTATACTTCCCTCCGTAAATAAGTATCTTTTACACCAAATTTCTCTATATTTATCAAAAATTATGGATATTTTCCGTAGTAATGTTGCTGGTAAAAGCTGGTCTCAAGCCATACCATTAGTTACCAGTAGGTAATATTATAATTATTGACGCCCAGAGCGAACAATGTAGGTAAACTGAACGCCGACTCATACTGACTTTGGCAATTTCCGTACCAGTTTCTGGCAAGGTAATAATTTATAGCCAAAGTTGATGATTTGGAATTTTCAATCATAACTTTGACTATCCATTGTACGTCGGAACCACTATCTATACTAATATATACTAATATTATAAAGCGGAATAGTTTTTTTGATTGTTTGTTTAAACGGGCTAATCTCTGGAACTACCAGTCGGATTCGAAAAATTCTTACACTAGTAAGAAGCAACATTATTCCCGAGTATAATAGGTGACTTAATATCCCAGGGATACTTAATATCGCGGGGAACAGCTAGTTTATTATATTGCACATATATTTTTGTACTAACTTCAATATTTTAATAAACAAGCTATAATAAAAGGCATTTAAAAAAATATCAAATATAACTCAAGAAATCATTTTTTTAGAAAAATAAAAACGATCAAAAGAGGTTGTTTGCGTTCCATTTTTCAGGTTTATTCCGTACCGATTTTATGTTGGTATAGATGGACGATATTAGCTAAGTTGCTGTACCGAAAGGGGTCGGACTCTATTAATAACATCAGGTGAGAAGTGAACTGAAAAATTGTATTCCTGGACGAACTCTATGTATGAGTACATAAATTGTTTAAAATTTCAACGATAAATCAAACAGAGTCCTTTAGGTTTACTGATTTTAAGTATACAAGTTTATTATGGATTATGGAGTGGTTAAGTGATAATCCACATTCTATTTATACACTCTCCGATTTGGCATGAGTAAAGTGAGGATACTCAATTTCAAAGGTAGAAATTTATTCAAATAGGTACAATAAAAATCCGTCTCTTAAAATCCGTAGAACCTTCAAAAAAATCAGTAGGTAATAGGATTCAGTTGAAGAGAAATGTTTTCCCAGTGCCTTCGCCGCTTAACACAGCTCAGCTTAGATTCTACACAATCCGCTCTGATTGCACAAACGCTTTTCCCGAAGCGTAAAATTTTTACTGCCGCCCGCCTATGACTATCGGCGAATAGACGGGCGTCGATTTTCTTCTTTTTTATGGAAAAACGTCTAGTTTCTTTCTTGACGTTTTTATAAGTTCTATTTTATAGGTAACGGTAGACAGCTTTCTTTTTAACCGACGAAAAAACGGAGGAGGTTAACAATTCGACGCGAGTATTTTTTTTATGTATGATCACGTATAACTTTTTCTAGTACCTATCTAAGTCAGTCTTCACGGAATATCTTTGAGAAATAGGTAGTGGATTGTATGATAGGTTTAGTGGATTAACTTTAGTGTATGAAATTAAAATATTATTATTATGTAGGTAATGTACCGACAAAATATTCGGTAATGGATATACTGAGAAATTGTCAACGATATCGATATTCATTGATACATGATTAGGAAACTATAATAGCATGACTATAAAATTACCATTATGTCTGACATATCGAAAGTATCATATTAATATTTACCAGTAGAAAAGGTGTCATTAAATAATACTTGAAGGTGTCTTTATAATAAATATAACGTATGTTTACACTCCACCCCCTAACTATTATCCTAAGAATATTGATTATACATATAGTACTTAAGTCTTAATATCACTCATCAAAAATATATTAAAGTTTAATCTAAGCAAAATCCCTCTTTAACCCTTTATGTTTATCAAGTTTCACAGAGTTGTTTAGTTGTTTTAATATTACAACTTAATTATCTTGAGAGAGAAAATATTCTGAGATTGTATGTATTAAGCAACAAGTATTAATGACATAATTTAAGCTTTAATATTAAAGAGTATAAAAGATAAGAGTCTTTAGTCGTATTATGTAATATAAGCATGTCGCTAATGTAATGGGACATTACACCTCGTGTGAAATATAATTTTATGCTCTTTAATCTTTTACGAGAACCATTACAGCTGAGGGCCTTAAAACCGTACCATTAACGCTATACCGATGGTTAAGAAAACGTTGTGAGAAAATCTGCATCAAATAATCACTTATACCTTGTAAAAGATAGGTTGATCTCTGCGACAGTTGCTTGAGTCATATGAAAATTAACCTTTTAGCTTTACAATAAGGTGCATCTGTTTAATTTGTGGTTGATTTAATGATGATACAGATAAACCTTTTGCTAAAGCCATAAGGTTAATTTTCATATGACTCAAGCAACTGTCGCAGAGATCAAGCTATCTTTTACATGGTATAATAATTGCGTTTGTGCAATTCATCATCATCATATCAGCCTATGGATGTCCTCTCTCTCTGCTGAACATAGGCGTCCCCCATTGTTTTCCACATCGAACGGTTTTGGGCTGCTTGCATCCAGCGGCGCCCAGCGACCCTGACCAGGTCTTCAGTCCACCTGGTGGGAGGTCGTACCGCTCGGCGTTTTCCAGTACGTGGTGGCCACTCGAGAACCTTTCGTCTCCAGTGGTTATTGGCTCTTCGAGCGATGTAGCCTGCCCATTGCCACTTTAGCTTACTAACTCTACAAGCTATGTCCGTCGTTTTCGTTCTCCTACGAATGTCCTCATTTCGGACCCTGTCACGTAGAGAAATTCCGAGCATAGCTCGTTCCATAGAACATAGCTCGCTGAGTGATTCTTAGCTTATTTATGCGGCCAGTTTTATTTATGTTTTGTGCAAATAGAGCGACTGTATTATCAAACGGCTAAGAATAAAGCAAGTGTCTCATCTACGATATTTGATATGCCCATTGTTTTTTTTGTGTCATAGTTGGACAATCAGATGGACGATCCCCCTAAAGGTGTAAAGTCACTGTCGCCTACGGATATTAGCAATAGCAATAGCGGAGGGATTTCAGATATTACCAACCTTTCGAAGCTTAGAATACAACCTGCTTTCAATTGCAACTACCGGATGAGATACATTGGTTTGGTATGTGTTTGGCAAAAGATTTTTTACTCGGCCATCTCACATTGCATTGGTAGATAAGTTCTTTATTAAAATAAATGCTATAAATCAAACGGTGGTTTGTTACTACACCTAGAAAAGCTTTCATAGAGTTGTTACCATAGAGTAAGAATATGAATAAATAGCGTTAACAACATTAGGTACTTTGTGCGAAGCGTAAGCAGTTTGCACATATCTATGTGCGTTTGCACATAGATATATCGTGTTGATTTACTGTAAGAAAAGTTTAGAAAAAAAATATATTAGAAACCTCAATATCATTTTTGAAGACCTATCTATAGACACCGCACACGTATTGGTTTGATGAAAAAAAAAAAAAATTGAGTTTCAGTTCTGAATTTATTGTTTTCTTTCTATTTTTGTGTGAAAATCGTAATGCGGTTCACAGAATATATCTACTTACCAAGTTTCAACAGTATAGTTCTTATAGTTTCGGAAAAAAGTGGCTGTAACATACGGACGGACAGACAGACAGACAGACATGACGAATCTATAAGGGTTCCGTTTTTTGCCATTTGGCTAAGGAACCCTAATAAAAGTGACTAGGTCAATATTTTACGCGTCACGAGAAAATATTTCAGATATATTCATCGCAGGCTCAAGTACTTCAGAAAGCTGAGAATATACCTAGATTTTCTCTTTGACGGTGATTGCACAAAAGCGTATGGAATAGCTTTAAAGCTAACACCCCCGATCAAAAGATCCGTCGAGTCGGCGAAATTATGATGTCTTCTTTTTACCGTGATATCAGATTTTGTAGGCTTTAGTGGTGCTTCACTAGCCTCGGTGGGAGAATTCGTTTAGGAACTTTTTATAATGATCGTTTACACTAAAAATATACTATTTTCCAAGCGTCAATAAATATTTTATGTGTATCTATTATTATTGGGTGCTATTTATTAGCAGAAAAACTACTTATGATTTATTAAATTACCAACCAACTTCACGTGAAGTTTTATGGAATCCTCTTATAATATTAATTTAAAACATAATGTTTCATTTGGGGTTTTTGTAAGTGTATTTTTCTCAACCACGATATTTTTTTTTTTTTTTATTCAACTAAGTCTGTAATCAAGCATACGCAATTTGCAACACAAAAAGCACGTGCTCACGTGTTACCGACCTTTCCCCCCTCTCCTATGAGCTCTGGCGACCTTACTCACGTGCAGGAACACAACTTTACACAACATAAAGTTATTTGGCTGCAGTATTCCGTAAGGTAAGGTACTTCCCCAGTCGAGCTGCTCTTTGAGCGAATAAACGCCATGCTCTACCTTTCTAAAAAAATCCACAATCTTCAGTAACCAACACGCTTTGTAATAAAATAACGTAAAGGTTATATTGGAGCCCTGTTGATTACACAAACAGACTCGTCGTGTTCCGGGCGGGAGAGCTCTCGGCGCACAGACCGCCCTCGATCAAAGTATTAAAGTGTACAGCAAACCAACCGAGAACTTGCCGTGGCCGACCCACTTTGATGCCTCTATCTTTCGAATCGATTTAAAATGTACACTTAATTTGCTTGATTAAATCGATATCGCTTTTGCGTTCTAGTTTAGGTATTTTGGTTTGGTAGAGTCGTAGTTTATTGCTGTTTGAATCTTTTAGTGAAATTAGAGCTGGCAAGCTAAGTTTTTGACTGATTCATATGTTTTTATATAATTTTCTTTTATTTTATATAGTTTTGACGTGCTAATACTATGTTTTTTTCAGCAAATAATAATAATTATTATTATTATTATAATAATAATTATTATACGAAGTTGCTACTTCGTTGAACAGTTAATAATAAAAATGAAATTATTAAATTTCCAAGCTAATCAAATCTAAATAACACATTAAAATTAAAAAATAACCAAATATAAAAATTGTCCCATACCGTTGTACCGCGGGCGCTGCCAAGCATGAAAGTTTCATCTAAACATAAAACTACTCCCAAAAATATTTAATTTCGTGAAACTATATATTATTGCATTTTGATGTTCAGAATAATGTTACAAAACATGCATTACCCCTTTTAGGGAGATTTTCAAAAGCGTTCTTCTTTCCATTCTGACAATTTAATTTAATCCTTAAATAAGGACAATTTTATTAAGATTTCTTAAAATTTTATTAAGATTTTTTACTTGGATAGGCCCCCTCAATAATAATTATGACGGACTCTCTCGGTACGAAAATGGGAGTAAGTTAGTGCAAGGCTTGTTAACTATGAATAAACCAAGTCCAAAGTTTCGCTCGGATCTTACTATTACTCTTACATTATTATTTACTTGTTGTTTCAGTGAGAAGAATAATATTTACCAACACTTAGGTACATAAATCGTTATTGGTTATTACTTTTTCTTCGGCAATAGTATGAGAGCTCACATTACTTTTCATGTATTTGTTTACGGCTCATTTGGTAGGCGCAAGGAGGGCAAAATGGAAAGATAAAAATACAAATATTCTTATTGTATGATTCTTAAATCTTGAGATCCTCTCGTGAATCGATGAACCTATAAGACTGCTATAGTTTACGAATTATAGATACTCTGTATCTTTTACAAAATAATCCCTTAAAATGGAAAATAATAACAATAATCTCATCACTTGACATCTTACATTGAGCCTCAAGCGGTAAATACCAAAAGCCTTATTAGATGGTATAACTACATATATGGATTAACTCCAGATAATCCGCCATTCCATTAACTATTTTAAGGAGATCATTGCTACTGAGTAACCACTGTGTAGTAACCTCGAATGTCGGTATCTACCCACCTAACTACTAGTCTCTGTTTGAAAATCTGTCGCCGGCTGGCGTTACCCCTAAAAGTTATCTCTACATTTGGATGGAGAGGAAAAAAAAAAGAGTCAGGGATAAACAATATTACAAAAAAAATACACACTTACGATATTGGTTTGTCCCCGACTGCAATCTATACGAATATAATAAAGCGGAAGAGTTTTTTTGGTTATTTGTTTAAACGGGCTAATCACTGGAACTACCAGTCGGATTCGAAAAATTCTTTCACTAATAGGAAGCTTCATTATCCCCGAGTATTATAGGTTACTTTTTTCACGGGAACGCGGGTGAAACCGCGCGAGACAGCTAGTATCTTATAAGATTCAAGTTATATTTCTCTTTCCAGTTATTTTTTGTTGTATACGCAGTCCGGTATTTTGTTTCTTTTAATAATTTTATTACATTATTTCCCTTGTGAACGTCCCGTCTGTCAGTATATATTTTTAGGCCGAAATGATGATGACAATTAACCCTAAAAATATAAATCGTTCGTTTATTTATATCTACTTCAAAACGTGTATATTACTCGTTAGATTATAACATTATTATTTATACGTGGGTTTGCAAAAACGTACCTACAATTGGTAATGATATCATTTTCATTTCACAGTCGTTAGTAGGTACGAATTTACCCAACAGTCAGATAAAGCTAACTTTATTTTATCACTGATAAACTAGACATAGGCCAATAGATCTATGCAATAAATCTACAGCTAAAAAAAATATCCATATACTTACATTATATTATTCAACACAATTTCATCATGATTCTTTTTATCTTTTACAGGTAAAATAAAACTGCAAATAAAGTGAATAGTGCAAAATTAGTGAACTGAAGATGACAATGAAATTCTAACTATCAACTAACGAAGACAAGAGAAAAGAGGGTGTGTTCACACTAATGATGTGAAAAAGACAATCGTGATGTGGCTCCCGGCACTGGTGTGTTTGCTCTGTCACCTGGGTAAGTCTTTGTTTTTTATTGTTATATTTTTAGCGGGGAGCTTTTAGATTTTGCCATGATAAGAGCGGAAATCTTTTAAGAGAAAGGTGAGCAAAATAAATACGAAACGAATGAAAATACTCTTAAATTATGGCTTAACCTCAGTTTAGAAATACATTTTAGTACAAATAACAAACGTGATTTTTAGCTGGTTAATCATTAGTATCGATAAAGTTTTGGAAAAAAGAATGAGGAAATTTGAAAAATAACTAAATATTATTTGCATGTTCCGTGTCGGAAGGCTGCTTGGCTTTAGTTAGAGGCTTTGAGTACCTCTAAAGTTGCAAATCATATATTAACTTTATCTCAGTTTCATGTGTCTCCGTGTAGTAACTCAATGACTAGCTTCATGAGACAGCTAGAGCCTGTAACCCCCGCCACTACTGAGAGATGAGACACGTTACTCTTGTTAACTGGAAATATATACCGGCATTGTAAAATTATTGACGACTATACTTACGGCTGTGGTTTCCTAAAATAGAATTTAAACATTACAGGAACATCATAAACTCTTCGTAGTTGGCATACGCACGTAATGGGGTTTGTTGCTAAATGCTGCCAATGCAAAATTATGTATCTTCCATGAAAGACATAAAAATGAATAATAACTAAAATAAGTTATATCTGCAAATAGTAAAATTTACTTTATTATTTTTCAGTATATATACCGCAGAATCTATACTTTTATTATGATTGCCAAGAAAGGAATCTTTATACTGCTGCAATTTTGAATCATTGCCAGAAAAAACTTAACACTTATTTGTTATGAAGATAATTCGGCTAAGAGTCTTATGGGCAAGATTTGGTTTGACCTGGTAACCATAAGATTTTAATCTGTGACCTGATTTTAAAATTTCCGTGACTGTTGTACATTTAAAAATTAACGACACAGCGGCTTATCACGACAATACCACCTGTAATCCAGGCATTATTTCACTCTTTATGATGCTTATTAAACTTGGTAAATGCAACATTTTCGTACATAGCTCGGTTTTTTAACCGAAGCTAATAATATTTCAAATTATAAAATAAACTACAACACTAAAATAGATCACATAAAATTATCAAACTGCAAATAAATCTTTGAAGAAAATCGTTTTTTTTTGTAAAAACTCAGTATACATAAAATTTTACGATCATTACATTAGTTCCCCAATTGTCTTTACAAATGTACTTACAAGCAAAGTAACTCAAGGCTCTTAATACTTTCAAAATAGCAGGTATTTGAAATGAAATTCAAGACCGCAACAGTGTACATATATGGCTGTACATATTCGTATGAGGGAATACAAACAGTGTGCAATACTTGCTCACAGTAGGTACTCGTATAAATACCTTACGTAGCGCAAGCGAAACTGACTAACTCGACAACGAGTTCATCAGTACTGAACATTCGAATACGTGTCATAGTTTGAGATGTAGGACAAGCTATTTGAGTATTTGATTAGTCAATGACACTAAAATGTAACATATAGGATAGGTATTTGTAGGACTGTATTGATTGCGCAGTTCATGTAAATGGAAATGAATTTTGTACTATTTAAAGTAAAAGATAAAGATCTTCTGCCTCTATCTTTTCCACTCCTCTTTTAATCACACTACTTGAACATATTTTTTTTTTTTTTTTTTTATTGGTTTAAACTACTTATTTATACATATCTATACTCTGTTAATTCGTACTATCTAGGATACATATTATTAGCTATTACTATACTATATTACATATATTATACTATTGTTATTATTTTGATTTATAATATATTATACTTATGGGCGATTAAATATTACAAAAAATTTCGGTTTTCTATATATACTCTTATAACGTCTAATATTTTAGCTAATAACTTATATTACTAAAATCGCTTAACCACTAACCCCCTTACTCATAATGCGCTATTTAACTAATATACTGTTTAAAGCGTCACGTAAATAATGACACATTATTTGACAATGACAATAGAGTGACGTTATTTACGTGACCCTTTAAACAGTATAATTAGTTAAATAACGTATTATGAGTAAGGGGGTACGACTCATCAAGTTATTGTTGAAGAACAAACAAGAAATATTCGTTATTATGGAAACGGATAACAAGAACATTTTGAATTATCCAAGAAACCAGGTTTACCTTTCATTAGTCTGTATCTAGTACCTATGACATGTCATGACATGTGCCTTTCAAACCGAGCTTATTAGTCGGCCCTCATACCTTTGTGTATACACAGGAGTATTTGGGGCATGTTAAGGGGATAGTTCTATGTTTGTTACTTTATCCCATTACAATACTGGGAGACAACACTAGATTCCTGATAAAGACATTCAAAAGGTAACAATAGGTGATCCGAGAATCATTTTATGTGGTTAGGTACAAAGGTACCTAACCACATAAAAAGATTCTCGGTGGTAAAGACCACAGATAATGGGATTGCATAGTGTGTAGTTAATGTTGCCAAAAAACTAGACTTACACGTAATATAAAAAAATTTTATGATTGTGATTTTATACTGTGGTGTGGTGTAAGGAATACCTTGACTCTTTAAATGAATATAGGGTTTCTTATTGTATAAGAAAATTATGCAGTTAGTATCCTTTATACCCTCTTTATCTCGAATCAAATAGTTTAACAAATCAGGAGTTAGAATTCAACAAGACCTTTTTCCTAAGTAAGTTTATTTCGGCTTATTGAAGTTACATAAAAGACATCCATTTACTATGTATTTATTCGATTCACGTAGAACCTTGTGATATGAAGACTGGGATCTTTAGATACATCGAGAATAGAGCCCCAATTTTAGTAAAATAAATACCTATAGGAAAACAGCATTAGTGAAATGTGTACAGAAATAGATAAAGGCCACTCATAGACATATAAAAAAATCAAGACGGAGTGTCACCTTATAAGAACGTGAAGCAAAACAATTCCTACGTGTGCGTGAGTAAAATCAGTACTGGCCCAAGCAGGCACAAATTGTACTGAGCCTTATTGTCACTCTACGTCTCAATACGGAATGACAACCAATCGGCTTCCTATGGTCTATATGTGTGTGTGAGGCCATGTATTTACAAGACCGCGGGCTTCCTATTACTTGCGTCACTTAAGAACACAGACCGTTCCGTCTTTCATTTTTTCTTGGTCTGAGAGGCCACTATTCTTTAGTCCATTAGTAGAGTGAAATTATATTTCGATATCGACAACAAAATAATGTTTTAATAATAATAGTTCGAACGGTTGGTTATTCTCCAATGTGATTTGTAGATGTCTGAATAACCAGCGTACGCTTATGCACAATCTCATATGACGTCGGCTGAGATTTGCATATGCATATTCACAATGTGGCTGATTTAAATATGCCACATGGTGTGGCTTATTCAGAAGTAATAAAATAATAAATACAGTATTGGCTTTATAAGTTAATTTAATTGTGAGGACGAAAGGAGCAGAAAAGAAATAAATGGATGAAAAGAAATTTTAACATTGCGCCAACCTCAAATAAATAATTTATACACGTCGGGCTTAACATGATTGATCTTATAACAAGTTAGATAATGTTAGACATATTATATCCAAAGTGCTGGAAGCTACGCACGAGATAGGAGATTTCTAAAATAAATCGCCAATATTTCACTCAAGCAATACTTTGCAACATCTTTCCAGTAGGTATAAGGCTTGTATAATATCATAAAGTCAACTTACTACGCTTTTGGATGGAAACATAAGCTTAACTTAAAGCTTTGCGTTTCAAGAGACAGTTTGCTCTATCATTTTCGTTTGCGAACTTTCCGCGAGCAAACTGTTGCCAGTTGTACAGTAGTAAAGTGCTCTGAGCAAATATCACTTAATATGAAAATAATTTGTAAGCTTCATAAGTTTCAACAACGTGTTTTATTACTTTTTAATGTGTTACACAGGAAAATATAGTATAATATAAATATGTCTTAAATAAAGATGATGTCAATGATGTTGGCTTCATGGAACCATACCTATAGGTTACTTTCACTTGCTTAAAGGTTAAAAATATACTAACAATCGCCTTATAGTGGAATTAAAGACATGTTACTGCCAATGCTTAACTTCTTTTCATTTTTCGACATCACACAATACCTATAATTGTATACTGAATTTGTTCTAGGTACCATTATGTAATCTTGAGGAGATTCTTTCTTTTCTTTCTTTTCTTTTCTTTCTTTTCTTTCTTTTCTTTCTTTTCTTTCTTTTCTTTCTTTTCTTTCTTTTCTTTCTTTTCTTTCTTTTCTTTCTTTTCTTTCTTTTCTTTCTTTTCTTTCTTTTCTTTCTTTTCTTTCTTTTCTTTCTTTTCTTTCTTTTCTTTCTTTTCTTTCTTTTCTTTCTTTTCTTTCTTTTCTTTCTTTTCTTTCTTTTCTTTCTTTTCTTTCTTTTCTTTCTTTTCTTTCTTTTCTTTCTTTTCTTTCTTTTCTTTCTTTTCTTTCTTTTCTTTCTTTTCTTTCTTTTCTTTCTTTTCTTTCTTTTCTTTCTTTTCTTTCTTTTCTTTCTTTTCTTTCTTTTCTTTCTTTTCTTTCTTTTCTTTCTTTTCTTTCTTTTCTTTCTTTTCTTTCTTTTCTTTCTTTTCTTTCTTTTCTTTCTTTTCTTTCTTTTCTTTCTTTTCTTTCTTTTCTTTCTTTTCTTCCTATTATTAGAAATTAATTACAATATAATATATTTTACAGAATTAATAAATTAATTAGCTCAATTAAAATAATGAATGTCATGAAATACGTGTTTATATACTCGTATGTTATGTAAACCGTCACGTAAACTACCTTCACTTCCTAGTGGTTTAAAAAAAAAACATATTCTAACAGAATAAGCTGGTAAAATTGCAAAGTCTACGCAAAACATTGTATTGATTTGTTTTATCTTTTATCTGATTACCTGTATTTATTTTTAATACTTCATGCGTAAAATTGTTAAATAAAAACAAAATTTACAATAATAAACTATCAAATATACTCGTAGTTTGTCTGTTGAAATTATTTGCATGATAAAATACAAATTCAATAATTAAACTAATAAACAGAATGTTAATGCTTATTAATGATTCGACAGAATTCAGTTATTTGATATTTACACGAGCATACATAATTTTCATATTATTATGGGAGTACCTAATGTTATTCTCTTTGTAACAAAAAATTGTCTAAATTAATAATATACTTTGTAACAATATTGATAAAATTATTACGTTTGTATAAATCCCAGATAAACAGAAAAGGAAGTTAAATTAGAAAATAATAAATTTATTTATTATAACACAAAAAAAACAAGCAAATACGTAGTCATATAAAATAAATAGACGGGAGTAAAATAGATAAAGCATTACTCTTACAGGATTCAGGATTAGTTCAGACATTGACATAATGAGTAATGAATGGATTTAAAACTAAGCACTTTAACATGAGCAAATGAAATCTATCAACACTATCTTTAGCACATTAAAGCCAGGAAATATAAAAAGGCGGCTCTTCATTCGAACGGCGCCATAAATTTCACAGATCCGGTAATCTTGCAAGTGTCCACGGAGGGTGCTGCATAAAATTAATGCCTGACTTTGACCTTTTCAAGTTTGCTCTTCCATATTCTAATTTACCTTCATCATATGCGAAATGATACTGGGTTCTTTATTATGCTTCTACCCAATCTGAGGTTGATTATGGAAAGTTGAATTTAAAAAAAGTCCGCTTAAAAATTAATTCTAAGGCTTATGTTTGTTTTTTGAGTTCTAATTATTAAGATTAATCTATAATTCGAAGGCAAACACTTAACTTTAATCATCATCATCATCATCAGCCTATAATGTCCCACTGCTGAGCACAGGCCTCCCTTCATCAATGAGGGTGAAAGGGACTGGGCGATACTCCACCACGCGTGCCCACTGCGGATTGGTGGAGGTAGGCTAGTGGTCAACCTACTGTTGGAATTTTTCAAGCCGCCTAGGAGGCATCCAACTAGCGTAACGACTGTCACAATTAAGTGATAACCGGGACCAACGGCTTTACGTGCCTTCTGAAGCACGGAAACGCTCGATTTGAAATACCACTAGGCGGTCACCCATCCAGGTACCGACCACGACAGACGTAGCTTAACTTTGCCGATCGATTAAGAACGGCTAATCATGCTACGCCACGAGCGCTTCTTAACTTTAATACCAGAGCTAAATGCATTGGTGAAAAATACTTTCAAAAATCTGATAGTATTTATAATGTTGGTGTTGACTCATACAAAGCGGAAGTACGTACATATAACTTTTCATACGAGGAACGGCGACATTGTGGAAATATGTCGTAGCTATCGTATTATTAAGTAAACAAAATTACTATACCGAACAATCTTCCCTTATCTCGCATAAGTTACTTAAGAGGCATAAGTTAATATCTTATGAGGAGCGTATACGATAATTTACATTATATTACAAAGTAACTTTCGGCATCATTAAATGGCATGACAAAGGCAGAGATATAATTAAACGATGAAATAATAAATTGCTCCTATATTTGTAATGATACAGGCACTTACTTTTTCTTAGATATTTATTTGCTACGAAAATGTTTATTCAATGTACGGTTAATTTTATATTCGACTTTTGTTCGCTTTGTTTCTTAAGTTATTACCGTATTTTATTACTGTTTTTTTTTTTCAAAGCTTTCTTGCAGACGATTTTTATAAATACAGCACATTAATTGACGAGAAATAAAAAACCAATTTATAGTCTGCTTTGTGACAACAGAAATAACGGGCTTTGTCTCCGTGATGTTGATTAACGTATAAGTAACATACAAGGCCTTATATCGTAGGTTTACGAGGCACTCTCCAGAAGTTTGTAGTTTATACGCGCCTAAGCCGTGAGTGTTGTCATGTCACGCCAAATATAATAATATAATGTACATTGTACGTACACGTAGAAGTGCTACGACACTACGCCGTAGAACTTGGCTACGGAAGATTACTAGCTACGCAATGTTATTACTACTGAGTGAAAAACGTATACGTATAAGAGGCATTTAACAATCAATATAACAAAGGTTTTTATCTGTTTCTTATCTGGCCAGGCCGGGTAAAGTTTCTGACATAGAAAATGAGGCGTTGCATAGCACACTCGGCATTATTGTCTTTTATCATAGATTATAAAGACATGTAATTTTTTCCTGCGACTATTAACAAAGAGTACTTTTTTATTGCATACTTTTACGTTATCACATCAAAAGGTTAAGCGTGTTTTGTTTCAGATACATGAGCGAAAATACATAATACTCCATAATACCGTCGTAGTTACAGATACGCATGTCTTGGTAATAAGGTCAAATCAAATACAAGACAGCAATATGCCAATATTTTTACGTAATCTTTTAGCAATTTCTTTCACATAGCGACACAAGCTGGTATCATATGTCAAAATCGATGGTACATGAGTGGTATTTCCTTTACGTGACCGTATTTCTCATAAAGGTTGTGTCCTTAGGACAAGTGGGTGATATATTTGGTACAAAGGTTTCAGCTTCAAAGAAAAAGGGATTCATATATTCTTATATTGAACTAATTTATAGTAACTTGACTATATGACTCCTACTCTTGAGTAAAAACTCAACTTGATCAACAGAATCAAATTTACTCAATGGTCTCTACCATACTCACTGCTATTTTTAAACAGTAATTATCAGTATATTAGTGATATAGCATTTTATTAATAATAATAATTAATATCATAGGACATTTGTCACACAGTCATCTGATCCCAAACTAAGCAGAGCTTGTACTTATGAAACCAGATAACTGATATCTTGGTCCTGATGGTCCTGGTCGGGAATCGAAGCCACGACCTGCAGCGTGATAGGTGGACAACTGGCCCGTCGGCGTCGCTATAATAATAAGGTCGCATGAATATTTTTAAAATATAATGAGATAGCTATTCATGCCCGGCGTCACCCGGGTGAAATTTATATACGGGGTGGATACGACAATACGACATTAAATGAAACCACGTAAAGTACGCATTTGTACGATCAACTTTTACTATGGTACCAACTCCGAAATCGCAAAAAAATACTGCTTTTCAAATTTTTTTTTGCGATCTCGTAGTTGTTCCCATAGTAAAAGTTGATCCTATACGTCAGTACTTTACGTGGTTTCATTTAATGTCGTATTTTCGTATCCATCCCGTACATAGCCTATGCAGTGTAGATGAAGATAATTCTATAAATCAAACGTCATTTTTGAACTAGCTACACAACAAAAGAGCTCCCAAGAATCCGGTTCATAAATTCCCGCTGGACACAGAACCATGCAGAATGAAAATTAAACTAGGAAAAAGAACTAGTCGTAAATAAAAAAGGCGAAACAGTTTCGACTAACTATAGTTAGAGCAGGGAACGGTTGTTCGGCACCGCTCGATCAGCAAATCGCTCCCTAGCCCGTATAATTCAGGAAACTGCCCAAGTCAATTTCCGAACGTATGAAGGCTTAATCGATAGCCGAGTTTGATTTGGTCTGCGGAAAAAATCCTATGTAATTAACCACGAGGGATTCGCATTCGATTCGATACAACGTGTGTTACATGACTTGTGTACTCATTAGTCTTTTACGTTACAATTATTTTTATTTAAACCATTTATATTGTAATAATTTTTTTATTGTACAATACAAATATAATACCATTTTTGATAAAGTTTGTAAGGTGGTAGTGTTTGACTCCAATCTCACGATTGCAAATGATGATTTGGCCGGAGGTTGAAAATACCTAAAGCCGAGAAGAAAATTACTTTTAAATGCCGCCGAAGCACTTACTGGTGCTTTCCCACGCTGATTGTCGTCACAGAATTCTACGAGATTTTGATTTTGAGTTTAGATTCACAAATCAGCCCGGCAGATGGCGCTGCAGTCGGTATCTAGGTTATATTATCGAGGGTAGGATAGGGTAGGTAAACACAGGGTAGGGTAGCACCACGCGAACAAAGTCGCGCCGGGCAGCTAGTATCTATATAAATATAACAATACTTGTCCTGACTGACCTATCATCGGAAATCGCTGTGGAACGTAGGTAGATGAAATATTTTGCACACGTTTCTTTTATAACGTAGGCATCCACTAAGATAATATTTATTGGAAATTCCACCCCTAACCTAAGGGGGCAAAATAGGGGATCACGGATGAAACTCGGGGGGGGGGGGGGGGGGGTAAGCTAGTTGTTCTATAACAATAAAAAATAAAGTAAAGATCAAATATCTAAATATGTGAATATTATTCTAAAGTATTTGTAATACGAAATTTGTTAAAATATAATTACCAGACAGAAAAATGTGTAGCTCCTATTGCACGGAAGATTACGAGTGTTTCAACTCTTATTTAATTAAGATTACCTTAACCTTAAGTCTAACAAAATGTGCTTCGAGGAATTTTCCTTAAAGGGCGAAAGCAATCCTATTGATAAAATTAATGTGAAAGTGAATTCGTGCGTTTTTTTGTTATTGACACAGCAACGGAACATCCAATACCAGAAACCCCTATTATCCCCCTCAGAGATTGAATTTTGACAAATATATCCTTAGTGCCTTCAGTTTAAAGGAACCTTAGTCAGTCAGTCTGTTTCTCCCTTTTCTCCCTTTCATGTACATTGTACATTTACTGTAAATTTTTGTAAAAAAATACAATATATAGTGCTTATTGCATATTTAAAAAATGATCATTTTTTTCTCTTCTTTGTACGAAATGCCTAATTTCAAAGAGGGAGGATGAGTTTTTTTTTCATGAGATAAATTCTTGCTCTGTCTGTAACTATGTATAGATACCAACACATTGGTGCAAATATGTTCAAAATAGAGCCTATTTTGTTGGATCTCTCCTTGTCCTCGTACCTGATTTTAAAGGGAAATGTTAAATTAAACTAAATTGTTAAATATACGGGATAGGTACGGCATTACCTTCGTAATATTAAACTTTTACCAACTCAAATATTAAATGATGAAGTTTGTGATTGGTCTGGTACATTTACATTTCAGCAGTCTATATATTCGTTTCTGTTTAATTAATCCCTATAAGCTTTGCAAATAAGTATTCTGTTTAATAATTTAACGGTTTTCATTATTATTCTCTAGTATATTAAAACTTTCCAAATCATTCCCTTGTTTTACTTTCATCCCTTTTTTAACCGACTTCAAAAAAGGAGGAGGTTCTCAATTCAGTTGTATATTATATTTTATGTTTGTAACCTCAGAACTCCGTCATTTATTAAATGATTAGGAAAATAATTTTTTGTTTGGAAAGGTATATTTCCCATTTGATCCTCAGGTCTCAGGAGTTTGGTCATCAGAATCATCAATCATTTGAAAACTTTTACCCCCTTATTAATAAATAAGGTGTAATTCAAGTCTGGTAAATCCTAGGTTTTAAATATATCCGTCACTTTCTAATGTCATAATAACAAAAACCGGCCAAGTGCGAGTCAGACTCGCGCACCGAGGGTTCCGTACAAACCTGTAGGTATATAAGTAAATAGTAGTACAGACCTGAGTATTTGATATTAATTTCAATATATGACGTATTAAAAAAAACTACTTACTAGATCTCGTTCAAACCAATTTTCGTTGGTAGTTTGCACCGTAATGTACATCATATATTTTTTATAGATTTATCATTCTCTTATTTTAGAAGTTACAGGGGGGTGGACACACATTTTACCACTTTGGAAGTGTCTCTCGCGCAAACTATTCAGTTTAGAAAAAAATGATATTAGAAACCTCAATATCATTTTTGAAGACCTATCCATAGACAGCCCACACTTATGGGTTTGATGAAAAAAAAAATTTTTGAGTTTCAGTTCTAAGTATGGGGAACCCCCAATTTTTTTTGTTTTTTTTCTATTTTTGTGTGAAAATCTTAATGCGGTTCACAGAATACATCTACTTACCAAGTTTCAACATTATAGCTCTTATAGTTTCGGAAATAAATGGCTGTGGCATACGGACAGACAGACAGACAGACAGACAGACAGACAGACAGACATGACGAATCTATAAAAAGGGCTGGGGCTATCTTAATACCTGGGTTTTACAAGTCTGACTTAAACCTTATTTATTAATAAGGGGGCTAGTGTACTTTGAAGTTTGTAAAACAGTTTTTAATGATCATATTAATGTTTTGAATAACATAGTTTTATCTTTTGCATAACTATAACGTCTTGAGATTTAGACGGACTAAGTATAAATAAAAATAAAATTTTATTAAAAAAAAAAAACACGCAACGCTCTATGATGTGCCCATATTTTATTGAACAATATGATAATCATCGTATGTAAAGTTTGCACACTTAAATTGGTCTTATCTTTAAACTCTCTTATTATTCTCAAGTAATACGATATTCAGATATCGTATTACAGTATTGAAGATGCAGTTGTTCACTATGCATTGAACAACTGCATTTATAATGACGTACACACAACAGATATTCCAATTAGTAATTCCAACTACACCTGTACCTGTTATACACTCTCTTAGATAGCTCACAGGCATATACGCGAGCTGCTTCATTGGTTAGCACGTTCGTTGGCGGTCACCGCTGTGGATAATGGCTTATGCAAGTTATATAAGGGTTAATGTGGTATGCTAAGCCTTAAATTAAGCAGTATATCAGCTTTTGTTCAACTGTTTTGATTCAGATATTATGTATTTGATTTCATCATCATCAACATCAGCCTATAATGTCCCACTGCTGAGCACAGGCCTCCTTTCACAAATCAGGGTGAAAAGGAATGGGCAGATACTCCACAACGCGTGCCCACTGCGGATCGGTGGAGGTAGGCTAGTGGTCAACCTACTGTTGGAGTTTTCAAGTCAACTAGAAGGCCTCCAACTAGCATAACGACTATCACAATTAAGTGATAACCAACGGCTTTACGTGCCTTCCGAAGCACGGAAACGCTCGATTTGAAATACCACGGTCACCCATCCAGGTACCGACCACGACAGTGGCGAGAACGGCTTATCATGCTACACCACGAGCGCTTCTTTGATTTACTTATTGGCAAATATTTATATAACTAACTAACTATAGCACTTATACTTATAGTTCTTTTTATTTAAAATTTTGATAGGTTTAGGGGAGTAAAGTTGGGTTTATCATAAGCCTTTGAAGTTGAAGGGTTAGGCACTTATTAAATCCAACATTCGTATTGAGAAGTTAGCTTACCTATATGCTTAGTATGTATATATCCAATTAGTCTCATGTGTAGGACTTTCTCAAGTATCATTGCTAAAAGGGTAGATGCCTTCAAGTTCTAGTTTTTAAGTTAGGCTAGAATAGCTTGGCCTGAGACTGAATTTATTTTGTGCAAGGGTCAAGTGTGAGTACGAGGCGAGGCCGTGTATAAAAGAGCCGTGCCGATGCTGAGCGGGGATACGGCGTGGAGGGCCGTAGCCTCCTTCTGTGAGACTGTAATGGTCCAGAAGGAGGCTGCCGAGCGGGATCGGGAGAGGGCCGATCCCACCCGGAGGCGAAGCCGCCGGGGCACAAACGTGCCTCGTAGCGGCCCCCCTGCCCTGTAGCTCGGGCTTAGAATAACAGCTACGGTGTTCCCCTGCCTGTCGTAAAAGGCGACTAAACGGGGCCTTTGGGGTTGTGGGCAATCAGAGCGGGGGCTCTGTGCGCCCAGAAGCGACCCCAAGGAGGACGATGGGTCGACGTGGTCTCGACTCATCGTGCGATAGCACAGCGAGGGTGCTGGGGGGAGGTGTCAGACTTCCCCCGGGACGAGCTATCAAAGCGCCGCGCTTGGAGGGGTGAGCAGGTACGCGTTCAACACGAGAGCCCGCCCCCCTCTCTATAGCGCAGGTGGGGTTTTAGCCGGTAAAAGTCCGGCATAACCTGGCCGCTCCCCCCCAGGGCGGTCGGGTATCCTATGAGGATTTCCCCACGCTAATAAAAAAAAAAAAAAAAAAAAAAAAAAAAAAAAAAAAAAAAAAGGACTTTCTCAAGTATCATTGCTAAAAGGGTAGATGCCTTCAAGTTCTAGTTTTTAAGTTAGGCTAGAATAGCTTGGCCTGAGACTGAATTTATTTTGTGCAAGGGTCAAGTGTGAGTACGAGGCGAGGCCGTGTATAAAAGAGCCGTGCTAGTGGGCAATACGTAATTTCCTACCCTCTTTTTTCTGAACTATATACAGTTTAGGTACCTACTTTTGATTAATATTTTATCAAGTTCTTATGGACTCATTGTTATTTTATTTAAGCACTAATAATGTTTTTTGTTCGGATTGAATAGTAATTAGGTCTCATCTTTTGTGTTTCAAGGCTAAGGAATTTTGCGACGCCTAATTATTATTTTCTTTCTACTACAAAAGTTCTTGAACTTAATTTGATTGCCTAAGGTTACAAGCCCCTTGAGTATTGCCTAGCTTTTGTGTTATTGTTTTATTTAAAAATATTATTTTCTCTCTCTCTCTCTCTCTCTTCTATGCAAAATTAATCTATTAAAGACGTCAAATACCATGGCAAATGTAAACACCTTGTAACAGGTTTAAACAATAAGTTCGACATATTAGCAACGGAATGCATAGCACGACGGTAGGGTACTCTATGTACTAAGTTCCTACCCGCCTACTGAAACAACAACCTTCATTTTAAAAATCTGCTACCTGCCTTACTTTACCACCATAGAAATAAACTGGCTCTCGAGAGCATCTATATGTATTTGGGAGCCAGTTTCCTTCTAGGCTTAAAGCGTTTATTCCATAGCGATAGAATATTAATTGTACTAGTGTATGAACCGTAACACGGGTATGAACGCAGCCGCAACACAAACTGTGCATCATAGTTTGAATTACTAAATACATTTATGAATCACAACTTTTCATTGTTTATCGATACTTTTACCGAGAAAAAATTACAAGGAACTCTTATCGTAATTTTTTTAGTGTACCGACGTTTTGTATGAATGCATCTATGTGCAAACTGTTCAAGCTTCGCACAAGGTAATATTGTTATTGCTATTACTCTATTAATATTCTATCTCTATGGTTTACTCCCTCCGGCTATAGGTATCAACACTAACCATGTACTGAATCTCATGAGTATAATCAAATTAATCAAACACAACCTTATTCTTTATACTTACGACTAAAAATGATCAAATGGATAAATGTATAACAGTATAAAAATCACCATAACATCCCCTAAGTCTTAAAAAGATCATCCATTATCAATGCTCTAAATCATTTGAATAAAAAAGCAGTTCTTTTGATGTTAACAACGTTGTTTATTTAGTGGCATTATCATAATTGCATTGGTTACCACGTGATACACGATGCGAGAAAATTCTTCAGTAAAAAGGCATTCGTCAGTGAATCTCCAAGGGATCGTAATGGGATGCGGTGACAGTGATAGTAATAAGAGTAAATGGATGTAGAGGGGTCCCTTGCGTGGTGCAAGCGATGAACGGCTAGAAATTAGGGCTGACACTGCAATCGAATACTTAGAATATTTCTAAGACTTCTCACTAATCTAGGAATTTTACTAGATTAGTGGAACATAGACGGGGAGACGGGCCAGTTGGCGCAGTTGGTTAAGAGTCTGGTAAAGATTCCACCTATTGCGCCGCAGGTCGTGGGTTCGATTCCCACTCAGGACATGCATTTGTGTGCATGAACATGTCTGTATGTCCTGAGTCTGGGTGTAATTATGTATATTAAGTATGTATTTACAAACAAAAAGTAGTATATGTATTATATCAGTTATCTGGTTTCCATAGTACAAGCTCTGCTTAGTTTGGGATCAGATGACCGTGTGTGAGGAATGTCCCAGGATATTTATATTTTTTATTTATATTTTTTATAGCCTCGGTTACTTATTAGATACAAGCTACGGTATTACCCACATTCACGGAATAAAAAATATCCTATACTATATCCATATTTTTACCTTATTATATCCATATTGTTTCTCCTTGCCAGGGGCTACATACGTGCCAAATTTCAGTTCAATTAGTTAGCCGTTGAGACGTCAAAAGATAACAAATCACTTTCGCTTTTATAATATTAAGTTACTAAATGAAGTAAAATTTTGCACACAAGATCCTTATATGAAGTAGCACTTATTAGGGTTTTCAAAATTCTTCAAGGGGTATAATAGAGGATAGTAGTCCTATTAGTAAATAGGACGCTTATGAAGGTTAAAGCTACTGGAACAAACCTTTGATTTATTTTTGACCAACCAACATTTTCTTTACTTCAATTCATATAGTATTCGTCATTATGTACAGTGCAACCCTTACTCATCGCCTATGTAATGGCTACGCTTTTGCCGATAGGGCTCGCACCATTTTTCACCCTCGGTGTCGCAACACCGATTTGTTTCGGATGTGATCTCTTTATTAACGACAGTGAATGTTCAGCAGCGATAATGTACTTAGGAGTGTAATACCTCTTATCTCTCGAGTCTGTGGAGTGAATAATTGACTAGGCTTCGTCAGGTGAACGGTAAGAAGAAAGATCATAGTAGGCAGTACTATAGCTTAATCAGTAGCTTGTCTGACTATTTGGGTTATAATTTAAGAAGCTCAGATGCTCCAGAAATAACTGAGAAGAACATGATATCTGATGTGTAGTACCTGCATAAAACCACAGTGTAATTTAAATGAGCTTCCATAACTGAAGCTCAAGACCGATCGGGTTGGAGAGTTTCTGTGGACGCCCTCTGCCCCATCTAGGGGACACAGGATCATAAGTCAAGTCAAGTCCATAACTGTGGTAAATCATTAGGTTCCTACATGGTTCATGTTTTACCTAACTATAGAGAAGACGATAGTTTAAATTTCGGACTTAATGCTTTATTATAAGTCACAGAAAGTAGATTTTCTCAAATAAACAAGGGATTAGATAAAAACAAATAGGGTCTTCATAAAAAACAAGTCTAAGCCAATTTACAGGTTTCTTTCTGGGGATATTAAATCGTTTAATGGCTTACTTTATCAAGGCCGATTAATAAAACTACTTTGACTTTGTTAGATATCGACATCTTCTCATCATATCAACGGCTCCTCTGGGATCGTACTCGATTTGTTTTCCTAATAATATTTACTTCAAAACTATTAAAAGTTGTTATTATTATAATGACTAAGTACCAACATTTTATTGAAATAGCACATTATATTAGCAAAACATATTTTCCTGAAATATATGTAAAATTTTACCAACATTTCCCGTAGCAAGGTTTTTTATGTCAAATGTATGCCACTTTTTAGTCACCACTCGGGAATCATCTAACCAAAAAAATAACGTTGAATGAAACTTGAGCTTTTTCAAACGGGCACTAAATTCAAAATTGGAATTCCACCCTCTGAGCAACGAGATCTCCATATCACACTATGTCACTCGAACAATGAACAGCCATTCTTAACAAAGTTTTGCCGATAGCTAGCTTCGAACCGAGCCTATGAGTTATACCTTCGATAGAAGGGGTGCATGTGACTCAATTTCCGTTTGGACGTGTGATCGATCATCGACACGGTAATAGGAGTTCGCTCAGGGGTATCCAAAGGTCGTAGGTGATCCCACTTTATAGTGCTCGATATCTAGTATCTATAGGTTCAGTCGTGTCACTCCGACAATTAATGGTAAGACGACTTATATTTTTCACTGTCCTTTGATCACTCATGTTCTGGAGCTTAATAATTTCTAAGAAATTATCAATATCTCGTTGTAAAGTAGGTAGGATACATAAGCATAGGATACATGGTTACTCAAGATTTTCTATATATTGATTGGTTTATTTATTTATTATTTATATTATTCCTGCCAGCTTCGGGTATATATAGGGATGGGCAGGGAAAGAAAAATATTGGGAAGAAAAGAAAAATACGGGAAAATACGGAAAACAATGGAAAAATACGGGAAAATTCCCAAACGACGGGAAAATACTCAAATGGCTTTATGTTCCTCAAAAAAAAGATTTGTTGATGCTTTTGATTGTTATTTTAATCATACTCGCTGTTGTATGTACTTACATCACCTACGCGCGGACCTACGCGGACCTTGGAGGAAGTTATCACACATTTTTTTTATACTACCTAGGTAGCAAACAAGCATACGGCCCGCCTGTTGGTAAGCGGTTACCGTATCCTATGGACGCTTGCAACACCTCCCTCGGGACCCGGGACGGGCTATGTAAGCGTCGTACATGTGCACACGTGCTCTTTCTGCACGAGAGCCCACACCTTTTACAGTGCAGATGGCGACCATTGTGGCATTTTGGGTGCAAGCCTGGCATAACCTGGCCGCTCACCCCGAGGTGGTCGGGGATCCTATGGGGATATTCCAATGAAAAAAAGGGTTACGTGTGGATTCTCCCAACGCCCCGCGCGCTTCGATTATAAAAACGGTTACAGTGGTCATTTTATAGACCCATTTCGATAATAAGTTAGTCTCGTGACCTTGCCTTCACCAACTCCTCATCGACGATAAGTCTATCTAAGTATCATCGGTACATGGCGGATCCATCCGAAATTAAAGAATTTTGGTTGATAAAGTCATATTCCAGGAGAGCAAGCTGGTCGTTGATCTCCAAGAACATATCCTTGAAAGTTGTCAAAGAGAAAGGACTTTGCATGTACTAGAATCGCATGTGGCCTTCCACCAAGATTTTTACCACCGGGTTTTGATACTGAAGACCACATGAAGTTGCATCCCCAAAGTTGTTCTCTTCGACCTGTAATTCAAAAATTATATTTACGTCTTTGAGCTCAATCCACTTCTCCAATAAATTCCATCGCTATAAACTCTGCTTCGCTGGTACTAGCATCCTGCGCTGTGGTTTCACACGTGATCTATCGTGACACGAGTCGACTGAGTGATCTAGTGGCAATAAATAAGGGAAGCGCTCGCGTATTCGTAACGAAAGCTAAATCATAAACGGTTTTCTCTGCGTGGTCAGTCCGCGAAGAACCGAACCACTCACTATGGTTACTAGTACTATTAAATATTCTGTGCTATGGTGGGCTATAAAGTCTCCGATGACAATCACCTCAGTTATGGGGTACCGTGGGGTACAGTGTCGGTCTCTTCTTGGACGCGTTCAAAGAAGCGAGACTTTCTTTTTTTGTGTATTGGCCTGTGTTTGACCAAAATCTCACAATGGTAAGTGATGATGTGGGCGAAGATGGTAAGCCCACAACGCCTGGAAGGACCTGGCTCAGCTGTCGGAACACACCGATAGGGGCTTGGCGACAGATTTTCAACTTGAGGGTGGTAGCCAGCCAGATGGGTATTTCAAAGTACCCTACCACCGTGCTATGGTTTTCCTTCACCGAAAGCTCAAGCTCATTGTAGGATTCGAACCCGGGACCTTCGTCTCGGTATCCGACGTCACTACCACTGAGCTATCATCGCCTTAAATCCACCGTCATCGCGAGTTGTCTCAGTGTCGCTGCGATGAGACTTGTAGATGTAGAGGCACACCAGTCCACCCGTATATCACATGCGTAATCCACGCGCAACCAGAGAGTAGACGGGTCTCTGTCTTCTAGGTTATTCAGACGTCGACAACAGCAGATGCCCTCTCGGATAAACATGCACACCCCGGCCTTTGGAACGAACAAATATTCGAAATTTTAGCTGGGATTGTGAAGATACGGTGTATCGATCAGGCAGGTTATCTGTATATCTCTCAAGATGGTGATGGATGGCGTTGATATAACTGTGAACTGACTGACCTCTTGATATTGCAAATGTCCATTCTAAACGTGGAAGGGTGTAGCGCTGAAGGAAACCTTTTTCTCTTTTTTCTTGTTCTTTTCCCCGGGAGTGCCTGTCTGTTTTTACTCTAGTATCCTCGCCTGGCAGGACATACACTCGTCGGGATTATGCGCACGGTTTGGAGGACTGCCACTTGGGCCGGAGGTTATAGGTAATTCGCAGGATCGGGTCCCCTACTAGCCGGCCGCCGGCTAGCAAACAGCAGTTTCACCGGGTCTCCCTGATCCCCTTGTCAACCAGATACCAGATGATATCAGAGACCGCCCAAATCGCATCGTAGAACCCCAACATCATACATGCCGCACACTTCGATCTAGGGGGGCTGGTTCTCGTGAACCCTGTCGGAACAAAGCGAAATGTTTCCCGACAGATTCACTCTCAAGGGTGATCTCTAGCCAGTCGGACGAGTACGTACTACCACCAAACTGGGCGGCATGGGAATTGTGTGGGGCAGCCGCCTGTCCACCACAACCCTTACACCCCAAAAAGTAGCTTTTTTTTAAAACAACGCAAAAAAAAAAAAAAAAAATATTATATGATATGAGTATGACCCTAATAGAAATCATGTTAAATGTTATTCAAACGATTTGGTAAAGGTATTTCTCGCTATATACGCAAAATCTACTAAATATGACCATTTGAGTATTTTCCCACCCAATGGGAAAATTCCCGGGTTCTTTCCCACTAAATTGGAAATTTACTCGAAGTTGGGTTTATTCCCGGGAAGAAACCCAACCCTAGGTATATAGCAACTAGATTTTCTACATCTAACATGGCTGATTAGCTTAGAGGTGACTGACATGAAGTACCCATATTTTCCATAAACTTTTCGTGCAATACATCTATGGCAATACACACGTTCAAGTACTTACCGTATTATTGACAGACAGCCTTTTTAGCTAATGACGTTTTATATAAAAAAACCGGCCAAGTGCGAGTCAGACTCGCGCACCGAGGGTTCCGTACAAACCTGTAGGTATATAAGTAAATGGTAGTATAGACCTGAGTATTTGATATTAATTTCAATTTATGACCTATTAAAAAAAAACTACTTACTAGATCTCGTTCAAACCAATTTTCAGTGGAAGTTTGCACCGTAATGTACATCATATATTTTTTATAGATTTATCATTCTCTTATTTTAGAAGTTACAGGGGGGGGGACACACATTTTACCACTTTGGAAGTGTCTCTCGCGCAAACTATTCAGTTTAGAAAAAAATGATATTAGAAACCTCAATATCATTTTTGAAGACCTATCCATAGACACCCCACACTTATGGGTTTAATGAAAAAAAAAAATTGAGTTTCAGTTCTAAGTATGGGGAACCCCCAAAATTTATTGTTTTTTTTCTATTTTTGTGTAAAAATCTTAATGCGGTTCACAGAATACATCTACTTACCAAGTTTCAACATTATAGTTCTTATAGTTTCGGAAATAAATGGCTGTGACATACACGGACAGACAGACAGACAGACAGACAGACAGACAGACAGACATGACGAATCTATAAGGGTTCCGTTTTTTGCCATTTGGCTACGGAACCCTAAAAAGCGAGCCTTTTCTTCTTCAAAGGTTCGAGATGCCTCAATATTTTGTGATTGTATTTCCATTGATATTAAATTCAGAAAGCTGACATGGCTAAGGAAGTTATCAAGGAAGTGGACAAACGAAACGTCAAAGGGTTCTGCGATGAGACAGGACTAAGATAGATAGATTAACTGGCTCACTTCATAAAGGACCGTTAATTTACAAAGGAGACCCACAAACATTGTGGTTAGTCGAAGTTTATTTATTTAAATTAATCTTAGCTTATTACGAAAAGTTTTTGGAGCGATAATAACTCAGCGTGATGTTGACGTCTCAAGTCCTACAATGAGCTTCACAAGACTCTCAATGGTCTCGCCGATAAATTTATTTTCTTTTTAACCGACTTCAAAAAAGGAGGAGGTTCTTAATTCGGTTGTATGTTTTTTTTTATGTTTGTTACGTCATAACTCCGTCATTCTTTTTTTGTTTGGAAGGATACACTTCCCGTTTGGTCCCATTGCCATTAGGTCAGGATTTGATTACCTTTTAGTGTACTTTAAAGTCGGTTTAAATTTTCTTGTAAAAATGTGTTTTATATTATTTATAATTATTATTTAGCAGCGTTCCCAGGAAATATAAGAAATTGAAATTCATAAAAAAAAAACCCAATTATTTAACAGGTATTTTTTTCACACTGCAAACAAAATACTTAATTGATGTCTAATGTAAGATTGAAAAACATAATAAAGACTACCTTAATAGCCCCAACTTAATTAATAATCCCGTGTAGTCCACCCATTTATATAATATGTATGTACTAGATAGAAAGCTTTGAATTGTTTCACGTCACGAGTTTTAAATGCTTAGCCCGGGAAATACATAGGAAATTCAACACGAGAGAGTTTTATAAAATGTTTATATATTCAACTACCTACCTGCACTACGCATCACGTGAAGCTTTCAGTGTAATATTTGATGAAAGCCTGTAAAAATACTGAGCGCAAATCTTGTTTGGTACGCCAACATTGCTGCTGGCATATTATTTTGTTTAATAAATAATGAAGGGGTCTCTTAAGCGATTCAAAAGCATATTTAGTAAAGAGCCATACAGAACTGTCATTCCGATAATATGTCACTCGCAATTAAAAAAAAGAAATACTTCTTAATAATAAAAACGGATACTTCTGGGTGGTAGATATGTACTTTATTCTCTTTAACGACTAATATTTAAAAAAAACTATAGAAATCTTTGGTTCTCCTATTTTCTATTTTAGATAAATAAATAAATAAATATCCTGGGACATTTCTCACACACGGTCATCTGATCCCAAACTAAGCAGAGCTTGTACTATGGAAACCAGATAACTGATATAATACATATACATACTTTTTGTTTGTAAATACATACTTAATATACATAATTACACCCAAACTCAGGACATACAGACATGTTCATGCACACAAATGCATGTCCTGTGTGGGAATCGAACCCACGACCTGCGGCGCGTAAGGTGAACCTTAACCAACTGCGCCAACTGGCCCGTCAGATATTTATTTCGTTCCTAATTCTAAGTCTAATTCCATTTTAACCTAATAAAAAACATTAAAACACAAATCTCTCTTAACCGTAACGAAGTTAAAATTGTATGAGCTACCGAAAAGAATTAAAATAAATAACGATCGGACCAAACCGAACTTTAATAAAAACAGGAACAATGTAAAAATCAGATACTTTTCTTTGATATCATTTGAATGAGATTACTTTATTTTCAAAGGCTTTTCATAATTAGAATTTCGTTTGAGATTATTAAAGTTAAGTACACAATGAACAGCCTACGGTGCACGAGGTTGTTAATAGTACGATAACACTTTAAAGTTCCAACGTTTTACATTACAGTCAAAACCGAATATTTCCAGAAAAAAAACGGGTTGCCAGAAGTGCATTTATAATTAAGATTAGTATAAAGTGTGTAAATACATACACATATGTGTGTAGTGCAAAGCTGGAATAAAATTCCTTCACTTAAAATTCCACAAAATCATGCTAACTTATAACGTTTCTTATACGAACAGCAAAGGAGTGGAACTCTCTTCCGGGGTCTGTGTTTCCGGACACCTACAACCTAGATGTATTCAAGGCCAGAGTGAATAGGCTTTTTCTGGGTAAGCGTGCTACATCCTCGGCCTTGTCTTAACTCCTCATGGGGTAGTCGAAGGTCATAGGCAAGCCCATTTAACATAAAAAAAAAAAAAAAAAACTATAAACTTTTCACTTTTAACAGGCAAATGCACCACTGACACAGTTAAGGAAGGTTTTTTTTTTTTTTTTTTTTTTTTTTTTTTTTTTTAATTAAATGCAAGGCTTGCGTTTGGCTACTGACCCGCCCAGAAGGGGCGATGACGAAGCCTAAGATGAAACACGCTTACCCAGAAGAAACCTATTCACTCTGGCCTTGAGCGTTCCTAGATTGTAGGTAATGATTACAATTAAATATTTCAGAAAGCTGCTGAGAACCGTTTGTTTTAACTCTCTGGCTGGGCTGATAATGATCAACACTTTGATCTTTTAGGGTGGGCAACGCGCGCGTGATACCCCTGGTGTTGCAAGCGTCCATAGGCTACGGTAACTGCTTACCATCAGGCGGACCGTATGCTTGTTTGCGACCTAAGTGCTATTAAAAAAAAACAAAAAAACTTACGTACTTTACAGTGTTTTGTCGGAGTAACCCAGATAACAAAACCCACTTGAAACTCTTGACACTGCCGCCAATTATTATCATTGTTGATCATTTCGCTGAAGTCCTGGGATAACAATCAGGAGAATAATACAAAAGCGTTTTTATTTCTTTATTAGTGACAAGAATGGATAAGATAAGGAATGAGTTCATAAGGGGAAGCTTGGAAGTAGCAGTGACTGAATAGTGGAGAGGGAACCGTTTAGTGTGGTATGGACATGTTATGAGGAGAAATATAAGCCACGTCACTAAAATAGTTATGAATATGAAAGTGCATGTATATGCGGGAAGAGGAAGACCGAAAAAGAGATGGATGGATTGTGTGAAAGATGATATGGGTAAGAAAGGAGTGGATATTGGTATGATGGATGAAAGAGACGAATGGAAGAAGCGTAGGTACATATTGCACCGACCCCAAATGATTAAGAATAGGGCAGATAATGATTATATTATTATAATGAGTAGATAAAACATTGTATGCAAACATACAAAGCCAGAAAAATATGGCAATGTCAGATGAAACAAACTTATGTCTAACATACGCGTGGCATGAGACGGAGATAGCGTGTTTCGCGGAACAAAAATGAACTTATCGCTTCTAAATAACTCGTAAAGTAGAATCAGCCCTAGGTCATACGTTAGTGATATTATTTATTGATTTTTTGTCTTAGATTAGAGTTCTTAGACACCATGAACGAATGAAAACGAAAATTCATTATTATTAGAGGTAGCTTTGTGATAAAAAAATCACAAAGCTACCTCTAATCCCTCTAATTCCTCTATCGAGGAATTTTCATTCCATTATGTTTTTGCTCAGAGAGAACCCTCGCGTATATAATGAAAATACAAATATAAAAATATTTTTTCATTTAAATATTACTAGCTGCCCGACGCAACTTCGTTCGTGCGTTGTGCTACCCTACCCTGTGGTGCTACCCTACCCTACCCTGACCTCAAAATCCCCATTAACAAAATAATCCGCCATTTATTGAATTCATTGGTTACAAAAAATGTGATAAATGAAAACCGCTCGACCGATTTTGTGCAAACTACACATAAACCATCTACTAAATAGGCCGAACAAAGCCTAAACATTTGGTTTGGATAGGTGAGCCCGTTCTTGAGTTATAAAATTACAACGAAAAGTGGCATTGATTTTTATATATATAGATTTACTTGGGTAAATTTCAATTCTAAGATATGTTATTATGCTTTATTCGCACTCTTAAGGCAACAAGAGATAGGTGTCGACAATACAAGATATCTTGTATACATTTTGTGTGGATGTCAACCATACTAACGTACTAATTTAAAACATGACCTTTAAGTAATTACTCCCTCAACAAAGACGTCATAATTAGCCATGTTATTAATTTTTCCTACCTCATGAAATATGATATATTACTTGTACACGCCTAAGCGAAACATATTTTGTCTATTCATGAAATGGGATGCTTAATAGACATTAAATAATTAAAATATGAGACTACGTGTACATTTAATTTCGAGTACCGTCGTAAATCTCATGTTAATTAAAAGTAATTATTTCCTTGTATTTAAATTAATGGAAAACTCCAGGTTTTCGTTTAAATAAAATAACGAGACTTGTATATTTAACAAAAGCGTTTAATTAGTAAATAAGTAACTTTTGAAATATGCTTTTTTATCGGGCCCTAGAAAATGAGAAAGAAATAATTATTATTTTAGAAAATTGGAGCCCTCCTTAATGTTTTGTAGATCGTTAAACAATGAACATTATTTTAGCTAAATAGCGTTTGTAATTATGATTGAACAATGAGAAAATGATGGACGAGCTACATCATAGGTTACTCTAAGGAGGCGATACTCCTAGGTGGCGCTAGAGGGCATAAGGGAGGCAGAAGGCATATCATCATATCTATATACTTTGTTGCTTCATATTTATATATTTAGTTACTGCATAGTAGAAAATAATTTTAAGGTTCATAATCCTTTCGTCTGACTGTCCGTCTGACACAGCACCATAGTTTCAGTAAACACTAATGCTACTGATTTGAAATTGGAACAGTCTTACATTTTGCTTACCCAGCCTAATTGCAAGTGAAAATTTTTGATTTTACTTCGTTTACAAAAGGAGCCGGAATGGGGGACCGAAATTTCAATATAAATTAGAATATAATAATATTTAATAAGTTTATGTGGGGTATAATAATATGAAAGGGCTTCATATTATGTAAATTCTAACACAGGTATTTATTTTCGTAGGGCTTATGATGTAGTTTTTGACTTATGATCAAAAATACGCTTGCTCTCCGTATTCGCAATGCGAAAAATCTGAAATTAAAGTTGATAGACATGTAAGTAAATATTAAATTAGAACTATCAAAATTCCTTCACAAGCAAACTTAGTTATGCGGTCTGGTTTTAACAGCATTGATGGCTCAAATTAACGAATATAATATGTCCAAGGAAGGCCGGAACTCTCAGCGCGCGAGTCTGCCTCAGACTCGCATTTGGCTCCTGAACGCTGAAAGTTTGCAACTGACGTAAATAAATCCAAATCCAAATTTGTGTCTTTTTAATGTCTTTGTGATTAATTAAAAGGTTATGCATCGTTAAATTATTTTTTAAGAGAGCTCTTAGTCCATGTAAATCTGAAAACTTCTGTTCTAGATCGAGTAAGCAAGTTTCTAAGATAATTTTAGGTCCTGTTATAAATCTTATAAATGAGAAATATATGTAATACTTAATATGATTACTTACTTTATCAACAATGTAAACACATTGAAGATAATAAAGAGCAATATTTATTGCCGACAAGCTCCATTAGCCCCAATGAGGGGCCTAATTCTTATTTATACAACAAATAAATCAAAATTAGCTCTAAGCCAAATTACTCGACGCCAGTTCGTTCATCAAAGCCGATAAAGTGGTTTTATGGTGCCCATTATTAGGGAACAACATATTTTTATAGTGGTTTCCTTTTATTGCATTATAAATATTGGTAAACGAGAATAAATACTTCGGGAAAAATGGAATGGTTGTGTTTTTGTCGGGAATATATTGACTACGATGCGTGTACGAGAATAACAGAATTATATGACAGAGAATATGTTCGTTCCACGATAAATGTTGAAATAAAACTCGTTGATTTGTTTGTTTAATGAATTTCAGACAAGCCAAAAGATATTCAGATGCCCTAGATTTAAAAGGTATTTTTGTGTTTTGAGCAGCGAAGAGAAATGTCATATCCACAGCTTAATAAGTAAAGCATCTGATTCTGATAGCGATGAATACGTATGGTTACGTGTAGTTGATAGAAAGCGTTTCTTTGTAATTCCATTCATACTCTACCTTATCTCTTCTGCTCGCGGTTTCAAACACGATTTATCTTCTTAGAGGTTTAATATTGAATAACTTTCTTGGATATCTTCATTATACCTTTATGTGAGCTGTGTGCAGATTTTCATGATTCTATTGGCGTTAAAGTTCATACCCATACAATTTAAAAATAGAATTTTAATGTATGTACTTAATATTAAACGTAAGTAATATAAGATTCATAAACATTGTTCACCTAGATAATGTCTATTTTATTCAGTTTGTAGAAATTTCTGTATGAATGTACAATTCACAAAACATGAAATTTGTCGTAGGACTAAAAATAAACCTTCAAAGCCGCATATAAAATTGTATGTGGTTTAGTACCTCGACAAACTCGTAACAAGATGGAAAGTTCAAAAGAGGACTGGACATGATAATCTCCTTGTCTCTCGGAAAAGCTCTTTCACTCATGTGACTCGTAAAAGTTGGGACTGACCACAAACCCATTTGTGGTTCACGCTGCATTTTGAATAGGAATGTCATTTCACAGAGTGTATTCATTTTAAAATAGCAAAAGTATTTCCTTCCTATCCTTTTTAAATAATAGATAGAATTGTAGAATCTATTTTTTAACGTTCAAAAGTACTGGAAATGCGTTATCCCTTGAGCCTCCTTTTTATAAGTAGGAGGAATTGCCACCCTTGTTTTTTTTTTAAAGCTAGGAACTTCACATGCTCTTTATTTCTAGATAGTAAATAGTCGAAGCGCTCGTGGTGTAGCATGATAGCTGTTCTTAATCGATCGGCTACCACCTTGGTGGTCGGTACCTGGATGGGTGACCGCCTTCTGGTATTTAAAATCGAGCGTTTCCGTGCTTCGGAAGGAACGTAAAGCCGTTGGTCCCGATAATCACTTAACGGCTTGAAAACTACAACAGTAGGTTGACCACTAGCCTACCTCCACTAATCCACAGGGGCACGCGTGGTGGAGTATCTGCCCATTCCCTTACACCTTGATTTGTGAAAGGAGGCATGTGCTCAGCAGTGGGACATTATAGGATGATGATGATGACATAGTCATAAGATTCTAAATTATGGAAATTTGTAACTTAATCAAGCAAAATTCTTAGATTAAAATGCCTAATGGAATCCAATAGCGTTCTAATAATTCACAGGGGATAAGTCGTGACGGAATGAGGCAGTGTTTGAGCCTTCCCATTTTTTGCTGCCGGTCGTCGAATATAAGCGTAGATTCAAATTAGCGATCAGAGAGAGAGACAGTAGATAGTAAAATTGCCAGAAAGCCAGGATTTAAGGCCATCATCTAACCGCCTACGTTGAAGACATCAATTCTCTTCCGAATAGAGTTCAATCTCAAACGGCCTTGCATTGAAAATGCATACGATATTGTAGTTAACCCTGACCAAAACTGTATCCGGAACTATGCAAGAGCCATATGTTATTGTGATGTAAATGTTTATAAGTTTGTACGTAATCTATGTCATAATAATGGCTTATCAAGACTAAAACTGGGTGATTAGAACGTGATTGGAATGTCAGAATAGCAAAGACCGGAGACAGACTTATTATTTGTATTAAACTAAATCTCCAAAATCTGGGTTGCCAATTTCCCAAATCAATAGAATGAAGTTCCACTTGAAGCAAAGTTCGATCTAAAATGTTTTAATGACAGTGAATGTATCTCTAATGAAGTTTACCAAGGTTCGCTGAAGATCGGCGCTTTCGAAGTTGGTAACACCTGAATTTCAGACTTGTTAGCAGAATTAATGTTCTTTCGCATTTGCCTTAGTTTTTGCGAGCCGAGTGTTTTGTCCGTCTAGACGTTTAAATTGCGGCTCCAATATACGACTCTCATATTTCTTTTTCCATAATATCCCATTTTTTTAACGATAAATGGGTCTAAATTCGAACAAAAATAGGTACAAAAGTGACTGTAATTCAAATTTTTTTATGTCTGAAGAATCTCTCTCTCCAAATGTCAGCAATTTTCTTCATTTCTACATTCAATTTAGTTAAGTAATCAAATCTTCATGAACTGAAAAAAATATGCGTATTAAAAAGAAGAACTATTATGTCTGTACAGTAAAAACAATTTGAATCTGGAAGTAGTTGATCACTTCACATATCATGGTTCAACCATAACCAACAACGGCTCATGTGAACCCGATATTAGAAGACGAATTGGAATGGGCAAAAATGCCATGACACAACTTCAAGGTGTATGGGCAGATAGGAACATCTCGCGTAGAACCAAACGCAGACTGGTGACATCCTTGGTGTTCTCCATATTCCTGTACGGCTCCGAAACATGGACGCTGAGGAAAGCCGATCGCGCTCGCATAGATGCGTTTGAAATGTGGTGCTGGAGGAAGATGCTTCAGATTCCATGGACAGCGAACCGGACAAACGCATCCATTCTAAGCTTACTCAAAATTACTCAAAGACTTTCGACAACCTGTCTACGCCGTATATTTGAGTACTTCGGCCACATTGCAAGAAAGGAGGCGACAACCTGGAGAAGTTGTTAATTACTGGCAAGGTGGACGGAAAGAAGCCGAGGGGTCGAAGCCCGATGCGTTGGTCTGATCAAATACGCGCATCATTGGAAACCAGTGTGTGTGCTGCTATCCACACAGCAGAAGATCGATCCAGATGGCGTGCAATAGTCCGTAAAAAGATAACCCAAAAATGTCACGTCCCTCAGCAATGACGTATAGGATGCAAGGAGGAGTAAAAACAAAGTTTCATCAATAAGGAGTCGAATTACCAGTGAAGTAACAATACTTCGACAACCACAAGTTCGCAAAGTTGAAATGATAGCTTAGGTTGAATCTCAGCCCTTATTATACCAGTAAGATATGTATAGTATCTATATAGATATACTAACGACCTTATGCCTAAAGTCTCGACATTAGCATGCCGAGCTTGCTTACAAAAACAGCTTGGATCAAATTGTATTCAAGTTACCTTTTTTCAGCCTTGACTTAATTTTTCTACTAAAAACATCTTCACAAAATTTATTGTAGTACTCTATAGAAATTTATAAGTTTTTAGAAAAATATTACTTAAAGCTCATACCTTTTTTAGTACCTAACTGTTATTATAAAATGTTTTGATTATTAAATTATTATTTCACTGAAATTCGAAGCTAGGATAAAATATTTCAAACTAACTTTTAATATTTATAATAAACGTAAAATATTTAACTGCGAAAAAAGATGCCTCATAGAAAGCACCGTTGAACGATATATCTAAAGAACTGTTCCAAATAAATCAATTAAAATCTTTCAAACTAGCTTGGCACCTACATGAACCACCTTTGTTATAACACTACTCAACCAGTTAACCATATCAACCCTTAAAGCCTAATTGAAATCACGGCAGGATTCCAAAGCACTTAATACATGTGTACAAATTGTTGTTTTCACGTTACTAGTTGGTACCTTTCACGGGCCTTAATTGAGCGATCCCTCGTGCAAGTAAGCGTTTAAGCGAATTAGAAGGAGCTTTCGAAGTCCTCGCTTAGCCTAAGCGTACACGTATCATCGTTAACAGGGGTTTTAACGGACTTCAGCCCTCATTAGAATGTTACTTCATCTACTCTGATACTGACTTATCGAGCCAATTGTATCGGTTATTATCGAAGTGAACTTGTTTTCTTTTTAAAAAATGGTTTTATATTCTTAATAACATCTAATCTTCTTTGCCTGGCCCTTTCCCATTTTATTTGGGTTCGGCCCTCCGTGTCATGCGTTTCCAGGCCACAACTTAATAACATCTAATGAGATCAAATAAACCCTTAGGATAGATACTGAACACTATTTAATTTTAATTCAATTTTTGACTAAAAATCAACTAAAAGAACTGAAACATTTGGAGTTTATTTTTTATTTTTGAACCTGAATAAATGTTTATTTTCTTTCCTTCACGTTAAATGACGATGAAGGAAATTTAAAAACCGATTTTTAAATTTCCTATGTAGGTATCTATATAGTTGTAGATATGGGAACTCTCTGCAATGTTCCATACGAAACCATAATGGGGTTGCAAACCTGACATGTACAAGTTCCTCTAATCAACCGTTTTTATCCAAACGCTATGTCAGCAGACTTTAAGTTTAATTTCTACATCTATGGCGTCGCATTGGAGGACGTTTGAAGTTTTTCTCGTTAGCTAATCCACATAACGTTACGAGGTTAGGCATTTGTCTAATTTTGCACATTAAAGTCTTAGTAACATTTATAATCAACAAATTTATTGAGATGAGCAAATTGCTTTAGATGACGTTGTTTTAAATTAACTCAAATTAGTAGGCGAAACTTGGCGATTGTATTTGGAATCTGTTACAGAGAATAAAATGCATACTTATATTTTGTTACTTGTTTTTAATAACAATCATCTAATGCAATCATCGCACACACATGCACATCAAGACCGGAGGTACGTATTGTGAGGCAAACTGACTGACTGCCACCTGTGGACACAGCGAAATACTGTGGGCGCATGTGAATGTGTGAGTGAGTAATCAATCCGGTAATATTAATCATATTTATAATAATAATAATTTATTTCATAAGACTTATGCACATTACAATTGATACAGCAGTACCAACACTAAACAAAGCTTGTGTCGTAGGTAGTTGCTTACCTTCCGTTTTACAATAAAAAGACATCAGCCATGAATGGCAACGCGCGAGTGATACTCCTGGTGTTGCAAGCGCCCATAGGCTACGGTAACTGCTTACCATCGGGCAGGCCGTATGCTCGTCTGCCCACAAAGAATTGATCGAAAATTCAATTATTAATAACTAATTAAATAATTGCCTTAAATTTGATAAAAAGTACATCCATATTTAATTCTAATTTATAATTCTCTTACTGTATACAAATATATGTGAGAGTGTGTGTACGTGAGTATAGTTAGTACCGCACACACCCCCACACCACACACACACAGGGAAACTTAGTTTGAGCTCCTGTCTCCCACAGTTAAATGTACTTGTTATAATTTTAAAATTTGTTCCATTGTCTATATGTGGGAGAAAATAAATGATTTTATTATTATTATTATAGTTATATACATGTGTACAAGTGTGAATGCCCTGGGTGACAGTTTTGATTACGATACTACAATGCATTATGTTATCACTAAACTATACTATATACAACTCGTGCGAATTCCCGTGAGGTGTCTAAATAAGTAAATCACACGGGTTTAAGAATCCAAAATATTTTTAAACAAAGCTTACAGAAGAAGCAACTGTACAAAACTACCGTTACTAGATCATGCTAAAATAGGTCAATAAACAAAAACACGTCAGCTTTTGTACTGGAAATGGTAAATGGAAAATATTCACTGAGTACAATGGTCCTGTCAGTCACTCATGTTTTAAATGGTGACATAACATCCACCCCTGATAACGTTGAAATGTGCTCACATTTCTGTTTCTGCCTACCTTTTTTTGCAAGTCTGCCCTAAGTACTAATCGATAGCTCGAAACCTAAAACTTTTAAAAGCGACCTTCAATACCAGCATTATGAGAAGAATAAATTGTCAATTTTAATATAATTTTCAACGTGCGAAAAGAAGAGGTTAGTGTTATTGGCAGCTGTCGAAATGATAAACGACGTCCAGCCATGAGCAACCTCCGGCCGGAGCCTATTCAATCGAGTCTATTGAAAGGAGGTCAATGTCAGCCTCAAGAAGTAGGCCTACTGGAAATAACAAGTTGACTTCTTCAATCGAATAGTAAATAATTCCGAAAAAAACTCATTCTTTGAATCCAATTGGCATTGCCACTCTATTAGGAAAATATCTGAGAAATATACCAATCTTTTTTTTTCAGATACTGGTAATAATTATATAATATTATAATGGAATTCCTGCGATACGTTACACAATATAGGTATTTTTTCTTTTCAATAAACATTATTAAAAAATATATAAATATAGGAGCATTGAATTATAAAAATTCCGTTGTTGTCTCTCTGCATTCTAAACTTCAATAGTTATTTTCAAATTCCTTCTACACATTAGCTTTCTACTTAAAATTTAATTTATTATTCTCTTTATTTCAGCAAAAATAAACTCTTTGTGTTGAAACAAGAAGATTTGACTTTGAGAAGCTCAACAACCTCGCTTAGAAATTCCTTTCTGCGATCATGCTGGAACGTGATTTACAAACTTACCTATAGCTTATATTTATATACACGTATGTGTCGATGTGATTCCCTTGATAAAGTGCCATCAATTCTCGGTTGTCTGTATTTTCAAGTTGACGTAGGAAAGATCTCAATCTATACATATAATAAAACTGTAGAAAAGTCGTGTCTGTACATTGAATATATTTACCAAAAACTGATTGGGGGTGATGTAGAATGACTAACACAATACATAAATACCATTTAAAAAAAAATTGTCTGTCTGTCTGTCTTTCTGTCTGTCTGTTTGTCTGTTTGAACAGGATAATCTTCGAATCCACTGAACGGATTTGCATGGGGTTTCCACAGGGTGATTGAGCGTTGCTTGGCGCTTCAACTAGGCTTTGTTTCATCAAAATCGGCTCACGGGAAAAAAAGATATCTCAATTTATTTATTTACAGGCCGTCTCACGGCTATGAGACACAGAAGGAGAGAACTACTAGATGGCGTTGTCTTTTTCCTGAATCGCACTATGGTTTCGTTCTCACAATTTTATGACAGGATCAATGATTTTGATACAATTTTTTGTTTGATGAGAGCCATCAGCGCTCTCCCGTTTGACCATTTAGTTTTGTTCACTACAAAAAAAAGCTACAAATAAGTACAGCTGCATCGACGAACTTATGAAAAAGGCTTACCTAAGTAAGAATCGAACCTGCAAAACTTCACGATGTGTTCTCATTTAAAGTTCTTTGCCTACATATGGCATAGCTCTGGGTCGAGTAACTATTCCCACTGTACCACCCTCGCGGGAACTCTCCCGTGATAAAAGGTATCCTATTTTTAACCGACTCAAAAAAGTCATGAAATTGCTTGACAGACTAAGTGGGAAATAGAAAACAAACAGAACACAAATAAAAATAAAAAAGAGACCAGAAGGTCACAAAGAGAATATAGCTGATCTTATTTGCTGCCAGTTGGTAGTGTGCCCAAACTTTGCAGGCGGCGGGCGATGCCATTTTGTATGGTAATGCTAATCTTCTAGCTGGAGTATTCGTCAGCTCTTTGGCTATAGGAACCGTCAATCAGACGCCTCGATATGTCGCGAAAAATACAATGAGCTCCAGGACATTAATGTCAGATGGACCTCCTATCATCGTTACGCTTCAAGCCACTCGATACACGAATAGCTGACACGAGAGCTCTGGCAAGAGCCCTATGAATGATGTCATTAAAGTCGGAGTGGAGCGGAATCCTGCCTGTGCTTTTTACGCACGATAGTATGTGGTGGCCAGCCTGATCGACAAAAGTACCATACTGGTAGCCATATAGGCATATATAGGGCATATAAATAGTTAAACTTACGACGAAGACAGGACAAATAAAAAAATTGCTGTTCGTCTGATGGCAAGCAGTTATCGTTGCCTATTGACGCTTGCAACACCAGGGGTATCACTCACGCTTTACCGAATCTCTCTCTACACCCTTCTTGAAAAAGTGTTTGAAGGTTGAGAGGAGTCGCTGTGCCGGCAGCGGTAGGTATTATTTGGTGCCTACTACATACTGGTCCCCTACACCCAGCTCTGGCGACCTTACGCACCGCAAGAACACAACTGCGATGTAAGGGGGAGGAACCTCCCTGCTCGGGCTGCTCCAAATTGATAAAGAGAACCTGCTTGCAGCCAGAGTCCAATTTCTCTTTCAAGTGGTTACGTTTCGGGAAATCCTTTCTTAACGTGTAGCCTATACCTACTCTATGAGGCATCTACTTTGCCACAAATTTTTTGTATAGTGCTTGGGATATCGTTATTAGTGACTGGTATTTCGTTTTTATTTGGGTTCCGAACTAAAAAGCTAATAAAGGAACCCTTATGGTGCCAGTTAGTCTGTTTGTTCGACTGTTACAGCGGTAGGTATATTTCAACAACCAGTAATTATAATAATAACCGACTTCAAAAAAAGGAGGAGTTTGTTACCTCATAACTCCGCCATTTATGAACCGAGTTGGAAAATTATTTTTTTGTCTGGTAGGGTACACTTCCCGTTTGGTCCCATTGTCATCAGATCAGGGTTTGATTACTTCTTAGTGTACTTTGAAGTCGGTTTAAGTTTTTTTGTAAAACAGTCCAATTATTTACTTTTACGGTTGCTAAGGTGAACAGAGTGGGCCCTGCAATTTCAAAGCAGGGCTACAAATTTAAGTGAGGTATCATGTGAAAGGGCTTTATTTGTACATTTTAAAACATGTTTCTATTGTTTTTTAGACTTTTTGACTGTTGATGAATAATTCCAATCTCCGAGGTTCGCAATGCGAAAAATCTGGAAAAAGTATAGGAAAAATAGAACAATGTTTCTAACTAGCACAGTTTTTTTCAATATCATCCAAATTCCTTCACAAACAAACTTAATTATGCGGTCCGGTTTTAAACAACAGTTATGGCCCAATCCAATAAATATACGTCCAAGGAAGGTCAGAGCCCTCGGTGCGCGAGTGAGACTAAGTCTTGAACTTGGCCGGCTTTATATAAAAGATTAAAATTACTCATTTAAAAAGCAAAGTCCTGGCTGATTGATGGTTGGGAGCACGTGGTCCTCCACCAGCTGTCACCGCGCCGCGCTCTCATCATCGCATTGGCCACCGAGTTCACAAGAACAATTAGGAATCTTCACGAATTTAATATCTTTGCGTTTATTACGCGAACAAATCTTATAGTCTACGCGAGCGAAGCCGCGGGCAAAAAGCTAGTCTTTTATATGATTCAACACCCGCGTGCTCAAGTAAACAGATTTCTCATACAGATATTTGTGCAATAAAAAAGTACTATTCTTCGCAACGTATGTGGGAATTTAGTTTGAGTATCCTCTTTACTCTATTTATAGCTATTCTATCTTCAAATAATTTTGAGTTTACTTTCCCTTTTCAATAAGATTTATTGATTAAGATAATTCTTCAGAGGAGCTTAATAGTTAATTTGTTTTATTAATGACATAAGTGTTCCTGTCTCAGTTTACCTTAAAAAAGCGTTCAATGAAATAAAATCAGAACAAAAATTTGATAAACATCGTCAGAATCTTTTTATTAAATTATTGACAACACCAAGTTCTAACCAATCATATTTGTGACAAGTTGATAAACTTATAGAAAGTTAACACCGCCGCCGCTGAGTGTATTTATAACAGAACCCTTGTCAGTTTCAATATTTCCAACTATAGAAACGTTAAGGAAGAAATCTTGTCACGGTATCAAGGGAAAACTGACGTTTATCAGATAAAGTTTCGGATTTATAACCTAAAAGGATTCACTGAAAAAAATCGTATTGATAGAATAATGGCGTACCTACCACACGAATTGTTGTATCGCCGAAGAAAATGAAGCTTAATAAATTTGAAAGGTATTTGGCAGCTATTTTCATCACACTTGCCTTTAGTAAAAAAAAAGCGTTACAGCTTGCATAGAAGTGAATGTTAAATATACAATAATCTAAAAATGTCATATTACATATTTAGTTATACTAGAATCCTCTATAGCCTGTAATCGGGTTCAAATTAAATGGTTTTGTAAACTTGATTCGGAATGCACCCTACCTCCACTTCATATTGAAAAATTCGACCAAGTAGTTGGCTAAAGCTAAAAATCAATGAAACCTGTCAGTTGGTTGCTGCTACATTTTACGGCAACTGAATGTGGTGGCAAATTGCACGCGCAGGTTTTTGATTGGCATTCGAAGTTGGTATAACGTTTGCGGATAAAACTTTTATATTGCATAGGAAATATTGGGAATTTCAAAGGATTCTATTTATATCCCTGTAAGAAGTTTCAATAAGTTTTTGTTAAAAAAATATTTTTAAATGAAAAGCTTTTTAAACTTTTTAGCTGGTATTAAAAATGTTTTTTTTTTAAACACAAAGGTTTATTTTTCTGGGAATCTTTCAATGTAGTAAATAACATTTTATTTACAGGGATAACAGCGGGCGGTGGTGGGGATACCACGGATGATGTCACCACCACCACGGACATCAACAACACAACAGGCACAGACAATATGGGACAGCCCTATTTCGACAACGAGACCAAGCGAGAGTACACCGCTGCGGTTGGCCAACCTGCTTACCTACATTGTCGTGTTCGGAACCTTTCTGATAGAGCGGTATGTTTCTGTGTTTCTTATAACTCTTTTTTCAGAGTGAAAAGAGACGTGATAATACTACGTGATACTATCTACTTTGTTTAAGTCTTTCTACCTACTTATATTAACGCGAATATTTATGTGGACGTTATTTACTCAATAACTCTGTATAAAAAAAGAAGCACATAAGGATGAAATTAGGCTCATAAATAGATTATTCTAAAATACATGGGACATGGGATTTTCGGAAGTTATATATGGGAACTCATTTAAAACCACGGGACTGAAAAATATAATATTTTAATCACTATATTTATATATTTATATTGGATCACAGCTTCAAGTGTTGTGGCGGAATTTTCCTAACCTCCCTGAAGTTGCCCTTGAGCTAGTTGCCACCTCGCTGGCAAGCGGCCTCTCTCCCGGTAACCCTGTAAATGTCGTATAGACTAACTGGGATTGACAATTTGAAAAGACGCTATGTTTTCCGAAATACTAATTAATTACTCCAGTAATAGAAATCAAAATTTCACTTAATCAACTGAATTGAAAGCTTTAATGCCAATAATAAATTACTCTTCGCGGTAGTAGAATCCCAACCAGAACCTTTACCAAAGATTACTTATACAAATACGGGTAGGGTATAAAATGATTACGTCAACGAACACCTACTAATGTACCTCAAGAGTTTTATCAAAGCAGACACATGACGTGGACGCAGACAAATGTTGGATAACCTACACGAATTAATCTTATTTTTGTCGGAAAGCATTGTGGACGTAAGTAATTACCTTACTTTATAGAAAGAAAGCATCAGTACGTTTGGCGCTTTGATATGAACCGAACTTTTTGAGGAATGTCCTGATAAGGAAAGCCATTAATTTTAATGAAAAATGGTAGTTATTTCTGCGCTCCACTGGGATATGGGAATCCATTATTGTTAGTCCATTTGCCCAAGTTATTCACGCCCAAATGACCGAAGTTGGACTTGGTCTTTGTGTACAAATATAATATTATAAAGCATAAGAGAGCTGATACTATACAGTCAATTTTTATCCCAAATCTACGTAGAGGACTTCGTAGACTTTAAACGCTGCATCATCTATCGAATTCTATTTTGATTCATAATTAAAATTAGTAGCAGAACTGTAAATAAAAATCATACTGAAGAACGAATACAAAGATTCAATAAGCATGATGTAATTATTACAAACAGCTATATTGCTAAGCAAGCACATTATTATGAGCAAGGGTAGTAGTGGCGATCACGTACCGGGAAAACCTTCCATCTAGAACGCCGGTCAATCGTGGAGATCTGTTTGAAACATTTGGTTCTGAAAACCTTACTGATGATGATGCAACTAAGTCAATAAGCGAACAAGCAAACGTCCCTGGTGGTAATCAGTTATCGTAGCCCTATGGATGCTTGCTTGATGAAGCGCTCGTGGTGTAGCATGGTAAGCCGTTCTTAATCGATCGGCAAGTTAAGCTACCACCGTCGTGGTCGGTACCTGGATGGGTGGCCGCCTAGTGGTATTTCAAATCGAGCGTTTCCGTGCTTCGGAAGGCACATAAAGCCGTTGGTCCCGGTTATCACTTAATTGTGATTGTCGTTAAGCTAGTTGGAGGCCTTTAGGCGACTTGAAAACTCCAACATTAGGTTGACTACTAGCCTACCTCAACCGATCCGCAGTGGGCACGCGTGGTGGAGTTCCCTTTCACCCTGATTTGTGAAAGGAGGCCTGTGCTCAGCAGGCTGATGATGATGGATGCTTGCAACACACGAGGTATCACTCACGCTCTGTCGAGCTGCTGTTTGAGCGAAATATGGTTACCTTTCTTGAAATTATTTCTTAATAGGATGTCTACCTCAATCCACCTGAAAAAACATCATTTTACAGAAAAATAAAACACGGAGTGAAATACAATATTGCAGGGATATTTTATGTTTTTAGGTAAAACAAGATTATCGGATTTACAATCGCCCAGAGATAAGAGTTCGGAAAGAAACGAATAAAAAATTTATGGGATATTTTTTTGTAAAAATTGGTATTTTGGAAGTTAATACCTACGAACCACAAATAAATTCCACATACTATACGCTTGACCTTTCCCTGTCGTCGAAAATGTCTTGATAATTTTATCAAGACAACCCTGGATGCCTAGCGAATTTTCAATATAAAAAATCGTAAACATCTAGATTTCGGTCTTCGCATTTCTAGCTAGATTAGAATGTGTAGGGAATTTAAGAGAAATTGTTTACGCTGGTAACTTATCTACTAGCATTTTATTTTGAACTCTAATAGTTTTGTCATATGCCTCTGTCTGTCTGTGTGTCATCGTCATTTTACATGTTCACATTTTCTCAGTAGATTTGAAGGTACTTAGTTGCTTTTTTTTCTAAGTACCGTACGCATCAATATGAACAGTTTCCCATGTTACAAACAATAAACTAATACATTTGGCAAAAGCTATTTACTGATATTTACGTAATTTAGTAACATAATTACCGACATACTCTTATCTCTGGATATATAGAAATTGAAGCGGCAATAGACGTCCGTCTGTCGCTTATCTGGCATAGAATTGACAGTCATCGGGTAAACGAGGTTTCGAATTGATACCACAATGTATACCTCCAGCACTTAGGAAACAGGACGCAAAATATATAGCCAAAAAGGCAATATAAACATAAAGTAAGGTTGGCATCATCATAATCTAATATTAATTAAATGTAAATAGTCATCAGGTATTATAGTAATAGCTCAGAGTATATAAATACTACATTAAGTTATAGTTTATATCTAACTATGATATAAGAGTGTATTTATTTTCAAAAAGGGCGCGAAGAGGTTTCTTCATGGTCGGCAACGCGCGAGTGATACCCCCGGTGTTGCAAGCGTCCATAGGCTACGGTAACTGCTTACCATCAGGCGGGCCGTATGCTTGTTTGCCACCTCAGTGGTATAAAAAAAAAAAAAATTGTTTTTAATTGTCTGCGTCGAATGGTGCGCAAGAATAAAATGTTTTCTTTAATCTTTCTTTCAAAACAGAAAAAAAAAATTGCGTCGATGGTTTATTTCAGTTCCGATATAAGATTCTTGGTTCCGATACATCGCAATAGCACGTGACAGAAAAAAATATGCATACTTACTCCGGCAACAAACTCTAATATAAGTAGCATTTATGTTCTACAGTATGTGACTTATTGAGAAAAGTTAACATAAAAATAACGGCAGGTACTCATAGTACTCATACTCAATGCTTAAAACTATTAAATTTTAAACATAATTTAATGGATATTTAAAAAAAAATGTATAAAAGGATAGTAAAGTGATACACAAAAAGGCGATATTTTTGCATTGTAACTTAATGGCTGCTAGCCATAAAATTCATCTAATTATTCAAATAAACCAAAGTGTTTAACTTTGGTTATTTGAATCTTTTTAAAAGAAAAAAAAAATATTTATTTACGTAACACGATAGTCGTGATGAGCTGGTGTCTTGAAAACATCGTATAGAAACCATAAACTGAAAATAATTTTACAATACGTGCCCAAAAATTATAATAAACAGTTACAATGATATAATACATTTCTAGAGCATATCCTGGATTAGGCAGTCGATTTAATGTAAATATTTTATCGATACTAAGAAACTATCGGGAAATTACTTAAGAACCTTGCAAAAATGAGCGAATGTCAGCAAGCTAAGCAGCTAGATTACAATGATAACCGGTACTCGTGCATTTCTGTTTATATCTATATTAACTCGCAATTTACATACTAATCTCGTAAAATTACACTGCCCGTGACGTTTCGAGGCTTATAACGCCGTCAAATGCCTGTTTGAATTTTGTGCGAGTGGAGTTTTCTTACTACCAAACTCTTTCTTCTTTCTTTCTCTTCTTTCTTCTTTCTTTCTAAATAAACAAAAATAAGAACGGGTCGTGACCAGGTCTTTTCACTAGCAAAAATTCTAAAAATTATCAACGGTTGGCAACACTTAGCAATCCCCCTGGTAATGCTAATGGTTGTAGATGACAATACTCACTTACCATCAGGACTTAGTCACTTGCCAGTTTGACAGACATATTAAAAAATAAAAAATTCTGCTATACGTTCGCTCATTAGGACATTTACCCTTCCAACTCCATATAGATAGGTAATTAAGGCTGATCGTATCTTTTTCATATAGGCTGGTTCGCAAGCCAAGAGATGTGATAGTAATGAAATCTTATTAGTTATTTCGCCACATCTCTCTAATTTAAAAAAACCGGCTCTCCTTATTTATTATATGACGTTAGAAGAGTATAGCAATAGACACAACACATTCAACGCGCTAAGATAAATTATCAAAGTTAATTATGCCTTGTATACGTCCGTAGGTCGTAAACAAAAGAACAAAGAAATACGAACGCGCCAATTCTTTCGTTTGTGCAAAAAATACCAACATCAAGTCTGCGTTACTACCCAATATTACGTAAACGGAATACATGAATATTTTTATACGCAACAGGACATAAACTCGCAACTGCCTCCCCGAGGAGCCGTAAGGGTAGGCATAGTATGTACTAGCATCCCTAACAAGTAACTATAAACTGAGATGGTAACTGTCAAATGAGGGTATCTAATATTACATTGCGCAGCATTCATTTTTTGTTGCATCAAAACATTGGCTACGTTAAGATCTTCTTTTCATCTGTGTCCATTTTTTGGTAAATCTGGGGGCACGGGAGTGCCCCCGCCAAGACAGCAAAGCGAAGCGCAAGGGCACCTACCTTTTCTCGAAGCGCTCCGTCGTTTTTTTTACCCTCATAATTTGGGTTTGGATTATACCGGATAAACAAAATTCTCGGGATATGGTGCCAATAGCGAACTTATTAAACGTATTAAGTTTCAATAACATAGCTATTATACTTTAGATTTTATTGATATCTAAAAAACTCCGATTTCGTCACTGACTCACTGATGATCATCAAAACGTACTTCCTGAAGTCCTAGAAAGCTGAAATTTGGTATGTAAGCTTGTATTAGTACATAATCATGAAAAAAATATAAAAATTGGAAATTCCACTCAAGGTGACATAAGCCTGACTTGATATTTTAGATGTCATGTTTAAAAAAAAGTTTCATTAGATAGAGCAAAAGTTGATATTTGAAAGAAAGTTTAAGTTCTTAAACAGTAGGCCTCAAATTAAACACTTGTATATAAAAACGTAGTATTGAGAGTAATATACAGTGTTAACCGCCACTTAAAATATAATCAACGTATCTCACTCAACACGATTTTCAGGTGCACTTCAAGCCAAATAAATTAACTATTAATTACAAACGGAATGACTATAAATTGCTGAGTAGAGCTGGTAATTAGCTCAGCAATTACTCTTTTCAAAACAAATTTAGATTTATAACATAAAATGCATTCTGCAAGAGCAAGCGTTGAAGTAGCTATCTGTAGTTGTGTACTATAAATTCGTGAAAGCAAATTTAATAGCGCAGAACAGGAGGGATTTTTTTATAGAAGGGTGTAAGTCCTATGTATGTAAATCTAAATTTAAATAACTCAATTAACTTATTCTTAACGGAATTTTGACGGAAACGGAAACCTATTGTTTTCCCATGGTAAAAATACTCTATATGTTGATCCAGAACATATTCTGTGTCACCAATTTCATCCAAATCCGTTTAACCGTTAAAGTGTGAATGAAACAAAAACATCTTAACATACAAACTTTCGCATTTAAGTAATAGTGAGATAATGGTGCCGATTCTGTTGTAAATCGCACTAAACTAATTTTAGTCACATCTCATCTCTTTCTTACAAACATTATTGAAAAAGGATAGAACATATTTAAACTTGTCAAATTAGTCTTTGCCGTCTTATTTTGCGCGTATTTAGGCGTAAACGCGATAGATGGCGACTAAACTTATATTGAAAACAAGCATTGGACTAATTTGACAGGACTAAATTTCTTACATCCTTTTCTTGTATTCTTTGTTAGAAAGAGACATAGTGAGATTAAAATTAGTTTAGTTGTAAACAACAGAATCAGGGCCAATATATTATACTCCAGAATATAACTTTAAAGAACTCTATTAAACCCGCATTACAAAAAAACCCACACATAAATATCCGAATGGCACCCGATTTTCACAAAATACCTTTTCTTTAGTCATAAACATTCACAATTCCGCATTCTAACACCCGAGGTGCGAGTTGACCCTTTTTCTTAAGATTACATAATTTAGTCAAGTGTAGGGTTACCGTCGCAGAAAATTGAGCCAGAATCCACTCTTACCAATTTAGGAAGGAATATCTAAAGAATGAACAGAGCCGGATTTAGTAGGACGGGTCTGTTACTGTGGGGTTTAGATAGGTACCCTGATTTCCAAGCAGATTAATAGAGGTAATTAATCTGATTACCACCCAGGACATTATTATCGGCATTGACATATATTATGTTCGTTCTACGTCTCCTATATGTAAGTTAAAATATGTAATATAATAATGTGGTTTTGGTTTTGAAATACGGGAATTATATGAAAGTTATGAAAAATTCCAGCATTAAAAAATAAAAAAAAGTATAGTAGCCATATAACTCTTATTATATATGAGGGAGCTTTGTTTTTATTATTATTTCTCAATATTTTTGTGGCGAACTACGCAACGATAGATACTGAACATTTCTTGTAGAAAACAATAATATTTTCTTTATTGAAATAACCACCGCTTTTTGTTTTTGCCCCGAGCATGTACCTAACTTGCTTTCGCAAAGCCGGTCTGATAGAAAGAACAAACAATGGAAGAGTCAAAGTATACATTAGTAACATTCCTCTTTTCTCATACAAATTGTTCGCAGTAGAGCAGTTTTCTGTGAATTTTTGGTTTATTTTCATTATCTTCGAATGATCTTATAAGTTGGAGCTTCGATCCAATTTTGAGAATGACATAGATTGAGGAATTAGTGTACCGCACACCCTATGCTGATTAATGCAGATGCTAGATGACGTTGGTGGACATCTTGACTGTGTAAGTTTCCTACTGACCCAATCTACATCTCCAATGGCAAAGAGCCTATGTAGTAGTTACCAAACAAAATAAATGTCTTGTCCCTATTTCTACTTGGATTTCTATCTATAAACTTAGTATAACATATATATAATCCCTTCCTGAACTTAATTAAGACGAATACTATCTACGTAAGTCTGAAGCCAATTCCTTTTTAAGATTGTTCATATATAATTAAATTCCCAAAAATATTACATAATACGAATTTCATGAATAATTTTTGGTATATTTTAAATTAATTTAAATAATCTAGTATCCACGTTGCATCGTCCCCTTATGAAATAAACAAATAACTTTATTAATTAGTCGCCTTCGTCTCGCACTAGACTGTTATTAAGGGTCATAAATTTAATTTATAGTTTGTATGTAGGCACGCCATGAATTTCTAGTGATATTTGAACTATTTCAATAAATTATTCGCTATCTAAAATGGTATTGTTGAAATACCACATCTAACACAATATTAATTTAATATCAAAAATTTTAATAATACACTTTGGTTGATCGCGAAACATATTCAAATCCAATTAATTTATGAATTTATAAAGCATATTTATTGCATCACACTATACACACAAACACAGTTTAAGGTAGGTAGGTACACACATGTGGCCGCATATAGGTAATTAAATCTGAATTTGCTTCTCGAAGCATAACTATTAAATTATCAGTCATATCTGGGGTCACGAGAGTGCCCCCAAAATTGAAATTTACCCAAAAAAAAACAAAATAAAAAAATATTGACATAAGCAACTTACAAAAAGAAGTGAACACTACCACTTCTACTGCAAGAACTATTGTATTATCGTCATCATCATCAGCCTATAACCACTGCTGAACACAGGCCTCTTTTCACAAATGAGGGTGAAAGGGACTGGGCAGATACTCCACCACGCGTGCCCACTGCAGATCGGTGGAGGTAGGCTAGTGGTCAACCTACTTTTGGAGTTTTCAAGCTGTCTAGAAGGCCTCCAACTCGCTTAACGACCATCACAATTAAGTGATTACCGGGACCAACGGCTTCTTCGTGCCCTCCGAAGCACGGAAACGCTCGATTTGAAATAGGCGGTCACCTATCCAGATACCGACCAAGACGGTAGTAGCTTTACTTGCCGATCGATTAAGAACGGCTTATCTACTATTCGAACGGAACGGAACGAAACGGATTATTAACTATTGTATCACAGAGAAGTAATTATATTTTTTTCACCTTACGCCCATGTGACGGTAGCGAAACGGTCAAGCCACATATTTTGACTAAGGTGTAGGGTTAAGGCGTGTAGAGTTGTAAGCTTGGCTCTACATGAAATGTGATAACTTTTTTACAGTGCGAGCCATATAGTCTCGTCTTGGCATCATTTTACATAGATATAATTTGTCATAAGACAACGCAAATATAAGGTTTTTGACTTTACCTCTTTTTTTTTATACCACTGAGGTGGCAAACAAGCATACGGCCTGCCTGATGGTAAGCAGTTACCGTAGCCTATGGACGCTTGCAACACCAGGGGTATCACTCGCGCATTGCCGACCCTGAAGAAACCTCTTCCCACCCTTTTTGAAGAACCCCATGCTGAAAAGTAAATAAGTAATACATAATATTTAAGTGGATAATTATTGTCTTTTATCAAAAAAACAAATAGTCAACATTCCAGAGAACGAGCACACTTAGATTTTTCTCGAAACCGTTTCTTCTCAAAGTTTAATCTTAATTGGAATTTATGGCTTATAAAAGTCTCCACACAGAATGGCAGATTCCTTTTCAGTATTTTTGTAAGACGTTGAGAGATTTTCCTTTTATAAGATACGTAAGAAATATTTATTTCCAAGGTTTCCTAAGTAGCAAATGGAATAGTGGTCTTATTAAATTTGTGAAAAAAGTTAGGTTATCTTACAATATTGAAACATCGATTATTCATAAGATCGAACAACATAAGAAGAGGTACAGAGATACTTTGGTTGCTAAAGCTAAATAAACACCTAATTCATGAGCAAAAGAGTCGACATTCCAAAACAGGTTTTTATACTCTCTATGATGTGTAGGTTAAAATACCTACTTCTGAACTGGTGGTACCTTAAGTAGATTTGACCTTCATAAGAGCCCTGCTAAACGGTATAATTTGAAAAAAATACTTTGAACGGGAAAACCGAAGCAGCGTAGATAAGCTCAAATCGTAGGACTTATCATAATTAAAACATTTCAAATAGAATTGAAAATATTTATTCAGGTCAAAACCTAAATTACTGAATCAACAATAAATAATCAATAATAATAATTTTGGGTCGGCAACGCGCGAGTGATATACGCCCCTGGTGTTGCAAGCGTCTATAGGCTACGGTAACTGCTTACCATCAGGCGGGTCGTATGATTGTTTGCCACCTTAGTGGTATACATAATCCTACTAAAATAAAATTTAAACTTTTTTTTTTTTTTTTTTTTTTTTATACCACTAAGATGGCAAACAAGCATACGGCCCGCCTGATGGTAAGCGGTTACCGTAGCCTATGGACGCTTGCAACACCAGGGGTACCACTCGCGCGTTGCCGACCCTGAAGAAATCTCTTCACGCCCTTTTTGAAGAACCCCATGCTGTACTCCATTGGGAAAACCACGGCGGGGAGCTCATTCCACAGTCCGAGCGTCCGCGGAAGAAAACTCCTTTTAGCCCGTACAGTTCGAAACAAATCTGGTTTCAATGTGTGAGGATGGACTCCCCGTCGATGGCGAGAGTTGCGATGGTAGAAGGTAGCCGTGGGCATCAAGTCTTTAAACTTAATAATTCAGATTGTAAACTTTATAATTCAGAGAAATATAAATACATATAACAGCGTAGAAGAGAAAGTTTTACGTAATACGAAATGTAGGTAAGTACTGCGATGTCAAAATGACATAGCCTAAATAATCTTTCAAAGATTTGCGCAGGATAGGCCTTTTTCTGCCATGATCGAAACCAAGCCCCTCCCAACCAGCAAATCCAAGTCTTAAATTAGACACCATGACGTTTTCGTCAAGACTTAATGCATTATCGATAGCTCCTAAAATGGTTTTCAAAACCTCTACAAGTCCCGATTTGGGCACAAAATCTAAGATTACGAATCCTAAATTGATCTGCTTTAAGCCATACAAAATGCTAAACAAGCTTGATTTTATCTTGAGAACCTCATCATTTATGCTAAAAATCTTTTGCCGTGCTAATTTAAGTATCCAATAAAACCAAAAGTTAGATACAGTTTAATTGCTGATGTAATGAAGACAATTATAATAAAATATAAAATAATTGACAAGTCATAGCCCGAGTGTTAAATATATATTGTGTGTGTTACATTAGTTTAATAATTGCTCATACTCAAACGAAGGTAAGTTTTTCGACTATGATTATATGAATTTGCAGCATTTTTCCAATGCCCCTTGCTTTTGTGGTATATTTAATATTTACGAAAATAATGCTTTTTACGTACTTACTAAATCAAGACCATTTCGAGACTTAAAATCTGTAACTATGCTTTATTGATACTTTAATATTTACTGTTTTTTTATGTAGTATGGTACATGAAACCATTTTGATAATATTTAGGGTTCATCACATTTTTGAAATAGTAGGTAAAACCTTTGGTTATAACAGGTGGAGATTTCGAGATGGCATATTTTAGAAACCTATGCTGGGTTAGTCATGCTGAACAACTTTTACTATGGGACCAATAGGGAATTCTCAATTTTTTTTATTAACTTTTGCTCGATCATAATGTATGAAAATAATATTTTTTTTAGCATTAAGTGTTGGTACCATAGTAAAAGTTGTACAGCATGACTAATCCAGCATAGGTTTCGAAAATAAGACATCTCGAAATCTCCACCCATCTCCCACTACTATCACAAAGTTTTTATAGTACCTACGCGGGTTTTTTTAATAGGTAGGCGTATATTAATTGTTAAGTGCTTTAATTGTTTCAGTTTACTGAGCTGGGCATATTACATACAAAATAATAGAAAATGGTAAGCCATTTTTAACAGCCGTACCCCATCAATGGGTAAAAAATGAGATATTGCTATGGCCGAAGAAAAAAGCACAACAAAAAAATAAGAATCCGTCCTAAACGAAAACTGGATACCGATACCTAATTGTACCTATAACTTGTACGTAGTATTTATCTACTCTGAGCTATAACAAAAAGAAGGGATCTAATGTTTCAAGAAGCCGAAGATGAAAATAAATGATCTTAATTATATTGGTTCTTTTATTGATTTTCCAGATTTTGTTGTTATATCTAGGCCACTTTCTAGGTTTTTTATTTCAGACACAATGGGCCTTAAATAAACTTCTAAATCCAAAGGTTTTGTTTGTCCTTCATATTATATTCCCACCATCATTGGTTATTCCCCGTATTCAAAATGTACATAACCACTGACTCTATTATAAGTATTAAGAACTTATTCTTTGGGAGTGAAGGAGTAAATTGGTATTTTTCTGATAGTCTTCATATATTTTTTTAACTTTTCTCTGAAGCCTCCACTTCATTCTTCAATCTTTTTATATCCATTTTAATTTTTAATAATTTTAACGATGATCTCCTATTTTTGTCAAATAACAAAATGGTCACAAAAAAGCCAAATATGAAATATGTTTGAGATTTCTAGCAAAAAAAAATCCTAAAGTAAAAGTAAAAATCCAGTAAAAGTCTTGCAAAGTGCGAAAATAGGTAATAAATACAGTTAGCTGAATATTTTGCACTTCTAGGGCCATGTGTCTTATGCGAATCCTAATTAAGCATTTTATAAAGCGTTATTTGGTCTCATGTAAAGCGTTATTAATACTTGAGTATTTACGATAAGTTATAACTCTCACATTCTACCAATACAAGACTAGACGTCAATGAAGTCTTGTATTGGTCATATTAAAAACGCTTTAAAGATTATTTTAAGTAATTTGTAGGATGATATTTTAAAAGTAATTTTCAATGCTTTCAGAAGTATTAAAGCTATATCCATAACGTTTTTATGGTTTCTTCAAGATTAATTGCATTACAAAGACCGATTTCCAAGAGCAATTTGCTAGTTGGGCTAGACAGTAGTTTAAGTAGTTAAATAAACCAACGCAACCGCAACGAGGGTATGACGTGTTTATAAAGCTCTCACTTAATCATCATGTACTTTTACATTGCGAGTAATAAATAACATTGTAATGCTCATGTTAAACAATTTTCGGTAAAAATATGGCTGCTATACACAACCGTAACTTTCCGACACGGTTACCGTAAAAATTGGGTAAACGCGACGAAGTCTCTATTTGTCGGTAGCACGCGACGTTAAGCACATCACGACCATTAAGGTACCTTTACAATGTCTCCAAAAGCCACTTTCAAAACGCTATTACTTAGAAATATAAGCAACTTTGTTACCGCGATAGATATCGGCTCGACATTTCAGTATTAAAACGCAATAGGATTCCTTCGATGCAAATAAAATGGGTATCTTTTTATCTCGACTCGATGTAAAAAAGATTAGAGCTAACCAACCCTTTCGCGCCCTTAATGACTCAAATTAGGGTTACAAATGAGATCCTAAATACATTTCAATTGTAACCGAAATTACACATTGAAATCTACATGATTATATTATACATTGTGTTACACGAATCCGTACAAAAAAGGGTACTGGTATCGTACCTACTTACCTACCTACATGTACCTGTAACGTATCTATCTATCTTGTATGAAGAGGTAATGTGTTGAATGAGATATAATCTGACAAAAACATATTAATGTAGGTATATATTCTTGTATAAATTATTATCTTAAATGCTAAGATAATTTTATTGTCCTGCCTCGCGTTGCTCTCTATTTTAATTACATAATGATTAAAATATAGGAATGTAAAAAATGCTTCCTTTTGTAATATATCCTAAAATAACGGATACAAAATCAACAAAACCCAAGAAGCGGCCCGCGGGGAAATTATTCTTAAATTATATTTTATGGGAACAAACAGTGAATCAGCAGTGCCTCTAATCTACACACACTTATCGTGTTATAAACAAAGCATTTTCTTTGCAGAAGGTATTTGAGGAATCCAACAAAGCATACGTGCTATAAAACGGTAGAGGAATTCTATTAGGCACCGTCAATTTATCGAGCGCCGCGTTTCGTCCGTATATTGGCAATGCGGCTTAACAGCTCGTATGTGGGATTTGATTTTCCGTACAAGCTCCAGTAAGTGCAATAGGAAATGTCGCGTGAGCGTCGCCGACGAATAAAGCAAAGAGAATTGGGTCGAGGCCCACGAAAGCAGCACATTTTGGAACAAAGCCAGCCACAGCCAACGATTTTGTTTTATTTTGTTAATATACTGTATGACAATTTTACCCCAAGTTAATAATGGTATCGCTCCATTTATTACAAACACCCGAGGGTTATTTCACTGTGTATTCAATGGATTTTTAGGGTTTAACAGATAATAGAAGCTGATAATGGAGTTTTTGTTAACATTGTGGAATTTGATCTTCTTTTTATTCATTCAGATAGATTAAAAATGATAAAAACAAAACAATAGCTTATAATACATGATAAAGAGAATTAATTTATCTTTAAAATGACTACTATAAAGATGTAAATTCCTCCTCTGAGGGTATAAAATGTATTTAGGTATTTACTTTTTCCTATATATCAGTATAAAGGCTTCATTAAGAGTATAAATAATAAAAAGCAAACAGCGTAATGTAAATCTAATTCGAAATAATATGGCGAGCTGTGAATTTCCCACGAGACAAATTGTGACGGAGTGTATGACTTGAGTGTTCTCGAAAGAAACACGTGATTACATAGCATAGAGATACATGAGAATATGAAATTGCGATGCTATTTATAACATCGTCATTTTTCAGGAATTTAAGAAAAGTTATATCTAAACACCTAGTCAGCTAGATTTAGGTTCATACCTAAGATCAAGAGGCTGTAGATTTTTCGTGAAGGAAATATCGTAAAAATACCTATGTCTGAATTCATTTAATACAACTAACATCTCCTAAGGTTGGCTAGTTGTGTCACTAAAATATAGTGAATCCTTGACCCCGGATAAATTGTGCATGCGACTCAGTTTGAATCGAGTTTTGCATTCTAATTTAGTTTGATCTATAGATAGATTGGTGCAATTCTTAAATGAAGCCATTAGCATTGACCTATCTAACAAGACTGAACATAAGCATTTATTAATTTTAATACGGTATTCTATACTTATGCTGTGTTATTTAAAAGCCACTGGAGACGTGACAAAGTTAATAAAAATTGGAGACTCTGAAAAGATGTTTGACGGATTTTCCTCACCCAAGTCCCCTACCAAATCTGAGTGTTAATTCAATGGAACTAATTGCCCATCCCAAAGCGAAAAGAAGGGAAGAATGGAAAAGGTTTTGGTAATTTGATTGTTCTGCTATCTTTGTGAACTTGGTTTGGTAGGTTTTGGATTCTGAAAATTATTTAGTTTTCACTCTCATATGCTCCCTTGGGAGTCACGTTTTAGCGCCAGATATCTTAGCTTTATAAAAAACAGCCGAAAAAAAGCGATAGGCTGCCACGTAACTCGAGGCAGACTATAAAAACCCAACCTCGGACGTGGGTGTGCGAAATTTCGGATAAAAAGCAACATTCAAGATACATAATGTGCATAGGTTGTTAAAAAAGGTTATGTAACCAACATCTGAAGGAAAACAGATAATATAAACGAATGTTTGACCTTTATGGGCTACACTATTTCTTTATTTAGGACCACAGCTGTGTGTAATGTTTTCGTATGATATCTTTAAAGTCAGATTTATTAAAAACAAGAAACAGATATATCATATAATTTCAGTGAATTGTAAAAATGTTTATTGTAAGTAATGATGTGTAGAAGCCACAGATCTCAACATAAAATCTAGCTAGAAGCATATGGTTATTAATATATTACGTACAAAAGGAAAATGGCTGTCAATTATATACCGCCGGAATAAATCTTGAGGTTGCCAACAAGCATTCGTAGAGATTCGAGTCAACCAAATCAAGGACTAAGATATAAAATTATAACTTAGTGAATCTTTAGTATTCTATATATTAATTAATGAAATTCCTTTCGAATTACAATAAATTATAGTCAGTTTCAGTTACTAAGTTGTGGTGATACAACCGTGGTTTTCCCAATGGAGTACAGCATGGGGTTCTTCAAAAGGGGTGTGAAGAGATTTCTGCAGGGTCGGCAACGCGCGCGTGATACCCCTGGTGTTGCAAGCGTCCATAGGCTACGGTAACCGCTTACCATCAGGCGGGCCGTATGCTTGTTTGCCATCTAAGTGGTATAAAAAAAAAAAAAAAAGTGATAGTTATTATACTAGTTATTAATCTTTGATAATAGTATCTATGATTATACCTTTAAATTTTCTGGTGTAAGTGATCATTGACATGCGTGATATTCCAACCATAGACAGATCTTTGAACTCAAAGGCATCATGAATAATTTCAATCAGATTTCATTGCGAATGTAAATGCTTTCGCTAAACAGTGGAATATTAATGAGCTTGAGATATGGCTGTTTGATTGATTCATTTACTCAGTACATACTTATATTGGTTAGCATAGTAGGTATGTGGATAATTAGAAATTTATTTGGGCAACCACTTTTACGGTGTCATCAACCTATTAGGTTGTCAGGAAGGATTATTTAACTTACGCATATAACTGAGGTATTTTTAATTAAATGGTAATTAACAACGTCATATTGTTTGACAAATACAGAAAGTAGATCGATAAATAAATATGTAAAAACGAACTGATTTGGTGAAATGGCGTTTGTATGAAGCAGATTATTAGGTAATTGTGGCATTGTGCTTATAAATACAACACAGAGACACATTTGATCTTAGTTGAATTGAATGACCACCAAAATAAAAGAAATTTTGCAGTTTTAATACCCTTGACTTTTTTTTTTTTATTGTTTTTTGGCCTGTGTTTAACCACAATCTCACCATGGTGAGTGATGATGTGGCCGAAGGTGGTAAGCACACAAAGCCTAGAAGAAACTGGCTCTCAAGTGCAGCTGTCGGAACACACCGATAGATGCTTGGTGACAGATTTTCAATTTGAGGGTGGTAGCCAGCCAGATGGGTACTGCAAAGTACCCTACCACCGTGCTATGGTTAAACCGTGTTATGGTTATGGTTAACTTGATTTCTATTGTTTTCCTCGCCCGCGCGGATCACCAAACAGTCAAAAGAGGCACGGCTTAGTGAAATATTTTTTAGGTAATTCTTTAGTTGATTGATTTTCCTTTAGTATCATTACGTAAAATATGATGGTTACCACTCACTATTATCATTGCATAAAAAAAAATTAGTTAGGTACTACACCATTTTGAGAACTAGGCGACGAAAAAAAATTGTATATACATTGGTATAGTTGTTGATGTCAATTGTACATTATAATATCCCACTGCAGAGCACGCACGGGCTTCCTTTCACTAATGAAGGTGAATGAAAGGGAATGTACAGATAGTACTCCACCATGCATGCCCACTGCGGATTTGTGGGGGTAGGCTAATGGTCAACCTACTTCTGGAGTTTTAGGTAATCTCGAGGCCTCCAACGTAATAGCTTTACGTGTCTTCCGAAACACGGAAAACGCTCTAGTTGAAATACAACTAGGCGGTCACCCATCCGGAAACCGTCCACACGGTGATTGCTTAACTTTGCCGATCGAATAAGGACGGCTAATCACACTACAAATTAGCGGCATTTGCTAATAGAATATCTTTCAACAAGTCGGTCTTGAGTACTATTAACTACTAAGAGGTAACTACTAAAAGCTACTGTAAGAGGTACATTTATAGAGGAAAGCGAATATTTGGTGTTATTTTTGCTTCATTTGGCTAGGATGCAAGCAGTTCTGGAATGAACTATTTATCAAAACAGTACGTACCATCACTATATATTATTATCTATTCTGTTACAGTACATAATTGAGTCTAATGTTCACTAATTCAAGACGGTTTGGTTTTTCGAAAATAGGTACTTGTACCATTTTCAAAATACAGGGACAAAACTCACATAAATCTCCACTATAATAACCTTGGGTTCCACAGCCTAGCTTCCCCCATCTCTAACCATACTATTAGCCTACAAACCTACATGGTGCTTTTCCAGATCACATCATCCATTCGGTAGTTTAATTACGGATTTTACTAAATCGTAGTTTGTTTGAGCATTGTCGAGTAAAACTATAGGATAAACAGAAGCATATTTTGCTTCCATTTGTGCTTACCTCGGATATAACAATAACTGATCTGCGAAGCGAGACCTACTCGGCGAAATAGTCCCAAACTTGTGATTCCTACAATATTGGTGAACTTTCTAAACGTGTTCAAAGTACTTCGTATACAGTTATACAAATAGATGTAATTCTCATGAATTGACAATGGGTTTATATCATATCAATGCTTACCATATTATATATATTCATATTAATTGCTTGGGCAGCGTTCGGGAAGCTACGGCATATCTTCACGTCCAGAATACCTCAGAGTCTGAAGACAAAGGTCTTCAATCAGTGCGTGTTACCAGTGATGACATACGGGACAGAGACGTGGTCTTTCACTGCTGGCCGCATAAATAAGCTCAGAGTCACTCAGCGAGCTATGGAACGAGCTATGCTCGGAATTTCTCTACGTGACAGGGTCCGAAATGAGGACATTCGTAGGAGAACAAAAACGACGGACATAGCTCGTAGAGTTAGTAAGCTGAAGTGGCAATGGGCAGGCCACATCGCTCGAAGAGCCGATAACCGATGGGGAAGGAAGGTTCTCGAGTGGCGACCACGTACTGGAAAGCGCCGAGCGGGACGACCTCCCACCAGGTGGACCGACGACCTGGTCAGAGTCGCTGGGCGCCGCTGGATGCAAGCGGCCCAGAACCGTTCGAAGTGGAAATCAATGGGGGAGGCCTATGTTCAGCAGTGGACATCCATGGGCTGATATGATGATGATGATGATGAATGCTTACCCGTTGGTTCTCGCGAGGGACGCGCGTCCTATAATAACGATTGATGTCATTGTTATTATTTTTACCGCGAGCCAAAGTATAATTATATAACAGAACTTTTTTTTGTACATAATCTATAATGCCAAAAATGTTTCATACGGAAATAAAATGATTATATTAATCGATTTAAAAAAAAGGAGGAGAAAAAATAAAATACATACGCGTCATCAATAAATCGCGCGTAAATCAATAAATCTTAGTGCAGTGGTGTACGCAAAAAAAATATTATAACAACTAATTTTAGAATAATTGAAATATACTAAAATCTATAAGCATTTCACTACCGTAAATATCTTCTTACACACACGATCTATAATATGAATTACAAAAAATACCCTTATAAGAACTAGATTTTACTTGCTACAGTTCGATACACTGTCGAGTACCCATTGTGCATTTGTTAAATTCAATATGGAATAGCGGAAAATAGTTACAGTTTATTTTATGTGAATAGCACTAACATTGTTGCTCTGGCGTTTTGCAAGTTGTTGTGTAATCGTTGGTGTTTTTCTAATACTGTACAATAATGAAGTATTAAGTATATTCAGGTACGTACTCTTCGTTCCATAGACTTCCAGGATATTTTCGCTACGCTAAAAAGGCCAACGAAGTGTGGAAAAAAATGAGTAAAATCCCATAGCTTCCCGAGTAATTTGGTGCAATTTCACATATTTATTAAAATGATAACAATCGTGCAAATAAAATACGTATTTTTAAGAATGCTATAAACTATATCCCACCAAAATCATTTTCATGTAAAATGTTGCCATATGGCGAGCCACCGAGGTGCGAGCACCGTAAAAAAGATATCAGATCTTATGTAGAGCCAAGCTTATAACTCTACACGCCCTAGCTCTGCAAGCCCTTAGTTCACAAACTCTACACACCGCAGTCAAAATATGTGGCTTGGCCGTTTCTATGTAGCAATGTAATTGTTAAAAGTAAGTATTAAATCACGCCATTCAGTTCAACGGATCGAATAAGCGACTTGTTGAAAATAATTAATTAACTGAGCCTCAAAATGAAAAGCCTCATAAATAATAGTGAAAAGCATGGCATTTGTTAAACAAAATTATTACGAATTACGTACAGACACTGTTGAAGACAGACAGTTGCGGTTAACAGTATTAATTAAATTTTGATCCAATAATTCACTCAGCAAACCTAATATTAAACGTACCTACAAAGATTTTAATACTACAATGAGGTTAATTGAATGGATTCATGGGATTCGTTGTGTATTAATAAAAGTTGCGTCGTTAAAAGCCGGTAATTTAGTTGATACTGTTTTTGAGGACCTTATAATATAAGGTTAACTTTAGTGAAGAAACATCTCTAATTCTCTAAGTAATCTACATTTTATAACACTCATATGATATAGAATACTTATATGAATTTTTGCATGTGCATTAGAAATCTTTTTGGCAGGAACTTTTTGTTTTATATTGGTCTATAAAAATATAAATACAGTGAAGTAAAATTAATGGGGTATATCGTGACTTTTCACTAAATTCTTTTGCCTTGCGGGGAAAAAGGGTGACCACATGGCGATCCGCAAGGCAAAATGAGAGGTAGACTTGTAGCTAGTTGGGAAAATTAGCTCAAAATAAGTTTTTGTTAAATATAACATTTTTAATGACCTTTTTTTGGTGACTCTACTTTTTGTTGACTGTAATTGCATTGTCTTGCGTTATACTGGGTGAAATTCGACTTGCAAGATTTCACCCGAACAAACATAGTTACATACACACATTGCAAGTTAAATAAAAAAAACTTGCAAAAACAGAAAAAAAAATACCCGAGAAATCATTTAATAGAATGGCCATCAACTAAATGGGCGGTAGATGACATGACTTTGTGAAAATGCTAATTAACGTAGCATTTTCACAAATAGCCTACTCGACATTGGCAAAAAAACATCTGATATAATATGGTTGCCACTGAAAACTCGATAAACTCTGTCAACCATTACATTAGGATACTACCATGAAAAACATCCAAGATGCATTGAGTCGTTGGTATACCAAAACTTAAAATATTTTATTGCGTAGCTTCGAGAGGGATCGGTCAAATAAATTATCACCCTTGTATAGTAGACACTGGCTTGTTTAGTCCACCCTCCGTGCGCAAAACCGAGTTGGATATACGACAATGAATCTTGCACCCAATTTAGAGGATTGTTGGCTTCCATGTCTGGAACTACTCAATTAGTGTTTTTGCATAAATTGTGATAGTCTTTCTTCAAATGTCTTGAAGTTTATTTTATAACTGAGCTGGTGAGTATTTTGACATAAGCTTTTAAGAGTATGGTAACCTTATCAATATATATAAAAATCAATGCCACTTTTCGTTGTAATTTTATAACTCAAGAACGGGCTCACCTATCCAAACCAAATGTTTAGGCTTTGTTCGGACTATTTAGTAGATAGTTTATGTGAATTTTGCACAAAATCGGTCGAGCGGTTCTTCATTTATCACATTTTTATTATTTCACTTTATACGTAGCGAAGCACGTACCGGGCCGCTAGTAATTAAATGAAATACTTTCACATCTGATTAAAAACAAGTATGATATAAATAAAATAATCATAAACCTTAAACTACCATTGAAATGAAACATGTAAACGGGGTTTGGCAATCGGAAAAAAATTCAATCCACAGAACTTTTCCTTTAGGTTTTTTTCTATGATATAGATTGTAATTTATATATTTGTTGTAATTTAGTACACACATTTAAATATATTTGCCCGTTTAATTCAGTTCGATGAATATAAATTTGCTTTTTGAACATTTTCTCATCGCGTATTTATATATAGACTAGCTGCCCGTGCCTGGCGTCTTCCGGGTGTATTTCATCTATCTTCAGTGGTTGAGGCTATGCGTTTTCAGTCAGTCAGTAAGTTATCGTCACATTTTATTATTGAGATTTGAAAAAACACACCGTTTCAGACTTTTCCGGAATATATTCCAAATAATTGGACTGTTTTACAAAAAACTTAAACCGACTTCAAAGTACACCAAGAAGTAATCAAATCCTGATCTGATGACAATGGGACCAAACGGGAAGTATACCCTTCCAGACAAAAAAAGAATTTTCCAAATCGGTTAATAAATGACGGAGTTATGAGGTAACAAACATAAAAAAAAAAAAAAAAAAAAAAAAAAAAAAAAAACTTACAACCGACTTGAGAACCTCCTCCTTTTTTTGAAGTCGGTTAAAAATCATTCATACAAACCTTGTCTTGATAATTACGAGTACAACAATAAAAACAGCCAGATCGGTCGAGCCGTTCTCATAGTGATGCTCCCTCATACATACACGGCTATTGTAGTAGGCTGCAATATTGTTATTTATTCTATGTCTTATACATTTATGTTGTAGCTGTTTTTTGTCCCATACTTAATAAACAATCTTTTATTAGTGATTTTCAAAGATATCTGATGTTGATAGTAGGTATATAATAAACTCACCTTCGCGTCAAGAATAAGAAAGCTTAAGAGTAAGAGACCAAATCTGAAAAAAATATCTTAATTTTTCCGTCATCTAGCATTTTCTATTTAAAAATATCATAATGTGTTTTCCACACTAAGTACGAACATACCTATGGTTAAAACTTCCCATAAGCTCCGCTATACAACTTCAACATTACCAATTATTTTCAGTTGTTACTGCTCAAAATTGCATCGTATATTTCCTATTGTGTATTTCATGATAATACAACGTATGGTTAGATTTCGTGTTTGTAAGGTAATATGTATCTGAATATAAGCCCACTTGAACCAACGTTGCATTTAAATTGAAGGTCTAAATGACCGATATTGTCATATCGAGCGCTCCACTTTATAAGATCTAAAATAGTGCAATCCTATCGCCGTGAACTAGTAAAACTTTCAAACTACGCTTCGAACTAAAATCTTCATACATCAAACTTTTGCAAATTGAGAATTTTCAGTGCTACGATTAAAGTTATGCGCTTCGGTAATCTTTGTATTTCAAAGCAAAAATATTGTTCCAAATGAGGTCGAGCGAGACAGACAGAGCATGTCGAGCTCATAACTATAATCGTATTACTGTACTAACAAGATCAAGCTTGGATTTATTAATACTGAAAGCAAGGCACTCGTAGTTTTACGGGTATTTGGAACTGAGCCGGTGCTGTATTGGTAAATCTGTGCGAGGTAGTATAAAACAAGGATAAAAAATTGATACGTAAATAATTTTTAATTAGGTATGAAAACATTTTAATAACAAACATTTATTTCTGTTCACTGTAAAAAAATCATGAATTGTTACTATAGAGAATTTCTCTATACGTAAATCATCATCATCATCAAAATGTTGATTAAGAAATATTCACAGACATCGAAGAAGAAAAATCCCTTCATTACCGAGCAATCTAATTCCGCAACTAACAGCACCGACCAATCACTGTAGCTAAATGTTTAGTGCGTCCTTGACTTAGCCAATCAGAGCGCATTGTCCCTATATTTTAACTCTATGGCATTGTCGGTGGTGGGGAATTCACGGAATAGATTTCAAACAGCATTATAACGTCATGTTCACAGATTACACGTTTCTTTAGCATTTTATTTCATGAATACCTCTCGTTATGCAGATCGTATCAGACAGTAATTGATGATATTTGTCACCAGGTATCCTGGATCCGCAAGCGGGACCTGCACATCCTAACAGTGGGAGTTCACACGTACAGCAGCGACGCGCGGTTTGCAGCGCTTCATACAGATGGGTCTGACGAGTGGACGTTACGCGTGGCGCCCGCGCAGCCGCGCGACTCCGGCGCATATGAGTGTCAGGTGTCCACGGAGCCTAAGATCAGCCTCTCATTCAGGCTTACAGTTGTTGGTAAGAATAAAATATGACCTACTTTAAATATATTAAGATAACGTTTTTGTTTCGTTTTTGGTAAGTTAAATAATATTTTTATCAGCTATAAAGCATAATGTCTTAACTCTTTAAATTTAGAAAAAATATACGCCTAAAAAATCTACCAAATCCTTGGATATTTCTGCAGAAATTATCTATTTTCTTAAGCTCAGTAGAGTTACTATAATAAAAATAAAACAGTAATCCCATAAAGACAAAGCAATCGTTGAAATCTGGCCCACGATAGAAACAAGACACATAAAAAGAAGAAAACAATTTCTAGACGGATACAATCACCTAAGTGGTGATAGTATCTTTAATGGTTCAATAGTAACAGATTAAACGCATTACACAATCGATACATTCGTATGGCAATTACATTGATTACCAAACAATGAACTCGTGAAACGGTTCCCAATCTACGTTAGGGATGGGTCAACGGTCATATGCAATCCTTAGCAAAGCCATTTACCGGATACACTAATCCATTAAATCATGGCAGGGATCATAAGGCGATAGAGAGGGTGATGAAATGTTATTAATTTTACGCTTTCGTAGCATGATAATGGTTACGCTAGGTAACGTTAGGAATATTAGGAAAGTAGGAAAAAAAAGTGTATCATAAAATGATTTCATGTAATATTTAGAAACAAACAGTTATCGATTACGATTCTTTAACACGGCTGAAGCTGTAAGTTGAGTCATCTAAGTTCTGATATTTCCATTATTCTTATGAAATCTTCAAACTAATATTATAAATATTTTGACGGGCCAGCTGGCGCGGTTGGTTAGGGATTCCACCTATCGCGCCACTGGTCGTGGGTTCGATTCCCACACAGGGCATACATTTGTGCAATGAACATGTCTGTAAGTCCTAAGTCTGAGTGTAATTATGTATATTAAGTATGTATTTACAAACAAAAAGTAGTATGTGTGTATATCAGTTATCTGGTTTCCATAGTACAAGCTCTGCCTAGTTTGGGATCAGATGACCGTGTGTAAGGAATATCCCAGGATATTTATTTATTTATTATTAATTAAAATATGAAAGGTTAATCGACACATAGATCAATAAAAATAATCAGCAAAGTAAACATAATGTTATGGTTAAATAAAATAGTTTGTCTCATTTAAACCATATTGTTGCAGTATCAAAAGCAGAGATCCTGTCGGGACCAGAGCTGTTCGTGAGGGCTGGCTCTGACATCAACCTCACATGCATCGCGAGGCACGCACCAGATCCACCAAGGTTTGTATGATTATATTACTTCTACTCCTCGCTCCATCTTTACTAAGTGTAGTGATTCTCCCACAGAATCATCTTTTCCTCGACAACGTTGCACCATCTATGTCTTTCTCTTTGATGAACTGCCGTGGAATTTAGTGTTCAGAGATAAGCTGACCTGGCCAGTATCTTGTGAAACTTCAATATCATGAGCGTTTTACCAGTGATCATTAGCTAGCGACCTGGCCAAAGAAAGACAGACAGACAGGTGATGGAATCGGTTCTTGATGTTCAGTTCCCTGAGACGTATTGGTGCGAAATACAGTCCAAGTAAACTCATTGTCTCCATCACCAGATTATATTACTAGCACAATATAACTATGTTTTTTTTAATAGTTTCATCTATTGGTACCGTGGTGCCAACGTGGTGAACTACGCCCAGCGTGGAGGCATCAGCGTGGAGACTGAGCAACGCACGAGGACCAGTCGCTTGCTCATAGCAAGAGCTTCACCGAGAGACTCGGGGAACTACACGTGTGCGCCAAGTAGCTCGGGTAACTACAATAATTATTTATTAATAAGAAAATTATTATTGATTTATTGTACTCTAAACCTTCTATCTATCGGAATATAGAGGGTTATTGGTAAACACTAACAATCTCTCAGGTCTATGTTAATAATATCGTAAACAACAAATGTTGTTCTATACTTTATTATAATAATAAGCTTTTCGTTGAATAGCCTAAAGGTATTCGTGGTTCATCGATTCAAAGTGGTCCGTACATAGAATCTGAACATTAAAGTTATTTTGAAGATCGAGCGGAACGTATGTATTTTTACTTTTTTCATTATCGTATTACCAACAAAAAATAACTTTGATTTATATTAATAGATGTGAACGACCGTCCGTTGCTTACATATAACATAAATTATTCACTACAGGCTCGCCACTATATCTCCGCTTTTGGTTGCGTTAAAACCATTTGTCTTTTTTCACGCCCTTTCCCCTGAAGTACTGATTCAACGTGTCCAAATTCACTGTTTATTTTGCTTCTTAACGGCCATTTGTATGCCTTTCACCTCATTTATTCGTTTTCAGAGAATTCGATTAAAATTCCTACGTTTATTTAAATTAGGACATATACATACACACGTACATGCCATTGAGGCGTACAGGAAATATGTTTTAAGGGTTTTTCAGTATATATATGAATGCTGTAATTTTTTACTAGATCTAATTTGTTTTATTCTTTTTCAACAGACTCAGCTTCCGTAGTCGTACATGTGGTGAGCGGCGAAAGACCGGCAGCGATGCAAAGCGACGCCATGAAAATATCCCCATCTATACCATCTATGATATTAATCTCCCTTAGATTAAACCGGAGTAGAGCAGTTTTCACTGCGATACTATTACATTTTTTTCTCCTATTGCATACTAGATTTCTAATAAATTTTATTGGAAAGGTTAAACCTTTATGGAATAATTATTACATAAGAAGATTTGTTACAAGATGACCGAAAGATTTTAATTCATAATTTATTATATGCATGGCATTTATAATTAGTAACTTTACAACTAAGTAAAACTGACGTATAAAGAAACGAATTATTGTATTAAGCACCTATTTTATATATATAAATTCCTTGGTTCATTTTTATTTTACAGTGCTAAAAAAAGAATTTGTATAATAATATAATATATATAATGTATAATATAATTAAGTCAATCATTTATTTAAACGATTCATTTTTCTCATGTAAAAATAATATATATTACTACAATGCGAGGCAATATGACGAGGCGCTATGTACTTCATATGAACCTAGTTCTCACGCTGAGGACACTTTCCACGCGCTTGTACTAGTTGCCTCGAGAATGCCTCAAGAATGCCTTGCGGGGCAGCTTCGTTCAGTGTAAAATAGCCTTAACTATATGCACGATACGTAACTAAAACAATACCAATACTTACTGTAAATAGTAATTTTATAAAACATTTGTTTCGAAATAAATAGAGATCGATGTTGATAATACATAGTATAATGTACCGAAACATATTACCCAACATAAATCGTCTTTAAGAAATGTAGATTAAGTTTTAAAATTAGTGATTACTATTTGTTTTAAGTTAAATGTAAATAGAGTTTGTAAATAAATACGTTTTACGTGTTATTTATTGTTGAGTTTTATTGATTATGTTATTTAGGGTTCCGTTGACAACGTCATTATTTTCGTGGACTATAAATGATTGATAAATTTAATTAATTTGATATAAAGAAAGAAAGCGAATTATTTTATTTTTTCTAAGAACACACAAATGAAAATAAATATAAAAAAATAGAACAGTATTATCTTTATATATAAAATTCTACTGTACTAGGCTGTATGTCACTGAACTCCGCCTAAACGGCTGGACCGATTTGAATGTTTTTTTGTAAAATCATGGGTGGCGCCCTGGATTGTTTAGATAGAGTAGGGTAGGGGTAGTGGTAGGTTAGGGTATAGGTTAGGACACCAAGCGAACGAAGTCGTGCCGGGCAGCTAGTAAAGTATAAATAAATGTCGAATCTGTAGTGTGTGTATCGGAAAGAAAAGGCGGCCGACTCAGCCTATTGTTGAGGTACACCCCAACTCTGTTATTCTGTCGGCGCCTCGAGAGCGTGCGTCACGAAAATCAGTGGGAAAATATCAGTGAAAGTGTTCTTTCTTTTTAAATATAATTAATTAATTAAAATAATCGAACAAATAATAAATTCATTTTAACCATTATAAGGATATATTCCTATATGAACAATATAAGGTGATTGAGAGAACAGCGATAAGCATAGTGAGCAATTTAATTATAATAAAATGAATTTAATGTGAGTAGAGCCGGTAGAACACAAAGAGAGATGAAAAAAAGCTAAATACGTACGACTACTAAATTAGGGTACAAAAAGAAACAATATCATCTGGCTCAGGTTTTTTTTCAATTTAAATTCATATCTTTCTATTAAAGGAACTTATTACTAGTTACTTTCAATGGACACTCGTTTCGTTTTGTTTTTTCAATATAAACACTTTGTATTTCTCATACAGTTTACACAGTTAACAAAATTATGATTTTAATGAAATTTCTCTATAAAATCAAAAACTTTATCCTTTTTAGTACCTACAATACAACCTTTCTTTTTTTAGCTTTTTGTATTTACACAGAAATAGTTGGTTCTTGAAGTGCTGTGAGTACTTTGTTATAGAAGCGTATACATTATCCCTTAAAAGAATTCTTAACATTGCTGAGCTGAGTTACAGATACAGCAACTTTGTCCTTAATTCTAGTGTGTGTCGCAGTACATACCTATTTAGGATTGGTTTTTCCGAACATGAAAAAGTTTTTTTTTCATATATGTGCTGTGACGACACTGTCATAAAATTTATGGTTTTAAACTTATCAGGGATTCTTGAACTTGAATTATTTGTAGCACAAATAGCCATCTTTTGCAAAATACCTATGATAAAAATGCTTTTGATTTCGGCTCTATACTATGAAAGTAACAAATTTTCTGTAAAGTGAGGGGTTGTTGTTTTTTAGTTCTTTATACTTCTTTATAAATATATAGGGTTTCCTTTTCCTAACATTTAAAATACACTGCTAGCTAAACTGCGAATTCTAAAAATATTCCATGTCCTCAACAAATTTACATACTTTTTTCCGATGTTGCCAACTCTGGACCCAGCCCAGCCCTTCCAGCCAGAGCCTATACAACATAATCTGAATACCTATCATATCTATGATATCACAATCTAGAATTTTTTGGTAAATAAGTAATACATTTTGACGACCCCGCACTGCAAGTCTGAGTTTAGACCCGCCTACTTACGTAATTTCCAATATTCTTTCGCACTTCTTGTCAGACAATCAGAGAATAGCACACAAAATCTTTTAAAAGTCTATTCCATCATCTGACATAGCCAATATAACTGCAAAGATAGTTCGCTCTTTACCCTATAGGTCCAATTTACACACTTCCCCATCCTCAAAGAGGTCATAGGAAGGACTGATCTGCGAGCCAGAACGGAATCACCACGCAATATACTTTCAGGATAGCTACTTTATGGATACTGTGGTTAATACAAAATACAACAGACATGGAAATAAATATACCTAGAAAGAACGTCGCCATACTACACGAATATATAAAACAGGCCAACTTTTATAGGCTGCTGCGCGTAACAGCTACGTTTTACGCTGCCTCTGCGTCATTCTGCTTGTCATAGTGACGTTCATAATGATAATAGTTGTTGAAATATTCCAATTAAAATCGGGAGAAAGTTAAATATTGAACATTATTTTGCATTTTTATTTATTTTTATTTGATTTAGCCTCTAACAGTTAGAGGCTATTTTTATCGACGCGTGCACAGCTGCAACACTCTATCTGGATGTATCCTTAATCAAAGACAACAGATGTAGTAATAGCAAATAAAATTAAAATATATGAAAAACTATCACCGCTAATTAGACAATTCTATGTTTTAGTCCTTACGATATCGTACTGACCTCCCAAGCAGCACGCAAGCATATTCTACATCAATAAACCAGCCCATTTAGAACTTAGAGTTCTTTTAGAGACTTACAAGAGTGTAAAGAACAGTTTTAATACTTATAAGAGTGATTTATGAGATATTATACAGCTCTAGCTGTATAACATTCTTAGTAAGGGATCCGCGTCAGCTTAGGGTTCTTAAACAGAATATCAAAACTCTACTATACAGCGTTAAGAATTTAATAACACTCCAAGCTGGTTTTATCTTTAAAGCTGTATATAGGCTGTATAAAGGGATCCGCGTCAGCTTAGGGTTCTGAAACAGATATTATAACTCTATAATACAGCGTTAAGCTTTTTCTGACACTTCAAACTGGTTTTATCGTTAAAGCTGTATAAAGGGATCCGCGTCAGCTTAGGGTTCTGAAACAGATATTATAACTCTATAATACAGCGTTAAGTGTTTTCTGACACTTCAAGCTGGTTTTATCGTTCAAGCTGTATACAGGCTGTATTAAGCATGTGTTCACTTACTTAATACAGCAATAAACATTCATAACTTACTTAGTACAGCTACTAAGACTTATAACACACTCCAAGTATCGTTTAGGCTGTATAGCAAATTGTCGACATTTTACATTTACAATAACAACATTTAAATTACAATTAAAGGAATATTTCATAATAACTATAGCCGTATCATGGTTATCATCTTGAAAATGATCTTGTATACTCATGTCTATTATTTATAAATATATTTTTAACTTCCTAACCTTAAAAACAAACACTTATTTACTGTATTTAGTATAATTTCTTTATCTTGGCTTGATTATTTTGTTGGCGCGTGAATATTTCGACGGAAAACATACACAGGTTCACAATAAATTAAAATTTGCACATTGAATTCATCAATAAACAGCATTAGATATCCATGTCCAAGATTTTATCCTTTCCATTTTAATAACAATATTATGTCGCCATTCAATATGGCATCGTAAATAGTTTTATTTATTTTATTCTCACATAATTCTCTTCGACAACCTATTTAGAACTATTATTCTTACAAGATACTTATAAGAGGATATCCGTAGAGTATAGGCTGCTCTATACACCTAATAACAGCCCTAATACAGCTTTTATACTTGTTTTTTGTTTATACAGCCTCTATACAGCTCCAATAACGAAATAAGCTGTGTAATGTGGGCCCTTTTTACACTTATAAGGCCTGTATAAGCGCTTATACAGCTTTTTTACAGCCTGAATATTCAGCTTTTATAGTATAAGAACGAACTTTAATACAGCCTTTAAACAGCTTGTTATGCTACTTGGGCTACCTTATGTTATTTTGAAAGTTTTGTTCCGTTGAAAAATACTAAACAACCCCCAAATGGTTGGAAGTCATGTCAATAATAGTCAGATGTCAAATGTCAGAAAATATTTTGACGGGCCAGCTGGCACGGGTGGTTAAGACTTAAGACTCTGTTTAAGATTCCACCTATCGCGCCCCGCAGGTCGTAGGTTCGATTCCCACACAGGACATGCATTTGTGTGCATGAACATGTCTGTATGTCCTGAGTCTGGGTGTAATTATGTATATTAAGTATGTATTTACAAACAAAAAGTATTATATGTATTATATCAGTTATCTGGTTTCCATAGTTCAAGCTCTGCTTAGTTTGGGATCAGATGACCGTGTATGAGGATTGTCCTAGGATATTAATAAGGCTTCTAAATATTATGATAAAATACCCAATTCCGCAGGCGTTCCGCGCTAACAAGAAAAATAAATGGTCACCTTATACATAATCCTACTACTCTGCACGTGTTCTGAAAGCACTTGGCAATTTTTTTTCTGAAATGTGCCAATGTTCGTTTATAGTACCATAAACTTATCTGGCCCGGTGAGAGAGCCGCTGTTATCGCATTTGGTGGAGCAAATAACCAATGAACGTAGTGATTATATTTTCTTTAACCAATGGCGTCAGAAGTTCCTATTTTGGCCACCGGGCCAGATATGATTTGTGGGATATATTCGTAAATCGTTAATCGCTTATCGTATTTTAACAAAGAGTTCCTATAACAATTAAACATAATATATTATTATTATAACAATATTATTGTTAAAATGATAATTATTTCAGTACTAGCTGTCCCCCGCGGTTTCACCCGCGTTCCCGGGATTAAAAGTATCCTATGTCCTTCTCCATACCATAGGCTGTCTGCATGCCAAATTTCATGATGATCCGTTGAGTAATTGAGGCGTGAAGGCGTAACAAACAAACAAACATATAAACAAACAAACTCACTTTCGCATTTATAATATTAGTTAGGATTAGGATAGTATAGTATATAGTAAGGAAGTAAGGATATCGGTACCTATATAGAAATACATGTTTACTTAAAAACTCACATAGATAAATCTCTATTTGGTATCTGAAAGATTAATAATAATTTATTTCCCCAAAATTACAATTAAAACCCGCAATTTCTAGATTCCATCACATATAAAACCCATTCTTGTAAAATGCTACCCACAAGTATTTAAAGATTTAATGGCCACTGGGATATCCAATTATACATGATCGTTACAAAGGGCTGTAAAATTAAAATGATTCAATTAAATGAATGTCCTCATTACGATCCCACAGGCATGCTGCATTTGGGAGCATTTTATCTACCCTTTAAATAAATTACATGATATATATTACGTATGTAATCGCGTAACGCTGGACTGATGAAAATTTTGATACATCTATACATCATTTTGATGATAGAGAGGTAGAGCATAGCGTTTATTCGCTCAAAGAGCAGCTCGACTGGGGAAGTACCTCCACCTTACAGAATACCGCAGCCAAATAACTTTATGTTGTGTAAAGTTGTGTTCCTGCGCGTGAGTAAGGTTGCCAGAGCTCATAGGGGAGGGGGGGTAGGTCGATAACGCGTGAGCGATGCTTCGTGTGTTGCAAGCGTCTATATGGCTACGGTAACCGCTTACCATCAGGCGGGCCGTATGCTTGTTTATCGACTAAGTTGTATAAAAAAAAAAAAAAAAAAAAAAAAACATCGTGAACGTATTATTTTTATACAACTCAAAATCAAAATCAAAATTTATTCAGTTTAGGCCCTGGCAAGGCACTTCCCTTTCACCCTCATTTGTGAAAGGAGGCCTGTGCTCAGCAGTGGGACATTATAGGCTGATGATGATGAAGGCACTTATGAACGTTAAGTTGGTACATACAGTTGAATTTACCAACGGTCTGGTGGTAAATTCAACTAAATCACACATGGGGTATCACTCACGCGTTACAAATCTTTTCCCCTCCCCGATGAATCCTGGCAACCTTTAACACGCTGTGGAATACAACATTTAGTTAGTTGTGGTATTCTGTAACATGGAAGCGACCACAAATTACAGAGTAACTTGTGGAAGCGACATTCATCGTCGAGCTTCTCTCTTTGGACGAAATAACGCTTTGCTCTACCTAATCACATAATGTGAAAGAGATAAAAGAGCTGCTCGACTGGGGAAGTACCTAAAGAGCTGCTCGACTGAGGATGTACCTCCACCTTACAGAATACCGCAGCCAAATAACTTTATGTTGTATAATGTTGTGTTCCTGCGCGTGAGTAAGGTCGCCAGAGCTCATAGGGAAGGGGGAAAGGTCGGTAACAGGAGGTCGATAATGAGCGATGCTTCGTGTGTTGCAAGCGTCCGCTTACCATCAGGCGGGCCGTATGCTTGTTTACCGACTTAGTCGTATAAAAAAAAACACATAAACTGTGATAAAAATGTGTATTTTGAAAGTCAGATTCATTCATAAGTTGTGAAGATTCATGAACATATCAAAAGTAGAAATTAGGTTTAAATAAATAACCTCAAACTGATATATTAAAACGAGTCTCAAGCTGAAGGGTTTGACTTGACGACCATCTATCATCATCCCGCGAGAATTCATAACATTCTGCGATATGAAATACGGGAATTTATGTAAAAAAAAATGGTTAACTTAGGATGTCTTATTACAATTTCCATTTCAACTTTTTATTCATTTATTCAAATCTGCACATTCTGTTCCAGACTCTATCTGGTTGTTCGGCAGTGGGACAACCAAGTATCTACTTTGACTTTACATACTGTTTTTTTTTGCTTTCTGCAGTACATCGCGAGTGTTAACTGAGGTACATACGAGTGGACTGCATTTATGGCATTAAATTAAATTTCAGGTCTATAAATCATTCCGGTAACGACCTAGCGACAGAGGATACACACACATACAGTACTGTGACAGCAGGGTTTCCTATAGGCCTTTAAGCATCAAACAATCAAAAATGGAAATGGAATATTACTCGGTTTAACGAAAAAATGCACTTTCATGTGTAACTAGCTTTCCCCCACAGTGTCACCCACGTTCCCGGGATAAAGTAATAACACTAATAACACTCGGGGTTACTGTAGATTCCTATTAGTGAAATATTTTTTCTAATCCGATTGGTAGTTCTAGAAAAAAAAAGAAAAACTCGTCAGTTTTTTTTTTTTATACAAGTTAGTCGGTAAACAAGCATACGGCCCACCTGATGGTAAGCGGTTACCGTAGCCATATGGACGCTTGCAACACACGAAGCATTGCTCACGCGTTACCGACCTTTCCCCCCTCCCCAATGAGCTCTGGCGACCTTACTCACGCGCAGGAACACAACTTTACACAACATAAAGTTATTTGGCTGCGGTTTTCTGTAAGGTGGAGGTACTTCCCCAGTCGAGCTGCTCTTTGAACGAATATTGTATTTGTATAGATAGACAACAACTAAAAAAAATATTTAAACAGGTATGTTAGGTATATTCAGAAATACATCACACACATTGGTGTGATCTATCTCTAATTTTATATACTACATATCTATAATTTTTCTACAAGCCTTGTAAGTCAGAATCGGCGATAAGCCGCCAAATGAGCTAACGATCACAAATACAAACAAGACAAAAAATCTTAATTTGCGTATTTTTAATAATTTTCATCTTACCACAGCTCACCACATCTCACTGGACATTTCACTAGGCAGAAATCTAGGCAAAATATGCAGCCATTTTATAAAACTTTAATTGTAATAGTTCCATAATAATGGATAAGAGATACCTTAAAACGCCCTAAATACTTTCGCAAATTTTAATAAAAGACCATTTGCTATTATGGTATGAATAAATTTCAAATTCAAAGTAAGTACCTACGTAGCAAACAACCACTAATCCTAAAATCTAACACTACCGAATCTTATTATATATTCTATGAACATCTTGAGGAGACATACTTCAGCATGCATAATAGCTAATTTTCGGGAAGAAATTGAAAACACTTTTCCATCTCATTAATATTAACAACGTTTAACCAAAAGCACTTTCGATCTCAATAGTTTCGCGACCAAGAGACACTCAGACTTGGCTTAATTTTACTGAAATGGAATGGAACGTTTTAAATCGGAATTTGTAAATACCACCTACTTTTGAAACCCTAATTTACCATCAAAGAGAAACAAAACGAAAACCCCTCTTTAATTTACCGAAAGCTTCAACAACGTGTCACATTACAAAGAACATGTGCTTAATTTCATCGATGTCCATTGAAGCATTTACTAGATTTCATTTCAACCCTTGATACAAGGTCAACAAATACGAGTGCCTAACTCAATAAATCGGTTGAGCTAGTCTGGAGTTGACCCTTTTTGCCGATTAACTGGATAAACTTGGATAAAACAAACACGCTTTGTCTCAGGCGTAACTGTGATGACAGAAACTCGAATCGTCTTGGTACATTCCCACGAGAACACTTCACTCAACAGTCATGTTTGTAAGTAAATTAGGGGAAAAGTCGGAAAACAAAAGATTGAGATAGTCGCGCGGTACGTGATTGAACAAGATTATCCATCAGATGAGAAAGTGTCTTGTCTTGTAAAACTATGTTGCTTCATTTCTTAGGTACCAAGTCTGACGTGATTAATCTAAGCCCGAGAAAGCTGAGATATCTGCGATGGAAGAGGACGGCCATCTAACAACATGTAATGGTGCGTCCATGCTACGCGAAGCGAGCACGAGCTGAGCCTCGAACGAACAGGATTCATTCGTTGCTCGCGATTTCAAGCGTGGACGTACTTAACGAGCCTACAACGAGCGCGATGCGAATCCCTGTGTTCGTGAAAAAACTGACAATCGGGCGGAGCGCTGTCGAGCACGCTACGAATGCTCGTTCGAGGCTCGCAAGCCCGTCCACGTTACGCGAATCGTGCTCGCAGTGTGCTCGTTCGTGGCTCGGTTCGTGCTCGGTTCGCAAAGCATGGACGCACCATAATTAACAATAATGAGCTCTCTGTGCATAAAAGGCGTATAACTAAAATTTAAATATACTTGTGATATATTTTGTAATCAAATGATTTGCAGTGTATTAGAGTAATTGACCTTTTTTGAACTGTCATTTTATTTCATCTACCTATTATTACGCACACACGGCCTGAACGTATAACTTTTCTAAGCTAAAAATGTCACTTACAAAGGCCAATTTTCCAGTTTTGTAAATGTCGCAAATTAGCGTGTAATTAAAATTATCTTAAAAAATGACATTATTTTGTAGTCCTTTGTGATTGTGACCCTTTTGAGCCTTTGCCGTCGCCCTTATCTTTACAGGGGAAAAAAACAACCAAGAAGAAACACATTATTTATTTTATTAAACTGAAAAAAAAAGTTTTTGTTAAAAAATATTTTTTAATACAAGCTTCTTTTGATGACTGTACTTTTTGTTGACGGTACTTGCATTGTCATTTAATATACTAATGTACACCAAATATCAATGACTCTGAATCTGACCACTGGATGTGGGTGAAATTCGACTTGCAATATTCCACCCGAACAAACATAGTTATGTAACATTGCAAGTTAAATAAAAGCTTGTAAAAAAACAGAATTCAGGTAAAAAAAAAAAAATGACGTAGAAATAAAATACTTTAACTTTATCATAGATATTGCTTCTTCAAAATTGTTATACATTTTCCTATATGAAATAGAAATAGGCTTTTGAGGCATTCAGTGGTGTTCTAATCGTCGCTGCCAGTCAGAATGATGTATCTCCGTCTACGTGATGACAGGTTCCTCGCTAATGGAATAATAAATACAATACAAATATTTGCTACCAACCTGTAACGAAGGCATTTCCTCTTTGGGGAAATCCACAGAACGTTTCATATTAAAATATTGGTTTATTGTAGATTCGTTTGCTTTCTTCATTCAGCTTGAAATGTTTGTTATGGAAAATGTTCATTACTTTTACCATTAATATCTCATCTCATCTCACTAATATAATAAATGCGAAAGTTTGCATGTTTGTGAGTTTGGATGTTTGTACCTCAATCACTCTTCAACATCTCAACTCAACGAATTTGGCACGTTTATAGGTTGTTAGATTGTTCTGGATTAACACTTACAGATTAACTTTATATCCCGGGAAAGCAATATATTCCTCGGGTACGCGGGTGAAACCGCGGGGTAAAACTAGTTGTTCAATAATCCGCGTTCCCAGGATTAAGAATAGCCTATGTCCTTCTCAATATCATAGGCTATCATGCTCATGATGATCGGTTGAGTAGTTAATGCGTAAAAGCATAACAAACAAATAAACAATCAAACTCACATTCGCATTTATAACATTAGTTAGGATAACGAAAGTTTTATCGTATTTATTTTCTATTCTACGAAAAATCCTATACAATTTAATAAATGCTAAAGTTTTATTATTTGTTACCTTATTATGATGAAATTTGGCACAAAGGTAGATCATAACCTGAATAACACACACTGATACTTTCTATCCCGGGAAAATATTAAATTCCTCGAAAACGTGAGTGAAACCGCGGGGCGAAAACTAGTAAATGGCAAGTCTTAATTTTCATCTGTATATTTATATCCTTTATCCCATGGTGCAAGCTTGGTCTCAAGGCATCGAGGATCAATCCCTTAGAGTAGTAATACCGAGCAATCCAATTCCGAAACTAGTTAGTGATTTGTCACTGATTTTGAACAGTAAGGACCAATCACTGCATCGTGTGCTCTTGACTTGGCCAATCAGAGCGCATGTGTCCTTGTTCTCGCCAATCAGAGCGCATTATTGATAGTGGCAAATTGGCGGTATAGATTGCAAGCAAAATCAATGTTATTACGCTTCTTTGGGTTAATTGTTGGATGTCTCAAGGCTACCACGGTAAATGTAGATACTTGTACCGTGAGGCTACTGTGTCAATATTTGAATAGCATAGTGTAAAATGTAGCGAAAACATTATTTCATGGTTGACAGAGTAGCATCACCACTATGTAATTATTTTTTTTCAAGTATTCATTATTTCAGAATGGATATATTAAAATAAATACAATACTGATTACCGGTATTTAACTCCCGCAAAATTATCATAATAAAAATACCCATAATGTTACTAAAATGTTCATGTTTAACACTTCAGCTGAAGTGCCGACAGTGATCAAGTGTCGAATGTTTGTTACACTAACTGCCCATAATTTTTGGAAGCCATTTGCCTAAACTAATAGATACCGGTAGGTACGTAGTATTTATATACTCTGAGCCGGTAGTATCGCAACACGTTTACGGTTACAAATAACGATTATGACCCAACAAATTCCATTTTACTGGTTCAGTAGACTTGCTTTCGCCACGTGGTACCGGATAAATAAAATACTACACGGGATACTTACTAATACTACTACTACCAAGAGAAGTTGAAAATATAAGTAGTGTGTATAAGTAGTAATAATATTTTTATCCTCTCGTATCCACTAGCTTCTTTTTTTTCGTGGGCAAAACCTCATAGCATACCCGACCGCCTCGGGGGTAGCGGCCAGGTTATGCCGGTAAAAGTTAGGGAATTCAAAACCGTGGCAAAATGAAAACCGGTTTTTTTTCGGTTGTTGAGAGGTGAAACCGGTTAACCGGTTTTAAAACCGTTTTTTTTTTATGTTCGCTCGGTATTTTTTCACGTTATTTCTATAGCTCAATTTATATATAGATAATAACCGTGCCTAAGATTAAAAAATCGCAAACTGAGGAATTATAGTCAATTAAAGTTAATGAAGTGAGTATAAAAGAAAACTCAAATTCATCATCACCATCTGTCTGCCTTGTTCCCAATCATTTGGGGTCGGCGCTATATGTACGCTTTTTCCATTCGTCTCTTCTATCCGTTATACCAACATTCACTCCTTTCTTACTAATATCATCTTTCACACAATCCATCCATCTCTTTTTCATCAAATTGATCTTCATCAGAGACTCGTTTACATAGACTACACGGTTACTTTCCTTTTGATTTTATTTTAAACGAATGAAATCATTAAAACATATCACGTTTGCTTGGTTTTTAATTGCTATGAGATATGATGACTTTATGTACATTTATTGAATTATGTTTCGTACGTTAGAATATTAATTTCACACGTAATATTATGAACATGTCATATTGTAGCGGCACAGCAACATGCATGTACACAAAAACGTGATTATTATTATACGAATGTTTTACTTACATAAATTGTTGTCGTGCAGATGGGTAAAAAATAACACCAATCAGTCAGCTTGCTGTTTGGCATACATAAGAGCCTTCGTTGACAGTAGTTGCTCCGATAGCATGACATTAATGCTGGCGTCCCGCAAGGCTCTGGATTATCCCCAACACTGTTCCTCCAGCATATTAATGATATACTCTCTATTGCTAGCATTCATTGCTATGCAGATGAAATTTGCAAATATCCCTCGTTCTATATTGGAGGAAAGGCGCAAAGGACTTGTCTTAAATCGAGAGTACACAAACTAGTGACTCCGATTGGGGTCGACTAAACCTTTTTTTTTTTTTTTTATTATTAGCGTGGGGAAATCCTCATAGGATACCCGACCGCCCTGGGTGGGAGCGGCCAGGTTATGCCGGACGTTTACCGGCTAAAACCCCACGGTGGTCGCCACCTGCGCTACAGAGGAGGGCGGGCTCTCGTGCAGATCGCGTACCTGCTCGCCCCTCCACGCGCGGCGCTGTGATAGCCCGTCCCGGGGGAAGTGTGATACCTCCCCCCAGCACCCTCGCGGTGCTATCGCACGATGAGTCGTGACCACAACGAACCATCGTCCTCCTCGGGGCCGCTTCTGGGCCTTCAGGGTCCCCGCCCCATTTAGTCGCCTTATACGACAGGCAGGGGAACACCGTAGCTGTTATTCTAAGCCCCAGCTAAAGGGCAGGAGGGCCGCCACGAGGCAGGCCTGCGCCTCGGCGGCGTCATCTCCGAGCGGGATCGGCCCTCTCCCGATCCCGCTTAGCAGCCTCCTTCTGGACCATTACGGTCTCACAGAAGGAGGCTACAGCCCTCCACGTGTCCACTACCTACCTTATTTTATACAAATTGATGATTGGGTACTTTAAGGGTCTCCCCACTTTTGTGCAACCATCCCTTTAGACCCGTGGCTTAAATTCCTCATTCAGTAAATCGCATATATTAAATGTGTTACAAAACCACGCTAAAATAAATAGGGGTCAAGAATTGCCAACAGTAATCGGCCTTTTACTAATGTCCTGGGTCCCTTTAATCTTGTGTAAAAACCGTTATTTCAAGCGATATGTAACTGAAATTTAGATTGGGTCCATGGAATGTCTCATTCTGTTTTTCTACCTTTAAATCATTGTCGTTTAGGTATCTACATGTCGTTTTACTGAATACATTTTGGTATCTTTTGAATTTGCAACCCTTTGATATAATATTCGCCTACAAATAAGGTCTATTGAAAAGTTTGATGGTTGTTATTATTTTGAACTCCTGAAGTTTTAAATATGCAAAGCTTGTTCCGACATGTTCATGAAATATTCGGCTAGACTATTTTGTTCATAAATCTACTAGGTACGTACGTAGCTGTTTATTTTCAAAGTCTAGACTATTTTATAAAAGCAATATAATATTATTTACATGGTCTTCGATGAGCAAGTATCGTATTTTCATTTCAAATAGAAATTCATTTCATTTGTTATCAAAAGTTCTTAATTTGTTTGAAAATCAACTTATATATCATCAATAATAATATAATAAAACAATCCAATTATATGAATTCAAACGAAAACGTAAAGATAAATAAAATAAATCCATTGTATAACACTTTTCTGAGCTCTAGAAACGTTTATGATTTTTTTGTCAAAATATTTTATTCGTTGGTGTGAATGATACTTAGACACATGATTGTCCTTATGGTAACAAACAATTTTCCCAAAAAATCAAATAGGGATAAATTACTAAACAAAATAAAAGCTGGTGCTAAATATTATGTTCATGTGCTAAGTAAATTAAAAAAAATAGTTTCTTTGGGAATGTTGTTTGTTATGATGAGTACAATTATGTGCCTAAGTATCGTTTACTAATTACCAGTCACCCTATATATAGGCACTTAAACTTTATATAAATTATCCCTATTTTCATCCACATACATTCATACACACCAACATAAAGGATCCCTAAACGACTCGTTTATACATATACACCCCAATTCGAAGGACATTACCTTGTAAGCAAATAGGTTTATTCGTAGGTCCTTTCAGGTAGCCGGTTTGGATTATCTACTTATCGGTTAGATATCTAAACTAAATCTTGAATTTTGCCTGTTTTTTTAATTCCTACTGATATCCTAAATAATATTATAATCGCGAAAGTGAGTTTGTTTGTTTTTTGCGCCTTCACACCTCAACTACTCATCTGACAGGCCAGTAAGCGCAGTTATGCGTAGTTAGTTAAGATTCTACCTTACGCGCCGCAGGTCGTGGGTTCGATTCTAATCTTCCAATGAACTACTACGGTCCCTAATCACTATCATATTTAGCAATATTATAGCCATATAATTTGACTAACCATTTCTATCGCGGGAAATAAACCGTGTGGTGAAAATTTTAGTAGTAAAATATGCGAAGGGATTTTAGGTGTATATATAACATTACTCAATTATTCTAAAGATAAATGTTTGCATATATTATATACTTAAAAGTGTCTACTATACAGTTTTTCCCTTCTCCTGTAAAATTAGGAGCACTCGCGAGGTTTTCATAGTCCGCTGACGATATAAAATATGAGAGTTTTAAACAATGCCCTGTAAAGCGTAGTTTGAAGAGTTATATTCATTAAAGGGCAAAATTTGGTACTCAACGAGGATGCAATTAGTGTCTTGCAAAGTTTTAGGAGTTTCGGGTGCTACTTCAACTTTTATTTCCCTGTTTTCATCAAATAATTCTGGAACATTGTATGATGAAATTATAGCTGAAGAATAAAGTATGTTGTAAAATATTTATTAATGGAAGCCATACTTGGGTATATTTGAAATACAAAAGTTTGGATGTTTCGTTATTGAACGGATTTGATATAAACATTGCACGTGGATAAACTCGTATATGCTGGAATGAAAAAGCATACTTTTTAGTCCGGATACTTATAAGATCGCGGGAAAAAGCAATCATAATAGGCTGATTAATAAATACATAAATGTGGATACCTAGTGAAAATCTAATTAAAACATAAACAACATGAATAGCTATGTAAAGCCTACCTAATGTTGGTATTTTTTCAATGTACGGTTTGGCAATTGATAATAAATACATTTTCTAGAGCTTAATTTATATGCAAACTGACACAGGTAGTATTGAGCAACTGTCACGATAAATAAAGGTAACACGATATTTTACTGACGACAGCGATTTCAATTTTCCATTAAAACACTTTTATTCTTTTAAATCGCATCTTGTTACCAATAAATTCGGTGCTGTCAGTAATTTAACATTACACACTTACTTGAAATAAATATATAATCATTGATTTTCAATGTAAGCCCTTTATATTATATCGCCAGTAGATACTTAATAGGTACGTCTTACGATCCTTTAATAAATCGTAAATTTGGCGAGATCTAATATGCCCGTTTTGACAGCACATGTACATCAATGTGGCAATAACAGACAAACACATTGCGACAAGAAGAGACACCCTCTTGTCAAAACGGGTCTCTTAGATCTTGACTCGTGATAAAGTGACAGCTAACATTCCAAAAGTAAAAAAAAATACGTAGGTAGTTGCACGGGCCATTTATACAACTATATCAGCTTGTATTACCGCTATATCTTCCACACTAACCCCACAATGCCTATTCTAAACAATACAATGCGTCTTGTATTCCTCAATCATATTACATAACGCCCATAACTGCTGGCAGTGCTATGTGTATGCAAATTCCCTTGCATATTGCACAATTGTGGCGCATTGCTGTCTTTAGTATTTCCCAAGGGAAGCAAATAACCAGAATAACGATGGCAGTTAACCTTTAATCACTAGGAGCACATTTGGGTCGTCGTTGGTCGACTTCAGAATATCTCCATGAATGTAAAAACCTTAATGCCCTTCCATGTAATGGCGTTCGTGTTGCAAAGTGAACGAGATAACTACAACATTAATTTGAATTATGATGAAACCACTAAGGATTTTTTGCTGGGTTGCAATTGTGCAAAACATTTGGTCGTTGATAATTGTGAAGTTTTTATTCTCGATAAAACTGAAAGATTAAACCCCGATAAGATGAACAGACCTGAAAGCGGCTACTGATTATTCTGTATGTACCAATATGATAATGTATAGTCCCTATAGGGCTCTATTCCTAAAACAGAAGCGGACAAGGTTATGGTTGCAAGATCTCAAAACCAATTATCTAGATTTATGACATGGTTTTATTCTCTGTTTTTCGACCTAAGACGATAAATAACAAGGACTTTGTAAAGTGATTATTGATGCAAAAATGATGGGTTCAATGCAGATTTATAGAATGAATAATATCGGACCAGTGATCTATACAACTGTTATGTTTACAAGAGATCGTTGGTATTTTATTCCAAGCACTTTGTATCAAAAAACTTATCGAGAAGAAGTGCTCTTAAACACAACTAAAGATAATATAAATCCAACCATACTTACTCAAATAAAACATTTTCACGGGTTTATGCTGGAAAGCTCGAAAACGGTGAGTTCATATCGTGCCGACAAACCTGCTGCAAAAATATCATTGTATTTGTGCGATTTTACTTGAAAATTGTTGTAGTACACTTGGAACTGCAGTTGTGTAACGCTTCAATTTTCGTCGAAGCCGTTGGACAAAGCGAAAGCGACAATTTTTGCGCAGACTCTTGAAATAATTTTACTTACAAATGCTTCTCTTGGGACAATATCATTTTTGCCGTTGAAAATGAACTCAACAAGGGGACTTTAAAGTGAATCGTAATTGTGTTTCAAAGTATTTGGTGCATTTTCTGACTCAAATTGAGCTGAATATGACAAAATTTCAGTTCAATCACTATTCTCGTACACAAAAAATACCTGTGACACAATTTCAAATGGGACAATACAAAATAAAAATCTGCGGTGCAAACAAAACGTGCACAACAATAGTGAGTTGAGTAATGGTTTCACCGCGAGGTTTTTCAACACGGGCCCTCCAGGGAGCCGCGTACCCTCAGGCGATGAATTGATTGCCTGCTTGTCACTTAGTTTCATGGTAAATCCTAGTTGGAGCCTACGGTCATGGTAAAGGGCTCTAAACAAATGACCAAAAACTTGAAAATATATTTTATCTCACTCGGTAAAATTGTATGAAATCCGATCTCGCGAAAACAGACAAAGTTCAAGCCTCACGAAAGATAAAGTACCTATTCCATAAGCTAGAAAGATAAAAGTTTCCAACAAAAATCGATACGTTGCTGAATCTATACGGCATCAGTAGCCGTAATCAAAATCGTTTAGTGTTGAAATCACTTTGTTTTTAATGAGTTCCAGCTACGAAAATCCCTACAAAGGAAACAGCCCGATAAAAAAGAACGTCCATTGTACAATTTCTTCCAGAACATTTGCAGTTTCTTCGTAATGTGCCTACCAAGCCTTGAAAAATGAAAGCATTTTTGCCGCCGAAGTAGCACATAGCACTTTTTTTCCTGTTAATTTACGCGACTATTCATCATATTTTGTGGAGTTGGCGATCCAAATGAATAGAGAATTCTTTGAGTCGTAGTCGTTACTAATTGGGTAAAATTTACGAAAATACGGTATTTCAAAAGAAATCACATATAATGTGTACAGCTATAGCGCATTTTCATCCGTAGCTGCAGTCCCAAACGGTGAGAGCAGATCATAAAATGTTGCACAACTTACTTGCATCCATAACCACGAAGCGCGCGGTTGGGTAGAGCCTCACACATGCACGGTTGCACGTGGCTCTGCGGTTTGAGCAATGATTGATTTGATATGTAATCTTTCTGGACATTTCGTTTGTCATCGATACAATTACCAGGGGCCCAAGTCTGCTATTACATTTGTGTTCCAATGAATTTTCAGTGGTGCCAAAATTGTTACATTTCACAGTTTTGGTAGTCTACTATCACAATAGCATCATAATGACTCCATTATGACGCCAGACTTGGGACCCTGATTGATGCTATCACCATGCCGTCCATTGTAAAACTAAAACCACGGCTAAAGCTAAGTCCAGTTTTCGTCTAACAAGGTGGCGGTGTATATGGTAAGGTCAGCGATATAGATATAACTATATCTGTGGGTAAGGTAGTGCCACTAGTAAAACTGTGGTAGTGCGTCCGTATCTAAGCGCGGTTACTCTCCACGGCAACCGGAGCGGGTGGCAGGCGGTACCTTGTGTTACATACAACATACCAATAAAACGAAGTTAAAGCGTTCTCAAACCGTCATTAATAGAATCATACCTTTATTATTTTGATGATTCTTACTTTCTTATAGATAAAAAAATATAACTGTATTCTCGCGTTCCCGGTATGAAAAGTCTCCTATGTTTTTCTCTGGGATTTATGCTACTCTGAAGCATAACTTTAACTCCTTAGGGTCTGAATTTTGGTTAATCCTATCTTAGTAGTACCCGTTATGTATTCATACCAAGTTTCGAGATAATAGGCGAGTGTTTTTAATCGACTTCAAAAAAAAGGAAATTATCAATGCGACACGTATGTATGTAATATTATTGGGACTGATTGGGATTCACATATGATAATCTATTAGGGCTTCCAAACAAATATGAAAAATTTCATAGGTGTCATTTTATTTTACACATTTCATACACTGTACATACGTTCCAATTCGATGGTTACACCATTGGAACCATTCTTTTTTTATTGGTTTACATTTACATCAACTTGGGAACAGTGCAAGTTTCATCGAAATCGGCTCAGTAGTTTTCAAGATATGGACAAATATGTGTGACGGCCTGGTTCAATAATATTACATACATACGTGTCGAAGTGATAATCTTCTTTTTTTGAAGTCGATTAAAAACATCTCAAAACCTTGGTCAAATTCCATTGAATTTAAGAAAAACTAAAAATGTCGAAATAAAAAAGTAATTTAAAAACATTAAATCGACTTCAAAATACACTAAAAAGTAAGAAATAACTATAATCTGACACTGATTTGAAGTCATCGAAATATTTTCAATGGAATAACACCTGCCGTTACTACAAATAAAATACTTTTCAGTTATTTAATTCGCCAGCTTTTCTTGTGAAACCCACAACCTATGACTATTACCAGAAAAATTGTGCTCATCCTAAAATAAATTGCCCTCCTTTGTACTTTGTCACGTTTCTTCTGCATACCGTCCGAGTAAAAAGCGAAAAGTTACCATAAAATTCACTTAAGCAAATAAAAAGTTCTATAGGGACACGGTAAAATTACAGAATGGTTGTTCACTTCACGATCCTTTGGGAATAATCCCCAACATAATAGATTCAATGCTGAAATAAGAATTATAAGAACCAATTTATGTTTTCATGGAGAATTTTGCAGAGTTCATTAAATTACTCTTCTCGATTGAGGAAACTTTTGTTTTTGGTAAATGTTCGGAATTCCCGGTAAATTATCAAATATTGGAAACTTCAAAGTTTAACTTCATCAATTGTTTTGTTAATTGTCTGTAAATTCAAATTAATGACCTCTTAAATTATAGTAAACGCACGTATTATTTAGTGTTTATATATTATTATTAGTATACACCACAAGATAAACAAAGAAAAATATGTATAGGTTACTTACATATATACTTACCTCTCAGATTATAGAACAAGGCAGATGGAGCGCGCAGAACACGGGAGTGAGGCCAAAAAAGCAATTTTTTTGAGAGACGTAGAGCGTAGCGTTTTTTCGCTCAAAGAGCAGCTCGACTGCACCTTACAGAATACCGCAGCCAAATAACTTTATGTTGTGTAAAGTTGCGCGCCTTTTGTTCTGTAATCTGTGACTTACCTAAATTAAACTTCAGGGCCAGTAGACAAGATGGTTGTCGACAATCTTTATTGTTAGTAAACGATCAAATCCCATACAAAGGTTGATCGTTTACTAACGATAACGACTGTCAACAACCATCTTGTCTAGGGTGGCAGGATACATAAAACTTCAGTGCCCAAACAATTGAAACGCATCGTACGTAGATACTAATAACATTCGACAACTCCTTTAAATAACGACTCTTACTTTTTAAAGTTCCTTTTTCCATTTTCCATATCTATTTCTCCGAAACATAATGCCCGTCGCGTCGCGAACATTAAACTTATAAATATTTAACATTTTGCTCCCACTAGAAGCGTAGCATCAGCGTCAGATAATCGCTGCGATTAATTGAGACTCTCTTGTTGCGACACAGACTTACTAGTTCAAGTAACTAAGCAAGTTTCATGGGGATTTTGTTGAAGCTAAGAGGCTACACTCAGAGCCACTCAGATATTCAGTCAATTTACATTATCGGGTCAGTGGAGTAATCTTTCAAACAACAAGCTTAAATAGGCAATTCTGAAAACGTGAAAATTGCGAACATTTGTATGTATTTTTTTTTTCATGATATCAGTGATTGTTCCATTATTTTACACTGGCTGTCCCCCGCGGATTCACTCGCGTTCCCGGTATAAAAAGTAGCCTATGTCCTTCTCCATACTATAGGCTATCTGCATGAATGATGATCAGTTCAGTAGTTGCGGCGCGGCGGCGTGAAGGCGTAACAAACAAACAAACAAACCCACTTTCGCATTTATAATATTAGTTGGGATGTTATTCAAATCCTTTTTGTTAATTATAACATGGAACTCAGGTACCTACTGATCACTTACAGGTACAGGGCAATATAGCAAGACCATGATCCGCTGTTAATAAGACAGATATTAAAGAGCAGGGACCCAAGTCTTGTTTCTAGTTTGAAGAGAGGTAGAGCATAGCGTTTATTCGCTCAAAGAGCAGCTCGACTGGGGAAGTACCTCCACCTTACAGAATACCGCAGCCAAATAACTTTATGTTGTGGTAAGTTGTGTTCCTGCGCGTGAGTAAGGTCGCCAGAGCTCATTGGGGAGGGGGGAAAGGTCGGTAACGCGTGAGCGATGCTTCGTGTATTGCAAGCGTCCATATGGCTACGGTAACCGCTTACCATCAGGCGGGCCGTATGCTTGTTTACCGACTTAGTCGTATAAAAAAGTGTGCTATTTCAATTGTGTTCCAATGAACTTTCAGTGGTGTCAAATGGCGCTATAATGGCGCCATTATGACACTGTTGTATTGTAGACTAGGTACCAAAACTGTAAAACGTCACAATTATGACACCACTTAAAGTTCATTGGAACACAATTGAAATAGCAGACTTGGGCCCCACGTTTGATCCCAGACTGAACGCTAGGCATGAGGAGTGCATCAACTTGGCTCTCTCTTTGATTGATCTGACGAATCCATGAATTGATCATGACATAACTGAGCGACATATCTCCATAGTGTAAATGAACTACAAACTTGGCTTAAATTCTATGTTTACTTACTCCAATCAACGACGTTTTTGGAGTGAAATGATAATGTTGACTTTTAATCAGAGTACACAGACTTGTACTTAATTAAATCTTGTACTCAATTTGAAATGTTGGTGATATGTTTTTCTAATGCCATTTAATAGTTTGGTACTACAAATTCATGAAATTAAAGTGTCACTTATCTTTTAATTTAAGTCAAAGTCAGATGACAACGATCTCAGCCGACGATTGTTTTTGATGAAATTATAGATGAGCTTAACATTATTGAATTCCAAAAAGAGTGACTCCCATTTCATCATAAATATAATCTATATATATATAAAAATGAATTGCTTTTCGTTAGTCTCGCTAAAACTCGAGAACGACTGGACCGATTTGGCTAATTTTGGTTTAGAAATATTTGTGGAAGTCCAGGGAAGGTTTAAAAGTAGGGTAGGGTAGGGTAGGGTAGGGTAGGGTAGGGTAGGGTAGGGTAGGGTAGGGTAGGGTAGGGTAGGGTAGGGTAGGGTAGGGTAGGGTAGGGTAGGGTAGGGTAGGGTAGGGTAGGGTTTTTTTTTTTTTTTTTTTTAGGCACCCGCCATCTCAGGGTGTTATATCCTTCTTGCCACTATTTATTATGTGACAATTTAATCTTTATTTTTGTATTATATACATGAAATTTTAAAACTAGGTAGTTCGCGCCTATTTTTAACAAGTAACAATTCCTTTTACAACTAATTATATTACAAGTGTTATTATTACGTTCTACAATACATATATATCAAATTCTTATAAATACTTATACATTTCATTTAAAATCAATACTTCTTCGTAATCCATTTTTTTTTTTTATATAATTATTACCAAACATTTAAGACTATTATATTAATAATGCCGATAAATATCAATTAAACAATTTGCTCTCTTTTTATCGGTGTGGTTTTAAAGTTCAAAAATGATTAATATTTAGTTGAATAAATAAATATCATTGAATATAATTATGACTAGAGAATGTTTTTAGAATTGATTAAATATAACTAATTCAAACAATCCGCTAAATACAAAATAAATATAAGTAATTAATTATGTGTATAAAATTGTTAAATTAAATTAAATTATAGAATAAATATTACCTACGACTAGATAATGTTTGTTTTAACGAATATTTGGAACTTAAAATTACTGATACCATATTTTTTTTTTTTTTTTTTTTTTTTTCATTTTTTTTGTTATTTCTGACTACATAATTAAAATAAGCAAATTGACTTCAAATTAAATAGTTCATTTTTATTGTGACTAGAGTGTGTTTTTTTTTTTTTTTTTTTTTTTTTTTTTTTTTATTTCATTGTGCTGCCATTTGCTTTTGCTGTGGCTCGCACTACTTTTTGGGCATATTCAAGGAATATGCGCCGATCGTCATCATCCTTAACCAACTTGCTATAATTTTGGGCACACACTTCAATCTTAACATTACAGTTTGCGTCGAAACGCCACTTGCTGAACCTCGGACACTCGTCTATAATATGGATTATTGTCTCTGTCTGTTCCGGGTCACATATGCAATTTGGATCTGGTGCTAATTTTAACCTATGTAAATATTGCTTCAGTCCTCCGTGTCCAGTAAACAGCTGAGCCAATTTGTTTGTCATGCTGATCTTCTTTAGAATGCTGTGTGCATCACGAATGTTAGGAAAGAACAGTTTGGTTATACTGGCTGTTTCGGATTCCAAGTATCTTCTGCTCCAGATTAATAAACTATCTTGTCGTAAGGAGAACTTGAGGAAGGACACCGGGATTCTGTCATACGCGGGACTGGTTTTTTTATTTAAAGCGGCGGATTTTGCCAATTCATCAGCTCTTTCATTGCCGTCGATACCTTCATGGGCTTTGACCCAGAACAACTTAGTTGTTTTGCCTTTTTCGTTCAGCTCCTTTATCCTGTTTTGGATCTCTGAAACAATAGGATGCGAGCTCTCGGGGTCCTCGATCGCCTGCAGTGCCGATCTCGAGTCGCTTATGATATTTACGAGCTTGGCCACCCTGTTTTTGTCGTACATCTCGAGTGCGCGCAGCAACGCGGCAAGCTCTGCTTGATATACTGAGCAGTATGATGCCAGTATGAAGCTTGTGTGTCTTTTTTCCGCGCCGTCTTCCCACCATGTAACCGCAGCCCCAACTTTACCCTCTATTTTACTACCATCTGTGAACACTTTTGGGCCTGCATTATTTATGGCGTCGACCTCTTCCTGGGTTTGGAGCATCTCATAAGGGATAGGCTTCCTCCTTGCTGGATGCGGCAGCTGGAACGGGCTGGTTCGCATCTCCACTTCGCGATCAGGAATGGCCGAGAAAGGCTTCCCTCTCTTCAGCTGGTAAAGCTCGGCATTCTCTTTTACTCTCAAATCAAGCGGAAGGATTCCAGCCAGACAGAGCGCTGAGTTGTACGACGCTGTCCGATGAGCCTTTGAGATCAGAATAGCAAATTTTCGGCAAAGCTGGTTAAGTCTGGCGACGATGTACTTCTTATCCATGGCAGGGGCCCAGACGCTGGATGCATACAGAATTATAGGTTCCACCACTCCAGTATAGAGTAGCTTTGTTATCTCAGGGCATAAACCCCAGGTAGCTCTAGTGGCTCTCGATACTGCTTGATAAAACCTTACCGCTTTTCTGGAGACGTTCAAGATGTGGCTCTTAAAAGTAAGACTCGAGTCAATCGTAAGGCCCAGCACTTTTATTTCACCAACGAGTTCCAATATAGTTCCATCTAGTTCTAAATGAGGTGTGTCATACTTTATCCTCCTGGTCACTATCATTGCCTGGGTTTTATGTGTGGCAAAGCGCATTTTACTTTGGATGCCCCAACTTGAGATGCATTTAAGAGCTTTGTTGGTCTTTCTGTTTAGCTCTTCAGTTGTATGTGCTGAGGCGATGACCAGAATATCATCCGCAAAAGCCTGGACGTGAGCTTCCAGATTTTCGGCTTCCTGCAGGAGTGGGTCCAGTTGAAGGTTCCACATCAGGGGGCCACAGGTAGATCCCTGTATGCAGCCCTTGGTAGTTTCTCTATCCGCATATTCACCTGCATATTGAACCCGCACGGATCTTTCCGAAAGATAGCTGGCCACTAGCAGTAATAATTCTTGGGGACAGTTCTTTACGACCAGCTGCCTTATTATCAGTGGCCACCAAGCCCCATCAAATGCTCCTTGTATATCCAGTGATACAACTGCTACAATCTTTTTTGCCTTTATCTCCCCGCGGATCAGATTCACAGCGTCGAACAGTGCATCTTCGGTACTCACCCGGGGTGTGAAGCCATATTGGCGCTTGCTCAGTGTCTCTAGACTTCCAAGATGCCACATTAGCCTATTTGTGAATAGCTTTTCAAGAATCTTTCCGAAGACTGGAAGCAACCCAATTGGCCTATATGATTTGGGTGATGAATAGTTCTCCTTAAGAGGCTTTGGTATTATCCTAATAATGGCTTGCTTCCAGAGCTTCGGAAAGTAACCCAGGTGTAGGCACTTATTCATGATTGCCAAGAATAAGTCACCGGATGCCTCGATCGATTTGGAACAGATGTCCGCTGTGAATCCATCATCACCAGGCGCTTTTGCCGGTCCAATCTTTTTTACTATGGCACAGAGTTCATCCATTTCAAAGGAGGTGGGAAGGATGGTTCCCGACCTCTGCTGCTCTCTCAGAACACTGACATGATCCCTGATAACCACGCGTAAGGTATTCTGCTCTGCACTATCAGAAGATTCATTGTCCATCGGGAAAAAAGTGTTTGCTAAGAGGTCCGCCGATTGTGCCGGGTTCAGGGTTGTACCAATTTGGTTTTTTAGGAGAGTGTCGCTGTGTCGGCTTGTCACTGTTAAAGCCTTATATATCTGCTCCCACATTTTGGGCTTTTCTTGGCCCGTACAAAAGTCCTTCCAGCTTGACACCTTCGTTCGATTAATTTCCTCCTTATATTGTTCCAGTTTACTCAGGTACTCCTCCACGAGGAATGGCCTTCTCTGCGGGTTTGCCCTTCGTATTCTGTTTCGCATCCTAATAACCTCCGCTTTAATCAAAGTCAACTCCTCAGTCCACCAGTTTAGCCTTTTGTCTTTTTCTGTGCTGATTATAGGTATAGAATGGCGGCAGGCCACAGATACACAGTCGGTGAAGTTTTCCACAAGGGTGTTCAGCTCATCAGGGGATGTTATAGCATCCGTTTGGACCCTTCCGATGTTGCGCTCTTGTAGCTCACTCCTTAAGGCCTCCCCAAAGATAGACCAGTCCGCTTTCTGGGTTTTATATTTCCTTGTGGTACATCTAGTGGTTGTGGTGTTCTGCTGTAACAGTCGTAGTTCAAACGTGAGAGCCCGGTGGTCTGAAGTGGTAATTAATTCCGCGTTGACTCTCCAGTCGGAAATCCCTGGGAGGATAGTGTTCGTGCAGGCCGTAACGTCCACTATGCTTTCATAAGCCCTACCATTTCGGAAGGCACTGAATGTAGGTGTGGTGCCCGTATTTAGCACGGCCATGTTTAATTGTACAAGCAGCTCCGCGTACGCAGTCCCCCGGCTAGGGTAGGGTAGGGTAGGGTAGGGTAGGGTAGGGTAGGGTAGGGTAGGGTAGGGTAGGGTAGGGTAGGGTAGGGTAGGGTAGGATAGGGTAGGGTAGGGTAGGGTAGGGTAGGGTAGGGTAGGGTAGGGTAGGGTAGGGTAGGGTAGGGTAGGGTAGGGTAGGGTAGGGTAGGGTAGGGTAGGGTAGGGTAGGGTAGGGTAGGGTAGGGTAGGGTAGGGTAGGGTAGGGTAGGGTAGGGTAGGGTAGGGTAGGGTAGGGTAGGGTAGGGTAGGGTAGGGTAGGGTAGGGTAGGGTAGGGTAGGGTAGGGTAGGGTAGGGTAGGGTAGGGTAGGGTAGGGTAGGGTAGGGTAGGGTAGGGTAGGGTAGGGTAGGGTAGGGTAGGGTAGGGTAGGGTAGGGTAGGGGAGGGGAAGGGTAGCACCACGCGAACGAAGTCGCGCCGGGCAGCTAGTTAGATTATAAATACTTTATTATCACCACTACTACTTCTACTTTACTATATAATATACCCACTTTTTTTATAATATGAGACTTTATGAGAAATTTTAGGTAAGAGTTTCTACAGAATAATTTAAAGTTTTTACCTACATTGCGATATTCTTTTAAACTTAATCTGAATTTATAAGGTAGGTACCTGAACATTAATCCTTACTTCCTTAATATAATATTATAAACGCGAAAGTTTGTATGTTTTTTTTTTTTTTTTTTTTTATTGGTTTAAACTACTTACTACAGACCCGTGGTCCATACTCTTTTTAGATAATATTTTTTTTTTTACAAATTTTATGGTTTATAATTTTCACAATTTGGACATCTTGGTCCGCGCAATAAATAAATTATTCTAATACATTTATACATATCTATACTCTCTCGTACTATCTAGGATACATATTATTAGCTATTACTATACTATATTACATATATTATACTATTGTTATTATTTTGATTTATAATATATTATACTTACGGGCGATTAAATATTACAAAATTTTACAAAATTTAAAGTTTGTATGTTATATATGGATGTTTGTTACTCTTTCACGCAAAAACTACTGAACGGATTTGGATAAAATTTGGCACACAGATAGAATATGTTCTGGATTAACAAATTGGATACTTTTTATCTAAGGAAAACATAAAATCCCTTGATAATGCGGGTGAAACCGCGCCGGACAGCTAGTTTTTTCATATTTGTCGAACAATGGCATCGAGTCATAAAAAAGCAGACGCAATTGGTCGTGAGCCTGGCGAATGTTCTCGTTGGTTGGACGAATTGCAAGTTCAATAGGGTTGCCATCTCTAACAATGTCTTAAATAGAATGAAAGACATTTTATTGTCAATAATATACCAATTGTAATTAGATGACGATGACGATTAAAACAAGATTATTGATATTTCGGCAAGGAAGGAGTATCAGACCTGTCTGATGAGTATAAACAATTGCTAAAGGAAGAATAAACAAGTATAACGAGTAACACATATATTAAAATAAAATAAAAATTGCTTAACTTGTGAACAGGTGCTGCTTGTCTGCTTAAGTTTGCTATTTATTTACTAACAGTCTACTTTGTAATTTTGCCGCCGCGCCGGGGCACGCAATTGTTGTCAGTGCGAAGAAAGTCTATTTGAATAAATGATTTTAAATTTGAATTCTTTTATGTCAAAAAGCTGAAAATTAGTCGAGGGTGATGTGTATTTAAATGTATTTTCACGCATTTTAACCAATGTATCGCTTTGGGAATACTTACCGTTATTATTTTTCTTCATGATAAACTATTATTGGTTAGTTGTGCTGATTTGTTTCCCAACTGAATTATGTTTTCATATATTCTGTGACTGTGTGTCTTTCATCAGTCCGGCATCGCATATACTCAGTTATCTCTCTACAGGCTACAACTACACACAGGGCTCAGTGACACTCAGCCCCAAAAGTTTTTTCGGAATAAAGCAAGTCGATAGGTAAGTATATAGAGTAGAATTCCTGAGAAAGCACCTTTTTATCAAGTAATAGAGCTGCATTTCTCTATCAGGTAATTTTTACATTTTGGTTTGAATAGGCTTGTTTTTTGAATGTATTTACCATTGCTACCAATCTAAAATAATTTCCTTACAGATGGTAACCCTGGATTCTATTGAAGCGGAGATTTTCCGCGGCTCTTCCCGCTCGTTGTACCAACGAATTACAAGGAATGCCCCAACAATAACCGAACGTTCTGCGTCGGGGCGCCCGGGCACCCCTGCAAAATGTTACCAATATTTTTTAATTAAATTACTGAAATAAAAACGTACCGTAAGGAAATGTGTCGTGATTTCCGCGAGGTAACTGGATTACTTCATTTACGCATCCGATTTTATACCTACGGGAAATAGGAATGTTTTCATTGAAAATATCGTTGTGTTACCTTATCTGTGTGAGCTTATATTTTGTACCGTTTAGCCGTATTAAATAAAAAATATAGGTAGAGTTTATTGGAGTAGATTTTTTAATTCCTTAATACGTTACAAGTTTTGTTTACTTAATAAATTAAGATACATTATATTATTTTTAAGTAAGTCACAGATTGTTATCATATATATCATAATTTCAAGTTTGCACTAAGTCATTTCAATATCAAACGGTGCAAGGAACGCGAAACATAGTCTTAGAAATCCCTCACAAGACCTTAAGAGGATATGCATTAATCAAACCCGGCGTCTAATTTATTCCAATATTCAAACCTCATTGAATATCTAACTGCAATAACCATAGATTCGCATCCCATATTCAAAATCGACCGCAAAACTCGACTGCTTATTTTAAGTGGAACCAAATCCGTTTAAGACTGAATGTCTACCAAGATATCAAGTAATTAATATTCAAAATCTCCAGGAATAAGAACGTCGAACAATTTAATATTAAACAGATCTAAAGGGACTAAAATGGTTTCTGTACGTCTATGAAAGGCCCGCCTAATCCCATCGGTTTAGATCTGCGCGATTCGTTGAATATAAATTGTATGAATTGAGGATTGAGTGTGTAATCTCATTAGACTAATCTCTTCGTACAAGATTTGCAGGTAGATAGGAGTTATAATAGCTTATTCGGTTAAGTTATATTTTTAAAAGGTTACTCATATCAAGAAGAAGCATCGCGTTTATTCGCTCAAAGAGCAGCTCGACTAGAGAAGTATCTCCTCCTTACAGAATACCGCAGCCAAATCACTTTATGTTATGTTCCTGCGCGTGAGTAAGGTCGCCAAAGCAAAGTATCCTACGTGTTAATACATAATATATTCTATTCTGTATTCCAAATTTCATCCAAATCCGTTCATTAGTTTTTGCGTGAAAGAGGAACAGACATTTTCACAAATCGCATCCATATTTTTTTTCACATTTTTATAATATTGGTAGGATAAAGTAGGATGGTAGGATTAATAGGATAGAATTAGTAGGATATAAGTAGCATAGAGCAGAGGTTAGTAGAATGTTAAAAATAATCGCATCAGAAAAGCCATGGCACATTATAGTTAAAACTACACGGTGGTTTCGGTATATTTTTTCACTTTACTAAAAACTTTTACGAGCAGTGGAAAATGTTTCCCGTAATGGCAACTTTACGAGACTCAATGCAATTCTACCTGGCTCTGTGCAAGCCCTGCGGAAATTAAGAAACATTTATTTCAGAACGAGGAAATGCTTTAAACATTTCAACAAATCATATAAATAGTTTTTCAGGTCGTAGTAAAAAGTTTCACAAAACGGAGCGTACTCATAAAATTGTGTTTGTTTATCTAAATCGGAAGAGTTCTTTGCAAATACTAGGTACTTTGTTTGTGATTACATTGTGTTCATAATAATTTGTTGACTGGTGCATATCTGTATCTACCATTAAAATTTATGATTTTTTTATTCCCTCTTATGATAAAAATATAGCAGATTCTGTAAACAATACATACTTTACGATTAAATCGAGTCGCGTAACAATCGAACCGAGTAGACAGTACACAATCACTGACGAGACAAGCGTCTCACACGGAATATTCGATTACGTAGATGGTGATCAAACAGTGAGCAACGCCAACACGGTCGCGCAATCAGATCCACAAATAAGTAGGTGTCGACGATATGCCTCTAGGGACTGCGAAGATGAACAATCATCTTACAAACTGTTATATACTGGAAATATATCTGCATAATTGATTTAAATCGTACGAAGTATAATTTTCGAGGGTACGATTAAAAAAGCTTATGTGAGGCATCAAATACTATAGTGTCTAGCTGATATACTGGTGTAATAAAAAGTGTATATACATCTGAAAGGGGCGAAGATTACATCAGTTAAGTAAGACTGTGTATAAAAAGTTTCATAAAGCTCAAATTAAATTATTCAAAAATTCATACCGAGAATCATGGCGAGATTTTTACAAAAAAAATAAGATTTTTAGAGACGTTGAAATTACGTTATATTTGATATTTGGTGCCTAAGAAAAAAGTTGAGGCATTTAAAATATTTTTAGATTCCCGAGATAAAAATGCGACATTCTGCCATGCCGGCGAATAGCGACCAAACCAAACCAAAAGGAGAAAGTCTCATCCAAGTTTTTTGAATTAAAATCATAACCAACATGTCACCGGTCAATGAGGGTCATAAACATTTTGCGTCTCTTGCTAATATTAATATCAAATTTCGTTTTTGTTTATTGAAACCGGGCATATAGATAATTTCGTAAGCTATTTTTACCTGTGATAGCTACTTCCATATGGGAGGGTCTGCTATGCAAAGAGGAGGAGGTATTTGCTTCATTATTAGTAAAGATATAAGAGTCTTAATTTTAATAAATCTTAACCGATAACGGTCCGTAAATTATTGAAACCGGGCATAAGTAAGTAGTTTACTCGGACATACCATTTCCGTTACTCCCAGTATATTGTTAATACATCTAAAGACACTTTTGGAAATATATCCCGAAACATATCAAAGATCGCAAGGGATCGACAAGAACCCTCCAATATGCGTTGTCACTCCCACTGCAAATGTCCATAGTGCACAGAACAATTTGAGCCAATAGCGAAGTTCCACGGACATAGCTTTCAAATCCGCTAACTTCACTCACACGTCAGCCAAAGTGGGTGCACTTATGCTATTACCGAAGCTTAACTGTGGTAAGGCAACTTCGTTCACTCATAGGTAGATTTAACTGCTTCCCACTGTGCCCTGGCGAGTTAAAGTAGTAAGGAAGTACATCCTTTACTACTGTTGAATATCCATGCTAAATTATTTTCTCAGTCTTATGGTTAACTTAGAGTAACTTTACATAGAGCAAGTTCCTGGTGTACTCTGCTCATAGAACGCAATTATTTCTTAGCTCTTACTTAGCGAACTTGAAGTTTATGCTCTAAATGCATATTATGTTAGTACCCCTTCTAACTTAGGCACTTGTTTTAAAAGAAAATTGTGGTTGGGTAAGTTTGCTGTATGAAAGTTATCTTTAAGTTTGAGAGTTTGTTACTTTAAGATTTGATACCTTTATTTTTTTTTATTTGCCTTCTATATTTTTAATGAATAGATTTAGATCTTAGTCTGTATGAGAAATACTATTAATTGTCTTTTTACTTATAATTTATCCCCATTAATATAGGTTGTTATAATGTTAAAATACGTACGACTCTAGGAATGGTTCAAATGGCAATAAACTTTACAATATCTCTCTTCAAAGAATATTTTAATTATTTAGTAAAGCACATTAAAATTAAATTGTCACCAATAAAGGCGACATAGGGTACTACCTACATGCTCTTCTAAAATGTATCTTAAAAAGCGATCCACAGTTAAAATCCCTCTACCGATGATGACCAGGAAGTCCGAGCTCAACGTACGAGAGCTCAAACATATCCCTCCCCACAACATTACAGATCGTCCACAGTACGCTAACGCAGTTTCAAAATTGGACTGATTGTATCATTCTCGTTTGCGTCTCTACATTTTCATCCTGAGATCAAATCAAATGATTTGAAAGAATGCACTCGTCGCAACAATCACTCCATGACTATGTTTCATAAACTATGTCCATGGGCATAAATCAGTCTGTTTCTTTTATGGTGTATCTCGAATTTGGAGCTTTGGCGAGTACGATTGAGCCTAAATCAGAGTCTTTAAACCTTCTCTTAAACCTTTACCTTACGATAGGAACTTTTTCACCGTTTATCGGTTTTAACAAAGATTAATTAATAAATTAAAACTACTTGGCAAGTAGTTTTAATTTATTAATTAATCTTCCTTTTTTCCTATACTGGTAGCAAGTAGTACTTGCTACCAGTATAGGAAAAAAAATTAATTTATTGAGCTTGTATACATTCGCCGACGAATTTTAAATGAAATCACACCGTTCATTCGATTTCACGAATGACTTTACAAACAATATTAAATAGCAGCCTCATTTATGTAGATTTTGTCATTATATTCATTTAATGTAGCTATATAGCCGTTAATGAAGTTTGCGCAGCATTATCCGCTCTAGTTACTCGATTGGTGCATCATTATCAATCTCCACTAAATGAGACGGATAATTCAAAAACAGAATATTCACAAACATTTGCCTAGTGCGGGGACCGATGTTAAACACATTATGTACCTGATCATAGTAATAAATATATTTGAATTTGATTTGATTCGTTATTTTGACAAGAGTAGCAATGAAATATTTTTTAACTTTATTTTATCCTACTATTATTATCATATCTTATTATCCTGTACCTTATCGTAGCCTATGCCACATCTTATATTATTTCCTATCCTCAAACCTATATCAAAACTTTGATTATACCTTACTTATCCTACATGTCGTATCCTACCATATACATATAGGTAACCTTTATTTTATATCAATATCTTAAACATTACTATTTTGGTCGCAATAAGGCGAAAATTAAACATGGAGACACCTATGTGAGTAAATAGACGTAGGTATGTGAGAATTGCAAATAAAAATATACCTATAAGCGGTATTTTATTATTTTATTTTTAAGGGTCCGCGGATTATGATATAGTGGATACGGGCACGTCCTAGAAAAAGGTTGGATATTATATTAATCACTTCGTATCGGTGGAACGGATAAGGATATAGCCACTGTATATAAATAAAATGACCTGGAACATAAGTATGTTCCTGGAAGATAAATCTTACCGAATCTTCTTCAGATAAAACATTAGATTCCTCGGGATCCCAAGTAAAACCGCGTAGCAGACGCTATACAACAACGAAAATTATTTCAATAAAAAAATGATAATTTATTCAGATAGTCAAATATTTTGCTAGTGCAACATTATTAGAAACGGTTTCATAAAGAAAATTCACAGAATGACCTTATTTACCCTAATCCACCAACAAAAGCATTGAACTTTTTCAGTAGACGCATCAACCAATTTCAATGACAAAGGAAAGCAATTTGAGAAACCCTCGCTGAATCAGCTCTTTTTCTAGGCTGTCATCAGCTTAATGAACACATGGAAAAAGTACATTAATTTAATTCGTGAACGAAAAGAGTGGCCGCGAGTTATGGCATGTGTTTCTTTCTACTGAAAAGATCAAACCGCACCAACGAAACGCAATAAATTTTGAAATGATTCTACAGAACATAATTAATTATTCATATGCGTTGTGGTATTCGGCGCCCCGCAATCAATAATTCACCCAACAGCTGATGGCACAGTATACCTTTATGAAATTCTGCATATAAACAATGAAATAAAATAATAATAATAATATACACGTCGACTTATAAACCTACTCCGTTTTTCGTCGGTTAAAAAGTGGACGCTACGAGATTTGAAACTCACAACGCTGTTTGAAGAAACATACTATATTCCTCCTTTCTTGGAGATTCTGCATAATTTATAGTACCACGTAATCCTGGAATATTACCTTTGCTTCAACCACGAGAAATAAAATAAAGGGAAGTCTCCGAGTGCTCAGGTAAGTAATAAAGATTATGTTCTTAAAGCCGTGTGTACATGCCTGTGACGAAACGTGTTCAGGTGAGAGTTAAGAGCCGGCGCCGGCCGGAGCTCGAATATTACGTACAATAAATTAGAAGAGACGCGCTAGTAACATTCCCTCAGTCTCGTTTCCTTCACATGGCAATTGTCCCGATATTACACGGCTATAAATTGACGGTGTATGCGAGCGCTCGTACGCGCATAATGTATGCTAATACTTTGTAGCTTTCGAGGTGAAGCAAATTTTTATTATGATTATTACGCAATGTGACTTCAGGAAGTTTTGCTGAAGTCGATAAAATAAAATTACCGGGCCCTTGTGTTTGAGCGCGTTTCAGATAATAACAGTGTGAAAATATTGGGAAAACTAAGTCATTTGTAAGTATCGTGCGATCGTAGAAGTAAAAGGACAAACGCCAGAATGTTGCGGTCGCTAGTTCAGAAGTGTCATAAAAAGAACAAGGCTTATCTTTGTAAGGGCCCATCGTGATTGTGTTTGTATTATCAATGTTATCGAGTTTTACTATTAGTTACTGGAATACAGAGTTTCATCCTCAAATATATATATTTAACTGTTGCATCAATCCGTTCCGCAAATAGTATTTAAAAACATCAAACATCCGCGAGCCATGAAAAAATAACATTCGCGTAAAATGGTAACAGAACGAAAAAGTTAACAGCTGCTATAAATCCAAAAGTAATTAAGTCAAATTTTATTTCGGTAAATTTTTATACAGTTCCGCTTTCAATTACTGGTGAACCTCTCCGTAATAGAGCAAACAGGTGCATTTAAAGACATTTTCACTCTCATAAACATTTCGAGGCAAGAGGGTAAAAAGGTCCGTCGCTGACTTAATAAGGCGGGTAGATCACTATAAAAGTGGTCTTGCCAGTAATATTACAAAAAACTCTTTTTTACGATTTTCCCTACTCAATAACGTCTGCATTGAACCTTTCTTTACATAATGTATGAATAATCTCGTTATTCTATTAAAAGCGATGTTACAAATGGAAATGTAATTTCAATTGTATTTTATAGGCAGGACCATCTTGATTCAATTTTCTATCGTAATAGAAGAAATGTTCTGACGAGGAAAATAATCAAATCCTAATGGTGCGTCCATGCTGGGCGAACCGAGCACGAGCCGAGCCACGAACGAGCACACTGCGAGCACGATTCGCGTAGCGTGGACGGGCTTGCGAGCCTCGAACGAGTATTCGTAGCGTGCTCGACTGCGCTCCTCCCGATTGTCAGTTTTTTACGAACACAGGGATTCGCATCGCGCTCGTTGTAATATCGTAGTACGTCCACGCTTGAAATCGCGAGCAACGAACGAATCCTGTTCGTTCGAGTCTCGGCTCGTGCTCGCGCCGCGTAGCATGGACGCACCATAATAATTTCTTTAGTTTACTTTCCTTTATGGTATTAGCGTGATGACATCAATATTATTATTGAAATTTGATTACTAGATAACTGTTTATTTTTATGTGAATTATATATCTACATCTACCCAAATTAATATTATTGAAGTGTATGTTTGTAATGTCAAAATAACAGCTTTTTACTAAATGAATATGAAAGTATATACGGTAGGTACATATACCAAGAAACCTTTTTTTGTGTTTGTCTGACTATGTTTGTTCCGGCTAATCTCCGAAATGATGGACCGATTTTGGCGGGATTTTCACTGGCAGATAGCTTATGATATAAGGAATAGCTACTTTTATATTTTAGAGAAAGATATGGACGCGCGTGAAACCGCGGCTGACCGAACAAGCTGACCCAGCTTGTTAGTCATAAAATCATAGTAATATTTATTATATATTTGTATGTATTAACGTAATATGTGAAGCGCTCGTGGTGTAGCATAATAGGCCGTTCTGCAAGTTAAGCTACCACCCTCGTGGTTCCTCGGTACCTGGATGGGCGTCATGGGTGACCGCTTAGTGGTATTTCAAATCGAGCGTTTCCGTACTTAGGAAGGCACGTAAAGCCGTTGGTCCCGGTTATCACTCAATTGTGATAGTTAAGCTAGTTGGAGGCGTTGGCCTCCTATATAGGCGGCTTGAAAACTCCAACAGTAGGTTTACCACTGGCCTACCTCCACCGATCCGCAGTGCGCACGCGTGGTAGAGTATCTGCCCATTTCCTTTCACCCTGATTTTCAGGCTGAGCACAGGCTCAGCAATGGGGAATTATAGGCTGATGATGTATTAACGCAAGCGTAAACAATCCTATACCTTTCCATTCTGGTTCTGTGAACATAAATGTATTTAATTTTATAACCCATAAAGGGCCGACAATAAAAATAAAAATTTCAGCTAGCAGATAAATGTAGGTCTGACGGTTTAGAGGGAGCAATTAAGGCGTTTAATGTAAAAGTTATTCGTACTTCTAATAGGGATTAGCTGTGAATAGAACCGTTAATATTAGTGTTTTCACGAACCGCCGCCCACACAAAGGTTTTATTATGCTTACACACTATTTAGGTGCCTTTATTCGGTAGCTGAATCAGTTTTCTTTTTATACTAAAATACTTTTATGCTTATTTGTATTTTAAAGACATTGGCAAAAAATATTTCAACACAGTATAAGTATTTAAGTATTTAGATATACTCAATTAAAGGTATGTATAGTTAAACGTTGTCATAAGCCAACTATGTAAGTCTGTCACTTTTTAATGCCCGGTTTCTATAATCAAAAACGAATCGTTTTGCTTACCAATGGTAGGTTTTTTTATTGCGAAACTGGACATATAGATCATTTCGTAAGCTATCACAGGTAAAATTTTACCATACTTCCTTACTTTTACTTTTAAATACTTCCATATGGCAGGCTTCTTCTATGCAAAACTTTGAGGTATTTGCTTCATTATTAATAAAGATATAAGAGTTAATTTTAAACGATAATAGGCCGTAAATTATAGGAATCGGCCATTAGTTGGTCAAACGTAACCCGATTCGAAAATGCTGTTTTAGAAAAAATAAAAAAGGTATTTATTTCTATTAAAATATTGCTGAAATTGGGAAATTCTATTTTATTACATGGCAATCTAAAACTTGCAAGCTAACGCTAGCTCATTGTTTAATATCCATTACTCTTTCATATTGACAAATGATTGATCAAAGAATGGCTACAAATATTTCATAGGTTCGCAATAAGGTTCGCAATTTCAAAAAAATATAATGTATCTACAATTAATTTTCCAATGACCGATAGTCTGACAAACGAAGACTTTCATCGGATTGGATACTTATTACTATTACATACCACAGCATTTCTTATTGTTTTTTTTTTTTTTTTTTAATTTTAAATTTGTTGGTAGTCACCACAGGATAAGAACAATTTGGCATTAGAGCTTTAACGTGAAATTGAAGCGATCCTATTTTTCAGCTAAACCAATCCCTAGCTACATATCCCTGGTGGACTTGCAGCCTTATGCGAGTTCCCTGTCTACAGTTTCAAAAGAAGAGCATTGCTCTCCCTTTTTACACAGCTTTTGACACGCGAAGTAAATACACTGGCGTCATCTATTTAGATTTATAACTGTGTTGATAATGATTAATTTGATCGAAATAAGGTATTCTAAACAATATTTACAGATATATTACAGTAAACAAGGCTCAAAACTAAGTAAACGAAAGTAACAAATACAATGAAGCCGAAATAGTTTACCGGGAAATCGTAAAATTCCGACGAAGACGTGTTTTATCCGAGTAAAAGTTTATGTTCTTTAAACCGTAAATATTTTAGGGAAGCTCTCGTAATAAATACAATTACTTTAGTAGGTATAGCATTAAGTTTCGAGACTGAATACGACATTCGTGAGACTTGTAACTCTTCCACCAAATGTCGTAAAGTTCATAAACCAAGGACAGGAATTAAAACTATTTCAAACCACTTTAATCAAATAAATCTTGCCAAATGCACCTTGTATTTGAGATTAAACTCTATAACATACACATTAAGACTGGTTATTACAGTTTGAATTAAAATACTTAAATTATGTAGCCCAATTTGTCTTTGCTCATAATTTCAAACGCAGGTTGAGTTGCCAAATCGAAACCGTTTTGCGGGAATATTTTAAATGGCTAAAGAAATTCGAGTATATAGGGATATAGGTATTAGTGCCGAGATTTTATTGTTTGTAATATGTACTATTTCGCCCCGTAGTTTGACCCGCGTTCCTCTTAGGGGTTGAGTTTTGAAGAACCCTCAGTAGATGCCTACCTATATAATGACCCTGTGTGCACGCACAATCATTATTTTGCATCTTCAGAGCAGGAGCTAGCTAATAGTGAACGGACTATTGAACTGTCGGGCCTGGAAATTGTAAAAGAGTTTGTCTACCTGGGCTCAATTATCAGGGAGGCTGTAAGAAAGAGATTTGAAGACGTACACAGATGGCTAAAGGACCTGAATAGAATTTGGAGTAACAGGAAAGTCTCTAAAATGAGGCTTGTGCGATCGTTTAACCAATTATATTGTTATGCCTTTTGCGGTCGAGACCTTGGGACCGTGGTGGTCCGAAGCTCGCCGTTTTGCTCATACCTTGTCTACAAAATTGATCGAGACCTCCGGAGACCAGCGGGCGGGAGCTTTTTCCGCCAACGCGTCGGCTTGGCTATCCAAAGAGTAAACGCTGCCAGCCTTCTGCCGTTAATCGGAAGCAGCGGCAGGCTTGAGGAAATTTTCTATATATAGATTGTATTCTGTACATATTTGTTGTAAATAAATCCATTCACTTTCGAAGCCCATGGCTTCTATGTCTTTCAATTAAATATCACAATACTTTGGCAACATAGTTACAAGTTTTAGTCATATGAGCTTTTTCTACGATTTTTATTGAGAAAAAAAAACAGAGCACGGGAGATTATTGTATTGGTTTCATTCCAAAAAAAAAACTGTAAATATCCACTGCAGCCTTGTATGCGGGATCAGCATTTAAATAACCATATTTTATCATCTTCCTTGATTTACACAAGATTTATAGACCAAGAGCGGTTAAATATGTGTTTGCTGTACGATAAGTAAAGGGTGCCTTTAAGGAAATATGTCAAACAAACAATGCATAAGACCGGCTGCTAGGTTATGTTATAAGAAGCCGTGATCGTAATTCTTTTCTTTTTTAGTGAAAATAACATAAACAGTACCTATGTGCCTAATATATATGGCCTTAATAAATACGAAATGTTTATACCTACATGCTAGCAAATATCTATTAGGATTTTTTTAAATACTGAAATATTTTTTGAGTTTTTATACAAAATCAAATAAAATTGTATTGAAAATTTCAATAAATCACGTAAATTTAATTATTTCAATATATCTTTTACATTCACCCCTTTTTAGATTACTTTTTGTAACGGTGCAGTGTAGTGGATGCAGACATAATACATTCGCTTACGTGTAACATCGCAGTATTTGAATCGCCCGATGTATGTAAGTAAATTATAAACACGACTTTAAATCTTTCCAACCCATATAAAAAGCCATTAAGCAAGATTTATAGATGAGAAAAACTCGCTGATTGCGACTGCATAAGTTGTCGATTCAAAACCAAATAGACACAAGTGAAACGTGAATAAAAAATTTGGCTGCCGTTGGGAAACTAAGGATATTCATTTTGTATTGTTTACTCTGTGAAGTTCGTTTTAGTAATCAGGTGTATTGGGAATCGGGGAACACAGAACGGGCGGACTTGATTTACATTCCAATTTAGTTTTGCATTTCCAGCCTGTTTTTCCGACATCACATTTTTCTTGCAACTCCTTTTAGTTTAATCTGGCGCGATAAAGGTTTCGTGAATCGGCCTATAGCCACAGCTATAGCCGGCATTAGCCTGAAATAGCGTACGTAGTTACTAAATAGTAATCTGTGATATTGACATCGAAAAACACACATATTATTCATTAGTATTATAGATTACAGGAAAAAAAAAATTATTACATTTTTCAATATAAAACAAAAAGAAGCAGTGTTTTTTTCCTGTTTTTATTAAAAACTTGATTGGAGCTACCATATATAGGGTGACTGGTAATAAGTAAACGGTACTTAGACACATGATTGTACTCATGATAACAAATAACTTTCCCAAAGAAACAAATAGGAATAAATAACTTAGTTATGCGGTTCGGTTTTTTACAACAAACCAAGAAATATGTCCAAGGAAGGTCAGAACCCTCGGTGAGCCAGTCAGACAAACTCACACTTGGCCGGTATTATTTTTATTTAGCAGTACCTATAGGCACTGTTGCATAGTTTGGATGTTACATAAGGCGCTGCGCAAACGTGTTTCTGTGCTACCAACGAATATTCCATTTCTATAGATGAAATCAGCCACTCCCTGCGCAGACGTAAACTGTGTCCAATCGCCGCTACAGGACACAGCAACTACGGTTTCCTGTGAGTTTTCCAGTGATGGTAACAAAAAGTATCCGACACAAGACACACGTTTGCGCAGCCACTGAATGTTAGAGTTCTAAAAAAAAAAAAAAGATCAAGATCGAAGAAACCAACCCAACAAAACCTAAGTGAACTTAGCAAAACCAGAAATCACCCCAATGAAGTCGTCGCTTAGATAAATTAACATTCGCTTCGGATTTTCGATCTTAGTTCCCACATGGCTGAGAGACGTTAGTTGTCGGCAACTTGCATGTTAATTCTCACAAGTTCTAAGACTTGTCGCTTTGCAAATATTTAACTTTGAGTACTCTGTATTGCTAAGTAGTTAAGATAAACAAGGACTTGGATTTCAATCTAAGTAAGGCTTTCAATAATGACGTATATTGGCATCCATGCATCTAGTGGACTTTGCTTGCGGTAGTGGTAGTTTTGTGTCCGGCCGTCTGTGTGATGTGCACTGCGCGCCGCACCATGTGCCGTTGTATGTTTGTGTAAGTGTTAATAATGTACCCCCTTACACATAAAGCGCTATTTAACTAATATACTGTTTAAAGGGTCACGTAAATAACGTCAATCTATTTTCATTGTCAAATAATGTGACATTATTTACGTGACCACTGCTAAATAACTTTTTATGAGTAAGGGGGGTAATGTTTAAGTTAATTTAATATTTTTGTGGATTGTGAAGGCGAATGTGCAGTACCTGCACAAACCCAAAAGGTGTTTAGGTAAGTTACAAAATATGTATGAAAATAATTAAATAAATAAAATAAAATAATACAATGGAGTTGGTTCGATGGGTGAGATTGATTAAAGTGCATTTACGAGATTTTTTACAATTGAGGCCCAAGTGGGGCACTTATGAAGGTCAAAGTTACTGAAGTTACCACCAGTTTGTTTGTTCGAGAAGAACAGGCAAGAAACTCAGCAAGGTAACATTTTTTAAATATTTTTTTTTGACAATCTGACTATAATGGCTATTTTTTTTAAAACATTTATACATACATATATTTTCAGTCAGTGATGATGTTGCTAAAACTCTTATCCAAATTCAAAACTCTTTTATACAGATACCGCCATTGTAGGGCACTTATATGTTACAATTATTGACTCTACCACCAGTTTATAATACATATATAGACATACAAAGGATGAAAGGAAATGGAATCACTTGAAGTCATATTGTTTTAATTTCAGGCTAATGCGGCAGACTCAGCGATTGTGGTATGCGTGATAGGTATTTATTCTTTTTTTATTCTTTGAAGTTGTAAGCAGAACCAGTCATATGAACGCATGCAAACCCGGGGCACACCAGAGCATAATTCACGCGTTACGACCCTTCCCCTCACCCCGATTAGCTGTGGCACCTTACTCACGCGCAGGCATACAACATAAAGTTATTGGGCTTCGGTTTCTGTAAGGTAAAGGTACTTCCCCAGTCGAGCTTCTCTTTAAGCAAAGAATCGCTATGCTCTGCCTCTCTTAAAATTACGCCTTTTTTCATCATCATCATCATCCGGATGTCCACTGCTGAACATAGGCCTCCCCCATTGATTTCCACTTCGAACGGTTCTGGGCCGCTTGCATCCAGCGGCGCCCAGCGACTCTGACCAGGTCGTCGGTCCACCTGGTGGACTTTTTTATTTTTCATATATGCTTAATTTAAAAAAAGAAACAAATTTACGTTCAATAATTTACTTTCTTGCTGTTTTTCCTCGCCAAAAGCGTCGGTCTTTATCGGGTTTCATAACTTCGCATTACTACCAACAATGCCACGCGAAAACTATAATGACTTTAGCCGAATCCAATCGTTAACTAACAAAATGTGTCGACTCCGAACAAAGGTCCTTGATTAAATTGTAAGCAACGAACAGAGCACAACTCTAGAATTAAAACTTTATATTTAACACGGCACTTATTAGATCGTACACAATAAAGGCTCAATTATAACTTAGCTGACGATCGCTGTACGACTTATACAGTTTTTATGTAGTTCTAAAGAACGTTTACTTGTTATAAAGTTCTGTAACATTGTTATAGGACCGTGTCAGTGTAGATAGCTGAGAATATACGAGCCAGCGATGCGAAGCAGACATGCCACAGTACATTGAGAATAGTATTATGACTAATATCTGAAAATTATAAGGAGTAAGTGCTAGAAGTAGCAACTATCCCCAGAGCTCGATGAGGAGGCGCTGTGCTCCTGTCGTTGCAAGCATATATAGGCTATGATAACCGCTTATCATGAGGCGGCCCGTATGCTTGCTCGCCAGCTTAGTAGTACCTATTATAAAGTTGTAGGAATGCTTTCTTTGTTTGCGAGAACTATTCTTTCTATTCTAATAGCCCAGAGTATATAAATACTACGTACAACTAATAGTAATATATGTTTTGTTTCATCTTATCATATCTAAATTGAAATTCACAGCTAATATACAACAAAACTGAGTTACTACTTCTCATATCAACCGGTTTAAAATCTTCGATTTATTTGTCTTCGCTTTATATGATGATAGATCAGGAGGGGTTTTAAGAGAGGTATAGCGTACCGTTTATTCGCTCAAAGCGCTGCTCGACTAATTATAATAATAATATTTGTCAACTTATCTACACATGAAAAATGCAATAAACATTTGAATTTGAGTTTGAATTTGACTGGGGAAGTACCTCCACCTTACAGAATACGGCAGCCAAATAACTTCATGTTGTAAAGTTGTGTTCCTGCGCGTGAGCAGCCAGAGCTGATTGGGGAGGGGGGAAAGGTCGGTAACGCGTGAGCGATGCTTCGTGTGTTGCAAGCGTCCATATGGCTACGGTAACCGTTTACCATCAGGTGGGCCGTATGCTTGTTTGCCGAATTAGTCGTATAAAAAAAAAAATTTTAGTGTCTACTTTGTAAAACTATACTGGAGGTAGCTTACTGTTCTCTTTTAACTATGGTTATGGTAGTGAGATGTAGTAAGGCACTTTAAAACGAAACAATACACATTGTTTTCCATTCGCGCGTTAAAATACTATAGCACGAGGCATCTACCTTATCGATATTTTCATAAATGAAAACAATGGACAATGAGTGGAGCTTAATTTCATCAATAATGTGCATTAAACTGTTTAACTAAAGTACTTTATTGTAATATTTGTAGATTTATCTTTAGTTCCAGGTCCATTGAAACCCAATCCTCAATATGGCTGAATTTAATAATAAAATATCTTTCATTTGGTTTCAAATTCTATTATTTCGTAACTCTTACATTTCTCGTAATTATGTATTATGAGAAATTCCATCTAGATCCAAGAAGCTTTGTCATGATAACATTTAATATGGAAATAGCATTCTCTTCATATTTATATTTCTGAGATATAGTTAGCGACTATGTTACAATGTATATCCAATAATTGTGAATACTCAGATATAGTACTTTACGTGAATAATTATAATCATTAATTTTTATAGGTTGATATTAAATAATTTCCTTCTATTTACTATATTCCACCTAGCAGCAATTCTCTGGTATACCAGTCTGGTAGAGATCACTTTTGAACGGAGGAGACAATACAATAAACAAATATTAAAAAAAAATACATTCGTAGATTGGTCTCCGACTGAAAAACCTTATAAAATTCTAGTTATATTCAAAATTCTATAGATTTACAGTTATTTAAAAGGTTTATTATTTATCGCTTTTCAGATTTTTCGACGGTTTATATTTTTTGTTAAAAAGTTTTTTGTGATAAGGCATTGTACACTTTGTTTTTTTTAAATAGTATATGTTGTAAATCAAAAGGAACCTAACAGTAAAGTGTTATCTATCTATACCAGCGTATCTTAAAAACGCGGTTCTACGGACTTATCAAGTAACAACTACACAGTGAAATTCGCTTATATTGAAAACAATTCCTTCCTTTCAATAAACGCTCAAAAGAATCCAATATTGCCGTAAGACCTTCAAATGATACGTTAATAAAATACAATGCCCTTTGTAGCTCGCGACCGATACACACGACATGCGTTGTACAGTCGAGGACATAAATATGTATACACTTAGTAAAATTCAACAACGGTTTCCTCTTAAACTACTGATTGAAATTATGAGATATTATAAAGGCAGAATCTTCTAACATATACTATTATGATTTGTGTAATAGTTTAACACTTAAATGTTAAATATGCGAGAAAATCGCATTTGAATTTCAAAAAGTGTATACATATTTATGTCCTCGACTGTACAACAACGTAAGACAGTTTCCGACATACTCAATAGAGGTACACCCTGTATACAACCTCTATTGCCCCCCGGACGAGGTCACCTATTTCCCCCTAAAGGTCACTTCACATTAACGAGCTGTTTGCACAGATTGTTGTTGTTTGTTTTTTTGTTCTTAATTTAATTGACAATATTGTAAATAGCTTGACAGCTTTCAAAAATCTAACTATAAACCCTGTATCTGCATTAGCAATATACACCTTTCGCAGATGATACTCAGGCATAGTTCAAGACTCCAATCTACACTAATATTTTGAAGATGTAAAGTTTGTAAGTTTGGATGTTATCTCCGCCGTTAAGTACTGAACGGATTCTTTAAAAAATCCAGGAACGCGAGTGAAACCGCGGGGGACAGCTAGTCAGTTAAAATGACGAGCTTAGAGAGTGAAATCATTTATAAGATAGAACTTTGATTCGTCTGAGAGGTTCAAACGAGAGCTGATCGCTAGAGTGTGAACCATTGCTTAGAAACTAAAGAATTGATCAGCCGTGTCCGTTGGTACTCGCTGAGATCGAGCTCCAATAGGTGAATGCTCTGCTCTATACGAAACTAGAAAGCAAGGATATAATGTGCTTAGTTTGGTAACTCATCCCATTGTATGTGATGAATGGATATTATGGATATGCTGAACAATGGTTATCGTGATGAGTAGCTTACCTATTAATTTTCCAATTAACATTAAAGGTAGGTACCTAATGTAATGTCGGAAGCACGTTCGTAAGTGGGACAATGAAGGCATTGTTTTGTTAATGAATTTTACTCAAGTTTTTGTTAATTTTTTTTCATCAATAGAGAACCTCGGATCAACTATTTTTTTTCTGTTATGTCTATACAATATCCGATCTATTATCTGAAATAAACAGCAAAATATCGCCTCAAGACCCTTAGTAGCAAAAATAAATAAAAATATGATGAGATGATACGTGAGAAATCCGTATTATCATGTCGAACCATGATAATTAACGCAGACGTAAATTAACCCACAGAAATCAAGACTTAATGAGGCTATTTAACACTTATTTACAGCAGCAACAATAACTCTTGGCGATAAATTTACACGCCAAAAACCTCGACAAATATTAGCATACACTAAACAATTTCTGTGTGCAACGTAAGGCCGCAACCCCACTCTCTGTTTGCTGTCACAGCCATACGATGGAGTTTTGTTGATACAGGGTAATGAAACCAAATACGTAGACCTCTACGCAGTAGTGGGAACCCTGGTATTTATTTTACCACGTTACAACAACTCCTGTGTAAATTATGTGGAGATTTTGATGACTCGATCAAATCTGATTTGTGTTTCTGGTTCTTGTCAGTACAGTACCGCTGAAGGAGATAGAAATGTAGCATCTATATAAACCAGTCCTTTTCTTCCCACAAGTGTTGGATACCCAAGAGATACTCTGCTACGAAGGCTTTTTATTCTAGTATACCGATTATCAATAAACACAGGTACAAGACGTTTAGTAAAGCTTAAAATATTATGTAAGTACATTAATTATAACAAAGCAAACTAAAGTGAAATATAATTTGCAAGTTATTTCTAATTCAAATTCTGTCTAATTAAATTTTGAATTCATAGTTGAAATTCCTCCAGGAGAGGTGTCACAAGTATTTGCACGCCACAGTTGTACACGAAACTTTAAAGTTTTCTTGTTACACAGATTCGACTAAGATATACCTGTAAAATGTCTGCAGTAAATGACTAAACTTTAACTAAAATAATCCATAATAGAATTCTATACAATGGTAAATAACGAAATGTAATTTAGAAAACTAATTTATAGTATCTCATTATATTCTTAACCAGAATATTAATACTGAAAGTATGAACACCGAGTTTATATTTCTCATATCTTTCCCAGTATTATTATAGTTTTGAATTAACAACAGAGCTATTTCATTTGATTTTATAATTGAATTTTGAAGAACAATAAGAAAATCTTAAGTGTTTCACAATTGCTTTGATTAAACCATTGTTTTATTCGTAAAAACATCATACAAAACTTAATCATCTCATTTAGAAATAAACTCAATTTCTCAAGAGAATGGAACAGTGAAATTATACGTCAAAACACAATTGAAAGACTTAGCTCAAAAGCGACGGCTTAGAGAAAACCCCGGAAAATTAAAGAAACGTAAGGCTGAAGTCTCAACTGAGGAAAATTTATAAAAAAATCCTGTTGAAAATCTCTTTGGTTTAGTTTACCAAAGGATAGTTTACGATGTATGTACCTCATCATCATCATCATCATCATCAGCCTATAATGTCCCACTGCTGAGCACAGGCCTCCTTTCACAAATCAGGGTGAAAGGGAATGGGCAGATACTCCACCACGCGTGCCCACTGCGGACCAATTACTGTTGGAGTTTTCGAGCCGCCTAGAAGGCCTCCAACTAGCTTAACGACTATCACAATTAAGTGATAACCGGGACCAACGGCTTTACGGGCCTTCCGAAGCATGGAAACGCTCGATTTGAAATAGGTACCACTAGGCGATCACCCATCCAGGTACCGACCACGACGGTGGTAGCTTAACTTGCCGATCGATTAAGAACAGCTTATCATGCTACACCACGATCGCTTCCTATATATATATATATATACCTATATTGTAGGTACCTACTTCGCAAAAAAATATTACTGAACATAAGTTTTGCATCAGGTCATAGAATATTTACTATAGAATAACTTATAACTGCCTTCTGAATAGAACGAAGTACAGGAAGTAATACGAGTAGAACTAGTGGACCTAGTATAGAGTTGTAATTGAAATTGCTCGTCAAGTACTATCGAGATAGTCAATAGTAGGTATTGGATAAGTACATGCCCTCATTCAGTTCTACTTTCAAAATTATCAACTTGCGACTTGCGGATCTCCGTCAGAATTACGTAAGGGCGGGGGCAAATGCGATTCGCGCTTAACGTTAGAAACTACTTTAAAGTCGGCTCCTATAAGCCTTCTTACCATCCGATGCATTTTCGATATGTCACGTAGACAAGTTTATAACTAAAAGCGCATCAGCTCTTATCTTCTTTTCAAGTTCGTTTAACACCCAAAGATAGCTTTAAGTACGGCATTTGCTAAAGATAATACTGCAGCTACCAACCAAACAGTTTTAATATACGTTTTCAGATTAAATTCTACGAATACTCGTACTGTTGGTATCGGGGAATGGTAAAAACATGATATGACTGCTGGGGTACAAAAGATCCCAGCTTATATTTTTATGTGTTTGCATGTAATCTAATCAAAACGTTTTAAGATTGTATTATTCCGGTGTGCTTTTTTGTATTAACTGTAAATAAAATACTGATTTAGTTAAAGCTAATTATTTTCACCTGCGAAATTAGATTAGATGTTTAGTTTCGGAATTAATTTAGATTAGATTAGAAAGAATTAGAGTCTGAAGACAAAGGTCTTCAATCAGTGCGTGTTTCCAGTGATGATATAAGAGACAGAGACGTGGTATTTTACTTCTGGCCGCATAAATAAGCTCAGAGTCACTCATCGAGCTATGAACGAGCTATTGCTCGGAATTTCTCTACAAGACAGGGTCCGAAACGAGAACATTCGTAGGAGAACTAAAACGACGGACTTAGCTCGTAGAGTTAGTAAGCTGAAGTGGCAATGGGTAGGCCACATCACTCGAAGAACCGATAACCGATGGGGAAGGAAGGTTCCCGAGTGGCGACCACGTACTGGAAAGCGTCTTGTGGGACGACCTCCCACCAGGTGGACCGACAACCTGGTCAGTGTCGCTGGGCTCCGTTGGATGCAAGCGGGCCAAAACCGTTCCAAGTGGAAGAGAAACCGGGCCGCTGCGCAGCGGTCACCAAACCTGTATCTTATAAATCTTTATAAAACATCGTCAAACACGGGGGGATTTTTGTTTTTACAAAACTATAAAAATAATATTGAATTTTACTAGCATGATTTTATAATTGAATAGTGTTCTATACAAGGTAAATACCAAACTCATTAAATATGGCACAAATGCAGAACACCCGGTATAGTTATTATTACTTTAATCATAGTAATTATATAAATGTGAAAGTTTGAAAGTTCTTAATCACGCCGTGATGGCGGAGTAGATGTTAATTTAATTTGGCACATACAGAGATAACATCCGAGAATAATAGTACATTATGATACATGAGTGCAAATTTGATTATTAACACTCGAGGCGGTATTAAGCGCTATAAGGGAGCCGAGAGTGTAATAAATCAATGCACACGAGTGTCATACGACATTTTTAAACACATTTGCGAGGAAAAAAACAGACTTCAATTTTGCAATAATTGTCACTTTACGAGCGAGTGTGTTGAAAAATACTTTACGTAAAACCACGAGGCTGATGCTAGTCATAAATTAAAAAATGCCTTTAAATAACATTGATATTGTAGCTATGAACATTAATAAAATATTAATCGCTTCTGTTACCGCAACAATTTACAAATATTTGCAATGGCATTCATTTAATAAATATTAATAGATTATTCGACCACATTAGCTGAATACATTAAATTTATTATTATAAATCCATGAAAATAAAGCTGATACCCAAATAAATAACTTTAATAACAATATATTGTCCAGTTACATCAAATAATTTTAAACAATTCTGCAAATATTTTTGGTGTTTAATGTTTGGGAAGTATTTTTGAATTGATTTAATACGTGTACATTTTAATTGTGAACAAATATCAAAATTGGTTGGTGGATATGAAAGAAGATTTCGTCACGTTTGTAGGTTGACGTTAACCCGTTGTTTATGCAAGCGACGCGCGTCCTATATTTTTTTTTTAATTTCATGTAAATTGTTTCCAAGACGAGACAATATGGCTTGCACAGCCAATAAGTTATCAGATCTCATGTAGAGCCAAGCTTATAACTCTACACGCTCTAACTCTACAAGCCCGAACTTCACAAACTCTACACCTTAGTCAAAATATATGACTTGGCCGTTCGCTACCGTCACATGGGTGTAACGTGAAAAATGTGTTCGATGTACATTACTTTTCTGTTATGCAATAGTTCCTACGGCCAAGCCACATATTTTGACTAACTTCCATCCCCTAATTTAAAGGGTGAGGGGTGATTTACAAAAAAATCTTAAATATTTTTTTTATTGTTTATAACAAGATATTTTACAAAAATTTGAAATTTTCCCCTGAAAAAATTTTCAGACATCTAGCATCAAAATTTGCGGAAGTCTCATACAAACTTCCACCCCGTAGTTTAATGTTTTGAGAAATTACTTATAATTAATGGATGACACTACTATACAGATGCACCTCACTAATTATACGGGGTGGATACGACAATACGACATTAAATGAAACCATGTAAAGTACTCATGTATACGATCAACTTTTACTATGGGACCAACTTCGAAATCGCAAAAAAATATACTGCTTTTCATACAAAAGGTACATGTCTCCTCGGCAAAAATTTATGAAAAGCTGTAACTTTTTTTTTGCGATTTCGAAGTTGGTCCCATAGTAAAAGTAGATCGTATACATGAGTACTTTACGTGGTTTCATGTAATTTCGTATTTTCGTATCCACCCCGTATGTAGTGATGCGCGTTGGTGTTGGAGTTCAACATGTAAGCATTTCTTATGTTTCTAATAGGCGCATATAAATAAGCTAAAGATATTTTATTTCATACATAATCCTAGTAAACAAATGTGTTGTTTTTTTGGCAATAAGCAAAAGCCTACATATTTATACAAAGTTAGTATACAACAATACTAAGCCCTCACTCACGGAAATGAAACAAAGTATTATAATAAAGAAGCACATAACTATAAATGCGACAGTTTCAATTTCCATTTGCAATTTTCTCCCGCGGCGATTTTAAAATCCATTCTCTTGAAGAGTAGGACCTCCAGATAATTATAGCCGTCGTTTTTAAACACCACGCTTCAGTAAATGAGAGTACCGTGTATTTAATTATGTACATACTTCAAATTTTATTTCCAAGAGCTATAAATATGTACTATTGCTATTTTCTGAGGATATTTAAAAGTGTTTTTTTTTTGTATATTGGCTTGGGTTTGACCACAATCTCACTATGGTAAGTAATGATGTGGTCGATGGTGGTAGGCACACAAAGCCTAGAAGGAACTGGCTCTCAAGTGCGGTTCGGAACACACCGATAGGTGCTTGGCGACAGATTTTCAACTTGAGGGTGGTAGCCAGCCAGACGGGTACTACAAAGTACCCTACCACCGTGCTATGGTTTCCTCACGATGTTTTCCTTCACCAAAAGCTCAAGCTCATTGTAGGATTCGAACCCGGGACCTTCGTCTCGGTATCCGACGTCACTACCACTGAGCTATCATCGCCTAAAGTGTTATTTATTCAATTCCCCTCATTGTAGGTCTTGTACGTGGTGCAATATGCAACTTCGATAAAATCAACCACCAACTCTAATGACAGCTACGACATGAACATTTTCCTGAAATCCAAATAAATGTATTAACAGGCTTTGAAACCCGAACCCATTGTAAAGCTTATTTACAAAACGTCCCATAAAATTAGGGACTTTATGTTCGAAAGTAGCGATTTCCATTGTCTATATTAAGCTCAGTACCTAATTAATAATGAAACCTTTGTACGAAATGGATACTCCAGCAATAAAGCTATGATATACGATGTACATATCTTCCTATCCAGGTGAACAAAAACCGGCCAAGTGCGAGTCAGACTCGCGCACCGAGGGTTCCGTACAAACCTGTAGGTATATAAGTAAATGGTAGTATAGACCTGAATATTTGATATGAATTTCAATTTATAACGTATTAAAAAAACTACTTACTAAATCTCGTTCAAACCAATATTCGGGAGAAGTTTGCATACATCATAATATATTTTTTTTAGATTTATCATTCTCTTATTTTAGAAGTTACAGGGGGGGACACACATTTTACCACTTGGAAGTCTCTCGCGCAAACTATTCAGTTCAGAAAATAATAATATTAGAAACCTTAATATCATTTTTGAAGACCTATCCATAGATAGACACACCACACTTTTTTTTTTAAAACACAGGTTTTATTAAAAAAAAGTGAGTTTCAGTTCTAAGTATGGGGAACCCCCAAAATTTATTGTTTTTTTTTTCTATTTTTGTGTGAAAATCTTAATGCGGTTCACAGAATAAGATGTATTCTGTTTCTTACCAAGTTTCAACATTATAGTTCTTATAGTTTCAGACATGACGAATCTATAAGGGTTCCGTTTTTTGCCATTTGGCTACGGAACCCTAAAAACGAGGCACAGAATAGGCGCAGTATCATTCTACAGTCCGAAATAACCGCTCTACACAGATTTATGTGATTCAACTGGATAGGATGCATAAACACTTGAATTCCTTCATCCCATACCGGTTAAGCACTTCACTTATAATTACTATATACGCAATTGTTTATTTTACTGAATTGAGTATAGTAACAGAGCAAATATTTTGCGCTGAATCCAATTAAAAATAAAAACTGAAAAAATAAACACGGAGTAGAGTTATCTACCGTAATTTTTTTATATACTTATATAAAATCATTTGAAGTTTGCTGCTAGGATAGAAGTCAAAAAGATAAAGACTCATTACTTAACCACCCTCAAGGCGACAAAGTTACGCCGAGTACCTAGCGGTGTATTAGTTAGGACATGCATAATGTAAGCATGAAAAGTCCTGAGTTTAGGCGTAATTAAGTATGTATTTACAAACAAAAAATAGTATGTTTAGTAAATCAGATATCTGATTTCTATAGTAGGGCTCTGCTTAGTTTGGGATCAGATAGCCGTGTATGAAGAATGTCCCAGGGCCGGTAGCAGTTGAGTCTCAGTTGTCTTCTAGGATTCATTTAAATTTGCAATTCCTCTGATATTGCTAATGTCCATTGGCAACGATAACGACTTACCATCAGAATGACGACATGCTCAGCCTTCTGACATAAAAATATTCTTCTATATTCCATCCTTCTTTATGAGGACATACCTGCCATTTACCTAGGACATTTCCCAGTCTATCGCAGTCTCGTCATTCTCGAACCCTTTTCAGTGTGCCATCTGAACTGAATAGATATGACCTGATAATATCAACGAGCCGTATAATAGCTATCTTTATCAAAATGCAAGAGCCTGCTCATAACAGTTTAAATAAATTGCCAGTGGATTATCATACTCTGACGTGAGAGTGAAACTGTCGTATTATATCGAGGATACAGGGGTAGTTTAATATATATTATAACTACGTGCTGTAGGGAGAGTAACGGTGCGGAAGAGTAGATTATAAAATGTTGCAGGCGTCATGTTGAAACAAGTATTTTTGAAACTTCCAAAAATAAGAACTTTTTTGCTGCTATTGTTTAACGTAATAGATGTATATTGAGGGCTTTTGTTAAATTGAAATGTAGAGATACATAGGTAAAAAACCATGACACAAATTATGAATTTGTTAGGTATTCGCATTCAAAAGCGGATTTTTCTCATTTTGTTTATTTTTTTTAATGCTTTGCTTTTATATATTGCATTAGGATAAAAATATTAATAGTGTGTAGCCAGTGGTAGCTAAAAAAGGTATGAACCTGTAAAAAAATATTATTTCATGATATTCTTTCCGTTTATTTTATTATACTGTTAATTTCAGTAGGTCTACCTAAGAACTTCAATGTCTTTTTTTTCTGAATGTGTAAATTATGTTTTTAAGCTAGAAAAATCGACATATACCTAAGTGAAGCTTTAGATATTCTTTACAATATGTAATCTGGTAATTTATTACGTTTAATACTCAAAGTATTATTAAATTATGAGTAAAAAAAAAACAGAAATCTAATTTAACTTTAACTCCAATAATCAATTAGGTATTCTATTTTCAAAATCATCTAGTAATTATTTATCACGATGACTCATCTCAAATATTATTTATTTATTAGTTATACGGTCATTACTAAGTTATTTCAGCAACAATCATAATCTACTCGCGTACTAAGGCCGCCGATATAGGTCAGATGATAAGGAAACTAAAAATGGCCATATAACCGACATCCGCTTTCCTGATAAGCATGTTTTGAATGAAGGCCCCAAAATGTGTAAGCAAAGTGATTCTGTAAAAGTCAAATAGCCGCATATTTTGGATTGTAATATAAAAAGGCCATTAAATTTGAGAATGTTAAAAAATAGTATATTTAGACATGTCATAATAATAGACATGTTCCAAAATGACTTAATTACTCAATTGCCTACCACATACATACTGAAGCGGGGCGTGTGGCAGCAAGTGCTATTCTTACCGCCCCCCATAATGGGTAGACTTTTTGTTACACTTTCTCGATAAACTTGCCTGAGGTTTAGAACCGGCTCGTATATCGGAGCGGAGCGCTAAAGTAGAATGAATAGCCCACTTTCATACATGATACACAACAAGAAGTGTAATATTTTAGTACCTGCAATGCATCATGAAAAAAAAACTTTTCATGCATCTTACCCACAGATTTACAGAATAAGGCAGATGGAGCGCGCGGAACACGGGAGTGAGGCCAAAAAAGCAAATATAAATTGAAAAACACGTACCTGGTGTTCGCTTTTGAATGTGTATTTTCTTTGTTTAACAAACTTTATGTAACAAAAAACACTTCTTTATTAATAAACTGTGGTTAAACAATGCAAATACAAACTGGAAAACGAACACCAGGTATCAGATTTTCAATTGTATTTGCTTTTTTGGCTTCACTTTCGTGTTCCGCGCGCTCCATCTGAATTATTCTGTAATCTGTGCATCTTACCATTCACCATACTTAGGTTACCTATCCATGCAGGGTACCTTAATGGTTATCCCTTACGTTTTGAGGGTTTGCCATCGGCATTCACAGATTTAAAGTTAAGATGTTTATAAAAGTTTTATTTGTATCACTTATGTGACACTTCTAGTACCCTAACCCTGTGCCCTAACCTAACTAAAGGTAAGCCAACGAGAGAAGATATATAAACAACCGATATCTACTGATTTACATTACGATAGCGAGAGATCATTATCTCTCGCATGCAATAACGACGTCAGTTGGTCGACGACAGCAGCTGTCGATGTGTGATTCGTGGTACGGGAAAGCGGTCGGTAAAGCTGCTGTCAATATAATTATTACTTTAAATATTTTTTTTAAGTTTGTTAACATTTTTTATCTCGTCGCGTTGGCTTACCTTTAGATCGATTTTTTTACACCCAAAAACCCCCATATAGCAAATCCTTCAAAATCGTTAGAGCCGAGAACTCAAAACAAGTGATCTATCTTATCTGAATAAATGGCTATGACTAATAAATTACTAATACGGTCAGGCCGCTTTTATTTTCTGAATAAACTTGGCCTTGAGAGCGAGATCGTAACATAGAGCTTATTAAGCTTTGGACCATCATCCCAGCATAACTCATGCTATCAAAAGCTAGACGTGCCTTCACATAATTAATTAAACTGAATGTTTTTATGCCAACTACTCCCAACATACATATTGTAACGATATAATGTATTAATATCATTTTATTTGACTTCCGAAAATGTATGCCCAAAACATCATATTACAGAAAAAAAACATTAAAAGCAGTAATACTTTGTTCTTGGGTATGTAAAAGAACCTAGTTCTTTAACTTCTGTTATATTATATGTAGGTTATCTAAATGTCATGCAAGAATTATTAAACTGACTTATTTTTATCACATACACTAACCCCCTTATTCATAATCGCTTTTTAACTAAATCAGTGTAATAGTGCCTCCGTGTCACTCTTTCGATCACCAAATGTCACGTGTCAGATAAAGACTTCGGAATTTTAGCTAATCAACGTTTGATAACTTCATTATGAATAAGGGGGTTAGGATTTAGTTATTATATCCGAAAAAGTACAATCATACCAACGCACCCCCCAAAAATTACGAATAATATTTAGATATATGACTGTTCATTTAGGTAGGTATTCCTAAGTAATATTCAATTTAGGTAAAAAGAAAACATGAAAAACCGTGTCACCCCCGACCACGAGTCCTGGCAATGGCCCTGACGGGTTTCTAAACTAATATTTGAAGCTCCTGAACTAAGCTCATGAACACCCATAAAAGGAAATCTAAGTAATTCATAATTTCCTTTTTTAAACTTTTTAGAACCTCGAACTCATTCATATCTTTGTTTCCGCCTTACATAAAAATATCATCATGTAGATATCCCACAATAAACTTTCTAAAAAGTAACTAGCAGCCAGATAAGGCCCTACTTTTGACAGATCGTTGAATATCTTGGCAACTAGTTTACGCTCCCTTGACGCTCCCTGGGGCCTGAAGATACCTCCCAATTTGTAACGGTGACATTTCAAAGGGTCGAGAGCGATTACTCTTGGTTTTCATATAGTAGGTCTTATATTTTAATGTAGTATATATTTGAAAATCTACCTTTTGTCCTTGGGTTAAATAATATGTTGCAATGTGGTGTCTTTTATAGGACAATGATAGCCTCTTGATAAAATATTCGCACCTCGGAGCTCTAGGGCTCCGCAAAGCCTCTGTGGGGGCTCCGCGATATTATTGGCCAAAATACATTCTTCAGGAAGGCAAGTTCAGAAAATAAATTCAATTAGTTAAATAATTTGAAAAAGTTAGGTAATTTGATTATGAAAGTCCAATAATTTTAATGAAATGTAAAAAACATGAATAAAAACAAACACTAACTATTCTTTGATTTTTATTTTAGGCCTCCATAAAATATTTCAAATTCTAAAAGGGGTCCGTCGCTAGAAAAATTTGAGAACCGCTGCTCTAGAACGCCAATCAATGCACGCACATGTTAAGTTTTGAGTCGAGATTAAAACATTTGAATTTGAAACCAGCACCAATGATATAAAGTTTATTTTCGATTAACACGATATATTCTTGATACTTGATCTCGTTGTATAATAAAAGCCAAAGTAAAGTAAAGCACTTATAGATATGTCAGTAAAGGCCATGTTTGAGCACAATTTCACGATGGTCAGTGATGATGTAGCCGAAGGACACAAAGACTAGGAGGGAAAGTTCTCAAGTGCAGCAGTCAGAACACACCAATAGCTCAGAGCCAATAGGTAGCTACTAGACAGATTTCCAACTTGACGGTGGTAGCCAGCCGGGCGCGAACCTACTACGTGCTATGGTATCCTCGCGATGTATTCCTTCACACCGATAGCTTAAATTATAGGACATAATTTATTATTATTGAAGACCATTTATTAATTTGACGTGTTGTATAATTTAAATTCAAGCGAAACTAAAATAATGTTACCGTGTTTAAAATATACATGTTAATTTTTTTATCTAGCTAGTATCATGGCTAGTACTTATAGGTACTATACTTGCACTAGTTTAGTTTCCATTATGCATTTAAACAATTCAGTTTGCTAGAAATAGGTACCCAAAATATTGCATGTTATTAAACGGACAAAATAATGGTTATTTCATAGATAAATCTGTAAAACCAAGGCTGTAGGTACAATGAATGTATAATAACACGAATTTAATATTTCTTATTTTTATTTATTTATTTGTTTGAATTTTCATATATGAAAATACAACAAAATAAACGATTTTTTCTATTTGAATACGCTAATGACTAGCTAGTCTCTAAATAACTGAATATATTTGCATGGAACTTCCTATGGTTAGTTTAAGCTTAGCTTTGCGGTTTGAATAGGCTTTGTTTCATCTAAATCGGCTGGCGAATAGAAAACATATTTTATGAAGTATGTACGAGTGCAGCCAATGGTAAAAAGCTAGTTTAAAAAAAATAACCAACAAAATTATTTAGGCGGCGCTAACCTTTCACTTCCACCAATCTTTGGCTATTAATCAACACTCTATCATATCTGCTTTAGACACACTTTATCATCGACGACTTTCAAGAAAAAAGTAAAGCCCAAAGCCTAACCCGTGACCATTTATCACAGTTTCACCCACGTAACAACGCGAGTAATATTTTATACGTAAATATTTGAGCAGAGGCCTTGGAACGACACAAGAAGTATAAGCGGAAATTAAACTCAGTAAGGGTGCGGGGGGGGGCGGACTAGCGGGCGGGACCATAAAACGCGATAAGATGACTTTTTAAAACTACTTTTCGTGACCCTAGCATTATTTATGTCGGGTTATGCGCATAGGGAAGAACATGAGTAAAGAAATTATGTAGACATAAGGGCAGTAGAAGAGAAGCGCTCATGCTGTAGCATGATTAGCCGTTCTTAATCGATCGGCAAAGTTAAGCTACGTCTGTCGTGGTCGGTACCTGGATGGGTGACCGCCTAGTGGTATTTCAAATCGAGCGTTTCCATGCTTCGGAAGGCACGTTAAGCCGTTGGTCCCGGCCATCACTTAATTGTGATAGTCGTTAAGCTAGTTGGATGCCTCCTAGGCGGCTTGAAAAATTCCAACAGTAGGTTGACCACTGCCTAGTGGCGCAGTGGGCACGCGTGGTGGAGTATCACCCAGTCCCTTTCACCCTCTTATGTGAAAGGAGCCCTGTGCTCAGCAGTGGGTCATTATAGGCTGATGATGATGAAGGGCAGTATCAAGTTATTGGTCGAATCTATAGCAATAGAAACTTTGTTGCGCTTCGTCTAATACAATTATGATAGATCGAATCTTACCTATATTTTTACCAGAGTCAACTTAAGTATGTACCACCTATAACTTATTGATACATCAGTCCAAGAAGTGCGTAGGTACTAATGGTTCCGAATAGAAATCTCTCACAAACTTCTCAATTATCTCACGCGCCAGAAATTATCTGTCTTTTTGAACTTCTTTGTTATGATGATCTTGCAAGGGTCACCATTTCCTTTTATTTATTTACCTGCCCCTATTAGAGGCGGCGTGATATATCAACGTTAAAGTCATTTGTACAGCGAAAACAAGAGATTTTCCGGGTTCTTATCCTGTCTTTTACGTTTATTTGGATGTTTACTGCTTGCTTATCTATAAGATACCTAAAGAACAATAGGAATAATAATTATTATGTGTTACAATAAAAACTTAAGTTTTTGACGACAAAAGTCGTGGGAGGAATTTGTGGGAGGGACTCCACCGGATTATTGACCTGGGTGCGGCTATAATATTATAATGAAATTCTGGAAAATGGGAGCTAAAGTTCATTACCATTTCTCGACGCGGTAAATTTTCTGACTAGTTTCGCTAGGGGCCAATGAATGTTGAAATCCATCTGAGGAAGTTTATGCTCAACAGTGGTAATTTCCTGCTGAAATGATGACGCTACTAAAAAGAAGATCTCGCAATCTCAATATCGCATTCGAAATACTTTATTCAATAAATTGAAAAATAACATTATTTATTCGTGGAACACATGCTACTCTTTCGCTTTCAAAACAGTATAAGGACTTTTATTATTCGTAGGAATAAGGATAACAAAGTTAGATAAGGTGAGGATTACATCGGTATTTTATACTTAACACACTGAAGTCAGTTTCATTTTAGGTGCATTATATTAACCCTGGGTTATTTATTGGTTCTCGCGAGAAATGCGCGTCATATTATAACAATTGATGTCATTGTAATTTTTTTAACCACGAGCCAAGATATAAATGTAATTTATATTAAATTTGCCTCAAATCACTATTGATACCAAACTTTATGCTCCTAAATATACAATGGCATACAAGGTTTCAAGTTTACATTAAAAGCCATGAAGGCAGACCACAGCTTTATTACTAAACCTCATTTGGTATTTACATGCACATAATATTAAGCAAACGTTAAGTTTACACATTGATTCAGATATGTGCTTAAAGATTTGGTTTAATATTACGTGTTTATAGTTCAGTACTTAATTCTAGTACTAAATAACCATCAAATAGGATTAGGTAATATCTTGAACCTATTAGCTACTGTCTAGACTTGTCTTAATTAGTGATTTTTACATGGGAGATTAAATTACGATATAGAAAAGGAATATTAGAAAATTCTGTTGTATCTTTGTTAACTAGTAGCTAATGCAAATAAAATAAATCATTGCAATCGGACGAATGGCAAAACAAACAGACAATAACTTATCATAATAATGTTGTAAAGATGGTGAATTATAATTGTACACTATGTGTACCTACTAGTCGTAAGGAAGAAGACGGCGAAAATATATTCACAATAAACTTTTTGAAATGTAATACAGACATGTTTTCATGTTGTATTCTAGTCCTTCAGTTCGGTTACTAATTCCTAAACCTATCTAACTTACTAACCCTCCGCCCCGCGGTATCCATAAGGGATGAATTCTCTCGCGCGTCCTTTCTGGACAAGGTCTAAGAGGTAAAACTTTTTAACTCCCGTCCTCAGTAACAACGTGGTAACAACAAAATAAAATTGGAATGGAGTCCGACTCGAAATTGGCCAGTTTTTGTTTATTGACCTGGATTCCACTTTGCCAGAAATGGAACGAATATTATTAAACTATCTGGACGTACATGCTGACAGTGATGTCAGGATTAGTGAAAAACTATCAGCAAATTGTATCTAAACTACCAAGAACTGCTTTTTCAAAAAAAAACTGGAGGTACGGGAGTGCCCCCCGCCACGACAGCCAAGCGAAGCGCAAGGGCACTACCTACCTTTTCTCGATGCGCTTCGTCGTTTTTTGAACCCTCATAACTTAGATTTGGATTATACCAGATAAACAAAATTTTTGGGATATGGTATCAATAGTGAACTTATTAAACATAATAAGTTTCAATAACATAGCTATTATACTTTATATTTTATTGATATCTAAAAAACCCGATTTCGTCACTGACTCACTGATGATCATCAAAACTCTTAGGGTACTTCCTGAAGTCCTAGAATGCTGAAATTTGGTAAGTAAGCTTGTATTAGTACACAATCAAAAAAAAAAAAAAAAATTGGTAATTTAAAAAAAAACATAAGCAACTTACAAAAAGAAGTGATATCCAACCAAAAACATTTTTATGTAAAATCTATTCGTCCATGGTAAAATGTTGCCAAGACATGGCTCACACTGTCAAACTTTTTGAAATGTAATACAGACATGTTTTCATGTTGTATTCTAGTCCTTCAGTTCGGTTACTAATTCCTAAACCTATCTAACTTACTAACCCTCCGCCCCGCGGTATCCATAAGGGATGAATTCTCTCGCGCGTCCTTTCTGGACAAGGTCTAAGAGGTAAAACTTTTTAACTCCCGTCCTCAGTAACAACGTGGTAACAACAAAATAAAATTGGAATGGAGTCCGACTCGAAATTGGCCAGTTTTTGTTTATTGACCTGGATTCCACTTTGCCAGAAATGGAACGAATATTATTAAACTATCTGGACGTACATGCTGACAGTGATGTCAGGATTAGTGAAAAACTATCAGCAAATTGTATCTAAACTACCAAGAACTGCTTTTTCAAAAAAAAACTGGAGGTACGGGAGTGCCCCCCGCCACGACAGCCAAGCGAAGCGCAAGGGCACTACCTACCTTTTCTCGATGCGCTTCGTCGTTTTTTGAACCCTCATAACTTAGATTTGGATTATACCAGATAAACAAAATTTTTGGGATATGGTATCAATAGTGAACTTATTAAACATAATAAGTTTCAATAACATAGCTATTATACTTTATATTTTATTGATATCTAAAAAACCCGATTTCGTCACTGACTCACTGATGATCATCAAAACTCTTAGGGTACTTCCTGAAGTCCTAGAATGCTGAAATTTGGTAAGTAAGCTTGTATTAGTACACAATCAAAAAAAAAAAAAAATTGGTAATTTAAAAAAAAACATAAGCAACTTACAAAAAGAAGTGATATCCAACCAAAAACATTTTTATGTAAAATTTTGCCAAAACATATGGTTCGCAAAGGCGACATATGGCGAAAAAAGTTATCAGATCTCATGTAGAGCCAAGCTTATAACTCTATATGCCCATACTCTAAAAGCCCTAACTTCAACAACTCTACACACCGTAGTCAAAATATGTGGCTTGGCCGTTTCACTATTACAAGAATTGTTGTATAACAAAAAAGTTATGAACAGTGAATCAATTTTTCACCTTACTCCCATGTCACGGTTAGCTTACTCTAAATTTTAGAGTAATAAATGCCCTTACTCTAAAATTTAGAGTAAGGGCATGTAGAGTTATAAGCTTGGCTCTACATGAGATCTGATAACTTTTTGACAGTGTGAGCCATGTCTTGGCAACATTTTACCATGGACGAATAGATTTTACATAAAAATATTTTTGGTTGGATATATCTTACAAAAACTATTCTAATTTCAAATTAAGAGACAGATACCGCATTAATATAAGCAAAAAAATAGTCCTAAGAAAAAAAACGCACGAAAGATAATGTATCTGCTGGCTCAAATGGCATAGCTAATCTTGCTCCATAATATTACTCAACAATGAGGAATGTTAATAGGTATGCAAAACCGCTTGAAAGTTTGTATCAGTAGAGCAATTATGTATACAAATACATTAGTTTTTGTTTCGTTCAAAAAAACCAAGTAGTTATGATTTTACAGACATTTAAAATTCCCCTAAATATCGAAGCCCGCTAACGGTCACGTGACCGCAGGTGACGTCATTTCACATCGCTCCGTTCACTCATATTAGTCGCTAGCGGTGGTACGTAGGTATCTTGCGCTATTAGTGGAAAGTATTTTGGATTTGATTTATGGATTTGAAAATATATGGACTTATGGTTGAACTGAAATGATTATTTCGTCAGAAATGTCGTAAAATTTAGGTGGAATCATAAAATAAGGTCTACACATTTCGCTACAGAATAGGATGCAAAACTATTTTAAATTGAATCTAATAATTAATGTAATATAATTAAATAAGATGTCCAAATCATATATAATTATTTTACAAGTTTTATTATTTATCGACGAATAGTTATTCCGTTGCCGCCGAAAAGCAAGAAGAAAGAATGCAAATGCTTACTCCTGTCTGCCTAATATACCTAAAAAAATTATTTTATAGCTGCAAAGCAAGTAGGTACTTATTTCCCTTTTCAGTTTCATGTTATAGACAATAAATTAGTAATGTTTGTCTATAGCTATTTATACTCTTCTTAGTAAATTTAACTAAATAAATTGATATATTGCAAATGCAGCGAGTTGAATAGATGTAGGTACCTACTTAACCTTTTTTATATCTTATATTTTTTTATACGACTAAGTCCTAACTAAGTTGTTTACCACAAGCATACGTACGGCCCACCTGACGGTAAGCGGTTACCGTAGCCATATGGACGGTTGCAACACATGAAGCATCGCTCAGGCGTTACCGACCTTTCCCCCCTCCCCAATGAGCTCTGGCTACCTTACTCACGCGCAGGAACACAATCTACTTTATATATCCAAATAAATAAAATTGAAGTGTCTGTTATGTAATATCAAAATAACAACTTTTTATTAAATGCACATGAAAGTACCTATATACGGTTGACGACACCCGTTGGGGTTTAAGCCGAAAAAATTGGGCATAATCTGATCGCGCTCCCCCCAAGATGGTCGGATATCCTACAAGGATTTCCCCACGCTAATAAAAAAAGTGCGAGTCAGACTCACGCATCGAGGGTTCCGTACAAACCTGTAGGTATATAAGTAAATGGTAGTATAGACCTGAGTATTTGATATTAATTTCAATTTATGACGTTTTAAAAAAAAACTACTTACTAGATCTCGTTCAAACCAATTTTCGGTGGAAGTTTGCACCGTAATGTACATCATATATTTTTTATAGATTTATCATTCTCTTATTTTAGAAGTTACGGGGGGGGGACTCACATTTTACCACTTTGGAAGTGTCTCTCGCGCAAACTATTCAGTTTAGAAAAAAAAAATATTAGAAACCTCAATATCATTTTTGAAGACCTATCCATAGCCACCCCACACTTATGGGTTTGATGAAAAAAATTTTTTTAGTTTCAGTTCTAAGTATGGGGAACCCCCATTTTTTTTTTTTTTTCTATTTTTGTGTGAAAATCTTAATGCAGTTCACAGAATACATCTACTTAACAAGTTTCAACATTATAGTTCTTATAGTTTCGGAAATAAATGGCTGTGACATACGGACGGACGGACAGACAGACATGACGAATCTATAAGGGTTCCGTTTTTTGCCATTTGGCTACGGAACCCTAAAAAATGTAGGTACCTTCTTATAAAAAAAAAACAAATTTTTCGGCTAATCTCCGTAACGGCTGAACCGATTTTGACTGGATTTTATTCTCAGATAAGCTTATGTTATAAGAAGTAACGTACGTTTAATTTATTTAAGAATAACTATTTTCCACGCAAAAAAATCGTCGTCTTACGTTAGTTTGTTCCGGCTGATTTCCAAAACGGCTGGACCGATATAGACGAGACTTTCACTGGTAGATAGCGGATGTTATAAGGAATAACTTAAGCTTCTTTTACTTCAGATAATTTATAAGGGGTTTCGCGCAAAATAATTAAAACGCTACGCGCGGGTGAAACCGCGGCTGCGCTGAGGTATCAAGTAACTGCACACTACAAATGTGTATAAATATTTAGGTACATAGTAGACTGTCACCATTCTTACGTCAAAACGATCTTTACAGCAATAAACTTTGCTTTTATCTCTAAATAGATTCAACCCCTTCACAGTTTTTATCCATTTCTCTCGTATTTGGACATCCATTGGAACGAGTAAAATCAACTTTTCCGGTGGACTGGTGGTTGTATATTTACATTTTGGCATAACACATGATTTTCTAGTATTTGTATTGGAAATTTCAAAACCAAAAAAGTCATAATCAACTAGGGAAACGTACGGAAAAGCGCGACCCCGTCAGGGTATTTGTTCTGTGAGCGCGATTGACTGAGCGAGCGATGTAACATGACGTCACACGCATCGAGTACGGGCCGGTGGAATCCAGCGTCGCGCGCTTATTTTAAAATTCCATATCTCGGAAACTAATTGACGTATCGAAATAATTCTTTCACACATATTTTTTATTTTCTATAGAAAATAAGGAGACCTAAAAATCTAAATTAGTGAACATTCTTCATTCCACCATAATTCACAAAATAAATCACGTGTAACAAATATTTAATACCTATTAGTGTTTATATCAGAATTTTCGAAGCCATTGGACTGAGCAAAATGCCCTTTATTTACGGTACAGTAATAAACAGAACTGTTTACTACGTCTTATATTTGTTACCGAGGTTATACGGTTGAAAAGGAAAAAGGATCGAATGGTGGTTTATTTCACCTGTATTATTATTTTGGTGTCATATTATAATTATATTATACATAAATTATATTGAGTATGGAGATCTCGATAATGTCAACAACTGCAGAAATATTTGATCTACATGTATATACTTTGTTTCCCATTTCGAGCCTGGTGTTATAAAAAAAGGTGTTATTAATAAGTCGTCAGCAAGATTCTCTGATTATGTATTATAGCGCAACCAACTTATCTGTCCCTGCTGTTCTTAACATTGTAGGCATTACAAATAGTTGCAAACGCCAGCAATAAGCGAGCCAGGCTAGTTCTATTCACCAAAATAAACTTCGTAAGCAAAGAATGTTGCAGGTAAATATGCTTTAAGAATGTATCGGTATTTTTTCAGTAAATTTTCAGTGTTTTATAACTACAGTAGCAGCAGAGTGACCAATTAGTGGGTCGTGCAATCCACATCGCTGATTGCCGTCACCGCGTCGCAACCCGTCGACGCGATTGTGGTTGCCAAAGTGACATGCCTCCGTTGTATTTAATGTGTTTATTTTTAAAAGGTACAGTATTGAAGTACGGCTCGCAACACATGTGCAACAGACGGCCAATGCATTATTCGAGATCTCATTGCTATTTGCTTTGCTTTCGCATATATCGATTAAGTGATATTTGAATGTGTTGCTGATGCCTAATTATTATTGTTATTATAGTATAGCTATGATGGCGAGGAGGGCGATGGCTGCCACACGCGTCATACTTGTGAACAGGTGCTGCTTGTGGGGGCTGGTCTGCTTAAGTTTGCTATTTATTTAGTTATTAAATATTCATTCAGTCTACTTTGTAATTTTGCCGCCCCTGCGGGGCACGCAATTGTTTTCAGTGCGATTAGAATGTAAATATTATGTAATGAATCTAAGCTTGTTTTGAAAAGAGTTATTGCTGAGTTTATTGCCGGCTCTTCTCAGCAAATGCAACCTTCCGAGCCGGTATTAGAGTATTAGAGTCAGACTTTTCATAAGTGCCTGCGAAGGTCTATTTGAATAAATGATTTTGAATTATTGATTTATTTTACTTATTTTTTGTCATAAGTAGGTATTTTTTTATAAATTATAATTTTTTATTTATTTTTAGATATCAATAAATAAATAAAATAAAATAAATAAATAAACTATCAGTCCGATTTAAAAAAATCTGTCACTAAAAGCACTTAAAAGGAAGCTACATTATTTCCGAGTATTACAGGCTGTTTATCCCGGGAAAATGGGTGAAACCGCAGGACAGTATACTTAAAATAATGCCATATGTATTTAATAGGGTCTATTTTCAAAAGACGTATTTTACTAGAACCTAAAGTTAGTGTGCTGTGACGCCATCTTAAAATGTCTCAGGAGCCATTTTGTAGCCATTTAGGTCACAGCTTGGCATCACAATCCCCTAACGTTGGAGATACATCGCAGTAATAATGGTCTGCCACTAACAATACCAATTTCCCACAGAATTTAGTCATTATATTTAACGACTATATAATAAATAAGAAACTTGTTAAATTAACATTAATTTGCCTTGTTGCTATTCGTTGATTGACAATTATAAATAAAATAATTGTTTTAGGGATTGAATTACTAGTATTGATTCAAAAGCGCCTAAAATAACATTCAATTCTGTTTCAAAATTTCTCAATTTTCATTATTAGCAAGATAAACAAAAAACATCGTCTCAATTAAATGATTTGCTGACGAAGAGCGGCGGGTTGCGAAGTAACAGGTTTAAAATTAATTTTAACAACAACTAACAACACAACACAAACAAAATAAACAACATTTTAATAATATAATATTGCCTTCACTTGAATAGTATAAACAATTTGTGAAAGTGGCTACTTACTTACCATAAAATACACAAGGTAAAGAAAGGTGATTTTCGTTAACCAAATCTGATCATAATTACTCAACTAGGTAAAAGAATGGGTGGTTCACCTGCAGCAAATAGGCACTTACCTAAGTTTGCACATCTTATCCGTGCGAGAGTGCCCATTCCCCGGGTATAATATCCAGGTCGTCACTCCCCTGCCATTTCATTTTTCACATTATTTCCTCGGCTTTCATAACACAGATATTATGTTGAGCGAGCGCAGTGTTGCGTACAGAAAATACGAATTCGTGCATTTATTCATGACTGCAAGCTGGCCACTTTACCATGTCGCTTTGTTTTACAAATATACAAGACGTAGGTTTTAAGGCAACTGTACGCTAACTTTGAATACGAATTCATTTTGAATACCATTCAGATAAATATCTGTTTTGTTCCTTTACGTAAGTAGCATCCGATGCGAAGTATTTCCTAAGTGCCAATTCGTTTCTCGCACGATAATAAAAGTTCCGCGATCATCGGGCCGAGGTCCGAATATCCATTTGGTAGGACACACAAGGATAATCGCCTCGTTTTTTCCCCTTCGGAAATCGATAGTCCCGGAATCGAGAATTTCCAAGGAGCACTTTAAATTTAAATCGGGGAGAGCTTATAAAAGATGATTATAATCGAATCGAATTTCTGATCAAGTAATTTATCTCAAATTGAGAATCGATTGATCCGGTGGCGATTTGGAGGAAGAGATTGATTGGCTTCTTTTTCATCGGTTCTAATTGAACGCTGTTTACCTATCTGTTTAATTGATGGAAATCCCTATGTACGGTTCAGTTCGTAGTAAATATATTATATGAAAACCTTTAAAATATGTATACGCCTCAACGATTTGTCAATATAATCGTTTTTCATTCGTTAATTTGATATGATAATAATAAAAAACACAGTTTAATCGTTCATGTCGCTACGACACCGTCGAAGTTTTGACAAATATCGAACCACTGGTAAATTTAAAAATTATATCAATGTTTTACAGTCTATTCTATTAGATAATTCATATTTTTTTTCTATCGTGGATTAAGTTAAAGGCAGATTAAGTGTACTATTTATTACATGTAATTCTAAAAAATTAAAAGCATCTCTAAAGAGAAAGAAATAATGTAGCTAGATGATAATAATAATTATAGTGAAAAGCTAATAATGATAGTAAAATAAATATTATTTCCTAAAATACCGATTCCGCTCAACTTCGTTCAAAACACCAGGAATGTTTACATAACGATAGATAAAGGAAATTTTGCCGTTTGAACCGTGAAATTTGTAGTTTCACTCAAGTTTATGTAAACATAAACATGGTAATTTATGTACAGAGAAGTATGAATAAATTCCCATTCTAACTTTTACAATTATTATTTTGATTTACTTTGATTTTCCCATACGAATAAGTATTTCTGTACGTACGTTACGTAACTTTGTTGCAATCAGTTTCAATCAGAAACATCCTTTTCATAGATAGACATGTAACAATGTCGAAATTGGTTCCAACTGCTATGCAGTTTGCAACTTTGCATATACATCAGCTACGAGAAAACTTTTTTTTTTTTTTTATTTTAGGTCGCTTTTTAACATCTAATGTCATAAGCGACCATAACAAACAATAATATTTATGTTTGTTAAAATAATCAGAAAAACACTTTATTTAACCAGTTTCAATATGAAACTGATTGCACTGAACTTAGTCTCACTATTATCCTGCTGTTAACAAACTCCGCTCTCCAAGCAGTGTTCCTAATCAGATGTAGGTACAGCATAAGTCAGCAGCAACCTTACCCTATAAGAAAGAGTTGTAAATAATAATATGCAATATACTGCAAAATCCTGCAGCCCGGTTTTGAGGATACCGAACCAAAGAGGTAAAAAGGAACACTTATGGTGCCACTCTGTTCGTCTGTCTGTCGATCTTTCTTTCCGTAACAGCGCAATATTTCAGCAAGCACTAATGTTATTGATCTGAAAACTGGAATAGTTTTCAATACTTATTTTTTTCTTTGTAAAAGGGGTCAATATGGGGGCCCAAAATTTACCCTATCTCCGAAGTTTTCAAAGCGTAAAATCAGAATAAACTACAGTTGATAAACACTGATGTAACTATAGCAGGGAAAATATGAAGAAGTTTCTAACTAGCACAATTTTTTCGTAATCATCAAAATTCCTTTACAAAAAAACTTAAGTCATGCGTTCGGTTTTTTACAACAGTAAGGTCCAAACCAATATACGTCCAAAGAAGGTCGTAACCATCGATGAGCGAGTCAGACTCAGATCACACTTGACCTGTTATTATTTTACAATGCAATTTACAGCAGGTAAACTGGTTGGCAATAGGCCAAATGTAAATCCTCCATAGTTAAGCTTTCAGACAGGTCAGGGTATTAATCAGAAACATACGGTTGTGGAGCTTATGCTTTCCAAATTAAATTCAGTGTATGGTATTGCTAGAATATACTAGCCATCGCATCGTAATCCTTTCATCTGTACAACCGAAATTCAACTATCAAATTGATCCTCGTTTAAACGATATCTGTACAATGGGTAGGTACAAAATGATAGAGAGATAGATCACCGCAGATTCCATAGTTTCTTAAGTAGTAGTTACAATAGTGCTCGTGGTGTAGCATGATTAGCCGTGCTTAATCGATCGGCAAAGCTAAGCTACCAACTTTGTGGCCGGTATCCGGATTGGTAACCGCCTAGTGGTATTTCAAATCAAGCGTTTCCGTGCTTTGGAAGGCACATAAAGCCGATGGTCCCGATTATCACTTAAGAGCAGTCAATCCGCCATACTTTTGATACAAAAGCTCTGTACTGATGATGGCGTTGTTAAACATTTTTCTTTCAATGTTTTCAACAAATTGGTATCTTGCGCACTATATCTAGCCGTGAACCAAATTCAGTAAAAGCCTCCGAAAAACAGCGTTTTTGCACAAATTTTACCTGAACTTTGGCCATATCTAATGTACCTATAAATTGAAAAAGTAAAGAAAACATCTAGGTACCAGGCTTGCAAATGTATTGGAGATTCGAAATAACTAACTTTGTTTTCACAAACTTCTAAGATTTTTACGCAAGAAGTATACTCCTGAAACAAGTTTTATGATATGCGAAATCATGAATTTCGCGACTGATAACCGACGGCTCTGATGCTGTCTCTCTTTTTTCGTAGTCAAACATTACGTTGGATGAAAGTAGAAGCTTTTAGGCTATGCTTGCGTTGAAGTTGCGTTGGCCATGAAGGGCCCCCTTAATTGTGATAATCGTTAAGCTAGTTGGAGGCCTCCTAGGCGGCTTGAAAACTCCAACAGTAGGTTGACCACTAGCCTACCTCCACCAATCCGCAGTGGGCACGCGTGGTGGTGGTTGGTTGTGGTGGTTCAACCTCATTTGTGAAAGAAGGCCTGTGCTCAGCAGTGGGACATTATAGGCTGATGATGAGTTACAATAGTAGGAAAATAAAGGGGGAAACCAGATTGTGATTGTGACCTTTGGTACATTGTCACGATGAGTGCGATAAAGGCGTAGATAAACGGATCTACTCCTTTATCTTTTAGATCCTTATAAATCGAAAACTTCGCCTAGGAGTGTCCCACAACGTAATTCAAAAACATCTAAATTTTCCGTTTTTTACGATTTGTTAGTAGTTATAGTTGATACTACTGTACTGGTAAGTACCACAGGTATAAAGAAATAGAAGATAGTATACGCGCAATAAATTCCGTAGTATAATACCTACTTTGTTCCCATTAATTTCGTGAGAATATTTTGGGTTAATAATAATGGTTTAGATACTCGTAAGTGAATTTCCTTGTACCGCAGGTGGTCGTGTCGACCTTTTAATAATAATATAAACGAGGTACCTACATACTTACATATTTACAGTACCTACTCTTGTTTAAAAAATTTTAAAGTGTTTGCATTACGCTTAAAAATTTTGTAAAGCTTTGCATTACGCTTAAAAATATAGTAACACAAAATTAGTATTTATTTTTAAGTTATCAAAAACTTGTTCTTCCTCTTTCCTCCGATTTCAGATTTTAACTCCCACTGTGGTCTTAGCTATAAAGCTTATTTATTATAAATACTGAAATGTTGTTTAAAAAAATCTATAAATCCAACTGCGATACAAGCTTACAAAAAGATGGATCCAATGTTTTTTTTTTTTTTTATACCACTTAGTTGGCAAACAAGCATACGGCCCGCCTGATGGTAAGCGGTTACCGTAGCCTATGGACGCTTGCAACACCAGGGGTATCACGCGCACGTTACCGACCCTGCAGAAATCTCTTCACACCCCTTTTGAAGAACCCCATGCTGAACTCCATTGGGAAAACCACGGCGGGAAGCTCATTCCACAGTCTGAGCGTCCGCGGAAGGAAGCTCCTTTGAGCCCGCACAGTACGAAACAATTCAGGTTTCAATATGTGAGGATGGACTCCCCGTCGATGGCGAGAGTTTCGATGGTAGAAAGTAGCCGTGGGCATCATCTTAAACAATTCTTCAGAACACCGTTCTAATATGTGTATGTTCAGGAAAGTTAATAATTGAAAAAATGTAACTGTTAAGTATCTGCTTTGAGCGCGAAAATTAAACAGTGATAGAAAATTTCATGGACTCTGTAAAATTTATACAATCAGGTTATAATAATGCAGCCGGCAAGTTGAATATTAATCTTCGTCATTGTACTATTAATTATTCTGTGATCGTTCAGGAGTGACTCCCCGTTGTGGAACGCACTTTTCCATGAAACAATGCAAACACACAGACCAACTAAGCAGCGCTTTGATAATACCCATTAGTAAAAAGAAGTAAGGATGTCTACCGTAAGGTTTGTAGAGCAATACATACAAAAGACCCACAACAATCCCGTACATCCATCATAACTATTTGTTCCCATCACTCAAGAAACTTTTTCTTCTTTTCGTATGACACATAAATGCCGATACTTTTTTCGAGTCGCAGACGATATTCCAGCAATCTTTTATGCGTCGAAAATGTACACACGGGAATAGGATGATCCAAACACATTTTCCCACCTTCTGTGCCGCCATTCGGGTTCCGTACGTGGCTTTATGAATGGCTTTGCCTCAAGAGACGTCCCTGGATTTTTCGAGATGGTGACCCATTGGAAGGGGATTTATTTATTTCCTGGGTTTTTGTTACATACATTTATCAGCACGAAGAGATCTGATTCTAATAATGCAGAGAAGATTCAATCACAGATCAATCAGATTCCTTGAATTCAACTAGGTACTTCGTTGCGACTCAGATCTCCCGTTTGTATTAAATACTACTCGATAGTTTAAATAATTATATTCAGTAGGTAATTCATTTATTTCAAATTATATGAATAATGGCGTGGTTAATTCATCTTTTGGCCATCGGGCTACATAAGTTTGTGGGACTATACAACAATATATTACAACACAGGCGCTGTAATTGCGCGAGTTACGGCCCTCTGTTTTACGTAGTATTGTTTCAGCGGTTTTGCAGTCGTTTTCTTTATGAAATGAGAGGTCATACAAATATATATTGATCGGCAGCAGTTCTAAAAATCATAATAATATTAAACACACAATGTGTATATGCTATTTTTGGCAGAAAATAAATATTTAAACTGAACAGCACTTAACAGTAACATAAATGTACTGTTCCATGAAAATCACGTACGCACACACGATAATAAAATAATTGGAAGCAATGGGAGGCACAAAAAGGAAAATCACTATGAGAAAAAACAAGTCATACACAAGAAATATTATTTCGCGCTTTTGTTCCGATGACACGACGTTTTTCCTCGGGTTACAACCGTTCATTTATAAAAGGGCTTACCTGTGTTATATCACTCACGTAAGGATGGATCAAATAGATTTCGCCTCAATAAGACAAAAAATCTTTCGGGACATCCCGCATCATTACAGGGACAAGGACATACATTCTTTTGTATTTAATAGGTTTTTTACTTTTCGAAACTGTGACGGGTGATATTTCAATCATCTTGAAGAATTATTATCAGTCTGCCCTATAAAACAGAATAACTATATTTGAGTTTGTCATTTACCAAGCTATTATTTCAATATGTTTTAGCACAGGAATACAACATTAAGTTATAGGGCTGTGGTAATCCATAAGGCGATGGAAGTTCCCCAGTAGAGCTGCTCTTTGACCGAAAAACTTTATGCTCTATCCACCTCTTTTACACCTCTCCTCTCTTCTAACTAACTAACTGGAAACTACCTCTCTTAAAAGAAGCCTTATAAATAGGTACTTGTAAAAATTTTGCTCATATCTGGGAAATCCTGGGATATTCTTCACCCACCTCTATCTCTAGTCCCAGCTAAACAGAGCTTGTATTATGAAAACCAGGTAACACTTTATTTAGATCACTTTTAGTGATAAGGCCGCCCATTGTAACACTTTCTTTTTTATGTTCTTCTATTTTTTTTTCATGTGGTTCAAAGCATATCTAACTATCTATTTTTTTTTGTAAACTAAACCTCAGATGAGATAATAGTATGCCTAAACTGAACATAAAATTATCCTACAGCTGACTCCTTGAATAAGTTTCTATATTCAGAAGTTATAACTTAATAAAATAGCGGCCTCAAATCAAGCACTAAATAAATCGAAATGGTAGTCCCCGAATGGGTGCTAAAGAGTAGATACACTATAGTGAACAAAACTTTTTAGGCCACGCTGGATCGAGAGCATACTCGTACGTTCCTAACATAATGCAATTGCCTTTGTAACACCTCGGGCAAGTTTCCTGGAGCTAGCACATACGTCTCTCATAGACCATGTACGTGACGTGAAACATGTTCCCAAAGCGTATTCACTCATCCGCACATAAACTATCGCTTAGTACCTAACTAGTAAACAATAAAGTTCTGTCATAAGATCAAACACCAATGGACCGTGTCGTAGTGATAATTTACTTGGTAACTGCAACACCCGGTCTAGTAAAAGAGATTTTACGACGAGATCTTTATTTCCTTCAACAAAACTCCTGTCTTTGCTAGGATATTGCATATCATGTAGGTATATTGGAACTATCTGAAATTAGTAACAGTATCTTACGAACAATTTCACTGGCAAAGGCTTGTTCAAAGTTTAAAGCATTTGATATTATCTTTTACTTCGCAAGTTCGTGTAAGTACTCAAGATAGTTCGAACTGCTTTTATCCTCGAAGGATAAATAATTTTGAAACGGTTTGCATACTACAGAGGGTTGGCCATCTGTAGTATGCAAACCGTTTATTATAAACTTATTTGTCTTTTGTCCTTATTTGTCATCCGGCGTCAAAACAAGACAAAAGACAAATAAGCAAATAAGGTTATAATAATATTGTTTTAAGAGCTTGTGGTAGGCCCCCTGAATTTAATATTTGATGTAATGGAAAGTGTATATACATTATATATACACTTAAATACACAAAATATATAAATAACTTACCTAAGAATAGCGACACTCATAGTTTGAACACTAGAAATAAGCACAAACTTGCTGTACCTTTAACTCGGCTCAGCAAAGTCCTTAACTCTTTCAAGGGGCAATGTATACGTTTCTATAATAAATTACCCAAAGAAATCCAAGAGCTACCTATACATAGATTCGAAAAGATAGTAAAACAGAAGTTATGCAAGAAAGGGTACTATAAAGTTTCTGATTTTGTAGATGACTAGAATGCATTTGAATGAATTGTTCGCTTCGCAGGCTATTGTTATATTTTGTAAATTGTAATACTTATAAGTACACATTTAAAAAAAAAAAAACTTGCTGAGTTTCTTGCCGGAGTCTTCTCAGTTCAAGTTGTATTTGGAACCGGTGTAGAGTCATTTGTTAACGTTCACAAGTGCCTTATCAGGGCCTAAATTGAATAAATAATTTTTGAATTTGAATTTTGAATATACCCTGAGATTATAGTAATCCACTTTTTTGGTTCCTACTCGGCGCACAGATCGATGAAGAGAAAATTTTATACTAATATTAGCAAGTGACGCCAAATGATAATGACCCTCATTGACCGGTGACATGTTAGTTATGATTTTAATTCAAAAAACTTGAATTCAAAAATTTGGTTTGAATTTTAGAGTAATTTATTTTGAGCTGAAACTTTTTTTAGAAACTCTGTACCTGATGTAGTTTTCACTTTCGGATGTATATACCCCTTCCGTTACACCCTATATAACAGGATAGTATAGTAGACAAACTTTAATGTAATGTTATTTCGTTTCGGTTTCGTATGCGCAACGCATTGTTAAAAATAGAGGACAAATCATGGTACTGGACAAAGGAAATGTATACCTATAACTACTAGACTAGGTAGGCTCTCAGAGCCTTATTCTCGAGATAAAATTAATGAATACGAGTTTACCGTCCCGTTTGCGTCGTTAGAGCGACAAAATGCACATCGTCATCCTCATACATACACAATTCTACCAGGACACGAGCTTTTTGAAGGTCTAATGGAAGTTAACACAATTTGGAGGCTCTTTTCATTAATTTAGATTACAAACTTATAAAATACTTTGATGGTATGCTGTAGCTTAGAGGACAGAAATACAATTACTCGCAGCACAGTACAATATGAACAAAACAACTTTAGTAACTTCGGGCATAAGAAACGCGTCATAAAGCAGCGAATCAACATCTTCTAAGTACTACTTGTATTTAATGTTTACCTAATCAATTTCTGTTGATTGATGAGGTACATCGTTGGAACTTCAGACTAGTAGCAAACTACGTAGGAAATGTTTTAAGTGGTATCTCGTGGTGACCCGGACGTAATTCCCATTACTCACGCTTTTATATTACATTCTTGATTAAATAAAGAAATATGATGGATCTGTAAAGTACATATGACGCCTCAACTTGGACAAACGTGACATAGAATATAAATTGAATGATAACACGTGTGATATTGACGTTGTTCAATTAAGTGTGGGATTGTGGCTCGGATAAAACACAAAAATACATATATAAAAGTAAAAACTTTTCGTTGTAATTTTATAACTCAAGAACGGGCTCACCTATCCAAACCAAATGTTTAGGCTTTGTTCGGACTATTTAGTAGATAGTTTATGTGAAGTTTGCACAAAATCGGTCGAGCGGTTCTTCATTTATCACATTTTTATAATTTCACTTTATACGTAGCGAAGCACGTACCGGGCCGCTAGTAGGCTATAAAAGCAACCAAACCAATGTATAGGTACAATCTTTTGAGATGATCGGGACACACATCAAAATCCTCTCCTTAAAACGTATTTATAAATAAATAAAAAAGAGGTTTTTTGCCCCATTAGGCGTTGATTTTTGGGAAATCCAATAAATCGTCCATTAGAGATATAGCCAACAAAATCACTGCTCAGCTACGAAACAAACGAAAACATGGCGTCGGCAAATGTATGCCATCTAATGGCGTAAAAGCTTATCTTCCTTGTTTCTATGATCGGAATAATGCTTCTGACGTAATTAACAATGACCCTTATCAAAACTTTCTTTGATGTTAAACCCTTGTTGCGAGAACATGGTTGGATTAATTTTCTGCTTTTCGCGAATGTAAATTATGCATATTTAGCTTGGGTAAGCTGTAAGATTTATTCCGAGTACCTAGCTTATTACTTTACTTACACTTTGTTTCTTAGGTAGTGCAAGTGCCGCTTTTGTTAACAATTTTGAGAGATACAACAAAATAGGAAGCCTTTGTGAAGTAGATTTTGTTTCCTTATAATCATAACTCTGCGCATCTGTCACTACTTATATATTCGTAATAACTTGTTGTAACTGTCTGTAACACCTGTGTAGCACTCTCTTGATTAGTTTTCCAACATACCACGGTAATAGTATCATACCGTCTCGTCGTTGTGTTGATTTATGATAATTTTAATCATTGGATTTACTTTTGTTTCTTCAGCCGGTTCCTTCAAGTATAGCTACCGGAATACATAGGTAGATACTTAATGATGACAGCCAGATGGGCGGCTACCTACTACAAAGTACGCTACCACTGCTACCAGTGCCACAGTCTATAAAACCATACATTCGCCCGACGACTTTGATCTCGTGGAAAATGCCGACAACGTATAATATTATTTCATTTTTATTATTTCACTTTATACGTAGCGAAGCAAGTACCGGGCCGCTAGTAGGCTATAAAAGCAACCAAACTAATGTATAGGGATTTCTTCAGGGTCGGCAACGCGCGAGTGATACCCCTGGTGTTGCAAGCGTCCATAGGCTACGGTAACCGCTTACCATCAGGCGGCCCGTATGCTTGTTTGCCACCTTAGTGGTATAAAAAAAAAAAAAAAACGAAATATATAATATGCTGTGTCCCGAACTACTAACATCGTTTTGTTCGCAGTTCGGGCTCGGCTTTCCCACGTCTCGCCCTTCACAACCCGCACGATTGCCCTGTCTAGACGTCTTCATCGGACGACTGTATGGTTTTATAGACTGTGCCGGTGCTATGTACCTTGCAATATTTTTATGGCATGTATTTAACGCGGCGACAAATTAATCTGATTTTGGGATTTATAAAAAATGAAAGGAGGTACTAAAAATAATAGGTTGGCAGCTAAAGTGAAGGATCATTTTAAGTAGAAAGTAGCAGCTAAATAAGCTTTGTTTTAATTTAAACTGGCATTGATTTTTTTGTTTTGGTAACTGAATTTATTGTTAGGCGAAGACTTGACGGCGGATAAAAAGTAGAAAATAGGCTTTCTTAAATTATAAAATGAGGTTGTATATAAAGTAAACTGAGATGAGAAGAAAATATTAACATGGTCATATAAAACATACTTTGTGCGACATTTTAAGAGCTCTATTTAAAGCAAATAGTGACATGCAAAAAAAAATTTGTGGGTCTATAGTTTTATTTCTTGATGACTTTTATTTTCAACACGCCTTTATTAGCTTCACCTGTATGTATGTATGGAATCACATATATGTAAGCCGTGTTTGGACTTGTTGGAATCGTCTTGAGATGCATTTTGAACATCTATGGTTGGTTATCAGGGTCTGATGATGGAGTATGAGGGTTGGCACTGGAACTCAATAGTGGCGCAATGTATCCTAGCCGTGTTTGGGGTTGTTGGATTTGTCGTTAGATGAACTTTGTTCATGAATGGTTTTCAGGGTCTGATGATGGAGTAGGAGGGTCTGGCACTGGAACTCCATAGCGACGCAATGTATCCCACCCGTGTTTAGGCTTGTTGGAATTGTAGAAAGATGAACTTTGACCACATAAAGTTTTCAGGGTCAAACTCCATTATTAAAACTTTTTTCATTTTCATTTTCATTTTCATTTTCATTTTCATTTTCATTTTCATTTTCATTTTCATTTTCATTTTCATTTTCATTTTCATTTTCATTTTCATTTTCATTTTCATTTTCATTTTCATTTTCATTTTCATTTTCATTTTCATTTTCATTTTCATTTTCATTTTCATTTTCATTTTCATTTTCATTTTCATTTTCATTTTCATTTTCATTTTCATTTTCATTTTCATTTTCATTTTCATTTTCATTTTCATTTTCATTTTCATTTTCATTTTCATTTTCATTTTCATTTTCATTTTCATTTTCATTTTCATTTTCATTTTCATTTTCATTTTCATTTTCATTTTCATTTTCATTTTCATTTTCATTTTCATTTTCATTTTCATTTTCATTTCCATTTTCATTTTCATTTTCATTTTCATTTTCATTTTCATTTTCATTTTATCTCATCTCATCATCATCATATCATATAGTTCATCTCATGACAATTCCAACAACCTGGAACACGGCCAGGATACGATGATCCACTATGGAGTTCCAGTGCTTACCCTTCTACTCCATCATCAGACCCTGAAATCTATATACAGTCAAAGTTCATCTCATGACTATTCCAACAACCTCGAACACGGGTAGGATACGTTGCTCCACTATGGAGTTCCAGTGCCTACCCTTCTACTCCATCATCAGATCATGAAAATCATACATGATCAAAGTTCATTTCACGACAATTCTAACAACCCCAAACACGGCCAGGATACAATGATCCACTATGGAGTTCCAGTGCTTACCATCCTACTCCATCATCAGACCCTGAAAACTATATATGGTCAAAGTTCATCTCATGACAATTTCAACAACCTCAAACACGGGTAGGATACATTGCGCCGCTATAGAGTTCCAGTGCCATCCCTCCTACTCCATCATCAGACCCTGAAACCCATACAAGATCAAAGTTCACTGTTCCACTGTCCAAAAAACAAGTTTTTTTTTTTTTTTTTTTATGTCAATAGTTTGACAAACAAGCAGACGGTCCACCTGATGGTAAGTGGTCACCGCCGCCTATGGACATTTGCAATACCAAGGGGATTGCCAATGTGTTGCCGACCTTGAAGAGCTCTCTTCACGCCTTTTTTGAAGAACCCCATATCGTAGCGCTGAGGGAAAACCGTAATGGGGAGCTCATTCCACATCCTAATGGTCCGCAGTAGGAACGTCCGACTGAATTTTTTATCAAAAAAGTAAAAACCAGGTTCAACTCAGTCATCCAGATACTAATTATGATTCCACAAAAAAAAAACTGAAACCCTAATTCTTAATTATAGTACCCGTTTAAATTTTTACAGCTGCTTGCAAATCTCAGCCCGAAAGTGTTTTTTATATGGAAGCCTAAAGTTGCCAATAATACCATGTTTGTTATCCCACTGTCAATATTAGTCGCCAAGTCATTATTTATAGTACCCTACCTATTATTTCTATGTGCCTGTTTAATATATTTGCTACCTTAAAGAAGCCGCCATTATTTAGTTTTTATGATACCTTGCAATTTGTAGCCCATCTAATTTAATAGTTGCCAAAATATTTAATCGCTGCCAAGTTTTTTTTTTTGTAACCAGTAGTTAGTCGCCCTTTAATTTGTTAGTCGCCGCGAAAATAATTAGCCTATTTTTATTATCCTTCACCGAGGGTCGTTGAAGGATTCAAACATTAACGGCAACGATTGAAATCCGAGGAATATCTATATTATTTTAACAATGACCAAGATTTTCATCGCTTCTTCGGAAAACTGTCAGTATCGTTTTTCAGTGTATTTTTTACACAAACGCTATGTCTAGTTGGATTTTACAGACATGTATAAAGCTAATGGCTTGTCACATTGAGGAACATGATCATATCTCACATCTATATAAATTGATTTTATAATAGTACAGACAATTTTTTACAAATTGGTACAAAGCAACGTCTTATAGCACACATAAAGAAAAAATTACGAAAAGCATAAATTTTTAGTTACATCATATATAATAAAAATATTTTTAATAATTTTAAACTTACTCATGAACGCGTTGAGGTATTAAATTGAAATTCATATCAAATACTCTGGTTTTACTTATATACCTACAGGTTTGTACGGGACCGTGCGTCGGTGTACGAGTCTGACTCGCACTTGGCCGGTTTTTTAGTAACTTACAGAGGATTAGCTTATTTGCTGTTTATCTAGCGATTGAAAATTAAAATGGTTTATCCCACCAAAAACATTTTCATGTAAATTGTTGTCAAGACGAGACCATATGATGGCCAGCACTGTCAAAAAGTTATCAGAACTCATGTAGAGCCAAACTACACGCCCTGACTTTACGAACCCTTACTTCACAAACTCTACACCTTAGTCAAAATATGTGGCTGTAGCTTGGCTCTACATAAGATCTGAAGAGCAACGCAAGGGCACTACCTATCTTTTCTCGAAGCGCTTCTTCGTTCTTTTGAACCCTCAAAATGGAATTAAATTATATTTTTATGGAAGCGTTTTGACCTCACTCGCCCACTCATGATTTAGGACCAATCGAATTGTAACTACATATTTACAATTTTTAAAATTAACCAATCTATTAATATTTGCATAGTGGCATCTATACAAGTGGCCAAAGAGTCAAACGGACTTTGCTGTGAATTATAACTTATAATCTGTGCTTACTACAACAACTTGAGAGGTAGAGCATAGCGTTTATTCGCTCAAAGAGCAGCTCGACTGGGGAAGTACCTCCACCTTACAGAATACCGCAGCCAAATAACTTTATGTTGTGTAAAGTTGTGTTCCTGCGCGTCAGTAAGGTCGCCAGAGCTCATAGGGGAGTGGGGAAAGGTCGGTAACGCGTGAGCGATGCTTCGTGTGTTGCAAGCGTCTATATGGCTACGGAACCGCTTACCATGAGGTGGGCCGTATGCTTGTTTACCGACTAAGTTGTACACAAAATAAATAAAAAAAAACAACAATAAAGGAGACTTTTGTTAAATTGTTTATTCACAAAAGAGAAAACTACCTCTTTATTTTCTTTAGTCCTGGCGTTATTTGGTCACATAGCCAGAAAGTCTGGAGAAAACCTCGAGCAGTTGATGGTCACCGGGAAGGTTGACGGAAAACGTCCAAGAGGGCGCAGCCCAATCAGATGGTCAGACCAGATACGCACATCCCTGGAGACGAACTTCCACAACGCTCTTCATGCCGCCAAGGACAGACTCAACTGGCGCGACATTATACGGAATAAAATGAGTTCACGGGGAATCACGACCCTCAGACATGAGGATACACGACGCGAGAAGGAGGACCTCTTTATTTTAATAGTAGGTACCAATAGATAGATTAACCTGCCATACGATATGTACCTACTTGCCAGTTATCCCTTTCAATACATGTTGCTATCACAATTCACAATCCCCTTTGATTTCAATTTTGTTCTCCAAAAATCGGTTAATTATCTTCAAACATGAAAGAAGTAGATAACAATACATCAGATATCTAAGGTGCGTCCATGCTTGGCGAACCGAGCACGAGCTGAGCCACGGACGAGCACACTGCGAGCACGATTCGCGTAGTGTGGTCGGGCTTGCGAGCCTCGAACGAGCATTCGTAGCGTCCTTGACTGCGCTCCGCCCGATTGTCAGTTTTTTCACGAACACAGGGATTCGCATCGCGCTCGTTGTAGGCTCGTTGAAGGCTCGTTAAGTAGGTACGTCGCTTGAAATCGCGAGCAACGAACAAATCCTGTTCGTTCGAGGCTCGGCTCGTGCTCGCTTCGCGTAGCATGGGCGCACCATAATGATACGCGTAGTCAAATAACTGGTTGCTTACTTTTAACATAGAGTAAATAATATACTGCTTTTAATGATATTACTTTTCCGTCATGTCTCGCCTGCGGATATTCCAAGATATTTATTAAACAAAAAATATTTCGCATTTCTGTTTATAGCGCTCCGCTTTTGTATTTGACTTATAATATGCGATTATGAATGCGAAATAATAGATGTTTACTGGCAAAGCTTACATTTCATTGATACATTTTAATTTCCTAAATGCGTAGTTAATCACCATTAGATACCCAATTTTATTTGAAACTAGCTTTCTGCCCGCGGTTTAATGCCGCCCCTTTACCTTATGTACCCCATTAGGAATTGAATTTCCAAAAATCCTTTCCTATAGGATATAGAAAAAACCAACGTCAACGTAACTTTAGAGTTTGAGACACGCAGTATAATCGTGTTTCTTTATTTTCTGCCCAAATTATTAATACCGAGTTTCAGCGCGTCACGTTTCTTCCATAACACCACCTAAACTATTAAAATTAAAAAAGGAACTTTCAAGCTTTTAACTCCAGTGGTTTAGGCTCTGCGTTGATGAATGGCAGACAAGTAATTATGTATGTATAGATTAAGAAGCAATTTTAACCTACTTAAATCATACTTGTATAGTATTCATACATTAAAAACACTCACTGTCATCATATAAACATAACCTGTAGAAAGGGATTCGCAATATATTGTTAATCTTTAAACTGTACACAAAACGTATTACCCTAAAACCTTGCCAACAATGTAACATATTAATAAACCTCAAACAGTTTCAAATACCAACGACGTGATGTGGTCAGCTCCAATCAATCTGGTCTCCGATAATGGTGCCATTAAAAATGTCCCGAGCAGATAACCTCGGACAATATAATGATCCACACATTATTGAGGTTCAGATAGAAACAGTGGACCGGCTAGGATCAATGGGGACCATTTAACATGTCGCTTCCGTAAAGGCCGATAATTGGATTCATTGCCAGCCAAGAGAAATATGGAAGCCATTTATTGCCCCCGGACGTATTGACGACAACATTTCCCAGATGATTCTAGGGTATTAATAATATAATGATATTATATCGGATTTTGATGATAATTACTGACAATTAGACGCAAGCATAAATTGTTAATTGAAGAGTTATTGGCACGATTATTAGAAAACAAATATAACGTTCTGGCATAGCTTTCTTGTTTGAATGATTTAAAATACGCTGAATAGAAACCATATTCTACCAATGCCATAAATGGTGCTTTTCCGGGTTTATTAATATGATTTTATTATGTAAACAGAGTTATTTAATGTTAAACATATTCCAAAAAACAGTTTGCTCAGTTGTAGGTATGTGTTTCATAAGTGTATTTTCGTTTTTATCTACAGATGGAATCTTATAAAATCTTTTTTTTTCTCCGAGGCACACACAGCTACTCTCGCTCCATTTTTCTTTCCACGGATTTTGTTTGTGTTCAGCTTTTTGCTGCATTAGAACATTTTATTTTTGTACCTTCATGGCCGTAAGGACTAAAATAAAAAATATACTTTTACTGTTAAAAATACCTCTTAATAAAAGAACAGCAGACGTCCCAACAAAAATAAAACTTACCTTTACCAGTAAAACAATGAATTTTTATTCAATGTTTAGGCACAAAAACTTTTTCATTTTGAACAAATTGCATAATGAAATTAATGAATACTAATGGACGCTTGAAACTTTTGACTTGTTTCATAACTTGAGCCGTGATTTTACTGGTAGTTGAATAGACAAATCTTTTTAGGGTTCCGTTCATCCTATGAAAATGAGCGTTCTATATGACCACTCTCGTGTCTGTCTATACGGCTGTCACAGCCTATTTTCTCCTAAATCTACTGACGACAAAAGGTTTAAATTTGTTACATTATCCATAAAGTTTGATTATCCATAGATTATCCAATCACAGACGTAGGTATAGCGTTAATAATCGAATTGCGATTTTGAGGGGAAAGGCGAAAATCAAGTTTTTCAAGTATGTGACGTATCAATAAAATAGAGCCCGTTATGTGCAAACATTTATTTTTAATTTTTTCATAATATTAAATTGTTGTATATAAAAACAAGTTGTAAAGTCTAAAAAAAAAATATATATATATAAAAATAAAAATTTATATAAAGACTGAGCTTCAAAATTTCCAAGCCAAACATTTTGAAAAACTCATCGTTCTCATAAAACGGAATGGTACGGAAGCGGAGCGGAATCCTCTCCACGTGAGTCCGCCTCACATTTGAACGGTTTTTTGGGACTGTTTTCAAAGCCTTATTACGACAATCTTTTTTACATTCTAGTGGAACGACCTTGTGGAATATTTAACAATCCTGAATTTTACTGTTCTTTTATTTCCTTCTTTTTTTAATCTCGAATATCTAACTAATCCATGAATTTAGTACCTTTGATGTGAATTTCACAACATTTTTAATGCCAGAAATTATGAATGCATATGACCGCTATAACTTTAACGCAGATGGAGCACAGGTTTATACAGAACTGCAAGCACTTTATGGGGGTTAGAGGGTGAGTGTTACAGATTTCTTAATGTTTTTGTTGCTTGCTAATCTCAGCCTGCATACACTTCTAAGACTTCGGGAAGTACCCTAGTTTTATATACCTGCCAACCTGCACCCCCCCTTTATGAGAGTGGAAGGGTGAAAGCTACAAATTTCTTATTTGTGCGGCTACAGAGCCATTACCACCAAAATAGTTGTAGTCACGGAGGACAGAAGGAAGGTTGTAGTAGTAGGTTGTTTTACTCTCCTTTTAAACTTATTTAAAAAAATAGAAAAAAAATACGTTTCAAGGGCCGATGTTTTTGTCATAGGTTTTATTTAACATCGACACGTCAAGCCATCGATGTTATTCGTTTCGATGTTTGCATCCCTAGTTATACTAGGAATATAACTGAAATAGTATTTTAAGTTTTGAATACCGTCCAATTATTACAAACTAGACGAAATCTGAGACAGCGGAGGACAGAACTTCGGACGCGGACTACAATGGGAACGCTAGACGATTTACGTAAGCTAGCCCTAAAACTTAAACAACAGATGTGTGAATGGCATTTTCATATCTTTCGCAAACTGTCTACCATACCCACGAACTGTTTTTTAGGATAACATGACAAAGGAAGTCTTTATTTTGATAAATGCCTTCTTATCACTTAGGGTTCTTACCTAATGTCCGTAAAAATACAGAAGTAAGTAACTCTACATACCTACTATGTATTATTAAATGTCACTCGGATTTGAAATAAGTTATGTAAACATTCTGCTCAAATCTAGTCATCCTAAATTGAGAAAGGAAGGAAATGTACAAACTGTTGAAAGGGTTACTTTGCAAACTTGATTATTTCCTTATAATTGCGAAGTCTTTGTTGTAACCAAGTTTTTGTTCCACAAAATGTTTCGCCAATACAATTGTGTTGAATAAATAGGAAATATTATTGAAGATTGATGATTGTACAATTGTACAATTGTCAAAGAAACTTTGTCCGTCAACTCAACGTAATGTTTAGAAATTATACTTGAAACAAAAGTTTTTAATTGTTTTGTTTCTTACAATTTCTGTAATTACTGTAGGTACTTGGGAAAGTAAAATACATTTAAATAATGCGTGTAGATTGCGAAAATTCTAAATCTATGGTTGTAGATGGAAATTGTTAATTTAGCCAAGTAGAACTAGGTATTAGGCGCCGATCCCACGGAAAAGAGTTCTAGAGTTCCGAGTTCCACGTTCACTACTGTACATGTACACACAGCGAGCGAGTAGTCTAGAGTTCTAAAGGTAAATGGGCAAATTTGTATGGAGCTTGTCCCATTGGCGGCCAGCAATAATTTCTATGTTTTCTATTAGGCAATAATATATTAACAAAAATATGAAAGCTTACTTATATAAATACTGTGCTGTATTTAGGAAAAAAGTTATAGAGTATTGACGACTTAAGAAATAATTAGAGATATTATTAAATTGCAAGGTAGTTGCATTAAATGTAATTAGTATCCCGTACCAATAGGTGATTGCTGTATGTAATTAATACATAATATAATATTTTATTTTATTTGTTAATTGTATACCGTCCGTACTGTGTCACTGTATGTTCGTGATGTCATGGACGTGGGCCTCGACTGAAAACCAGCGCGAGGGTTAGTTTTTCTTACTAACCTGAGCATATTGCTGAGTCGAGATCTATTCCTGGCATCACGCAACATTGCATTTTTGTGTAGTTTTTAATTGGTTCTGTTTGTTTTCTTTAATTCTTGTTTTTTGTAATTTCTACAGTCTTTAATGTAATGTTGTGTGTTGTCCAGAATTAATCTTTTTCTTTCTTTCTTTCTTTACATAGGTACATGCGATGAAACGCTGTGCTCTACCTCTCTTAAAACTCTATCCTTGTATTATCTAGCTAATTGATAATGTAATCATGTGTCGGTGTTTTATAATTACTGTTATGTGGCTTGTTAATTATTAATTAAACCACATAACTGCTATAGTTATGTACTTCTTTTAAATATAGGTATATTGTACAGGTACTACTTACACACAGACTCTGAATAAACAGACATGTTTGATTCATTTCGATAAATTAGGTACACTAAGATATCTGAATAATCATTCATCTGGGGAAAAGACGTATATAAATATAGTTGAAAGGAATGCGGGATGCAAACTCCTCGTTTTTATGAACTGAACTCAATTATTATTTGTACTTTCGCTCGTAATTTCACTAGCAAAAGTTAGGTTAATAACCCTCGAGAGCCTGTATTGTAGTCATAGTTAAAAGTAATCAAATGGGTTAGGTAGGTAACTATCTAGCCTACCTACCGTTTAATAGACTCTGATCCAAGCTAAGAAAAAGGAAAAAGAAAAACGAACTCAGCTTATGTAAATACTGTGAATTGCATTACCAAACAACCACATTTTCCACTCCACCAAAATTGTAATTCGACCTAATTAAAAATAAAGCAGATATATTCATAAGAACCCAAGCAAGAATAGAGGTAATAAAATTAAAAGTAATCCCAACATAATCCGTCTCATAAGCTAGTCTACTTACGAGAATGGTGCAGAGCCGCATCTGTGATTCTGGACACAGTCGCCACCGCAATTGCATTAAAAACTTGTCTTGCAATTCGTTCACAACTTATAATGAGGTATTTTTGCGTTAATAAGGACAGCGAAATTTCTACACAGTGAGAAAAGGCTCGTTTTTTTCATAACTCCCCATAAAAAAGGAAATTGAGTTACAAAACTGACCTCCGGAGCCGTTATCTCGGTGGCTTCTTAGACATTGAACCCTGAAAAAAGCCTTGTTTATTCGCGGCCGGTTTAATAAGATTGCTAGCGCTCTAGTGGTCCGGGACGTCACTGCGTCAACGACTGGCTTACAAACAGCTTTGTGAAATTTATTTCAGATTCAAATGTACCTACGAGTTTCTTTCTTTCCTCTTTATTCGATATTTTTAACATTCTTATATCAGTCTTCTTTAATGTAGGTACTTATAATAAATAATAAATAAATATCCTGGGACATTCCTCACACACGATACGATCATCTGATCCGAAATTAAGCAGAGCTTGTACTATGGAAATCAGATAACTGATATAATAATATATAAATACATACTTAATAATTACACCCAGACTCAGGACATACAGAGATGATCATGCACACACATGCATGTCCTGTGTGGGAATCGAACCCACGACCTGCGGCGCCAGCTGGCCCGTCAAGAATGAAGTCATACCGACCATGCTATGCTAGGCTATGTTCTTCTTCATTCTAATTACTTTTCTTAGTTTTAAATAATGTAAACGGGAGAGAATAAATACATTTTATTATTATTTATTATTCTATTTTTTTCTCCATGACTCTTCGTTCTATTAAAAGTTCCTAACTGATTTTGAAATATTATGCTGAAAAGCTTGGAACATGTGAAAATGCAAACGTCTTTGAAAACGCATATATCTGCTAGCAATCGAAATGAAAAATCCTATATAATCTTTGTTGTCAATATTTGTGTAGGTATATATTATTTGCTCTGCAGCATTTTAAGCGATTTACAAAGGGGTGTCAAGCGCTTCAGCTTCTTAGTTTATTTGCATTATTTGCCGAAGCAAAGTCGGTTTTCCGACTGCAAGTTCTGTTATTGCGCTTTCAATTTCCGTTCTTGATAAGCTTTCAATGAGTTTAAGATCTGATTTTGCTTGTAGTAAAGGTAAACTAAATTAAACGAACTATTAATTAAGACTACACAAACATTATTTAAACTAAACAACAAAACTAAGCATTATAAAATACAAAAACTGCGTTTAAATCGCCGTCCGAAAGCAGGGTTCCCAAAAATCTGGCGGCGTTACGTCGTATTATTGCAAGGCTATGGGTTGCCAAAGGTAAGCGCCAGCACTTTGGTCTTCTGTAGTATCAATAAGGCGCCTGGACAGCTCCTTAACTGCGCGCCTCTGGACCCCAAAAACCCATTATTTTGTCTAAAGGAAAGATTTATATTTCCTCCGTTTGAGGCTTTTGGCAGCGTTGGCCGCCGCGCCCGCCAGCCGTGTTGTATTATGGAGGTGAGAGGCCACCTGTGTGTAAGCATAACTAGCAGCCTCTCACGACTCCATGTAATCGAAAATCATACCTACCATCGTCACGCGAGATACCGTTCAGCTCTAGGAAAGCTCTATTATTCACAATCTTTTGTATAAATAATCTGACCTTAGTTTTCCGGAATGAGAACAAGAATACTTGTATCCCACCAAAAACGTTTTTATGTAAAATGTTCTTATGGCTCGCACTGTCAAAAAGTTATCAGATCTCATGTAGAGCCAAGCTAATAACTCTACAAGCCATAACTTCCCAAACTCTACACACCGTAGTCAAAATATGTGGCTTGGCCGTTTCGCTACCGTCACCTGGGAGTAAGGTGAAAATTTTTGTCACTGTTCAATATTTTTTTTGTTATACAATAGTTCTTGTAGTAGTGAAACGGTGGTTTTGGTCTAATATCTTCAAAATATTATTTAGTACTTACTTCCAACTAAGTTTACCATTAATATTAACACAGATTTATGAGGACGGATGCTAAACTTAGCAAGTTAGGTAATTATTCGTTAGATTTCCCTCCCTAGCCGAAGTGTCCGTGAATATTCATAACCGTTGGAATATTTACTACGGTCGCCAAGTCCCCTATAGGCCAGCTCACCGTTTCTATATCTGGCCAAGTTTGCGTTAATTGCATTCGAGTTCTAACTTAAACGGATCGTTAATGAATCAATATTATTAATTCAATTGACTTCCATATATACCTATTTGTAAAATTAAAACTTTATTTTTTTTAGGTGCAGCGTAGACGACGTTCTTTTTGTGCGAAGGAGTGGTAGCACACAAAAATACTGTGTGAAAACAAATGGTTGTGCTCCGGACTTTTTGCGCATCGTGTGCGTTACTGCTTAGAATTGTATAGGTTCTATTTTCACAGACTAAAAAGTTCGGTGCGGTGCGGTCTGTCGTCTGTGCGGCACCTAGTTTCTGTTGTGACAAATGAAATAATATTCTTCTAAAGTTTTTTGTTTTTTCATGTAGTGAAAATCAAATATAATAAGTTAGGTACCTACTTGGTCACAGAAATTTAAGCTTAGGTAAGTACCTATCCGCATTCCGGATATCCATCCCGCGGCGAAGTAATCTTAAATTACATATGCGGCCCAAAACTTTACTAATTCGCAGTTAAGAACTTTTGTAATCTTCAATAATGATTTTTGCATATTATTCTTGTTAGGTAAGTATTACATATAAAAACAAGTAGCTTTCCAAATAAGGCTGAGACAGACTAGTCAGAGCTAGGTAGTCCTGGTAACACAGTCAAATTATTACTAAGTCTGTTCCATAGACCTAGGATTATTTCGCTACATGGGTTAATGGTGAGGATTAGATTGGTCAGAACCAACAAACCCAACACAACTTTAGCTCGCGGATCGGACTTCATGAGACTCACTGCTTTAAGTACATGAAAAAAAAAACTAGGGTTTGTGGTATCATTATTATACTTATTTTAAGTATAATAATGATACCACAAACTTTATGAAAATATCATAACCAAATTAAAATAAGTACTACCTACATACATTGTGAAGCGATACCACTATCATCAGAATAGATAATAGTACCCACTATTAAGTAAGACTAAACTATACTGTAATTGTAGCGTGTATTCTATCTCCTGTGGGGGATACTATGACCTATCGATGCGCAGCCCACATGTCCAATAAGACGGAATACCTACTGAAACTCATCCGATACTAATCTAATTGGAAGTATAAAAGTAATTTATAGTTTCGGATCGCGTGTTAGAGACTGTTTTTATCTACCAAAAGATCAAATTAAATTAGACACTGTGGAAAAGTCCTTCTTTGAATAAGAATTTTCAGCGCCACTCAATTTCAGGACCATCCAAATTCTAATTAAAAGTGGTGCTGTGAAAATGTAGAAATAAAATTTTGGTGGTAAAATTAATTTGGCTAGGTACAAAGTCAAAGGTAATTGATGAATTTTATCCACGGAGGCATAAAATTCCTCCTTGAACCTTATTGCCTATCATATGCTTTTTATAAGCTACCTAGCTAATGAAACCTCTCAAATATTTTTAATTAATCAGCGCAAAAGATGCGACAGTTTGTCGCCCTGTAATTTCGTCAAAAGGCTGCCCACCTTGTAGGTACCTAATATTAAAATCGCTCATTCGTGAAATCAAATTTCCGTCACAACAGGCGTCCTCCATAAAAAAATAAACTTTTTACGATGTCCCCGACGCTGGGTATACGACTCATAACAAATTAAACATCCGAACGTTACTCGCAAATCGTTGCTTTATGTTTCTAGAATGTAAAGCAGGTTAGTGTAGGTAGGAGCAAGGGCGACTAGCGTAGGTACGACTGGGTGCTGCGGGTGCCGTGTATCCGGGGTGTCGACGTAACGTGTTACGCCGACGATACCCTGGTCACTGCCCGCGGCACGAGGTATAGTACAGCCGCCTACTGCGCCACTGCTGGAGTGGCGCAATTCGTGGGCCGGATACGACGGTTAGGCTTGGAGGTGGCCCTTAGCAAGTCTGAGGCCCTGTGTTTTCACGGGCCTCGGCACGCGCCGCCTCGGGATGCTCATATCGTCGTGAGTGGAGTCCGCATAGACGTCGGGTCGACGATGAGATACCTAGGTCTCGTCCTCGACGGTCGGTGGAATTTCACAGCCCACTTCGGGCGCCTGGTGCCAAGGGTGATGGGCGCGGCGGCTGCTCTCGGGCGGCTGCTGCCGAATACTGGCGAGCCGGGCGCCCTTTGTAGGCGGCTGTACCTGGGGATCGTGCGATCAATGGTCACGTACGGAGCTCCCGTATGGGCGGAGGCCCTAAATCGCCGCAATATCGCCCTCCTGCGGAGACCGCAGAGGGTGGTGGCGATCAGGGCAATACGAGGATATCGCACGATCTCCTGCGAAGCGGCGTGTGTGCTGGCCGGTTCCTTGCCATGGGACCTCGAGGCGAGAGCCCTCGCGTCAGTTTATTTCTGGCGCGAGGAGGCGCTGGCCCAAGGCGAGACGCCGGCACCACGCGAGGTGGAGGGGCGCAGGGCGCAGTTGCGCACGCTTGCCATCCAGGAGTGGAAGTCCAGGCTGGAGCACCCTAGTGTGGGTCTGAGGACCATCGAGGCCATCCGTCCAGTGATGGATGAGTGGCTGGAGCGGAGACACGGCACGTTGACATTCCGGTTGACGCAGATCCTCTCAGGACATGGTTGTTTCGGGAGGTATCTGTGTCGGATTGCCGGGAGGGAGCCGACCGCCGAGTGCCACCACTGTGACGGGTGCCTCGAGGAGGAGGCACAGCACACATTGGAGGTGTGCCCAGCCTGGGCAAGCGAGCGCAGCGAGCTCTGCGCCGAAGTGGGGATAGATCTCTCGCTGCCGAGCGTGGTTCGCGCTGTGGTTGACAGCGAGAGATCGTGGGACGCACTCCACTCCTTTTGCGAGCGAGTTATGCTCGCGAAGGAGGCGGCGGAACGTGACAGGGAGGACACTACCACCCTGGCTATCCGCCGCAGGAGAACCGGGCGTCGGAGGGCGGCTTTTTTGAGCCACCTTCCCCCCAACATGGGCCCAAGGGTGGCGGACTCGGGGGAGTCTGCTGCCCATCAACATCGGGCCCGAGTAGTGGAGCGTGTGTTTCCGCACGCTACTCAGGAGGAGACGGCGGAGACAAGAGCTCCGGTCTCTGCCGTCGCTGCTGGATACGCGGACGAATGCTTCGGCGCCCCCGTATATCCAGCCGGCAGCGACATGTAGGAACACCGTGGGGTTTTAGTCAGTAGGAGTCTGACATAACCCGGCCGCTCCCCCCGGTGTGCCCGGGTATCCATGAGGATTTCCCCACGTAAAAAAAAAAAAAAAAGGTAGGAGCAAGGGCAACTGAGCAACTATTCAGTTGCCGAGAATTCTTTAACTATGAACAACGTGAAAAGGTAAAGTATTACCCAAAGTGTGTTACATAATTACTAAGTAGGTAGACCTTATACGTACCTACTTACCCATTTGAAATTAGAGATATTTTCTTTTATAAACCTACTGCATCATCTTGAGAGCTGCTTCTAGCAGAGAACCTGTATAGAAGAAAATGTATATTTCTGTCTTTTAAATATACAGACACATTATATATGTGTATGTATAATGTGTCTGTATATTTAAAAATAATCTTATGCCTTGATCATAAATTATCCTGAGACAGGGCCACCAATTCCTATCTTTGTATTTCCACTTGCTGGCTCGCGGATGTGCTGCGCGTCCAGTATAACTTACTTATGAATGAAAATTTAATTCCAGGAACGCCAGTCAACTGATTATAGCTTCAACTTTCTGAAACTTAAAACCTTAAGTTTCAGAAAGTCAATCATCTCCCTTAAAGTAAACCTACTTTAAGGGAGATGATAGCTCAGTGGTAGTGACGTCAAATGCCGAGACGAAGGTCGCGGGTCGAATCGTACAATGATCTCGAGCTTTCGGTAAAGGAAAACATCGTGAGGAAACCTTACCACGTTGGTAGGGTACTTTGTAGTACCCGCCTGGCTCATGGCTGGCTACCATCTACAAGTTGAAAATCTGTCACAAACCACCATAATACCTAGTATTATAGCGATTCTTATTTACCCATAAAGGTACCAACCAATGGAAGATATGTCAGTAACTAAGCAACATAAAAATTTATTGTCCCATTCCAAGCAAATAAATCGCAGCTGGGTCACAAAGCATTTGCCGAGTCCAATATTATGTCGATATTGTCGCGAAAATATTTCATTTCGTTGGTCCAACAACGCGCCCGATACCGCCCGTAGGTACCTACCTACTAGAGAGTCCATCCATTCCAGAAGCGTATATTGTTTGTTATTAATTTTAATTTATTTTACCCACATTCCCGAAGAATCTTATGCTTTAAATAAAAAGTATCCTATATGTAATTCCTGGGTATAGTCTATCTGCCAAACTTCATTCATCCAAATCCGTTTACCCGTTAACCGTTACGAAGCACAAACTACCAAGAGAACTGTTACGAAGCTGAGTCACAGACTAAAATAAATAAAGACGGATCGCTGCCATTAGCAAACTGAAGCCACTTGCCTATGGATAAATGCGCATGTGTGTGCAACGAAATGTTAACGCTGAGAGTTTTTATGCATAATACGTATGAGTGAGTGGTGTATATCGTCCACGTAGCGCGAGAATTAACTAAGTCTAAAAAGTGTGTTTTGAGATAATCGCGTTTGAAAGTTTGGAAAATTGAAATGGCCCTAACTTTTTACAGGTATTACAGATTTTCGAAATTCTTTTCTCGTTTTGAAGGAAATATTGTAAAGTTGTTGACTAAATAAAAATGGTGGGTAAAAAACCGTAACTTAATTAGGTATAAATAAAATAAACATTTAATGAATTTTACTCTACTTATCTATTGCCATAACTTCGAGTTAGTTAATCATCGACCTGAGTTAGTGATTTTTCTCACGGCAATAGGCTAATATTAAAGAAATTAACTTGAGTTAAGTAAACTAGAGCTTACTATTAGACACACAAGCTACGTTCGGTGAATATTACCTAACTTGTATCACATTACTGTAATTTAATTATAACTTATTATTTTAAAGGAAATTAAAATAAAACAAAGTCTTTTTCGTTTGCAAATACCTTTGCAGTTACCTATATTTAAAAATTTCCATTAATAATCACATAAATGAACGAAAATAGTAAAATCAACAAATCGATACCACAATTGAGCAATCAATAAATAAATTAGATAAACCCTGATGCATAAAATTAATCAAATATAAAATACCAGCCAAGTGCAAGTCGGACTCGCACACATAGGGTTCCGTAAAGACGTATCTTGTATGGTGCCCCCCTTTAATTTGAAGTTTTATTTCATTTTTATTATTTATTGTTTAAGCGGCAATAGAAATACACATTCTGTGAAAAATTTAATTGTCTATCTATCATGGTTCATGAGATATAGCCCACTGAAGGTACGACGACGGACGGAACGGCCGACAGACAGCGTAGGCCTAGTAATAGGGTCCCGTTGGCACCGTTTATGTGCGGAAGCCTAAAAAGACCATCAAACTTTAGCAGAGGGGTCCTATTCTTCTTCCTCGCCATCAGGCTCTGAAATCATCTCCACAAAATCAATACATGAAGGTAAAATTCGTACCATGGATGAAGCTCTTGGGGAATTACCCCCTTTGAGATAGTTTTTTATACTACCAAGGTGGCAAACAAGTGTATGACCAGCCTGAAGATAGCAGTTATTCAAAAGATCTTTCTTTTTGCCTCGGATACCTCTGGTAAGCCTAAGCGTAAGCCTTAAAGATGGTATAGTTTGTAAAAAATCGTTGATTATGTTACGTTATCAGAAATAGACCGCAGTTAGTCAGATTCCTAAGGCTCGTGCCGCATTTTTATTAAAATATGCATTTCATATTCCTCTTTTGTTCTGGTCGATCAGCTCCATCATAGTGAGTGCTGATCATACACTAATTTTTCTTGCATTTCAATTAGCTGCCAAATATCTTCCTATAAATATTGTTAGTTGCTCTTTATAAAGCTCCTAAATTTAAAGCTTAAGTTGTTGTTGTTATTGTAAGCTTGCTATCAAGGTATTATCTCTTAGATTTTTAAAGCTCCATCAACTTAACTTGAACAGATGCTGCTTTTAGAGGCTGGTCTACTTAAGTTTGCTATTTACTTATTAAATATCGATACAATCTAATTTGTAGTTTTTCCGCCGGGGCACGCAATTGTTGTCAGTGCGATTAGAATGTAAATATTATTTTATGAATCTAAGCTTGTTTTGAAAAGAGTAATTGCTGAGTTTATTCCCGGCTCTTCTCATCAAATGCAACCTTCCGAACCGGTATAAGAGTATTAGAGTCAGATTATTCATAAGTCCCTGCGAAGGTCTATTTGAAATAAATATCCTTCGCTTGATTTGATTTGATTTATCACTTACGGCTTTCGAAAGATACTGGCACACCAGCCCTCTAAGTAAGCTTCCTTCATATGGAGTTCCTGGTGGCCTGTGCGATTGGATTTCCGATTTCCTGAGTTAACAGTCTATAGATAGACGGGTGCCTCTCGGACCTTTTGGCAATCAATCCCGGGTTCAGTTCTCTCTGCAACTTTATTTATGCTTCAGATTAACGATCTGTTTAGTACGACAGCACTGATGCACAAGATACAATTGTTGCAAGAGGCCATGGTAAAGCGTTTGGATATGACCTTATAGGCAACCTCCAATTAGGGCAAAGCCAATCTGGTAATTTTTAACTCCACCAAGAATTTACACCGCCAATGGAGTCCTTTCAAACAGCCTCTACAATTCAAAATATATCCTTGCCTTTAAGTGATCGGCTTGACCTTTACGGCCAAATTTAGCTTTAGCTATTCTATTGAGTCAAAGGCAGAAACAGCTGCTAGGATGCTGGGTATTCTGTCTAATTTCCTTTGGTACTTCATGCCGGAAAATTTGCTACAACTTTATCAAGCAAAAGTACGATCGTACATGGAGTACTGATGCCATCTCTGTGATGGATCCGCTAAGCACCAGCTTGACACCATTGATTTAAAAGATCGCCATGTCAAGAGACTCATCGGAGCCTTGACTATCGAAGAAATGTTGCTTGCCTAGAGATTTCTAGAGTCTAGCTAGAGGATATATTTTGGAGAATGTGCGCAGGAATTATTCAATCTTATTCCACCATCCCTTTTTTACACCGAACAACAAGACGCCGGGTTTTTTTTTTACCCGTACGTTGTTGACATACTAAAGCTACAGACGTAACGTTTTGCATCCTCATTTATTGCAGACACCAAGGGTGTGGAACTTGCTTCAGGCTTTGTTTCCTGACTCTTAAAATCTAGAGACTTTCAAGGTCAGAGTGAATAGGTTTCTTCTGGGTAAGCGTGCTCCATCTTAGGCATCTTAATCGTCCTTTATGGGTAAGTCAGTGGCCAAACGCAAGTCTATTTATTATATTTGAATAAAAACTTGGCTCGACTGTATTCATAAAATGACTAATTCGTGTGGCGGCAAAATAAACGCGTACGCACACTTCAACACATACGTGAAAAATGAAAGTCACCAACTGCCGCCTTCACGCCGCACTGCACACATAAAGTAACCAAGTCGCGCGTGAAAAATACCTAAACTACTAAATCAACACCAAATTCTTACAAATATTAACTAAAATAATATCATTACTATTTGAAACAGAAGCAATGTCACCCATTTTACTAGAATAAAAATAATTAAAACTGTGTAAGGGATTTTCGCATTTTTGTTTTTGTATGAATTATATTTCAATTGAGAAAGAGAAATCAACAAACCAAGTTAGTTAATTTTCGCATCCAAATGTTGAACCGAACTACTGATTTCCAAACTATCTAAATCTGTTTAGTGATTTATGAGAGCAAGGTATACAACAAAAAAATCAGGGAAAAACTAATTAATTGATTTTAATTCCTATTTATGTAATTTAATTTGAAATGTAAAATAACTAACTTAATTAGGTAATTTTCTCTTTACGTGATATTGTCCATAATCATAACTTAGTGAATTTTCGAATTTTATAACTCAAAAACTATGACACCTACAAAAATGAGAGTTAGACAGAAATAAAGAGCTTGAAAAGCTGATTCATATTATACAATAAAAAAAGAATTACTTAACTCGACTTAGTTAATTCTCGCGCTACGGGGACGATATGTATACGGTAGAGGTGCAGAGTTACTTGACTTCACTTTTACCGCTGTGAAACTTTGGCTGTGTTCCGTCTGAACTTCTTTTACGCTTCTCTTCTGTGAGCTGAATAAGAAACACACACACAGAAACATTCGCATTTGATGTGTATGACGCAGTGATGAAACGAACTTACCTGAAGTGAAGTTCTATACAAATTATACGAGTTGCTTCGTCCGAAGAGATTAGCTGTAGGTACTGGAATTAAAATTAAACTATTATGTTTAAAGCATTTTTCATAGTACTGCCACTACTGCTGCAAACAAGCATACGGTCCGCCTATGAACGCTTGCAACACCAGGGGTATCACTCACGCGTTGCCAACTGCAAAATCTCATCACGCCTTTTTTGTGGTGGTGTTCACTGTACTGAAACGCGTTCATTTTCATCGTAATTTTCAGTTCATTCACAAAATACAATTAAATGTAAAACTCAAATAGGACTAGGCTGTATGGCTCAAACCTTTGCCTGCCTTTTGACGAATATTATAAATAACAAAAGCTGTCATTGCTGACTGCTGTTGCTGTTGCTGTCTGGCTGTCTGTCATTGCAACTCAGTTAGTCAGTTCAGTTGACAGTTAGCAGCATTTCCAAAAGGGTACGAAAAGTACGAATTTCGTACATTTTGGGTTTAGTTCGTAGCTTCAGTAATAATTTCGTGCCTTTTTCAAAGAATTGTGTCATTTTATACACCTAACAAATCAACAAGTCAAATCCAACTAAATGTTTACAAGAAATAGTAAAATGTTGACAAAATCACAATTTGCAAAGATCTATCGGAGAGCACGGCAGTGCCCCCGCCGAGTTAGAATTAGAGATCAACAAATCGCCTTTACAAAAAATACTCAACTTGGTGGACCGCTTCATTTGATGTCAAAAATATCGGAAAAAAAAAAAAAAAATTGTAATAATAAAAAAACTACTCGTAAAAAGAAAAAAACTGTGTCAAATAAGAAAATCTAATAAAATAAAACAATATGCCCACGTTCCTACAAAAAGAAGTGAAATCCCACCAAAAACATTCTGTAAAAAACTAGCCAAGTCTCGATGGAGCTGCTTGTTTATTTCTAAAAAGTAATGAAATCTAGACAAAGTCGTGCCATGTCTAAGGTACTGCGATTTCTTTATTATTACAGTTAATGTTGTGTGACTTGGCCGTTGAAAAGTACACAAGGGTAAAAAAACCAGGTGCTCCATGACACCATTGCACCAATCTGTCGCCAGAACCGCTACCCATTGACGATGGAAAATTGCCACTTGGAAAACGTTGATTCAATAACCAGTCAATTGTTGGCTTGATAAAGCTGCGTATTTCAATAAGACTTATGTATAGGCGAGCCTGTAACAAACAGTATAAAAAATTATTTCCACTACAGACGGACTTCTATTCTAATCATTGATAGAAGTCCGTCTGTACGTCTATTTTATGTTAGATCGGTGGTCGATTTGACGCTCCAAAAAGAAGAGAGCAGAAGTCAGCATTTTCAATGCTGAATGCATGTGTTGCACAATCAACAACAGCCTAAAATGAGACACTAATGTCCAATAACCGATACCAGTATGAGCTATTATCTCGCTTAACAAACATAGGTAGTTACAACAGATATAACATTACGTGTAAACAAAACAAAATGACTTGTACCCACTAACGTATAAAGAATGTTCAACGGCCAAGTCACACAACATTAACTATAATAATAAAGAAATCGCAATAAGGAAACTTAGACTTGGCACGACTTTGTCTAGATTTCATTACTTTTTAGAAATAAACAAGCAGCTCCATCGAGACTTGGCTAGTTTTTTACAGAATGTTTTTGGTGGGATAAACTGTACAATCATAAGAGTGAATAAATCGCATTTATTTTTTACTATTAATGAGGAGTTTTCATAAGATAGCTTTATGCTCAAATACCTGTAATAATTCGAAACGATTTGAACCTTAAGTTCACAATTTGATAAGTATTTTGAGTATAGAGGTATCATAAGAAAACTCCTCATTAGAATAAAAATTAGGTACTTATTTGGACTTGGATATTTTTATTAATAACAATGACATCAATTGTTATTATAGGATGATCGAAATAAAAATCAAAATTGTAGGATTTGCCACACAAATGTATAACTTTAGTACTAATTTGCTTCCTAACATCTGGCAGCACTGGCTGCAGGCAGTTCATCACAGTTCACAACACACACCCATTCATTACTTTCAGCGATTCAATTCCTTCCTTTTGGAACATTTTTCATTCTATTTTAGGGGATGCGTCATGCATGTGGACATTAAATCCTTTGCCCAGAACGAGTGGATCAAACATTAAAAAGAACTTTTATAATAATTATAAAGTTATTTTTTTGTTTAATTCACACATTCTGTGGTAGAGCGAGCGAGCGACCGCTCATTTGATTTCCCGTCCTACTGTTTTGGTGTTTGCTTTGAGCTGTTTAATTATAATTTGAAGGGAAAGTATAGTACATTTGAACAAATTTTGTTTCGTTTCTGTATTTGCAGTCTTTTTGGGCTGTTTTCGTCGTTGAATGGTTGAATCCCTCTACTTATTACTAATTCACTTATGTGAGTGATAATGCTAAATGATCTGCAAAAATAATATTCAAGATGTTTGCCGCCTGTATTCCACTGACTAATAAAAATAACTCGAACAGTACTTCTAAATGAACAAATATATTTTTTAACATATTTTTCATTTGCGTTCCTTCACCGCGAATTTCGTACGTTTTCAGACATCCCGGGCGTTCTAAATCTCCAATCACTGCTGGCAGCACTGATTATTTTGCAAAAGCAACAGCAAGCAAGCAATCAAAGCCAATCAAGCTTCAAAAGCTTTAAAAAACAATCAATTCAATTTATTATTACTTTATCGTGAGTTTAATCTAATAACGAAAATAAACGTGTAAGCTCTATAAACTGAACATGTATTTTATAGTCACATCACATAAATAAATAATTGAGATATTACGTGAAAGCAAACATGGAACCCAAAAAAATATCATTCGGTTTCAAGAAAACGAAAAAAGTCGATAAACCCGTCGTTGAGGAGAAAAGAGATTACATAGAATGTGTCGAAGAAAAATCTATAAAGGTTGTGGGGTAAGTAGTTACGCATTTACATCCTCAGAAAAAAACGTATATACCAGAATTTTTTATACCACTAAGGTGGCAAACAAGCATACGGCCCGCCTGATGTTAAGCGGTTACCGTAGCCTATCGACACTTGCAACGCCAGGGGTATCACTCGCGCGATACTGACCGTGCAGAAATCTCTTCACACCCTTTTTGAAGAACCATAATGTCAGTTTACACATAACCCATGGTTGTAACCTCAATTTGTGTATATATTATTTAATTTGAGTTTCTCTAACATGGAGAGAACAATCTGATTTAGCCAAACAGGCAACAATAAGTTGGTATGTTTGTATAATAAGCTTTCCACCTGCAATCCCCTATATTACCTTACCTTTAGACCCTAAAAGGATCTTGAAAAAGCTGGCCTTCTTAGTTGACTTCTTTATTTACTTTTTACACCATACTTTATTTAATACCTTGGCTCGTAGTTAAAAGAATAACAATGACATCAATTGTTATAATAGGATGTGCGTTCCTCGTGAGAACCAATGGGGACTGTGTGCAAAATTTCATGATTAGAACCGTAGCAGTTCAAGCTGTGTTTTGATAAATCAGTCAGTCATTCAGAACTAGTATTTTATAATGTGTATTATAACTATGTATTTATAATATACTTAGTCAATATCAGATCCAAATAAGCAATGGGCTTTCGTAAAGAAGGTTAAACATACCATTATATGGTCCATCAACATCTGTTATCATTCCAGAGGGGAAGAGGTAGAGGAGAAAGCACCTCTTGTCATTGTCATGAAACCAAATACTCTTATCACTGCTGAAAGATTAAAGCAGATTGCAGAGCAAGTAGAAAGTGCTGTACAAGAACCAGATGTAAAAGAAGAACTAGATATAAAGCAAGAACCACAAGACGAGATTATTCCAGAAGATTCATTAGAACAAATGGCAATAAGAGAACTGATGCAGGAAGCCAAGAAGGAAGTTAAGGTTGAAACTATGGCGTTAACTGTACCTGTACCTGCAAAACCTGTAATGGATGGACAGAAAGAGGTTTTAATTATTTGTTACTAACAATTATTGCTTTTAAATCTCCAGAAAACCTCATTAGTCTTGAAACTGGCTTTGTCCAGTTTGTTAGTTTATCCAAAAAAAATGATTAGGTCTTTTATCTTTCTTTTATTTTCCATACGAAGTATGATGATACTAAATGATACATGAGCCTTTTTGTTTTTCATTTCATTAAAGTACCTAGTCAAAAAAAAATATCCATTTAAAAAAAAATACAATCCCATCTGATATTCTCCCATTAATGAATTATTTAATTTGTTTTTCAATTAAAATTTATTTTTTAAACTACATAATTTAAAATCCTGTACGATTTGTATAATCTGCTTTAAATCCAATGTTTGTAAATGAACTATGTTTGAATTGCCTCTTAATTAATAACTTTTTTTATAACAGTCAACCCTAGATGATTATGAATCAGTGCCAATACAGGAGTTTGGAATGGCAATGCTGCGAGGTATGGGGTGGACACCTAATAAGGAACAGTGAGTATTTTAGAAACTGGTTTTAAATTAGTTGCATCAGATAATTATAATTTTAAATATAAGACAAAAAAGATTGAGATAGACATTATAAAACTCCTCAGTGGATCAGCAGATTTATCAAGTTTGGGTTAGTTTGATTAGTATTGGTTTTGATCAATCACACATAGGAATAAGGGTATGTAAATAATGCTTTTAAAATCAGATCTATTCCTCCTTATTACAAAAGTCTAATAAAACTAAAATAAGTTAATTCACAATATATCGGGGAGTTTATAATCTCGCCAGGTAGATTATAAACTAACGGTTTTCACAAAAATATGGTGGCATATCCATCACTTTCTAATGTCATATAACAAAAAGAGTGGGAGCTATCTTATATCCTGGGTTTTACAAGACTCGGCTTAAACCTTCTTTTGTAATAAGAGGGATTGAGTTTGGTTGTTTTGATTGGCAAAAATGTTCCTGAATGCAAAATCTCGGCATATTAATAAGCATCAGAGAGCCATCATTTGTTTAAAAGATGTCACAGTATATACTTATACTCCAGTCAAAGGTCCATCTTTTAATGAGAGAATATAGCTACATAATTTTGATTATAATATAAAAAACCTTTATTTCAGATCAAAGTACAAACAACCACAGTTACGGCCAAAGGGCCTTGGTTTAGGAGCTGACAAAGTAGTTACAGATAATCAAAAGAACAAAATTGCTAAAGATAGTAAAGGTGAAGAGCTGCCCATTGTGAAGAACTCATTTGTGAAAGTTACAACAGGAAAATTCAGTGGTTATTATGGGAAGGTGAGGATAATTTTTTATCACTGAAGCTAGTGTTTTATTTGCTCAAGACTATTGACTGATGACCAAGATTGATTTTGGACATTTTGGCAAGACAGAGATTTTTTTTCTTTCATAAAACTAATCAAATAAGCATTATGGTCCACTACCTGATAGAAAGTGGTTACCAAAGCTTATAGATGCTTACAACATCTGTGAGACTGCTAAGCTTTAATTTTCAAGGTCCTTAATGTTCTCATTTAGAGCCCCTAATATTCTCATTTAAATACCCTAATGTTCTCATTTAAAGCCCCTCATGTTCTCATTCAAGGCCCCTATTATTCTCGTTGCAGGTTGTGAGTTTAGATGAAGATAATGGTCGGGTAATGGTTGACATTGCTGTGAAGAAGGAGATGGTCAGCTTGAGCGAATTCATGATGCATCCAGTTACCAAGTCCGAATATGATAAGGAGTCCAAAGTTATAAGTAAGTACCAATCTCTAAAGTGGTTAAAAATTATTTAATAACTACAATATTAAGTCCTATTTTGGTATTTTACTTGTCCAACTGTTGCTACCTTTTACCAGCATTAATATAGGTACTGTTTTCGGAAAGTCAATTTATATTCTTCTAATTTCTCTTCACAGATTCAGTCAAGTATTTGTGTGAGGACATCCAATTTAATTTAAGTGTGTATTCCTCCAGGAAATCGTAACGTAAGGTACAACACTTGGACAGTAATTTGAAACTTGTGGATAAACCAATTATAAGTTAGTTGCCTGGATATTATATGAGTGCTATGGTTCAAATTTCGTAATAAACAGCGTATTCATGTTTACTGTGCAAGATTTCATGGTAACATCAAATCAAACAGAATGGGCAAACCACTGTGGTGATACCCCACCCTACCCTACCCTATATGAATAATTTTCCCCGTTTTTGCAACATTTTTCACTGATGCTTCGCTCCTATTAGTCGCAGCGTGATTTTATATAGCCTAAAGCCTTCCTCGATAAATGGACTATCCAACACAAAAATAATGTTTCAATTCGAACTAGTAGTTCCTGAGATTAGCGCGTTCAAACAAACAAACTCTTCAGCTTTATAATATTATTATAGTATAGATTCAATTCCTTACCAACTCACATAACTAGTTTATGTGACATGTGTAGATAACTAATGTATTATTATTATTTTTTGAACTTTGAATGGCTTGAATTATGATTACTATTTTGTATTTTCATACTGTAATATTTGCACGCCATCGTGGCAAAACATGAAGGTCCTTATATAATATTAATATTTTATTATCAATTTACTAACCATGTTTCTGGAAAATAAATGATCTTTATCTTTATCATAAAATTTCAGATGCCGGTTCATATGAAGAGTATAAAAAGAAGGAAAAAAATCTGCAAATATCTACAGAACATGATGAAGGATCGACTAGTCAGAAATCGTATAATATAGACAACAAAGAAAAAAAATACAGTGAGACTAGAAGAGAAAGGGAACATGATAATTCATCAAATGGAAGGAGTAGGAAGTACAGAAGAGATACTTCTAGTAGCGAAGATAGATCCAGTCGGAGGAGGAAAGAGAAGCGACATAGTAGTAACGATTCCTTAAATTCTCAATCTGATTCTGAAAAACGAAGTAAAAAGAAAAAAAGCGGTAGAAGAAGAAGTTCTGATTCATCAGATTCTCATAAAGAGTCAAGGAGACATAAAAGAGATAGGACTCCAAAAAGTAAAAGAGATATTGATAAAAAACGAAAAGGAAAGAAGAAGAAGAGAGACAGAGATCGGTCGCCAAATTATAAGAAACATAGAAAATAAGTTACATTAAGGAAATTATATACTAACGTAACTGGAATGTGCACTTCCGATCAAAACCCGGTCCGAGGGAGCTAGCGACGCGGCTGAAGTCTGTCTTTCTCGGTCCTTACTAATATATAAGTCAATAGTTGGACCTGCCTCAAAAGTTGGTAAAGATGTGAAAGGGATAAAGTGCTCCCGCGCTCTATCTCCCTCGGACCGCGTTTCTTTCCAGACAAGACATGGTCGAATATCGACTTTATAGGTCTCAACTTTAAGTTTAGTTTTGTATAAAGTACAATACCAAGAATGCATTTCAGTTACGTTAGTATATAATTTCCTTGAGTTACATTCAATTTGGTATGTAAAGTGTTTTTAGGTATTTTTATTTTATAGTATAATTGATTGACAACTAATTCGAACATATTTGTTTTCCAAGCAGTAGTTATTTTTTATAAAATTCCAAAGTTTTACCCGTATTGACGTCATAAAGTAGGCTGATTAACTACTTTACCTTTGCCACATGTATAACAAAAATAAAATATTTTAAGTCAGAAACTTCAAACTTGACAGATTGGAATTGGATATCTGTTGTGATCAGGGTGATCAGGTACTTTGATTCTTCAGATTCTTGTGATTTGTGTTGAATGTTATATTCGTATATCCATACTTTGAAGATAAGACTAACAAATAGTCCACACACTGTGTTTGTGCTCGTGAAAGAAAGCTTAAGACGGGAGTTGGGCTGCGATTATTCCATGCAAAAGTATTCCCCTGTTTTCTTCCTGAATAATGCCTCTAGAGTCATAATTTTTTTTTTCATATAATCATGTTCTGCTTTGGACACGTCTCTGTTACTTCCTTTTTTTCAGCAACTAATTATTAAAGAAATTATGGCCCTCCAAAAATTACAATAAATGCCCTATTTTTCCGCCGTGATTAAAAGGACTACCAGACAAGTTCGAAACATTTTAACATAAAAGAAAGTAATAGGGACCTATATAACCCCTTACTTAAAATTTTAATGTAAAAAATTATTGAATCGGCTCAGTTTTCGAGGAGGAAAATGGGGAAAACGAAACGTCAATTTCGTCAATTTTTTTGTGAATAAATCGGTCTGAGCTGCAGTTTTTTTTTTTTTTTAATTAAATGGGATTGCGTTTGGCCACTGACCCGCCCATAAAGGGCGATGACGAAGCCTAAGATGAAACACGCTTACCCAGAAGAAACCTATTCACTCTGGCCTTGAAAGTTCCTAGATTGTAGGCGTCAGGAAACAGACGCCGGAAGCAAGTTCCACTCCCTTTCTGTCCGCATTATAAATGAGGATGCAAAACGCTTTGTCCGTATTTTCGGTATGTCAACAACGTACGGGTGTAAATTTTCCCGACGTCTTGTGGTTCGATGTAAAAATGGGGATGGTGGAATTAGGTTGAACAATTCCTGCGCACACTCTCCAAAATATATCCTGTAGAAAACCGATAAGCAAGCAACCTTTCTTCGATGGTCGAGGCTCGTGAGTTTCGCCTTAATTAAAGACTCATCTCCGATGAGTCTCCTGGCTCGGCGGTCTATTGAGTCGAGGGCCTCAAGCTGGTACTTAGCTGATCCATCCCAAAGATGGCAGCAGTACTCCATGCATGACCGGACTTGTGCTTTATAAAGTTGGAGCAACTGCCCAGGCGTGAAGTACCGCTTAACCTTAGAGAGGATACCCAGCTTTCTGGCAGCTGTTTTTGCCTTCGACTCAATAGAACAGCCAAAGTTTATTTTGGCTGTTAATGTTATGCCTGGCAAGGTTATATTTTGGAAAGTAGGAGCCTGATGGTAAGGACTCCGTTTGGCGGTGAAAAGACATGCCTGTGTCTTGGTGGCGTTAAACGTGACCAGATTGGCTTTGCCCCAATCAGAGACTGCCTGTAAGGTCACGTTCAAACGCTCAACCATGGCCTCTCGAAACAATTGGATCTCGTCACTAGTGGCTCGTGCAACAGTGCTGTCGTCTGCGTACCCAAAGATACCAGGTTTTAACAGATCGTTGATATGCAGCAGAAATAACGCGTCGGCAGAAAGCGTAAGGCAGAAACATGGCGCAATCAAGCAGAATCTGCCCGAGGTAGGTATATTAAAGATTAACGAAAGATTGCTTACAACTTACAATCAACTTTAGATCACTACTATAAGGTTCATAATACACTGCAGCGGTTAGTTCGGTCTCACTCGCAAGTCACACCCACCCGCACACATGGCGGCAGCTGCCGACCATTAGCATTTCCCGCGCTTTGAAAATGTATCTTCTGCACAGGTACATCGGTAAGCCATATCAGTTGGGTACTACTGTACTCAATCTTTTGTTTTCAGATAACCACCCGTAGGCCGATTATACTGACGGATAACTCAAATAAAACAGGTACCATATCTACTAAGACAAGTAAGAGGAACTATCAAAGACACCGTTGCTCAGGGCCACTCAAATGTATGAAGAAAGTGAAAGCCGGCTTAAAGCGGTATCAAAATACAGAAAGGTAAGAAAGCTATTGAAATTAAATATTGGGCACGCAATTGTTGTCAGTGTGATTAGAATGTAAATATTATTTAATGCATCTAAGCTTGTCTTGAAAAGAGTAATTGCTGAGTTTATTGCCGGCTCTTCTCAGCAAATGCAACCTTCCGAACCGGTATTAGAGTCGGACTTTTCATAAGTGCCTCCGAAGGTCTATTTGGATAAATGATTTTGAATTTGAAACCGAAAAGGTCGTAAGTTTGCCTTTCTGTTTTTGGTTTAAATTACTCGTCTTTTTGCATTACAGCCGCCTGGAGGCATGGCGTACAGAAAATTCTTCGAAAAATATTCCAATAATTAAAAATATTGGCAATGTTGAATCTATGTATGTATACATGATTGTATGTAACTTTGATTGTTTCTTTATTTGTTAGTGGAGAAAAATGTAGCATTTTATTGTGTATCATAATGAGATTTTTATTATTTTCAGATGTAAAAATACCTCCACTTTGAAAACATATGCGCGTGAAAAGCCAAATATTTGTACTGAATTTTCCATCGACGCGCCTAGTTCAAGCACAGCTGAACCTATTGAGATTGATTGCCCACAACCTCATCCAGAAACTGAAAAATTGGATGTAAGTAATTCTAATCTGTGCCCATGAACAAAGACAACTGGACCTGGTAACGTACAATGTAGAAGTAAACAGGTTTCGCTGGGGTATAATGGGATTATCAGAAGTCTGAAGAGAGGCGGAGGACACAATAATCCGTAAATCCGGTAACCTGTTCTACTACCGAGAAGGTGATTACCTGTCCTAGGGTGGCCCTGAGCACTTGGGTGGCCCCATGAGATTGAGAATTATGTATTGGTCCCATAGTTAAAGTTGTTCAGCATGACTTACCTAACATAGGTTTCGAAAATATGCCATCTCGAAATCTCCACCTGGTATACAGTGAAATCAATAAATGTTTAATCTTTATAGATCTCGGAAATGTTCAGAGAGAGTCCTCCTGGAGAGTATGCAAAAAGTTTCATAAAAAATGAGGAGGATATGAAGTATGTGTTCCTTACAGGAACAAGGATAAATTAAACGAGAAATTGATGTTTTAGGTTTACGTATTTAGGCTAATACTTAATAAATCATTACAAAAAATGAAGATAGATAGGAGCGCGTTACAATGCTTGTCTATCGCTAGCCGACGAGTGAATGCTTGATGCGCAGGCGCATGGCCGACGCAAGGCAGGCGCGGACATCCTCCGGGCCGTTGAAAGCTTCAGGAAAGCTTTTAAGGATGGTCTTCAGCAGGTAACAGACAGATGCGATTAAGGGCGCGCCGCACGATGCCACGTGCAGTAGCTATGTCAGCGACTCGTGGGACGCCGTCAGCGCCCGAAAAGAGCGCTCTCACTCGACCGAGGCGCCAGCAGAGTGGAGTTGTGCCGTCGTCCTTTAGCAGCACAAGGTCGTCCACCTTCAGGTCTCTGCTTCTGATGCGCCACTTACTGCGCTGTTGAAGCTCTCCGACGTATTCGTTGGACCAGCGCCGCCAGAAGTGCTGGCGAACCTGTTCAAGGCGCTGATACCGGTCGAGGCGATGTGTCTGACAGTCCATCACGTCAGGTGATGGAAGTGCGGTGAGTGGCCTGCCAATCAAAAAGTGTCCCGGGGTGAGGGGCTGTAGATCATCAGGGGAAGGACTAAGAGGACATAAGGGACGGCTATTGAGGATAGCCTCAATTTGTGCAAACAAAGAACACAATTCTTCGAAGGTTAAGTGTGCATTGCCCATGACCCTATGCAAATGAAATTTGGCTGATTTGACTCCGGCCTCGTGATAACCACCAAAATGAGGAGCGTATGCAGGTGTAAATTTAAAATCTATGCTCTGCTGAGCTGTAAAATCTGAAATAGCATTTTTAACATCCTTTGAATTAAAGAAATCCTTTAGTTCACGAGCAGCGGCAACAAAATTTGAGCCGTTGTCACAAAATATTCTTTTAGGTAGGCCACTTCGAGCTATAAAACGCCTAAGAGTTAATATAAAAGCGTCCTTGGAAAGCTCGCTGACTGCCTCCAAGTGAATACATTTAAAACTAAAACAAATAAAAATACAAAGATAGCATTTTGTTATTTTGCACCCTCTTCCCTTACGATCTGTTATGTAAAACGGGCCAGCAAAATCAGTCCCTACATTATGAAAGGGGAAGTCAGGAAGTGTATGTCGGCGAGTCGCCATAAGGTTCATAGGGATCCATCGTAAATTAAAGATTCTTGATGTTGAAATATTACTTTTACTATTGAAACACAAAATTATAACAAGTGTCGACGTTGATAGTTAGCAGAGAAGTCAACTTGAGCAACCAACCAATTTCCCCGGTTTTATTATTACAAGACAAGTTAACATCTAGGGTAGAACGGAAATATCAATACAATAACAGAGGTACCAATCTTACAATATATGTTTTAGAGCTAAACAATATTTCAACCAAATCAATACATAATCAAATACATTCCATTTTATAATTGTAGAATTGAATACCAATCTTACAATATATGTTTTAGAGCTAAACAATATTTCAACCAAATCAATACATAATCAAATACATTCCATTTTATAATTGTAGAATTGAATTAGAATAATAAGCTTGTTTATTTCTGTATAAATAACAGTAGTGATTTAGTTGAATGAAGTTAGTTGTCAACAACATTGATATAAAAATGATCGTTCTTTAAAGAACAAAACAAATAATTAAAATAATACAATAACACAATTCATTGATTACAAAATTTACTATAATTATGGTTATAAATAATACTAAGCTTATCTGATTAACGTAAAATAGAATTTAGTATAACAGATTCAAATTGTTGTCTTACAAACATAATCGCATAAAATAAGTATAAAAATATCATTTGGAATATTCCTAAATTCTATTCTTAAATTTAGATTTCATATATAAACATAATCAATATTTGACAAAAAGCGTCTTAAAATTAAAGTTACCATAAAAATAGTTTTAAATAATGACAGCAGATGGCGCCACAACATAGGCTCGCCCATATGTACGTTCCGAAGGGCGATTACCCATAATATTTGCCATAGGTTTACCTCTAAAACGCCTACACACAAAACAGTTTCGAGCAGTACGTCTAGCTAAATGCCGCCCGCCTATAGGCCAATATTTGTTTCTTATGGATGCGAGAAGTAGTTGGGGCCCAGCATGCATGAGGCGTGAATGTTCTTGCTGAAAGAGAAGGGCAGTAAGATGGCATTTTGAATGTAGCAATATTGGATGTCTTTTATCAAAACTATAAGTAGAAGCTTCAATACGACCCCCTACTCGAAGAAAACCTTCAGAATCGATAAAAGGATTGAGTGACGCAATTATTGATTTTGGTTTAATCGGCTTATTTTTTGACAATAGAGAAATCTCATCCTGAAATGAATATTTCTGTGACATTTTAATCAAAACATTCATTGACCTCTCAAGCTCTGTAGCCTGTAATGAACCGGTAAGTTTATTATTTTTATTTAAATTTTTTGAATTATGAAACCATCGTAAAATGCGTGCATAGGCACGCTGTGCAATTATCAGCCTAGAGATCCTTGAGAGATCGGAAGGAGGCTCCCCCACAAAAGCGGGAAGAGCTTTAACCTCTGGCAATGCCTGACCATCGAATGACTCACTGAGAGGCCAAGACGACTCTTCAAGGGACAAAAAGGAGGGACCCTGCCACCACAATGTAGAAACAGCCACTTGAGATGGATCAATGCCACGCGAGACGAGATCAGCAGGATTTTGTGTAGTCGGAACATAACGCCATAGCGACGGATCAGTGAGGTCTTTGATGGCACTCACTCTGTTACCTACGAAGACCTTCATGGCCTTCGCGGTATTTAACCAAGACAACACTACCTTTGAATCTGACCAATAAATGTGATTATCTATTTTGCATCGTAGAGCTTGTGTTACTACTGAAGCTAACTGAGCACCGAGTAATGCAGCGCACAATTCTAATCGAGGAATAGTGGTAGATTTTATAGGAGAGACGCGTGATTTTGCACAGAGTAGCCTGACCCATGTAGCCCCTTGTGTATTTGTGGATTTCAAATAAATACAAGCTCCATAAGCCCTTTGAGAAGAGTCACAAAAACAGTGCATTTCAATAAAAACTGGGTCGTCTACCAAAACATTTCTAGGTATTTTTAATTGTGAAATTATTTCGAGACCCTTAGCGAACCTTAACCATTCAGATTTAATTTTCTCAGGTACAGGATCATCCCATCCTAGTTTGTCTACAGCCCATAGATCTTGAATAATCATTTTAGGCTTTATAGTGCAAAGAGACAGCAAACCAAGTGGATCGAAAACCTTAAAGGTAGAAGACAAGATAGACCTTTTGGTTATGACCTCGACAGAGATGGGTTCTATGGGGAAATGTAAATCATCCGATTGAGGGTTCCATCCCACACCTAGAGTGCTTGTAGCATTGCTAATAACAAGCGAACCAGCGTTTTTGTCTTGATCATCGTGATCAAGCACCAAAGGTAAATTAGAACGGTATTTTCTAAGATGAAACCCACCTTTAGCAAGAGCTTCAGCCACAGACCTTTGAATGTAGAGCAACTCTACTTTCGATTGAGCTCCTGTCAAAAGGTCATCAATATAGAAATCCCTTTGAATAATATCTTTAATTTTAGAATCAATGGATTCTTCACCACATTGTGATAAGCAGCGAGTGCTGAGAAAACTGGCACTTGAGAACCCGTAGGTAACTGTATTTAATTGAAAAATACATAAAGGCTGCGATTCATCGTCGCGCCATAGAATCAATTGAAGACTACGATCATGCTCATCAACAATAATCTGACGAAACATTTTTTCGATGTCCCCAGAAAGGACATACTTATAAGTACGAAAACGAACCAAAATATTAAACAGAGAATCTTGAATCGTGGGCCCTATCATTTGGATGTCGTTTATAGAGAAACCGGAAGTAGAGCGAGCCGGAGCATCGAACACAACGCGAAGTTTAGTTGACTCACTATTTTCCATGATGAGGCAAATAATATTTAACCTCATTAGAAGTAGTAGGCTCATAAACCGAGAGATGGCCTAAATTGGCATATTCTTTAATAAAATCTAAATATAATTCCTTAAGTAACGGCTGACGTCTGAAACGCGCCTCAAGACTTAGGAATCTTTTTTTAGCTAAACGGTACGAGTCTCCTAAACAATCTATACTATCGCGAAGTGGAAGTTTGACACAAAAACGACCATCACTACAGCGAGTGGTATTAGCGAGAAAGTGCTGTTCACACAGTCTTTCTTCCTCAGATAATGTCGCGGCGTCAGGGAAACTCTCTAGTTCCCAAAATCTTTCCAAATCGTCATTGAGATTGGTGAGATCATCGTTCCTAGCAAAATTACAATTAATTTGACCTTTAGTCGACCTTACAGGAAATATAGTCCCAGCGACGAGCCAGCCAAGTTTTGAGCTACGTAATAAAGGTAAATTATTGCCTAAGGAATGCTGTTTGGAATCAATTATATCCCAGAAAATGTCAGCACCAATAAGCATATCTATAGAAGATGGCTTATTAAAACTTGGGTCTGCCAATTTGAAACCTGACAAGTTGAGATGCTCTATGTTAAAAAAGGCCTTAGGCAACTTGTTGGAAATTGTGGGCAAGACAAGACATGATGATGTTAAATGTGTTACACATTGACTGAACGCGCACAGAACACCGTTCAGGTTTGAGATTCATTGGAGAATCACCAATACCAACTACACTAATGTCGGTAGGCTGAGGAGTCAAATTTAAAGCTTGTTTTACACGCTCGGTAATGAAAGAGGACTGACTCCCGCTATCTAGCAGAGCTTTCACTGTCACATATATATTGGTAACAGGATTATATAATTTTATTTCAGCAGTACATAACAATACTTCTGAAGAGGACTAGGCAGACATTGAAATCGATTCGGGATTTGGTGGATTATCTGTTTTGTTTAATGATTCATGCAAGAGTGTGCTATGACGCTGTTTACAAAGCTTGCATGCCACACGCAGTTTGCAACGTTGCGTAATGTGTCCACTTCTTAAGCAATTGTTACACAACTTCGATGAAGATACAAAAGACATCCTATCATCTGCGGATTTCTCCTTGAATGCAGTGCACTCATAAAGACGATGCTGACCCTTACAAAACATGCATCCAGGAGGGGAGGATGACGGAGATTGCTCCTTGGAGGAGCTGATTAAAGCCTTCATTTGATGTTTATGCCGTGTGGCGCCATTTGTGGGCGAATAATGTTTAGGTGCTTGCTTACTGCTACGATTCACTGTTTCAAGAACATCAGCTCGATTTCTCAAAAAACTAAAAAAATCATCAAGACTAGGAATGTCTAGTAATAAATTTCTATTTTCTTCCCATTTAAAATATGTTTTAGAATCTAATTTTTCTGCAATTATGTAAATAACTAACATGTCCCATTTCTCAGTAGGCAAACCTAATGTGCTAAGAGCTCTCAAGTTCTTAGTTACGTGGTCAATAATGAAACGTAACGACTTATCAGTTTCCCGTACGGTCTCAAGACTGAACAAAGATTTCAAATGATTGTTAATTAATTGACGCTTGTTATCATAACGCTTGCATAAAAGATTCCAAGCTTCTAAATAATTTTTATCATTAACCTCTAAATTGCATACTACACGAGCCGCTTCACCTTCGAGATACGAATTCAAATAATAAAATTTATGAATATTTTTAATTTTGTTATTATCATGAACCAAAGAGGTAAACGTATCCCTAAACTCAAGCCACTTAAAATATACCCCATCAAAATTCGGTATCTTTATAATAGGCAATTTAAAACCAAGACACTCACGATCATCATGATGAGAATGAGAACAATGAGAATTGGAAGCTGACGAGGAACGTCTATCACGCTCGTGAGAAGTATTATTTTCAATTAACTGTTCGGCTAAGGCAATGCTGTGGTAGAAGTCTTGTTCTATTGCATCTCTAACGGACAACTCGAGATCCTGAGTGGAAATATTATCTACTTCAATCCGACTCTGGACATCATCAAATTCATCAAATAATGACTGAAACTTCGACAATCTAGTTTTAAGCTTAATAGTTTCAAGGGACGATAGCGCACCTTCGAGCGAAGACAAAGTTGCTAAGTAATTCTTAAACCTTGTGACCCGACCCTTAATTGAACTTCGTTTAGAATAGTCTTTAGCATCCATTTCAGGTTTCCCAGCTTCAGATTCAGACATTTTAAAATAATGAGCTAAGCAAAGTTAAATAATAAATAACTCATACGCTCCTCGTTTTGTTGTTATGCGACGCTCGAGGTGTGGCTGTCGGTCGACCGGCTAGCTCGGCCGGCCGCTCGGAATGCTCTCGACAGCTCAGCGAATGCAGCGGAGCCAGGCGACGCGCTGCCGAAGGGCGCACGTTCAGATGGCCGTGTACGCTGCAGCGATCGAGCGCTGGAATAGAAATATTGCAAGCGGACAAAAAAAAGGGCAATGCAACTACGATGCGTATGGGCAGCTATAGTTATAGAATATAGATTGTTTACGACAGTTTTATAAAGGAATTCGCTATGAATGATTATGAGTAGATTTGATGAAATAGATGCACGATTGAAATGTTATGGTAATGCAGAAAAGATTAAGCTAAGATTAAGGGAAAAATAAACTTTCTTATAGAAAATGCATAGACATCTTAAATATTAGATTGAAATTATATTTTAGAATAAGTGAAAATGCGATAGAATAGGTAATTAGCGCTATATATCAGAGAAATAGTTTGAAATTGTATCTATAAGGAATGAATGCATAGGTTAAGCACGTGCTTGAAATATGCAAGCGCGGTTATTTAGGCCCATGGATATTGCCGTGGGAATTAAGGCATTCATGAAATAGCACAAATAGACACTAGTTTATCAAAGAATTGACCTCTCTGAATGCACAACTTGAGGGGGAACAAAGGAAAAATAAAAGGAACGGGCTCACTGATTAATGGCAAGGCGGTCGGCGCTGCAGCATTGACGCTCATCCAGCTGACCCTGCTGCTTGCTATAGCTAATGATGGACTCCTCGTGGTTTTCCCGACACGTGTTCCTCACTGCCCCTCAGCGGAGCCAGGCATGTGCTGCACGTACTGCACGTGATCCGGCCGTGACGCGCTGTAGAATACTTCTTGTTCTCCTAGATGCCCTCCAGAGGCCTAGCAAAGACCTTCCAAGGCCCTGCACAGGCTCACTAAAGGCCCTCCGAAGTGAAGTCTCGCTGAAGAATTCTTCTTAGATCTCCTAAGGCCTTGCGAAAGTTCTGCAAAGGCCCACCACATGCCCACCAATGACCCTTCTATGAGAATTCAATAGGGATTTCGGCGGCAACGTGGCGTGGCAATGGGGGCGCGCGGCGGTGGCGCGGCGGCGCGGCGCGGCGCGTGGCACAGTACGTGGCGATTAACCTTTGTCCGTTCTTCTTCGTCACTCCGAACAATTTGGAATTTAAATGGTAAAATCAGAGATTGCAGGTCCTGTAACGGCCGCCAATTTTGTTCCTTACAGGAACAAGGATAAATTAAACGAGAAATTGATGTTTTAGGTTTACGTATTTAGGCTAATACTTAATAAATCATTACAAAAAATGAAGATAGATAGGAGCGCGTTACAATGCTTGTCTATCGCTAGCCGACGAGTGAATGCTTGATGCGCAGGCGCATGGCCGACGCAAGGCAGGCGCGGACAGTATGAACTCGAGTCTGAAGAATTTGATGATGAGTTAGATTGGTCGCGTATTCATAGTCCTTTAGAGGATCCGGAAGTATTTTTGGATGAGGATGGCATTGAAGAAAAACCATTTCATTCTATGGAGTCGGATCCGTTATTCCTACCTTTGTAAGTATAAAAATTATTCTGTGTGTATGCAAATCATACTTTGAATTTTATATACAGTTAATCAGTCGAGTGACATAGGAATAATTTTGTAATACTTAGTACCCCTTTCAGGAAAATTTGTACTGGCTTTCAAAAAAAACAACAAAAAGTCATTCATTCAGTTTAGGCCCTGCTTATGAACGTTACATACAGTTGAATTTACCACCGGTTCGGAATACACTTAAACTGACAAGACTCCGGCAAGAAACTCAGCAAGAATTTTTTTTTAGTTGTGGAAGATCTTTTCATATTACAGCTTTTTTCCAAATACTTTGCTTATTTAGGAGCACTTGCGTCCTGGGTAATTTTAATGGTAATATACATGGGTTAAATATTTGATACATATAATGTCCAATCAACCTCAGTAGTTAGCAGCTAGCTTTGAATTATTAAGATTAACCAGGTTGACACAAATGAGCCTTTATAGATTTTCGATAAAATACGTGCACTGCCATGAAACTATTTCACTACAAATGATTTCATGTCTGGTTACTGGAGATCGGATTTTTAACAAGCGTCAGGACCACACGGACTCTTACTAGCGCTGATTACTTCCAACCTATTGCCTTACAAGTTAAGAAACTCAGTACAAATTTTCTAGAAAGGGGTACTAAACTTGGTGTATGACTACAAGCTTCAGAAATTGAGGTGGAACTGTCACGAAAGTCACCTTTTCAGTTAAATAAAATACTGTTTCACTTACAAAAAAGATTTATTAATATATTTGTTACTGAAGGTCCCCATCGTCATTGCTCCGAGTCACCCCATACCACCACCGAGGCTAGAGAAATGTTAATATTAAATTATTATTATTTCTATAGTACCAACATGGCAAATAAGCATAAGGCTCGCCTGATGGTAAGCGATTACCGTACACCAGGGGAATCACTTTCCTTGAAACGGGTCCGTATGCCGACAGCGGAAGCGGTAACAGTTAGTACCTCTGGCCCCTTGCAACAGGAAAACAACACCACATTAATATTACTTGGCTGCAACTATAAGGTGAACCACTTTCCTAGTTGGGCTGCCCGGAATTTTGAACGGGAGAACACGTTAAAATTAACGTCTCGCAAAATGTATATTAAGGAGCATTAAATGTTTGTAGATCACCTCTACCTCGAGTACTCACGCCGACACCACATAGACCATTATTCAGCACGACGGAGACAGACTATGAGAATATAAGGTAATTTATTTATTATTAAATTTTCCTACAGACAATCTAACGACGATCGCAAAAAACGATACATTAAATATTGGAATCTGTCGTTAAAGATAACAAACTTTTTATTACAGATTAGTTTGTCGCGAATATGAAGAGATGACACCAGACCAAGAAACACACCAGTTTGGCACGTTTACTTCAAGAGGTCGCGGCCAGTTTCGAACTCGAGGCACTCGTTCCCGCGGCGGGAATACGAACAAAAGGCAGCGTGTCGCCAATACAGCGACAGGTACCAGTGAATGTCAAAAAGGTGAGCGTGTGATTGAGATATGTCTGAACGATGAAGATGTTCCCCTGAAACTGAAAGAAATGGTGTATGAACTAGAAGCTGCTCGTTTTTTGAAAAGTTGTGAACAGATTAAACAGCGGAACATTATACCAAATGAAGAAGAATTTGATAGTGATGATGTTTATTACGATGCCGAAATTATCGTGGCAAATGAACTATTTGATGGGGACAGTGCAGCATTGAAGTTTCTGTGGTCGCCTATTGATACTATTGATGATCGTAGAGAAGTATTTCAGCCTCTACACATTGGTCCCAGCTGCAAAACTTCATGTACATATGAAGCATTCCGTAAATTCTGGGATGACGACATTCTTGAGCATATTGTTAAGGAAACCAATCGGAACGCTCAAGATTTAAAGTCATCGTCAGAATTGTTTGAACACGAATGGTATGATACTAATTGTCACGAAATAATGATCCTGTTTTCATTCTGGATCATGCTTGGTATTATCCGAATGCCTACCACTAAGTCGTGTTATTCAACCAATCCTATTTTAAAAACCGGCATTTTTAGGATTCTAATGACCGAGAAGCGGTATTGGTTCCTCAATAGAGCTCTTCATTTTGTTGATAACGCAGCACGTACATCCAAATCATCCAAATTGTTCAGTCTGGGACCCATAACCGACCACCTAAACAAGAAGTTTATGGAGGCTTATGTTCCGGGCCCAGACATAGTTATTAGAGAGTCCCTGGCGCTTTGGAAAGGTGATCTGTCTTTAAGGCCGAATAATATATCAAAAGATGTTTGCTTCGACTTAAAAACGATTGAGCTCTGTGAATCGACCACGGGCTATACGTGGTCTTTTTTAAGTTACGCGTACAATGATCGAAGGGCATCCTCTTCTAAATTGCCTAAAAGCATTGACGTTGTTATACAGCTCATTAGACCCCTACTTAACAAGGGGTATAGATTATTTGTAGACAAGTTGTCCATCTCCCCTATACTTGCTAGATTTTTAAAACGAAATAGAACGGACTGCGTAGGCAAATTGCATGAAGCTCGCAGGAATTTACCAGCAATCATTGGACAGGCTACGATTACGGAAGGGTCGTGTGTAGCGCGGGATTCCGGAGACGTTGTCGTGATGGCTTACCAAGACAAGAATCCTAAATACACAATTTCCACTTGTCATGGAACGGAGTCAAACCGTTGTGACGGTAACGATAATTCATTATCACACTACAAACCCGCCGTGATAACCGACTATAACAAAGTCATGGCAGCGCGGCAGCGGTACAAAAGAAGGATCAAATGCTGGAATCGTTTTTACTTCGCAACATAAAAGGCCACAACTGGTATAAAAAAATGTTAATGAGAATACTAAACGTATCTGTATTTAATAGTCGAATCCTCGTGGAAAAGACGATGGGTAACGATGCAAAAGAACTGGCTTTCCGCTTAGAGCTGGTTTTTGAAATAATGAAGCGGCATTTAACTCATGTGCCTCTGCCAATACTAAAAAACACTGATGATAGCGATGGTGTTCTGCCTGCTAATCGCTTAGTTGGTGCTGGTATGCACTTTTTTGTGCGTAACACCGAACCAGCAGAACAGCGGAAGAATAGTACTTCCAAGAATCTGCGTTTCTGTTCGTGGTGTAAGATTCGCGAAAACCGATTCCGTAAGACACTTTATAAGTGCGATTGGTGTGAAGTACCGCTGTGTATAGTAGGATGTTTTAAAAAATTTCACACTATGCCATGAAATGCTAAATACCTATTTATAGCAAACTGAAAAAAAAAACATCAAGAAATGTAAACGATGTTTCGTCTACCAGTCGATCGCAGACCCCCGACGGGGGGTGGCTATTTTGTCATAAATTTGACAAATATTTGTCACCAAATATCAGATCTTGAAGGTTTAAAATGTATCAAGGATTTTTGTTGCCAGAATAGAACTCTTCCGGGCAGGTTCACTTTATCTCTAGAACCAGAGCACCTAGTGCAGGTGGTTATTCCCAGTATTTGCTAATATTATTTGTCCAAATGTCGCCGAATATCAGATTATAGGAAATAATTGGACTGTTTTAATGACGGAGTTATGAGGTAAAAACATAAAAAACAACCGAATTGAGAACCTCCTCCTTTTTTTTAAGTCGGTTAAAAAGTAACTGATTTGGTCGGTTCTTGTGTTACTCCCAGAATAGCCAATTACTATTACTACTATACTAAATCATTAAAAAAAATGTTGAAAATTTTGCCGTGTGAAACCGCAGGGAACAGCTATAGTATAGTGTATTATGAAACCCTTCCAAGCTGGGTATAAGTGTGTGCTACCAGTAATCTTTAAGTAGTGTCTGCCGAACTAAGTGTATAAGCTGATCTAGCTGAGCTGTTAGTGGGTATATTACATTAGCTACCTCAACTGAATGTATTGAAAGCGTTTCACATTTACAGAGCCTCTCTAAATTCCTGTTCACGTCCTTTTGCATAACTTGGATCATTATTTCTGTTCAATAGTGTCATTGAATTAATGAATGAGCAGCAATCTATATGTGAATGAATGAGTAGATGAGTAGACCATATGTGGCCACCAGAGGGCCCCACTAGCGAGTAAGGTCATATCGTTGTCATTGAAAAAGTTCATATTTGGTAGCGTGGCAGGGTCAATCATTGTTAATAACCAAAAAAATAAAATAGGTATTTTAGTTATGCTTCAAATTTTGTGCAGGCAGTCTTGTTTTGTTTCGAAAAAAGGAGGACATATCGAAAGACAAAACTCGTCTCAAACAGTGGTTGGTAGCGATTCACAGGTATGTCTGCCATAATTTAATCAGTAATGTAAACAACAATCATGAATAATTAGTGAGAATCTGTGATAAGAAGCTCACAGATAGTAAACGTTCAGTTTAGAAACTATATTTGCAGATAGAGACCTCACTCTACCTACACTAGCGCTTCTCGCGGCGAATTCAAACGTGGGCTATCGCGTTTCAAAGTGCACGTGTGTCACTTTTAATGTGTTAAATGTATGTGTAATAGATAATGTATAATATATCAATATGTACATTATTGTTAATTATTTAAAAAAGTCATTGGTACAAGATATGTTCATAAGATTAGTGTATTTTTAAACTGTGATATTAGTAGCATAACCTGTCGTTAACTATTATACTTTTAAAAAGTTGGATCTGGCGCCAAACAGCCTCTGCTGAAACTAAATGTACTGAACTAATTTAATGTTTATTAATAAAAAAAAACAATGTTATCTCTATGTTTACGTCCCTACTTAAATGTAATAAATGATGACTAAAATAATATGTACTTTTATTTCTAGTTAATTTCTAGTTCCTATCCACCTATTCGCCCACTACCACTGTTGAGCATTCAGTTTCATTTAACTACAACAAAGGTAACTAGTGAACAGTAGTTACCCTACTCGTAGTTCAGTGGCGCCGGCGAAATAATGAGGCGAGGCAAGCAAAGCCTAGTTCGATAGGCTGACCTATTTCCCGCCTCGACCCGCTGAAATTATATTATGAAAAGAACTACGCACTTAGCAGATTGAATATCCTGATATTACCCTTGCTTGCTTTTCGCCTGTTGTAAAATAAGTGAGTACCTCCCTTATACCACCACGTAAATTCATGTAGATCTAGATAGTCTTTCACGAAAATATTGCTGACTAAGTCGGGGTGGGCTAAGGCTACGTTCGCATGGGCGCTTTTCAATACGCTTTATTTATAGAGCGAAACGCCTCCCCGAGCGATCTAATTTTGCTTCCGGGATAAAAAGTATGTTAAGTAAGTACCTACCTCTTTTAAAAGCTTTTATTTAACTTGCCATGTATGTATATTTGTTCGTTAGGGTAGAATCTTGCAAGTCGAATTTCACCCACTTCCAGTGGTCGGATTGACTTGATATTTGGTACACATACGTGTATTGGAAGACAATGCAAGTACAGTCAACAAAAAAAGCTTGTAGTAAAAATGATTTTTTTAACAATAACTTATTTTAAATAGTAATAACTAGTAGATGGTAAAAGTTAAAACATAATATAAATTATCTACCTTATGGTAAGTCTTAGTTTACGGAATGTACCACAGTCCACATTGTATTAATTGACTTGGGAAACCTACACACGGCGGTTTCCAAGACACTTAGCCGGATTTTACTACTATTAAGTAGGCTTCGTTCGCTCGCACGGACGCTTTTCAAATACTCCCGACATAACCCCCGACCGAATACGTATAGGAGAAGTCATACGTTCTATTCATAACGTTAAAAATAGCGCGAGTAAGTACTCTACAGGAACAAGCGTTGTGTAGGTACCTCCTACTATTATATGGTCAGTTGCGTGTCGCCGGCTTTTTTCTAGCTTTCCAACTCGATTTAGTACAACTAAACTAATACAGACTAGTAATAAAACGGAACACAATTTACAAAATCACTTTATTTCATTAAGTTTTCAGTATCTAGAATCACACCGGAAGAAAAGGTTACAGGCAGGATATCACATTGAACATTTAATTAATTTAACATTTTATATCAATATACCTATTATAATATATCTGGATATAGTAATACGAACTACAAATCTTAATAACACTGAAAGATAAAAAACTTAATTTTACTTACATGTACTTAAATAAGTCATTTATCAAAGTTACTTCAACTGTTTGTAAAATGTTAAAAAAATCTGATACAGATTTATTTTACTGTAAGTAGTAATATGAATTAATTAATTTTGAAAAATTCTCTCTCAGAAGGTAGATATATACCGACCTATCTACGTACTTGTTATTTATTTGATTGTAATTTGTAATGTATATGTATGGCCCTTGATAAATGGAAACATAAGATTAAGGTATTTATATTGTGCGGCAGATCTAATTTGAGCGATCTTCGTTTGTGCTTATTATTTATTTAAAGTTTAAGCAAAACATACTCATAAAATAAATCGATGTAGAAATACGTAAGAATGGAGCGTTTCTATTTATATAACACTTAAGTTACATTTTTTTATATTAGATATTACTGAGTAGTTTCATACTTCAGGGAAGCTGTAGGTTCTGGGTATATGTATATACCTACCTATACATAATATTACTTACCAAAAACAAACAATTCGTATGACTCACGAAACACCAACCTATATAGACTCCAATTTCTGTTCTTACCACACTGTCTTGAGATGTGTCTTTGCGTTTAATTAGTATAGGTAGGTAATGTAGGGTTGTAGCGTCTAGAAACCGGGTACATTTAATAATTGTTCAAATGTTTAGAATAGAGTTACACAATTGTATGTTCAGATAGTATCTATGGATAGTATGGTAGGTATACCTATATTATATGAATATAAGTAATACTAATATGTATTGCTAAAAATACATTATCTTACTGGCTATATAAGCGTCATCACACCGATCACATTACACCATGTTACACCGTTTTAGGGACACTACATTTAGGAAGACTACGAATGTGAATTCTAGAATTGAAAATGAGTGTGTAAAATATTTCGAAATTTTATGAAACTGTACCTAATGGTGCGTCCACGCTACGCGAATTGAGCACGAGCCGAGCCACGAACGAACCTACAACGAGCACGATGCGTATCCCTTTGTTCGTGAAAAAATTGACAAGCGCCCTCGGTCGAGGCTCCCAAGACCGTCCACGCTACGAGAATCCTACTCGGTTCGCCAAGCATGGACGCACCATAATGGTGGTGCCACGAACGAGCACACTGCGAGCACGATTCGCGTAGCGTGGACGGGCTTGCGAGCCTCGAAAGAGCATTCGTAGCGTGTAGTTTTTTCACGAACAGGGGGCCTACCCCCATCTTTTACAAAACAACCTTATTGCAATACTGTTTTGTTTCCAGCATATAATAACCTTATTTATATTCGTACCATGACCTCTACCAAACAATATTGTTATATGATTGTTATATTCCTGCTAAGAACGAATGATTTTTGAGAATTTGTCTATGGGCTCACTAAAGATGAAAAGAAATAACGCTATGGGCCTAAGCAACTTTCTCTCTCTTAACAATTCTCATCTCTGTCACTCATCCATACTCTCTCGCTCTTTCAAACAACCTTATTCTTCTTTTCGTACCATGATGTCCCTAAAACAAGCTTATTTTATGCATGAAAACAACCTTGTTTATTTACCATAATGGTTCATTCAATTCGTACCATGAGCTATTTTTTATAAACTTTTGACAATTAACATTATTGTTTTAATGTCAAATTTAGCAATCTTATATACGTTGTATTTACAAGCTGAAAATAACATTGTTTTCCAAATTTATGTTATAAAAATCTATTATAGTGTCATATAAAGTAATTATATCGAATTAATTTACTTATAGAATGAATATATCGGGATTGCGAGATTAGGTATCATCCCAAAATAATATAACCGATTGTTTATAAAGTTTTTAATTGCACTTGTCGTTCACTACACAACTATGCATCTACGTTAGTAATATCGATCCCTCGACCCTTAGCCTTAAGATTTATTTAGATAAAGCGGAGCTTTAAATAGCGTGTTTATATATTTAGTGACTTTTCATTTAGGTACCACCCACTATTAATATCCTGTTTTCATTATAACCAACGTACATCGAATAACCCCAGATTAATCCATAAAGTTAACTTTCCTGCAGTGTTAGTACACAGAGTAGTCCCTGTGTTCCTGGAATCCAAACTACCTAGATTCTCTGGCAAATTTTCTAAAATTGGTCGTAACCTACATTAGCCTGGATGGAATATATTATTGTCAACAGACGGACAGACGACAGACTTATAATAATCTATAAAGATAATCATTTTAACCATCTCATGTAGTAAAATATTAATTAAGTATTATATATTTGTATTGAAAACTCAACTCACAACAATCTGCTATACTGTTGCAGAGCAGATGTAACCGTGCGGGAAATTCTAAAATACACATCCATTGGACCTAACTTTCTGTAGCCTTTGTCTGTCTTGGTCTGAAGCTCGCTGATTTGCTCACACATTATCATCAAAACCTCGGCAAACCGGTTGGTGGGGAGCTTTTTGTGACAACGCATTAGCTTGGCTATCCAAAGAGGAAACACTGCCAATAACGAGCTTGAACCTGGAACCTTGTCGATGATCGACAACAGCGGCAAATATTTATATACCTACATACACATAATATGTTTAATTCCAAGACCTGCAACTACAGTAGGATTCCCGTCAATAACACAATGAATAAAAACACGAAAGTATTATGTACCTACATTCTTTATTCACATAAGTTTAATGAGAGTAAGATAATTATACACAATATAAGTATGGCATTAAACAATCTTGCAGATACAGATTCAAACTTTATTTCAGCGTTTATAGGTTCTTAGACTTCACTTTAGACCAGCCTCTCCATATCTACGTACACTTTTTTGAGAGTACTCCTTCGCTTGTAGATATCGATTGAAAGCGGTATTTTTGGTCTGTTTGTATTTAACCATTTCTACCTGCTGACTGGATCTCTGGCGAACTCTTCGGCTACAACTCTACAAAATGAATTGCAACATTTGTGCAACTTACAAATGTTTATAACCATGACATCTTAAATTTCATGCACTGAATATTACTGTCGAATATACTATTAAGATGTTTCCATATTGATTGCACTTTGTTTGTTATTAAATTACATAAACAAATGTATTAATAAAATAATAACTAAATATCTTGGATATCTTTATAAGACATTTGAGTATGACAAGAATGACAGGTAAATATTTTGTTCCGATTCATTTCATTTGATAATCTAGAGTCGGCAGTCTATATATTTTTTCAATTAATTTCCTTACTCTTCATAATAACATTTTAAAATATTTGTATGCATTTTATAGAAATTACTCGAAAATATTTTATTCTTTTAGTTACTTATACTTTACAATTAGTTTAATTTAATACTTTGCTAAAAGATGAAGAACCTCAAATCATTTCGGTCCAACGTGTGAAAGAAATGGCACTATACAGTTAATATATCGTTATTTCTTTTTATCTTTTATCAGGTTGTAGCAAGCCATAGACAAATTCTTACAAATCATTCATTCTTTCTCGGCACTTAGCAATGTTATATCAATGTTGAACGATTGAGCTCATGGTACGAATCAAAGTAATATTATTATAAGGTGAAAACAAAACAGTCTGGCAATAAGGTTATTTTGTGAGAGAAGATGATGGCCCTATAGGATGGAACGGGACAAAAAAAAACTTGTCAATTGTGACGCACGAATTTTGAAACTCAATGTGCCCGCCCTGTTGCACTACATATTTTGAAATAATACAAATATTTATTTTATGTATATCGACTTTTATATTACTTGAATTAATATTACTTAGGTCAATATGAAAACAAGGCAAGGGGCCGCCGTTCAATAGTGATATTCAGTGAATGAAATTTAATATGGCATGGTTACAAACAGAAGTAATTCAAGTATTATTTTATTCATTTTGCAGTGAAGAATTCGCCGGAATTCAAAGTAACTACTCTAAGAAATGTGCTGGAGAGAAATAGGTACCTAATCCTCAACTAGCAAAGCAATGGAGCACTTCTTGGTCATTACAAAAACTGAGACAAAGTTCATACATACATATATACCTAGGTAGGTTTATATTTATGTATGGCACTTCAGTCTTAATACCTATAGTCTAGGCAGGTACCTATTGTCTTTAAATTATATAAATAAAGAATTTACCACAGGTATATCAACACATATTTTTATTTATTACCTTTTGTCAGGAATGCTACTGTAGTTGCAGGTCATACAATGAAACATTATGTGTATTTAGGTAGGTATATAAACGTTTATGAATACAGTACAATCACAGTAAAGCTTAATCTATACGATATTAAATATTTACAACAAATAAATGAAATACAATCTAGCACTCGTATATAAATTTTCCTCTAGGCTGCCGTAGATTATCGGCAAGGTTCCCAACAGGCTAGCCAAGCTAATGCGCGAAAAAGCTCCCCGCCCGAGGCCTCGATTATTTTGGTGACAATATGCGAGCCACTCGGTGAGCTTCAAACCCATACGGTCGTATGGTTTCGATAGCAAATGGCATTTTGGTCCATTGCATGCGAAAGTGTTGATTCCTCACGTAGCATAGATGCATACCACGTCGCTTTCGTGTATCTATTATTGGCTTCTTTGGTATTTGCTTCCAAAAACACAAATAGTTCATATTCATTTGCCATCTTGAAATGCTAGATGGCAAAAGCTAGAAGGCTAGAGATACACAATTAATTCGATAAGTTAAATAAATACGATCTACTGACTTTATATCACTATAATAATAGATATTTTTATCATAAATTTGGATAATTCGTCGCGTATATAATGTTATATTTTGATTGATATATGCAATTGACATAAAAACCATAATGCTAGTTGTCAAAAGACACATCATGGTACGATTTGAATGAACGATTAGAGGTGACGTCATCAAACCTGCTAACAAAACAATATTGTTTTATGCCTATAATAAGCTTATTTTTAAGGATGTCATGGTACGAAAACGCAAAATAAGGTTATTTTAACCTTGTTTTAAGAGCTTGTGGTAGGCCCCCAGAGGGATTCGCATCGCGCTCGTTGACGCTTGAGATCGCTAGCAACGAACGAATCCTGTTCGTTCGAGGCTCGGCTCGTGCTCGCTTCGCGTAGCATGGACGCACCATGAGAGATCTTAGCCTCAGTTTTGATACCTAAATGTTACAAGGCAAAACTTTTCTTTGAAAATCGCCTATTATCTTTGGTTTTATCATTCTATTTTACGACCCATGTGCTATTTACCGACTATTAATCCCTCCTCAACCTAGGATATGTTTTAACATTCCAATTTATAGTATTATAGTCTTATGAAGGCATGCTACGAAGATTCATTACACTCACAGATCAGAAACAGTAAATTCGGGATAGAAATTCGAGCAGAACTTGTATTGTTATGTAAACAATTTGATAAATCTTAGAAAGTAAAGGAAATCAATCCCTTACTCATAAAACGCTATTTAACATAAACAATGTTTAAGTTGTAACTTATTTATCGATAATTTTCCTGTAATTTTCAAACAATGTGACGTTATTTTTGTGACCGTTTAATCAGTACCTATCTGTCTCCCGCGATTTCATCCGCTTTCCCGGGATCCCTACACTTCGCACTTTTCTAGAGATTATTTCCTAAATCCAAATATTACAAACATTAACTCTATATACTTCATATTAGTTGTAGAAATAGCGTTTTATAAGTAAAGCCGTAAATCCCTTACTAAATGTTCTCGATAAATAAACGCATGCGTGAATTGTGATCAGGTTAGCGCTTAGTGAATGGGTTGTTGCGGGCAGTGGTGCGTGCAGCGGCTGCGGCCGTCTGCGTGCAGTTGCACAGAGCGTCGAACATGCGCAGGACGAAGCCGCGCGCACGCCCCAGCCGCCGCTTCAGGTTACCTGAAACAAATAGTATGGGTTAACTAAAGGTGATACACAATATTCCTTAGATGAAGGACGGTATTAGAAAATTCTAAATCTATGCAGATAAGCTGAAAATTTGTGGGAGATTAGGGATGGCTGATCCGTAAGCATTAGTATTTCTCCATGGCATTACCAAACTATTAACACAGAATAATGAATAGTAGGTACTTATATCCTATTACTACGGAAAACAAGGACCCAAACCCCGCCGTCGCCCACCAGGTTCGCCGTAATGGCCTATCGGTCAATGGCCAATTCAAAGAGAGGTGATTTATGTACCTAGTTCGCGTCTATGTAGAGCCTAGGGAGTGACATTATACAGGGTTATTGCTCAAACACTTAAAACCTCCTGACTAAATGCTGTATATCAAAAACAAACTTTCAAGATTTCGTTGTTCTATCTAACACATTTCAATTCTGTTTTCGATCTGCCTAACCTACACCTCCCGTGCACTATCACGTACACTATCACTATTTGTACCAGTATCACAAACCCTGAAGGGTCGCCATACTAGTACAAATGAACAGGAAATTTGTGGCAGTTCCCGGTCTATCATTCTTTTACGCGTAGAGTTCGTAACATAGAGCGTTGTTTTTTTTTTGTATCAAAGTCTGATGAATTATTAAAAGTCATAGAACAAAAGTTATTGTTTATGATGTAAGTAATATAGTCCTGAGAGGTTGTCAGTGTTTTACCAATAACCCTGTATAGATAGGTTCAACCAATATCTTCGGCTTTTTCACAGTAGCAGTAGTAGGTACTTCTTACTTAGAGAAAAAAAACTATTTTCTTCCACTTCGATTTACTATACGATTATTTAGTAGATGCTTTAAAAGAACTTATACTAACTATTCTTTAAATGTAGGGACAAATTCCACGTAAAACCTAGTTACCGAGAAATAAGTACAACAAGCCGTGTAATGGAACGGAGCTTCTAACTTTCGCAAGGAATTACTTGAAAGTCTTGAGACACTCAAAGGGCTTTCAAGGCAATCAGTTTCAGAAACGTAGGTATTCAGAAGTTGCTTCAACTTTAGTCGAAGTTTTTTTGAGATCTTAATGTACCAAAATGATACGTAGATGTTTTTATTTTCCTGATTACTTATGTAGGATAATTTCAGTAATAATATCCTGGAACATTCTTCTCATCATCTGTCCCAAACTAAGCAGACCTAGGTCACCTAGGTTATTTATCGAAACCAACGATTCACCTTCATATCCTCTCCTCACATGTTCATACCACGACGTAACCACTTATTGTGAGACTCTATTATTAAACATTCATTTTTTTTTATACGACTAAGTCGGTAAACAAGCATACGGCCCGCCTGATGGTAAGCGGTAACCGTAGCCATATGGACGCTTACAACACACGAAGCATCGCTCACGCGTTACCGACCTTTCCCCCCTCCCCTATGAGCTCTGGCGACCTTACTCACGTGCAGGAACACAACTTTACACAACATAAAGTTATTTGGCTGCGGTATTCTGTAAGGTGGAGGTACTTCCCCAGTCGAGCTGCTCTTTGAGCGAATAAACGCTATGCTCTACCTCTCTATATTAAAACTAAAATTAACAATATTATGTTGCTCTTAACACCATGCTAAGCGCTGGGAGAATCTTTAAAATTTTCGTTATATCTATGGCCTTCACACTAGGCAACATACCTGTATCGTGAAGACCTAAAATTATATTATTTTTTTGTTTAAAACTGTGTCTACATGATTATTCGTAGGATGCACTTTCAGAATTGGTTGCATTGTAAAATTTTGTCCAATTACGGAGCATACTTTTCACACCGTCTAAAACTCCATGTTCTACCTTGTATTTTGTTCATGTATGTATTATCAAAGTTTTCAAATCTCACATCGATCCACCACATACGAGGGATGTGTGATGGCGGAATATTGATTCGGTTCACCTCGGGCTTAGGGCGAGATTTATTTAAATGTAGACATTATTGCTCTTATTGTTTACAGTGGTTTTAAGATACGTGCTGATGCTGGTAAATAATTCGGTTGCTGAGGTGTTGGAATTTGGGCTTAAGAACAACCATGCGGTCCCAATACATTGACTGAATTTGCCTCTGGTTTTGCACGAGAACTCAGAGCTTAGGTAGATATTTCCTCTGTTAAGGTAATGATAGCTCAGTGGTAGTGACGAAGGTCGTGGGTTTAAATCCTTCAGAGAGCCTGAGCCTTTCTGTCAGTGAAGGAAAACATCATCAAACCATTACGTGGTTGTAGCGAAATTTAGGCTTTGAGGCTGGCTACGAACCAACCTCAAGTTGAAAACCTGTCGCCAAGTACCTGTGCTATGTTGTGGCTGTTTGATACCTAGTAGTAGGTAAGTATAAAAATATTGCATGTGGGAACTCTGTGCTTACTCGTAATATGGATATAAAGGCACGATAAAAGTATTATATACTGAGCGACGAACAAAATTACCACAGGCGGAAAAATATTTAGTAAGCTGAATAAAAAATCATCTTATGTGTTTCGTTACATAAATGATTTATGTTGAGATTCCGTTTAATAAAGGCATTTTATCAAGGGAAGCAGTTACATACCTACTACTTAGTACCTCGGAGTAAAACAGGTAGGTATGTTACTTTGCAAATAAAATTAAGCTAAAAAATGTATTTTCTCTGTTCAATTATTCTTAATACAGCCACAGATGGATATTAATGCCAGATCGTCCCAAGATATAATTTATAAAATAAAATAAGTATACATAGGTAAGTTTAAGTTAAAAGCAAGTAAGAACTTCTTTCATACTCATATACCTAGTATATGATAATAATAATATTATAGGTAATCAAAACCAAGAAAAATCCTAAAGCTTGTTAAGTACTCAAGATGAAACAAAATAGCGCTGCGACGATGTAATAACATTATTCATTCATGCGTGGCTTCCTTTTTTAACCGACTTCAAAAACGGAGGAGGTTCTCAATTCGGTTGTATGTTTTTTTTTTTATGTTCGTTACCTCATAACTCCGCCATTTATGAACCGATTTGGAAAATTCTTGTTTTGTCTGGAAGGGTACACTTCCCGTTTGGTCCCATTGTCAGATCAGGATTTGATTACTTCTTAGTGTAGTTTTAAGAAGAAGTCGGTTTAAGTTTTTTTGTAAAACAGTCCAATTATAGGCGTCGAGAATGGAATCAAATAATTTCGGCACAAGATTTGTGTAGGTAACCTACATGTTGTTTTTTTTATCATTAGCGCTCGGATAAATATGCATTCAAAATAACAAAATTTCAAATATGCAAGTTCAAAATAACAATAACTAATGAAATAAAATAGAATATAATAAATATTTTAACGAACGTCTACCCTATCCCCTCCCACCCATCTCTGAGAGAGAGCTAGTCAAATTTCATAAATGGTGAGATAAAACCCCCAGAATTTTGTAGCTTGATCTCTGATCAAAAGTGTATGAAGTAAATCATTGTAGCATTTGATCCCGGGATCTTCGTCTCGGAACCCAGCGTCAAAAACACCTGAGCTATCACCGCCTTAAAAAGTGTCTAATTTAAGTACGATTATAGCTCATTATGATTCAAAAGGGAGTGTCTGGACCGTAATCTTTAAGTTGGACCATATACAGTAGGTAGATACCTATTACACTGTTCTTAGTTCTTACTACTTACTTATTAATATATTCGTGACTGTAACACACGACTAATACCTATAAAATATTAAAAAGTACATACTACTAAGAGGTTCAGACGTTGAAATTCATGTAAAAAATGACCAATTAAGTATGTCCCGACATTCTAAAACGGAAACACAAACTATATATACTGTTTACCTAGCAAATTTACGATGTCAAACATCAAACGAAGGAATTTACAAGGCGTATGGCATCGTGGGCTCGAATCCTACGGAGACCTACTCTTTACCCGGCCTGTCTGGTTACCATCTTTAAACTCTACCAGTGTGTTTCGGCCGCTACACTTGAAATCTGTTGCCATATTCCCAGTTGCAGACTTTATTATACTTAACTTCGGCCAAATCGACACATGGTCATCGATCATCAAGGTCATCATCGATCATGGTACAAAAACAGTCACATTACCTAACATAGTAAAACGTAAAACAAAACGCGTATACGCGCAATAAAGCGTTTGAACGGATCACAGAGAAAAGAAATATAAATTATCTTTTCCGTGGAACGGATAATGATTCATCAGTTCTAGCTGAATCACCTTCGCGACTATCAACATTCCTAAAGCTTCATTAGTCTGAACATGAGCACAAATACCTTAAATAATAGCAAAGGCAATCGTCTCCTTAAAAAATATATGAATAAAATTGTATTGAATAATTTTGGCTTAATTTTCGTTTGAGTAATTATACGATATCTTCCTTATCCACAGTTATGTACTATTAAATATTCTGTGCCACAGTTTAATCTTACTTCAATCCCCTAAGCCAAGATCAACAAAAATGTTCTTTTCTTGGAATTTAAAAGTTACATAAAGAAATATTTAAGAATCATTTGAATTTAAAATTTTCAGATGGTGAGTAATGTTTCTCTCAAATAAACTTTGCAGGTTGATAAGCGATGATGAAAGTAAAATATTCAATGATGCTTTTGTATCTGCTGTTGCTAAAAGAGGTCGTACATTGCCACCGTTGAAAGAGTTCAAAGATCTCTGATGCTAGGAAAATCATGTATTATCAGGACAAGTGTTACATCTGCCGCAAAATTATGTGCCGATAGCTGGCTATCATATAGATTGATGATGAGTTTATCCCTTGCCTCAAGTAAGTTAACTGAAAAATCTGTCTTCATATTCCATTCTGCGTATTCAGCAATTTGATCTTTCTCATGAATCGCCTTCAGATATAATTTTTAGGAAGGTGAACATAAATATGGTCAAATAGAATGCATAGATGATTTGATTATTTAGCGACATACTTATTTAAACTAATAGTAATTAAATGTCAGCTGGCTTACGATCTACTAAGATGATTTATTCCTATACTTTATTGGTATTCAATTTTATACTATACAGAATAAATATAAAAACATAAATAATACAATCTCTTTTAAAGGAATTGCAAAGAATAATGGACGAAGCTACAAACTGTGTAATATACTTTAGTATAGGATCAATACTGCGAAGTTAAAGCTTGCCGGAGGAAATAAAAGAGGAGTCTTGGATATGTTCAGTGATCTGAACCAAACTATGATATGGAAGTTCGAGGGAAAGTTGCCGGTTCAATACGATAATATGCACGTTGTTAATTGGTCTCCGCAACAGAGTATTTTAGGTACACTATTGCTTACAAAGTAACTATTATGCAATTGTGTTCGCGTATGTTTTAAGCGTGACCACAGATTACTAGTTATAACGTGTATTGTCTCATATACATTATGATGATATGATCCATTGGTCTTAATTTCAAAGGGGATTCAAGTTTGAGGCCGTGTTTTACTCCATAACAGAAAAATTTCGTCTTACCATGGCCTTACCCTTGAATATACACGAGGCAGAAACTATGTACCTTGAAGAACTTTATATTTTTGGATAGGCTTTATGCTAAAGATTTCAATTGTATTAACCTGAAACTTATTTTCCAGCTCATCCTAGCTCTGCCTCCTCTTTATAAGACATGGAAGTCTTTTGTCTATAAAAGAAGCTATTCACTTCAAGTATACCAATGTTCGCAGACCAGTTTAATAATGTTAACAAAGGTTAACAAAGCTGTTAAAAAGGGATTTGCTAGCAAAATTGAACTGAATTTTGATGCTCCGCGTAATTTGAAGGTTGCTATTGAAGACATGATTTTGAATTCTAAGTGTGTGAAAATGACATGAAATTGACAAAATATAAATTTTTAAAGTGGGTACCTTACCTATTGACCAAGCTTCAGCAGGCATATTTTCATCAATGAACAAAAATGTATAACTATATTTAATCTATGACTCTACCAACACTTCGGGAAGCAGCCCTCAATTAAGATCAACCCAAAACCGTACCGTCATTCTATTCAGCACTAGATATAATGCGTCATCCCAACCAGCAAAACCAAGTCTTAAATTAGACACCATGACGTTTTCGTCAAGACTTAATGCATTATCGATAGCTCCTAAAATAGTTTTCAAAACCTCTACAAGTCCCGATTTGGGCACAAAATAGATTACGAATCCTAAATTGATCTGTTTTAAGCCATACAAAATGCTAAACGAGCTTGATTTTATCTTGAGAACGTCTTAATTTATGCTAAAAATCTTTTGCCGTGCTAATTTAAGTATCCAATAAAACCAAAAGTTAGAAACAGTTTAATTGCTGATGTAATGAAGACAATTATAATAAAAAATAAAATAATTGACAAGTCATAGCCCGAGTGTTAAATATATATTGTGTGTGTTACATTAGTTTAGTAATTGCTCATACTCAAACGAAGGTAAGTTTTTCGACTATGATTATATGAATTTGCAGCATTTTTCCAATGCCCCTTGCTTTTGTGGTATATTTAATATTTACGAAAATAATGCTTTTTACGTACTTACTAAATCAAGACCATTTCGAGACTTAAAATCTGTAACTATGCTTTATTGATACTTTAATATTTACTGTTTTTTTATGTAGTATGGTACATGAAACCATTTTGATAATATTTAGGGTCCATCACATTTTTGAAATAGTAGGTTTTATAACAGGTGGAGATTTCGAGATGGCATCTTTTAGAAACCTATGTTGGGTTAGTCATGCTGAACAACTTTTACTATGGGACCAATAGTGAATTCTCAACTTTTTTTATTAACTTTTGCTCGATCATATAATGTATGAAAAGTAATATTTTTTTTAGCATTAAGTGTTGGTACCATAGTAAAAGTTGTTCAGCATGACTAATCCAGCATAGGTTTCGAAAATAAGACATCTCGAAATCTCCACCCATCTCCCACTACTATCGCAAAGTTTGTATAGTACCTACGCGGGTTTTTTTAATAGGTAGGCGTATATTAATTGTTAAGTGCTTTAATTGTTTCAGTTTACTGAGCTGGGCATATTACATACAAAATAATAGAAAATGGTAAGCCATTTTTAACAGCCGTACCCCATCAATGGGTAAAAAATGAGATATTGCTATGGCCGAAGAAAAAAGCTCAACAAAAAAATAAGAATCCGTCCTAAACGAAAACTGGATACCGATAACTAATTGTACCTATAACAAAAAGAAGGGATATAATATTTCAAGAAGCCGAAGATGAAAATAAATGATCTTAATTATATTGGTTCTTTTATTGATTTTCCAGATTTTGTTGTTATATCTAGGCCACTTTCTAGGTTTTTTATTTCAGACACAATGGGCCTTAAATAAACATCTAAATCCAAAGGTTTTGTTTGTCCTTCATATTATATTCCCACCATCATTGGTTATTCCCCGTATTCAAAATGTACAGAACCACTGACTCTATTATAAGTATTAAGAACTTATTCTTTGGGAGTGAAGGAGTAAACTGGTATTTTTCTGATAGTCTTCATATATTTTTTTAACTTTTCTACGAAGCCTCCACTTCATTCTTCAATCTTTTTATATCCATTTTAATTTTTAATAATTTTAACGATGATCTCCTATTTTTGTCAAATAACAAAATGGTCACAAAAAAGCAAAATATGAAATATGTTTGAGATTTCTAGCAAAAAAAAATCCTAAAGTAAAAGCAAAAATCCAGTAAAAGTCTTGCAAAGTGCGAAAATAGGAAATAAATACAGTTATCTGAATATTTTGCACTTCTAGGGCCATGTGTCTTATGAGAATCCTAATTAAGCATTTTATAAAGCGTTATTTGGTCTCATGTAAAGCGTTATTAATACTTGAGTATTTACGATAAGTTATAACTCTCATATGCTACCAATACAAGACTAGACGTCAATGAAGTCTTGTATTGGTCATATTAAAAACGCTTTAAAGATTATTTTAAGTAATTTGTAGGATGATATTTTAAAAGTAATTTTCAATGCTTTCAGAAGTATTAAAGCTATATCCATAACGTTTTTATGGTTTCTTCAAGATTAATTGCATTACAAAGACCGATTTCCAAGAGCAATTTGCTAGTTGGGATGTATCTAAATTCCGTATGTTCGATGTTTTACTGTCGTTATCTACTCAACTGACCTCTAAACTAAGAATCCTGATTCATTTTGGTTTTGTCTTTGACATCACTTTGACTTCCATGTAGGTAAACATTAGCCGCGCTGATTTGTAAATATAGATTTTCCAATGTAGATTTTCCTGTGTTCTGTTTCAGAAATCGAGAACGGGTCAAAGAACTATCGTTCGTATACCACAACCGGCCGGTCTCCCCACGGAAGGAGTTAGTCCACGGGGCAGATCACGACATACGGACTGCTGGGGCATTGCATTCGCGCTCCCCGGCTTCGAAGGTACCATGGTACCAGAAATGTTATATGGACCTCCTTTTGTTCTATTAATTTTTATTCTTGCTGTTATTTGGTTTTTGAAAAGATTTTTAATTAATTTAATGAAAAGACAACAAGATTTAGGCGTGACGAAGTTTGTCTGATTATTTGTATGATGTATATTTTTAAATGTGACATAAGGGATTCATCTGATAGATCAATGTAAAAAATTATTTGTATCAGTATTAAAATGCCAGTTAATAACAAACACTACTTTTTGAAATCATAAACAACATTGCTTTCTAGAAGATGTAAGGTACTCAACACGTTTGCATGTCTCTTTACAATTTTCTTCGTCCAATATCATTAAGCTGTGGCTCTGACACATATCGCAAAAGTTTCTAAAGCTTATGTCCTTTCGTCACGACATTCTCTAAGGAGTGGCGCACAAAGGGCGCTATATTGATTCCTTATCCTAAACGGATTTGGGGTGTAAGTAATTGAATGGTTCATTGGGATTTATGTATTAAAATGTTGTTTGCTTCTTTTGGGGAAATAGCCCTAGAAACAATATCATTCAAAGTAATAAAGTTAAAGCCATTTATTCAAGAGAGGTAGAGCATAGCGTTTATTCGCTCAAAGAGCAGCTCGACTGGGGAAGTACCTCCACCTTACAGAATACCGCAGCCAAATAACTTTATGTTGTGTAAAGTTGTGTTCCTGCGCGTGAGTAAGGTCGCCAGAGCTCATAGGGGAGGGGGGGAAAGGCCGGTAACGCGTGAGCGACGCTTCGTGTGTTGCAAGCGTCCATATGGCTACGGTAACCGCTTACCATCAGGTGGGCCGTATGCTTGTTTGCCGACTTAGTCGTATAAAAAAAAAAAAAAAAAAAATACACCCAGACTCAGGACATACAGACATGTTCATGCACACAAATGCATGTCCTGTGTGGGAATCGAACCCACGACCTGCGGCGCTATAGGTTAAGACTCCACGTCTTAACCAACTGCGCCAACTGGCCCGTCTAAGTCCGTCAAGTGAGAAGAACAGGCAAGAAACTCAGCAGAGTTACTGTTAATAAAATATTAAATTACCTACCTGGTTCCTCAAATAAGAACGTCCAATCAGGTTAGTTCGCTCGAAATTTAATTAGGAAGTATATAATAGGTTAGGTCCCTAATACCTAGAATGAACTCGACGATACAAAACTTCGTTGTTAGCTATGCTAACTATTAAGTTATCAACCAAGTATCTCGTACCTAACAATAACGCAGAATTAGTTACAAGGAATAATATGACTAGACTAAAACAACTGTAGGGGACCGCATTGAAGAAAGGCAATCATGACGACTGGTTTTTCTAGGATTCAATTACTTAGTAGCGTAACTTCTATTTTATGCTAATGATAGGAATTTTGGTAATTTTGAAGTATTAATACCATATTTAATATCATCTAACTATTGTATTTTATTAACCTACTAACTTAATTATTCCTTGCTATGGTTAATAATTTGAATAATTCAGTCATTAATACCGGGAACAATCGAGTCAGTCACGAAATAATATGCAGAGAAATACTTCACTAATTGGTACAGAAAATTGACCTCAATACAGTTCATCCGATAATGAATTTAATCCAATTTAATAAACGCGGTGAATCATGAGATGTGGCTTGAATGCAACGATGCAATGAATCTAGAGCGGTTGTTATAAATTATCATTGTCAACTGTCAGTCAGTAGGCAGAGAATGATGAAAATTGTATGTTTGAACTCAAAGAGGAAAGCAGTAGGCAGAAGATAACTATAGTCATTAACTCCTAAAGGGACTCTTTTAATATACCTACATAGTGTTCAGATGACGTCAGTAAATCCCTGCAATAATGAGCCACAAGTTACGACTATAGAATCTGAAATGCTCTCTATTTGACCCGACAAATGAAACCGCGTCCTAATCCTAATTACATTACGTGCCAAAAGGACGCCTAATTACGTCCATATATCTGACACATTGAAGATAAATGCTTATAAGAAGGTGTAGTTTACCAGTAGTTATTTATATAAGGAATGCCAAAATCTCTTCTTCTTACGCGTCTCTTTCTTGACGGACCGGTCGTGACGTGTTAGTTTTTGGCTGGCTTCACAATATGTCATAATCCTGTCCTCTACCATCTCTACAGTCGTTGATAGAACCGCCTATAGCAGCCTTAATTTGGGTGGCCCATCTCAACTCATGATGCTATGCTGCACTCAACTTTATCCCGGATGAACGAGTTTGGTTAGGCAACCTTCTATGGTGAGGCATCGGTAACCTGCGTAATCAGTGGAGAGCAAAACTAGACTAGACACCATAGCTAACTCACAACCATACAAGTGCTTACACGTGCACACGTTAGCGTTATAGTACCTGATCAAGGCCTAAACTGAATTTCGAAAAATATTGCGGATCCCTTAAAAAAAACCGGCCAAGTGCGAATCAGACTCGCGCACCGAGGGTTCCGTACAAACCTGTAGGTATATAAGTAAATGGTAGTATAGACCTGAGTATTTGATATTAATTTCAATTTATGACCTATTAAAAAAAAACTACTTACTAGATCTCGTTCAAACCAATTTTCGGTGGAAGTTTGCACCGTAATGTACATCATATATTTTTTATAGATTTATCATTCTCTTATTTTAGAAGTTACAGGGGGGGGGACACACATTTTACCACTTTGGAAGTGTCTCTCGCGCAAACTATTCAGTTTAGAAAAAAATGATATTAGAAACCTCAATATCATTTTTGAAGACCTATCCATAGACACCCCACACTTATGGGATTGATGAAAAAAAAAAAATGAGTTTCAGTTCTAAGTATGGGGAACCCCCAAAATGTATTGTTTTTTTTCTATTTTTGTGTAAAAATCTTAATGCGGTTCACAGAATACATCTTCTTACCAAGTTTCAACATTATAGTTCTTATAGTTTCGGAAATAAATGGCTGTGACATACACGGACAGACAGACAGACAGACAGACAGACAGACAGACAGACAGACATGACGAATCTATAAGGGTTCCGTTTTTTGCCATTTGGCTACGGAACCCCCAAAAACGGACAAGTGCGAGTTGAACTCGCGTGGAGAGTATAGTAGGTTCCGAATAAACTTAATATTGTGGTTGATAAATATGTTCTCCCATACATTCCAACTGTAAATGTTAGTTTATACGCACTATGTTGAGAGATTTACCATATTATTTTAGGATCATAGACTTCTTATAGGATTTCATGTAATTTAGAAAGTTTTCTGTATCGTTTATTGCTTTTAGTAGTAGGCCCTCAGACTCTGACTAAGGTAGGTAAGTAACCTAAAGATAGAAATATAAATCTGTTTGTGCCACAATCTTTAATACTATAAGCCGTTAGCAAAGCACGTTATCTTCTCGGTAGCGCGTTGACATGCAAATAACATCACGATAAGGAGTAAGGACGAGACAACCTCTAGAATAATATAATGAACTGTACCTATTACAATGAGAAAATAAATAGTTTAGTTACTTCGTATGTTGCTGTGCATTTACAGCGGTTTATTTGTTCCACGATGTTTTTAAAGCCATTTTTTTTTAAACAAATGCAAGTTTATAAAACGGTAGATACTTAGAGGAAAATCTGTAGCCAAGCTTTGCTTTGCTTTTGCTTTTTGACTAAGATATAGGGTTTGTAGAGTTAGGGATTGAAGAGTTAAGCCTTGTAGGCAGAGTTAGGACTTTACTATTAGGGGCTTGGCTCTTCATTTATTTATTTGATCACCAACAAGACCTTAATACATTAAAAAATAAAGGTTCAGAATATAAATCGTAAATGGTGTCCCAATTAGAGGTGACGACTTCATGCAATAAAAAGTACAAACAACAGAACCAAAAATATCTTTAAGAAAAGACAACAACTGAATAAAAGTTAAAGGAAACAAAAAAAAACACAAAAATACATATAAAAATTAAAAATGAAATAAAAATATCGTAAAAATTTAAAAATAACGTTGAAGATTTTATGATTTTATAATGATTTCATGAGAACTGATAACTTTTTAAGAGTGAAAGCTTTATGAGTACAGAGTTAACTCTTATTTATAAGTACCTACTTATGTTAACTCTATGATTATGAGCATGTGAGTCTTGACACCCAATTTTACATGAAATGTTTTTGATGGGATTTAATTTACTTATCAACTAAAACTTCAGACTTTCTTAAAACTCCGTGGGAGTAGGAGCTATTGGAACTGGCTGTCACCTCAACTTTGTTATGATTTATAATTGCTTGCATTTTCATAGCTCTTATCAGGACTCTGAATAATCCATAACGAAGAAGTCTAAAATAAAAATACAAAGCACAATTTAAATAATTAACTACCCAATTAAAATTAGGAGGGTAAATACAACATACGTACTTCTATATAGAGAGGAGTAAAGTTACAAATTCAACCTCAAACTAGGGTGTTTCGGCAAAATTACACTGTTTTGAACAGTTCATTCCAACACTATGACAGCAGATTTTCACCAACAACGTTTGTTTCCAAAGGCTTGGCTAAATGCCTGTGACGGGCAGCGATGTCACGGGCAAAATATACATCGCTGCCTTCGCTAACAAGCCAGGAATAACTAGAGCAACACTGCAACCCTTTGACTTACTGGTTTGTGATGATAATGAGGTATTATTTATAGATCATATGTTATATAGGCCCGTTTTATAGAGTGTAGTTTTAAACGAATCAGTTTTTTCTTATGAAACTACGAGCTAATAAGCATACTTTAATTGTAATATTAATTATGTTTTTATTTACATAATCGCAGTACCTACAGCATTTGCCAACAAAAAGAGAAAACAATCAAATTTTAAATTCAAATCTATTTATTCAAATAGACCTTCGCAGGCACTTATGAAAAGTCTGACTCTAATACTCTAACCGGATCGGAAGGTTGCATTTGCTGAGAAGAGCTGGCAATAAACTGAGCAATTACTCTCTTTAAAACAAGCTTAGATTCATAACATAATAGCACAGAGATAATAATATACAGTAGTACCCAACTGATAAGGCGCGTCGTGAATCTTCGTTCGCACAGCTGCCGACCAATAGCATTTCCGCGCTTTGAAAATGTATCTCCTGCGCAGGTACATCGGTAAGCCATATTAGTTGGGTACTACTGTACTAATAGTAGTTAATTATATTCTAATCGCACTGACAACAATTGCGTGCCCGGCGCGGCGGCAAAACTACAAAGTAGACTGAATCGATATTTAATAAGTAAATAGCAAACTTTCCACACGTCAGTTTTATCTGACCGTCGATATTTTTTGTATGTTTTTGACACGGTGAAAAGCTAGGTGCTAGGTGCATGCACAGATCGCAATCAGGGGGGCACTAGTACACCATCAGGTGCCCTCCTACCTGCAAGGTGTGGTCGGTGACTACTTGCGCGACAGGTACATCCTGTACATGGACCAAAACGGTACGAGAATCCAAAGGGAGATAACGCGTGGGGTTTCACACCGACCGGTGTTGAGCCCGTTGCTGTGGAACCTTGCGTATGATGCTGTTCTGCGTGTCGACCTCCCCACTGGCGTAAATGTTTTTTGCTATGCAGATGACACGTTGGTGGTCGCCAGTGGGGATACCTTCGAGAGGATCAAGGAGCTTCCCGAGCTTGGGGTAGAAGTCTTCGTTGCCAAAATACGCGATCTGGGTCTGGCTGGAGATAGCGCCTCATAAGACCGAGGCGCTATGGTTCCACAAACTGCCTAGAAGCAGAGAACAACCAGACTCGCGCGTCCAAGTGGGTGCTTTGAGGAGCATTTTGATCGCCTTGTCCCCCGGATCGAGAGGGTAGCGGGTGCCATGCACAGACTACTTGCTTGCTTACCCTGCCCTGTAGCTTGGGCTTCCTACCACGGACTCCTTGTTGCACACATAACTTTAAAACAAGCACCAAACTTTGTCAAATGCAGACTTAAAAGAAATGTTTACAAGAAATGCTCGATAAAAAATCGGTGAACTGTGAAAGTAAATGGTCATTCAAGTACATTCAGCAAATTAAATACGTTTCATATGAGACTATTTTCGTGAAAAAAGATTTTTCTTTATATTCCTTCTGCGATAAACAAGTTGAAGGTTTCTATGTAAGTAGTAGTACACACGCATAAATAGTAATAAAGATAAGCCCAGGGTTCAAGACACAGTTGAGATAATAAAAGAAGATCTAGATATATTTATGACAGGAGAGATAGTCAAAGGTCGCGCTCGTGTATTTTCTCATATCGAGCTAACTTTCGACCAAGTGCTAAGGCTTAAATATCTCAAATCTCTGAATAAATATCTCAAATATAGTATTTAAACAAATGAACAAGTATAGTAGTTCAACAGCATTTGAAAGATAATGATATATTATATTATGTGTATCGTTTTTTTTATTGTTATAATACAACGATTAATGTAGTACTTAAAGTACTAAATAAATAGATAAAACCTTGGCTGGCTGGTACTGAGCTTATTTATGATTCGTCTTAAGTACTCTAAATGAGTTTTCTTCAAAATTTCAACTAGACTTCCAGACTCTATGGCTAGAAAATGCCGAGGACGACAACTACAATGGCTTTACATTCAAAGTATATTTACTCGACTGTACATACTGAAAACATAATTTATGTTAATGTAACAATAAACATGCGTCAGCAAGGCCTGCCACTGCAATAATTATTTAAACTATTTTTAACTTGTCATTAACTGAATCGGCGAAGCATTAATTTCAAGTTGCATTACAATGGCGCTACCTGCACTAATAATTGGAAGTTAATTAGAAAATATCTACCCACATTAGAGTAACAGACAAAAATGATGAACGTTCGCAATTATTGCATTGTTCTAACGACAAAAAATAAAGTACCTACGTCATCACTTCTTAATTGCTATTTTTGTTTTAATTAGACGTTTTCCAAGGATACCTACTACTTTGTACGTAGTATTTATATACTCTGAGCTACTACTAAACATAATTTTGAATTAAAGTAGATGTCTTACTAGATATAATATCATCGTGTTTTAAACAATTCCAATTTTAATTCTGCTTAATTTATACTAATGTGATTCCTTGTCTTTGAAAAAATCTAAATTAAACCCTCCTTCTTTCTACCCATCCTAATCCTAATATTATAAATATTTAGATAAGAGCATGTTTTTAACTCTATTATGCCATAACGGTGAAATGGATTTAGAAGGAGATAGATACAGATAGAGCATACCCTGGTACAAAAATGGGGATTCTTTTTACCCGCGAGGTAATAATAAAGGCAAAGAAAATAAACTACTTATTACTACATAAAGAAGCGACACATTATCGGCCAATTTAAAACCTCCTGCCAATTTATCATCGTCGCCCACAACCCACAACGTAGCAGAGGGTATACTCCGAAAAACTATAGTCCGATCAATCGTTGTCAACCAATTAGCCAATATAATAGGATTGCACAAAATTCACGTGTCGTCGCTTCAATTCATGCAGCTTCGCTGCAATTCCATTGTTTATCGATTATCGGATGCCGCAACCCAATAGGATAAATTACTTCGCTTGTATGAAATCTATTTATAGTAGGTATCTTCTAATCAAACTTTATATTGATTTTAAACATAGATGGCTACGGAAATACTTAGTAAATGAGAAAAAGGGAGACCCTACGCTGTATTCTGACAGGTGACAGGCGTACCATCTTCATCGCGCCCTGAGCCCTTTTGAGGGGAAACCACGAAGTCATTAAGAGTTTCCCATTCTGTGAACGATGGCTCATAATTTCTTTAAAAAAGTCGCAGTGATAAAATTCTTCACGTTTATAATGGTGCTTATGACTATATACATATACATTTAAAATGACACAAGCACAATTTTACCAACGCCGAATATAGCACTTACGACAGGATATTTGACAGAATATGTATAGAGAATCTGTCAAACTGTCATGTATAAAAGTTATCCACCGTTGCTAACCCTGGGCCTAAGTTGTACATAGTCTAGAACTTATTAAGCCTAACATAAGTCTAATAAACTGTACGACAGACACTCCAACTCGGTATACCTATCAAATATATTAAACAAGCGCTGTTAAGGAGCATTTCTACAAATAACACAATGGAATATCCAGCCATAATAAAGCTAAGCTGTGTTTTGCCACCTCAATACAATGAACCCACAATTAGGGTCACCATGAAACTGAAAAGACTTGACTGAAAACCTTGTTTTCTTTTTTTTTTTATACCAATTAGGTGGCAAACAAGCATACGGCCCGCCTGATGGTAAGCGGTTACCGTAGCCTATGGACGCTTGCAACACCAGGGGTATCACGCGCGCGTTGCCGACCCTGCAGAAATCTCTTCACACCCCTTTTGAAGAACCCCATGCTGTACTCCATTGGGAAAACCACGGCGGGGAGCTCATTCCACAGTCTGAGCGTCCGCGGAAGGAAGCTCCGTTGAGCCCGCACAGTTTCATAATAATAGTTTTGTTTTCATAATATTATACAGGATATGGTTTTTTATTTGTGCCGTATTCATAGAATCAATAGTAAATGATTTATTTAGTTATTATAAAATAGTTAATGAATTCTGGGCTTGATAAGTAAACGAATTGATGATTTGTAATTAACGTCAAATCAGAAAGACTTCATAACTGCACAGAATAGGACTGCGATCCGGGGCCGAGGGGAGAAACTGGGCCACTGCGCAGCGGTCACCAACCTATCATCATCATCAGCCTATAATGTTCCACTGATGAGTACATGCCTCCTTTCACAAATGAGGGTGAAAGGGAATGAGCAGATACTCCACCACGTGTGCCCACTGCGGATCGGTGGAGGTAGTTTAGTGGTCAACCTACTGTTGGAGTTTTCAAGCTGCCTAGAAGGCCTCGAACTATCTTAACGACTATCACAATTAAGTGACAACCGGGACCAACGGCTTTACGTGCCTTCCGAAGCACGGAAACGCTCGATTTGAAATAAACCAACCACCAACATATATGTACTATAGGTTCTGACAACAGTTAATGCTAAGTGGATCCCTGTTTTAAAAAATCGTTTTATATTTTTTATTATTTAACTTACGTAAACAAGTAAATTGTGTCTTTTAAAATTCCAACAAAATCTGTAAAGCCTTACATGTTAGGAAAATTTACTAAAGCGTGGTTCCCCTAATTTCGGGGGAGTTAGGATGGATGTCTAGCATCTACAAAGGGAATAGGGCGGACCCCCGTGGTCCCCTTTAAAGGTGAAAATCGATGGGGCACATTCATCCCCACGCCGCACGACAATGAAATAAATTTGGTGTAGTCAATCAAAGTAATACCGACTCTATTGGTAGAGCATTGTGAAAGAAATATTAAATCATTGGTAAAAGGAGATGAAGTAGGTGCCCTAAATGTAGAGGAGGGGAAGTTTCAGAGCGTCATTCTTTCAGGTTTATGTAATTTAGACAATTATAACTCTAACTCCAATAGAAATAATAACTAAAATAGACAGCTCATTATAATGTATAAACACAATGCCTACAGTACGCAATAGAGTTATAACCATAAAAATAAATAATACTTTCGCTTGTAATATTATCACACATTTATTGTCTAGTAAAGTTTGTAGACGCAGTAAACTGGGTGGCAGCTGGCCGTAAAAAAAGCCTTTTATAGTTGAATGTACTCGTATTACTAATTCTATCTCGTTTTAATATATACTCGTAGGTAGTAAATACGCTCTTATATTAAAAATAAAAACCGGCCAAGAGTGAGTCGGACTCTCGCAGGAGTATATAACTTGGTTTGGGCCATAACTATAGAAATATTAAAGAAACAAAAACCCGACTGCGTAAAACAACAAATAAATGAAAAGACAAAGATAACTTGAATTTTATTAATTCAGATTCTTGATTACTCTATGTATGTTTTAAAAGACAGTTGTATCTAATTTCATGTCTTTGGAATCATAAAATAATATAGAATAGCTCGGCACCGGATTCATTTAATTTAGTTGAACAAAAAATAGTTTCAGTATTGTGAAATGAACTTCTGAAACAATATTAACTTTTATACGTTTTCCCAGCAATTTAATTCAGGAATAAAAGCTGAACTAAGCTTTTGTAAAAACTAACTGGACGTGGTTATGAATTTTGATTGTTTTGTGCTGTCCATCTCTTTGAAGCTACAACCTTTAAAAATACAACGCTATTGCGACCAACCGAAAAATCTGGTAGGCTGTACTTTTAATAATGGTCCCTACGAATACTTCATTTAGGCTCGTTTATGCTTTGTAGCAATAGATAGGTAACAAAATAATACTGAGTAGGTAGGTAGTTGAAATACCAAGGAACAAAGGAATCAGAATAAAATAGAAAAAAATGGGGTTCAGTGCCCTGTAAATAGGCTATCATATTTTCCGATCCAATGTTCTAAGTATTCCAATTCCAAGGAATCTAGGAATTTACAGATCAAATAAACGAAACTCAATATATACATTGAGTACAATCAAACTAATAAAAATTATTGCTGAAGCTAGACGCCAATTAGATTGTTTCTGAAGTAAACAGACTCAAGGTACAAATGAACATTTTCATATGCATATGTCGATGTTGTAATTTCGAAAAGGAAACAATTTGTCGGGCGGAGATGAAGAATTTCCGCTGAGTTAATGCATTGTTAATTTAATCATGGTGCTTAGGTATTTTGGGACGGTATCTACCTACTGTGATACATTTTATTATAATCGTAAATAATAGAATTAAAGGAGGGGAAATATGTTTGGTCATTTTATGCGACAGGACACATTATTGAAAAAAATATAGAGGGAAAGTTAGAAGAGGAAAACCAAGGATAAGCTATATAAACCAAGTAAAAGCTAAAGTAATCGTCGTGTCGTATAAGGAGGTGCAGGAAGTTGGAAACGATAAAGCAGAGTGGAGGAAGCTACCCGACAACAGCACAACTCTTAAATATTGAAGATAATAATCCATAATTACTATTGCCAACATTCATCCTATCAAAAGGGGCATAAATCGCCGCCAAAAAGCTGAACCTTATTTATGCGGACGTCCGAAATCCGAATCGACCTTTGAGTGATTAATTGTACGTCAAATGTAATAAAGAAGGGTAGGAAATATGAAAAATAACGGATTTATTCTTGATAGTCGATGATAGCTCCGTGATAACCGTAGTGGCAATTGTTGCGGGTTAGAAATCTACAATGCGTTTTAGCATCAGTGATGCAAGACCTCGTCAGAAAACCATTGTACGGTACGGTGGCATCCTGCACTGGCTACCAGTGTATTCGGCCAATTCCCTTTCAGGCTTGCGTGCTTACCACTATTGCCCTCATCATCCCTTACCATGATAAGAGCACAAAACAAATTAAGAAAGATTTAAATAAATAAATAATAAGCCCCCTTAGACAAGATGGTTGTCGACAATCGTCATCGTCAATAAACGATCAGCCTTTGTGGATGGGATTGACATTTCAAATCGAAATATCACGTGATTTTTAACAATCTCTTATGTCAATTCCATATAAAGATTGATCGTTTGCTAACGATGACGATGATCGACAACCATCTTGTCTAGGGGCCAAGAACAGATTAACTACTTAATTTGTATAATATCGATACAAGCCAAAATTAAATAAGCCTGCAGCTTTCCATATTCATCTATCCTTGCAATTTTGGATTGATTGACACTACATTTCATAAAAATAGTGTCAATATACGTAAAACAAAGGATAGATCGAATATATAAAAAGTTTAACAGGAAAGATTACTTAATTTAACTTTTCCCTAACGTCATTATTACTAAGACCTTCTAGTCGGATCGGAGCGTTCTACGCGATCGCAATTTAAATTTTAATAGACATGTTACGGAAAATGGGTCTCTCTAGGCGATGTTGTAGGACCTTGTTTATTCCGTCGCTTCAATAACGATGTTAAATGTTGTTATGAATAAGTGATGAAATCCTAAGTAGTATTAGTTTAGAAACCAATTTGGAATCTATTTGCAGATTTAATTTGTCCCAGGATATTTATTTATATTCATTTTAAATCCAACTTTACTCTTTACATTAGGTAGGCAACTTTTTTGGGTTTCGGCAACCAATGTTGCGCTGCCATATACCGTTCATCCGATTGCGATAAAACTTTGTCAACTTATTGGTTGCACTTACAGGAGAAAATACATGTATATATGGAAAATCCACCGAAAAAGTCGGATATTTCAGCCGGGTGTCGCCGAGCACGAACAGCTAAAATAAATAAAAGAAATTGTTGTACTGTTGAGTACACCAGCTTGCTATGAACATTTCATCAAGATTACGACATTATCACCTACTGATGTATTTCACATTTTCCTTATCCATTCTCTTTCTTTTCTTAGGTGTTTTTACCACGAAAGAAATACCTAAGTAGGTAGTTACTTTATAAAAAGGAGTTGAAAGGCATGGATAAAAGATCATTCGTTCTTATAAAAAACATTTCTTTGTTTTCAAGTAGATTCATAAGGAAAGAAAATCTTCTCGTCTTTAAGGAGAGAATGGGAAATGAAGAGGATAGAAAGAAAACGATAGCACATTTTAATCTGCAAGGCTCTACTTACCCGTACCTGGATCTTGAGTTTCCTGTAACAATAAAATGAAAGAAATTTACATTTTTACACAAAGATATAATAAAATAAATAATTAATGCAAAAGCACGCAATTTAAATCAGAAAATAAAAAACAATGCCCGTGGATTTTTTAATTGTGGCGATTCTAATGGTATCATTTATTTAATACCACAAACCAATACAATTTGAAATGTGATCAGTATTTCAGTAGGTAGTCATAAACCAATGCTTAGTGAATCAAACCATTTCATAAAACCAAAGAGTTGTTTTAAAATTGCTATACAATAAAAACTAGTGCAATATAGTGATTGCTATCGTGATGCTAATGGTAGCAGAAACACGCTATTGTGTCGGAAAATAGCATGGGGAAAATAGTTCAGAGAATAAAAAATAATGAAGATTATTTCAATATGTTACGAAAATAAACTTTGTAAAGTAGAAGATCAACAAGGACTCTTTACAGTTGAGAATCCATATTTGGATTAAACTAACGTTTTTATACTAATTTTACATTATATTGCAATGATCTAACTTTGAGTTTGTATTTTTTAATAATTAAATAGGTACATACACATATTTATCAGACCACATTTATTCCTTTTTTCATGGACACATTTTGACGATTCCTACGGCTCGATAGGCGGTCAAAAAGATTTATTTTATATAGGTGACTGGTATTAGTAAACGATACTTAGAACCACGGAAAAGAGAATACTTAGAACTTTCCCAAAGAAACATTTTTTTTATTTACTTAGCACATTAATTAGCCCATAATATTTAGTACCTAACAAGAATAAGAATACACCATCAGCTTTTATTTAATTAAGTTATTTATCCCTATTTGTTTCTTTGGGAAAGCTGTTTGTTATCATGAGTACAATCATGTGTCTAAGTATCGTTTACTAATTACCAGTCACCCTATAGGTATATTTTTGTCTGGGATATCATAAGAGTCAAATACAAGGCTCTTCACCCAGCTGACAATCGATCATATACCTAACCTCGTTATTTACCCACTATTAATCACATTTTATCAGATAAACATGAGCCGATTGTCCAATAATCTCATGAACATCAATACAGTTTCACCAAAAACGTTCAAGGGATTAAGCGAATGATAAGCTCCGGAGATAAAAATATGCAGAAACAAAAAAGATGTGCCGTCAAACCCAAAGTATCAAGGTTTATTAATACAGCATTAAAGAAGTCTTGGTGAAATTGTTGACACGAAACTCGATTAAACTTTTTGGAATGGATATTTGCTTACAAACGAATATACTTATGTAGGTACCGCAATTTATGAGAGACGAGTGTGTGTATTGATTAAATTACCGTCAAGAGCTACTGAAAATGTGAACATGAATAAAATATGTATGATAATGGACATTATCCAGACTAAGATGAAGAGCATGCATAATATATTGAGACTTGATGCGTTGCAGATAATATTTATGTTATGATTGATTAACAGCGTTTCTATTTGGAAGAAGCCGATTTTTGCATTCTACAGCAGCACTACGCCACTTTTAACACTTACCGCCCTATCAATTCCTTTTATCTCTTTTCCTTACCGGGATAAATATACATTGATACTTACGAATTTACTTCTGTCTTTCTCTTTTTGTTTTAGTTCTGCCTCTTTCTTTGCTTGCTGAATAAGTTGATCAACAAATTCATTGGCTTGGCGAAGTTTCTCCGGATCACTCTTGAAGGCGGCTACTCTTTCAGCTAATGCCGAAGAATCGCTATCGTGCCTCATTATGTATGTAATAAAAACGTCGTTACTGAAATATTATCCACAGGTGTGTTGAATCACAGTTGCGTTCAAATCCTGTAAACGTCCGCTTCACAGAACTCAAACAAACACTATAAACCTTTGAAAACCGAAACGAATTGCGTGCGTATTTCGGCCATATCTTGAAACTCCCGTAAATTCGTTCACTTGTTTTTGTGACTCACTCCCTTGATTTCGAGGGTGGTGTCAGTCATAATTGTCTACAGGCCCTTGAGGGTTTATACCGAGAGCGAGGAGCGTGTATCGGCGGTGAAAGCGTAGGGGGTACTGGCTGTGGCTGCCTCTGCCGGGCCGACCGAGCCAGCCAACAAACGCCGATCATGCGCCCACGGACGAACGGTGCACATACTACGTTCCGCAGATTAGCTCTAATAACAACCTATGAACGATCTTAAGTTATCATCTCTAGGCTTAATAGCTTGCTTTTACCACTATCTGCAAATACAATTTTCCTACTTCGATCGTAAGTTTTTATATGCTGCGGTCTGGCAATATCGATAGTTTATTAATGTTTTATGCATTCATTCAATACTGATATTGCTTCAGACTTTTATTAGGGTTATACCTATTTCGTTTTAGGGTTTGCTCGTGTAATTATGATTTCTCTTTTGAAGCAAGTCCAATAGATCCTATAATCTGGATACAGTAATTTGGTAATGCTACATTCAAATAAATAGGACATCCGGAGTTCGAACCGTGGTAATAATACGCTCCAAATTGGACACTAGTGTATGTGCTGCTATCAACACAGCTGAAGATAGATCCAGGTGATGAGCAATAGAAGAGATAGTCCGCGAGAAGATATAGTCCATAAAGGTCGATGAAACGACCCTCAGCAATGAAGCATATGCAAGGAGGAGGAAATACGACATGTTGTTATGCCGATAATATATGAAAATTTTTGTGTTAGAAAGCATCATATCTGTTCCTGTGATATTTTATTTAGTTAGGTACCTATAAATTTCATTGACCTTAGGTACCTTGTATATATACTATGGTAATCTCCGGATAAGCTGATGAAAGTTACGTAAAATATTATAACCGTCAATCTTTCAGGGTTTTCACCGTTAATATTTATTACCTTTAAGTAACCTAGCGTCTGTCATGAAAAACTTGAAAGATTAGTGAGAAGGTATGCAATTTCCTTTCAACAAGATTCCCTGAATGCTAAACACAGGTGATAAACTTCAAATGATTCCTAGCTCCAGATTCTTATCTATTATCGATAAGATTACATATTACAGATATTTATTTGTACAACACATAGTAACAGACGAAACATAAGAATACAGTGATACAAAACAGGCGGTCTTATCGCTTTCCAGACAACCTTTGGAAGATAATAACGTATTTTGAAAAAAAGAAAACTCTGTGGCCTCCCATTAGGTAGATCTACAATCTATTTGAAGTCACTGGGTGTCCTCTAGATTCAGGTGGGTTAAGGCCGTTCGTTATGGAAATACGGAGCTCATGTTCACCTGAGGACATCCATATTATGGAGAATAATAAGATAACAAATGCGACCGGAAAAAAATATTGTCTTTTGTCATAATTTTATTCCAATAACTAGCTTTTTGCCCGCGGCTTCGCTCGCGTAGACTATAAGATTTGTTCGCGTAATAAACGCTAAGATATTAATTTCGTCCTAATTGTACTTGTGAACTCTGTGGCCAATGCGATGATGGGAGCGCGGCGCGGCGACAGCTGGTGGAGGACCACGTGCTCCCATCCATCAATCATCAATCAGCCAGGACTTTGCTTTTTAAATGAGTAATTTTAATCTTTTATATAAAGCCGGCCAAGCTCAAGACTTAGTCTCACTCGCGCACCGAGGGCTCTGACCTTCCTTGGATGTATATTTATTGGATTGGGCCATCACTGTTGTTTAAAACCGGACCGCATTATTAAGTTTGTTTGTGAAGGAATTTGGATGATATTGAAAAAACTGTGCTAGTTAGAAACATTGTTTTATTTTTCCTATACTTTTGCCAGATTTTTCGCATTGCGAACCTCGGAGATTGGCATTATTCATCAACAGTCAAAAAGTCTTAAATAATAATAGAAACATGTTTTAAAATGTACAAATAAAACCCTTTACAATGATACCTCACTTAAATTTGTAGCCCTGCTTTGAAATTTCAGGGCCCACTCTGTTCACCTTAACAACCGTAAAAGTAAAAAAATATATATTTGCAATAAGGTTGGGTAAGCAATATTTAAAACTATTCCAAATTTGAAATCAACAGCATTACTGGTTGTGAAATATACCTACCGCTGTAACAGTCGAACAGACAGACTAACTGGCACCATAAGGGTTCCATTATTAGCTTTTTAGTTCGGAACCCACATAAAAACGAAATACCAGTCACTAATAACGATATCCCAAGCACTATACTAAAAATTTGTGGCAAAGTAGATGCCTCATAGAGTAGGTATAGGCTACACGTTAAGAAAGGATTTCCCGAAACGTAACCACTTGAAAGAGAAATTGGACTCTGGCTGCAAGCAGGTTCTCTCGTTATTAATTTGGAGCAGCCCGAGCAGGGAGGTTCCTCCCCCTTACATCGCAGTTGTGTTCTTGCGGTGAGTAAGGTCGCCAGAGCTGGGTGTAGGGGACCAGTATGTAGTAGGCACCAAATAATATATATAGTAGCACCTTCAAACACTTTTTCAAGAAGAGTGTAGAGAGAGATTCGGTAAAGCGTGAGTGATACCCCTGGTGTTGCAAGCGTCAATAGGCAACGTTAACTGCTTGCCATCAGACGTACAGCAAGTTTTTTATTTGTCCTGTCTTCGTCGTAAGTGTAACTATTTATATGCCCTATATATGCCTATGGCTACCAGTATGGTACTTTTGTCGGTCAGGCTGGCCACCACATACTATGGTGCGTAAAAAGCACAGGCAGGATTCCGCTCCACTCCGACTTTAATGACATCATTCATAGGGCTCTTGCCAGAGCTCTCGTGTCAGCTACTCGTGTATCGAGTGTCTTGAAGCGTAACGATGATAAGAGGTCCATCTGACATTAATGTCCTGGAGCTCATTGTATTTTTCGCAACATATCGAGTCGTCTGATTGACGGTTCCTATAGCCAAAGGGCTGACGAATACTCCAGCTAGAAGATAAGCATCACCATACAAAATGGCATCGCCCGCCGCCTGCAAAGTTTGGGCACACTACCAACTGGCAGCAAATTAGATCAGCTATATTCTCTTTGTGAACTGCTGGTCTTTTTTTTTTTATTTGTTTTCTGTTTCTTTTCTATTTTCCACTTAGTCTGTCAGCAATTTCATCATATCTGAATTGTTCATGGTCGTTTTTGAGAAATCGATGAACATACATGAAAAAAGAACATACGCGTCCAACTTAGAGTTTCCTCCTTCTTTTTTGAGTCGGTTAAAAATAGGATGCCTTTCATCACGGGAGAGTTCCCGCGAGGGTGGTACAGTGGGAATAGTTCTCGACCCAGAGCTATGCCATATGTAGGCAAAGAACTTTAAATGAGAACACATCGTGAAGTTTTGCAGGTTCGATTCTTACTTAGGTAAGCCTTTTTCATAAGTTCGTCGATGCAGCTGTACTTATTTGTAGCTTTTTTTTGTAGTGAACAAAACTAAATGGTGGTCAAACGGGAGAGCGCTCATGGCTCTCATCAATCAAAAAACTTATAATAAAATCATTGATCCTGTCATAAAATTGTGAGAACGAAACCATAGTGCGATTCAGGAAAAAGACAACGCCATCTAGTAGTTCTCTCCCTGTGTCTGTGCCGTGAGACGGCCTGTAAATAAATTAATTGAGATATCTTTTTTTCCCGTGAGCCGATTTTGATGAAACAAAGCCTAGTTGAAGCGCTAAGCAATGCTCAATCACCCTGTGGAAACCCCATGCAAATCCGTTCAGTAGATTCGAAGATTATCCTGTTCAAACAGACAAACAGACAGACAGAAAGACAGACAGACAGACAATTTTTTTTTAAATGGTATTTATGTATTGTGTTAGTCATTCTACATCACCCCCAATCAGTTTTTGGTAAATATATTCAATGTACAGACACGACTTTTCTACAGTTTTATTATATGTATAGATTTATGTTGACAACCCTAAGCCCTAATGGATATTACCATAACAAAGGGCACAACAGTCCAGGCACGACGTCAACGACAAACATTTTCCAATGCCAATGAAATTTAACTCAGGATTGTATTTACACAACAATGTTGTTTCCAGTACTTCATGTTTATTAAACACAGTCTTGGATTCTAGTTTAAAATAGTACACAGTTTACATATTTTTACTTTCCATTTAGGTACCTACACGTATTTTGTCCAAATTCTCCATGTGGTAAATGATAAAAATGGGGCAACAGTAAGAAGGTTTTCAACGTAGAGATCTGGCTCTTAAGTGCATTTGCAAATCGATAGCTTTTTGTCGACGATTATAGCTACAAAGGCTGCCACCTGTGCTATAGTTTTTGAGCTTGTATTCAAGCTCATTGTAAACCGACGATCTTTGCCGTTGCGTCTTACGTCTCTACCACAGTATTACTTATGCAATAGTAAAACTGTGACTATGCTATGATCAGCTCAAATATCTCAATGTAGGTATAGCAAGCTCATCTACTACTTTGCACATTCATTATCTAACGTTCAATTCATCATAACCACCCTAGGGTAGGATGTCTATTAAAAATACTAAATCCAAAAAACCGGCCAAGTGCGAGTCAGACTCGCGCACCGAGGGTTCCGTACAAACCTGTAGGTATATAAGTAAATGGTAGTATATACCTGAGTATTTGATATTAATTTCAATTTATGACCTATTAAAAAAAAACTACTTACTAGATCTCGTTCAAACCAATTTTCAGTGGAAGTTTGCACCGTAATGTACATCATATATTTTTTATAGATTTATCATTCTCTTATTTTAGAAGTTACAGGGGGGGGGACACACATTTTACCACTTTGGAAGTGTCTCTAGCGCAAACTATTCAGTTTAGAAAAAAATGATATTAGAAACCTCAATATCATTTTTGAAGACCTATCCCCACACTTACGGGTTTGATGAAAAAAAAAATTTGAGTTTCAGTTCTAAGTATGGGGAACCCCCAAAATTTATTGTTTTTTTTCTATTTTTGTGTAAAAATCTTAATGCGGTTCACAGAATACATCTACTTACCAAGTTTCAACATTATAGTTCTTATAGTTTCGGAAATAAATGGCTGTGACATACACGGACAGACAGACAGACAGACATGACGAATCTATAAGGGTTCCGTTTTTTGCCATTTGGCTACGGAACCCTAAAAAGGTCGATCTGTCTAACCATTGAATGCTGATTGACTAATGACTATTCCGTTTAGTTCTTTTGGCGGACTCAGAGCGGTTCCGCATTACGTCCGATCCGAATCCCATCAGAATATGAGGCCGGGGCGCGGTAAATAATTAACAGTAAATTAATTAATAATAATTTATTAATATTAATAATGTCTTCGTACGTACAATAGTATTCCCAGAAGTTGGCGCCTATTGAAAGGGCTCATGATCAACGAAGTGAACGCTCTGCTGCTGTGATTTTGTCATTTTGCACTAGTTTTACACAAAATCTCAGCAGCAGATATGTCTGAATTACGGATTTGGATCGGAGGTAGTGCGAAAAGCAATATCCGAATTCGGTCCGTGTTTTCTAGATCTGTATTTTAGAACTAAAAGGAAGCGCTCTGGCGGTTTTTTACCGGATAGTATTACCACCAGAGTACATAAATACTACGTACAAGTTCTACTAATATAACTGTTAATGAAATATGTTCAGTTTTGTTACTGAAAGAGCATATTTTTTAATTTAAATCTGTTTAGATTAAAGAGCATACCTTTAACAACAATACCTAACAGTCTAGTCATGCCGTTTAGTCTCTCTATACTTTACCAATATAATTTGCGACGGTATAATAATGGTCTAGATAGGTATTTATGATTCCTTCACGGTACGAGAGACGTGTGGTGAGAAACGGCCTTGACTTGACGATGTAGTGACCTGTATTAATTAGGGCATCCAATATAACCTCGTTTAAAATCCAGAACAGGGTATGGTAGAGTGATGGGTATGGGTGAACAGGTGTTTCGTTTGTTATTTAGTTTTGTCAAAAAGATAGGCAAGTATTGTTAAAGAAAATTGTGTGTTAATAGGCACTAACATTTTAGTTTTTTTTTTTAATAGAGTACCTACGAGTTTATTGCCGGATCTTCTCAGCAAAAGCAACCTTCCTATAGGTAAGATTCGAGACATTATTCATAAAAGCCATTTGAAAGAAAATATTTTTTACCGGCCAAGTGCGAGTGAGTCCGGGACTCGCACACGGAGAGTTCCGTATAATATTAACTAACTCAACTTTGCTGTAACGTTTTTTGACGACGTTTCTTTTGAGGGCGCCCCCTTTAATTTTGAATTTTATTTCATTTTTTTTTGTATAGCTGCAATGGATATACTCATTGTCTGAAAATTTCAGCTGTGTACTTATTACCGTTCATGAGATACAGCCCACTGACAGACAGACGGACGGACAGCGGAGTCTTAGTAATAGGGTCCCGTTTGGCACCCATTGGGTACGGAACCCTAAAAACGAATCAAATAAGTTTAATATTTCGTTCACAAGTACAATGCAAAAGCATAAAAACAAAAAAAAAAACAATTAAGTAATTAAGACTAAAAATAACATTATCACTTTCTATGATTATCACGATAAAATTCATGGTCATTTTCAGCAAAGTAAGTCCCTTGTCGACGGAATTATAAGCTACCTACATCGCTGGCACAGACAAGGGCTTTTAATTAAATGAAAATATGTCTGAAATGTTATAGGCACAGGTTATATAAGGGTTATGTTTTCACTTTAATTAATTTGATAGATGTTATAATTAAATACGTAATTTTTTGAAAATGTCCTTTTTTTACCGTCTATTTGACCACAATATAGTATCTTGGGACATTCCTCACACACGGTCATCTGATCCCAAACTAAGCAGAGCTTGTACTATGGAAACCAGACAACTGATATAATACATATACTACTTTTTGTTTGTAAATACATACTTAATATACATAATTACACCCAGACTCAGGACATACAGACATGTTCATGCACACAAATGCATGTCCTGTGTGGGAATCGAACCCACGACCTGCGGCGCTATAGGTTAAGACTCAACGTCTTAACCAACTGCGCCAACTGGTCCGTCAACAATCTCACCATGGTAAGTGATGAGTGGCCGAAGGTGGTAAGCACACAAAGCCTAGAAGGAACTGGCGCCGGTATCCGATGTCACTACAACTGGGCTATCATCGCCATTAAAACATTTCTATCATGGTATTGTAGGACAGCAAATTTTTGATGATTGCAGTAGACTCGGTTTCAATTCAATATGACAATATTTTTTTTATATGGTCTCTGACGTTCGTAAGTACATTCACATACATAATATAGTAGGTACCATAATAATTAAATCCAAGCTAATAACAACTTGACTACCGTAAAGGGCGATCGCGACGGACATTTAATTAGCGAACAGTTGTTAAATATATTTAACGGGCCATTACAAATCGACAACACAATGACTCCGCTGGGAGATATTGTCGGTAGTGACGTGACCGCACGTTCGCCTGCTTCGTGTTCAAGCCTCAATTACGCCGCTATCTAAACTAGATATTGAAAATGGTTTTGTTTGCTTAGTTATTCATTGAAAAACAAATCAATGGCCAGATGTTTTCGCATACTCATCAGAGGAATAGATTACCTGAGGTTTATGGATACTGTAGATTCCTATTAGTGAGGGAATTTATCGAATCCGACTGGAAGTTTCAGAGATTAGCGCGTTTGAATAAACTAAAACCTCTTCAACTTTGTTATATTAGTATACTAGCTGTCACCCGCGGTTTCATCTGCGTTCCCGGGTTAAAAAGTAGCCTAATGTTCTTCTGCATACCTTAGGCTATCTGCATGCCAAATTTCATGATGATCCGTTAAGTAGTTGAGGCGTGAAAGCGTAACAAAGAAACTATATTATTAGCACAGTAGATATATCTATATCTACTGTGTTATTAGTTTGGTAGGATATTAGTTAGGATTAAGTAGTTAGTTATTAGTTAGGATTAGATAGATAAATCCATGGTAGCTCACATGATTGGGTGTTAGGTTTAATTTTGAACTTAGCGCTGAATATAGGACTTTCCCAACTGTTAAGATAGCGCTATCCAGCGCTTTTTCAAAGGGCTGGCTGTGCTTTTTCGGTTAGAAGTGATGGCATGGCAGCACTTACGAAGGTGGTTAGCACACAGATTTGTGTATAGGTTTTTAGAAGGGCACTGTACCTCAAATACAGCTACAACACACCGGTGGTGGCGACCGATTTTCAACTAAAGGATGGTAGCGCGTATGTAGGTACAAAGCATGGACGAATAGATGTACAAAGTATCTTACCACCGAGCAACGGTTTCCTCACGACGATTTCCATCAGCGAAAACTTAAAAGCTAGGTAATTGTAGGATTCAAATTTAAGATTTTCTCTGCCATTGAGCTTTCATCGGTTGAAATGAATTTGAGATAAGGAATTCATAGACGCTAATGTACCTACCCACTTACTGCTGACTGATTTGAAATCACGACAATTTAACGTCACTACCACAGAGGATTGAAGGGACAATCCTCTGTGTCACTACCACAGATATCATCGCCTTTTTTTGTTTGTAAAAGGTTCTCCAGGGATTTGGACCATCGCAGTAGCCCGTTAGGTTGTTCGTATAATTATATAAAAAAAAACTCAATGTAAGACAAAACAAATAGAACCATTTATTTATAATTCAACGATCATGGCTTGTTATCAGATGGGGCGTATGGTGGGCACGTAGGGATTGTGCAAGTGGGCTCACCCGGTTCAGGTATACATTCGTAGTGACAGTGGCCGTCCCACCACCATGTTGGTCCGGGAGTAGGAGCACAATGGAAGCAAACCTGAAAAAAAATATGAAACTACAGTTTCCGCCCTACGGTTTCACCCACATTCTTGAGGAATATATTGTTTTAACGAGATAAAAAGTATCTTATGTGTTAATCCACAACATTTTCTATCTGTTTGCCAAATTTCATCCAAATCCGTTCAGTAGCCTTTGCGTGAAAGAGTAACAAACATCCTACATACATCTCACAATCACATCTCGCAGTTTCACCCGCGTTCCCGAGATAAAAAATGTAGCCTATGTCCTTCTCCATACCATACGTTATTTGCATGCCAAATTCCATCGCGGTTGGTTCAGCAGTTTAGGCGTAAAGCGTAATAAATAAACAAACTCATTTACTAGTTATGATAGTACTTAGTAGATAGTAAGTAGCTGTCCCTCGCGGTTGTCACCCATGTTCCCGAGGAAACGTATGTTTTTCCAGGATAACAAGTACCTTTATGTTATTTTAGAGTGAGTATAATATATGCGCCAAATCGTTTCTAAATCCGTTTGGTAGTTTTGGCATGAAAGAGTGACGAAACGTCTTCAGAAAACTAGCATACGGCCCGCCTGATGGTAAGCGGTTACCGTAGCCATATGGACGCTTGCAACACAAGAAGCATCGCTCACGCGTTAGTCGCGTTACCGACTTTCCCCCCTCCCCTATGAGCTCTGGCGACCTTACTCACGCGCAGGAACACAACTTTACACAACATAAAGTTATTTGGCTGCGGTATTCTGTAAGGTGGAGGTACTTCCCCAGTCGAGCTGCTCTTTGAGCGAATTAAACGCTATGCTCTACCTCTCTCAAAAAGAGAGAGCTTCACTTAAAAGAGAATTTGAGAATTCACTACCTATTGGTCCCATAGTAAAAGTTGTTCAGCATGACTAACCCAAAATAGGTTTCGAATATATGCCATCTCGAAATCTCCACCTGTTATTATCTTTCACTAGCTGTTTCACGCGGTTTCACCTTTAATATTCGGGGATAATGTAGCTTCCTATTAGTGAATGAATTTTTCAAATCTGACTGGTAGTTCCAGTTATAAGCCCGTTTAAACAAACATAAAATCAAACGAAACCAAACCGGCCAAGAGCGAGTCGGACTCGCGCACGAAGGGTTCCGTACCATTATCTATAAATACGGCAAAAGAAACACGTTTGTTGTATGGTACCCTTAAATATTTATTTTATTCTGTATTTTTGTATTTGTTGTTATAGCGGCAACAGAAATAGGTACATCATCTGTGAAAATTTCAACTGTCTAACTATCACGGTTCATGAGATACAGCCTGGTGACAGACGCACAGACATTCGTACATTAGACAGGCGGATTCTTAAGTAATAGGGTCCCGTTTTACCATTTGGGTACGGAACCCTAAATACTCTTCCGCTTTATTAAATTACTTAGTATAGATTAACAAAATACACGTACCTACACCTATGTCGCGGGTTTTCGCTCCGCATCCAGATGTCCGACGAGCTGATTGAACGGATTCCAAACCTACTTCATTGAATTAACATAATAATTAAATGCCTGCCTAATTTAGTGAATATTCTTACCGCATCTGGCTTCAAACCACCCGGCTGGGCCCTTTTCGTCGGGTCTTGTCCAACGGGTGGACCTTCAGCTACAGGAGCCACTACTGGTGGCAAAACAGAATTCATAGCATTCCTCGCGTAGTAATATTGATTCGAATATTTATATTCCGGACCCCGAGGTATATCCGGAGGTGGTATAGACCTGGGGGCTAGTTTAGGCAAAAAACGCCCATGCAAATTGTGTTTTCTGCCTAACAAAAAATTACGAATAACTTGCAAACCTAAAGAAACATCTCTGAATTCCCATCTAGGTTTTTTCATTCCGATATTAATTTAAAAACAATCAAGTGGAAATTAATAAAATGAATTGAGATTGTGAGCTACAAAGAGAATATAACGCTACGATTTGCCAGTGTGTCAAATATATCAAAAAAGAAACGGTGCATTTTTTTTTATTATCTGCTATGGTCATCAGAAAAGGAGATTAGGTTTTTCCATCTATTATATACGCGAATGTTTGTATGTATGTATGGATGTTTGTTACTCTTTCACGCAAAAACTACTAAACGGATTTGGATGAAATTTGGCAAACATATAGAATATATTCTGGATTAACAGATAGGATTCTTTTATCCCAGGAAAACATACGATCCCTCTGGAATGCGGGTGAAACCGCGCGGGACAGCTAGTTACCCAGGTTTGAAAAACAAGGGGCGTAAGTTTTATACCTACCGTGAAAACTTAAAAAACATAAAAGCCTGGTCACATAGGTGGCGCTCTGACGCAAGCACAGCAAGTCCTATGAGCAAGTCTGACGCCGCAATAGGAACACAGATTAGTGACTAGTTTGAATAGGAACGTCAAGTTCCTAATCCTCTATCTACGGTCAAGTGGTATTCTATAGTCCCACTAACTTATCTGGCCTGTGGTCCGGTGGTCAAAAGAGAAACTAACGACGCCATTTTGAAATGTAAATCGCCATTGGTCAAAGAGAATATAAACATCTATTTAAACGTTTATTGGTTGTTTGCTCCACCAAATGCCATTACAGCGACTCTCTTACCAAGCCAGATAACTTTATGGGTCTATCATGTTGTGTTGTCAATTTAGATGGAGAAATGCAGGTAGACGGGCTGTCAGCGTATAGCAAAGAAGAAAGCGATAGTTCGACATAATTACATATATATTTGCATTTTTATCGTATTTAGACGAAATTATCTATTAAATTTGCATGATATTGACAGAAAATACACTTGAGTATAGTAACCCTTTCATTTACTTACTGTACCTATCAGCCCCCCTACACAAGATGGCTGTCGACAATCGTCATCGTTAGGAAGCGATGAACCTTTGTATGCGATTGACATAAGAGATTGATAAAAATCACGTGATATTTCGATTTGAAATGTCAATCCCATACAAATGTTGATCGTTTACTATCGATGACGATTGTCGATAACCATCTTGTCTACTGGCCTCTCGTTCACTACAGCTTTTACAACTAATAATACAATAATTCACCATCACAACACACTAAAGAATATCTTTGAGATTGTACACTATCACAGCTCTCATCAACACATATATTTTGCGTCCACAAACTTGCTTGGCCTCAACAATACTGAGGTCAAACAATAAAAAATTATACGCGAGATAGGGACAAAAAATACGTTTAGTCCTGCTCACACATACACGTTTTGACTTATAACATGGACGAATAGATCTTATACGTACTCGGATTCGTAATTATTAATTATATTAGTGGTCTCTCTGCCTACAATTCTCCGTTTACGTAGACAACTCAACATTATAGTCCCACAAAACTTATCAGGCTCGGTGAAGGAGTCGCTGTTATCGCATTTGGTTAAGCAAACAACCAATAAACGTAATCTTTATATTCTCTTTGACCAATGTCGATCGACATTTCAAAATGGCGTTGTTAGTTCTTCTTTTGACCACCATTCTGACACCGTATAAAAAATTGGATAGAACCTTGGATAGAACAATGAAAAACTAAACAATAAGTAATGTTGCGGGATGCCAGGAGTAGGTCACGAATCAGCATAACACCTAGATAAAATATAAAATAATATCCACAATGTAAGTACAATAGGTAGGTACCAAAAAGAAAAAATACGTCCATAAAAACAGGTAAGGGCAAAATCTGTTTATACAACAGAACAGGATATCTACATTATTTAAGTATTAATTAAGTATAAATCTTATTCTTATCACGTTTTGATTTAACGTTAAACTCCGTTTCTATTATTACAAGATCTTTGCTAACTACTATGAAAAGGCTGTATGAGCTAACCCCCTTTGCCTGCCCTAGAAAAGACAGAATGATAGAAGAAAAATATCTATGGTAGTGGAAAATTTCCTGTTCAAAAACTATAATTCTTAGCTATAATTGAAAACATTTATTTTCTTTTACTCACAAGCTACCTATGACGTGATTTAATTTTATTTTCAATGATATTTCCGATTATAATTTTCTATGTTTTCTATACAATCAATCACTTATGTTACCTTTATCTATTGGTAAAAATGTATTTCAATGTGATGTCACGAAATCCAAACTAGTATTCGAGCGGGCGCCAAACTCCCGCGCGTTTTTATAGAACTGTCAGAAAGTTCAATGAACGATTCGAGTGTGGCGAGATGTGTTTTTATTTATTGTAATTATTTGTTGTTTTCTTGCATAAACTGTTTAATTATATTGCTTAATTTTCGTTTTTAATTGAGTAAGGAACATGAATACTAATAAGTCACCGGAGAGTGAGACGACTCCATCGAAGAAAAAGTTGAAGCAAGCAAGACTTCCATTCAAACTCATCAGTGAAGGTTCTCCTACGCCGATTACTCCTCAACCGAGAAAGAGGAAGCTTTCAGCTTCAGAGGCGGAAAGCGTCAGTAAAGTTGGTAAGATCAGTAAAGAAAATGATCTTGTTGAAAGTTTGGTCATAATTAGTGACGAGGAGAGCAAAGATGGCGATAAATCTCAAAAAGAGGATAAATCACACAATCCGCTTGTCAAGTTAGTTGATACAGCTTGGAAGAAGAAGTTGCAGAAGGCCAAAGGCTCTAAAAAGAGGAAAAATAGTAAGAAGACAAAGGGGAATGGGCCCTCAAAACCTTGCACTGATGGAAAAGATTCAGGAGATTGTGAGATGATGGAGGTGGACAACGAGACTGAAGCAGCATTTGAGACTGAACCAAGTATGCTGGAACCAGTTTGTGATATAGTTGTTTTAGAAGATTCAAATAATTCCTCAGACATAATGGACAAAAATAAACCTAAAAATGCTGTAAATAAACCTAATTTTAAGCATGAATCTGAAGACGTTGAAAAAACTGAAACTAAAGTAGATAAATCTATCATTGAAGAATCTCCTAAAAAAAGTAATAGTATTGATATAAAAGAGCCTCCTACAAAGAATACGGAATCACCGAAAAAATCAGATCTGTCTGGATATACACAGGATGAGTCCAAAACTGGATCAGATTTGACTGAACTTAAAAAAGACAAATCTATTGACAATGCACCTCCTGAAACTCAAAATAAAACTGAAAATGAAACACCAGATAAGGCAAAAGACACTAAAGAAACTACTGTAGTTACTCCAAAAAGGAGTGCCAGAAACAAATCTAAATTAGAACAAAATAATAATTCAAAAGGTTCACCCTCTAGTTCCAAGCTAAATGATTCTATATGTTCAACCCCTACCACTCCGAAACAAACGAGAAGTTCATCAATCACTAATAATCAAGATGAGTCAATGAACGAGTCTACATCTTCTGCTAAATTAACACCAAAACAGGTAAATATATCTCTTATAAAAGGGGTGGCCAAACTAAATGTACTTGTATTCAAAATATTTCATAGGTAGGGCTTAAAAAGGTAAAATGAAACAGTTTTTTTTGAAATTAGCATTTATTGTGCATATATTATATATTTATAGAGGTAATAAAAATAAAAAAAAACAATGAATGCGTCTTTGCGTGGAAGTTTGGCTGTGCATGTTCTCCACAAGTTTTTCTTCAGGCATTTTCTTCTCTGAATCATTTAATCTCTTGCGGGCTACTTAAATTGTGTTCAAGGTTGACCGTGGTTAATCTCTTGGCTACCATTGATTAATACATTACTAGTTTTTTTTACTATAGAGCAGTCATCTTGCCTTTTATTATTATAGAATAGATATATGATATTTACTGAGGATGGGGCATGACCATACTATCAACATGTCTGGTCAATCACATACATTTTATAATTAGTGTAGAATTCACACGTAAAGATGTCGCTACAGACATCGTATGGACGGATTGAAAATTAATTCTTAGTCAAAACGCTATCAAATCACTTTTTATTGAGATTTATTGCAAAGGAATACAATTTGATAATAATAATTTAATTTAATTATTTTTTTAAACTCGTATTTGCAATATTTGCAATTTATTAATTTTATTTAAATCTTTCGACCTTACATAGATGGCCTAACCGTCGATTATTTTTATTTCTTTTTATCGTCTAGGACCGAAACAATCAAATAATAATAAAATAAATCTAATATTAACCTGTTTCTAATAAGCAGAGACTTCAACGGTAAATAAATATAGTCTAAATATTTTGAAATCTACAACGATTATCTTTAAAAGTACAATGGGCATTTTCGTACCAATTGTATTTCATTTGTTTTTATGGGCTTAAGTCTGTATCTAGCTAGTGCAGGAAAACGTATAGTGGTTTAATTTATTCAATAAAATATCAAATAAGAACAATTATTAAGTCTTTTGTGGTCAAAAGGATTAAAGCCATTCGTAAATCACCGACCCTGCTCACAAAATTTATGGAGAATCGGATGAGTAATTTGAACTGTAGTGGAGAACAGCCGGTTATCTGGACATACATACGAAAGCATTTTTGTCCAAGCTAAAACGGAGAATCTTCGCTTGCTCGGCATTAAAGTGATTTTAAAACATATAGAAGATTAAGAAATTGCTATCTTGACCTATTTTTAATCGTTCCCTAATCAGGGCCGGCAATAGCCTATATAGCGCCGGATCAGGCCTCTGTCACTTGCCTATATCTACCGCGATAAGCATCTACAGCTCGCTTCGAGCTGGGCTCGACTAAACTGTCGGGGCCACCACGCGCTTGCGAGCACACTGTACGCAATTGTGTCGGAGCCAAAATCAGAATGCGTGATTATTTGTTTTCTTGTGCGATGTTAACCTAGGAAATATATTTATTTATCAATTATCACTGCACTTTGTTATAATGGAGAACCGTAACACTAATAATTTGAGTTTAACGGCTGTCGCAATAAACAGATTTTATTTAAGTTGTTGGTTTTTAAATTACTGCAAGATTCTGAAGTGTAAGACAGTAAGTACATATATTTTGTTAATTTTACACGGTGTTTTTATCAGTATCCTAATTAATTAGGTGTATTTGATATAGGTAGGTAACCCTGACGGTCGTAAGGTCATTTCGGTAAATTATAAATACAAAGGAATAAAATGGAATACTAACAGTTATATAATCACCAGAGTGATCGGAAATTCTGCAGTTTCAAGCAAGGTCTTTAGGAAATTTCGCAGGGTTCCCAATTAAAAAAAAACAACCGAATGGTGTGTATACACACCATTCGGTTTAAAACTACGACTGATACACTACTGATGGATTTATCTACATTCACTGTTAAAAACTACAGTAACATATCTCTCGGCATGCCCTATTCTGAAACCCTAGGCACGCCACTGCATCGAGAGTCAAGGTGAGGCATTGGCAGTGAGCCTAGATGTAGCGAAGGCGTTCGATCGGGTCTGGCACAGGGGTCTTCTAAGGAAGTTACCATCATACGGGCTTCTCGAGGGATTATGCAAATAGGTTGCCAGCTTTCTGTCCAGCAGAAGCATAAGAACCGTCGTCGACGGTAGCTACTCTAATAGCATGGACATGAATGCCGGCAAGGCTCTGTGCTGTCCCCAACACTGTTCCTTCTGCATAGCAATGAATGCCGTCAATAGACAGCATATCATTCATTGCTATGCGGACGACAGTACAGGGGACGCTCATTATACGGGCCGTGCAAATCGTTCCGAGGTGGAGGAAAGCCGCGAACGGCTGGTGTCTGAAATCGAGAGTACACTAGCTTGTCTCCGATTGGGTTCGACTAAACCTAGTCCATTTCAACCCCACCATGACTCAAGCCTGCGCGTTCACCGCTAAGAAAATCCCATGGTCTGTGGCTCCACAATTCCAGAACACTTCCTTGAACATCAGTCAAAGCATTGGGATTCTTGGCGTCGACATTTCTAGCGACGTTTTGTTCCGAAGTCACTTGGAAGACAAGATTAAGCTGGCATCCAAAAAGCTTGGAGTGCTCAACAGAGCTAGGCAGTACTTCACATCGGGGCAAAGGCTGCATCTTTATAAGTCGCAAGTCCGGCCTCATATGGAGTATTGTTGCCATATGTGGGCGGGGGCACCTGGATACCAGCTTGGGCCTTTAGACTCGGTTCAGCGGTTTGCCGCTAGAATTGTCGACGATCCCGAGCTCACGAACGGTTACGAGCCTCTCAGTTTGAGGAGAGACTTTGCCTTATGTGTGTTCTACCGCTTGTACAACGGGGAGTGTTCCAAGGAATTGTTTGACTTGATGACTGTTAGATAGTGGTTTCTTAGGTGGCTGTTTCAAGTCTTTCCAGAGCTTGTAGTACTGCGACCAGACTAGATGTATGTAGTGGTTTCTTAATAAATAGATGTTTCCATTAATTTTCCACAGAAATTATTTGTTTCCCAGAAATAGATCTTTATAAGCGACACTATGAGATGGAGTAATAATACAGTTTTTTTTTTCAAATCAACGAGTACCAAGTATACAGTTTTATTTTTTATCAAAATCGGCCTTGGGGCTCCTTTCAGCATTTGTCGCTATGCCCTATACTTTAGGATTTAGCCAACCAGGCAAAAAATTGTAAAATGTTAAAGGATATAATTAGGTAAGCATTATTTAAACTTTTTAACTTTCACGCCTTTTAAATTAAAAACTTCAAACAATAAAAAAATGTTTATACCATAGAATTGGAAATGTTAGGAAAAAATAAAAAGTGCCCATCGTCCTTTAAAATACTGTTCTATAAAAGGTGACATCTGTTGTCATTTACTGACAAAACTAACATTGCTGTAGTGACATACGTGGCAAGACTAGCAAATAGTACCTTTGACTCACCACCGGCGCTGTACTTGCGCGAGTTACGGTGGTAACTTTTGAAGTACGGGCGCTGACCCTCTGTTGTACGTAGTATTTATCTACTCTGAGCTATCAATGATAGTTGTGCTTACTGTATGCTTTACAAACATTCTCATATGTAATGCAACCAAATCATATTATAGGTTCATTTTTACAAGGTGTTGTGATACTGGCCGGGCGACGGGCCAGTTGGCGCAGTTGGTTGAGACGTGGAGTCTTAACCTATAGCGCTGTCGTGGATTCGATTCCCACACAGGACATGCATTTGTGTGCATGAACATGTCTGTATGTCCTGAGTCTGGGTGTAATTATGTATATTAAGTATGTATTTACAAACAAAAAGTAGTATATGTATTATATCAGTTATCTGGTTTCCATAGTACAAGCTCTGCTTAGTTTGGGATCAGATGACCGTGTGTGAGGAATGTCCCAGGATATTTATTAATATTATCCTAGTCACAGCATCAAAAGCTCAAATTTGGTCATGTTTACAGATTTGGTAATTAATGTCGCTAATATAATTAAATCATACTCTGAATGAAGCAAAAAACTTGTTATTTCCTTGTAACATCATTGAGTTTGTAATAAAAGGTGACTGACTTGTTTTCTCTCAGGTACAGAAAAAATTAGAATCTGCAAAAAAGAAAGAAGAAAAGGAAAAAGAAAGAATAGAACGTGAGATGAAGAGGCAACAGGAGAAAGAAGAAAGAGCTAAACAAAGGCAAGAAAAGGAAGATCAGAAGAAAAAAGAAAGGGAAGAGAAAGAAGAAGCTAAAAAGAAGGAGAGAGATGAAAAAGAAGAACAAAGGAAGAAAGAAAAGGAAGAGAAAGACCGGCAAAGAGAGTTAGAGAAAAGTGAGTTTTTAATACATTTTACATCTTCTGGATTTCTTGATATGATGCACCATACCAGTAATTTTTGTTTAATTAATAGTTTTTTTTTTTTCACTATTATAGCCAATAGCAATAGCTAATACTGACTAAAATATAGCATGACAAAACATTATAGGTATTAATTTAATAATTAACAAGGTAGTTCAAAATGGAGTTCAAAACTTCCATCACTTGTGGGTTATAGTAGCTCTATTTAAAATCAGTGTGATAACATTAAACGTTTCATCATTAATACACTATAAGTACTGATAATGCATTCTTAAAAATACTTTCTATTTAGAACAAAGAGAGGAAAAAGAGGAACAGAAAAAGAAAGAAAAGGAGGAAAAGGAAGAACAAAAGAAAAAGGAAAAAGAAGCTAGAGAAGAGGAAAAGCGTAAAAAACAAGAGGCTTTAGAATTGGAGAAGCAAGAACAAGAACTAAAGAAAAAGAAAGCAGCTGAAGCCTTTGTTAACTTCTTTGTTCCTAAACAGAAGTCTGAAAAAGATCAAGCAACTATCGGTCCAGTTAGCAAAAATAGTATGCTTTCAAGTTTTACAATAAAAGTTGACATGAGATTGGCACCTACTGTAAGAGTAGATTTGAGTGAAGAAAAGAGAGAACAATTGGATGATTTAATAGATAAACAGGATGCATCAGAAAGTAAACTGTATCTGAAGAGTATTAGAGAGGGGAAAAGCATGCCAATGTCAAGTGGTAAGACATGGCCTACAACTGATAAAGATGATGATGATGACGTCATGATTGTAGGTAAGATATTTTATAATTTTCTTTGTACCAACAATTTTACACTTGTAGCAACTTTTTTAGGGTTCCGTAGCCAAATGGCAAAAAACGGAACCCTTATAGATTCGTCATGTCTGTCCATGGAACAATTAACCCAAAGAAGCGCAAAGACGTTCATTTTGGTTGAAATATATTCCGCCAATTTCCGACCGCCGACAACGCGCTCTGATTGGCTAAGACAAGCACGCGTGCACTGTGATTGGCCAAGTCAAAACCACGCGATGCAGAGATTGGTGCTTACTGTTCAAATTCAGTGACAAATCACTGACGAGTTTCGGAATTTGATTGTTCATTATTACTACTCTATAGGGATCTTTCCTCGATGTGTCTGTCTGTCTGTCCGTGTATGTCACAGCCATTTATTTCCGAAACTATAAGAACTATAATGTTGAAACTTGGTAAGTAGATGTATTCTGTGAACCGCATTAAGATTTTTACACAAAAATAGAAAAAAAAACAATTTTTGGGGGTTCCCCATACTTAGAACTGAAACTCAATTTTTTTTTTTCATCAAACCCATAAGTGTGGGGTGTCTATGGATAATGGTCTTCAAAAATGATATTGAGGTTTCTAATATCATTTTTTTCTAAACTGAATAGTTTGCGCGAGAGACACTTCCAAAGTGGTAAAATGTGTGTCCCCCCCCCTGTAACTTCTAAAATAAGAGAATGATAAATCTATAAAAAATATATGATGTACATTACGGTGCAAACTTCCACCGAAAATTGGTTTGAACGAGATCTAGTAAGTAGTTTTTTTTTAATACGTCATAAATTGAAATTAATATCAAATACTCAGGTCTATACTACCATTTATATACCTACAGGTTTATACGGAACCCTCGGTGCGCGAGTCTGACTCGCACTTGGCCGGTTTTCAAAGATTCAAATATACAAAACACATGTACACTAAAACTATCCACAATGTACAAATGTATAGTACAAAGGTTTTTGTAGACACACACATTTAATAATAGCCTGTTTACACTTTCCATATTATGAACCCGCATTTTTTGTGTTTTCCTGGGATAAAAAGTATCCTTTTTATTAATTATTATACAATAGACTGCTGACAGTACCCAATATATTTGTTAAGCTAAGTTTAAAACAAAAGCTATCAAATCTTAATCTGCTACAATTTGGAGCTTTTCAGGCCTTTTCCTTTAACAATGCTGATGCCTTTTTCAGAGGATGATTTGCCTCCAGCTGTAGAGGGCGATGGTGAGATTATTTCCTGTGATCCCGCCCCTCGAGAAAAGCTTCGTCCAAAACTATTTAGTTTCCATGCTAATCGGCGCCCGCCATACTGGGGTACTTGGCGTAAAAAGAGCTCGTTCGTGAAACCTAGGAGACCTTTTGGACAGGATGAGGTATGTATCTAATCATATAATTATAGCTTAAATAATAGTTGTACGTAGTATTTATCTATTCTGAGATAATAATAATACTATAATCATAACCAGTATTATAACCAATCATGGTTAGACACAAATAGATTGGGATTTGTTTGGAACCTGACTGCTATCAATGGTTCAAAATGTTATGGAAATCAATAAAGAAAAAAACAATGATCAGTTTCCTCATACTTTTTTATTCATTATTTAAATAAATTTTGTGTCAGAACTCAGATGTGAGCTAAACGGTATTTTAAAGATCCATGAACAAAAACATAATCAAAGAATAAGATCAAAGTAATATGATCACAAACTGAATACAATATAAATAAATTAATGGCAATGATTTCAAAAGTCAAGATAGGCCCACCGGAACATTTTGCAAAAAACTTCTTCATACTACAAACAAAGTATAAAGAAATACAGTACCGCCATTTGTTTGTAATCGTTCGAACTACAAGGTGCCGCGTTGCATGGGTGTACGATGTAACCTTGTATGTGCGTACAATGCACATGCGGGAGAGAGATAAGCAATGGACGAGCAACCTGTTCCGCGGACCGTAGACGACGTGAGTCGCGTTGGCCCTAAACTGAACATTTTAGGGCCAGCGCGTTGGTGTCATTTTGTCGCGGCGGTTGGCCCGGTCCTTACGCTCTAGTAATATATAAGTCAATGATGAAGGGTATTTGACTAACATATCAAATCAGCAATGGTAGTTCTATCACAGAGCATTGGTTTCTATCATCCCTGGTTTATATGCTCAGAATAAGGCCCTGTTTATATGAAATAAAAATAATAGAGTAAATATGAGATTATCAAAGAAAATTAAATCAAGGTAAGGTTTTCGTGGTAAGAATTCCTTTAAGTGGAAATATAATGTTGATAAACATAGGTGAATAAAGCAAAGTGTCAGTACCTACTTATTGCAGTCCCATATTGAACATAAACATTGCCATGTCTATTCCATCATACAGCCTTCTCGAGATAGCCTCTTTAATTGTATTATTTCAATTACAGAAACAACTAGACTATGAAGTGGACAGTGATGAGGAATGGGAAGAAGAGCAGGAAGGTGAAAGCCTTGACGGCAGCGCTGCAGGCAGTGATGACGAGCAAGATGCCGATGAATATGAGGTGGACAATGAGGTCTTCGTTCCTCACGGGTATCTTAGTGATGAGGTATGTTTTCCCCATAAAGGATGTATTTTCTAATTTCTAAATTCACTATAACTATAAGGAGGTGATGTCCAAATTGTCATTATAATAAAAAAAACAAATGCGACTAGGTTTACACTTTAAGCTTTGTTATCTATCTCAGAACAAAAATAATTATTGTGTTCGTTCCAGGAAGCTACAATGGACGAAGATGACGTGTTATCACTATCACCAGACGCCCAAAAAGCAAGACTGAAGGTATTAGAGGATGAATTCGAATTTGAAATGAAGAAACCAACTGAGAAACTGAAACCAAGAATGTATGGGTTATTATGGGAAAACAGTGAATGTGCTAAACCAGAGAAATGTGTTGACGCTATATGGAATTACTTTGGGAAGCTGTCCATGATTATGGATGATCCAACACCATTATTGCAACCTTCAAATGAACCGGAAGAAACAGAAAAGAAGAAAGTTAAAAAGAAGAAAATCTCCAATGATGGTGAATCAAACAGCCCCAAAAATGAGAAAAAGAGAAAGTCGAAACCAACAAAAGCGGATGAAAAAGAAATTAAACCCAAGGCTGATTCTAAAAAGAACACAACAGAAATAAAGAAGAATCAGCCTGGCATCAACATGTTTTTAACCAAATTAAAATCGACATAAGCTTAATTTTCTTTATTATAATTTAATGTCTGTGACACTACCTGACTTTATTATAAAGTATAATTATTATTAAAAAATAACTTATGTTAAAAATATTATATTGTTTGGATTGATTCCTGCAGTATTTTTTTATTGATAAATATACTAAGATATTACATACTCTTTCGATACATAAAGAACAAGAACAACTAATAGAGTCTGTATGGAGCCTGTGATCAGTGATGTAAATAATTGTGTTAATTTTTTTATTCTAAGACATTTTAAAGTTCGCTAAGGTGCAGAAATTATTATTCATTAAATGTCTCCATTACATTACACACTTGTTTCATTTACTTGTCACACCAATTCCAAACAACATCAACAAAATAAATTATTGTTAGCCAATACCAGATTTAAGGCTCAATAATACATTGCTGCGGAATGGATTGTGTTCCTGTTTCAGTTTTGTAGTTTTTCTCTATTTAAAAATGGTGGTAATACAATAATAAGCAAAAAAATGGGCAGACTCGCACCAGGTTTCCGTACAATATTAACTAACTCTGCTATGGACAATTAATATTAAAAGAAATAAAAAACCCGACTGCGTAAAACAAAAAATAGGTAACTGAAAAGAGAAAAACAAGCTCTTAAATCTATAGAATTTTGAATATAGGTAGCATGAATTTTGTAAGGTATTACAAAAAGTAGTAGACTTTTATGGACGGTGACTGACTGAGGACTATAATGTGTAAGTAATTTATTGTGAATGGAAACTATAATATAACTCGACACTGGCAGAAATGAGCCCTAATTTGGGCTTGGTTGCAAAACTTAAAAATAAGAAGAAGAAAGACCTTTAGCTTACGTTAATAAAATAAGTGTCAATATAATAATCGATTAGATAATATATGATGGCAAAACAGACAGATCTCAGTGGGGCAACATTATTTGCTTTTGTCAAAAAAAAAACTGACTGACATTTGGACGTGACTGTGGCTGCATTCCGAATTAAAGCTATAATCGCTGTAACCGATTTGAGCGTGCTTAAACCCGTACCGCTTGAATAATGACAGATAACGATGTCCCGTGAAAGGTCATAGATGACGTCATGATATCCGCCATATTGCGCTCACACCGACCATGCCCTAAACTGATATCACCGTGAGCGCTGTCAAAAGTTTAATTACTGGTGGTTAATTATTGTGTTTTCGGCAAAAAGTCTAATAAGATTCTTGGTTTTCTATTTGGTAACGATACTTTTTATAATATTATGAGAGAATAATAATAAAAAACGCGAATATTCCTTTTTGGGAGTCAAATTATAAAACATATGAGGAGTCCTAGCGCATTGTTAATTCAGATTTTAATTACATTCTCAAATGTTCTGTTTTGAATACTGTGAGCGCGATAACGGGCGTTCCGAATTGTTGTTGACTTCTCAGCTGTCATTATCGTGATATCTAACTCGGTACGCAAATTATTGCTGTGAACACTGTGAGCGATATTATTCAATTCGGAATGTAGCCTGTGTGACAAATCTTTTCAATTTTTGTTGCATCTTTTCTAGCGATTATCCCAAAATTTTCGAAAAGTGTGGGTGTGACCGTTTTTACTTTGGATAAATTGTATATAAACAATATATTTTGAGATTTCCATGGCTGTGAAATCAATTTTATTAAATGCTGTGACTAAGGTATCGAACTTCTAATTTTGTGAGTGTTGATTCATTTTTGTCTTTCCATGTAAAAAGCTACGAATTCGCGAAGCGTGTTTGATAATTATTTTATTGATCTTTTGTTTTCTGAGAAATTGAGTGCATAGCTGGTACTTTATAACAATGTATAACATTTTATTTTGATTACTATTTCGTAGACGTTTTGCTCAAGAAATCTGTACGGTATTGTATTCAATCGAATCCTTTTCGGCGTATGTTTTGCCATTATTTGTCAATTATTCATTAGTCTTAATAATTTGTATGAACTCCATACAATACAATACATTTAGTCTATGCATGCCCTTTTTCTGTGCCATGCTAAATCTCTGTCTATTGGCATTATTTATGTTAATTTATAATTCCATTCTACATTTAAAACATATTCATGAGTATAGATTATGGAGTCTAGAATAGCAAGTTTAAAAAGTAGTTGTCTTGTTGCAATTCTAATGTTTCTATAACATTTAATAATACTTACTTGCTATCAGAAACAAGAATACTTACATATTGTAATCTATGTAAAACAAGAATAAGCTTGCTTGAAATCTATTCAGGGCTAAGTTGTACTTTGTCGTCCAGCGATCTGGGAGTAAATTTTTTTTTTACAGGAAGGTTACATTATTAGAAAGCTCTACACAAAGTTTCAAGTTGCGGAAATAAATGGTTTATGTTTTTTTTATCAAAATCGTGAAAAACTAAGCAATATTTGCCATTATCGACATTTTGACGTGCCAAAGTTATGTTTAGTTTTATAATGGGTTTATGTAAGCAACAAATCAGTATATGATCAACAAACATACTATATTTTTTAATTTATTTCAAATTTATTGGTTACGTAAAAATATTCATACTCATTTACTTAAATATTTTTCTATGGTATTGTATATAATGGTAAAAATATTCATACTCATTTACTTAAATATTTTTCTATGGTATTGTATATAAAGCCACGAGAAGAGTAGGTAAACTTTAAATTAATGGACAAATAAAACAGCTTTTTAGAATGAACCAGATAGGAGGTTAGGTTAGGCCGCGGCAGCGGCAGCGGCCGGTGAGCGCTAGTTACAAATTATGCACTATAAAAAGGAACCACTCTTTTCCCCCAACAAAAAATAAATAAATGTATCTCAAAAAGGGAGGGGGGGTTGCGCAACTTTTCCTTCACAGGTAGGTTCTACACCTCCCCCAATCCCTCTTCCCCCCTCCCGGCCCTTAAATCGATGGACGTCAAAGTACATTCCTACCCTATTCAGAAATCTTCCAATAAAACTTTTCAAGCACATCTCAAGTCATATAAAAAAAAACAGAAATAAAACTTAATGAACCTTTGAAGCATCTGTTTTAGGCAGTACCTAATTGTGGGCTGGTTGGGTGCCACAAGAAGCATTTAATGTGTGATTTACTGTTATATAATAAAATAATATAATAATAATATCGGGAATAAATCTCTTATTATATCATATCCATTTCCCTTACTTCTAGATAAATTCTTCTTAAATGGCTCCAATATTACTTCATGGGTTAAAGAGAGCCTAATAACTAACCAAGATGAGTAAAATGTCAAAGAACAAGTTGAATTTGACCCTGCCACCAGGGTCAATAGATACCGCTCCAGCTGTCACACCATCTAACATGACTCCACAGCTGAAGTCTGCCACTGCTACTGAGTAAGTTGTTTTTCCTTCGTCATGTAACTTCAGCACTGATCTATAATTTATCTGAGCTTGGGCAATAACTTAACATAAGTTCACCTCTCCTCTAGCATTTGAGATTAAAATTGAGATTGAAAAGGGATAGAACATATTTAAACTGTCGAATTAGTTATTATATTATTTTGCTGTTTTCATTTGTGGGTCATCATCATCAGCTTATAATGTCCCACTGCTGAACACAGGCCTCCTTTCACAAATCAGGGTGAAAGGGAATGGGCAGATACTCCACCATGCGTGCCCACTGCGGATCGGTGGAGGTAGGCTAATGGTCAACCTAGTGATGGAGTTTTCAAGCTGCCTAAAAGGCCTCCAACTAGCTTAACAACTATCACAATTAAGTGATAACCGGGAACAAACGGCTTTACGTGCCTTCCGAAGCACGGAAATGCTCGATTTTAAATACCACTAGGGGGTCACCCATCCAGGTACCGACCACGACGGTGGTAGGTTAACTTGCCGATCGATTAAGAACGGCTTATCATGCTACACCAAGAGCGCTTCATTTGTGTGTATTTAGACGTAACCGCAATAAATGGCGACTAAATTATATATTGAAAACAAGCATTGGACTAATTTGACAGGACTAAATTTCTTGCATCCTTTTCTTATGTTCTTAGTTAGAAAGAGATAGTAAGACCAAATTAGTTGTAAAAAACAGAATCAGCACCCAGAATTTTTGACATGTGATTTCACTCATGAAGAGAGAATGCAAGGTTTTCCTTAGATGAAAATCACCACATCATCACTTGAAAACACATGAAATATGTGTTTTCAAGTGATGATGTGGCTAAAGGTGGTAAGCATAAAACCTACACAGCTGAAGTCAGAGATATTCCAAACAATACACACTTGTGTGCCAAATATCTTCCAAATTCAGTTGTCATCACAATTAATTTATGTCAATTTATGCAGTGATATTTCACTGTGCAGACGGCAGGGTTTAGCTGGAAAATCAAAGACCAGTATTGAGGCACTTACCGAAAGGCTCGAGCAAATAGAGATGGATGACACACAGCGGCGTAGAATAGAAGTGTTTCTCTGTCAGAAGGAAAAGATAGGTGAACTCAGTGATGACGACTTTGAAAAGCTGGGGGAATTAGGTAAGTAGAATTAGAATGGTATTTTTTTTCATCAACTTTAAATAAAGGAGTCTCTATCAAAAAAAACAAGTGTCATACTGAATACTTGACGGGCGCTGTTGGTTAAGACGTGGAGTGTTAACCTATAGCGCTGCAGGTCGTGGGTTCGATTCTCACACAGGACATGCATTTGTGTGCATGAACATGTCTGTATGTCCTGAGTCTGGGTATTAAGTATGTATTGACAAACAAAAAGTAGTATATGTATTATATCAGTTATCTGGTTTCCATAGTACAATCTTTGCTTAGTTTGGGATCAGATGACCGTGTGTGAGGAATGTCCCAGGATATTTATTATTATTATTAATCATGTTTATACCACATCACAATTATGGGATTAATATATATTTTTTTAAATTTTAATACTACTTATTCGGCATGAAATATTGTCACCATGTCTCCTATGTCAAAGTGTAAATATGATAATGTTAAACTTACATTTTAGGGCAAGGTAACGGTGGTGTAGTCATGAAGGTCCGCCACAAGTCCACGGGGTTGATAATGGCTCGCAAACTCATCCATTTGGAAGTGAAGCCAGCTATCAAGAAACAAATCATCAGAGAGTTGAAGGTCCTACATGAATGCAACTTCGCACATATAGTTGGGTTCTACGGAGCATTCTACAGTGATGGAGAGATATCTATTTGTATGGAATATATGGATGGTGGATCTCTTGATCTTATTCTGAAGAAAGCTGGTAGAATTCCTGAGTCAATTCTAGGTGAGTACCAGTATGACTTAGTAGGCTAAGATGACTGAAAAATTCTATTTAAACCATCATTTCCATTATCAAAAATATAAGACACATTCTTTCTTTTGTCAATTAAACAAAAAAACATAGACATAACAAGAAGATATCGTGTGTTAGAGTGACGTCACATTATGGTACAGATTTGATAGATATGGTCACAATATGGTATGATTTTAATTCAATAAACTAGGAAGCAAATATTTGGAATGCATTTTTGAGTAAAGCAAATATCTGGAATGCATTTTTGAGTAATTTATTTTGAGCTGAAACTTTATAAAGTGTCTGTACCTGTAGTCTTCTCCCCTTTCGGATGGATATAACCTTTTCGTTACACCCAGTAATAGGAAAGTAAAGGCAGATGATGTAAGATGACAGCCTGGAATTTGCAAACCAGCCCACAAGTTATTTCTATGCAAAATATCCGTTGCAGCGTGAAAGAAGGACCAACCAAACACACATTCACATTATACATTAGCAGTATAACAACCACATTGAAACATTATTCCAGGAACAATAACATCTGCAGTATTGAAAGGGTTGAGCTACCTCAGAGACAAGCACGCGATAATGCACCGTGACGTGAAACCTTCTAATATCCTCGTCAACAGCAATGGAGAGATAAAGATCTGTGACTTTGGAGTGTCGGGACAACTTATAGATTCTATGGCCAATTCTTTTGTGGGCACTAGGAGTTATATGTCTGTAAGTATTTCAGTGTTAAGGTTTTTCGCTCATCTTATAGATTTTATTAGAAGGTATTTCAGATGCGAGTTTAGGGCATAATGTACAAAATGTCACATATAAATTATTTAAATTTCAAATTCAAAATCATTTATTCAAATAGACCTACGCAGGCACTTCATAATATTTACATTCTAATCGCACTGACAACAATTGCGTGCCCCGGCGCGGCGGCAAAATTACAAAGTAGACTGAATAAATATTTAATAAGTAAATAAATAGCAAACTTAAACAGACCAGCCCCCACAAGCAGCACCTAAAGTTAACAACATAAGCTAAATGCTTAATGATCGAAACTTTAAGGCGATGATAGCCCAGTGGTTTCGACGTGCCGTATCGAAGGCCGTTGGTTCGACTCCTACAATGAGCTTGAGCTTTAGTTGATGAGAAATATCGTAAGAAAATCATACTATGGTGGTAGGGTACTTTGCAGAACTCGACTGGCGTCAGTTTCAAATTGAAAATCTGTCGCCAATAACATATGGTGTTTTCTGACAGCCGCACTGGAGAATCAGTTCCCAGTATGCTTAGGCTGCATTCCGAATTAATGATATAATCGCTGTAATCGATTTGAGCGTGCTTAAACCCGTTCCATATTAACCTGAGCGCGATCACGATGTCCCGTGTAACGTCATAGATGACGTCATGACATACGCCATCTTGCGCTCACACCGACCATGCCCTAAACTGATATCACTGTGAGCGCTGTCAAAATGTGACGGTTAGTTATTGTGTTTTCGCCAAAAATCTAATAAGATTTTTGGTTTTCTATATGGAAAAGATACTTTTTATGATTTTATGAGAGAAAAATAATAAAAAATGCGGGTATTCCTTTTTGCGAGTCAACTAATAAAAGATATAAGGAGTTCTAGGGCATTGTTAATTCAGATTTTAATTAAATTCTCAAATGTTCTGTTTTGAATACTGTGAGCGCGATAACGGGCGTTCCGAATTGTTGACAGTTCTCAGCTGTCATTATCGTGATATCTAACTCGGTACGCAAATTATTGCTGTGAGCACTGTGAGCGATATTATTTAATTCGGAATGTAGCCTTAATGTGCTTAAAACTTTCGGCTACGTCATCACTTACCATAGAGAGATTGTGTTTCAATTAAAAGACAACAAATTTTTTTTTTGGAAACAACATTTTATGAGTTTAACAGATTAAGTTTGTATTCTAAATTCTCCAATCTATTAGTTAGCTCACATGTAGCAACTCTATCGTAACATTCAAAACGTATATAAATTCAAAGAACACTACATTCTTTACAATAAGGTTCATATATATTATTATTTAAACAACCATAGATTTAACAGGTAAACCTTATTGTGACGCAATAAGATTCATTGTGCTTTGACATTCTTAAACGGCTGTAGCGATCTGTAATATGTTCGATGTGGTTTCAGCCGGAACGTCTCCAAGGCACCCACTACTCGGTGCAGTCGGACATCTGGTCCCTGGGCCTGTCTCTGGTGGAGATGGCCATCGGCATGTACCCCATCCCGCCGCCGGATGCCAACACCCTGGCAGCCATATTCGGTGGACAGAATGAGGACCATTCGCCGGGCCAGGTTGGTCATTTATCACTTATCTATGATTTAAAACATGAAATTTTCGTCTTTCATGAGTTTTTAGGGTTCCGTAGCCAAATGGCAAAAAACGGAACCCTTATAGATTCGTCATGTCTGTCTGTCTGTCTGTCCGTCCGTATGTCACAGCCATTTATTTCCGAAACTATAAGAACTATAATGTTGAAACTTGGTAAGTAGATGTATTCTGTGAACCGCATTAAGATTTTCACACAAAAATAGAAAAAAAATAAAAAAAATTGGGGGTTCCCCATACTTAGAACTGAAACTCAAAAATTTTTTTTTCATCAAACCCATAAGTGTGGGGTAGGGTTTCGTTTTTCCCGACCTTTTTCCATTCCCGGGACCCGGGAATGAAAAAAATTACTTCCCGGGAATTCCCGATTCCCGGGAAATTTTAAAAAGTTTTAGTTTTGTTATTTTAACGTATATAAAGTCAAGTAAACCACGTAATTTAATTAAATTAGCAATTTATTTGTCTCAGAAGTAAATAATAGTGCATTATGAGCCGTGTGCAAAGTTGGTAATCACACACGAGACGGTACCTATTAAGCAAAGGAACCCGAGAGTGTAATGATCAATGCACACGAGGAAAAAAACAAACTTGTATTTTTTTAACTATATTTTTTGATAATAGTTAATGAGAACGTCAACAAAACAAAGAATGGCACGCAAGTTCTTTTTTGACAGCAAAACTGTTTAAACCTGTTTAACCGTTTAAATTAAGAATGCTTCGTCTACGCACAATAGCATTGAGTTACAAACTTAACATAATCGGGATTATACCTATCATAAAACTGTGCGGTAATGTAAATTAAAAAGCACAAGTACGTCATAAGCTACATTATGATACTAAAAACGGTGCAATAAATGTCAAATTACGAGCATGTGTTGAAAAAAGAATTTACTAATTCACAAGGAACGAACTATGCTCGGAATTTCTCTACGTGACAGGGAAACGACGACATTCGTAGGAGAACAAAAATTACCGATATAGCTCGTAGTGATAGTAAGCTGATGTGATAGCAATGCGCAGGCCACATCGCTCGAAGACGACGCGAGTGGCGGACCAGACGGATCGACGACCAAGTCAGAGTCGCTGGGCGCCGCTGGATGCAAGCGGCCCAAAATCGTTCGAAGTGGAAGTTAATAGGGGAGGTCTTTGTTCAGCAGCGGACATCCTTAGGCTGATATGATGACGATGATGACGATGATGTGTTTTACTTGACTTTTGGTCGGTATTTAAAAAAACATGCATTTTCGGCAATATTTATATTTTTGAATACAAAAGCGCTGATAAGCTTTCTCTCCAAAAATATATATTTAAATAAAATATTATATATAACTATTATTATATAACTATCATTTTCTTCAAAATTACGCACTTTCAGAGATTTTCACTACAATCGGCAGTTTAGAAACTACCCATAGTAACTATGTATGACCTGTAGTTTGATATGATTATTTTTATTTTTTTACTTTTGTTTGTGTTGAGACACAAATAGGTAATGAAATTAAATTACGTATTTTACTTGACTTTTGATAGGTTACAAACAAACATGTTTTTATGTGTATTTTCGGAAAAACTTGAAATATTTCTAAGAAAAAAACGTTATGTCCACAAAATACACACTTCCTACAGTTCCTTTCAGCGATTTCTCATAAGCTTGTAGTTCAGTTCGTTCGATTTCGGTGGATATCGACATTTGTTTTAAGAACGTATGCAACACCCTTGTGTTTCAATGGTTTTTCGTTAATTTTGACCCATATTTGCAGTGTTTTAGAGCATTCAATCTCATAAAGAATTTCCCGGGAATTCCCGGGAAATCGCAAAAAAAAACCCGACTTCGGGAACGACGTATTTCCCGGGAATTCCCGATTCCCGGGACCCGGGAACGAAACCCTAGTGTGGGGTGTCTATGGATAGGTCTTTAAAAATGATATTGAGGTTTCTAATATATTTTTTTTCTAAACTGAATATTTTACGCGAGAGACACTTCCAAAGTGGTAAAATGTGTGTCCCCCCCCCCTGTAACTTCTAAAATAAGAGAATGATAAATCTATAAAAAATATATGATGTACATTACGGTGCAAACTTCCACCGAAAATTGGTTTGAACGAGATCTAGTAAGTAGTTTTTTTTAATACGTCATAAATTGAAATGAATATCAATTACTCAGGTCTATACTACCATTTACTTATATACCTACAGGTGTACGGAACCCTCGGTGCGTGAGTCTGACTCGCACTTGGCCGGTTTTTTTATTATTTCTAAACATGAACCTAACCTAATCCATACTAATATTATAAATGCGAAAGTAACTCTGCCTGTTTGTTACCTTTTCACGACTAAACTTTTGAATCGATCGCGATGAAATTGGGTACGTAGGTAGTCTGTCTGGCGCGGTTGCGAGGCGAAAATGAGTATATAAGTATTCGGTTCGGTATATTGGACGAATGTTTGTATTTGGTAGAATCTATATCCGGCGCATCCCCATACAGAACATATTTGCAATTATTTTTAATATGTTTGAATCGAATGGAGAAATAAAAGATCACAATTTCGTACTTACAACAATCCTAACTAATAAAAAAAAAAACTAATATTATAAATGGGTATATGAGTTCGTTTGTTACACGTTCACGCCTCTAGTACTCAAATGATCATCATGAAAATTGGCTACTTTTTATCCTGGGAACGCGAGTAAAACCGCGGGGCCTAGCTAGTACTTAATATATATGAACTCCCCAATCCAAAAGCAAGCAACTGCATACGTTACGTCACAATATAATATTTGTGTGCAGGCCCCAAATTCCCCCCGTCCGATGGCAATATTCGAGCTGCTGGACTACATAGTGAACGAGCCGCCGCCCAAGCTGCCGGCCGGCATATTCTCCGACGACTTCAAGGACTTCGTCGACCGCTGCCTCAAGAAGAACCCCGACGAGAGAGCTGACTTGAAGACTTTGATGGTCAGTGCCATTTTTACCAACCAATGTACGATTAAGGGTGTAATGATTAAATAAATAAATATCCTGGGATATTCCTCACTCATCTGATCCCAAACTAAGCAGAGCTTGTACTATGGAAACCAGATAACTGATATAAAACTACTCTTTGTTTTTAAATACATACTTAATATACATAATGACGAGCCAGCTGGCGTGGTTGGTTAAGACTCTGGTTAAGATTCCACCTATCACGCCGCAGGTCGTGGGTTCGATTCCCACACAGGACATTTGTGGCAGGCATTTGTGTGCATGAACATGTCTGCATGTCCTGAGTCTGGGTGTAATTATGTATATTAAGTATGTATTTACAAACAAAAAGTAGTATATGTATTATATCAGTTATCTGGTTTCCATATTACAAACTCTGCTTAGTTTAGGATCAGATGACCGTGTGTGAAAAAAAATTAAAAATATTAAGCGGTACTAGAGTATTAGAACCGAATCGGTATTAGAGTATTAGAGCGATTACAGTTATTTATATACAAATGAACCTTATAAGGTTCTATTCTATATTAATAACCATAGATTTAACAGACAAACCTTATTTTGACGCAATAAGGTTATTTTTGACAATAAGGACTAATTTCTTTATAAACGTCATAATGAATTAGATTTTGTGAACTGTAATGTCTGTCAGGCGGCGAATGCCCTTGCTTATAAAAGCCCATATATAGTCAAAATTAAAGTATGTTAGGATAATGGTTTTGTCGATCGTATTAACGAGTCAAGGTGACGTTTTTTCTTTCTGTGTGTATGTTGACCGCAATCCAGGGTAAGTGATGATGTGGCCGAAGATGGTAGGCATACAAAGCATATAAGGAACTGGCTCTCAAGTGCAGCTAACGTAACAACACCGATAGGTGCTTACTACAAAGTACCCTACCAACATGCTATAGTTTCCTCACGATGTTTTCCTTCAGCGAAAGCTCAATCTCACTGTAGGATTCGTACCCGGGACCTTCGTCTCGGTATCCGACGTGACTTTCACAGAGCTGTCATCGCCTTTTAGGTGAAAAGTTATAATGATGTGTTATTAATTGTAGAACCACGAATGGATCCGCAAGGCGGAGGCGGAGAAGGTGGACATAGCGGGCTGGGTGTGCAAGACGATGGACCTCATGCCCTCCACGCCAAACTCTAACGTGTCTCCTTTTTCTTCATAAGCTGCAAGAAGTGCATACTTTCATCAGCGAAAAAGGGTTTGTACCTAAACATTTATCAGAATACAGTGTTTTTGGCGAGTCCATTGTTCATTTAATTAATGATGGCGATTTCTGTTTGTTACCTACCTAATCAACGAGCAAATGGCCATTTTGTAATCATAGTAAAAGTAGTAGTTCAGTTTGATGAACTTGGGCTGCATGTATGATGTATCGATAAAATATATTTATCGATTTTTGTCGACAAATCTGACATAAATAGATCCATCCTCGGAAGGCCGATATAGGTTTGGAAATTACATCTGTAAAAATCATACATTATATGGCACTTCCTGCCAGGGCCGCACAGGTTCGAATTCCGAGTCTATCGCTATATTGTCATTATTTGTGAAAATTTAAAGCCTAATATCAGATTTAGTTGGTCCAAACATATCCTTATATTGACATAAAAACCCTTATACATTTTAAACCGGGGTCCAACTAAATCTGATATTTTTGACAAAATAGCGACAGACTCAGAATTTGGATGCGTGATGGTACCGCTGCTGGGAAGTGCCACACCTGTATATGCCGTCATTTGATATAATTTATGAAATTAAACTTACATAAGGAATCGTCTCCATATTTTGAAATCGTACATTTTATAACTTCATCAGTGGAGAACAATTAGAAACTAACCCCCTTACTCATAAAACGTTATTCAACTAATATACTGTGTAAAGGGTCGCGTAAATAACGTCACTCTATTGTCATTGTCAAATAATGTGACATTATTTACGTGACCATTTAAACAATATATTAGTTAAATAGCACTTTATGAGTAAGGGGGTAAATTGACAGTGTACCAATGAACATTGCAGGTCAAAACATTTCCCAAGAGAAAGCGGGCGACACAATCAGTGAGGACGCTGGCGCGGAGGAGTAGCCTCTGACACCGCGCGGTGACAGATAACAGTATGTCAACTCTAGGTACCATTGTCCACTACGGAACCAAACCAACGCCGCCCGAACATACCTACCATTATCGACATTGCATCTATTATGTATGGAGACGTGTTTTCATATCCCTCCTTCAATCTAAATGGTCCTATATACGTAGATTTTCTTTCTTATTTCCTTAAACCGGTTATTAGAAAGATTCCTTATAAAAAACCGGTTTATAGACAGATTGGTATGAAAATCGATTATTATAAAGATTGCTATCAAAAGGTTGAATTAAAAAACCGGTAATTAGAAAGGTATATGACAGCTTTCTTAGATAGGGATGACACGTCTCAATAAAATACTCGCTCGTCAAATCTTTAAACAAATTTGGAATCCTTCGAGCGATACCTACCTGTCATCGAAAATTGAAAATCAAAATTTAAAAAATTAATTTATAGAAAATTGGCTAAAAGTTAAGATAAAAATTCGTAGGAGTTATTGAATACAATGTGTTACGCTATACAATGAAATTGAGTGCTGTTTGGTACAATTGTCGAAACAGTGATGTGGTCTGTCGATATCGAACTAATTAAAATGTCAAAATGAATTAAAAATGTATATCAATATGACATTGACAGTTCAGAATAAATATAAATCGGTGAATGATAGATAACATATTTTACTGTCGATAACAACTGTTGTAGAATGACCAAAACTTTGACAGATGACAATTTCGACGATTGTACATTGAAAGTGTCGATGAAAGCTTTCCTTTTCATATACGGGATATATGATCACGTGAAAGTTTTCAAATTGTGCATAGATGTGTGTACTGTAACAAAAACATGGTGTCTGAAGATAGATAGGGGTAATACTAAAACATAGTGCATTCGTGGACGAACTAATCGAGGTTTTATAACATAAAAAAACAACTAATCGATAAATGGTCAAGTAGAGTTGATTTCACTAGTCGCAAGTCGAAAAAATGTTAGTAGTGTTTTGACATATTTTTCTTTGCTGAAAGTGCGTAATTCATGTCAGCTGATACTTGTTATTTAAATAGTGTAAGGACGCCTCGTATTTTCGAGTGCGTTCAGAGAGTTGGAATACTCAAACGGCTATTGGTAACCCAATAGGCGTGGGAGCGTTCCAAAACTCGCCAATATCATCTTATAATCTGTAAAATAGAATGCATTTTTTAGAGATTACACGGAAAATGATAAAAAAAAATACGTAGGTACGTTTTTTTTCTATTTTTGACGTGATGCACTTTTCCCGTTTTGGTTTATTGTGTTAATCGCTTCGTTTTAGTAAGTCCGCCTTTAATTTACCCGCCCTGTCCCAAGCACCTAGTGTAGGTAGATAGATAGGTACATAACGTGAGGCTATTTGCTGCCGTTACGTGTTTTGCTATTGAACGAATGTGTATGATTGTTTGCTTGCTCGTTTTATATCCGATGCTATAAGGTGTGTAAAGGTCGATGGAATATGTGAAACCGATAACATGTCATGTGTTATTTTCCATTCGATTTATTATTTGCCTCAAGCACGCGTATTGTAATGGTGCGTCCATGCTACGCGAATTGAGCACGAGCCGAGCCACGAACGAACCTACAACGAGCACGATGCGAATCCCTTTGTACGTGAATAAACTGACAATCGCGCTCGTTCGAGGCTCGCAAGCCCGTCCACGCTACGCGAATCGTGCTCGCAGTGTGCTCGTTCGTGTATCGGCTCGTGCTCGGTTCGCCAAGCATGGACGCACCATAATAGATTCACTTTTAAGGCTTCTATCACTTACATTTATATTATGATTTGACATCGATCGTTTTTATTGGAACGAAGGGATTTCTCAGTTGCTATTGATGCTATATAAAAAAGCAAAACTGCTTGAAATGTACGTAAAAAAATCCAAATGAACATTGTCTAATTGTCAAAGTATCTATGTTAGTCTTTTCTTGACCGACAATTTTTACCTGCCATCTAGGCTAGCTTTATTTAATTTCGACATAAACCACTTATTTTAGCATATTGAATGACTTATCAATCAGCATGATACTGTTAAATACGTCGGCGGAAAACGGCTTTCTAAATACTCTAGAAGAGCAAGAATCAAAGTTTTCGTAATTGTATCACCGCGGAGTTGGTTGACTTTACACGCTTTGTACCTTATGCAATCGCTAATGCTTCGTTCTTTTAATTGACATAGTATTTTTGCATGAAGCAATAATGTATTTTTGTCAATAGTTCACTGCTTTGTGGTCGCTGTTCTTCCCATTTACGAATGTAGGGTATATCCTATTATAATAAATATAATTATTATAATAGAAATAACGTTAATTTCATTCGTTATGTCAAATAGTGAGGGGGTTTGTGAAGTGTTTTGCCTTTTGTTGAACCAGCATTTATGATTATGTAGGTATTGTTTTTTATAAATATTACAAATATTTTTTATTAGGTATTATTATATTTAAAGGTGCTTATCAGTTACTGTTGACATAAAGTGATCTATAAAACCGTACGTTAAATAGATAATCAGTAGATAGGTTTTAGATTATATATAAAGTGTATCCATTTTGCTGTAGTTATCATTTTGTAGGTTAGGTTGATATAATTTATTTATTGTAAGTATATATCATCCAAAATATACTTATAATCTAAAACAAATAACCTCATTCTTAAACAAAACCTACAGTAATACCATCCAATAATGTTCAGTTAATAATTCAATAGAGAATTTCAAAAGATTAATTGAATATACAATACATAACATAAAGGTTTGTAAGTTAAAAACTGAAAGAAAAATAGCGTGAACAAATTTTTAATATCTCACCGTGACAGGTGAGTGATGATTTGACCGTGTGTTTTTGAATAAAACATTGTTTGTCTGAAGAAAACTTATACCTAAAAACCTTATAAAACATATAAGTGTACGCCTTTCTTCAAATTGCTAAGGATATTCTAAAATGAATGGATGACCGCCGTTGTATCTTAAAAAGTATTTTCCAATATGTGCAAATTTTACCTTCTTCGATTAGGAATGAGGTTTTTTGTCAAAATAAATAATTTATTTAAAATGTGATTTTTAAATTGTTTAGGAATGTGAGAGTACTTCTAATTGTAACGTAAGTTCTTGTTCTCTATTGAAAATGTGTATTTGTGTGATTTTTTCACAACGCAATTGAAACACCAATAATTATAAATTCTTAGGCGATCTGCTTGTCATTGATAAAAAGTTGATATATTTTTTTAAACTTGTTTGTTTCCTGTAAAAGAATGTTGGAACTCACATTATTTTTTGTATAGTATTTGACATTTCCATCTACATTTTTCATATAAAAATGGATTTTTTCAACGTTTTAAAAATATAATCACGTCCGATCTCTTTACGGCTAAGTGTTCACTTCACGATGACTTGTAAGTATTTTTACAGATAAATTTCGTTGTCGTGTAGTGTGTGCTTAGCTTTATTTTGTCATATCGTATTTCACTAAGTGTATCTTCATAGTTATTTTATATTTAAGCTTCTTTGTTAGTAAATAAGTAGGTACTTATGTACAAATAAATGTTAATAAAATAAGAATTATTTGTTTTAATTTTTCTCTGTTATGTCTAAGCTTGCTCAAGGTTAAAATCTCAGTCCAATATTTTGCTTTGCCTATTAATTGGGGCCGTGGGGCGTTAAACAAACTACCCACTCAAATGCTGGAATACAATTTAAAGAACATATTTATTTGTTTGTCAGAGCTTTAATTGGACATATTAATAAACGGCTTTGTGCTAGACTGGCTCCAACGTGGGCTCCAATTACCAACACTAAATTTATTTAACATTGAAGAATTTTGTTGTGATAATGAAGAGGTTCAAAGCAAGATCACCTGTCTTACTTCTTACAATAATAAGTTTGAAATATTTGTACCAAGTCAACTCGAGGTATAGGAAACGGCTTATGGGACGGTGAGCGCCGGCCAAGAGGGCGGTCCCCAAAGGCATTAAAATGAAATATGCGAAGTTGAATCGCAAAGAGTTTGCCGAGGGTGAGACTCTTCCTCATTATAAATGTGCGTAAATATTGTTCCTTTAGAGAGCTTTTTGTTGGAGCTCATTAAGAAGCCATTACGAGTTCCCGCTTAATCCTCGCCGCGACTCTTTACTGAATATATAAAAAATTGCTGTCAACTTATGGAGATTGGTGGAAAAGGTATTAGTTAAATATGTACGGAGACTTCTTGAAACGTTAACAGTCTATAGTTTGAATAACAGAGATTGTAGTAAAATACAGGCCTATTCAAACCATGAAAAAAAAGCGTTTATCCTACCCACAGATCTCGAAAGATTGGTTATGACGCTTGGATTTAGTTTAGACCTGCAGGGCTATTTTAAAACGCTCGGATTCGATATCGGAAACGGATTCAAAAACTACCGAGGCGATTTTCCGCAATTGCTATTTTAATTTCCGAATCCGACGTTTTAAAATAGCCCTGCTGATGTCCCACGAAACTCCCCACTTAATATCACAACTACACGTAAACCTATCGCAACCTCTATCGATCTCTTTTATCCTACCTAATACCTCAGAGTAAATAAATACCTACTACATGCAACTAATAATTACAAACAAGCAACCAATTTAACGTCAGTTTGTCAAACTATAAACAAAGAAATTGTTAGGATGCCATCATGATAACGTTACGACTGGCAGGCAACATTGCCCTTGATCGCATTTTGAATACCCGCGAGCGACTAACGACTGACGGCGTACAGCGGAGAGAGTCGACTTCACAAGGTTTTCACAGTAAGTGGGCAAGTTTGGAGCCAACTTTGTCGAGTTGGTGGGCTTAGTCTGCGGCCATCTGAACTTTAACATTAGACACCCACTAAACAAACTTGAGTGAAGTTCATTAGTAATTATTTAAACCCTTTGTTGCTTTATTGCTTTCAATATTGCGAGTTCGGTCGACGCGCTCAATTTAACGTGAGCGAAACAAAGCCCTTTCAAGTGCCATTATGTTTGAACGGGACGGGATGTAAACCTTTTTTATTAAATACGTTGATTTTCCAATATGCAACATCGGTAACCTATTTAACATACCTACTTCCAAGGCTTCCAGAAACATGAGTGTGATTTTGTTCTTAGGTCCCCCTGTGATAATAATAAAAAACTTAAACCGACTTCAAAGTAGGTACAGTCGAGGACATAAATATGTATACACTTAGTAAAATTCAACAACGGTTTCCTCTTAAACTACTGATTGAAATTATGAGATATTATAAAGGCAGAATCTTCTAACATATACTATTATGATTTGTGTAATAGTTTAACACTTAAATGTTAAACATGCGAGAAAATCGCTTTTGAATTTCAAAAAGTGTATACATATTTATGTCCTCGACTGTACATTCAAAAGAAACCCTGACCTGATGAAAACGGGACCAAACGCGGGAAGTGTACCCTTAAAAACAAAAAAAGAATTTTCCAAATCGGTTATTAGTTACCTACTTAAATGACAGAGTTCTGAGGTAACAAACAAAAAAAAAACAACTCTCTTGTGTGACACTCAGCGAGTGATTCATCATGAGGTTATTAGTTTAGTGGGATGACAGCGTTTCCTATTCGTAGTCGTTATACAAGACCCATTTTATTCCGAAATAGTATCCATATCGCGTAAGGGTCCAATGATAGACTGAGGGGCTCTAAATCGCTTGTGAGCTCGCGATCGTCAACAATTCTGATGGCACGTCTCTGAACCGAGTCTAACGGCCCAAGCTGGTATCCAGGTTGGGAGCACCTGGATACCAGCTTCGGCCGTTAGACCCATAGATGACAGCAGTACTCCATATGAGGCTGGACCTGCGACTTGTAAAGTTGCAGCCTTTGCCCCGATGTGAAGTACTGCCTCGCTCTGTTGAGCACTCCAAGCTTTTTGGATGCCAGCTTAACCTTGTCTTCCAAATGACTTCAGATCAAAACGTCACCAGAAATATTGACACCAAGAATCCCGATGCTTTGACTGATGTTCAAGGAAGTGTTCTGGAATTGTGAAGCCACAGAACATGGGGTTTTCTTAGCGGTGAACGCACAGGCTTGAGTCTAGGTTGGGTTGAAATGGACTAAAAAACCTACTCTCTAAAGTGAGGCAACCAAGACATCAGCTATTCCCATCTTAATGGTTCAAAATTCAAAATCATTTATTCAAATAGACCTTCGCAGGCACTTATGAAAAGTCTGACTCTAAATACTCTAATACCGGTTCGGAAGGTTGCATTTGCTGAGATGAAGGTTCATAATAAGCTTGGCCTATTATATTATCCTGAGAACCTAGGTACCATAAAAAAAGACGTTTAATTTGATTGATCAGCCACTAAAAGCCAAATACGCAAAAACATTTATTTACACTGGCAATCATGATGTTTATTTTTTGGGCATGCCATATAGCTATACTTAGGTAGTAAGATGTAATAAAGAGAGTGGAGTCGTCATCAAAGGAGCCGTTTGCTTGGGAAGTCAGGAAGTAAGGGACGTGTCGGAGTGTGTAAGTAGGTCAATCGATATGCCATATCCCGTCGAGGCGGTGATTATAATAACAATATTGACGAATTCTGAACTTTTCCTATTTTCCAATGTGACTCGGAAAATTTTCCGAGCAGTTTTTTTCGGTTTCATTTATAAGTTTATGGTTTCTTTGAAGTGTATTGTATAATTTTATATAGATACCTATTTATGTTTATATAAAACTAGCTGTCAATCGTGGTTTCACCTGAATTCCTGGGATAAAAGTAGTCTATAATCTGTCATCATACCATATGCAATCTGCGTGCATAATTAATCGACTTCAAAATACCCTTCAAAAAATTACGTAGGTATGAAATAACTTATCTGACGCTGTTTTGAAGCCGGCAAAAGAGCACGACGTATTCCATTGAAAAATTTCGCTGACTTCAAAACAGTGATAGATTAGAGTTATTTCATACTTTTTAGTGTAATTTGAAGTCGTTCTTTTATTACTTTTCATTTTATAGCGATCAGTTCAGAGGTATAGTGGTGGAAAGATTACAATCAGACAAAGCTACCATGAGAGGAAGATTGGCAGTCATGACTACGTAGCCGGCGACATCACCATGGCGTCCCAGTGTATTAGCGCTCTTAGTTTCCTTCCATATCTCATCATAGAGATAAGTACCTTAGGTTATATTTATCTCTATGTATCTCATACTTAATTAACCTATAGTCGCATAGGTAGGTACCATATGTAGGTACGTATAACCGGATATTTTTGATCCACTCGAGTCGGTAATTAACAAGCCTTCAATTACCGATATATAATACCCGAAGCGGAAGACCCTCTCAAACTCTAAAGTTTGATAGGCATTTTAATTTATTTATCATAAATAATACTGGCCGACGAGAGAGTTGTTTAATTTCCTTTTCTAGATTAATCCTGAATAAGTTATCGCCGTTTTCTCTATAGCAGAACACCTTAAAAGTGAATTAGACGGGATAAGAGATCCGATCCTTGGAAATCCGTGGATGAGAGAAAGCGAAAAGGAGGCCTTCCCAACGGATAACGGCATAAGTACCTACCCATCCAATGATAGATAGGTATTTTACGTTGCACGTAGATCATAGAATTAGCCAATTTACAAAGGTACCAACTTTTTTATAAATATTACATGCTTTTATTTAACTTGTTAGTAGGTATAGGTCGAATCCTGCAACTGAATTTAAAAAAACATTTACCTATCCCACAACGGATTGAGCTGAAATTTTTACCTTAATTTTTGCATAGGTACACGTTTAGTTTGGATGACAATGCAGGTTAGCTATGAAATATTATATAAATGCTTTTTTTTTAATTTATAATTTTTTTTTGATATGCGAACCATCAATCTTATGTAATCGAATTTAGCTTCACAATTAGGATTGTGTGAGGTATACGTTAAGGTTTCAAGCGAAGGTTACACTGTGAGGTAATTTTAATTATCAAGTTTCCATATTTTGGTTGGCAGTTGGCGATATGAACCAAGTATGAATAGAGCTTGGCTGTGGATCCATCCGCACGGGCTGGGATAACAATAAAAATCAATTGTTATTTTTTTTACCGCAATTCAACGGGTAAGTATTTTATGTGCTGCCTGCCAAAAGAGCTTCTTGAAATCAGTTCCGTAATCTCAATACCGTTGGAATGAAAAATATTTAGCCAGTTACATAATCCCCGATTTCACATTCAACCTGTGACATTGGTTTTACATCGTCGCAGCTAAGAGTAATCTGTCGGACGTTTCTTTATTTTTTCTCAGTGAAATGAATAATCTTCTCTTTGTGAAAGTTTGCGCTGAAATCCTTCCGGGAACATAATTATATCGACAACCCTCGGTGTTGTATTCACAGGAAGCTCACAATTTGAAGTATGCTTACTTATTTGAGGTTACGAAAACTTTATGAAATCAACTAGCCCAGTGAAATGTAATATTTTTGGGTTTAACGTGCATTTGTCAGGGACGCTTTTATTTTTTAGATATCAAGGGGGGTTCAGTTTAAAGTTAAATCCAAGTTTGTGGAGTTGCAACCCTTGTCCCACGGCCGCCATCTTGAAAAAGGGGTTCAAATGGTTTTTATGGTTTATCTGACGATCATATGGTTTCACTAAAATAAATAGTCAACATTTTTTGTTGCAAATAAAATTATCTACAACTTTTGTCAAGTAACTTTTAGTCGTAGAACCAAAAATAAAAAAAGTTAAGTATAAGCGAAAATTCATGAACATTTTTATTATAAACTTTTTAAATTATATTCATTAGTTAAATCGAATACAATTTTTCAGTATATTACTATATATTATATTAATGATTTGCCATCATTTTTAATCATCTTTTGATTTTTGTGATAATCTTTTTAATTGTTGATAATGCAATATTGTTATTAATTAATTATTGACTCTTTTCCCCACCACCTACGAGGTAGAGTCTGGAGGCGCGTTTTTTTACGTTGTATCCCCAATAGGCATAACCACCGGTGATTTTCTAAATTTCTTGAGAGTCTATTTTCTTGAGTCGAGGTACTGCCGCACTTTATTGTTATTTCCCTGGGCTCGGCGACGTTATTGCTCTCAACAAGGCGTGCTTGATAAGATGTCGAATAAACATCTCTTACCTATGTTGTTTAGTTTGACAAAACGAAAATGCCGGGTCGAACTTAATAGAATGGGATGTCCTTAATGTAGCAAATTGCAAAGTTGTACAAAACTACATCTACCTCGGCTCTACTATTTCCAATACAGGAGGATGTGAGTTGAGATCAGAAGACGATGTGCAATTACAAGATCGGCAGTAAAAAGACTGGAGGAAGATATGGAAGGACAGAAGGATAACCAAGAAAACAAAAGTTCGACTAATGCGATGCCTTGTCTTTCCAATCTTTCTCTATGAAGCTGAAACTTGGTCCTTAAGACTGCAAGATCGCCGGAAAATTGACACACTGGAGATGTGGTGCTGGAGATGCCTCCTGAAAATTCCGTTGATGGCTTTTTGTACTAATAACTCGATCCTCCAAGAACTTCGAATAACAGATAGGCTATCGTCGACTGTGTAGCTGCGAATTCTCAAATTCTTTGGTCACATCTCCAGAAACGAACAACAAAGTGTACGTTAGTTGTTGTCTGGAAACTGACTTCAGTTACATTTAATCTTATATCTTTTAGGTTTAATCAAATAATTTACTAATGAACCAAAACTAGGTTTGTTACTGGTGATTTTTAGTTCGCAAGTCACTCTGTTTAGGTTATTGGTAGTAAAATTTTGTGTTACTGTTAAATATATTATTTTTTCAGTGTGTATAAGTATAACCAGTTACATAATTGTGTAATATACTAATTTCTTGTAAGACAATTCCAAATTATTCATAATTCACCCGCGCGGTCTCTTTACGAATGGAATTTTGTGCAACTCTTTAGTGCCTACGTTATTTAAGGAACCTCTGTGCAAAATTCCAAGTACCTAGATCCTGTGGATAGAACATTAATGCGCATCTGTACATTCGCGTGATGGGCGAGTACGACTCAAGTTAATTTCCAAAAACATTAGGTTTGTTGTTTTCAGAGAACCAACCTAATGGCGGTCATATTTCACATCATGCTAAGTGTGATTTTCTGTACTTTATTATTTCTTCTTATAAATGAACAAAAGGAATAAGAAGTTATTGACCATCGTCACTATTTGATTCTCTTGAAAAATAAATACCAACGAAATCAGTGATATTTCGTATTCATTTTGTATTTCGTAATTATGTGTCCAATAAATATCGTAATTTAATTCTGATCCTTTTCATTACCTATGTTTCAACAAGAAAAGTAATAAGTAAACTTACCCCCTTACTCATAAAGCGCTATTTAACTAATATACTGTTTAAATGGTCACGTAAATAATGTCACATTATTTGACAATGACAATAGAGTGACATTATTTACGTGACCCTATAAACAGTATATTAGTTAAATAGCGCTTTATGAGTAAGGGGGGTAGTAGGTAGGATCTTAATATTCCGAGTGAATCTGAAGTCTTTCAAATCGACGGCGGCATCGAGATAACGGAGGGTCCATTTTGGAGTCCTTGATAGCACATTCATAAAGGAAAATGTATAAAGGGCCACATATACGACATAGTAAAAACAAATGTATCCTAAGACACTTCAACCAAGGTGATCCCAAAAGTTTCACTGGGTGGTAGGTAGTAGGTAACTACTGTTAATCTTTGAAAATAATAGAAAGTAGTTGTCCCCCGTGGTTGTATTCCACTTGCATTCCCGGGATAAAAAAGAAGCCGTATAACTCTCGGTGATAGTAGTATAACTCTCGGGGATAATGTAGCTCCCATTTGAAAGAATCCAACTGGTATATATAGTTCCAGAGATTAGTAAAAATTATCAAACTCTTCAGCTTTATTATAAAGTAAGTAAGTATTGGAACAGATGTTCATGCAAACAAATGTTTGGCCTGAGTGGAAATCGCTCGAACTCACACCCTGTAGTGTTGCAGACAGTATCTATTCTGCACGCCAATCGAATACTACGAGAAGGTACCACTAAGCAAATATACACAAAAAAAAGAAAATAATGTTTCTTTGCGTTACAAATTGTTTTTTAACCGACGAAAAAACGGAGGAGGTTTACAAGTCGACGCGTATTTTTTTTTTTTTTTTATGTATGATCACGCATAACTTTTGACAGAGTAGTCCGATTTTGATAATTCTTTTTATATTGGATAGGGTATATCTCGAAGGTGGTCCCATATAAATATGGTTAAAAAATACCTACCCTAAGGATGGGAAAATAGGGATGATTTATTGTTCACTCACAGATTTTAATGCTGAGTTGTGTATTACATCAAAAGAAATCAAAAATTAAGCAAGTAGTAATTAGTAGAGTATAGCCACAAAAAATTGTAAAATAAAAACTTTTTAACAAAAAATAAACCACCGAAAAAACTGAAAAGCAAAAAATAATTTTGAATATAACTTGAATTTTATAAGGTTTTGCAGTCGGGGACAAACCAGTAACATAAGCTATTACGACAATACGACATTAAATAAAACCACGTAAAGTACTCATGTATACGATCAACTTTTACTATGAGACCGGGGGCTCTACCGCGTAACTTTGGTATTAATCGTAACGCACACCATTAATGAATATCATCCAATCAGGGCCCACGAATGGTCATCGTCGCGACATACCGCGTGCGCATCATTGGATGAAATAATTAATGGTGTTCGTTACGATTACCACCAAAGTTACGCGGTAGAGCCCTAGCTTTAAATTCGAAAAAATGAATTGCGTTAGCAATATTGCTTAGCTTCCTTTTTAGACAAACATTACATTTAACAAATATTACAAAAAAAAATACATATCTACTTAGGTTATTGGTTTGTCCCCGACTGCAAAACCTTATAAAATTCAAGTTATATTCAAAATTATTTTTTGCTTTTCAGTTTTTTCGGTGGTTTATTTTTTGTTAAAAAGTTTTTGTGATGAGTAATTACCTAGTTGCACGAAAACATTTTTGGATATGGACTTTGCCTCTCGTATATCTTACAGGTAATTAAATCCAGTTACACACTACATTTTGATGTAATACATAAAGTAGAAAAAGCTTTCAAAGAAATACTTGAATCAAATTATTATTAGTAACAAATCAGTGTTTGCTGTTCATATGATTTTGGAAAATAGTGTAGAGTGTGGATACTTTGAAATGGAAATTTAGACTCGAAACCAATGATTAGTTTATTATACTGAATAGCATGGAAACAACACTGGAATTGCAGAAAAAAGTCAAACATATTTCACAAAACGTACCTTGCTCGATCTAAGGTAAAATAATTATGTGTTTTTTTTCCCCAATTTTTTAGTTTATGGCATCGCTAAAGTAATAATTATTAGCACATCGCTAAAGTAATAATTATTAGGTGGTCTCCTTTTTCTAAGTAAATAAATAAAAGCGTATCTTGTCCACGTCCACCATTCGTGGACCACGTGTTCCAAGTGGACACTAACGGTACGGCTAGTGCACCAGTTTAAAGTCGCTCAGCGAGCTAAGGAACGAGCTATGCTCAGAGTTTCTCTGAAGGATAAGATCCGTAACGAGGTTATCCGACAGAGAACCAAGGTCATCGACATAGCTCATAGAATTAGCAAGCTGAAGTGGCAGTGGGCTGATCACATATGCCGAAGAACCGATAACCGGTGGGGAAAACGTGTTCTTGAGTGGAGACCGCGTCTCGGCAAACGTAGTGTAGGGCGCCCTCCAGCGAGGTGGAGTGATCTGCGGAAGGCTGCTGGAAGGAAATGGATGCGTCGAGTCGAAGGTCGGGCGAGATGGCGCGAATTGGGTGAGGCCTATGTCCAGCAGTAGACTGCTATAGGCTGATGATGATGTATCTTGTCTTCGCCAAAGGGTAGCGCATTGTGGGCGCGCGGGGGCTGCTCGAGCTGCGGGAGCGCGCTGCAATGTATCAAAGGTAAAATTAAATAATAATAAAATTAAATTAAATGGTTTTGTGTCAAAATTCTAAACATAAAATGAAAGATAATAATCATTCCTCAACGTTGATTTATAAAAGCATCGAACCCATCTAATTTATTCAACGATGGAAATCGGGCATAAATTTTAAAACTTTTGGAAATTACAACGAGTTTTTAAAAGTTCCTGGAATATTTAACATTCTTTTTACAGGAGCATTTCACTGCGGACGGCATTTTTAATTTGGCTACGGGGCCCCGACACCGCCTCCGCCGAAATTGTAGTAAAACGTAACAAAATTTTCGCTGCCCTAAAGGCGAAATCGCGATGAAATTTTAATTTGATTAGGAATCTGTCAGAGTGAAAATGTTAGTAAGCGATGCTGTGCGGATTGAAAATTATCTTCAGTCATGCTTGTTTTTTTACCAGGGCTGGATTAGGTGGTAATTAAAATACTATAAAAAATCTGTAAATATTTCAATAATTATTGTTTTGCCATTTATTATGTTAGACTTTTATTTTCGTGATAACATGGTGTACCTACAAGTACCTATTTCTTCTCGAATATCTACTATACTCCGTGACTTTTTATTCGTCTTAGAAACGCAGCCCACATAATGTACCCAATGAATAGGTACTAATAATTTTTTGAAAATTTGTATTATAAAAAAAAAACTTAATGAATGACGTATGACGTAGTTTTAAACACAAGTGCAGTCTACTCGAGTCGTGCTCTGGGTTGGTATTTTCTACTATTTTATACGTAAACTTTAATTATTAACTCGATGTTTCATAATTATAATGAATTTTAATAATTTTTTAAAAGTTATACGAATGTTTTTTTTTTTTTTATTAATGATTAGTACCTTTTCATTGGGAAAATTATGTGGGCTGCGTTCCTAAGATGAATAAAAAGTCACGGTGCAAACGTATGCAAAGCACATTATCGAAGACAAATGAAAACTTATTTGATCCCACGACAAAAATGTTCAGTCAAATTAGCCAGTGGCAAAACATAGCCAAAATTCTCAGTAGGTAAGCGGGACTATATTTTACTGGGTGCCCCTTACCTGGGGCCTGTCGTAAAGAGAATTAATGAAATCTTCGTCTGGCCCCCTTCAATATGGCAAAGGGGACTAATGATATAGCTTCTACATTATGTTGCCAAGGTAAATGTAATAAATTCATAGTCTAAGCCACGTCTAAGCTTGGTTTGTCGGTAATTGAAAAATTTTGCTTTTACGTTTTTTTGTTTAGTTTTGCTGCAAAATCTAACAATAATATGGGATGAAGCCATTATCTTGATGCCAAGTTGTAAGTGTTGTTTTCCCTCCAGGATTAACCTATGCAATAATAATAGGTTCACTGTTTACATCACGAAATAAATTAATTTCTGCTACAGCGAGCGGTTTCGAGTTCTGCGGACAGAGTTATGCGTTCCCCGTTCACTGTAATCTATGCGGCGCTTTTGATCAATGCACACAGCGACCGCGGCGGTCAAGGAGAATACACGTAGAACTCTAGACCAAAGAGTATAGTAACTATCCATAAAGGAATGACCGCTTGTTTTGAAATCGGCACCTAAGGACCAATTCTACTTATTCAAATTTTATATTGTGAGTTTTTTTTAAGAAATACTATTCGTCATCCACGACGTCAACGTCAACCTAAAAATTGTGAAAATTGCCCTTAAGATTAGAAGTGTTGTATCTTCGTAATTTATTTAATTATTATTGCTATATTTTTTGTAAATTTTACAGATATTCGCACTAGCGAATAAACTCTTAAAATAAAGAAAAAAAAACGTGGTGTGTCAAGTCTCATCTTTAGTGGCACGCACAGTAGATATTATAGTACTGATTTTTGTTGAAAACAATTAATATAGTAATAATAGTTGATTGTACATCAAATTCTCGCGGATGTATTTTTGGTTCGAAAAGTTTGTTTGTACACTGCATAGATCTCTATGTGTCTAAGTATCGTTTACTAATTACCAGTCACCCTATATATATTTTAATGGAAAATATAACAAATAAAAAGAGTTAAATGTATACGCCGCCACATTTCCTTTCGGAAAATATTACATTGTGTCTGCTAGCCAGCTTGATGAGGATGGCTATTTATTTTATTTACGCCGCCCGCCCATTACCCGCCCGCCCTGGGGACTTTAAGCCGTGACATCGAGCGGTACTACCTATCTAATATTGGTGGGATTCTGTATTAATTAATTCTTCAATATACTAACGAACATCCATTAACTTTTCATGTTAATTAATCTATAATTTGTCCTCGATTTATCGAACACTTTAGTTTAACTAAAACTAATAAGTACATAGTTACTAATATAGCAAGCTATATTATAAGCTACGAAATATACAACTATAGGCAACCTATATACAACCTACCTATATAAAATATAAGTAATAAATTGCCTTACTTACCAAATTACCATAGATGTAAAAAAAAAAAACAAGAGGGAGTGTCATCTTATAAGAAAGTGATGCCGAAAATTTCCTACGTATGCGTGAGTAAAAATCATTAATGGCGTACTGGCCCAACCAGGCAATTGATACTGAGCCTTATTGTCACTGTTAACTACTCAATGACAACCGATCGGCTTCCTATGTTGTATATGTGTGCGTGAGGCCAAATTATTAGTATCATCGAACAAATTAACCCAAAGAAGCGCAATGGCGTTCATTTTGGTTGAAATATATTCCGCCTATTTCCCACCACCGACAATGCGCTCTGATTGGATAAGTCAAGGACGCCTGCACTCTGATTGGCCAAGTCAAAAACACACGATGCAGTGATTGGTCCTTACTGTTCATATTCAGTGAAAAATCACTGATTCGTTTCGGAATTTGATTATATATATTATGCATTCTTATAAATACATGGCATCGAAGATAGGGATCTTTCTTCGATGCCATGTATTAACAAGAACGCCGGCTTCCTTTTGGTGCTTCACTCTTGGCGATATTCCGTCTTATTTTTTTTATAAGCCTATGCAAATGACAATAAAGGGATCTTTTCTCCTGTTGATTCAGAGCAAATTTATTTCTGAAATATGGTATAGCTAGCTATTACAAGAAAGGTATTAAAATATAATGTTTTAATAGTTATTTATGCAACTGTCGTATAATAAGGGGTACTAAAACACGAATGTGGGTTTATCACAAGAAGCGAAGCGAGTGTGATAATAGTATCACATGAGGGTTTTAATTCCTAATTATGTACAGTTGCATACAAGACTTTATCTACACCCATGATCATTTTTGTAAACAACAAAGTAATAAATTTCTGCAATTCTAATATAGAACCAAAATGGCGGCATACAACGTGAATTCGAATAACCTCTAAGTTTTTTTTATTAAAATAGATTATGCCTTGACAAGCTATCTTATAAACACTTACTTGTAAAATGAAAGTATATTCTCCAGTGATTTTTTGTATTGTATTGATATGAACTTCGGTTTACTCTAGGTATACTTTCATAAAGCCGTTATATTCTTTTCCCTATGGAATTTCATTACAACCAAAAGCAAAAAGTTCTTTGACAACTCGGCTAGCTTCCAATAATCCTATTTAAAGGAAAAATGGTGACGTGTAGGCGTGACCAAAAAAACAAAACGTGTTATTACTTTCTTTGAGTCAGAGTGAGACATCAAAGCTAAAATAAATATGAAAAAACGTTTATTTTGTTGTCACTGATATGGTAGTGATTTTGAAGATTATATTTTCTTATGGTGCGTCCATGCTTGGGGAACCGAGCACGAGCCGAGCCACGAACGAGCACACTGCGAGCACGATTCGCGTAGCTTGGACGGGCCTCGAACGAGCGCGATTGTCAGTTTTTTCACGTACAAAGGGATTCGCATCGTGCTCGTTGTAGGGTCGTTCGTGGCTCGGCTCGTGCTCGATTCGCGTAGAATGGACGCACCATTCGATATGTCATTATTCTCCAGTATGACGCGTCAGTCCCCTATAGGTTGTACGTAGTATTTATCTACTCTGAGCTATAGGTATCCAATATAATCTACAATAGTCTATTCCACGTAGGATGAGTTCTGACAATGTAAAACTATTTCCAATATACCTATATATTTTAAACGAATAAAAACGGTAGATTTAGAGGCCTAAACTAAAAACTAGGAAGATTTAAACTGTAGGGTTGGCAACATTGGGTGCTGCATTTTATTCTGTAAGGTGAAATTTTACATTATTAATCTGAGAATCGACACAAAAGAATTTCATGTCTACGATATGTCCTTATAATATCGAAATAACCATTAACTTTTGAGAAATCTAAAAATAAAAAACATAATGTCTACAAATACATGCTACCTATTTGAAAAATAGCCTCCAAATAAACACTCGCTGTGGTTTGCGGACACTCGTCACTTTTTCAGTAAAGTACTGAAATATTTTTCTCACAGTCCGTGCGACCAGTCCGTTGAAGTAAACAAATAAAACAACCTTTTATGTGAGCGGCAGGGCGCTAAATAACGTCTATTTATTTTATTTACACCATTGACACCCATTAAGCACGTTTTGTACCTTCTGACACGCAATCTCTGCGAGTTCAGGGACGCTTAGGATCGTTAAGAGGAAGCGAATTATGTGATTAGCAGGTATGTGTGTGTGTGTTTAAAAGTACATAAACATTAATGTTTATGTACTTTTATTGCAGTATATAATATTTACCTAACTATGTTATAGTTAGTTTCACCTAAAGCCGATATAATACTATGAGAATTAGATACTTTCTCGTAGGACTTTAGGACTAAATTACACTCGAATCTTTTATTGGTATTGAAAAATGTTTGCTAAAAATAGATATGGCCACTGTCCCGCCCATAAGGGGCGATGACGAAGCCTAAGAAGAAACACGCTTACCCAGAAGAAACCTATTCACTCTGGCCTTGAAAGTTCCTAGATTGTAGGCGTCAGACTATGACTACACACCAGCATGAACACGTTTAACATACGTGCAAGGCTTTAAAGTATGCTTACCACCATCTGCCACGTTTTAATAATAAGAAATTCACACCCTGATGGAACTGAAGTAGCGTGAATGCAATAAATGACCTTTCCTTGTTATCCATGGACAAATGTGCGGGAATCCACTGTAGAGCCAGTCTTCAGTGGCGGCTGAACGAATTTACATATTTTCCAACTGTAATTTATACGCAAATTACCATGAGTCCTACAAAAGCTATGTATAGGCTTATTAAGTGATATAATATATAATTACTAGCAGACCCCCGCGATTTCACACGCGAACGGTTTGTTTTTTTTTGCGCGGAACACTAATTTATTTTTACAGCCAATTACACAACAATTTTATTGTTTAAGACGCGTCACGGCAAAGCAGGTGCCATTTCTTTGCAGTGGTGTCTTTATAATTTTCGATTTCTACGTCCAACAATGAATTCACCGTCGAGTAATCCTCGAAAAGCGGGAACCTGTCACGCGCGGAACATTAAATCTTGGGCTAAAAACCGGGTCGTCTGGCAACGCTGATACAAAGTCAAAAATAACCTTCAATTAACAGTTTCACTGCTCACATAAAAAAATATCATAATACCCAAACTTTTTTGGCCCCAACGACACTGAGGTCAAACAATAACAATCTGTACGCTAGATAGGGGCAAAGAAATACGCCTAGTCTTGCTCACACATAAACGTTTTAACATATGCGTATTTTGGCCTGTCTACCTGTAATTCTCCATCTAGGGTGCAATGCTCTTTAAAATTGGAATGTCAAACAACAAAGAATATTTAAATCAAAAGCACTAAGGAGTATTGATATCAATTTCGAAGCAAATCACCCCTAAAATAACTTTCAACCCCTTTTTTATCCCGTTTGGCGATGAGTTTCAATAAAATATGAAACACGTCTTCCATCAATTCTGTTAAAGAATGTTTATGCAAAAAATTGAAGTAGATCGGACCAAGTAATCACGTTGTCCATTACAAACTTTGCCCCCTTTTTTTACCCCCATAGGGGTAGAATTTCGGAAAATCCTTTCTTATCTGATGCCTACATCATACAAAGAACACACCCTCCAAGTTTCAGGTCTCTACGATCAGCGGTTTAGGCTGTGCGTTGATTGTCAGTCAGTCATTCAGGACAAAGCATTTTATATGTATAGATAATCATTATTAAAAAAAAATACGATGAAAATTAAGCAGAATTACGTCAGTACCATCTCTTATTTAATACGACCTAGTTTTATTTAAAGTTAATATTAATATTAAGAATAACGCCCTCCTTTTTATGTTTCTTAAAAGCGTATGTGATTATTTGTGTGAGGTTAGTGTTTTAGTTGTTGTGTGGGGTGTGTGTCTGTTTTTTTTTCACAGATTTTTTGTGTTAATCAACAATTGCACCACGGGAAGTAATGATGTAGCCGAAGGTGGTAAGCACACAAAGCCTATAGAAAGGAACTGGCTCTCAAAGACAGCTGTCAAGTACACACCGATAGGTGCCTGGCGACAGATTTTCAACATGAGAGTGTTAGCCAGCCATGTGGGTACTATAAAGTACACTACCAACTTGCTATGGTGTCCTCACGATGTTTTCCTTCACAGAAAGCTCAAGCTCTTTGTAGGATTCGAACCTGTGACCTTCTTCGCTTGGACGTCGCTACCATTGAGCTATCATTGCCTTAGTGTGACTTTAGTATTGGATCACTTTAACAAAATACCACATTCAAGGTCGTTTGTAATATGGCTCTCAGGCATGCCATAAAGGTAATCCACTTTCGGTTATGTAAACTAATTAGAAGTGATAGCGACATTGCTACTTTTACCTCCGCCTACCTTAATGTCAGTACATTAACCCCTTATGTATCCACATCGACGTATTTTCTAGAAGCAATCCAATTTACCTGTGTATTTTACATATAGGTACTATACTGAGACTATGCTTACATCTTCGGGGATGTATTTTTTTTAACGTACGCGTTGAGACACGCTCTATCTATACTGGGTGGAGATTTCAAGATGGCATATTTTCGAAACCTATGTTGGATTAGTCATGCTGAACAACTTTTACAAAGGGAACAACACTGAAATCTCAAAAATTTTTTTTACTTATATGATTGACCAAGGTTGACATTTTGTAAGAAAAGTAAAAAAAATTTTTTTTGAGTATTCACAATTGGTCCCGTAGTAAAAGTTGTTCAGAATGACTAACCCAACATAGGTTCGAAAATATGCCATCTTGAAATCTCCACCTGTTATTTCAGGTCTGTAACTCATTCCGTTTACGAGCTAGAGGTCCGTAGCATACGGATGGACAGACAGCAGTTACAGCAATAGGGCTCCGTTTGTCCTTTGGATACGAAATCCTAAAAAAATATAAGTACTTATGTATACTAAGTAAGTACCTAGTAAACCTAATAAAATCTGCTCAACAAAATATGAACTCACCATATGTATAAATTCATAATAGAAAATCCACCTAAAAACCTGATATGGCTGCGGCTGCCTGTATTAATTCCACATTCACATTTAAAAAGGTAGGATTTAAAAACGTTGGCTGCTTTTTCAGTATTTTGCTTGTGAAATTAATCACTTTGAATTTCAAATGAAATCCGTTAAAACTTGTATACATTTATCTATAGGTACATATAATAAAACTGTAGAACCAGAAATTTTGTGATTCGCGTATGAGATGTAGTATAGGACAATAGATTATTGTATCTATTTTTAACGGTCATTTATACTGTTTTGAATATAAAATGAGCATAGATAGCATACTAACACAGATATACATCTAAATAGATGACGCGAGTGTATGTAGCAACTTCGCGTGTCAAAACCTGTGCAAAAAAGGAGAGCAATGATCTTCTTTTGAAACTATTTCGCGCGGACAGGTAACTCGCAGAAGGCAGCATGTCCACCAGAGATGTGTGGCGAGGGATGTGTTTAGCTGAAAAATAGGATCGCTTCATTTTCATGTTAAAAATCTAATGCTAACCTTTTTTTTTTTTTTTTTTTTTTTTTTTTTCGTGGGGAAATCCTCATAGGATACCCGACCGCCCCGGGGGTAGCGGCCAGGTTATGCCGGACTTGTACCGGCTAAAACCCCACGGTGGTCGCCATCTGCGCTGTAGAGGGGGGCGGGCTCTCGTGTTGAACGCGTACCTGCTCACCCCTCCAAGCGCGGCGCTTTGATAGCTCGTCCCGGGGGAAGTCTGACACCTCCCCCAGCACCCTCGCTGTGCTATCGCACGATGAGTCGTGACCACGTCGACCCATCGTCCTCCTTGGGGTCGCTTCTGAGCGCACAGAGCCCCCGCCCTGATTGCCCACGACCCCAAAGGCCCCGTTTAGTCGCCTTTTACGACAGGCAGGGGAACACCGTAGCTGTTATTCTAAGCCCCAGCTACAGGGCCAACTCTTAAGTCAACTTGACTTTATGGTAGGTACAAAAAAAGTGACATTTAGTTTTCATACGGATGGAGGGACTTGCGTTATCTATTTAGATTTATGTCACTGCATACAACTCTGGTGGTATGGTATCGTAGCCTAAAGACGCTTGCACTCGAGCGTTGTAGGGAAAACATCTTTCTTGAAGAACCTCATGCTGTACCTTCGGGAAGGCGTGCCCTATCAGGGCTAAAGATGGTAAGGATGATTCACGCTTGGCAGTTAACTAATAGCTACTATATATTGTATACTTACTACAATATTATGATCAGTATTCTCGCCCCGTTCCGTCCGGTATAAGATCGGAAATGTAGGCGGGGCGGAGGCTGCGGTGTGCGCTTTCCTACCGCCGGATTCGATATCAGAGTAATTTGATATACCGTAACTTAATCAGGAGATATCTAATGACATTGTGTAGATATGTTATACCAAATAGAATGCTTCAGTCACAGGAAATGTGAAAGGTGTAAGCGGCTGTAATTTTTAAAAGACAAATATATGTTTACTGCGATGATTGCTCAGTTGTAGCGACGTCGAATGCCGTGACGAAGGTCCCGAGCTCGATCCTACGATGAGCTTGAGCTTTCGGTGAAGGAAAACATTGTGACGAAACCATCACGGTGATGGAGTACTTTGTAGAACCCGCCTGCATGGCTACCACACTCAACATGAAAATCTGTCGCCAAGCACTTAACGCTGTGTTACAGCTGCTACATTTATCTAAGTAGTTTCCATCTAGGTATATTTATCACCTTCGGCCACATCATCACTTACCATCGTTAAAAACAGCTTCAAAGCAAATATACATAAAATACCGAGAATTACTTTATAATAAATTGTTATTCTTAGCCAAATCTTTCGTCGGCGTTAACAACCCGGCCAGCGGCTAAGCGGCCAGAATTTAGATGATAATCAAAATAATTTAGACAATAAAAACAGCCCATTAAAAAAAAATACTAATAATCCACCATATTCCAAAATCTGCTGCCTGTAATATGCGTATAATAATATGAATATAACCTATCTGCAATGCAGATAATTGACAGAGGTATTTCCTAATTGGACACAATATAATTATAGAGTTGGTAGGAGACATGTAACACGAATACGCATTGTAAATCTAAGTTGTAGGGTTGGGCGATGTGATATTGAATTTATGTTTTAGTATTTATTATACCTAATTATTAGCTATCAAACATAAGCACTTAAGAGCCAGTTTCCTGGTTTAATTGTTCTGCTTTAAGCAGCTTTGATTATTTCATCACTTTCCAAGTTTCTATTGTCTCACCATAGAGATAGAATTTTAGTAGAGTGATTGTAATAGAGTATGTGCCGTGATATAAGTACAGTCAACGTAGCCGCGCGGCACGAACTCTTTCGACTTTAACAAAAATGTACTTCACGAAACTGAGGCAGGGGACGCATCTATGGATGCATCTATATCCTAAAGGCGGTCGACACGATTTGGCACCCGATATGTCGGGCCGATTGGGCGGGGTCCGGCAAATTGGTGTGCGCAAGTTTGTATGACTAGAGAAATCGGCCCAACCGATCGGCCCGATATATAGGGCGCCAATCTTGTCGTCTGTAGACGTGTTACCACACTACTAATATTCTATGTCTATGAGTCTCACACAAGTCGTATTTTGGTTAGATTTATATCGATTTGATTCTCATACAAACAAGCATTTATATATTTAACTCGCTCCATATTTTCTGTAAAGAAAGCAGTGAATCAATAGCTCTTTCCAACGAACTCAGGACACATTTCATATAAATCATTTGCTAGAAAGCTACACAGCTCTAAATCAAGCTTTGTTCGTACCATTATAGTGTTCTGGCAATTAGCGGTTGCAGCAATCGTGGCCCAGCTATTTTGACCCATTGTATTGGTCTGCTTAAACTGGAAGGCATTTTGTTGAAACATTTTATATGTTTTTATATTACGAACTTCTCTGCTCTTGTAATAAAGCAAATTGTTGCTCGCATTGTGAACGCTAATTATAATGTAAGTTACAAAGTTAAGGTTTAACTATATTCGTAGTACATTAGGCAGGAATGTAACTTTTTCTGTTGTATATTATTATATAGTTATAGGTTAACGTTAAATTAACAATTGTAAGGGTGGATTGTTCAACTTACTATGATGTACATACAATATCCATCATTAACTCAAATTCCGAGTTGTTGAATTGTCCGTTCATTTATATTTTTCGTTCTTCTTTATGTAGTAAAAAAACGCATTAACAGACGTAAGAAAAAACATACAATTTAGTAGAATTTAAGAAACGGTACCATTTACCATTCGACCTCTCGCCAACCAAGGAAGGCCTTGAGAACCAAAATCACGCACTGTGCGGTTTCAAAGGAATTTTCTACCGCGGACGCTCAGGTTGAATTTGCTCCCCGCGCCAGCCGTTAAAAAGGGTGCAAAGAAATGCAAAGATATATTTGCAAGGTCGGCAACACGCGAGTGATACCCCTGGTGTTGCAAGCATCAATAGGCTACGGTGAACCGCTTGCTATCAGGCGGGCCGTATGCTTTGTTTGCTACCTGAGTAGGTGTAGAAAATACTAAATTAAATATCTTTATCAGATTCTAGATAGGTCTTGTTAGGACTACATAGTAATAAAATAAATACGTCATGTTACCTTTACATATAACACTACTATAGTAAAAAAAAGAAAAAAAATACTATTGGAACAACTCGTTCGACCCAGAAAATTATACATATAAAGTGTTACCCTACTAACACAATTAAAATAACTGGAATAACAACGAAGTATCGAATGACGGAACGCTAAAATAGGATTAATAAGTCCTTTGATAATAACGGTTTATGGCTAATAAATTATGTCGATAAGTTTGGAACGATTATTGTTTTATTGGCAATCTCGTTTGCATGATTTATAGAGCCTTATTCTAGATTTGAGTCGTTGAAAGTTTCCGAAGCGTTTTTTGTTTACTCTTTTGTTTTTGAACAAGTTTATAGAACGAGCATAAGTACATACTTTAGTCAAGTATCAAAATTAGGTTGTGTTTAATCGAAAATAAACCTCATGTCATAATATGTGTCATATACATACTTTGAGTTTCAAAGTCAATTGTTTCTATGTTATGATTGACGTCCTATTTGATCAGATTGACCGACAGACGCGTAGACGTGTCCTTTATCAGCCACATTGGGACTAGTCGACAGCTCTGGCTACGTTTGATCTACAGAAACAAAATGAAGCGGGGATTTATATAAGTATATAAGCTTTTAAATTGTCATTTCATAGTTCATTGTCAAACTCAAGATAACCATGTTTCTTTTTAACTTGACTGATTTTCTAATATGTATTTTTAGTGCGGGTTTAATAAATAAATAAATAAATATCCTGAGACATTGCTCACACACGGTCATCTGATCCCAAACTAAGCAGAGCTTGTACTATGGAAACCAGATAACTGATATAATACATATACATACTTTTTGTTTGTAAATACATACTTAATATACATAATTACACCCAGACTCAGGACATACAGACATGTTCATGCACACAAATGCATGTCCTGTGTGGGAATCGAACCCACGACCTGCGGCGCGTAAGGTGAACCTTAACGAACTGCGCCAACTGGCCCTGGGTTTGGGTGGATATGTAAGATCAAGAGAGAGTTTGAAGATAAAATGTAATTCAAAAGTAATTTTCTCGTACTGTATAGATTCAAATGTTTAAAATACAAATCAAATCAATAATAATAAAATAGAAAATATTAAATATTGCCATACATATTTCCATGTATGTTTATATTTATTTGTGTGGTATGTTATTTACTGTTTCTACTCAGTATTATTTATACTTATTTTTATCTTTGTATTTATAAATAATATATATTTTCTTCATAAACGTATTTATGTATATAATTGTATGTATTTTATTTACCTATTTTTGTTATCAACGTATATACCACCGTCTAATAACGTGTCTAAATTCCTCTCCATCCTAACGTTGTCTGGAAGAGATCGCTTCTTAGCGATAAGACCGCCTATTGTACCTACTTACAGTAATTTTTATATCATTTATTTTTATACTTTGTTAAAAAGTTTTTGTACCGTAAAGAGTCATCTATCTATCTATCAAATCATGAATATATCATATTTAAAAATATTCTGTCTGTAAAATATCTTATAATTACAATCGATAGCACGGTTGTTGAATTTCACTAAGTGCATATGTACCGAGTATCGGTATGTCTTGGACTATACATAATACGTAATGACACTCACACTTATTTATTTTAATTATAGTATATCATTAGTATTAGGCATAACTATATTTAGCATTAATTTATTCGTTATTAAATAATGTTTAATCTACCAAATATGCCATCTCTATGTCCTTGACTATATACATAATACAAATTTCCGTAGATACACTCAATTTGGCATCTATATTATTTACACGAGCTATCTTGACGGTATCCTGTTGGCTATTATCATAATATCTATATCTATAATATAATAAAACTGGTTAGCGGGAGGCTCTCGTCCGCGTGACGTCACGTCCGCCGGTGGTGACGCTATTTCCGGGTGTCATCTCCCGCCGTCAACACTTCCGGTTGCTCCGGGCGAGTGTTGCCCGTCTGATTGAACAAATTTACATTGGTTTTTATTCTTCGATACCTAAAATAATTTAAGGAATATTGTAGATATCAAAATAACATCGCATTTGATCATGATTTCGTAGAAGTTCTAAATGATGAAATATATTTTTATTGTTGTTTGCGATATTGGAATTCATTTACGTTATTTATTGAATCTTTTGAAATCTGTGAATTGATGTCATACAAATAATTTGAGCAAAAAATATTGAATCACGTTATATCTAGTTTCAAGGACTTCTATTGTATGCTTGAGTACCTACAATTCTTATTTATTCCTATCGATACTGAACGTTTATTCGTATCTTTATAAATATCTAACCAAAGATATGATATTATTGAAAATATTTTCAGTCATGAAACTAAAGTCAATGAAATCCCAAAACGAATTCGTTTTGCGTATTTCAAATTCATAGTAGGTATATTATATAACAATCTAAAAGAGAAAATGTTGTATCCCTTTTAAGGGTTCCGTAGCCAAATGGCAAAAAACGGAACCCTTATAGATTCGTCATGTCTGTCTGTCTGTCTGTCCGTCCGTATGTCACAGCCACATTTTTCCGAAACTATTAGAACTATAATGTTGAAACTTGGTAAGTAGATGTATTCTGTGAACCGCATTAAGATTTTCATACAAAAATGATATTGAGGTTTCTAATAATTTTTTTTTCTAAACTGAATAGTTTGCGCGAGAGACACTTCCAAAGTGGTAAAATGTGTGTCCCTCCCTGTAACTTCTAAAATAAGAGAATGATAAAACTAAAAAAAAATATGATGTACATTACCATGCAAACTTTCACTGAAAATTGGTTTGAACGAGACCTAGTAAGTAGTTTTTTTTAATACGTCATAAATTGAAATTCATATCAAATACTCAGGTCTGTACTACCATTTACTTATATACCTATAGCGTTTGTACGGAACCCTCGGTGCGCGAGTCTGACTCGCACTTGGCCGGTTTTTTGAGCATATTGCGCGCACAGAATTTTGCATAGTGGAGAAGGGTGTGCATAAACCTCTAACATTTAATTAATTACGACCGAATTTCGACCTTTGTACGATCACTAGGAGCTATAAACGCTTGTGAATTTCCCAAGTACATATTGAGCGTGACAAGCGATGCTCTAGCGTTTGACGTGTACGTAACTCCGATGCAACGTGTTTGCACTGTTTGCGATAACTGTATCATAATACCTCAGACCAAGAAAAAATTAAAGACGGAACGGTCTGTGTTTAAGCCGGCACCAGCGGTCTTGTAAATATATGGCCGAACACACACATATACACCATAGGAAGCCGATCGGTTGTCATTCCGTATTGAGACGTTGGACAATAAGGCTCATTACCATTTGTGCCTGCTTGAGCCAGTACTGATTTTACTCACGCGCACGTTGGAATTTTTTTGCTTCAGTTTCTTATAAGGTACCACTCCGTCTTGATTTTTTTATATGTCTATGCATAATACGAGTAATAGTAACAATTTCTGCTAGTATATACTATAAAATCTAGCTTTACGCCCCGTTAATATCAACGGCGATCCCAGATTTTACCCCTTTAGGGGTTGCGTGCATCTGTCTATCTGTTAGTTTCCCTTTTGTATACATGAATTTCCCATTAAATTGTCATTAGCAGTGTCGAATTCCCATTATTAGCAGAGCACGTATGCGGCGACGCTATAGAGACGTGACTCTTAGACATTCAGAACTCACATGCGATAGTTTAAAGCATGTCTTCCCAGGTTTTAAGATATTCCCTTCTCTCTCTCTTTTTAGGGTTCCGTAGCCAAATGGCAAAAAACGGAACCCTTATAGATTCGTCATGTCTGTCTGTCTGTCCGTCCGTATGTCACAGCCATTTCTTTCCGAAACTATAAGAACTATAATGTTGAAACTTGGTAAGTAGATATATTCTGTGAACCGTATTAAGATTTTCACACAAAAAAAGAAAAAAAACAATAAATTTTGGGTGTTCCCCATACATAGAACTGAAACTCTTTTTTTTTTTAACAAAACCCATAAGTGTGGGGTGTTTGTTTATGGATACGTCTTCAAAAATGATATCGAGGTTTCTAATTTTTTTTTTTCTAAACTGAATAGTTTGCGCGAGACACACTTCCGAAGTGGTAAAATGTGTGTCCCCCCCCCCTGTAACTTCTAAAATAAGAGAATGATAAATCTATAAAAAATATATGATGTACATTACGATGCAAACTACCAACGAAAATTGGTTTGAACAAGATGTAGTAAGTAGATTTTTTTTAATACGTCAAATTGAAATCCATATCAAATACTCAGGTCTACACTACCATTTACTTATATACCTACAGGTTTGTACGGAACCCTCGGTGCGCGTGTCTGACTCGCACTTGGCCGGTTTTTTTTGTTACTTATACGTCGTTAGAGAGTGACGGATATATACCATCTAATGTAATACGGGGGATCATATTTCGGATAACTACTTACTTATATAACAGGAAAGATTTACTGATTGACAGTTGCACTTACATCTCAAATCGTAGGGTATTATAGTGTTGCCCACATGTTCCTTATATAAACATATGGATATCTAAGTTATATAACAAAACAATGAAAGTAGGGATCCAGGAGTTAGCGGGTGAAACAACGGTGTGGAAATCTAGAACATTAGGTTCTATATGTACTAATACCTATATAACCATTGAAATTAAAAGCATTTCACTTACAAGGAAAACAAAAACAGTATGTTATTTGTTTGAATTTTCCTTCACAGCTCCAAGTTTGTGTTGTATTTTACTTAAGTACGTGCGTGACAGGGAGGTGCCGCCGACGCGACGTGTCACTCTGATGGATCGCAGCGTGTTTATTATAATGTCCCGCAGCGAGTAATATTCCGTAATACATGTCTTTATGTTTATTTTATCAAAGAGTAGATCGAAGAGGCGAGGCAACCATCAGTACCAATAAAACTAAATTGATTTCATAAATGGTGCATATAAAAGAGATGATTAATTTGTTATGATAGCTGAAACTGTTTTCTATTTTTTTTTCTTCAATTGAAATGGAATGTTGTTAGATATATTTGAGGCGTTAGTGTCAGCTTTTTAAAGCTTTTTAATCTGGGTTTTGGTGCCTCCACGCTACTCAAACCGAGCATGAGCAAAGACACGAACGAACAGAATTCGCTCGTTGCTCGTGATGTCAAGTGTGGACGTACAACGAGAAAACAACACTAGCGCGATGCGAATCCCTGTGTTCGTGAAAGAACTGACAATCGGCGTAGCGCAGTCGAGCGCGAGCCGAATGCTCGTTCGAGGCTCGCAAGTCCGTCCACGCTACGTGAATCCGTGCTCCACAATTTATTGTTTTTTTTTCTATTTTTGTGTGAAAATCTTAATGCGGTTCACAGAATACTCCACTTACCAAGTATTCTACTTACCAAGTTTCAACATTATAGTTCTTATAGTTTCTGAAAAAAGTGGCTGTGACATACGGACGGACAGACAGACAGACAGACAGACGGACATGACGAATCTATAAGGGTTCCGTTTTTTGCCATTTGGCTACGGAACCCTAATAACATTGTCTGTATAACAAATACTGATATTCTACTGCTTCTCATTTTACTTATAAATGCCTACGACGTCTATAATAGCTTTTTACTACACGCAGTTAATTAAATAGGTCCTAAGTAAGTAGTGAACCTCTCATCTTATTCCGCACCATATAATTATGCCTTCGGGACGAACACATTAACAGGATAGCTTCGTTTTTGTTTACTACTAATATTTCTCCTTGGTTTAACCCTCTCATTAAGATGCTTAGTTCAAACTAGATAATATATAGGAATAATAAATATTGCTCGTGGTTTCGAATTTATTCATATTGAGCTTTCGGTAAAGGTTCTTGATTATAGGTTACCGCCTAGAGGTATTTAAATTCAAGCGTTATCCGTCCTTCGGAAGGCACGTAAAGCCGTTGGACCCAGTCGTTAAGCTAGTTGGAGGTATCTTAGACGGCATGAAAACAAACAGTAGGTTGACCACTAGCCTATCTCCACTAATCTGCAGTGGGCACTGGGCATGCGTGGTGGAGTATTTGCCCATTTCCCTTGTCCATTCTCATTTGTGAAAGGAGTCCTGTACTCAGCAGGGACATGATATATGCTGATTATGATGATGAAACATCGTGAGGAAACCATAGCATGGTGGTAGGGTACTTTTTAGTGCTTAAAAATTTTTTTATAAAAAAAAAATTTTGACGAAGCCTAAGATGAAACACGCTTACCCAGAAGAAACCTATTCACTCTGGCCTTGAAAGTTCCTAGATTGTAGGCGTCAGGAAACACAGACGCCGACAGACACAGACAGGCTTAGCTCATTATAAGGATAAACTAGTGATTAACACCAACTCGGTATACATCGATTGATTACGGATTTCCCTAGAGCTCGGCAAAGAAAAACATCATTTGCATGGAATGGACGTCCCAGGAGCTCGGGAATTTGTTTATCTAAGAAAGCAAACTGTGCTATCGATAAGACAATATTGGACTTGTTTAATGATGAAATGCAGCATGTTTTATGTATCTCTTATTAGTTGCGTTGAATGCGTTGAACGGGTCAAAAATAGTCATAAAGTATGAAAAACTGTAATTGCGTTGCGTTAGGACTTTAGGAGCTAAGTACTTTAGGAGTCTCCTAAGCGGTAGGCATATCTTTACTGGTTGTTAAAAATGGGGAAATAACTATGCTTTTAGGTTATTGAGGCATAGAAACTGTACCTATGTCACATGAGATGGTTTAAACAAATTCTTGTAAAACCCAGATTTTAAGATAGCCCCGTCTCTTTTTAATATTAGGTATATAAAAATGACAGAAATATATATATATATAAATATATGAATGAAACTATAGGCCCATCTCACTCCTGAGCCACGTCTATAAGCTGTTTTCTAGAGTCATCACGAACCGTCTTGCCAGAAGACTCGACGAGTTTCAGCCACCGGAGCAGGCCGGGTTTCGAGGAGGATTTGGTACCATAGACCACATCCACACAGTGAGGCAGATTATACAGAAGTCAGAGGAGTATAATCGGCCTCTGTGTCTAGCCTTTGTGGACTATGAGAAGGCCTTCGACTCCGTCGAAACCTGGGCTGTTTTGGAATCCTTGCAGCGATGCCAAGTAGACTATCGTTATATCGAAGTGCTGAGATGTCTTTATGATGCCGCAACCATGAGTGTCCAAGTACAGGACCAGCAGTCTAAACCCATCCAATTACGCAGAGGAGTGAGACAGGGGGATGTCATATCCCCGAAATTGTTCACGAACGTATTGGAGGATATGTTTAAGACGCTGGACTGGAAAAGGATGGGCATAAACATAGACGGCGAATACATCTCACACTTACGATTTGCAGATGACATAGTCTTGATGGCGGAGTCGCTGGAGGAGCTACAACAGATGCTGGACGGTCTAGCATCAGCCTCGCGACGTATTGGTCTCGGCATGAACTTGGATAAAACCAAAGTCATGATCAATGATCACATTGATCCGGGACCAATCGTCGTAAATGGCCACCATCTCGAAGTTGTTCAGGAATATACCTACCTCGGGCAGATTCTGCAATTAGGTAGAAACAACTTTGAGAGGGAAGCCAAGAGAAGGATCCAGCTGGGCTGGGCAGCATTTGGGAAACTTCGTAGGGTCTTCTCGTCACACATACCGCAGAGTTTGAAAACAAAGGTTTTCAACCAGTGTGTCCTACCCGTTATGACATACGGAGCCGAAACGTGGACACTCACGGTACGACTAGTCCACCAGTTTAAAGTCGCTCAGCGAGCTATGGAACGAGCTATGCTCGGAGTTTCTCTGAAGGATAAGATCCGTAACGAGGTCATCCGTCAGAGAACCAAGGTCATCGACATAGCTCATAGAATTAGCAAGCTGAAGTGGCAGTGGGCTGGTCACATATGCCGAAGAACCGATAACCGGTGGGGAAAACGTGTTCTTGAGTGGAGACCGCGTCTCGGCAAACGTCGTGTAGGGCGCCCTCCAGCGAGATGGAGTGACGATCTGCAAAAGGCTGCTGGTAGGAAATGGATGCGTCGAGCCGAAGATAGGGCGAGATGGCGCGCATTGGGTGAGGCCTATGTCCAGCAGTGGACTGCTATAGGCTGATGATGATGATGATGATGAAAAATGACAGAAAGTGACGGATTCATTTAAAACTTGTTTTTTATTAGACTTTACTTAAACCATCTCAGACGACTCATGAATGAATAAAATCAGTGTAAAAACACCTTAGCTTCGTACCATAATAAATCTTCTTATCGTGAGTTTAGTCGACTGCTGCCTCTGAACGAAACTTAACAATGCGAGTCACGTTAAATTGTTTGCCACGACAATAAAGGTTTTGCCACATTGTTATTCAACGTCATTCTGATTCCCACATCACGAAACACCCGTATGGAAACAGCCCTTTGCGTTGATTTTTAGGGATTCGTACTCAATAGGTGTCAAAGGTCTTCAATCAGTGCGTGTTACCAGTGATGATTTATGGTACAGAGACGTGGTCTTTTACTGCTGGCCGAATAAATAAGCTCAGAGTCACTCAGCGCGCTATGGAACGAGCTATGCTCGGAATCTCTCTACGTGATAGGGTCCGAAACGAGGACATTCGTAGGAGAACGCAAACTACCGATATAGCTCGTAGAGTTAGTAAGCTGAAGTGGCAATGGGCAGGTCACATCGCTCGAAGAACTGATAGCCCATGGGGAAGGAAGGTTCTTGAGTGGCGACCACGTACTGGAAAGCGCCGAGCGGGACGACCTCCCACCAGGTGGACCGACGATCTGGTCAAGATCGCTGGGCACCGCTGGATGCAAGCGGCCCAAAACCGTTCGAAGTGGAAGTTAATGGGGGAGGCCTATGTGCAGTGGACATCCCTAGGCTGATATGATGAGGTGTCCAACGGGACCCTATATCTAACCCTACGTTCGCGTTGTCCGTTTTTAACCATAAGAACCTCGCATGGTAAGATTAAATAAGTTATAACTACCTATATATAAATATAACTATATATACAATGTAACATAATGAAGAATTTATTAAGAACGATTTTAGCAAATTATAGCAAAGATAGGGTTACAAAACCGCAAGATTAAATTGCAAGCAGGGGCGTAGCTACCGCCGTATCAGCCATATCAATTATGCGGGGCATCCGGGCTACAGAGGCCCCCGGGTTGCAGGGGCCCCGAACGTGTGTAAGCAAAAATTACTGAAAGAAATTGTTTCACCGCAGTCAGATAGAAGGGCCCCCAATAAATTTTGATACGGGGCCTGTCTGGGGCACTGAAGCAGCTGTAGTTGTTATTGTACGGAAACCACGATGTGCAAGACAGACTCGTACTTGGTCAGTTTTTTCGATTTCTACGGGCCGTGAACGTGACAGCACGGTGATTGTAACATAACGTGGACCGATAACGTGCCGCCACGCCGCGCCACCCCGTGTCGAATAATAAATGCAATGCTATATCTTTTCAGTCACTGCCTTTTTGCTTTTCACCCTTCAATAGCACTGGCTCTGCCTGTGACAGGAAATTTTCATTTTGGCTATCGGATATGAAAAAAATATTACCTGTGAATAATTATTTGTATAGGTATTGTAATTTGTATTTATGTAGGAAACAACCAAAATATCTAAATACCTACATACGCTTTCATTACGCAAGTATATTCATTTCCATGGATAGTTTGACTATTTTATTCTATCTAGTCTAAATGTGTCTCAAATCTGATGCAATACAAATAGTTAAAACATGAAAATAAATAATCGAACAACAATAATATCCCGGCTATTATTATTCCTAGGACCATAACCAATCAACCTATATATAGACTTCATCTGATACTAGCAATACTGAATCATGAATATCCTTAGAATATATACCTATTACCAGTATTTATATACTCTGACCTATTACCTACTGATGTCGCAACTTTCCTTAAATAAAAGTCTTGCTAGGTGCAAGTTTGGAGAACGCCTATATATTTTTTCACCCTTTAAAGGATCGGCCTTAAAGATGCGAATAAAAAATTTACCCTTTTCTTTTAGGGGTGAATAAGTAAGGAATTTCAGTTTACATTTGCTTAAATAGGGCTGATATGAAACATTTTCTCTTTAGAGATTTTTTCTTTTTTGGGTAGGGATAATTTTGGAAGAAAAATTATAATAGGTACGTATTTTATTTGTACTACTAGATCTTTTAACAAACTCAATGATGGACAGAAAACTAGAGTTGGTATTAAGGCGCCGATCCCACAGATAGAGTTCTGCGTTCAGAGTTTCGCGTTTCGCGTTTACTGTAATATATGCGGCTTCTTTAAAAGTAAAAAAAGTGTATGAAGTGTGATCGGTAGCCAATATTGCAGAACTCTAGACTGCTTGCTGTGTGTACAATAGTGAATGCGGAACGCAGTAACTCTATAGGAATTGTCACAGCGCCTCTAGCGGAATACTCATGGTACTAATTTCTCTCATACAAATGTATAATTAACGCGAACGCATTAGTAAGTGTTTATTAACGTCAATTCTTAACACTCGGGGTACAGAACTCTCTCCGGGATCGGCACGATAATATTTGTGCTCGTATTACGTTTTATGCAAAGTTACTTAGAAAAAAAACATTACTTAAAAAAAAACTATTACTATTCATATTACACATTATTTATTACGTTTATTACATAAATGTATATTAATGAACGTATTCCTAGCACTGCAGATGCAGTATCTGGTAAATATATTTAAACGATCGATTATGCGTTTATAAAGGTAAATATTGGACGGACAGGTGCTAGCCCTAATGCAGCACGACATTAGCTTATGGAGCTATTTTTAAAATTCCTTTTATTTTGTTTACGCCTAATTCGCGAACGATTTTCCTGTTAAGCCACGTTTAAGCACAGAATATTCAATAGTATTAAGTCAAGGAGCTAATTTATCATCATCCCCTTTTTATTTTGACGTCAATCACTTATGCAATACCTTTTACGGAAACCTTTTTCTCAAATCGAGTGCTTAAAAAAGCTTATTTTTCCGTCATGTATTTCTTATAGCAATCATAATATTTTTACCAAGTAATACTCAAAAGCCATTTTCATTCAATGGCTTTGACATCCTTTACTTTTGTTCGTCTAAAGACTTGACATCAAAGTGTAGGGCAGTCGATTTTACTTGTGTGTTTCCTTTTAAAGCAATATTATGATCTGTATATAATATTCACTCGATGTAAATTATGTAATATACGGAGAATTCAAAAAGTAAGTATTTACGTATTTACTTTGTGACCTACTGTGTTTCAGTGTGAAGTTAATACCAATGGGAGTTTTACTAGGTTGTCATTCCTTTCAGTTTAGTTTCAGGTAAAACACTCGCGATCTGTTTCAGCTGTCACCGTACGAAATACACGTCCTCAAACAAATTGGACAGACGTGATCTATCGCTCTCTGGTGGTTTCTATATGGACAAATGGACATAGCTACACAGGTAAATTGAGTTTTATGCGTTTTATAAAATGAATATCTCATAAGTAATATGAGTAGTTCATAAGTTACATTGAATATATGTTTTTTGATTCTTTTGATTAGCACATTATCAATATATATAAAAATCAATGCCACTTTTCATTGTAATTTTATAACTCAAGAACGGGCTCAACTACCCAAACCAAATGTTTAGGCTTTGTTCGGACTATTTAGTAGATAGTTTATGTGAAGTATGCACAAAATCGGTCGAGCGGTTCTTCATTTATCACATTTTTATTATTTCACTTTATACGTAGCGAAGCACGTACCGGGCCACTAGTTTAAAATAAATATATTTTACCCCATAGAAGAACAAAATGATTATGTTCCAATCTGACTGATAAACGAAAATTTCAGTGACAATGCGAATTCAAATATACTGGTGCGTCCATGCTTGGCGAACCGAGCACGAGCCGAGCCTCGAACGAGCACGATTCGCGTAGCGTGGACGGGCTCGCGAGCCTCGAACGAGCGCGATTGTCAGTTTTTTCACTTACAAAGGGATTCGCATCGTGCTCGTTTTATATAGAAACCAAATTTGTTCCACTGGTTTTTCACTTTCTTTTCAAAAGCATATCGATCCTTATGAGATTAAAGAACTTTAAAAAGTCAAAAAGGGTTGGCTTAGACATTATAATGCAAAAGGCGAGCTCTATAGAATGTCGCCTGGTGCGCGATTCTCATTTCCTATGCTCTAATAGCGATGACGGGTGAGTCCGCGCTAGGTGCGAGTACATAGCTTTGCGTCTCGGATTCTTGCACGCTTACATCTTCATTTCGAGCGATATTGGAAAATTCCACGCGAAATTATACTTCTTACCATATATTTCCAATACATCTAGCCGATATATTATCAGTTGTTGTGACAACGAAAGTCTGTCTAGATTGTATCTAGTATTTAATTGTTTTCTTTACTTTGTATGTCACATTTTTTTGTGAAATAATGTAACATTCATGCGGCGTGGGTGTGATATATAGCTGATAAAAGAGACATTTAATTTATGGTTTCTGATAAATGTAAATATTTCAAACGTTTTATGCAAAAACGTTTAGAAAAAACGTTCAGTTACATTTGCTTACGTATCCTCTTGAGATCTTTAGGAGTTTTTTCATATTAAAACATTGTTATTTATGTTGAGTAGAGGAGATTTTGATCTACTTATTTCTTAAGCTGTTCAGATTTACCATCTAGGACCTAGATATCTAGGACATACCTAAAAATTATAAAGAATTCCTATCTAAATTCTTTACTGTTTTTTATCTATACTAAATAATAAATCTGAAGGGTTTTTTGTTTGATCGTTAAATTAAACGCGCTAATCTCTGAAATTACTTGTCAGATTAAAATTGGCTGCCTATCCCAGGAACGCGGATGAAACCACGGGCGACAGCTTAAAGTCTTAGTTTGATTCCAAAATTTAACCTGTAATATAAGAGACAGCAAGTGTAGTAAAAAACAGGTTTAAATATCCCTCACTTTTTAACGTCATGGGTTTTACAATATTTTGTAATAACCGCCATTTGTAATCTAAAACAAAACAATAAAATCGATGCATAATTGATTTCTAGTTAACATACACACGTATCAGTACTAAATAATCAATTGAACACAACACCTAAGCCCATAGAGCAGCCGTTCTGAAGCTGACACGCCAACCAATATTCATGCACACAGGCTGGTGTTTGTTTTGAAGTAATTTAGTATCGGGCATACATGACCTAACTGGCTTTCTCATCTGCTAAGGGTTGCATATCTATACGTATATTTGCGTTGAGTATATTATTATCTGTGGTTAAAATAATTGATAAGTTATCTGTGGATTTAATCTGAAGTCTGAACAAGAAGATTTTCAGCAACAAAAAAGCAATAAAATAAATATATTTGCTTAATACGATCCCGTTTCCAACAAGGATCTATGGGACTAAGTTAGGTTACGGAACTAGAACACATACATTTTATTAGGAAAATTAATGTGAAAAGTATTTTTCATTCCCTTAAGGCAGCTTGCCCTTACTGACCGGTAAAAATAAATTTACCCCTTCCCCTTTCACCCTGTATATTATGGTAACTATTTTATAGGCCTTTTTTTATACCACTAAGGTGGCAAACAAGCATACGGCCCACCTGATGGTAAGCAGTTACCGTAGCCTATGGACGGAAAGAATGGAAGAAATCTCTTCACGCCCTTCACCCGATGCTGTACTCCATTGTGAAAACCATGCCTTTGCCTGCATTTAGTTAAATTTACTATTGTTTGTGAGTTGTCTATAAGTTTACCCAATGTATTTTTGCCTTATAAGAAAGAAAGATGGAACAATAAAGATAAAGGATTGCCCATGGTGAAATTGCTATCAAAAGCAAGCCGCTCCTAAGTAAAAATTGCATATGAAAAACAGTTTTTATTCTGAGTAACCGTCAAAAGAAAATGTTAACCTATCCATCAACCAGTTTTAGCATTTTCTTTTTGTTGTGTTATAGTACTTATATTGTAGAAAAGATATAAAGCTCCTTATTACGTTTACAGCGACTATCCATGAAGGCCGCTATAAAGTTTTAATACATAAAAACTCTTTCAAGGCCCCCATTTTTACATTATACATTATACACCTAAGTTATATGCAAATTACTCCTGCACTCAACTTTTTATGTCTTTTGACCATTAAAGTATCTACTTTACCTTTTTTTAATAATCTTGAGACTGCTAATATTGTGATGTTTTAGAATTAAAATTCAGGGCGTGCTATATAACGTGTTATAAATAACTCAAAATATCGGACTCTATTTTTTTTTATTTTAATTAATTGATGTGGCAATTTCTCTAGTCTTTTTTTAACAACTACAAGAAATTATTAATTTTCGGTGTCATATTTTTTATGCACGAAACTTATATTATTTGTGTAGGCAATTTTATTCTCAATTATGAACAAACTAGTTTCGAGCTATGTCAATAATATGTGTTGTTGTAAAACATTCTCAATCAATCAAATTGTCTGTATAACAAAACTGTAAAAAATGCAGTCAGAAATGAAAGATTAAAAGTAACTTTATCTAAAGTTCACTGTTATTTTCCAAAATTATCATATAACGATACAAATTAGCATCAAAATACGTTAAAATGTTAGCAACTATCTTAGTTTCGTTTATTGTTCGTAGCACGTAGCAACTCTACGACGTTGATTATGTCGTAGTAAATGCTACGAACGGCTACGAGTACAGCTATTAGGATAAAATTGGTTTTTGTCTTATATAAAAACCGGCCAAGTGCGAGTCAGACTCACGCACCGAGGGTTCCGTACAAACCTGTAGGTATATAAGTAAATGGTAGTATAGACCTGAGTATTTGATATTAATTTCAATTTATGACGTATTAAAAAAAAACTACTTACTAGATCTCGTTCAAACCAATTTTCGGTGGAAGTTTGCACCGTAATGTACCTTATATATTTTTTATAGATTTATCATTCTCTTATTTTAGAAGTTACAGGGGGACACACATTTTACCACTTTGGAAGTGTCTCTCGCGCAAACTATTCAGTTTAGAAAAAAATGATATTAGAAACCTCAATATCATTTTTGAAGACCTATCCATAGACACTTATGGGTTTGATGAAAAAAAAAAAATTGAGTTTCAGTTCTAAGTATGGGGAACCCCCAAAATTTATTGTTTTTTTTTATTTTTGTGTGAAAATCTTAATGCGGTTCACAGAATACATCTACTTACCAAGTTTCAACATTATAGTTCTTATAGTTTCGGAAATAAATGGCTGTGACATACGGACAGACAGACAGACAGACATGACGAATCTATAAGGGTTCCGTTTTTTGCCATTTGGCTACGGAACCCTAAAAATGCTACCAGGCTTATATAAAGGCCAGTTCCATCAATAGAATTAGCTTATACAGACACAGGCACAGGTTCTTACCTGATAATTCGAAAGCATTCGCTTACAAATAAATCTTAGTCGTGGTAAATCTTGAAAGTATGACTTCGGGAGTTTACGTTCATTATTTCCAATAAATTTTGTATTTTTAACCGATTTTTTTTTATGTTTGTTACCTCATTACTCCGTCATTTATTAACGGATTTGGTTTTTTTTTTCTGGAAGGCTGGGACCAAACGGGAAGTGTCCGTTTGGTCCCATTGTCATCAGGATTTGATTACTTCTTAGTGTACTTTGAAATCGGTTTAAGTTTTTTATAAATCAGTCCAATTATATCTATTATGGACTCGGTTTTTCGTATTACTAGTACGACTAGTAACACTAAAAACAATTTTTTCAATAACAATTTAGCAATATAGATTGGGTCAGAATAATAAGTGTTACGCCACGCCACGCCTATTACATATTTAATACAAATATATAAAATAATACGTTGAAAATAGCATTTACTTCCTGTAGTAAACAACCAGTAAATTTGCTATGATTAGCAGCACATTCATTGTTTTAATTGCCGCTCTTTACAGCGCTTTAACTGCTGTGCTAGAATTGAATGGTTCAATTTACATGAAGCGCAAACTGTAACACATTTTATATGCCATAAAGCGGAATAAGTTGTTAACTGGCTTTGAGAGCCGGGACGCAGTAGTTTGGTTCTCGTCTCTCGCAGTGTTCTTTGGTTATCAAATGTTGATAACATTGATTAAGGTTGTCTCGATGTAGTATTGGTTTTACGACTAAATATAAGAAAGTTTGTATTCAACTGTGCTGGCGTAGGGTTGCACTTCTTTCGCAGATTACTCACATTTATCGAGAGAGTATTTTTTTATAGACTCTCTCGTTAAACCTGAGGCAAATGATAGGCTCGACATAAATACTACTCAGGTCACACTCGTATTTAAATTTCATAGCAAAAGGAAAATAATTGTATAATAAAAAAGCTTCTTGTTCTCTAAATATGAACATTTATATCACTTATCATTTCTCACTGTTATTCGAGACGCACACTCGTAAGGTGATGATAGAATATCTGCCTGATAGAATATAAGAGGGGGGGGAGGTACCTTAACATTAGGCACAGTCATAGAGCATTTAATTTGATTCATACTTTTTGTATTCTGTTATCTGGTTAGTTAGAAAAAAAAGCATTTTTAAATTAGCAGTATGCTATGCTATTACTGTTATTGAACATGTACAATAGGCTTTAAATTTAAGCCAAATATAGGAGAAACGGACTTCCATTAAGATGTACGAGTGTTCGAATGGAGATTGCCTATTGAACCGAGATATATGGGACACTTCCTTGCCAGATATTCCAATGACCTAATGACCTGAAATTGGCACAATGTCGTCAGACGTAAACTAGAAGAAGGACGCCAATTTTATACAATTATGTATAAAAATATCTTTACTTGTCCCAAAATAAGGTAACACCTTCACGCCTAAACTACTCAACGGATCATCATGGAATTTGGCATGCCGTTAGCCTACGGCATGGAGAAGGACATAGGCTACTTTTTATCGCGGGAAAGCGGCTGAAACCGCGGGGAACAGCTAATAATATATTTATCAGTACTTAAAACTAGAAAAATAAGTACATACTTTACAGTCATAAATATGAAAATAAAAAATAATACTGTCCTTATAATTCTGTTATAAATTATTTTGAAATTTGATACCTGATTACTTTCACTTCTGTAAGCTATTATCCGCGGTGGCAACCACAAGTTGACTCCAGGCTATAAAAGCTCACAGCGAGATATTTTGAATAAATTAGATATAATTGAATTGATGTTGTGCCCGGTAGAACTATGCAAATTGTACCCTTAGAAGTTGGTAACGGTTGCTTATAATATAAGCTATGTAATTGTAGTAGTAGAAATGGAATTTCATTAACAATTTTGGATCAAAAGCGAAGGCTTTGTACTATCATTATTGACAGATGCTAGAAACTTGAAATAAACTAACTAAGGAATTAGAAAAGAAACTGTGGTGAAACCGGGAGGCTAAAAGCTTGTTGTGTGATTATGCGTTAAAATATTATACTTATAAGTAAGAGAAAAGATACAAAAAAACGCCGAGAGCCTTCTCTTATTTGTATCACGTAACTGAAAATTACACATTATGAATGGGCGCGTGTTTTTCACGTCGACTACGACCGCGTTGGTTGACATTGAGATACACCTGCCTGAATGTTCTCTGGAGGGACTGAAAAAAAATACATAAATAAAGGATGTTACATAAAGACTTGCGAACGGTCTTTTTATACGAAGTTTTTCTTGGGAGGTGTGATCATTTGCTGATTGAGTAAGCGCCTGGATTTTAATTTCAAACTTAACATGAACTTCGCAATAATAATATTGTGATTTTGTTAAGCAACTTTTCATTGAATACTATTTAACCGTATTTTTAAATACTTATTTCACATAACATTAATATTATTTAATTTGCATTTTATATAAAATTCACTTAATCAATTCCATACCAAGCAACGTGTCGATAAAATAAAAAAATTAGAAAATAAAAAAAACCGACTGCGTATAACAAAAATTAACTGAACACCTTAATCTATAGAATTTTGAATATAACTTGAATTTTATAAGGTATTGCAGTCATACTAATATAATATACATACATACAATCGAAAAACATAACCCTCCTTCCGGGTCAGTCCGATAAAAAGGTATTGAATTATGAACTTGTTACAAATGTGCCGCTTGGTCTGTTGACAGGCGACTTCTTCCACAGATAAGCCTTTGAGGCTTCCAATGCTGCTAAATAAACTTTATTTTGTATTTTTGTAGTTTATTATGATAACTTGTGATTGATGATTAAACGAACTTACCTGTACGTGAAGTTCAATCTCAATTACTCGAAGAGCTTCGTTCGAAGATATTAGCATAATACACATGTAGTTTCACACATAGACTCGCCATTTCGCACTATATTTTGGAGAAAAAATAAAAGTAAAGGTAGACAGAAAAAACTTCGTTTGTTACCGTACATTCATGCCCGGTATCGTCATTTTGTTTGGAGAGTTGCTGAGCTGTTTAATATTTCCACGACAAGGGTTCCAGCTAGCCTGGCCGGGAGGGAGGGATGCTAATATCTTCGAACGAAGCTCTTCGAGTAATTGAGATTGAACTTCACGTACAGGTAAGTTCGTTTAATCATCAATTACTCTCAAGCTTCGTTCTCGATATTAGCATAATACACATGTAGATGTTGAGAGAAGAAGAAAGAGTCGTGGAATACTATGGATGTGTAGGCATTATGCAAATAACAATATCACATAGCAATTAAGAACTTGTAGTAACAATAGCATTTTGTTTATTATTATTATCCAGCAATTAACTTATGGTGAGAAATAAAACAGAGTTTCATAAAACTTAAATCAAATTGAATCTCTTAATTATTTATGTCAATTATGAGTAAAATAGTTACTTAAATATATTTCTTGCAAAATAGTAAATAGTTATATTATAGAATTTTGCAAAAGTATTAGAATCTGCAGTCCAACCTCGCAGTGTTCCTAATAGCGTCCAGGCTAATGCCCGACATTGCCTTTGAATTGGACGCGTGCCTGATGCTGTGCGAAGTAAATACTGATGTATCAATGCCGCTTATTTGTAATACACTTTTCACCCATCTACTTAAAGTCTGCGAAGTTACACCTCGGTGAGGTTTTCTTATCGAAATAAACAGACTTGTATGTATGGCTCTGACGTAGGTGCTTAAAACCATTCATATCAAGAAACGCTGTAAGGGTACTGCGGGACATATTTGCGGCCTCTGTGGGAAAAAAAAGGTAAGGAAGGTATAAGACTTCACAAGTTCAACCTATAGGTTGAAGTGAACCAACTCGTGAAGTCTTCATCAAGTCTGGAATTTTAATGAGAATCCCGGATTCAAAAACAGAAATATTATTTATATTACTTTTAGATAGAGTTTGTACTCTATGTGCCGTTACATGTGCCAATAACGTAACTACAATTTTTTGACAAATTTTCTCAATATCTAAATTTGATTAGGATACCATTCAGCTAAATAATTTAAAACTTGGTTGGTATCCCAAGTTAAATTATACTTTGGTAAAGAAGGCCGCAAATGAAATACAATCAAAGCACCTTTGAATCAATGTATTGTTAACAACGTAATGTTCCAATAGTTATGATAAAGTGGATCGACAACTATTCATTGTAACATACCGAGCACCGCTACTACATATACGTCAAAAACAGAGGATATTAGAAATTGAAGTACCGTAAGCATCAAACGTGACACGTGAACCTAGAATCAGGGGTTTTGATATAAGTAGACTCTTGAATAAAGGAAACCAAGGGCAATTATGTGGTACAACACCAATACCAGTAGCTTTGTCGGTAATGATTTACGTAATGTTTTTAACATTAGCGCGTAAAAAAATCTATTCTTTCCATGTTGATCGCTTGTTGATGGTATGAGCATCGAGGTCTCTGTCCCATGAAACATAAATTTCATATTTATTATTGGTTCTGCTTGCGAAGAGTTATGTAATAACATTTTCAGAAGAACGAATATAATCGGCATGTACCATAATTTTACGCGCTTCACACCAGTGTCAAAATTTTTTGGTGACATGATTTGAATGCGGAAACCGAACTCCACCCTTTTTCAATACGTAATAGTATTAAAAGCTGCAAGTATTTCTAAAAATGAATATGTAAGGAACGCTCGTGTTCGTCCCAAATTCCGTTTGCTGCATCATTACCACAGGCGGCCCCCACCCCATTGTTGAGGCATCTGTAAATATCCAAGGAATATTCATCACTTTCTGTTTTGCTAAATGAATCGTCGATAGTATTTAGCCACCAATAAAATATAGAGGATAAGGTATCCGGTATTATCATAATTTTTGTTTGTTTTCTAAGATTTAAAAATGTACTTAATTTAATACTTGTTTTAATGTTTAAAAAGTATCTTCCGAAATATTTTCTAGAACAAGATTTACTAGGTATGGATGAACTTCTCTGTGTTTATAATGAAACCCAAAGATTTTAACAAACTCTTTGTGTTGTTCATGTTGTGTAATCTTTAAATGATTGGCCTATTAAAAAAAATAACATTTATATAAAAAGTGGATAAATATCCAATGGACCTCAGTATTTTTGCAACAGGTTTTGAAATCTTTGTAAATACGTATACGGTAGGCCGTAAAATTCATAAAGTTGATCATTCAATTTAAAACGTAAAGACTTTCTTGAGTTTGAATGAACTCGAACTAAAAAATAGGAATCTTTTGAATTAATCCTACTTAAAATATTATGTATTTATAAATTTATTTAGCTGCTTCAAGTTTAGTCTAAAACGTAGTTTGATTTAGGTATAAGAAATATGCTAGATTAATGTATTGGTCACTACATGGTTTACGTAACGATACTGCTCCAATAGATATAAGGTCTTGTATAGACTTTGTAAAAAGCTGTATATACTCAGATTGTGAGTATATAAGTATAGGTTAAGTTGGAATAACCATCTGCACTACTGGACGAGGGAAATAAATTTGTAAAATCAGAAATCCAAGAATGTATGATGGGGTTGTCAGTGATCGATCATAGACCACTGTTCTTGAAAATAAGCAAGCTGGTGGGTTTTTCCATTTATAACGTCTGTAGTAGCGTGTTGGAGGTTGACGCGATGATGTTCTGTACGTAACTTTATTGCAATGAAATTCAGATTGAAATGAAATAACCTTTGAATCGGTAGAAATATTAAAAAATCGGAAATGGTTCTATTTCTAATGAACCAACTGTTTGTATTTGCAGTTATCAGAACGTAAAAAAGTTATCAGAAAACCGCTATATTGGACTGATTTCAATTCGAAAATGATCGAAATTTAGTTACGTAATCGGCCGGTTGAAGCATTGGCTTGCGTCGACTGCGTCGTGGTCGGTCTCGGAGTCGGATGCGGCACGCGCGGGTTCCTTGCGCCCCACGGCGGCGGCAGCTGCGAGTGAATCGCGGGGGGAGCTCTGTAGTTTAAAGGTCTGCCAGTTATATTTGCAGGCTTTGAAACAATAGGCTTCATCGTCGACGCGGATCTAAGTTCGGCTCCGGACTTATTTATAGTCTTTGCTGATGTTCCTTTTTAACCGTCGATAGTATAAAATATCGTCGAGAGATTGAATCCGTATGCTGTATGTCCCCTAGCATACGAGCCGTGTCCATCAACAGTCCGAAGCTCCGGGTTCTTGTTATCCGAAGAAAGCAGAAGCATTAGCGCTTAAGAGGACGTACAAAGCCAGAAAAATATGGCAATGTCAGATGAAACAAACTTATGTCTAATATTCGCGTGGCATGAGACGGAGATAGCGTGTTTTGCGGAACAAAAATTAACTATGCGCTTCTAATCTAAATAACTCGTAAAGTATTGAATATTAAAAAAAAAATCGCTAGTACCAGCACTAGGTCATGCGTTAGTGATATTATTTATCGAATTTTTGTCTTAATTAGATACACCATTAGAGGTAGCTTTGTGATTTTTTTCTATCGAGGAATTTTCATTCCATTGCCATGTTTTTGCTCTGATACCTCTGAACCCTCGCGTATATAATGAAAATGAACATAATGAAATATACTTGGGTAAATTTCAATTCTAAGATATGTTATTTGGCTTTGTACGCACTCTTAACTTAGAGATGACAAAGCGCATGACGTAAGAGTCTGCTTATTCTCCATACCCTTATCCCGCTTAGCACAATGTGATTTAAATCTAATAGCAGGATCCTTTTTGTATGTCTTTGCCATACAAAGGCAGAGGCAGGGTCTTCCCCTAGTATAGCCATTAGTTCTGGATCTAATTCCGGAACATCACAAGCTTGTTGAAGTGTTCCGGGTGGTATTGTAGTGGTGGTTGGCAGCGACTGCGGGGCGTTCGAAGAGACGGTGGTGTTGGTGAGCGGCGGCGGTGGTGGCGCGGGCGCGGTAGTGACAGGAGCTGATGATGTTGGCATGACCACCATGAATGACAGCGGGGCGGGACCGGCTTCTAGCGAACGCGACGACGCGAGAGTACCTGTGATATGCTGTGCGCTTGCATCGCTCTCGTATTCGTTTGGTTGCATTATACTATCATAACGGAGATCAGTTGTCCAGTAGGAACATCCCGGAGCATCAATCGGATCTTCGCTTTTCTCAGGGATTACATCGTCGTCAATGATGGCGATTGATTAGCTCTCGGCAAGCGAAATATTATTTTGCTTTACCGGAAGGTACTTATATAAGCGGGTAGTGAGACTCCTTGCGAGAAACACGCAAACCCGATAGGAACCTAACTAAAGTTAAGTCATATCATTTGTTACGTGGTGTATGTACATAGCTATGGAAACACCCCACAGGTGGATCCGAGCAGCATGATACTTGTATTAGATAGAATTGGAAAGCCCCTGACGGTCAGTCCGATTTTGTTTATAAATGAGTTAAGTACACAGTGCAATCCGGCCATCTAAATATTAAGGTAACAAATACTTATGTAATGCACAACTATGACTTACCCAATCGGTTATGAGGCGAAGACTTAACACTATCATAGGACGGTTAAGCACTATCACTTTTGCCTATATTATTACATCGACTACGAGCTATTTTTCTTTCTAATTTTTTATAGATAGATACTCATAATCACCTTCACTACAATTATCTCGGTGCCTCTTAGGCATTTTACAGAAGTAATAAGATATATTTATTAAAAGAATGAATAAAAAAAAAAAAAAAATTAATTAGTGTGCGAAACAGCGAAGCACTAAAATGTGAATGACGATACCGGGCATGAATGTACGGTAACAAACGAAGTTTTTTCTGTCTACCTTTACTTTTATTTTTTCTCCAAAATATAGTGCGAAATGGCGAGTCTATGTGTGAAACTACATGTGTATTATGCTAATATCGAGAACGAAGCTTGAGAGTAATAAGGTCCGACCAGTGTGAAAATATCCACGGGAACTCTTTTCCTCTACTTTGCTCTTCACTACCAGTTACTCGATTACAAATATGTAATTAAAAAACTTAAATTTTTATATGTAATAAAAATCTATACATTACCGTGTACCTTTTTTATACCACTAATGTGGCAAACAAGTATACGTCCCACCTGATGGTAAACGGTTACCGTAGCCTATGGACGCATGCAACACCAGCGGTATCACTCACGCTTTATCTAACGGAAAGTTAACCATAAAGGTACCTACACGACTTCTTTGGTACTAGGCGCACAGATTGTTTTGTATAAAAAAAAAAAAAAACTTGCGAAAGAGAAATAATAGTATCAAGTGGCGTGAAAAGATAATTTTCCTAATCCAAAAGTGCTACTACTCCGTAGAAGAGTTCAGAACAGATAAATTTAAAGAGAATTTTTGCTATGATGACTCAATTTCGTGATACAGGCAGACTTATTAGTTTAGAGTTAATGATGTAATAATAATAATAATGTAATAATAACCATATAATAATGTGATAATAGTGTAATAATAATGCACAATAATAATAACCATTTCATTTAGACTAATTACTAATAAATGTTGCAATGCCCTTGCAGGGCTCATGTTGTGAACTAATTAGATATTTTAACTTCTATATATTTGTACCACATGAAGCAATGAATAAATAAATAATTAATTCTCATTGAGCGCTGACACGTTGGTTATGATTTTACTTGGACTTGGATGCAAAAAAATATTTTGAGCTGAAACTTTTTATAGATCGTCTATACCTGATGTACTGTACCCTTTTGGATAGATATACGCTTTCCGTTACACGTGTTATACCTTATTATAATATCATTGCACGTATAACGAAGACTATGTCCTCCCAACATAGTTGATGAGAGTACGCTGAGATTGCGTCCCCGAACATTGGCAACTCACTCACGGGACACAAACTCCAAAGTAACTTCCACTGTAGTTATCTTACAGAAAGTGCTATTATCACAAAAACCTTTGGGAGTACCATTTTATGTGTTATGTTACCTTCATAACTTATATAAGTACCCTGCAGACAGTGCTTACACGTGTCGCGTTTTGGTTATAGCCAGTTCTGTTGAACGTCGTTATTTTTATGATTATCATAACTGTTTATACGGTTATAGTATTTTATGCCTACAAAATAAAAAGGATGTTGGGAATATTCTGAGTCAGAAAATGTAATGGTGCGTCCATGCTACGCGAACCGAGTAAGAGCCGAGCCACGAACGAACAGATTTCGTTCGTTGGACGTACTTAAAGAGCCTACAACGAGCGCGATGCAAATGTCTGAAGTGGTTACAAACACTTTCCTATGAAGATACTGAGGATCTACTTGCATGTGAATAATTCTGTACATTAACCTACATACACACTTACACACACACATACCCACACATACACAAACACGCATTTTTCTTTTGTTTAAATTTTACCCTTTATTATTTTTATATTCCTATTGTTTGTTTGGAACCTAATAGATGTATGTAACGGAGGAGGGCGTTGGTGTCTGCGACACAGTTTTTCAAACTTCTGCAGACACCATCGTTGTTGTTTAATTATTGTACCTTTTGTGTTGTTCCAAATAAATATATTTTGATATTTTTTTTTTTTTTTTTGAAATGCCTTTGTTCGTGAAAAAAAATACAATCGGGCGGAGCGCAGGCGAGCGCGAGACGAATGCTCGTTCGAGGCTCGCAAGTCCGTCCACGCTACGCGAACAACGAACGAATCCTGTTTTTTCGTGGCTAGGCTCGTGCTCGCTTCGTTTATTATGGACGCACCATTAGGTATACTTTGAATAGGACACTCTGTAAGTGTTCTTTATTACTTACCAGCTGATCCCCTGGTGGTTTCATTAGGCATAAATACAGTGGCGTAGCTTGCCCTAGACGGGCCCTGTATCAAAGTTTATCTGGGGCCTCTTCTACCTGACTGCGGCAAAACTCTGAAAGATTAAGAGGAGGAGGGTAAAGATTTTTGCGAACATTTGCTTCTACACGTTCGGGGTCCTTGTTGCCCGGGGGCCTCGTATCTTTGATATGGCGGTAGATACGCCCCTGTAGAAATAGTACAAAATTTTTGGTCCATAAATTATATCCATGCAAAAATTATTTCGGCTGCATCATCACCTACCATGTTAATATGTTGAAACAAGCATATCCGAAAAAACGATACATTTATTTACAAAGAGTAGGTAAATAACTGCAAAAGAATCACAAACAAACTTAATTGAAAGCCTGCGCGATACTAATAGGTCGGGATAAGGTCGGGATCATCAAAACTATACAATAAAGTTTAGGATTATATTCCAAATAGTATAAGGTTTTATTACTAAAACTAATTATTGCTTTCAGTTTAGTACCTATACTAAAATAGTTTCTTAATATGTTCTTTTTTTTTTTTTTTTTTTTTTATTTATTTATTGAGGAACACATACAGTCATATATACAAATATAAATTTAGATTCAAAGATAAGCAAAGACCTGGAGGTCCATAAAATACATAGGTACATAGGTATAATATCAGTTATTATAGTTAAAAGAACACAATTTCTACACATTATAGTACTTATAGTATACCAGAAAACAGGATATCATTAGATCGTTATAAAATGTTATTACAAAATAATTTTATTTTAACTTGTTTTATTATTTTAAACATAGAATCATGAAAAGGGTCAATATTATGAAGATTTTTATTAACAAAAGTGGTTACTCGTCTGAAAAATGTATTTTGACAATAATTGGTACGGGCAAAACTGACATGAAACAAATCTCGAGGTCGTAAGGTGTTGTGCGGAACATAAAACATTATGTTTCGTAAAAGGTTAGGGCATTCAATTGCATTTTTGAGAATTTTAAACAAGAATATGCTATCTAAATACAATCTTCTATTACGAAGAGTAGGTATTTGGAAGTGTGCTGCAGACTCCACGGCATTTTCAAAATACATACCGGTCCTATAACTTAATGATTTTAGGAAAATGTTCTGTATCCTCTCAAGACGGTCGATATGAACTTGATACTGGGGAGTCCATACCACACTACCAAATTCGAGAATGCTCCTGACATAAGAGTAGTAAAGTATTTTGTAAGTACAAGGGCGCTTGAAGGGTTTACTAATACGAAGTATCATACCAAGATTTTTATAAGCACGGTTACAGATATTATCAATATGAGCATTGAACGTCAATTGAGAATCCAGGGTTACGCCTAGATCCCTGATGGACGTTACCCGCTTGATTAAAGTCCCGGCTATATTATAGTTATACACTATATGACTATTTTTTCGAGTAAAACTGATTACAAAGCATTTATCAGGATTTAAAAATAGCTGATTATTAGTGCAATAATTAAAGAAAATATTCAGATCATGTTGCAAGCTAAGACAATCCGATTCAGATGCAATAGCTTTATATATTTTAGTGTCATCGGCATAGATAAGGTGCTGGGAACTATCAAAACAGGTACTGATGTCATTTATGTATAGTATGAAAAGTAGGGGACCTAAATGGGACCCCTGAGGTACCCCTGAGGGTACTGGAAGAAACCTAGAAGTATAACCTTTTAGCGCTACAGCTTGGCTTCGGTTACTTAAATAAGATTTTATCCATCTTAGGAGATCGCCGTGTATACCCAGGTTATGAAGTTTTAATAATAACGTATTATGATTTATTTTATCAAAACATTTTGAAAAATCAGTATACACGGCGTCTACCTGCCAACCCGCAGTGATTTTACTAATAATAAAATCAGTGAAAGTTAGGAGATTTGTGTCCACACTTCGTCCCTGAGTGAAGCCATGTTGATGCTGAGATACATGTTGACAAACCGCAGCGGTAATATGATTAGTTACAATTTTTTCGAATAATTTACCGAATATATTAAGTTTACTTATAGGTCTATAATTAGTGACCAAATGAGCATCGCCATTTTTAAAAATTGGAGTAATAAGTGCATTTTTCCACTTAGAGGGAAAGCAGCCTTGTGTAATAGATTTTCTAAATATTTTGGTAAGTGGTACAGTTAGTTCTTTAGAACAAAATTTAATGAAAAGAGGATGAATGAGATCAGTACCACCACCTTTCCTCACATCAACTTGTTTTAAGAGTTTAAAAACATCATTTTCAGTAATATCAACGGAGTGCAAATCAATAGGAGTATCACCTAAAAGCTGAGATGGTAAGTTAGTATCAGAATTCGCTGAGGTAATGAAAACCGAATTAAAATAGTCATTAAAAAGATTACTAATTATTTCACCATTATCAGATGTGAGTCCATCATACGACATATGATCCGGAATACTGTTGACAGGGAATTTAGATTTCATAAATGACCAGAAAAATGATGGACAGGTGTAAATGTTGTCTTCAGCCATGGAAATAAAATTATTATAACATTCAGCTTCTAATCTATGTTCCCTGGTTCGCAAAAAAATAAACTCAGCCCTATCCAAGGGGTTATTATACGTTTTCCACCTTTTATGAACACATAGTTTTTGCTTTCTCACCTTTATCAAAGCACGAGAGAACCATGGTGGGTAGCCAGTCCTAGATAAAATACGTTTATGTGGTATATAGCTTATGATAAGTTTATTAATTACGGAATATAGATAAGAGACAGAATTTTCAGTATCACAGTTATCCAAAACAGTCCAGTCAACATCTGATAGACCTTTTCTAATCTGCTCGTAATCACCGCGGTGAAAAACAGGTCTGACACATTCATTTTGCTGTAACTGGGGTAAATATGGTGATAGACTTAACCTGACAATAATGTTTAAAGCCTTGTGTTGGGGATCTTCCGCCGTGAGCGGGTTTTGGCTGGCAGCTAGGGAACAGTACACATTAGTCATTATCAAGTCAAGAATGCGTCCATTAATATTTGTACATGAATTAAATTGATACAAACCAGTCATATTTAAAAAGGCGTCAAGAAGCCGCGCAGCATTATCATCATTCGTGTCGATACACAGGTAGCGTAAATCTGACGACATGCTCCATGAAGCATGCGAGACATTATAATCACCAAGAAAAATAAAAATATCGTCCGGATTATTATGAATGATTAAAGCGGCATTATCAAAAAAAGATTGAAGTGAGCTATAATGGCAATCGTTATGCGGGAAGTAAACACAAGCTATGTGAATTAGCGGGCCAGGACTAGGACGGAGGGCGCGGCGCGGGTCAGCGCCGGCGGCGGCGGCGGCGCGGGCTGCAGGCGGTGACACAGTCAACCACAACTCCTCGTGGCGTGCCGAAGCGCACCACTCGTCGCGGCGAGTAACACTCAGCTCCCGGCGCGCCGCCACCAGCACGCCACCGCCACGCCGCGCGGCTCGTCCCGTCCTATCACGCCGAAACACATTATACCTACTGTCGAAGTATTCACTGCTATAGAAGTCTGAATTTAGCCATGTTTCAGAAAGACAAATAAAATCATAGTTAGAAGTTATTACACTAGATAAGAATGAATGAGATTTAGTTCGCAAACCCCTTACGTTTTGATAGTAAATAGTAAACTCATTAGTAGCCATTAACGATAGGTATTTACTAAGTTAAAAGAAATAATTAAGCCAGATTGCATAATATTATCAGACGAGTAAACATGTACATAGACTATAACATTTTTACAGTAGAAAGTAAGAATTAAATTACTATATTCGACCCATATTTTATAATTTGACCACACAAATAAATTAGGAAAAAAGAGTCACTTAAGATTTTTAAAGTCGGATTCATCGGAGATTACGTAGACTCTGGATTTATCATTTTTACGCATAAATATTTTACACTGTTTTACCCAAAGATATGTATAGTTCATGTCATTTTTAATATTGCGGGCACGTTTTAGCAGAAGTTTATTCGCTGCAGTTAGGTGCTCGTTGACATAGACGGGTGTGGCTGCGCCGGCGAGGCCGGCGTCGGCGGTGGTAAGGTTGCGGCGTGCGCGCACCGCCGCCATCAACTCCTCCTTACGGCGACGTTGACAAAAACGGGCGATGATAGCGGGAGGTCGAGGGTCCGCATGCTGCTTGCCATCAGCCGTTGACGAGAATCTGCGTACGCGATGAATTGTATCAATATCTGTCTCGTGTAACTGGAAACCGATTTTAACAGAGATACTCTTCAGGATTGAAATAAGGTTTTCACCGCTTTGCTGAGGTACTCCGCTTATTTCGAGGTTATTCAACCTACAGAACTGGTCACGATCACCTTCATTTCTCTTTAAGGCCGCACACTCGGACTTCAGTTCCTTCAAATTGTCTTGGACGGAAAGAAGGCACCCGATTTTATTTTCGGTGAGGGTGAGACGCGAGTCATGTTCGTCTAACCGACATTCAATTGCAGCGAATTTACTCTCAATGCTGGAAATGCCCTGGTTGGCAGTATTTAATCCATTTTGCATTGTGTTAATTTGGGTTTTGAGACCCTTAATCTCCTTAATCAGCTCAGCCATGGAATCACTGTTATCCAATTGACGACAAAGGACACAACGCCAAACGGCCTTTTTTTCCATGGTCATCTTCTTGTATGTAGTCTCTTGTACTCCGGAACAACGGAAATGGTAGTTTCCATCACATAGGGAACACAAAACATCACCCTCTCCATCAAAACGAAGATTGCACTTTTTACATGCCATTTTCGACGCGGACTAAAAACAACCTTATTTTTATGCAGATACGGGTTAGTTTGCACTGTACCGATGTGAGATCTCGATAAATAACAAATTCAGAACCGATCGGGAGCGCGCTCGGCCGATGACTGATGTTCTAAAGTTAATAGTGTAATTTCAATTTTATTTATGGTAGGTATTTTATTATGGCGTGAAATAAGACTAAGATGAAGCGCTCGTGTTGTAGCATGATTAGCCGATCTTAATCGATCGGCAAAGTTAAGCTACGTCTGTCGTGGTCGGTACCTGGATGGGTGACCGCCTAGTGGTATTTCAAGTCGAGCGTTTCCGTGCTTCGGAAGGCACGTAAAGCCGTTGGTCCCGGTTATCACTTAATTGTGATAGTCGTTAAGCTAGTTGGATGCCTCCTAGGCGGCTTGAAAAATTCCAACAGTAGGTTGACCACTAGCCTACCTCCACCAATCCGCAGAGGGCACGCGTGGTGGAGTATCACCCAGTCCCTTCCACCCTCATTTTGTGAAAGGAGGCCTATGCTCAGCAGTGGGACATTATAGGCTGATGATGATGAATTCAAGACTAAGAATAGTTGGTGAACATATTCTAAGATAAGTTATAGTTTTTAGAAGATGAGGATAGAACACTAGAAAGGCTAGATCATAATATAAAAAAAAACCTGATAAATATTGTAACTCCAATACGTTTGAGTATAATATTCTTTGATTTTATATATACAAAATAAAAAGGATGGGGGGAAATTCTGGAGCAAAGGCAAATATTAGATGTACTAATATTCATAAAGTTTCACAGACTAAGTTGGCAACTTCAGTAGCAGCCATATAATTCGAGTAAACCTGAATAACTTGAAGACAATATTGAAAAAAGCCCGTGTAATAGCTTGACCTTGTAACTTGCCTAATTAACTTTAAGCCAAGCTCCAGTTCGGTAATGAACTTTCGGCTTCAAAGTTTTGATTACATTACATTAAGCATTCTGAAGGCTTCAAGTGATATTACTATATTAAATATGAAAGTGACGTTAAGTGAGGACATAAATACATAAATATTCTGGAACATGTCTTCACACATGGCCATCTGGTCCCAAACTAAGCAGAACTGAAGAAAGGAGACTTATAATGAGATTAAGCTTTCGGAAAGGAAAAACATCGTTCGAAAACTGTTCCACACAATCAACTTGATATGATTGGAAATATTGAAAACTAACTGCTTCGCATAGAGTAAGAACAGTTTGCACAGAGGCATTCATATATATATATATATATATATATATATATATATATCGTACACTAGTCATTTACCGTCAGAAAAAATGTCGATATTAGTTCCTTGTCATTAGTTCTCGGTATAGTCCCACAAAATTATCTGCCCCGATGGTCAAAAGAGGGACTGACGATGCCATTCTGAAATGTCAATCGCCATTGGTCAAAGAGAATATAAAAACTACGTTCATTGGTTGTTTTCTCCACCAAATGTGATAACAGCGACTCTGACCGGGCCGGATAAGTTTGAGGGACTATAAAAATATCGTAAAAATCGAGAAACTGGCATTCATTAAAATGTTATGCCAATTACTTTTCATTTTTTCTTCTCTACAATTCTTTGCATATTATGTATTTAGTCTTTCATAATTCGCTAAGCACCTCCAAGGTTTATTCTTGCAGCATTCAAGGCTATCATCTGCTATAGCAAAAAATCTGATAACTGACTAAACTACAGATTAAACTGCTTATATATTTGGTAATTTATATAATTGAGGTACATATTTAATATAATGACGACAGCAATCTGCTTTGTTTCGTTGTATTCGTCGTATTGGAAACTAGGTCAAGGCATTTTTTCTGACAAGGACATCATTTGTGTACCACAACGGGTTTCTTTGTAATATATTTCATTTTATGAGCCTTGAATGTATTATAGTAGTTATGGGAGTTAGTTTATTAATAGTAGATTTTTAACTATGGGTTGAAGGCGCAAATCCCACATGAGATATCGGGACCGTCATTTCTATTCAAAGTCTCCAACATGGACGTATAAAAATCAAGATGGAGTATATACTGTAGTCTTTGGTACCGCCTTATATACCGCTTAGAAAGTAAAGCACTATATTTCCTACGTATGTGTGAGTAAAACCAGTACTGTCCCAAACAGGCACAAGTGATACTGACCCTTATTGTCACTGTCGACGTCACAATGCGAAATGACAACCAATCGGCTTACTTGTGTATGAGGCTTGTAATTACGAGACTGTCCGGCTCACTTGGGGTGCTTCACTTCTTTTTTTTTATTATATGGTCTTACCTTTGATTAAGGATACATCCAGATAGTGTCGCAGCTGTGCATCGATAAAAATACGTTCTAACTGTTAGGGGCTAAATCAAATAAAAATAAATAAAAATGTAAAATAATGATCAATATTTAAATTTCTCCCGATTTTAATTGGAATATTTTAACAACTACTATCATTATGAACGTCATTATGACAAGCAGAATGACGCAGAGGGAGCGTAAAACGTAGCTGTTACGCGCAGCAGCCTATAAAAGTTGGCCTGTTTTGTATATTAGTGTAGTATGGCGACGATCTTTCTAGGTATATTTATTTCTATGGGTCTTGCGTTTGGCCCCTGACCCGCCCATAAGGGATGAAGACGAAGCCTAAGCCTAAGATGGGACACGCTTACTCAGAAGGAACCTGTTCACTCTGGCCTTAAAGCGCTCGTGGCGTAGCATGATTAGCCGTTCTTAATCGATCGACAAAGTTAAGCTACGTCTGTCGTGGTCGGTACCTGGATGGGTGACCGCCTAGTGGTATTTCAAATCGAGCGTTTCCGTGCTTCGGAAGGCACGTAAAGTCGTTGGTCCCGGTTATCACTTAATTGTGATAGTCCTTAAGCTAGTTGGATGCCTCCTAGGCGGCTTGAAAAATTCCAACAGTAGGTTGACCACTAGCCTACCTCCACCAATCCGCAGTGGGCACGCGTGGTGGAGTATCGCCCAGTCCCTTTCACCCTCATTTGTGAAAGGAGGCCTGTTCTCAGCAGTGGGACATTATAGGCTGATGATGATGATGATGATTGTACAATACTTCTATAAATTGTATTACAGTTGCTCAGTTATTAAATAGCTAACTTAATTAATATAATAATACCCTCAATACATGATTAGAATGGAATATCAGTCTACAGATACTGATTGTTGATGTGTTGTCGACCGGCAAGGTCGCTGTGGCGGCTTTAGCGCTGCGGGAAAAAATAAAGAATATTTTGTTAAAAATTGTAATATCCGCTTCAAGACAAACCTTTGTAAAGTTATCGCCAAGCTCTTCAAATTGGTATAACTCGTAGTCATGCCTTCATCACTTTAGCCTTGACCTAAGCGATCTAGACAGATCACGCAACGGATTCTAGACACTTCTGTCTGAGCGTAGGCCTAAGTAGGTATTCTTTCCAAGTTCTATCAATAAAATACCACTTCCACTAAAAGCCTGTATTTTTTTTATGTATAGTAACAAAATTTGTAAAATGCTCGTGTTAATTGCATATTTCCCATGCTTGCCCGTGTGTAAAGCCTTAAAATGCTTGGTTAAAAAATATAAGCTGACACGGGTGAAGACGAGGGTAACACGTAGTATATCATAAATCTGGCTAAGTGCACGGCCGGCTCCTGCAAGATAGTAAAAATCTGTACTTAAGTTTTCCAGCCCATCAGTTTCTAGCAGTATTTGAGGTAAAATTTTACCTTTATAAATTTTTTCTTATAAATTACATTTTTAACAAGTGGCCATTAATTAAACAGCTGTCTTGAAACGATCGAATTAATCTTCGTGGATATTATTCTTTAATTTTCTTTGAAGTTCTCGAAGACTTATATTGTACCTTTGAAAGATCGTTAAATATTATTTTTACTTATAATAATTAATCTCTCTCAGGTTTTAAGATGTATTTTTTGCAAAACTAATTAGCAGTTAGGTAACGTCAATATTCTTAGAAGATTTGGAGTAGTTATTTTTATTATAAATTATTCGAGCGATTAATTTGGATACTTACCTAAATATTCAGTAATAGCTGTTCATGCCCGGGGTCGCTTGGGTGAAATATCCGACGTTTTCGGTGGATTTTTAAAAAGTTGTATATTTTAATAGAATGTATTTCTATTTCCGCTAAAACAACAAATAATAATAACGTGCGAGTCGGAAGAAGGGTACCGTAGAGTCGTTTATTGTATGATTTATATTAGTATGGTAAATTTAATTTTTAATTTAATATAATTTTTATTATTTGTTGTTACTGTGGAATAAAGATAAAATGAAAGCTGTCTTTATAAACATATTCTGTTAATGCTACTTAGGGGTGTTTTTATAAACGCTTTTTTTTTGGTTCTAGTTATTGGCCATACGTGGCGCTGTTGCTCTATCTATGTCATGAACAAGGTTTACGAGTGTGTTTGTTTTTTTAAATAAAAATAGTTATCAAGAAGTCTGACTCAGTTTATTGAAATATAAGCTTTAGTTACGTTGCGGCATTCTGTGAAAATGTCCACCTATTACGGTTAAGAAGCATAAGATAAGAAGAATAAGATACACCTCTGACAGACAGACGGGCGGACGGACAACGGAGGCTTAGTAATAGTGTCCCGTTGGCACCCTTTGGGTACAGAATCCTTTAAAATAAATTAAAATATAAATTAGAGGGCGTCCTCATACAAGAAACGTCGGATTCGCATACATAGGGCTCCACCCTTTGTATGCGAATCCGACTCGCTCTTGGCCGATTTTTAATACGCTTGTAGCACAAGGGATTGATCCAACAACAAATACTTAGGTATGTGTATGATATGATATTTATAAAACACGTGGGTTTGTTAGTCATCAAAATTTATCGAGGCCTCCAGGGACCAGCGGGGAGCTTTTTCTGCCAACGCATCAGCTTGGCTATCCAAAGAGGAAACGATGCCAGCCTTCTAGGATCGGAAGCAGCGGCAGACTTGAGGAAATTTTCTATACATAGATTTTAATTTGTACATACATATTTGTTGTAAATAAACTTAATTTAAAATCACATGTGGGTAATTCTTAATTTAAATTGCATATCCCCGCTTACCTAAATACTTCATGGCTTATGGTCATCCGTCACGATTTGCAGTGTAGCCTCATCGTAGTAATTTATCAATGTGCCAGTTGAAACTTCTCCTGTGTGCTTGTGTCGCCATTCTCATGCCGCTGTTACCTTTTTAACTTTCAAATAACTTCAGGCGCTTGTATATTAATCTTAATGCTATAACAAAGTTGTTTGTTACAGTTTTCTTTTGAGTAGGGGCCGTCCATTAATCATGTGATGTTTTTTTAGCATTTTCTAACTCCACCCTCGCCCTTGGTGATACGTGGTGAGTTTTAAGACTACCCCCCCTCACCCAATATCACGTGTATTTTTTTGTACTACAAAGAATCTTAAAATTTTTAGAATAGTATTTTTTAAAACAGGTATAAAGTATAATCTAATTTTATTCTGAAATGAAGGACCATGACAAATTAAAAAATCGGTTATATAAGTACGCTTTTTTAATTTGTCATGAACAGTGTAAGCGAGAAGTTAATTGCTATAACACAATTTGTTAAAGTAGTTTTTTTTATACCACTTAGGTGGCAAACAAGCATACGACCCACGTGGTGGTAATCGGTTGGTTGCGCGCGTTGCCGACCCTGCAGAAATCTCTTCAAACCCTTTTTGAAGAACCCAATGCTTACACATGGATACTACTTCTAAGGTAGCATGGCCTTAAAATAAAATAACTCAGTGTTCGTTGCTTACCTGGGGTATAATAATAACTTTGAGTTATAAAGATATCCCACGTGGAAATGCAACCAGGTGCAAGTGGGTCCTAGTATAATTATACTAACCAGTTGCGCCCCGCGGTTTCACCCGAATACCCGGAGGAGATATTGCTTTCCCGGGATAAAAAGTACCCTATGTGTTAATCCAGAACATATTCTATCAGCGTGCCAAATTTCATTAGAATCCATTCGGTAATTTTTGCGTGAAAGAGTAACAAACATACATACATACACATTTCGCGTTTATAATATTAGCAAGGAAAACTTTAATACAGTTATCTTAATAGATTCATTGCACTTTTGGCACTCTTGGATTAGTGGCTACCACCATTCTTCTCTTGACGCTCATGATCGGACCGCCTATTGTACCCTTAATTTTGCCAACCCATCTTATGAGTACTCTTTTTTCCGGTTTCTGGCATGGCTATTAAGTTTCTGTGATTATATTATCACTACCAAAGTGATACAGTAGGAGGCACGAGTCTTGAGCACGAACTGACACCTGCGTAGTAGTTAATTTTTCGGTCTGCTTGGCGGAATGAAGAAGGGGGGAGCGCCGAGCTGCACACGATTGGTTCGTCAGTCGATGCTCGTCGTCTATTGGATTCTCGCTTGTCATTTGGCTACTGTGTCGGCCAAAAGTGTACATGCGCGAGCTTGCCCCCACGACTGCCTATCTGTGCTCACGACTCGTGCCTCATACCTTAATAGTATATAGTGCGTAGTATATAGATACTATTACCGTGGCCAAAGTATTTATGAATGATTTAATAATAATCGTAGGTACTTGTGTAATTTGGTACGCAGTTATAATTTATGCCTCTACAAGAAAAAATAGAGTGTTATTTCAACTATCATTTATTATTTTTGCACAAAAAATTACCTACAATAAATCGTCTTAAAATGTCTTAAATTTCTTTTTGTAATTTAAGATAACTTAGCGTTGAAAAAGGCTCATTAATTTATGCGAATCTTTTATCCTTGAGCAATTAACATCTTCTCGTGAAAGTAAATGGAAATCTCAAAAGTTTCGTTAAACCTCTATCACTCCTTTTAATCCCTCTGTCATAAATCAGCACTATGTCCGTAACAATAGATATCACGGACAAGGCTTCCATATTATAAATAGTAGCAGACAATAATCATAAAATAAATTGTGACAATACTTCTAATATCCAAACACCTTTAGACTTCTCTTCAAGTGTATAGTGTAAAGTGTAGTTATTTAGGTGAAAGAATGCAATTTGTTGAAATCACTAATATAGATGCTAACATGGAAGAAGCCACCTTTCAATCCGATCTGAAACACAATAAAGTAGGCGTACCTCAAGGTAGTATCTTAGGACCACAGCTCTTTTTAATTTATATTAATGACCTTCCTCAGGTGACAGAGTATCATTGTACAATATACGCTGATGATATTTCTATAGTGGTCCCTGACGATAGAATTGAAAACTATACCGATCGCCTAAACATAACCATTAAAAATATTATTGATTGGCTGAAGGTTAACAATCTCATGGTAAACTTAACCAAAACTAAATTTATTCAATTTGTAAATAAGGGTGGTAAAAAGAACAATTTGAATTTAACATTTAAAGGTGAAGCTCTAACTGAGGTAAATGAAACTACTTTCTTAGGTATTGAAATTGATGATAAGTGTACATGGAAACCACACATAGACAAAGTGTGCAACAAAATCAATAGATTTGCGTATGCCCTTTGGCGATTGACGAGACTAAGTAGCAAACAAACTGCTCTAAAAGCGTATCATGGTTATGTAGCTTCAAACTTGAGATATGGCATTATGTTGTGGGGTAATTCAGTAAGAATTAATAGAGTTTTCATAGCTCAGAAACAATGCGTAAGAGCAATATGTAATGTAAATTCGTGGATAACCTGCAAACCTTTATTCATAGAACTAAATTTACTTACAGTACCATCTCTCTATTTATATGAGATCTGTGTTTATGTTAAAATGAATCCAAAAATGTTTCTATGTCAAAAGGATATATGTTCATTTAACACTAGATTTCCAAATAAACTAGTTTTACCCAAATCTAAAACTAAATTATATTCCAGAAACTGTTATTGTATGTCAGTTAAAATCTACAATCATTTACCAGATGCCATAAAAATACTGCCATGTCGCAGGTTTAAAATAACTCTCAAGAAATGGCTAATTATGAAATGTTTCTATTCTATTGAGGAATATTTAAATCAGAAGATTAATATGTAATGTGGTGTGCAAGTTTTTTTTTGTGATTTGTATAATAAATTATAGTACCTACCTAATTTAATAATGATTTTAACAATTTAATAGTCTAGTATTCAATAGTTCAATTAATTTATTTAAGTTGACATAAAATCTGACATTCCACCTATTAATGTTTTCTATGAACATGAATGTGTATGTGCCTTTCTTTTGCATGCCGGAAACGGTAATGTGTTGGAACTAAATAATGTAAAATTAATTACATCTTTAATAACCCACATTTTTAAGCAAATAAATGAATTTGAATTTGAATTTGAATTTGTAGGTAAAGCATTTATTGTATCAAGACAATAATATTAATTTGAAGTAGACGACGATAAAAATACAGGTAGGTACCTACATCAGACTTGTTTATTCACTGGCCGATTGGGGAGAAGGCTTTTTCTATATGCAACTGTATAGAACAATACGTAATGTTCTCTTCAGTTGCGATCTCAAAGTACCAATATGATATAAGCAATAATACATAATATGCAAATTTTGCTAGAAGTAGAATTTACCAAAAAGTATTTTCTTAGGGTTCCGTAGATCGCAACCGGCTGCAAACTTAAAACTAAGTTTAAAAGGCTGATACAAGTTACCAATAAGTTCGCAACTAGTACCACCACATTTTGCCTAGGAGATGAAGGCGAAAATACACCTTTTTAAGTTTAGGTATGTTCCGTATGTCGCAAACGGTCCAAATTGCTTGAGAAGGTAGGTAACGGTTCTCTAAAGACATGGTGCTGTCGCAACTAGTATCACAATTGTTGTTTAGGAATTATTAAATATCAAAGTTTTCTCAATTTTCTCAATTTTCCCTACATCCAAATCGGTTACGTTAATTTAAGGTAATCATATCCATACACAACTCTATCTATATGCCAAAAATCATTAGTACCACAATTAATGTAAATTGATTATCTAATTCTACTGCACTATACCACAGTATTACTATCTCCAATAGTAAAACTGTGACTATACCGAGAACGTGTTACGCGGAACTCTAGATCGCTCGATGTGGGATCAGCGCCTAAAGTCGAGTCAAGAAATGTTTCAGGATATCTGAAAATAATCCAAAAATACCTGTAGTACCAATAACGAGAACGATGTTACCAACGTAAAAATACTACAATAATCTCCCCAGCATACAAACGATGCAATAAAATATAGTTTAGCGTGTATATTGCATCTTGAGAACAATCGTTAGTGGCACGTGTGCACATATTGCCAATAAAAAGGTCCATTTAAGTGTATCACGTACAAACCCAAACAGTTTGTTGAAATTTTTATATGAAAAGTGTGTACAAATCGAAGCTTAGTGGAATTTACTTTATTTTTTGAATATTTGATAAAGAAAATTGGAAGGTAAAAACTTTAATAGACAAAAGGAATAATTAACAGCTACTAACTTTTTAATGCTCAAAGATTTTTTACGGTTTCCTAGTAGTAGCCGACTATTGCCGTAATGGAATAATAAATTGTTTGAAGGGGATAAAAGAAGTAGTAACTTCAGCCAAAGTATTAAAAAACTTTATTTTATTACTGTATTCCAAGTATATCTATTTCACGAAAACTCTCCTTAATCCACTATTAAATTTCACAAAATTGTTACCGATGAAAGCGTTTCTTGTATCAAAGGTTGTAAAAAAATGGTAGATACATCTTGTAGTAATCTGTGATGCGACAGATTACTACAAGATGTAGGTATTTACCATATTTTTACTAGTTTTAATCTTACCCAAACGCTGTGGTTTTGAGCCATACCGTAAATCTAATTTACTTTTCAGCTTTTACACCGCAGACTCAAGTAAAGCAAACTGAAATAACAAGATAGGAGTAGACGCAATACGTAAATGGGAATTTTTTTGTTGCCAAGAAGAGGCGTTGGAACTGCCAGCGTCTGTAGATCAGATAACAGATATTATAAGAGGTTCTAGTTTGGCATACACATCTATACAAGTAACGGATATTTATTAGTTTTGTTGGTATTGATAAAATGCCAGGCTACATAGCCTATGAAGATATATACTGGATTTAAAGAAAAGAAGAAAGAAATTCTATGATAAAGAAAGATTGAGCTGTTAAGTTAAAAAAACAGCTTTTTGCCGTGCTATCGAAGCGGCCAAGTTGAGCATCAGAATATGATTGATACGTTCCCATGAGTACGTGAGGACAAAAGTTTTTTTAATGATAATTAAAATAGACGTTGATTTTGTTTTTTTATTTTTTTTTTATCACATCACACATCTACGTTATTCACCTACAAAATAGTCAATGAGCATATTTCCGATCGAAACTGAATCTAAGTAGGTATACAAAAAATGCCTGATTTCACCAATATTACTCCTACACCGATTACAGTACCTCTACCATGAGTTTTCTACACTAACGTAATCTATACACGCTAGCGACTACGGTGAATATTATGTATGACGAGCACCGCCTTTAGTGGACACTTTCCGAAGCATTTCACACAAAATGTTAACCCGTAGTCACTAGCGAGTGAAGTTTACGTTAGTGTAGAAAACTCATGGTAGAGGTACCGACCACAAGAAGACGGGAAAGCTTTCACCCGTACCAGTATTTATTTACTCTGAGCCCGTACGTTGTTGACGGACACATCATTGTGAATCCTCATATATAGGTAATGCTGACAGCAAGGTAGTGGAATTTGCTTCCGTCATCTGTTTCATGACACCTTCAACCTAAGTTAAGGTTGTGTAACTTAAAAATATTTACAAAAAAGTCCGCGATAGTATATATCTATATCCTACGGATAACTCACGAAAACCATTTTTATGCGATAGAGTTTTTTTTGTGTGTATAATTTTGATGTTATTTTGATCCATATTATATTAATCCTTATCTTATTAAATAAGTTAGTTATTACGGGCATTTAATGTAGATAAAATTTACTCTTTACAGCAAATAATTATCATTAATATTTTAAAAGATATCACAGATTTAAAATTAGCAAGAAATAGTATTCGCGAAACCGTGACCGGGCGACGCGGGCGGGGCGCGCAAATCGTTCCGCTGACCCCACACTATGACATTGCATCCGTGCGAAGCCGGGGCGGGTAGCTAGTAAAATATTCACCAGTGCAGCACTCTTTGCGTAAGTCACTACGGTTTATTTGACCGTGATAAAAATAAAATATTGTAATGATGCTAATACCATAGAGTAAATAATATACTACGTACAACTAATACACACACATACATTTACATATTTATTAATGTAGGTACTAAATATAATATAAAATTGGTTTTGGATGTTCAATTTGATATCAACGAGCAATTTCACTGATGGCCATAATACAAAAACGGAAAAACATTTGAAAAAATACTTTGGTTATAACAAAAATGGCTGATTCCGATGGGCACATGTGAAGAGCTATCCAGTGAAACTCCAACGTGATATATTGACCACATTGCAGCTGACCACTCAACCGAATCGTTCCATTTAGGTACCTATATGTAGGTCCTTATATATTTTCATTTCTGAACTGTTTTTATTTTATGTGGTGTTTATTCTTCTTATTTTGAGTATTTATTGTAAGTTTTATGTTTGAACTAGCTTCTGCCCGCGGCTTCGCCCGCGTGGCCTACAGGAAACAAATGACATATTTTTCTTCAAAAACAAACATAATAAGTGCTCTCCCTCCCTCTCAATTGTTTTTTTTTATTTTTTTTATTTACATAATAAAGACAGTATTAATACACAATCATAAAAACGCATGAAAAAACCAAGAACTTAAATTACGTGTGTAATAATATGTTTTACAGAAAATTCAATCCCCGTTTCACCCTCTTAACCCCTAAGAGGGTGAAACGGGGGTTGGAATTTCAAAAAACCCTTTCATATTTGATACGTCAAAGAGCAGCTCGACTGGGGAAGTACCTCCACCTTATACCGAATACCGCAGCCAAATAACTTTATGTTGTGTAAAGTTGTGTTCCTGCGCGTGAGTAAGGTCGTCAGAGCTCATAGGGGAGGGGGGATAGGTCGATAACGCGTGAGCGATGCTTCGTGTGTTGCAAGCGTCTATATGGCTACGGTAACCGCTTACCATCAGGCGGGCCGTATGCTTGTTTATCGACTAAGTTGTATAAAAAAAAAAAAAAAAAAAAACGTACTCTTCACAAAGAACACACCCTCCAAATTGCATGTCTCTAAGAACAGCGGTTTAAAGGTGCAATACTGTGCATTGATATATCAGTTACTTTTCAAAAAATTCATCCTGCTTTTCATCCCTTCGAGGGTGGATTATCAAAAACGCTGACACGTATGAATTAATTTTCAGTCTTCAGCCTAAACACAAAATTTGAAGATCCTAACTTCGAAACTGACGGACTTTCATACAAACTTTCATCCCCTATTTTGGAATTTCGAAAAACCCTTTCTTAATGGATACCGACTCTTCACAAAGAATACACTCTCCAAATTTCATGTATCTAGGACCAGCGGTTTAGGCTGTGCGTTGATATATCTGTCAGTCAGTCAGGACTTTGAATTTTATATTGTGATATTAATAAAAAAAAAACAAAACATTTTTTTTATTTACAAAATACTCAATCATAAAAAAGCATGTAAAAACCAAGAACTTACGTGTAATAATATGTTTCAAAGAAAATTCAACCCCCGTTTCGCCCTCTTAGGGGTGGAATTTCGAAAAACCCATTCATATTTGATACGTACACTTCAAAAGAACACACCCTTCAAATTTCATGTCTCTAAGACCAGCAGTTTAAGCTGTGCGTTGATATATCAATCAGTGATTTCCCATACACAACTTCATCCTGCTTTTCATCCCTTCGAGAGTGGATTATCAAAAAAAAGCTAAGACACGTATGAATTAATTTTCAGTCATCAGCTTAAACACAAAATTTGAAGATCCTAACTTCAAAACCGACGGACTTTCATACAAACTTTCATCCCCTATTTTACCCCCTCAGGGGTAGAATTTCGAAAAACCCTTTCTTAGTGCTTACCTACACTTCGCAAAGCACACAACCTCCAAATTTCATGTCTGTAGGACCAGCGTTTTAGCCTGTGCGTTGATATATTAGTTAGCGGGATGAAGTTGTGTATTGGATACACAACTTCATCCCGCTTTTTCATCCCTTCGAGGGTGGAATTATCAAAAACGCTGAGACAGGTATAAGTTAATTTTCAATCGTCAGCCTTAACACTAATTTTGAACATCCTAACTTCGAAACTGACGGACTTTCATACAAATTTTCATCCCCTTTTTTACTCCCTTAGGAGTGTAATATCAAAAAATCCTTCGTTAGGAGATGCCTACACTGTATAATAATATATTTAGTGGTGTTTAATGTGGAAATGAAGGACTTGCACAAGTAACTTCATCCCTCTTTTCCCCCCTACGGGGGTTTAATTATAACAAACGCTCAGACACCTATACATTAATTTTCAATCTTTAGCCTAAACACAAAATTTGAAGATTCTAACTTCGAAACTGACGGACTTTCATACAAACTTTCATCCCCTATTTTACCCCCTCAGGGGTGGAATTTCGAAAAACCCTTTCTTAGTGGATACCTACTCTTCACAAAGAATACACCCTCCAAATTTCATGTCTCTAGGACCAGCGGTTTAGGCTGTGCGTGCATATATCAGTCAGTCAGTCAGTCAGTCAGTCAGGACTTTGAATTTTATATATACAGATGTTCATTTATTACAAGTGTACCACCTCTTTATCAACTATATTTACTATTTGCCCCATAAGAATACCTACTGAGATGAAGAACGGGCTCACCTATCCAAACCAAATGTTTAGGCTTTGTTCGGACTATTTAGTAGATGGTTTATGTGAAGTTTGCACAAAATCGGTCGAGCGGTTATTCATTTATCACATTTTTAGGGTTCCGTAGCCAAATGGCAAAAAACGGAACCCTTATAGATTCGTCATGTCTGTATGTCTGTCTGTCTGTCTGTCCGTCCGTATGTCTCACAGCCATTTATTTCCGAAACTATAATAACTATAATGTTGAAACTTGGTAAGTAGATGTATTCTGTGAACCGCATTAAGATTTTCACACAAAAATAGAAAAAAAACAATAAATTTTGGGGGTCCCCATAATTTGAACTGAAACTCAAAAAAATTTTTTTCATCAAACCCATATGTGTGGGGTCTATGGATAGGTCTTCAAAAATGATATTGAGGTTTCTAATGTTATAATTTTTTTCTAAACTGAATAGTTTGCGCGAGAGACACTTTCAAAGTGGTAAAATGTGTGTCCCCCCCCTGTAACTTCTAAAATAAGAGAATGATAAATCTATAAAAAATATATGATGTACATTACGGTAGAAACTTCCACCGAAAATTGGTTTGAACGAGATCTAGTAAGTAGTTTTTTTTTAATACGTCATAAATTGAAATTAATATCAAATACTCAGGTCTATACTAACATTTACTTATATACCTACAGGTTTGTACGGAACCCTCGGTGCACGAGTCTGACTCGCACTTGGCCGGTTTTTTACTATGTCACTTTATACGTAGCGAAGAACGTACCGGGCCTCTAGTTATATTATAAAAAAATACAATCAAAATTCATTCATCAAAAATTAAATCCTGTCCTGAAAATTACTCCGCAGTTTATTTATAACCTTTTTTACGTGCGCAGAACGTTTTTTTCCAATTGCATAGCATTCCATGTATTCAATTCACCAACAATGTCTGACGCTGATATTTGCACTGGCTTAAAATATTTGCGGCGAAAATAATTGGTTACAATACAACATTTTTGGAAACCTGAATGCGTTTTCTGAATACTTTCGTGGTTCAATTATACCTATAATTTTAAAAAATGTAACCTTGTTGAGTTTCTTGCCGGATTTCATTTGAAGGCCGAGTTCCGAGCCGGTAGTAACTTCAGTAAATTTGAACTTCATAAGTGCCCTTCTGGTGCCTTAATTGAAAAATGGCTTTTGACTTTGATTTATTCATGTTTAGGATACGAATGCAGAAACGAAGACAATAAAAATAAGCCTAGGCTTTGAACAAAGGTTTCGGTTGGTTTAACGGATCATAACTAATTGTCGTGTACATGACTATCTCGGTACATGACAAAAGGACGCGCACGACCGTACGTGAGCTATAAACACCATTTTCTGGTTCCTCAAGCATTTTCTTCAGATGCTTAAATTTGCTGGATGTGAAACTAATCATATTATATCGGCCTGTAGGTTAGCCGAAAGGTGGCCATGGGAACTCTGTAATAAAACGACGCAACCCCATCGAGTTTGGGCTCGTTTGATTCGACTTGACAAGGACTCCGATTTTAGGGATTGATGATCAAGTTGGTCAACTTTATATTTAAAAAAAATGCGCACGTGTTACAAATTCTAAATGTATTTTCTCACTAAGTAAGGTAAAAAGTGTTTTCGAAAAAAGATAGTTATTACAAGGTACCTATTCAATTACAAACTGTTTTAAATATTTATGGTTTTACTTTTATTGTTGGTTTTTAATGAAATGTACAAGTCAAATAATTAAATCAGTATTAGTACCTATAAGATCCGAGTTCTACTTCTACCTTCAGTAACCGCACCCATATTTTTAATAGATCAAAGTATTCTATATCAAATTAAGTATTTTTTTTTTTTTTTTTTATACCACTTAGGTGGCAAACAAGCATACGGCCCGCCTGATGGTAAGCGGTTACCGTAGCCTATGGACGCTTGCAACACCAGGGGTATCACGCGCGCGTTGCCGACCCTGCAGAAATCTCTTCACACCCTTTTTGAAGAACCCCATGCTGTACTCCATTGGGAAAACCACGGTTAGAAAATATACCGCGAATGGGTTGGCTTAAAAAATCCTGTCCAGACATGACCAGACCAAAATTTCGTACTTTTCATCCATTAAACAGATGGGTGCAGATCGATATTAACCGGACCCTCTACTATATAAGAAGCTTATTTTTTAGCTTGCTGTATGTTATTTAGTTCCTAATATTAGGTCCAGACATAATTCAAACGCTACAATTTCCGAATTCGGGCTTTTGGGTGGGTTTGTATGCAGCAGTCATGTGACAAATCCTTAGATTATCTTATTTTTTTCATACAATCCATACAATATAAACTTTCCGCAAACAGTCACGCTGACAGAATGTGACTTTTGTGTTTTGGGGGTTGGTCAACATAAATTTTCATTTCCAGTGATGTTAGGTGCGTGCTTTTTAACAATTTGCTTCATCACTCGGAATAATGGCCGCGGACAGGCTTTCAGCTTTTATCCGACCCGGCTCGTATGTGGATTGAAGAAACTTGTATGTCGACAGACGGTTTTTGTGACGACAGACGTGACGTTAATTATACTCTGAAATATAATCGTATTCGACATTGCTGTGGAATTTATGGAATTCGGAAATTAATACTAAATTTTTCGTAAATTGACAAGGCGAAGCAAACAATTTCGAAATCAATTGGGATATTAATAACTGCATTATATGATAATGCAAGCTACTGTTTGTAATTTCCATGCAAAAATTATAGGAGTACTTATTGGATAAATAAGTTCTTATAATAATTTAAGTCTTGAAGATTTTTATGTAAAAATTAATGTAAAATAAAAAACGAATTCAAAAACGTTAATGTTAAAAAATCTGGAATGGGTTGTATTAGTTAAAGCTCGAGATCTATGGTTAAAGCATTTTACAACAAATATGTACAAATTACAGTAAAATGTCCACAAGTCTGCCGAAGGTCTCTCTGCTCTTGGAGAGATATTGGCTCTCTGTGTATTCTACCGCCCATATAATGTGTTCCCATGAACTTTTGACCTGGTGCCATCATGACCTGCATGTATGATTCGAGCCCGCAACCTTCATCTCAGCATCCGACGTCACTAACACTGAGCTAAAAAGCCTTAAAAACATGGATAGGTTACTTACCTTATGGTAAGTGGTCACCGCCGCTTATGGACATTTGCAATACCAGGGAGATTGCCGATGTGTTGCCGATCTTGAAGAACTCTTTGCCCTCTCTTGCGACCCTTTTGAAGAACCCCATATCGTAGCGCTGAGGGAAAACCGTAATGGGGAGCTCATTCCACTTCCCAATGGTTCGCAATAGGAACGTCCGACTGAACCGTTGTGTGGACGATCGAGGCGGCTCGAGGATATGAGGATGAACTCCACATCGCCGGAAAGCGGTGCGATGGTAGAAGGTAGCCGTGGGCATCATCTTTAACAATTCTTCCGAACACTGTCCTTTGTACAATCGGTAGAACATAAGGAGGAAAAGCCTGTCCTCAGACTGAAAAATCTTAAAATCTTTTGAATAGCGTCATTATTGTAGCTATTGTCTCTAATAGCAGGTCTAGACAAGGTGATCTGAAGGTAAATAAAATACATTTTATTGAATTAGCTAAGTCACTGGATAACTTAGGTAGGATAATTTAGGTAAATCTTCGTTTTGCTGAATAAACCGTTGACGAGATTTTCAAAGAAATCTTAAGGTACACAATTTATTTTAGATGTGCAGGTTTCAAAATAGCTTTTAATTTTGAGTACAAACTTGTCAAGTGTAAATATGAAAGCAATTTTATTTGACTCAAATTATTTTGCAGTCCAATTTTCACATAAAAATTAAAACCTTTCTAGGATTATTGAAGTTCAGTTCACGTTTCTGAAATAATTTAACTCAGTGGAATAAATCCCATATACTAGCTGTACTTGAGAGCCAGTTTCTTTTCTAGGCTCTGCTTAGCTATTCTGCTCTCTGTCACATCATCATCATCATCAGCCTATTATGTCTCACTGCTGAGCACAGGCCTCCTTTCACAAATCAAGGTAAAAGGGAATGGGCAGATACTCCACCACACGTGCTCACTGCGGATCGGTGGAGGTAGGCTAGTGGTAAACCTCTACAACAACTAGCTTAACGACTATCACAAATAAGTGAATTATCCCTGTTATAAAGTCTACATTGCAATGGCTAATAAATTATTCACAGCCGGTGTTGTGCCGATTCAAAAGCACGAAGTGTGTTAATGCCCTAAATAGGGATACCTTAATTTAAACTTCTAATTTAAGCTTTAGTAGGACGGTGGGATAGGGTGCAATATTTTATGTGCAGGTACACTATTGCTTGCCTGCCTTCAAGCTTGGATAGGAAGTGTTCTTATACTCGACACGATTTATGCCATAAACGCCGTTGCTTTAGAGTATTTTATTTATAAAAATATTTCTATAAATTATGCTGAGCTATTTATGAAATACAAAATTGAGCAATATTTGTATATTTATTTTATGTTTTGAGATTTGGAATAAATCCCATATACTAGCTATAGCCATAGCTAGGTCCTTTGATGATAAAATAGAAATAATTTTAATGCAGTTCAGCCCGGGAATAAACTTAAATTAATAAAATATGTTCTGTTATGCTATAGAAGAAATATTTGATTCAGCAGACGAATTTAGTTATTTGGTAACAATAGAAAAGGATTTTCTTATAAACTTCATGTTTAAATACCATTATTTTAATGAGTATAAATTATTCATTTTACTGTAATTATTACAATGAAATAAAGCTGTCAGCTTAAAGAAAACGGCTCTTAACCACCAAAGACTTACCTACGTAATATTTGAGATCGTTAATATGTAAAATATACATGCAAGTTAACGTCGGCACTATTGTTCTGTAAATATAGATAAGCTGGTAATTGTATTATGTATTGTTAAAATAGTCCGCTATGGGACCTTGGTGGCTTGTGCAGTGTTGCCAGATATCCAGACTTGATTATTATTTACACTTTAAAGTCAGAGCTATTTTGAAATTTGGTCAGATTTATTTCCAAACTTTGGATATAATTCACGGCAAAGTTATAAGGCACTTATGAACGTTATGGTTGACTCTACCATCGGTTCAGAATACTTAAACTGGGAAGACTCCGTCAAGGAACTCAGCAAAATAAAGTTATCCACTTTGCTATAATGGTGCTGATTCTGTTGTTTACAACTAAACTAATTTTATATTATACTTCCTTTTTTTGGAACTAAAAATGTGTTACATTTTGTGAGGATCTACCCCGAAAAACTATTACGGCTTTAACAACGGTAAATAGATTAGAAATCAAATGGAAGAGAAATACGGCACATTTTTCCGATGACAACGCATTCCAAAAAGTTATTGCATTCAACAAAATAGCGCGGCGATTCCAATTTTCCACCGCGCCTCTACGTTACAAAGCACTGACAGATTCTAAACGGGGAAATTCTATATACGAAACATGTTTTCCATTCACAAAAATCACGCTGTGTCACCGCGTCAATACTATACGTGATCACGAAACATTTACAATGTAGTCGTTCTAGGTGTATTTGTAAAAATGATGCCCTACTAAAGTGAGTTTTGCTAAATGTACAAAAAGAAAAGGAAAAAAATACAAAAAAAATTGAATGGATCGGGGATCGAACCCAGGTCCTATGAGAAGGAATTCTAACGCCTAGCCAACTGGGGCTATCGCTTATGTATGAACTGTGCAGTGAAATTAGCGATCGCGTACCTAGGCGAACAGGATTTCCCAGAAACGAGACCTATATCGATAGATAGATTTGTATTTGAATTTAAAAAAGCATAATACCTCGGTCCTGGATATCAGTAATTTATATCGGTTTTGGTCTCGCATTTTATATGTGGTCGCATACCTCACTCGGTGGTCGTGCGCGTTGGTTTGTGGTCACACGTGACGTCATAATGTCATGCCGCGGGGCTATTTGTTTGAACGCAAATACGGGTTTAAAATCTGAAATTGAAATTGGACGCGTTGAATTTTCGTCATTATCTTTTTTGATTTGGTACCTAGTACCAAACTGTTGTTTTCATTTTTGGCAGAAGCGGAGTAGTGTTGCTTAATGACATTTACAATGTAGAATATAGTGTTGAGTATAAATTTAGTTCAATTTTTTTAAGCAATATGTTAGTTTAATCTTTAAATGAAAATGCTACTGGAGTTCATTCTATTGTGCTTATCTTGCTTTATCAGTCATTTTATATATTGGTGTAGATGATTGTTTTATTAGAGTTCCGTACCCGAAGGTACCTATCCGTGTCAAACGGGACCCTATTACTAACCGACTACGCTGTCCGTTCGTCCGTCCGTCTATCTGTCAGTGGGCTGTATCTCATGAACGGTAATAGGTATCCAGCTGAAATTTTCAGATAATGTGTATTTCTATTGCCGCTATAACAACAAATGAAATGAAAAAATAAAAATGAAATAAAATTAAAAATTCCTTTAATTTTTCCGCGCAAGAATTTTTTTTCATAGCAAAGATGAGTTAGTTAATATTGTACGGAACCCTCCGTGTGCGAGTCCGACTCGCACTTGGACGGTTTTTTTGTTTTTAATTTGCATGGAGTATTCGCATGCAAGATAATTTTAAGACAAGTCACTGTATAAAATAGCAGATAAACAAACTCAAAACAAACAAACAAAGAAGCGCTCGTGTTGTAGTATGATAAGCCGTTCTTAACCGATCGGCAAGTTAAGCTACTACTGTCGTGGTCGGTACCTGGATGGGTGACCGCCTAGTGGTATTTCAAATCGAGCGTTTCCGTGCTTAGGAAGGCACGTAAAGCCGTTGGTCCCGGTTATCACTTAATTGTGATAGTCGTTAAGCTAGTTGGAGGCCTTCTAGGCGGATTGAAAACTCCAACAGTAGGTTGACCACTAGCACCTCCACCGATCCGCAGTGGGAACGCGTGGTGGAGTATCTGCCCATTCCCTTTCACCCTGATTTGTGAAAGGAGGCCTGTGCTCATCAGTGGGACATTATAGGCTGATGATGATGATGATGAAACAAACTCACGGTACTATTCCTTATAAAATATTCGTAAAACAATCGTCACGTTTCCAGTGTCATTTATTTATGCAGTAATAAAACATCCTTTGTTTTCACCGCCGTTTCAGACCAATTAATCAATTTTTACATACAATAACACAATAATAAAATTACATGGATGAATGATTTCATACAATTTATAGACTTCCTTCCGGATAAAGTATTTTCTATGAAACCGTTAATGAATTTTCTACGAAGCTTAAAATCCGAATTATTATAATTTTGCGTAATTCTGTGACATTTTCCAATCGTAATAAAGCCTGAAATAAAGGTGATAATCATGTTGCCTGATTTCACTCAATTTATTATATACATATGTTAGGTACCTATATAAGAGTAAATACCGTAAAATCCTTAGAGGAGACAAAATTAAAACAGTAAAAACACAAATATTCCGTACCATGAACAATGTCTTTGATATTTTCTTTCTTAACATTATAAAATTATGAATAGTTAATATGAAAGTAAAAAGTAAGTTTTTATATCTTATACATACTTATAACAAAATTTAGAATCACGATGATGGTAATTATTAATTTTACTACTAGCTGTCCCCCGCGTTGGCATAGGCACTGACATAGGCTATCTGCATGCCAAATTTCATGATGATCCGTTGAGCAGTTGAGGCGTGATGGCGTAACAAACAAACAAACTCACTTTTGCATTTATAATAATTAAGTTAGGATTTTTGTGAACAAAGTTGGATGAAAATCTTGATAGATATTTTTTTACCTATTTTTTTTACCTTTGATTTTTTTACTAGTAATTCAGTTCGAGTCAAACAAAGGACTTACAACAGAAATAATACATACTACATAAAACTCTATTCAACCATTCATAAATTCTATCCACACGCCTTCATCACCGCGAACTAAACGCTAACCAAACATGAATAATAAAAATGTAATCCAATTCCTGAATCGGGATTAGAGATTCAACTGAAAGGTGAAACACGAGATTTATTTATTCAGCTGCTCTGATGTACGTGACACATACAGATATTATAGGTACAGCATGGTACAGGGTGGTATAGGTGAGCGGATCCGTGTGACGGACATGTTGCATCGGTGACGGTAAACGTCAATACTGCAGCCTCGGTGCCATTGAGTGAGTAAATATTGTTGCTTAAATATACATATACTTAGTATATCATGTCTGTATACACGGTGACTTTTTATTCTTCTTAGAAACGCAGCCTATTTAATGTACCCTATAATAATTAAGTCATAATTAATAATATTTGTTTCTTTTTTTTAAATCATACAAATGTTTAAAAAAAGTAGGTAGTTTGATTAGTACCTATTCATTGTGATCATTGTGTGGGCTGCGTTTCTAAGACGAATAAAAAGTCACGGGGTATAGTATAGATGAAATATCTTCCTTAGAATAAAATGTATTAAAATGCATTGTATGAAATGTATTTACTGCATTTTAGCTGAAGGATTTAATTGGTAATTGAGCTACTTTTGTTCGGTGCTCTAATAAAAAGAAACATAGTAAAACTACTGTAATGACTACAGATTTTTGGATTTAATTTTCATAACAATTTTCATCAATTTTTGACAAATTCCTTAGAAATATTTTACTATTTCACATTTGAAAATATTACGTATACACTATGAAGACTCTAGCTAGATCCATTACAATCCACTTAAATCCACTCTATTAAATATATGCGCCAAATACTATTTAAACTTTAACTTGTTTAACTACCAAACTTAACCTATTTACAAAATAAATGGCCTAAACAAAACATTTTTGGTTCAATTTGCTTAACATTTCGGTAAATTTAACTTAATTTTCATCTCATAGGGTTGTTAATTCAATACTGGTTCATGGTCGTGTACTGAGCAGAGATCCATAATACTCGTATTTGTCAACATTCGTTTGCAAAGGCCTCTATAGGTGTATATATATTATTATGAATGTTTGAAGAGTGGTAAAGAGCTATACTGTACATAATTATATCAATGGATTTCTAAATAAATATGCAGGAAGTATAATGTAATTTATGGTGTGTATAATAAACTAAATGATTCAGTCAAATTCTATCTATATACATATTATGTAGATCTATATACATAAAAGAAAGTCGTGTTAGTTACACTATATATAACTCAAGACGGCTGAACCGATTTGGCTGAAAATTGGTGGGGAGGTAGCTTAGAACCAGGAGACGGACATAGGATTATTATAGGGTAGTGTAAGGTAGGGTAAGGTTTTTTTTTAAAGGCACCCGCCTTCACAGTTTGTTGTTGCTTTATTGTCACTATTTAAGGGTAGGGTAGGGTAGGGTTAGCAGTGGCATAGACGAGATAATTTTAAAGAAATAGAACTCATTCGTTGAAGGGTTTGAATCTTACATAGATCTTTCTTTAAAAGAAAACATTCCGAAACATATTAACGATAAACGTGTCCGATATTTCATGTTAGTTTAAAAGCGAACTACGGGATTGCTTGGAACCTGAGTATGTAGTGATCATACTACGGCCGTATGTACTGATGGTTTGGCGAGGCGCCCGAACCTTTTCGAATTTATGCGACTGTAAACCGCAGTAAAAATGTTAGACCAAAAAAAAAACTGGTTTCATAACAAATATCTGAGGGGAGTAATAACCAGTGCTTATTCACAGTCTGTTGTCTTTGTCAAATATTAAACTGCATTCATAGATGTATCAGGACCACCATTATTGGAATTTCAGTATAAGTGACTGGCCAGCTATGAAAGTGCTCTATGTGCTCTTGTAATATGAGCCAAACTACAAATTTGTAGCATAACACACAACTACAACTAATATATTACAGTAGTACCCAACTAATATGGCTTACCAATGTACCTGCGCAGAAGATACATTTTCAAAGCGCGGGAAATGCTATTGGTCGGCAGCTGCCGCCTTGTGTGCGGACGGGCGTGACTTGCGAGTGAGACGGAACCTTATAGTAGTGACCTAAGGTTGATTGTAAGTTTTAAGCATTCTTTCGTTAATCTTCGGGCCATACTTTCTTTTCTGTGCGAACGAAGATTCACGACGCGCCTTATTAGTTGGGTAATACTGTACGATGCTATGTATAATTAATATAGTATAAAGTTAGTTCAAAAGCAGTTTGTTTGTTTATCTGTTTGTCTGACTGTAACGTATGATGTATTTGTTCCAATGCCATTCATTTGATTGCGATGAATCTTTGATGAGTTGTTCTGCGCAGGCCGGGGTTTCTGAAATCGAAAAAAACCAGTCAAGTGCGAGTCAAAGAAAAAAAAACAAAAGAATCGAATGGTTTCGTAAAGACATTTCTAAAATGGGCTCTTTTTACGTATTATTCACATGGTAATTCTGTAAAAATTTGAATTGCCTACAGTATGAGGCACGGGTGGTGAGCACAGATAGGCAGTAATGGGGGCAAGCTCGCGCATGTACACTTTTGGCGAAATCACATAAGCCAAATAAAACACGTGAATCCAATAGACGACGAGCATCGACTGACGAACCATCGTGTGCAGCTCGGCGCTACCCCCTGCTTCCGCCAGACAGACCGAAAAATTCACTACTGCGCTGGTGTCAATATGTGCTCACGACTTGTGCCCCTTACTGTACCTATATTACGTTCATGAGATACAGCTCACTAACAGACAGATTGAAGGTCGGACGAACAGCGGAGGCTTAGTAATAGGGACCCTGTTGGCACCCTTGGGGTACGGAACCCTAAAAATAGGCGTTGCTAAGAACATCATATATGATTGACAAAACATAACTAACAGTGAGAGTTACAAGCGGCTTTATTTCTAAAAGTGATCTCTATCAGGCAACTTTTAATAAGCTCACATAGTACATCCTTAATTAGATCAAACTTTGGGAATAGAGTTGACTATGAGTACACCATTAAAACAAGTTAGTTAGTAAAGCACTTGGTAAGCGGTTCATAATATTGTAACTTCAGCTTTATATGTATTTTATCTACACCCATGCTATAAATCCTCTATAACAGTTCCTGAAACATTTAGCTTATTGCCAACATTAAAAAACTGGTTGTCATAGTAACCATTATATCATCCAAAACAGTGTTATAATGTTGTACTGAATTTCATTATACAACTCCATTTTTTTTTGTTTTTTTGCTTTTTCGGACCTTTCCTTACTCATCAAACAGCCATATTCTCCGTGGTATCCTATTGAATTTCAAAAATGGAACATTTTCACTATCACAGCGCCGTAATAAAAAAAATAACTTAGAGGAAGCTTAGAGGTTATTCGAATTCACGTCGTATGCCGCCATTTTGGTTCGATATTAGAATTGCAGAAATTTATTACTTTGTTGTTTACAAAAATGATCATGGGTGTAGATAAAGTCTTGTACGCAACTGTACATAATTAGGAATTAAACCCCTCATGTGATACTATTATCATATAAACCCACATTCGTGTTTTAATACCCCTTATTATACGACAGTTGCATAAATAACTATTATTAAAAGATATATTACATTCATAATACCACGAATGCACACGCTTTAAACTTCATGCAAAACAATAGGTACACAAAACAAAAGGTGAACAACTGAAGCATACAACATTCCCTGAAGAATTATTTATAAATGAATGGTGTAGTGGGTAGTAGGGGCGCAGTAGCCAGTTTGAAAATGGATGTCAGAAACATCAGACGAGAGTTTAGGCACATTATGGTAAACGAAGTAGCGTGCCCAATGCCCGGGGCCACTAAACAACCCCGGGATGTTGGTACAATGTTTGTTATGCCTCGTGACCTTGCCACATTGTTAATATTAAAACTTTATGTATGTGTATTAGTGAAAGCTATAGTGTTTTGCAGCGATGTCCATTGTTTAGGTCGTAGGTTTAGTTTGGACGTGAATTTAATAGTGTTCCTAAATTGATGTGCGAATCCGTTACTTTGAAAAATGTCGCTATGATTTTCTTAATGAGTATAAATAATTTATTGCTTATAAACAGATTTTGTTTGCTTAGAAGGCAGGATATAGCTTAGACTCTGTCTGTACGTATGGTCCACAAAGTAACTTTGTTAACGTTAACTTTGATTTATATTTATACAATTTTCATTAAAAAAAATGGAAATATAAATAACGTTTTTTTTTGGCACGTGTTTGACCACAATCTCATCGTGGTAAGTGATGATGTGGCCGAGGGTGGTAAGCACACAAGCCTAGAAGGAACTGGCTTTCAAGTACAGCTGTCGGAACACACCGATAGTTGCTTGACGAAACATTTTCAACTTGACGGGGGTGTTTTAGAATTATTAAGTTCTTAAGAATCTTATATAATTTTTATTTCTTTAATGCACAGTCGCGGAATGAAAAGGTTCGTCACCTAAGAGTTGGTTTTTGCTTGCACCAGATTGCAAGAATCAACTTTATTATGTACAAACATATTACCAGTGAGGTTCCTAACAGGAAGAAACAGTGCTGCTAACATTAACATAAATGTAACGTTTGCTATCGAATAAGGTTTTGCTTGTTTTTACATCATATCAAACACAATTTATGGCTTTTGCGGAATAAAATAGTTTTTTTTTTTCAATCATGACTTTGCCCTATTTTCTATTTTAGTTTGACATAAATAACAATAGCAGGCTAAACCAACAAGAATGTTTTAGTTTATCAAAACATAAAATAAAAATAATCTTGTTGAAAAAATAAACAGTCGAACAACTTTGATATGAATAATTTGAACTTTGATAACGAACAGTTAATAAAATAGTTTTTTTTTTTCAATGATGACTTTCCTCTTTTTTCAATTTTAGTTTGACATAAATAACAATAGCAGATTAAACCAACAAGAAGGTTTTAGTTTATCAAAACATGAAATAAAAATAATCTTGTTGAAAAAATAAACAGTCGAACAACTTTGATATGAATAATTTGAACTTTGATAACGAACAGTTAAAAAAATCATTATTTTCTCTAATTCTGTCTATTCAGTTTCAAAAGGTAATATTATTATGTGTTCGTTACGTTCAATGGCTCAAGTTGAAATCTGACGAACCTTATCATTCCGCCACTGTACATCATTAAGATAATTTATTATGTATTCGATATTTGATACTTAAAAATATGTTTTTATTAAGCCAGACTAAACCATTTTTGTGTATTGTTTACTATTATAGAGGTCCTGGGATATGTATTATTCTGGAGGAACTGTAGGGTTAACTAATTGCTCACTCAAACTGCTACAAACATATATTTATTAGGTAGTACCTAATAAAATACAAAAAGAAACTAATGTAGAAATCAAGCTGCTCATGGAAATAAATGAAACATTGGAACAAAAGCAGAGAAAACTTAGATTTAATATATGCAATATTATTTACGACCGCCTTGAGCGTTAGCAATTTACGAGCGTGATTAGGAAAAGTACGAACAATGTTATTAATTACAATAAAAATCTGAATTTTTCGGGCCTGTAATAAGTTGAGCATAAAAGCGCAGATTTCGTTATTTTTTAAGCCAATTGTAACTTAAAATGTTGGCTTTTTTACACTAGGTACTGTAGGAGTGAGCTCAAAGAGAAGTAAAATAAGAAGTAGTTATTTTTTTCTTAATTAGCCTGTACCAACGTAATATCAACCAGTAAGTATATTCTATTCAGTAACCTAAAATATTGGCTGGTGCTCTTAGGGTAATACTTCCTTTATTGTGCCTTTTTACCGTTTTCTTAATATAAAAAAATGCAAATTACACCTTAATTATATAGACATTAAAGACCATAGTTACTGTACATTGAACCTCTTATAATCGAACATTCGCTCTTTTTACAGCCCGTGTTCGGTGACACTGATAAATCGGCGCGTGCGAAACCGTTCACTAGTCTTTTGACCTATTTTACGAATGAGCGCCGAAACCTTTGACTATCACCCGCCATGTAATACCAGTTTATTGCCTCCAAACTGTGAAAGAAAGGTGTCTCTTCAGCACTCTTGTTAATAAATCCTTTGATAGGATACCTTTGAAGTTGTCGACCAAAACGTTTTTGTACCCAAGTATACTACTAGTTATGTTTTGTTGATATTGATATAAGCTTGATTTGGGTTTTGGTATTACCTTACGAAAATTCTTTTTACTCTCTAAATATTTTGTGTTGAGTTTTCTCATATTTGAACATGTGGACTTATTAAGCATAGACTCACACATATAAAAAAAAATACATGTTCCACGTAATAAATACCTGTAAAATATTTATTAAAATCTAGAAATTCTAAATGTAAAACCTACGCCCTACGGTGCATTAACTACACACCATAGTAGACAGCTCGCAGCGGCTACGCTATGGCCGTGCTACGGGCGGCGTAGCAGGCTTCACTGCATAACTTTTTAAAATTTAAACACAAAATCAAAAACAAAAGAATGATAAATGCACTGCACCTGCATGAAATGTGCTGGTATTTTTTAAGTGACTAAGGACAGATTTTTCACTCGCTAGATAAACCTTGGATGGGCGATTCCTCTGTACATAGGTACGACTACAAACACTTTAATTTCTTATCTAGTAAAAAATTGCCCTTGATTATGGTTACTAAATATCTACGTTATAACTATCATTAACATAGACGCCATATTTTGATTGATCTCCGTTCGCTAAAACTATTTAAAACTATACGGAATTTGACAAATAATTTCACATGTCCGAATTTCCAGCTTAGTACAGATTGGCGTAAGTATATTGGTAGGTAAAAAGGAATCAAATGGCTTGTTACATAAAAGGCGAGTGGGCTTAAAATGACATTTCGCTTCGCACAGCCCTTCCTCTTGAGATTAAGGAGGACGATCCGATTTAGGCTCTACTAGTTCAGCAGTTATAAGTAGTAGCATAAGTATAGCTTTAGATTTTAGTAATTTTAATGTTTTGTATGGATTAAAATATAATTGGACTGTTTTACAAAAAACTTAAACCGACTTCAAAGTACACTAAGAAGTAATCAAATCCTGATCTGTTGGCAATGGGACCAAACGGGAAGTGTACCCTTGCAGTCAAAAAAAGAATTTTCCAAATCGGTTAATACATGACGGTGTTATGAGGTAACAAACATAAAAAAAAAAAAAAAAAAAAAAACAACCGAATTGAGAACCTCCTCCTTTTTGGAAGTCGGTTAAAAATGCACTACAACGTCAAAGTCAAAGCTCAAATTTAGATCCTAAGAGGGCACTTATGAAGGTGAGATATACTTAAAAAAACTAAACTAAATAATGTGGATGAAATTAAATCAGATTATATGAAGAAAATATAGAAGATAGTTCAAATTGGTAATTTCCTGACAGTCACAAATAATATTTTTATAATTTTTATACTAAAAAATATTCACGTCAGTAAAATAAGTTGTGTTACTGTTTAAATGTACGCTGTGTCATAGAGTTGTAGTTTGATCCGAGATGGCAGAAACTGATAGAGCACGTCTGCCTATCCTCCCTATTGACGTACTGCCTTCGAAATAGTTGGCCTCGTGCCATCATTATCTCCACAACTTCAATGTAGTTAGGTTTACTATAACACTTCTAAAGGTTGTTAACTAAATTACTTGCCACACGGAATACTCCCCTGATGTAAATCAATCAGTAAGCCTATGTAGAATACAAACAATAATTTAATAAATGAATATCCTGGGATATTCTCACACGGCTACCTGAGCCCAAAGAAAGCAGAGCTTATACATACTATGAAAACCAGATAACTGATGTACATAGTAACACCCGTACTCGGACATGCAAACAAAAGGCATATCCTATGTGGGAATCGAGCCCACGACCTGCGGTGTGATAGGTGGATATCTTAACCAACCACGCCAACTCCGTCAATTATCGTATATTATTGCGTAAGTAAATAGTTATAAAGTAGTTATTGTTTTATAGATAGTATCGTCAAAGTAGGATAGGCAGAATCGACTGACTTCCGATAACTATGCTTCTAAAATACTACTTCCTTTCGCCAGTCTTCGTATTTATGGACGTCACTCCTGGATATTTCTTAGGTCCTTTATAAGAATTTTATGGTATGGTACGTACGACGATACGAAGCGCTCGTGGTGTAGCATGATTAGCCGTTCTTAATCGATCGACAAAGTTAAGCTACGTATGTCGTGGTCGGTTCCTGGATGGGTGACCGCCTAGTGGTATTTTTAATCGAGCGTTTCCTTGCTTAAAGCCGTTGGTCCCGGTTATCACTTAATTGTGATAGTCGTTTAGCTAGTTGGATGCCTCCTAGGCGGCTTGGAAAATTCCAACAGTAGGTTGACCACTAGCCTACCTCCACCAATCCACAGTGGGCACGCGTGGTGGAGTATCGCCCAGTCCCTTTCACCCTCATTTATGAAAGGAGGCCTGTACTCAGCAGTGGGATATTATAGGCCGATGATGATGACGACAGGTCTTCTCGCGGCATTATAATTGTTTATTCCGTAGATTTAAATCGTAAAATTTCATTCTAAATTCAAATATTCATGGAATGTCACTACATTTATTTGTTATTTATATTGAATAGAATACTTCCAATATAATTATATGACATATTTTTTACATAATCATCTTATGAAAGTCTGTGTGTGGTGATATTCTTCCTTCTTCCCCTTCCATTTCCAACATATTATATTTCGTTTGCATTCCTTAAATAAACTGTTAATAATCATGGGTAGTGTATACATAATGTTTTTCATTCCGCCATTCCTAGAAATGCTTATTGAAATCATTTTTCCAATGAAAGTAAAGAAAAATAACTCATTTTCGAGCGTCACTGGAATTGAAATGAAATGTGTTTCATTAACGTAATGAAATACTTTTATAAATTAAATTTTAACTAAGTTTGTTTTTTAATATTTTAATGGTATGTTTTATTTGAAATTATTCAGAGTTCGTTAATATTCGCGATAGTTTATTGACATATATTTTATATGAAGTAATTTTATGAAACTGCATGTATTTATAACGAGACTTTTAAATCTCTTGTAGTTTCACATTATCATTCGCTTTCAACTTTCTCATGTCCAGTCTTTCTTACGTTTCTAGTTCTGTTGTTTCATATCATGACTATTTATTTTATTACATATTATTTTAATAGTATGTATTAGTTTTTTATTTTGGTTATTTATGTATTAGGATCTATATTTATTTTATGTATTTATTTGAGTGTATTATTATGTACTACACCTGAAAATATTGTTACATATCCTATGACCCAAAGGTTGTCTGGAAGAGATCGCTTAAGCGATAAGACCACCTGTTTTGTATCACTTCCTCTTGTATTTGTCATTCCTTCTTTTTGTGTATTGTTTATGTGGTGTACAAATAAAGTATATTTATATTATTATAACTTTTTACATTACATTACACTCAGCTGCGAAAATGATGCAGCGCATTAAGCACATCAATATTTTCAAGGCCTCTACGTAAGAAAGTCTAAGAAATGTCTACGAAACTGCTACGCTGCTACTACGTATTTTGTAAAGTTTCATAAGTGTAATAACATCATTCTATTATTCATGGATATGAGCACTAAAATTATATAGTTATGGTATTAGGATCCAATTCCACCGCTGTTTTTCAAGAGAAAGCTTAAGTGATGTCCTTTATCGACTTTTTATCGTTCGGAATAATTCGTCGATAAAGTGGTTGAATGAATCGATAAAGGTCTTTCATTGGGTCGCTGTGTAAAATCAATCGTATTCTTATAGTATTTAAGTGGAAATATGTGAAATGTTTACTTTTTTATTTTAATCCTTGATTTTACTTTACATTAAGATTACAGAAGAAAAAAGCATTTATTTAATTAGAATTCAAAATTTGTTGTCGTTATAATTGATATTACCTTACATTTTAAGACATTTTTCGCGTTATGGTATGCGGTTACCGTAGGCATATGGACTCTTACAATACACGGGGCATCAATCCCGTTATCGATCCTTCCCCCTCCTTAATGAGCTCTGGCGATCTTACTGAGTTTCTTGCCGGAGTCTTCTCAGTTCAAGTTGTATTTGGAACCGGTGTAGAGTCATTTTGTTAACGTGCATAAGTGCCTTATCACCTAAATTGAATAAATACTTTTGATTTTGATGCTCACGCGCAGGAACACAACATAAAGTTATTTGGCTGCGGTATTCTGTAAGGTACTTCCCCAGTTGAGCTGCTCTTTGAGCGAAATAACGCTATGCTCTACCTCTCAGACGTTCGTCCTTATTCATTATTCGAATAAAACCGTGAGTTTTAAACCAGTATCCTGAAATTCAATATCCTGAAAGCGATGAACGAAAAAGGTGGTTTTAACGTAATTACATTTGGCAGCTGCCTGTGAGCGGTGTTCAAAGAACTCGTCTTAAATAGAATCCTAACTACAAAACTTTCCTATTTACAAAGATGTAAGATATAGACCTACTTTGTAGATCGAACTTCAGAGATTCGAGTAACTTCGACACTCGTCTCTTTCGAGCGAAGACATAATTTAAATAATGGCCACATTTGTTGCTAATAGCTGAGTGAATAGCACTGTGCAATTGGAAACGGTTTGCGTCCAGATATATGGAAAGCGCTTCGGTTGTTATTTTGTAGCAGGGGTATTCCATTAGTTCGATACGTTGCGATGTCTGCTGGCTTTCATACCCGTTGCTCTAACTGTTATTACTGCACACTCGATTTCTGGTGATTGTATTGCTTTTATTGAGCATTTATTGCAAAACATCCCATTTGATACAACAGACACGGTATGATTGTTTCAGTGTAATGGGTTTGCTCTGCGGCAGATATGAACAAGCGGACTCGTTCAAACAGTGAAAATGTGGTGATATATTTTGATGGTTATTTATTTATTTAATATATTGGATGCTAACGGCGCACACATTTTATATAGAATGTACACACTTAATTAACATATTTATTTGTATTTTTGAAGCTATAAACAATCATAACATATTTTAGGTGGTACAGAATCTTTGTCTTAGGATTTTTGAAGACCAATAAAAATAGCAGGTAACTAACTAGATCTAGTATATTACTCTATTCGCACTAACTAAACAATATGTGCCAATAAAATGGCTCATATTATCTACGATATGTATTTCTCTGGGTTTTGTATTAGCATAAATTGACTTTACGTAATACCACCGCCTAGGGAAAGTATTACATTTGTGTAAATATTTACCATACGAGGATCTTACAGCGTCCAATAACGATTGATACTTCAGTTTACTCGTGTTGTTAAGGGTTGGGGGTCTCCCTATACGGGTCAAGTGTGTTCTTGTATACGTAATATTTTTTCCAAAGTTGGCGACAGAATGTGGAGGGCCTTGTTTATTACACATACGGCAGTAACCATCCTCCTTTCAAGTGTTTTCGTCTTGAACAGTTTGAATATATCCTTTGTCATTCTTTATATTAATCTACATGCTTGAGTGGAGCTCTTTTGTGCTTGTTATTGATATTGATGTGTTCAGAAATGAATATATATGATACAATGTTGATATATCTTCCTCGTTTTCACTGAATTTCCTAGCTTTGTAATAAAACAGTACTAATATTACCGAGAGATACAACAATCTCTCATGGAGGTACGAAACCTATGAGTTCTTTTTTCTTCTATTTAATAGCTTTGATGTCTTGAATTGTAACGAACTTATATTCATAGATTTGTGTTGTCTTGAAGACACGAACGACGGAAACTCGTTAAATAACATGCTTACTAAATTCTAACTCAGACCAAGAAAAAATTTAAGACGGAACGGTCTGTGTTCCTTAGTGACGCAGGATGGCGGCGTTCTTGTAAATACATGGCCTCAAAAACACACACATATGGATCATAGCAAGCCGATCGGTTGTCATTGTCATTCCGTATTGAGACGTTGACAGTGACAATAAGGCTCAGTACCATTTGTGCCTGCTTGGGCCAGTACTGATTATACTCACGCACACGTAGGATATTTTTTGCTTAACTTTCTTATAAGGTGACAATGCGTCTTGATTTTTTTATATGTCTATAAATTCTAATGTTTCGATGAATTTGAACCGAAGAATTTATTATTGTTTTATAAGTGAATTAGATGAGAAGTCCTTGAGAGGTAAATGATTCCTCTAGGTTTCTCTCATTTATCTATCTCTGGTTATAGAACTAATGCCACTAATGATGTGTATTGTTCAAGAACATTGACCCTAATGCACAAACATGATAAAAAAAATCTAAATATTTCAACTGTCAAAAGCACTAGGTCAAGTAGGCAAAAGCAAATAAATTATAATCCCGGGTGAAAAGTTTATTCAACGAGATCCTAGTGCAAGAAAAGCGGTCCATCAGTCATAGCCGCGGTGTCCGGGACATGCCATTTATCATGCTGGCGTACCGGTGACTAAGCCGGAATCCGGGAACTTTTTAGGCTTATGGGCCTAAGTATTACTAATATTGTTGGTAATTCGTGAAATGTAGTTTGAAATCAACAGGAGTTTTGGATTATACTATACTTAAGAGAAAATGCTGGTGGCGTTTGTTCCATACAAACGTAATCCTCAGTTTCCTCTCTGGATGCTCTAGATTTCACTAGAGCAATGATTATTCTACCATGCAATCTGTAGGTACTACTGCATGTCCCTCGGTTGTGTTTTTCTCCATAAATTAATTATTATAAGAATCAGGAGCCTTTTAAAATCACAAATACTTACCATTTTTAACGCCCTTATCAGACGTCCAGCGAACAAATTTTGACGAATGTAAAGCAACTAAGGAAAACCGACAGACATAGCCAAAGCCCTTCTTATTATGATTGTTATTTTTTTTTTAATCGATCCAGTTTTGGGTGAGAAAAATAGCGATTTCGTCTAATTTAAATAGATATAATCGGTCCAAGCTGTAGTTGTCTCTATCGCCCTCGGGCGGCATAGCTCGTGCACAGCGCGACAGCAATAGATATGTTAAAAACCTATTTTCCAAATTTCTTGCAGCCATGCTTTCCTTTTAATCTCTCTCTCTAACCAGGATCACAAGTCATCATCATCTGCCTGCCCTGTTCCCAATACATTGCGCTCAGCGCAATATGTACGCTTGTTCCATTCGTCTTTCTATCAGTTATGCCAGCATTCACTCCTTTCTTACCCATATTATCTTTCACACAATCCATCCATATCTTTTGGCTTGTCTGTCAATATTTTTTTACATAAAACAAGAAGCTAAACAGACTGCTCCGGTTTCCCATCCCTCTGATCACTGCTCTGATAATTACCCCAATTTGTTACGTCAGGCCGATGTCGCCTGCAACAGATTTTGGGTGAAGTCAACCGTGAACAAAGATAAAACTTGACTTACATCAAATACACTCTGATAAAAAGGGTGTAAAAATAGCCTAGAAGACGGAGATCGCGAATTTTGGCAAGGAAGCTTGAAGTAAGTAGTTAAGTCAGCGACCGTTAAAAGAATAATGGTTTCTTTTTTAAGTTCCCTACATAAACTAATATCGTTACCGATAGCTTAAATGAAAGAAATTAAGATAATTAAGTATATTCGTTTCCTTGTACCTATATCAGTTTATAAAAATGAAAAGTCGTGACTCACTCACTAACAGACTCAGCAACGCCCTTGGACCTAGAAAGCTTTTTTTGCATAGATGGTCCTTTTATGATGTAGACAAGGAGTATAGCCGTATTTTTCGAAATTCAACCCTTGAGGGCATACAATAAGGGATAATGGGGGAAACCGCGGAGCGCAATGCTATAAATAGAAAAAAAAACTAGTCAAGTGCGAGATTCGGATTCACACGCGAAGAGTTCCGTTTAATTTACCCCTTACATTTTTTAAATATAATTCTGTGAAAATTTCAACTGTCTAACTATTATGGCTCATGAGATACAGCCCACTGACAGACAGACGGATTTACAGCGGAGGCTGGCTAGTAAAAGGGTCCCGTTGGCACCCTTTGAGTGCAGAACCCTAAAAAATATTACACGTGAAGGGCTTATTTTTCGGCTTAATTTCGCTTCACTAATGGCTTTTTAACACCCCGTAGGAACAGTCCCACCGTTCTGCTCCATCAAACTGTCATTGTTATAAAATACACCTCAGTTAAAACATAAATCAACACATAAAAGTTCCATGTTTTTATTGCTTAAGTAGCAGGTCATAAAATTGCTATTGCTGCCTGAAAAGTAGCACTTAACCTTTCTGATATTTCTTCAATTTATATGTTAGAGCTTTCGGTATCATAAAATGAAGGAATTTCATTGCATATTTCATTGCTTAGGAAGTGTAAAACTCTACTTAGCTGGTATTACAACTTGTAAAATTATTCCGTAGATAAAGAAAACGTTTATACAATTCAAAATAATATTTTTGCTAATGTTATTTAACTACGTGCCTTGTAGTAGGATTAACATTTTCAAATTTAAATTTCATATAAAAAAACCGGCCATGTGCGAGTCAGACTCGCGCACCGAGGGTTCCGTACAAACCTGTAGGTATATAAGTAAATGGTAGTATAGACCTGAGTATTTGATATTAATTTCAATTTATGACGTATTAAAAAAAAACTACTTACTAGATCTCGTTCAAACCAATTTTCGGTGGAAGTTTGCACCGTAATGTACATCATATATTTTTTATAGATTTATCATTCTCTTATTTTAGAAGTTACAGGGGGGGACACACATTTTACCACTTTGGAAGTGTCTCTCGCGCAAACTATTCAGTTTAGAAAAAAATGATATTAGAAACCTCAATATCATTTTTGAAGACCTATCCATAGAAACCCCAAACTTAAGGGTTTGATGAAAAAAAAAAAATTGAGTTTCAGTTCTAAGTATGGGGAACCCCCAAAATTTATTGTTTTTTTTCTATTTTTGTGTGAAAATCTTAATGCGGTTCTCAGAATACATCTACTTACCAAGTTTCAACATTATAGTTCTTATAGTTTCGGAAACAAATGGCTGTGACATACGGACGGACAGACAGACAGACAGACAGACATCATCTATAAGGGTTCTCGAATCTATAAGGGTTCCGTTTGTTGCCATTTGGCTACGGAACCCTAAAAAACTCACAGAAAAAAAAAATTTTTTTATGCTTTATGTATGATTGAGCCAATTTGATCGTCAGTGTGGAATGTATTTTTATTGTTTTTTTTTGACAATTCAGTGTTTGCGCCTTATTAAAAGTTGTTCAGCATGACCCAATATAAGTTTCGAAAATATGCCATCTCGAAATCTCCACCGGTATATGTAGTAATCGTATATAAATAAGATCACTTGAGGATAGCTCGACCGATTTGGCTGTTTTTTATTTATTGTGTTTTTAGTTGACAGGAAAAAGTTTTTACGCTTTAAAATAATAGAAAAGTTGCCCAGAAAATTGGGAAATTTGGAAAAACGGAGCATGCATTTTTCAATGGGATATTTTACAGTATAACGTCAGTTGGGTTAGCTAGTCTGTTTTTAAACGGAGAAACCATTGAATTATTACACATTCAATGGGAGAAACTATTATTATTGATTGATTGAAAGATAAACACATAGTACAAATCAAATCACAGAGCCTTACCTTACCTTATATAGTGTAGGCATTAACTAAGGAATCGAGTGAAACCACGGTGGAAAGCGATTAAAATATAAAACTGCAACGATAAATAACATCCCACATTAAAACTTGTCAGTAAAACCATTATTCTCCCTTGGAACCTCGAGGCCAAACGTAGACACGTAAATAGTTACAAACAGAAAACGACCTTTTTTCAAAGAACACAAGACTAAAAATAGATCTTAATTTATTTATTCTCAAATATATCTGTATACAAAGCTTTGCAGAATAAACTAGAACGTTCACAATAAGTAAAGTAAACATGCGGCATTTCTTCATAAAATATTATGTGAAAAAGGCGAATAGGTATAAACTCACTACCAACGTTTTCATCAAATCAAACCTTGTCAAAGAAGGAAAATTCTCGTGACACGTTTTTTCTATAGCCTGCGTTCTAGTATAATTGAGTAACTGTCAACGTCACATTTACTCGATATTTTTCCGACTAGAATTCACGAGTTTTATCTGCGAGTTTTCGTGTTAAATATTTCTGGCATCATTTTGTTTGACTTTAAATAAAATTTACTTTTCTTTATATTGCAGAAAAAAAATCATATCCCAAATACCAATAAAAATCATTTTGAGAACTTAAAAGACATATTGATTAAAAAATAATAATATTCCAGAGAAGTTTTTATTTCAGACAAAGAAGAATAGGTAAAAACGTCCCCAGACTGTAGCACGATGAGCTATAGTGGTAATTGTAGGTCTCGTCGAGCACATTATTTCATTCTATGACAGCAAGTCTGAATTCCATGGGAGAAAAAAGATATTCTCATTTGAAGTTACAAAAATGTTCCTTTGGTAATGATGGTTTTTTGTTATTATTAGCTATGCCCTGCGGCACAGAATCCTGAATACAAGCGATACCAACCGCGTTTTCAAGACAAAAAGAACTGTTTGTCGATTTCCAGTGCTATCTGTCTGCTAATATTTATCGATATCGGTCCAGTAATCGGTCCAGTAACATAGCTGTGAAAACATAACATAACATAGTATGTATTTACAAACAAAAAGTAGTATATGTATTATATCAGTTATCTGGTTTCCATAGTACAAGCTCTGCTTAGTTTGGGATCAGATGACCGTGTGTGAGGAATGTCCCAGGATATTTATTATTTATTATTATTCACTTTATTTATTTTTCTTCTTAAAATTATTTTTTTATAACATTAATAAAAATAAAATTCAAAAATATTATAAAAAACCTAATCCTATGTAAATATGATTATTTTTTTTACAATATCTTTACAAAGTCTAAAAATGTTATAAAAAACCTAATTCTAGAGTCCCGCCGGTAGCGGGGTAGGTCCCAAGCTACCGGTGGTTAGGGCCGCAGAGAGAGGAACCTCCTGACGATGCGTGCCGTGTCCAGAAGTACCCCTTTCTGTATCTGACCCCTGACCCAGCCATCTAGCGAGAGACTCTCAAGGTGTTGGTCGAGACTCTTCGCTATGAGACCGTTCGCCGAAACAACTATAGGAACAATGATCGTCGAATCAACATCCCACATGGCGGTTACCTCGTGAGCCAAGTCAAGGTACTTGCTGAGCTTGTCCTTCTCGGCCTTCACGAGGTTCTCGTCATGGGGGATGGTGATGTCGACGAGCACTGCCCGGCGCTTCAATCGATCTGTCAGCACGATATCAGGCTTATTGGCTACAATAGTCCTGTCCGTGATGACAGATCGATCCCAATAGAGCGTGGCACGACAATTTTCGAGAACTGGCGCAGGTGCGTACTTATAGTACGGTATTTCGGACTCTACAAGGCCGTATTGAAGAGCAAGTTGCTGGTGAATGATTCTGGCTACTAGGTTATGTCTGTGCAAGTACTCGCCGTTAGCAAGATGAGAACAACCGGAGATAATATGCCTGAGTGACTCTCCGGGACGGCGGCATGCTCGACAGATGTCGACCGTACCGTCCCTCAGGATATATTTCCGGTAGTTATTCGTCTTGATAACTTCGTCCGCAATTGCACAGACAAAACCTTCGGTTTCCCCAAAGAGGTCACCGAAGCGTAGCCAGTTCACCGACGCGAGCAGATCTACATCGGGCCCTGTTAGGGCCCTGTAGAACCGCCCGTGTAGCTCCTTACTCTTCCATACGTCCTTGCGGTCCTCGGTGCTTAGCACCTTTGGTCTGCGCCAGTTCTCGTTTGCCAAGGATAACGGGGTGAGGCCCCTGTCTACTGCCACCACATCGCGATGCATCCCGCACTCGTTGTCAAGGAAATACTTCCTAAGACTGTACACCTCGTGGTTGTGGAGGTTCTTGGCGTTTACGAGGCGTTTATTATTATTATTATTATAACAAACGGACAGATCTACTCTCGCATTTATCATATTAAAGTACTAGCTGTGCCTCGGCAGGCTTCACCTGTGTTCCTGAGAAAATAGTATTGCATGTCCATGTGTAGGCTCTAAGCTGCCTCGTGTGCTCATTTTAATTGATATCAACCTAACTTAGCTAGAAAACGTAACATAAGGCATACTAACCCGAAGAAAACCCCTATAGTGTGGCTTTACAATTCCAGAACAATCCCTTAAACATCAGTCAAAGCATCGGGATTCCTGCTGTCGATATTTCTAGCGACACATGCTGTTCCGTATATAGTCACTTAGAAGACCAGGATAAGATGGCATCCAAAAGGCTCGGAGTGCGCAATAGAGCGAGGCAGTACTCCAAATCGAGGCAAATACTGTAACTTTATAAGTCGCAAGTCCGGCCTCATATGGAGTAATACTGTCATCTATATGTCGGATACCAGCTTGGGCCTTTGGACTCGGTTCAGCGACGACCCATTACAATTTTGTCGACGATCCCGAGCTCACAAGCGGCTTAGAGACTAAAACGTTAACTAAATAACGGAACTTTAGCATTTACACACAATGGTTTTCACAACAATCCTATTAAATATAGATATATATCTAAATAAGCAATTGTACCTATAATACTGTTTTAATTAAAATATTGTTAACAAAGTTACACTTTTTGCAGAGAGAAAATAAAAACAGCTCTCGAAAAAGTCGTTTTTGCTAATTTGCCAAACAGTGCATTTTTGCTTGAAAGTTAAAAGTGCTTGACACTTCATGAATGTAAATTAAATTATGGCGTTCACTAAAAAGTACACAATATTAGTCTCTTGGGACTACCACACGAGCAGTATGGTTGCACATTTTTAGCAAAAAGTTCCCGCGTCATTTTCCCAGTAATGTCCAGGGAACAATTTCAAAATGTTGAATTTTGAATCTTTTTTAAAATCAGCTAAGCAAAAGAAAATTCGCAATTTCAAATTATAATTTCATCGTGACAAAAGAGTACAAAGAAAGTAATACGGCAAAATAGCGAAGTTTCTTACATTTATATTTGGCGATACTAATGTAAATGTCTTGATATCAAAAACAACTTAGTTGTACCTAAGTGAATTAACAACGTATTTCTAATGGTGCGAACCGAGCACGAAGCATGTAGGATTTTACTGAAATCCTTTTATAATCTTAAAATTAACCTGGTCATAAAAATGTGAATTGCTCACAAGCGTATTTCATATTTTATAAATCAGAATACATTTTATCATGAAACAAACTTTATTACTTTACAAAAAAAACTGTAATAAGTAACCGTAGACGAATAGAATAAGTATCTGATTTTATTTTCTAGCGAAACTCATGATACTTCAGCACGAACTTGCATTCGAACTTTAGAGCTACTGAGTAGAGGTCAGAAAAAAATCTTTTATCATCTCTGCAACTTTGATCTTTTATCTCCATTGTTCATCGATATAAGAAATACTAGATACACCATCGAGCAATAAAAGCCTAAATAAAACGGTCCGTATACGAACTGGGTAGAGCAGACCAGCATGTAGCCTCAATAAACTATCTAACTTGTAAGAACTTGTTTATTAAAATTCAACCCTACACATTTGTTTCCCACGCGATTTCACCCGCGTTCCCGGTATGACAAGTAGCCTATAAGTACACAGGGATAACGCAGCTTCCTATTAGTGAAAGAATTTTTGAAATTGTACGAGTAGTTTTGGTAATTTTCTCCTACATACAAACTTTAGCTCTTTATAACATTATTGTAGAATAGACTATAATGTAGACTGAATTATTCTTATAAAATCTGTAATCTTCGGAAATTTTGGCTGTTTTGTTTATCCTATCCAGTACATATATTATAATATTTTTCTATGACATTAAAATTAGTCGCGAATGTACATATCTTAACTTATAATCCTTCAAATTAAACATATGGTATCTATGTAGCAAGTATCAGGCCATTACTAAGCATTACGCCTTCTAATGAGCGTAGGCTAAAAGTTGTACGTAGTATTTATATACTCTGGGCTAAAAGTCAGCTCTACGGATCATTGGTTGCTTTGCACAAGCTGAACCTATCCAATTCCCTATCTACTAGATAGGGAATTGGATAGGTTCAGCATTGTTCGTAATTTGATTGCTTCTGTATATTTTTACGTTTTGAACTATATTTATTAAAAGCTCACTTAATAAAAAAAGAAGAAAAAACAACGTCAGTAATCTACGTGTGCTAAAATTGTAACTTATAAAATTGAAAATTATTATGAGACTGCTGCTCTATTTTCTGACTCTATATTATTTTACATCAGTGACATTTTAGCATTGGCCTCCTCTCAGAGTGTTTCAACGAGATTTTATAAAGTGAGTTAGTGTTTCTCTTCAAGCCACGAAGCTATCACTAGCTCCGATCTAGACTATCATTACTACACTTCCTAGCACTTCACAGCGCATTATTTTTACTTGAGATACAGTTGAAGAAAGAAACAAGATTTTAGCGAGACACTTTCCGTATTGTAGAGCTTTTAAAATAAATGTTGCATTTGCTCTTTCAAAACAGTTTGTGTTTAGGTTAGGTAGTTATTTCACCACCGTATAGCTGTGTGCTTCTAAGCAGACGGCCATTTCAGAATTTCTTACGTCCGTCGGCGAACTTTGTTTCGACACTCACATACTATTTCGATCGTATGATTGCGACTACGCACCGTGGAAAATCGACTTTACGTAAAAGTTACAAATATAGGTTACATAGATTGTCATAATTTATCTAGGCTCTTTGATCATTACGTCTATAATTTGCGTCCTGTTTAAAACGTAAGAAGGATCAATCAAAAGAAAATGACGAAATATTTGTAGTAAAAAATATTATTACTTTTTGTGTTCGTATTGGCCATATTCGTATGTCCCGGAGGTATCAAATATATTTGTTGTTCTCGCTCTATTTGATTTCCCTTTTGAATAATAAGCGAATTTTTGCTTCTGCGATGTCCTTTATGAATGAAACCATTACGTATTGCTTTTGTTTCTTATAAAATCCTTTGCGCTTGTTTTGATATATTGTTTGCGGGTAGTAGGTCGGTACCGGTACTTATTAATATGTCACTGTTCAACATTTATATTAATATTTTATATGTACGTTATGTATAGATCGAAAGGTAAACATGAGATAGTCAAGTTATAATTAACCATATGTAAAACCAACTTAATTATGTATCTCTGTAACTAAATTTTACCAAGCAAAAATAAATAGCAAACTTAAACAGACCAGCACCAACAAGCAGCACCTGTTCACAAGTATGACTCGTGTGGCAGCCATCGCCCATCTCGCCATATTTGAGGGAAGTGAGCGCCCGCCCGTCACACGACGCCGCCGCCCGCAAGCAAAGGCCTGAAAATGAGCATGACTTACTTAAGCCTGCCTTAGTTATCACACACATGGCTCTTACTCTCTTATTCAACAATCGCTTAATAACTAAATCAGTTTTATAGTGTCGTCCGTCTCACTCTTTCGATCACCATACATCACTTGTCAGATAAAGACTTCGGAGTTTTAACTAGTACCTAAATGTTTCATAACTATATTATGAATAAGGAGAAAAGAAGCTTAAAGACAGTCAGCTGAATGGATAAACAATGTAACCATAATAATAGAGATTCGTTCGGATAGTCCGAACGATCTGATTCCAGAGAACCAACTCAAAATCAACGAATATCGCATCCACCGGCCCCATTCACTATTTCTTAATTATACTTTTATTACATTGATTATCCAGTTGCTCCCAACAAAACCATGTTTATCAGTTTACTTAGACTTAGAGAAATGAATATTTCCAACTTAAATACATATTCCGAGTTCTTAAAATACTCGAAGTACCTATTTGTACTCGGTCACAGTTCTAGCATTAGGCATAACTCGGTAGTTTATTTAAAACAACCTTAAACTGTTAATTGTAAAATCAAGCATTCCTTTGAAGTCATTAAGTAATCGTAACTTCTCCCAAGCCAAGTAGACGCGTAATTAAAAAAAGAAGATTAAATTTCTAATTTTAATGAACAACAAACAGAAAGTAAACAGTGAGAGTGCCTACTTACACGGTTGTTCATTTAAAACAAGTAGTTCTACGAATAAATTTCTTTATTTCCTTTGAATATACAGCGAGAATTATTAATAAAAGCCAATTTCCATGTTATCATCACTTTAAACGATAAGTTTTCTTTTATGTTATAAATTAAAAGAAGAGCTTGGGGCTAACATCCCTTGTACCTTTTCACATGAGTTTGAATTATTGTATCGGAGATTTTACCCTAATTGTTATAAAATACTCATGACTTAGGATACGTTACTGGCAATACCTAGGTAAGTTTTGAATTATTAAAAAAAAACTTCAAATTTACCGTATATGGTTAATTCCTATTTTATATTAAAGTTAATCATAAAAGTTAGGAGCTATCGCAATTTTTCTTACATAAAAAATAACTCGATTGAAAATATTTTCCGAGTACATTTTCCCAACTCTTATTAAATTAATAGCTTATAGCCGCCCGTCGCAACCCGCTGTTTTTCAATCTAGTTTCATTACGCCAGACCGTTTTGATGTATGTATGAGAGCACAATAAGTAACTAGCGCCAAGATTTTGATAAAGCGATTAGAGCCAGCAAAATATAAATCATATAAAATATGTGCATGTAATAATTGAGTTAAGAATTTTCGTCTTTTACTTAACTTAAAAAAAAAACAAAAATACTAGATTTACTAATGTCCGGTTCCTATAAACAAAAACGAATCGTTTGGTCCATGTTATATATACAGAACATATAAAAAAATACAATATATCGTAAACACATAGAATTTTTTGCGCGTTTTTTGCTAACGCTGACTAAGATATACGAGATTATCAAAATTGTGTATCTTAAAAATATCTACAAAAAAGTCCACGATGGTATATGTTTTGTACGCCTTCACGCCTCAACTACTGAACGGATCATCATGAAATTTGGCGTGCAGATATATAACCTATGGTATGGAGAAGGAAATAGGCTACTTTTTATCCCGGGAACGCGGGTGAAACCGCGGGGGGAAACCTAGGATCCTATGAACTGAATAAATGACTTTTTGATTTTGATTATATGGATAACCCACAGTAACCATTATTAATGCGATTGAATATTTTTTTGTGGGTTATACTTTATTATGACCCATATAATATCTTATCCTTATCTAATTAAATAATTTAGTTACAACGGGCTTTTAATGTAGATAAAGTTTGCTCTCATCATTCTCATTTATATTTTAAAAGATAGCACAGATTTAAAAATAGCAAGAAACAGCTATGCTATTCTGTAAAAGGTAAATCATCTCGAAACTCATCTCGCAACTCACCTCGCAACTGAATTGGCGGGTGAATTACGTTTCAGAATACCAAATCCTATTGAAAAACGTCAAAATACTCACCTGTCATAGTTCTTCTCACTTCCGTCATCACTCGGTGGCGCTAGTGTCGAACTCACTCAGTTTAAGAATTTGAAATTCTAATCTCATCGCGGATTCAGAAGTGATTTTGCAAATGAACGTTACAGAATAGCACTGCAGTATTCGCGATACCGTGAACGGGCGGGCCAAGATGGGCGCGGGTGCGTAAATCGCTCGACACCACATGACAAGCCGGGGCGGGTCGCTAGTATCATTATAAATACATTAACAGAAATATAAGTATAAATAAAACATTGGATACTACAAAAAAAATACATTACTATCATGATTTACAAGTTTTATTTAATTATTTTATATCTGCTGTTGTTGCTATCTTTAACTCATTCACACTAATCATTTCTTGACAAATCAAAATGTAAAATAAATAAATCTAAAAAGTCTGTAAAATAAAAATATTTGAGTTTTACACAGATTTCAAAAAAGAATCATTTTCACTTTTATTTATCTTATCATAGTTTGAAGTCATTCGTGGTTTGCCATAAAATCACCATTATGCTACGATATATAAAAATCTTCAATAACATAAAAACAAGAATAAATCACTATAAAATCCCTAGGAAAAAAGCACTTCAGGCAAAATATCTTGTCTATAAGATTATACGAAAACATTGATTGTAGTCTCGGAGATGAAAAACTATTATTTCCTGCTAAATGTTTGTGAAGCTTGAAAGGACCTTTATTAAATGCCTTCATCCTCACAATTGAACGCCAACTAATGAAATTAGACGCTTTGTTACGTGAAATGTTCCGGCCATCTGTCGGTTTCACAACCGAACCCTTGATTTTAAGAAGTCTTTGAAATAACTCTGAGCAACTTTATAAGAAATATATTGCGCTATGTGGTTTCATTTACTATGTTTATTTCGACGAGAATGGGATGCTGCTCGGTTGTTTCATCCAAAATCCGAACATTTTGGTTTGAACATGATGAATAAACGATAAGTGGACTAGGACCGAATGGGTCAGCCTGGATATAATATTCCGAACAATATGACTACATCCTATGCATCAATCGCAATGCTCGGTGATGATTAGGATGTATTACTACTACGAGCTACTACTGAACCAGTTCTCGAGGATGGCTATATCCGACCGAGTGTCATTTTCAGAGGGCAGTCAGTACTCCTGGTACGCATCGTGAGGAGATTCCAACCCTGTCTTGCCAGCCGATATAGGGCCCCGGACCAATACCGGAGGGAACTATTCATATTATTTTAACATTCAACTTACACATAGTTTTAAAGAAAAATAAATATACAAAGAAAATGGTAGACAAGGGTACTACCCATCTGATGGTTCACGGTTACCGTAGCCATATGGACACTCGCAACACACCAGGCATAACTCACGCGTTACAGACCCTCGCCTCTCCCCGATGAGCTCTGGCGACCTTACTCACGCGCAGAAATACAACATAAAGTTATTTGGCTGCGGTATTCTTTAAGAGGAAATGCTGGTGGCGTTTGTTCCATAGAAACGTAGTCCTCAGTTTCCTCTCTGGATAATGACACTAGAGCAATGATTATTCTACCATGCAATCTTTAGGTAGGTAGGTACCACTTTACACGGTTGTGTTTTTTTCTATAAATTAATTATTATAAGAATTGGGAGCCTTCTAAAATCACAAAAACTTACAATTTTTAACGCCCTTATCAGACGTCCAAAAAAACAAAAAATGATATAAAAAACAACAAAGTAAAACCGATTGATATAGCCAAAGCACTTCTTAATATGATTCTTGAATATTTTTTTTAAATCGCTCCAGTTTTGGACGAGAAAACCGAGGATTACGAAATAGCGACTTCGTCTAATTTAAATAGGTATAATCGGTCCAAGCTGTAGTTGTTTCTATCGCCCTTGGACGGGGCTCGGGCACAGCGCGACAGCAATAGATATGTTAAAAACCTATTTTTCAAATTTCTTGCAGCCATCCTTTCCTCTTAAGGTGGTGTTATTCAAACTTCCCCAGTCGAACCAGGCCTGTCCCACTCCCATGTTTAGGTACGATCGCGCGCACGCGGACTACCGGAACAACGCTAGTCGGTTGCAACGCGCACGCAGCGCAAGACGCGTGTGGGTATAAATACCTACGTACTACCTATATAAAGTGTTTACTGTTCTTTTTTTAACACTATCTTGTGTAGATATCGTTGTTTTTATAGTACTAGATATTTTGTTGTTGTTTCATTGTATTGTCCTAAAGTCCTTATTATAATAATAGGCCCGTTTTGATAACATACCAGTGTGTTAAAAAAAAAGAGACAAAGATAGAGCGACCAGAAGAGACCCTCTTGTATAAACGGGCCTCTTAGACCTCGAAAACTCATGTGAATGATTTTTAACCCACTTCAAAAAAAGGAGGAGGTTTCTCAATTCGACCGTATATTTTTTAACCAACTTCAAAAAAAAGGAGGAGGTTCTCAATTCGGTTGTATGTTTTTTTTTTTTATGTTTGTTACCTCATAACTCCATCGTTTATTAACCGATTTGGAAAATTCTTTTTTTGTCTGGAAGGGTACACTTCCCGTTTGGTCCCATTGTCATCAGATCAGGATTTGATTACTTCTTAGTGTACTTTGAAGTCGGTTTAAGTTTTTTGTAAAACAGTCCAATTATTTTTATGTGTTCGCGGATAACTTCGTCGTTTATGAACCGATTTTGACGATTCTTTTTTTAGAAACTGTTAGTAGTTCCAGAATAGAGAGAGTTCCCTCTTTAAATATACAGTAATTCTACCTTACAACTCTTAGAATAACTAAGATTTAACATACCACTATTTCAAAAATCAGTAGAACAATATTCAGAAAAATTTAACAATTCTTATTGTAATGTAGGTAAGTAACTCAATATATCCTTTTTTTGGTTAATTCTTTATTCATTTTTATATAACAAACTTCTTTAATCAACATGAAGATTATTAAGAACAAATATTGTGAATTTCGGCTGACGGCTACTGGACTAGGTAATCGTGCCGTTTCTTGTCGCGTCGTCAGTCATTCCAGATTTGATAAGCATGTATGTTACTAAAACCCTTCCCCAAAATAGTTGTATTCAGTTTCGTAGACAGAATACACATTCAGTATACAAAGTACTTATAGGTCTAACAACTTAGATTAAAGTATGTAGACATTTTAAAATAACTTTCTGATCTAATACTAGTTAGCTAGGATATTTTAAATGTCATTGTTCACGAAAGGAGAATAGCATAGAAATAAAATAAACACAGAGAATAGTAATAGGACATACATAGGCGATAAGGAAATATTGAAGATTCATAATACGTCATTAGACAACCCTACCGTAACACGTGCCGCGTCATACAGGATAGAGTTATACGATAGAAAGAGAGGGAAGTTGTAGGTGAATATAATTTTAGGCGCGCACCGCTGCGCGAACTGGATTGCGCTTTATTCTGTCGTTCCAAGAGTCGATTTTTGTTTAAATGTCGTTTCGAAGTGGGTTTTCTGTACGTAGTACTATTAAATATTCTGTGGTCGAACTGCTCTTTGAGCGAGTAGACGCTGTGCTCTATCTTTAGTTGTCATATTTTTATTGTTATTATTATAGTATTATTATTGTCATAGTTATACATTTTTGTGAATGATAACGTTTCACGAGTAAAGGAGTAGGTGACGTAGTTCCTGAAAATCTTTCCAAACCCCAAACATATGTTTGTTACATTATAAACTCTATTGATGATAACAAAACATATAATAATCATACAAACATATGTTTATGATTTGGAACGTTTTTCAGAAACAACTTGCAACGTGAAGTGAAGTGACGTAGGACCTAGACGTAGACCTACATGTCCATATGATATATTTTCACCAGCTTTATTATGAATCAGTTGACAACATTTTGAGCACTCATAAAAGCCTTTTCAAACATAAATTCTGATGCCGAAGAGATATTTAATGAAATTAATAAATATGTGTACTCGTATTAGGTCGTAAGCGCAATGTATTAGAATAGATCCTTTTTCTATACAAACTAAAAGTTTGGCAGTTGGAAAAGTAACAACAGTGTCAGTAATGTTACCAAAACTGGCAGACCGCACATAAATAATGCACATGATGTATGTAAGCAGTCTGCTGAGACCCAATATTTGGGGTGATTCGGGAGAGCACGTCCGAAGAGGATTCATATTTCATCTCAAACCCTCCACTGCCACCGCAAGGGAAGAGAGAATCCCTTCCGCCAAACACTTGTCACGATGACTGTACGTGAGTGATCTTAATGTCACGAAAGGGAAATAGAAAACATAATAGACATTATATTCCACTGTGATCATATTTCATAATAAAGGCGAAGATATTTCTAACAAACAGCCTGTTGTTCCGTAACTAACGCGTCATAACGAACGGTGACAGGACAACAATGTCTTCGTTAGCTGATATTTATGTCCATTGTGCGCTAAATCAGCAAAAGCTTTTAATTTAGACCAAAAATCTAGTGAAGCACATAACTTGCCGCGTGTCATCTAACTTTAGATTGCTACAAAAGCCGGAAGTACTATCAAACCACAGAGTTGACTATTTGTCTATTATATAGTGAATTATTTCAATTTTATGTCTGGGTAAAGTGCTATTTCGTGTAAAATTAAAGTTACAAACTGAAATGTCAGCTCTATATACTCTAAATTGAGCTCGAAGCTATTAGAATAAAGACATGACATTTTCGAGAGTTCAAATGTTGAAAAATGGGATTTGTATCTAGCATTTTTATTATTTCCCGATTACTCAAGCTTATATCACCAACCTATGGGGCCATCGCATAAGAAAATGATATTGAACTTCATGGAATGTGGCTCTTATTTTCTAGAGTTCTATAATATTTAGTTACCACGTGGGACACCAACGAGTATTGACAATTGACTTGTTTGATACTCGCATGTCCCATAAGTATAACATAATTCCAGAAAATGGGAGCCAATTTCAATGAAGTACATTACTATTGCATTATGCGGCAGCGCCGCTTGTTATTATAATATTTTATCAAGATTTTGCGTTAGTTAACTTTGGCCGTTTATTTTGGTCGCTCCGCAGTTTTACCAGTTTATGTTTTATGTATATATGTAGTATGTGTTTTTATATAAATGCCTGAAGACCGAGGTGCCCGTGCTCCTTTCGGGACTGATTGAGGTAGTAACAATAATAACAAATAAAACACGTTTGCCTGGAGGTAATGTCATCTTTTATTTCAAGGTACGGTTCCATCGTAATTTGAGGTAGAATTTTGGCGAACTCGGAAATCGCGAAATAAAAACTTTTTTATGCATTTGATAGAGCAAGTTTAATAAGGAAAGTTAGAAATTATTGTCGAGTTTTTAAAGTTGGTCTCATGATAAAAAAAACAATTTGTAAACGCAACAAAGGTTTCGATAATTGGACTGTTTTACAAAAAAATTAAACCGACTTCAAGGTACACTAAGAAGTTATCCTGATCTGATGACAATGAGACCAAACGGGAAGTGTACCCTTCCAGACAAAAAAATATTTTTTCAAATCAGTTAATAAATGACGGAGGTATGAGGTAACAAACATAAAAAAAAAAAAAAACATCCGAATTGAGAACCTCCTCCTATTTTTGATGTCGGTTAAAAATACACCATCTTATCATGTAGTATCCACTCAGTAGAGTTATCTGCCCTATAATACATCGTACGTGAGTTATAAACACCCACAATACTCCAGGTAACTGTGGTAGGAGCTAAGTTTGCTGAAGTCACCTTTTAGGTCATAAATTTAAGAGCCAACAAGCCTGGCGACAGAGACAGCTTATTTAGCACGTAACGAGCAAATTTACGTGAGCTGGCAACCCTCAGCACTTGTGTGTAAGCAAGGAACCACTGAATGCTGGAAGTATGGTAATAAAACAGGTGACGTACAAACCTCAAAATATAGTGAGCATTATGTAGTATGGCATACCAGCTTTGCTTTTTCAATGGCTATATAATTTGCGATGGGTTGCACACTTAGTTTTTTGAGTTTTATTATAGTATAGTACTAGCTGTCCACCCGCGGTTACACCTGCGTTCGCGAGATAAAAAGTAGCCTATAACATTCAGAGATAATGAAGTTTCCTATTAGTGAAAGAATTGTTCGTATCCGACTGGTAGTTCCTGAGATTAGCGCGTATTAACAAACCTAAAAACTCATTAGCTTCAACAAAGTTATGGAACCAGTACCGTACAGTACCTATTCAATACACAGATACTCCGTTATATAACGCAGTCTCAAGTTTTACTCATCTAAATTCAGATGACTTAGAGGCGGGAAATTTGATTTTTTTCATATTTTTTTACCTTCTTAGAATAATATGAATAGATAGATGTTTCAGTGATTAGCGACAGTAGAAGTTCATTTGGCACATTGTGTTATGAATGTGTTTTTGTATAATATTATGAGCCATATTTGAACATTTCTCACGGTTTCTTTAAAAAAGAGTTAAAAAATATCAATTCTACAATATGCTAAATGAACTACTATGGTCGCGAATCACTGAAATATCTATCCATATCCATATCCATATTACACGAAAGTTTTTTTTTTTTAATATAACTAATTCGGTAAACAAGCATACGGCCTGCCTGATGGTAAGCGGTTACCGTAGCTATATGGACGCTTGCAACACACACAAGCGTCCCTCACGCGTTACCGACCTTTCCCCCCTCCCCTATGAGCTCTGGCGACCTTACTCACGCGCAGGAACACAGCTTTACACAACGTACAGTTATTTGGCTGCGGTATTCTGTAAGCTGGAGGTACTTCCCCAGTCGAGCTGCTCTTTGAGCGAATAAACGCTATGCTCTACCTCTCTCAAAAGGTAAAAAAAACAACTCGAAAAAAATCAAATTTCCCGCCTCGTAACTGTATAAATAATACAGTCATAATGTTACCATTCAAATATTATTTGTGCTCGTTTAGATAATATTGAGTCAATAAATAAAAATAATACATCGATGTTGAGTCATGAAATTATCAAGGTCATGATGACGGCAAATCTAATAATACTTTAGTATACAACGAATTTAATTGTGGATGTTTCCTTACCTTCAATACATTTTCTATGGAATAAATGAATATAAAACATTTGTTATACAAATAATAATGGATAATTTAACGGGTCCTTCAAAGTCTCTTAGTGAAGTGATAGATAAATCTTCATCAGAGCTGGCTACTAAAACAAGAAAATATATGAACATGGATCGTAGCAAATGGCCGTATGTATTTAACATAATTAATAACTTAACTTTAGTCTATGGTAATCAATTTTGTTAAAAACTATCCCCCTTACTCATAAAGCGCTATTTAACTAATATACTGAGGATCAAGTAAATAATTATAATTAATTTAATTATATATAAAGATTCAGCCCACTTTTTAGGATTCAACTTGTAGTGAACTTGTCAAAAGTTCGTCTCCTGTAATTTTAATTAATTTATAATTCTAATTCTAGTAAAATACATTATATTTCATTGTAATTAAACAGTATTTAAGATCTTTGTTCCTGAAAAATAAAAACATAAAGTGTCTAACCGAAAAATAACGAAGATCAGCTGTGATTTTCACCGGCGAAGTGACAGCCAACGGAAGGAATTTGAAAACCATCAATAAACCTGGGGAGTATTGTGATAATAAGTCTTTATTTATACTTATACTATCAATAGTAGCTAAAACGCTCGAACCCTAATCATATATTTATGATTCCTTGTCAATTTGAGTAATATCATACAGTTGTTCAGGCAAATGCACCAGCAGGGATTTTCACAACTTATTTTGTTTGCCAAATTGTCTTAAGAGTTAAAAACTTAACATACTGAACACTGCAGTAACCTTGATGATATATAAACTCAATATTTTGGCAATCCCCTCACTTTCAACTTTTAATGTTTAACACTTGTGATATTCCATTAGAAACCAATCCCAAGTACTTATTACCTACAGTAATCTTGTAAGAGAAACACTAAAATAATCATCATAATTTATTATATAGATATACCAACAGTTCACAAGAACATAAGTAATACTAATAATTAGATATTTACACAATCTACTACCTTATCTTGTATTATTTGTGAATAATTATCTTAATTACAACTCAATTTATATTGTATAGGCTGTGGTGTAGGTTTTCAAATATTAATCCTTATCTTCCCACTTGCTTAACTATCCTGTGTGTATTCCAGGTCCACTCCAATTAAGATGACGACTCGCAGAGCCACCGCTCGTGACATGGAGGAAAAACTTAAGAAGGCCTTACAAGAACTCAAGGTCTCCCAGGATGACTGCACTAAGTTGCTGCAGGAGCGAGAGGAAAGTGAGGAGGAAATAAAGAAAATTATAGACAAAAATAGTCAGTTGAAAAGTGAAATGGCTGAACTTCACCAACATTGTACGGAGGCTAATGATCGACAAAACAAATTGCAGGAGCTATTGTTACAGTTCCAAGAATGTAGTGACAACCATGAAATGGCCTTGACTCGCATTTCTGAATTTGAACTCAGCTTGAGCCGGGCCAATGGCATTATATCTAAGTATGAACTTGAAAAAAGTTGTCTTCAGGAAAAAAGCACACTTAGCCTGTTTGATGAACTTGTTGTGAGTTGTCCTGGTAATTTACCTACTTCTAGGCTTATTGAGACCATTGACTTGACAAAAGATGTATCAAGTACTAGTGAACCCATTTTGATGAATAGTCATAATAGAATTAAAAAGTACATCAAAATAAATAAAATCATTACCAAAACCAGGAAACTCATAAAATGTAAACAAAGTTTCTCTAAAAATGTAAAACTTAGGAAAGAACGTGTAGGATTAATTACTCAATTAAAAACATGTAATAGTAGTTTGCAAAATATGAGGTTATTATATGACACTGATATGCTGCAGTTACAAGCAGATCTGAAGCACAAGGAGGACTTAATTAATGGTTTAGCATGCAGATATAACAGTGCTAAGAAGGAGATCAGCGAGCACATAGTTGCAATCACAAACCTGGTGGACATGTGCAAAAATCATGAAGAACGGTTTGATTCCCTAACGTTGAAAAAGATATGCCATTGTCATAATATTAATAATGTTGATCCTTGTGTTGATGTCTCTTCTCCGGGCACTCCGAGTGCGCCGGGCGCTCCGAGTACTTCGGGTGCTCCTGGCGCTTCGGGTGCTCCGGGCGCTCCGAGTGCTTCGGCTGCTCTGGGTGCTCCGGGCGCTCCGAGTGCGCCGGGCGCTCCGAGTACTTCGGGTGCTCCTGGCGCTTCGGGTGCTCCGGGCGCTCCGAGTGCTTCGGCTGCTCTGGGTGCTCCGGGCGCTCCGAGTGCGCCGGGCGCTCCGGGTACTTCGGGTGCTCCTGGCGCTTCGGGTGCTCCGGGCGCTCCGAGTGCTTCGGCTGCTCTGGGTGCTCCGGGCGCTCCGAGTGCGCCGGGCGCTCCGGGTACTTCGGGTGCTCCTGGCGCTTCGGGTGCTCCGGGCGCTCCGAGTGCTTCGGCTGCTCTGGGTGCTCCGGGCGCTCCGAGTGCGCCGGGCGCTCCGAGTACTTCGGGTGCTCCTGGCGCTTCGGGTGCTCCGGGCGCTCCGAGTGCTTCGGCTGCTCTGAGTGCTCTGGGCGCTCCGAGTGCTCCGAGCACTGAGCCACATGTCAGTGTCAATATTTCTGTGGGGAGCTCTGAGGGATCGATAATGAAAACTGTTGTTTTTTCTGACCAAATTGGGGTCAATTTTGGACCAATATTAAATAATCGTATGGATCAGCCAGTTATTAATTATTGTATGCCGGGAGCTTCCTATACAGATATTATGAATAAAATTGTAAGTACTAAGCTTGACAAACAAACCACAGTTGTGATACTTATAGGAAATGGTTTGAACGTGAAATTTAAAGAATTAATTAATAGTTTTGAAACATTCCTCAAACTAAAGGTGATGAATGTTTTTCTATGTGCTTTGCCATACTCCGTCAACTATACGGACAAACAAAATAGATATATATTGTTTTTGAACAATTTTATATATAGATTGACATGTCGTCATAGTGACGTTTTTTCTTATTTCGACACTAATAAATTTGTTAGTGGACTAAAATTTACTGGGGACTCATTGTTTATGCCCAAAAAATGTAAAATCTCAATTGCTACACTGATAGCTTATAATATTAACATGGTTATAGCTAATATAACTGCCAGTAGCTTAAGTGACAGAGCGGTATCGTCTAGTATTACTAACAATACTGTGATTAGTTGTTTAAACTTATAACTCCGACAACAGAGAAGCACACTAATAGCATAACTATACTACACCAGAATATAAATCGCTTCTCTGGCAAAATACTTGACGTTGAATTGTTATGTGATGAAATGATAATTGATATATTATGTTTTACGGAAACATGGCTCAAACCAGATACAATGCTTTTTAATGTTAATAACTTTACTGTTGCCAGCGCGTTCAACAGAGTGACTGCTCAGGGTGGCGGCACCCTCATTTTGCTAAATAATAATATTAAATTTAAAAATCGTTCTGATATTACTTGTCACTCTGTGGAACGCGTATGCGAGGTGGCTTGTGCAGAGATTGAAAGCTCCATCATTATATGTGTGTATAGGCCTCCCGCGTCTAATTTTTCGTTGTTTTGTTCTATAATGGAACAAATACTTAGTAAATTATCTAGGTGTAATAAGTCAGTAATTATTTGTGGTGACTTTAATATTGACATCCTGATACCCTCATTAGATAGAAATAATTTTATTACTTTATTTAAATCATTTAATATGTCTCTTCTATTTAATGAGCCCACGAGAGTAACGGCTACTAGTTCGTCTTGTATTGATAACATAATTACTAACGGTAACGTTTTAGAGAAGTCCATAATAGCTGGCGTCCGTTCGGATCATTTGGCACAATTGGTAAAATTACCGTGTAAAAAACTTAGGTCATCCATAACGAAAACATTTAGGTCAGTTAATGAAACAAGATTAAATAATTTCAGCGTTAATATGGATTATAAAATTAGTAACACTATGTATATTTCTGATGATCCAAATGTAAACTATGACAAAATATTTAGAGATATTTGCAACGAATTTAATGTATCTTGTCCAATCAAAACTAAAAAGGTAAATAATAAACTTCAATTCTGTAACTGGGCAACTAAAGGAATCAGGAAGAGTAGGGATAACATGTATGATCTTTACCATCAGAGATCTTACAATAGTAATGAAAACTTTCATACATATGTTAGGAACTATTCCAAGTTATTTAAACAGGTATGCATTCGAGCTAAGGCCATCTACATAGGCAATAGGGTAAATAATTCTAATAATAAAATTAAAACAGTGTGGCAGATTATTAATACAGAGACTGGTAAAAATAAAATCAAAGATAATACTTTTTGTCTTAAAATTAATGATAAACTAATATCAGATAAATTAGAAGTAGCATCTGCTTTTGAAACTTTTTTCTCAAATATACCTGTGGAGGCTACTAAAAATCTTGCTTCGTCTTCCACGTTAGCAGAATCGATTTTACAGAAGACTTTTCAATGAAAAATTCCAGACTTCGCATTCACCCAGGTTAGTGACTATGACATTATCACGGCTTTCAAGTCACTAAATATGAAAAATACAGAAGACTTATGGGGTTTGTCAGTTAAAGTTATACAGTCAATTATTTTTAATATTGCCCCTATTTTAGCCCTAATTTTTAACCAATGTCTCGAACAGGGCAACTTTCCTGATTTAATGAAATACAGCAAAATTGTTCCGATTTTTAAATCGGGATGTAAAAACAATCCCTCAGATTACAGACCGGTCTCAGTACTTCCTGCATTAAGTAAGATTTTTGAAAAGATTGTGCTAAACCAAATGTTAAGGCATTTTAATAACCACAAGATACTCCATGATGATCAGTTCGGTTTTACGAGAGGTAAGTCCACTACGGATGCGGGAGCTAAACTTATTAAGCATATTTTTCAGGCCTGGGAGTGCTCACACGATGCTATTGGTATCTTTTGTGATCTCTCCAAGGCATTTGATTGCGTAGATCACCGAACGCTAGCTCTTAAACTTAAGTTATACGGAATTCGCGGAGTGGCTCTCGATCTTGTGGTTTCCTATCTTTCAGGGCGCCAACAAAAAGTAGGAATCAATGGTAGTGTGTCATCGGGCTCCTTAGTCAAATTAGGCGTACCTCAAGGCTCGATTTTAGGCCCATTTCTGTTTCTAGTTTATATAAATGACCTTTTTTTTTTTTTTTTTTTTTTTTTCGTGGGGAAATCCTCATAGGATACCCGTCCGCCCCGGGGGTAGCGGCCAGGTTATGCCGGACTTGTACCGGCTAAAACCCCACGGTGGTCGCCATCTGCGCTGTAGAGGGGGGCGGGCTCTCGTGTTGAACGCGTACCTGCTCGCCCCTCCACGCGCGGCGCTAAGATAGCTCGTCCCGGGGGAAGTGTGATACCTCCCCCCAGCACCCTCGCTGTGCTATCGCACGATGAGTCTGACCACATCGACTCATCGTCCTCCTTGGGGTCGCTTCTGGGCGCACAGAGCCCCCGCCCTGATTGCCCACGACCCCAAAGGCCCCATTTAGTCGCCTTTTACGACAGGCAGGGGAACACCGTAGCTGTTATTCTAAGCCCCAGCTACAGGGCAGGAGGGCCGCCACGAGGCACGTCTGCGCCTCGGCGGCGTCGTCTCCGAGCGGGATCGGCCCTCTCCCGATCCCGCTCAGCAGCCTCCTTCTGGACCATTACGGTCTCACAGAAGGAGGCTACGGCCCTCCACGCTGTATCCCCGCTCAGCATCGCCGACACGACTGCTGGCAGGGAGAGATTCCGCCCGATCAAGCCGACCAGGATCCGCCGCTCGGGTTCCCACGCAGGGCACACTGCGAGCGTGTGCGATGCGGAATCCTGGCCGCTCCCACCGCAGTGGAAGCAGGCCGCCGTCGCCTCACGTCCGATCTTACACAGATAATCACCGAAGCACCCGTGCCCGGTGAGTATCTGTGTGAGTCTGTAGGTGAGTCGTCCACCTTGTCGCTGCATCCAGGCCTCAAAGACCGGCAGGACTGCTCCGACGACGCGCTTGCGCGCATAACGCTCCTCCCGGAGCCTCGCGCGCCACGTCGCGAACGCGATAATTCGTTCCTCTTCGTTCGCTCTTCTGGGTCGCCTCCACCGCTCTGACGGACGATGCGAATCCGGTCATAGACCCTCGCATCCATGTCCGCCAGAATATCAAGTGGCGGAAAGCGAGCCAGAATTGTCGCCGCCTCAAAGGATACTGTGCGGTATCCTCGTACGATCCGTATCGCCATCCTTCGCTGGACGCTGTAGATTTTCGTCCTACAGCGTCGGATGGCAAGCCTCTTCGCCCAAACGGGCGCCCCGTACAGAGCTACGGATCGTATGACCCCCGCATAGAGGCGGCGTACTTCCTCCCTCGGTCAGGTGACGCGCGAGTCAGGTGGTTCCCTGCTCCTAGGCAGTTATATAAATGACCTACCTTATATGGTGAAAGAACTATCAGATGTCGTTTTGTTTGCAGATGATACGTCTCTGATATTTAAAGTAGATAGAAAAGACAAAGATCTTTTAAAAGTTAACTACGCTCTGAAGACTGTGTCTCAATGGTTTGCTGCCAACAATCTTATGTTAAACTCAAAAAAAACAAAATGTATAAGATTTTCATTACCAAATGTACCAAAAGTTGATACCAGTGTTATTGTGGATGGTAATAAACTTAATGTAGTAGATAAGACTGTTTTTCTTGGTCTGACTATAGACTGTAGATTGCAGTGGGGTGCTCACCTGGAAGCCTTAGGTGGTAAACTGAGCTCCGCTGCGTTTGCAGTCAGCAAAATAAGGCAACTGACGGACATTAATACAGCCAGATTAATTTATTTTGCATATTTTCATAGTCTTATGTCTTACGGCCTTTTGCTGTGGGGCTCTGCCGCAGACTTGGAATAAATTTTTGTATTACAAAAAAGGGCAATTCGCGCCATCTACTGTTTGGGTTCTCGCGAGTCTCTACGAAATATATTTCCGGATATTAATATACTAACTTTGCCCTCTCAGTACATTTTTGAAAATATTATGTATGTCCGCAAGAACATTAATTTGTTTCCAGTCAATAGTGACTATCATGATAGAAACACTAGAAACAAAGACAAAATAACTGTACCTAGATTTAGATTAGCTAAAGTAAATAAGTCCTTTCTTGGGAATTGTATTAAATTTTACAATAAAATTCCTCATAGCGTGACCAGTATGTCCTCTTTTAAATTTAAGGAACATATCAAAAAGCGGCTGTTGAGTAGGGCTTATTATAAAGTGTCTCATTATATTGACGACAAGGATGTATGGAAGTAGCTTCTCTCTGCACCTGCCTCACTGAGCAGATAGTTCAAGGTCCATTTTAATTCAAAGTATGCTATTATTATTATAAGTATATTTTTAGGTTACAGATTATATTACATACCTATTGTAATTAAATGAATTAAATTCAATGTTCTTCATTTATTTAGTTTGATATAAATGCATCGATTTATTATGTCTGTGCAATTGTTATATTTTTTTATTTTGTGATATTTAGTCTAAGCTTGTCAATAGTCACAGTGATAACAAATTGTGTGTTTAGTGTTTCCCTTTAGTTATTTTTTATTTCTAAGGCAGACTTAAGTAAGTCATGCTCACTTTAAGGCCTTTGCTTGCGGCGGCGTCGTGTGACGGGTCGCTCACTTCCCTCCAATATGGCGAGGAGGGCGATGGCTGCCACACGCGTCATACTTGTGAACAGGTGCTGCTAGTGGGGGCTGGTCTACTTAAGTTTGCTATTTATTTACTTATTAAATATTTTTTCAGTCTACTTTGTAATTTTGCCGCCGCGCCGGGGCACGCAATTGTTTTCAGTGCGATTAGAATGTAAATATTATGTAATTAATCTAAGCCTGTTTTGAAAAGAGTAATTGCTGAGTTTATTGCCGGCTCTTCTCAGCAAATGCAACCTTCCGAACCGGTATTAGAGTATTAGAGTCAGACTTTTCATAAGTGCCTGCGAAGGTCTATTTGAATAAATGATTTTGAATTTTGAATTTTGAATTTTGAATGTCACATTATTTGACAATGACTATAGAGTGACTTTATTTACGTGACCCTTTAAACAGTATATTAGTTTAATAACGTTTTATGAGTAAGGGGGTTTATGTACAAAAAACGAAAAAAGAAAAAAGATAAAGGAATTTAAAAACATATTTAATATAAACTATCTTCTAAATTATCCATGGTACCCATTATGCTAGCGGCGTTACCACGCTGAAAGGTCAAGCTTAGTCTCTGGGCAAAACTACTACTGATTTACCCCCTGACTCATAAAACGTTATTAAACTAATATACTGTTTAAATGGTCACGTAAATAACGTCACTCTATGGACATTGTCAAATAATGTGACATTATTTACGAGACAATTTAATCAGTATATTAGTTAAATAGCGCTTTATGAGTAAGGGGGTAAGTGTCAGATGACCAAGGGCCCATGGTAACTACCGCAAATTCATAGTCGTCAGTTACTATGAGTACTTTTTACTTAACTATTTTTGTATATCAAATCACTGCATGGTGCATGATGGAGGGTGCAATATGCTTTGTCTTTTCCCTACTATAAAAGTGCTAGTAGTAGTAGGTGTTTAAAAAAATAGACAAGTATCGCCATTCCAGTAAGCCAATTCATTTTGAATCCTTCAGCATATCTCTAAACTATTCCTACACTGACATTCTCTGCAGTTTCTCGACGAGGAGGCGCTCTGTACTGGCAGTGTCAGCAGTATAGTACCAAATGCTCTTTTTTAAATGACGAAAGTCGTAAACAGGAATTCGACCCACCTGGTATTGAGCGGTCTCCGTAGCCAATGGCTACGGAGACCGCCGGCTACTAGCCATATGGACGCATGCAACACCCATGGCACTCCAGTGAATTATAAGCACGTTACAGACCCTAGACAATGAGCTCATCACGCGTTGGAACACAAAATATGCTATGCTCTAACTGTCCTGATGCTACAGTGCTTTGTCTGCCGGCATAGCGACTCCTAACTATATACCCGGATACCCCTGGTATTGAAAATGTCTATAGGCTACAGAACCGTTTGCCTGATGGCAAGATGATATGGTCCATCTGATGATGGACCATATCGTTTCCTCCGTTAGTAGTATAAACCAGTCTTAAGTTTAGGATTCTAAATTAAGGCCGGATTGCACAGTAACTGTCCGTCACCAGGCATGAGAAAAACAGGATCTACATGATTTTTGAGATTTAAATGAAGCCCTTTTCTCTCGTAGCTGGCACCACGGACCAATATCCAAGAAACGCGTTGAAGAACTTCTGTCAGCATCCGCTGATGGTATATTTCTAGTACACGACAGTTGTGAATTCCCAGGCGAGCATATTCTCTCTGTACAGTGCGGTGGCAAGGTCTATCATTATCGGTACGAAAACTTACCTACCTACTTACTTAAGTTTTAAGGATTTTCTTGTAGTGCTGCAGTATTCCTACAAGCGTTTTGTATGACAGTCAACAACATGTATGATAGACATACATTTCTGCCACCAAATAAACTCTACCTTTACCATTTGAAGCAAAACTTGTGGCTTGGTCAGGCGGTTACTACAAAGTACCCGTCTAAAGTATCCTCATGATGTTTTGTATTATCGAAATCTCTAGCTCAAGCATTTTAGAATTTAGCCAACTATATTTTGTCATGGCATTCAGCGTCACTAATATCATCGCCGCTATAGGTACACTACACACTAAAAAGTAGTGTACATAGGGGCGTCCATTAATTACGTGAGGCGAATACGGGGGGAAGGGGTCGAGCCGAATCACCCATCTTACGTGGGGTCATCCCCACGTGTAACCCCCCTTCCGCAGGGGGCTCAGCAAATATCACGTAATTTTTCGCAAGAAACAGTGTAAAATTACGAGAACAATGGGTTATATTTTAGAATTAAAATGGCTATATTTTAAGTATTTTATTGTTAAATATTTTCAGCGTGATTATACGTTCTAAAAAAATAAAAATAAGTAAGAAAAGTAGGTATCTTGTTTTTAAATAAATCCAACGCAAACAAGCAAAGATTAACGTATGTATAAAAAATACTCATTTAATAAAATCTCACATGAGATTTGTGGGGAGGGTGAGGGAGTCGAGCCAAATCTCACGACATCTCACCAAAGGGCCTCCCCCTTTGGTGAGATCGGAGGTCGAAAAATCGCCAAAATCACATCACGTAATTAATGGAAGTTACCCCCTAGTTTATCAGTTATTTCATTTCCATAGTAGATACAAGCTCTACTTAGTAGGGTATCAGATAACCGTTTGTGAAGACTGTCACAGTATACTACCAGTTCCCCTAGACAAAGTACATTTCGTTGCGTTTGCGCGAATAGAAACGCTACAAAATGTATGAGTTTGACATTTGGTTACGCTAGGATCTAGCGTATCCTTATGTCAATGAAACGCAACGAAATTTACTTTGTCTAGGGGTACAGGTTAATTAACAATTCTGAATTAATCTTTTTCTCGTTTCCAGCATCAAATGGTTAACAATGACCGATAGTCCGGAGCTATGTTTAACAATAGATGACAAAGAATTTTTCAAAACGATGACTGATTTATTAACTGTATGTTTTATTTCTACGTATTTGTTATACTCTGATATGTTTTCAGTACTACTCAGGAAGCAAAAAACTGTGCACTCTTTTAATGCGGCACCTGCCAAGAGCATCAGATTATGTACAACCAGCTCCTTTACAGGTAAATAAGGATTGAAACCCACATACGGTTAGACGATGGTCAATCATATTTTTTGTTTCTTTTTTAAATGAATATTCTATTTTGTTGTTATATCTTTTTTACTTTGTTTATTTGCTAAGCTATATGTCTGTGTTATTTTGTGTTCCTTTGTAATATTGTGTTAGTTTGTATTATTGTAAATCTTTTGATTTTTCGGTCTGGTTGTGCGTGATGTCACTTTTGGCAGTGACTGAAAATCAGTGCTGTTACCCGGATATGGGCTAACAGTGTTTTACTGAGTCACTGACCATTTTTGATGTCACACAACATTACATTTTTCTTCCTAATTGTTTTTATTTACCTGTATATTATTTGTGTGGGTATTTTGTATACATCAAAATATTTAAAGTTCACATTCTAGATGAACTTATAATTAAATGATATTAAATTTGAAGATTTTGGCGCACATTTCGCTCCTGATGAGTATTCCAGGCTCCAAACAAAAATCTTCGAACACTTTAAAAACAGGACCATTAGAGACAGGATTGCTAAGCGGCTAAACGAATATAGATGGAATTTAGCACACTGATAGAATATAGAATAGAATGGGTCAGCATCAGCAACGATTTCCTTTAATTTTCAGCCATATGTGAGCGGTATACGTCCACCGCGGGTTCTAACGCCAATTTTTGATTCAGACGAAGACTCATGCAGGTACATAATGTCTAGATTAAGTAGACTGTAAAGTTACAGGCTTGTTTTTTCTCAAATCCGTTCAACTTTTAAGAAAACTATTTTTTTTTAATAAATAATAATGTTCTATATTAAAATAAACACTTCCACCAGGGCCCATTAATATTTGGTAAGTTTTTTACATATCAGTTTTTTTTTTCAGTTCTTTTTAGCGGATCGTGATTCGTGACCAAGACAGCACAGGACACTCAGTGATCTACACAATGTTATGTTTATAAAATAATTATTACTACACGTTTCCATTGGTTTGCCTCTATATTTTTTTTTAATTTCTATTATCAGTTTTATTTATCTTTACTTGTTAGTTTGTAACACAACTTATAGGTAAAATTGAAATTTCCTTAATTAAATTACATGAAATTTTCAAGTCGATTATATCCACAACAGCATACCTTTTTTGAAAAGCTTCATTTGATGAGGCATCCTAGACCTCGAATATGTATGTATCTAAAGATGTAATATCGCATTTGGACTCAAATACTTGCTAGCTATTATGGTTTAATTAATATAAAAACAGATGTAGTTACTCTGAAAATATGAAAGATTCGTTTATGAAAAACCGGCCAAGTGCGAGTCTGAGTGTGACTCGCTTTCGACCTTCCTTCGATGCATCTATGAAAAATCTCTTGAGAGTAGTAATACAACTTATGATATTACTCGACACTGGCAAAAATAATTCCTAATTACATGGCAACAATACGTTGTTTGTATTATTGTCATAAAAATTAAATAAGTTTCCTTTGAATCTCCAACGTTAGGGCCTGTTGACTTTTTGATGACTGACTCACTTGCACACATGAACATCTCAACTACTTACCTATTCGCTAATTACGTACTTCGATCATATATATTGTTGTCAACAGTTCGTCATCAACAAATCTTCATTGAATCATCAGTTATAAAGAAACTATATGTACCCGTGAATTGAATTGTTGTTCCTACTATGGTTTAGTCCATATTATGATACATTAGCTTTCTGCCCTCGAGTCCCTATTTTATGGTTGTATTTTGAAAAACCCTCTCTTTCCTCAGTGGATGTCTACGTTATGCCAGGAATACAGGATTAACCTAGTCCAGGGTCACCGCTAATAGTTATTATCTTACCCTAAATCTTCTAATATTCTAAATGTGATAGATTGTATGGATGTATCCAACAATCCAAAAATTAACTAACAAAAATTAACCCAAAGAAGCGTCATTTTCCTTGAAAACATTGTGGCATTTTGGCCCATTTTTGCCCCGCGGCATATATTTAGATGTATATTTGTGGCTATGCCTAAGAAAATACTGACCCTACCTGATATGAAAGTCCCAACGCAATAAGATTTGCGGTTTCCGATAATAACTAGCTCAATTTTAACATATGTCAGAAACGTATTCTCTCAGTGGCCGCACTATAGTCCCTCACCTTAGTGGTGAGGTTTTAGTACGAATAGATGGAACCAGGAATTTCATAATTTAAGAAATACCTTGTAATATTTAGTTAATCCTGTAAATAGTGGTGAATAATAAATTCATTATAGGTACATTTGACTCTTAATACTACATGCTTTTCCTTATATAGTTTTTACTGCAGTAACTATAATTAATTCAGTCCGGTAACAAGTGAGGATTGTGCAGGAGCACATTTATTTTAATAACTTAAATTGTGTGTGCATCAGAAATAAATTAGTAGTGTTCGTGACTTCATGGTGAATACTGCCGTACACAATATAACTATTATTATAATTATATTAAATTTGGACCTCATGGATCAATCGACGTAAGTATAATAATAATAATTGATAAATTAAAGTAAAATAATCATGGCGAGATCTATACATTGATTTGTACAAAAAAATTCAACATTTTAGAGGGTTTTGAATCACTTCCAATGTTGAGATTACATTACCAGCATGAAATATTTCATAAACCCCGCAAAACAGAACAACAACATAACGCTTACAAAGCAACATAACGGTTTTGGTCGCGAATAGTTGCGATTCGCCGGCATGCCATAGAAATTCGCATTTTTATCCCGGGGTTTTTAAATGGCTCAAGTTGTTCCTTAGGCACCAAGGATCAATTATAACTTCATTGTAACGTCTCTAAAAATCTTTATTTTTTTGTACAAATCTCGCCATGATTCTTTGTGGCTAGATATTGAATGATTAGTTTATTACACTGAAACATCAGGTAATTATTTGTGTCAAGATGGAACCACGGGCCAATATCCCGAGAGCTCGCGGAGTACCTGCTGTATGGCTCGCCAGATGGCGTGTACTTGGTGCGCGAGAGTGTCAGCTATCCTGGCGACTACACACTCTCTGTATGCTACCAGCGTAAGGTTGAACATTATAGGTAAGATAGGTACAAAAAACCTCAAAGTTAAGTAGCGCTAGCGAATTAAAACTGTTGCTAAAATAATAATATTTTGATGTAACTATTTTGCTGTCTAATCAGTATTTTTGATGAGGATTGTTTTTTTTAAATATACAAAATGAAGAGTTTTTGATTTGCAATTATATACTAGCCTATTATAAATGCAAAAGTGAGATTTTTAGCCCGTGACGCCTCAACGGCACACACAACCAAACATACTGATATTGCTTATGACAAGCAAGGATGTAGTCTGTGATGACAAGGGATATAATCACAGATCTACATCTAAATAGATGCCGCGAGTGTATGTACTTCGCGTGTCAAGATCTGTGCAAAATTGTGCAACAATGTTCTTCTTTTGAAACTGTTTCGCGCGGACAGGGAACTCGCATAAGGCTGCATGTCCACCAGAGATGTGTAGCGAGGGATATGTTTAAGTGACAAAGAGGATAGCTTCATTTTCACGTTAAAAATCGAATGCCAGCCTAACTAAATCAATCTTGTGACATTATGGTAGGTACACACGACTACACATCAAGCTATACATTTCCAGTATAAGCTGATCTCGCATTGTATATAGGATTTCCGTACAATTTGAGGTCAGCTTATTGAAAATGTATAGCTTGATCTCTGTAGCCGTGCGTACAAACAAAGTAACACGTTTGGTTTTCATACGGATGGAGGGACTTGCGGTATATATTTAGATTTATGTCTGTGGACATCATCATTTCAGCCTATTGCAGTCCACTGTTGGACGTAAGCCTCCCCCAGGGTTCGCCACATGGCTCGATCTCCCGTTTTCGCCATCCAGTCACCACCAGCCACCTTTTTCAGGTCGTCGGTCCATCTGGCCGGAGGGCGTCCTACACTACGCTTGCCGAGTCGTGGTCTCCACTCGAGAACCCGTCTACTCCACCGATCATCGGTTCTGCGACAGATGTGACCAGCCCACTGCCACTTCAGTCTGCTACACTTCTGCACTACGTCAGTGACTTTGGTTTTTTGTCGGATAATCTCGTTCCGGACTTTGTCCCTTAACGAGATTCCGAGCATACCCCTTTCCATAGCTCGCTGTGTGACGTGTAGTCGGTGGGCTAGTTTCACTGTCAGGTTCCACGTCTCGGCTCCGTATGTCATGACCGGCAGGACGCACTGATTGAATACCTTGGTCTTCAGGCATTGTGGCAAGGGTGACTCGAAGATGTGACGCAGCTTTCCAAATGCTGCCCAGCCAAGCTGCACTCTTCTGGTGATTTCACTCTCAAAGTTGTCTCTACCCAGCTGTAACTTTTGTCCTAGGTAGACGTACTCCTGGACAACTTCAATGGCTACACCTTCGACGGAAACGGGCACAGGGACGATGTGCTCGTTGAACATGACCTTAGTCTTGTCCAAGTTCATCCCTAGCCCAACGCGTCTCGAGGCAGCATTAAGACCGGACAGCATTTCCTGCAGGTCTTGCAGCGATTCTGCCATTATAACTATGTCGTCAGCAAAGCGGAGGTGTGTGAGATATTCACCATTGACATTGATGCCCATTCCATTCCACCGCAGGGTCTTGAAGACATCCTCCAGAGCATTGGTGAAGAGTTTCGGGGAAATAACGTCACCCTGTCTTACACCTCTGAGCAACTGGATGGGTCTTGTTTGGTGGTTCTGCACTTGGACGGACATAGTCGCCATTTGGTAGAGACTTCTCAGCACCTCCACGTACCGCCAGTCGACTTGGCATCGCTGCAAAGACTCCAGAACGGCCCAGGTTTCGATAGAGTCGAAGGCCTTCTCGTAGTCCACAAACGCCATACACAGCGGTTGGTTATACTCCTCGGACTTCTGTATAACCTGCCGAACAGTATGGATGTGGTCCACGGTGCTATAGCCTTTACGAAACCCAGCCTGTTCCGGTGGCTGAAAGGCGTCAAATCTTGATGCCAGACGATTCGTGACGACTCTCGAGAACAGCTTATAGACGTGGCTCAGAAGCGTGATCGGCCTATAGTTTTTAAGGAGCGTTTTGTCTCCTTTCTTGAAAAACAATGCCACTACACCTCTGCTCCACGCCTTCGGGGTAGTCCCATTGGTTATTACAGAGTTGAAGAGCCTCCTCAACTCCCCAAGAACAGGTTTACCCCCAGCCTTGAGGAGCTCAGAGGCTACTCCATCTTCACCGGGAGCCTTCCCATTACTAAGCTGTTTGAGAGCCGCCTCGATTTCGTCAACATCTACGTCTGGGAGATCTTCAGTGAAGTGGCGGGTAAGTGGGGCTCTAGGGTCTCTCGCGTCAGGTGTAGACTTCGGTGCATGCGAAGCATACAGTTGTCCGTAGAAGTCCTCAATTTCAGCCAATATCCCCGGGACTGATGTGACGGTTTCACCATTCGAGGTAGCTAACTTTGTCAGATGACTCCTCCCCAGTGTCTTGGTAAAGACCTTCGACCCCCGATTTCGCTCGATCGCCTCATGTACTAGGCGAGTGTTCCAGCTGCGAAGGTCGCGTCTTACCAAGCTCCTGATTTTCTTGTGGAGTGACTGGGGATCTGACAAAGTTTCCTCTGGTGTCTCACGTCTAAATCGCATCAAATCCAGGGTCTCGCTAGAAAGTTTGGACTTCCTATCTGACCGCCTTTTCCGAAAGTGCCTCGTTCCCACTTCGCGTATCACCCCAATTAAGCCGTCCAGATCCTCGTCAACATTTGCCGGGGTCTCCAGTGCGGCGAATCTATTTTTCAATTCCAGTTGGAATGCATCATGTCCAGCTTGGGGCACATTTGGACGAAGAGCAGACCTCACCATGCGACTACGTTCGAGCTTAAAATTAATACTTAGGGTGCCTCGCACAAGCCGGTGATCGCTACCGGTATTAAACCTGCTGATCACTGAGACATCCCTAAATATATGCTTCTTGTCGGCTATGATGAAGTCAATTTCGTTCTTCGTCACACCGTCGGGGCTCTTCCAGGTCCACTTCCGTTGGGGCTTTTTCTGATAAAAGGTGTTCATACAGAACAGCCCCTGCATGCTAAGGAAGTTGACCAGCATTTGGCCCCTACGGTTTCTGCGCCCATAGCTATGCTGTCCCAAACAAGATTCACCGCATTCTTTTCCCACTTTGGCGTTGAAGTCCCCCATGACAACGGTATAATGGGTTTTGGTGGTACGATTCATGGCCTTTGACACATCGTCGTAAACGGCCTCCACCTCCTCATCTGAGCTGCTCGACGTCGGCGCATATACCTGTATGACCTTGAGAGAGTATCTCTCGGTCAGTTTCAGTACAAGGTACGCTACCCGTGCCGAGACGCTGCAGATCTCCATCACGTTGTCACGGAGGGCTTTGTTGACGAGGAATCCCACGCCACCCTGAGATTGTTGGCTCCCTTCCCTAAAGTAGAATAGATGGCCCGACTCAAGGGTTATCGTGTCCTCCCCCTCTCTACGAACTTCCGATAACCCGAGAACATGCCATCGTATCTTCTCTAATTCTACTTCAAGGATCTGGAGGCTTTCGTCCAGCCGTAGACTGCGTCCGTTGTATGTAGCCAGGGTCAATTGTTGGCAGCCGTCCGTAGCCCGGGGATTCCTAGCACCCCCTACCCTACCGTAACCAAGGCCGCTGCCGTGACCTGGAATAGTAGGGCGGCCGGGAACTGGGGGCCGTTTCTTTTGGTGTGTATCCATATGGAGGGTATTGCCCGTAGTCACCACGCTGGGCAGGCGGGTTGGTGACCGCAGTGTATTTATGTGGACTGTGTTGTCTACACAAGAGGCGCTGCTGCCCACCTCTTGGATGGTCCCTTAATCGCCTTCTACGATACCCACGGGAAGAAATGGGGTGGTGCTATTCTACTCCGCCGGCACCACACGGCCAATAAGTTACTTTTAATACCAACATATTTTTTTTTTCAATTTCAGAATAAAATGCATAAAATCATCGGATAATCAAAAGCAATCTATTTTCATCGATGAAGGTCGTATCTTCGATCAAATAACAGATTTAGTTTACGTAAGTACCTAAGATTAATTTGAAATCAGTTATCAGACTGAATGTTTTTATTTAAATAGTTCTATAGGGTACATGTAGGTACGCAATTATAAAGCGCTCGTGGTGTGGCATGATTAGCCTTTCTCGATCGGCAAAGTAAGCTACCATTGTCGTGGTCGGTAACTGGATGGATGACCGCCTAGTGGTATTTCAAATCGAGTGTTTCCGTGCAGGCAGTATGTGGCTTCCGTCACAGCACATAATGCATTGATAAAAATAAAAAAAGACGCCCCCTACTAGAGATGACTTCCTTTGTACGGCACTCAGTAGGTACCCCACATTTGCTATTTCCTCATGACCTGCTGATGAGCTTTTCTTGATCTCTTCTTCTACGCCACTGCGACACTATCATCGCTTTTGTAGATGATGACTTTAATTTTATTTATTAGTATTACACACACACTCAAGACAACGGATTGGTGACCACATTACGGACATGTCTGCCAAAAGAGCCCTCTGAAAATGGCAACAGTAACTGTAGTTCACAATTGCAATTACGTCGATCACCTTCACAGGTAAATAAGTTATTATACTACATACATATCTGATATAAGTTAATATTAGTTCCAAAGCTTCTTTTTTTTCCAACCACACGGTAACAAATTTTCATTAAAATTAGAAATTATTACTAGTTCGAGCGTCTATGACTTCCTAGTGTTCAAATAATCTTAAATACTCATTTCATAATAACTTTTCAGTTAGATTCAGACAATCAAACGCCGAGTGAAACGTCACCTGATATCAGAAGAAACACCTGTTATTTACGCCCGCCGTATCCTCTACCTTCAGAGGTAAATTATATTATTATAAGAAATACAATAACTTTTATTAGATGATGTAAGAAAGGAGTGAATGCTACTCAGTCGAGTCGGCGAGCGAGCCAGCTGGTATAGCGGGTTAAAGCGGTTTGCTATTACACGACCAACCTCTAATTTCAAATCCACCCTGTTTATGAATTATAGTGTTATGTCACAGTCTATAAAACCATACAGTCGTTCGACGAAGACGCCTAGACAGGGTAATCGTGCGGGGTGTGAGGGGCGAGACGCGGGAAAGCCGAGCCCGACCTGCGAACAAAACAATGCTAGTAGCTCGGGACACAGTATACTTTATATGACCGTCGGGATACTGTGTAGAAGTTGTCGGCATTTTCCACGAGACCTTAGGCGTCGGACGACTGTGTAGTTTTATAGACTGTGGTTATGTCGTGTATTATTTTATTTGCAGTTTCTTCATCAATTGTCGATTTTAAACATTCATCCACGTAATGTTCATTAATGATTACTTGAACGGCGTGGGGGTTCAAATCCTCGTATTTTAGGGCATTCCCTCTTTTTTAATATAATACGCTATATGGTGAGCCAATAATTCAACTATTCATAGCACATATTTTAATCTGACTATCGGGTGCTTCTTGCCACAAAAATGAAAGTACTTTCTGATCTTCAGAGCGTATTTTAATGCCTAAAAAACATGTCCCAATAAAGACTTTTATTTTCACGAAACCGAAACATAATACCTAAAAGTGAATTATATAAATCCGGACCTATCAGTAAATACCAGCTGAAGTTTATTAAGTTTATTGGGGTTCTGTTCACCAAAATGTGGTATATACCACACGCGATCTACTGACCGTTCACTGTCGTCGAGCTCTCGAGCGATATACCTACTTTATTCAAATTCATGGTATTCAGGTCATTGGTATTAAGGGTGGTGGTACCTGCCATATGTACCTACATATGGTAATTTTCGATCGAATTAAGGCAGCGCGTGTTCCACTTCTTCTCTGCCGGTAAAAATTGCCGTTCAAATTGCGCGTTTCAGTTCTCGTGTCTTTAGTCTCGGGTACATTTATTTACGGCTTACAAAGACTCTTCTTTTTAGAAGCACTTCTTTTATAACAAAACCAAATGGTGTTCTTAGGGTAAAAAGGCATGCAGCACTTCCATATTTTTAATGATAATATTTTTATTTATAGATAAGTGAACCCACATCTCGTCGGTCATCTACCTCCTATGAGAATTCCGACATCGAAGATTTAGAAGAAAAGAAAGATTTAGAGGCAATCCTTGTTCGGACAACAGGCCAAATTGACACATGATACGGGGTGATTTTTACATGACGTCGAATTAGTGACAAAATGGTTTTTCATTGACCTCTGTTTAGACTTAAGACCAGTTACTTATTTTTTAAATATCAGTTATGAGTTTAAATTCTTGTTCAAAAAGATTTGCAGACTTGCAGACAGATTTGCTGTTCTAGTATGTATAACAGGTGGAGACTGTTACTATGGGACAAACACTGATATCTCAAAATAATATTTTACTTTCCATATATTATGATCGAGCAAGGATGACATTTTGTAAGAAAAATAAAAAAAAATGGGAATTCACTATTGGTCCGCTACGCTAGTAAAAGTTGTTCAGCATGACTAATCCAAAATACGTTTAAAAAATATGCCATCTAGTAATCTCCATCCAGTATATATGAATACGTGGAAAGAAATGTTTCTATGTTTGTAGCAATGAAATGATATTAGCGTAATCCTAAATGTATGGTTTGTATGCATGCACGGAGGAGTATGAGATTTGGTATAGGTAGTTAAAGTTTATATGCAGAAAGCGAACAACATTTTTTTTTTCAAACAATTTTATGTGTTTATTACTATATATTAATTAACATATCGACCTTATATCATACGGCGTTAATGTAAAAATACCCTGCTATAGTAGCAGGGTATTTTTATTAAGGAAAATATTTATTTGAACTTACTTATAATATATCCGTACAAGTTTAATTTACTACAATTTCTTCATATTTATAAGTTGAACGTCGTTTGGCTTTCTAATATAAAGGTTACATTATAGGCTTAGAAAGTGCAGGCAATGTTCCTAATACACACTAATACACCAGCTACGCTAAAAGCTTCTTAAAATAATAACGCAGAATTAATTTAGTTGGTAAGTAAGTTTACATATTTCATCGGAAGATTGTAACGTTCTCACGTATTAGGATGTTCAGGTATTCCCTAATGCGGGACCGTCTCCCACTTACTATGCTAATATTAAACAATTAATTAACCAAAATGTTCCGTTCCATTACCCATACCTGTACCGCATATGAATAAATTATTAACTTCATAAAATTTTGTTGTAACATCTATATCGTCCCTTTATTGGTAAAACCGATTATCTACCGAAAAGTAAACTTGTGACAATGATGATTTAAAAGTTTGACAGAAAAATTATGTAACTAAATTACATATATCTTACCTGCAATCATGTAATTATAATGAAAAAATTAATAAAGTATGTTTGTAAATCATAAAAATATAAGTACTTCATTGATAATGCTTGAAAAAATGCCAAACACTATCTTCAGGGAGGTCATTTAGTTGGTTTTTCCTGAATAACGACATAAGCATGTATATCATTAATTAAATCACTTGGAGCTTATCTTATAGGTTTACCGTAACCTTTCGAAGAAAGTAATAAGGTACCAAAAACAACTGTAAATATAACAATCTAAAACATACTATAAATTGAAATTTAAAAAATTATAATTGGTTTTACTTGAGTAAAATTAAGAATTGTGGTAGACTATCTGCTTAAAAGGTACCTTCAAACATAGGTTAATAGTAATTAACATAAGTTGTGAAATAAACATTTATATTTTTTTTATCTGCAAAATGTTCATACAAGGAACTACAGCAGACCTGGTCATTGTTATTTTTATAATTACAAAAATACCAAAAAAACATTATTTACATGAAAGTAAAAACTGAATAAAGTAGAAAAATAATAAGAATTATAAATATTAGGAAATAATCAACTTTATTAGTAACTTTTTATTTTTATCTAAGTATACAAAACAGAAAATCTAAAAACTAACAATGTATCTTTCATTCATCAGCTGACGAGTCCACAGATGACTCAGATTGAGACTCTTCAGAGGCGGCCACATCAGGAACGCGTTCAACGCGATCCCTATCTACAAGCAAACTTCTGTACCATCCATGGTACTCTTCTGGTATAACCCCCTTCTCACATAGATTAATGAGATCTTTTTTCTTAGCTTCCGTTATTGGAAGAGGTCTATCATACAATTGTTCTAGCGGTGGGAACTGGAGTTCCGAGGTAGTTGGTATTTCAATTACCTGTTCTGCTGCCAATCGCTTTGCTTTATTTCTTGTTGCATAGCTGTGGTCTCCATGTGGTGAAGATGTCGATGCTGAATTTGTATTAATCTTATTTTGTGTGTCTGAAACAGTTACATCCATTGTCATAAATGAATTTGTCATGTCATAGTTATAGTATATTTTTTTGTCTCCTTTTATGTACTTCATCCGTTTTATTTGTAACCATTTTACTTGCTGTCCATCTGTGTTTTTGGTTCTATTCAAAATTATTGTATTCGCCAATTTTTTCAAGTCTTTAAATTCATTGAATTTAAATTCCTTGACTTGATAACAATTTTTTGTTATAGTCTTTGTGTCTTTCCTGTATTTTTTTTTTGATCTAGCACGTTTGAAAATGTTAATCCAGTCAGTCATACAAAAAAGATCAACATTTTTCTTGGCCGACTCAATCGCACTGTGCATTGAGTCAGCTTCCATATAACTGTGACCTGACTCTAAGAACTTGTGTTCTATGATTTTCAAATGGTTGCTGTTTTGAATTACCCACAATAGGATAGCAGCCACGAATTGATTTCTATTTTGTCCTCCACATGTGTCAGAGAACAAACTGACTTCCGTGACTTCCTCTGGTACACATTTCATTAAATAGTGACACAAAATAGTTCCGATTTCTGAACTTCCCTTTTTACCATTTGTCTCGGACCATACAAAACAATAAGCTTCGTTAGGAGGCGCACTTTCGTAGAGCGTTAAATTGTATAAAGTTAATTTTCTTGTATAGTAAAGGAGACCAACATCAGTGCATGGCAATTGTAAAATTGCCTGCAAATCGAAAGTAGCAGACAGAAAATTTGTTTCTTCTTCAGCTCTCTTTTTATCTTTATCTTTTTCCTGGTTACAAATTTGCTTCCTATCAATGTGTTTCTGATATTCTCCTTGTATTTTATTTTGTTCTTCTGGATTAGCGCGATTGTACCTAGTGCACAAAAGACATTGGTCTTTTTTCGGCATGAAAAATCCCAAATTATATTCTGTAGAAAAAATTCTACGATATGTCATCTCCGACACAGGTTCCATATTTTCGTCTGCGCATTTTTTGACGTACAAAGAATACAATTTGCATAATGTAAGGTTTCTGTCTAAATACTTGCGTTTTGATTTCTTTCGAATGTAATGGCTTTCCATAGTAGGGAAAGATGCAATATGTTTTTTTATGTACTCAATTTTTTCAGGTGCAGTTTTATTCGGAGGCTCATGACGTCCGCGAGGGTCTTCTTGCTTGGCAAAAAGTCCTAAGTTATCACGGTGCTTTACAGCATCAGCTACGACACACGGAGCAATGCATAATGTTTGGCAGAAAAACTTTTGGCAAACATATATTTCGTTCCCTTCTATTGTGAAAAAGCATTGCTTAGCATAAGAGCGTCGTGTCGTTCTTTTCCTACTTACAAGAAGTCTCTTTACTGACTTAACCCTTACGTGAGCCAAAATAAATGATTTTTTTGAGGCATAGTCTAGACTCCAATATTTTCTGCATAATATGTGGCGCTCTTCATCTGTAACTTTATCATTGCACTGAAATTTGCATTTGGAACAATCAACAGGCTTAGGATTTTTTGAGCTTCTAAATTTCTTTTTTGTAACATATGGCAAGCCTTCAGCGCGCTGTCTTTTTACCACATTAACTTTCCAGGTTTCAGGATTTCTTTGGTGCCAACGAGCTCGTGGTTTTAAGACCTTCCAACAACGTTGAAAAAGCTCGACAGTTATTGATTGTGCTACTAATAAAGACTCATTATTATTGTTATCTTTGGGAGATTTTTGCTTATTACCAAACAGCTGAGCTATAGCTTTGCGACGGCTAATTTTTTTTATTTCTTCAGCAGCATGTACAGAATCTGGATTTAAGAGTTCTTCTAGTGTTATTAATTCCGAATCATCCGAATCCGCTTCAGCGGGCAATTGAATAATATCAGGAGGCTGGTATGTAGGATCGTCATCAGAAAAATCGCCACCGAATAGTGATTCTATGTCAGATTCTACGCTCCTTTCTTTGTTATTTGAAACTTGTGAAGGTGAATTATTTCCTGTAAACAAATAATTTAATTTAGATAGTAAGACATTATAACATGTTAGGTATGTACCAATTGGTTTACCTTCAGTTGCATAGTGTACCCTAATAATTTTTAGAATGTATAGTCATAACAGGTATAACTAATAGCTAACTAATTACCTACATAAGTCCATGCGGCCGAAATCGCAAACACAGCGATTAGGTAGGTGTATCACAAAGTAGGTATACCTGATTGTTTAGAGATAGGCAAGTTCTAAGCACTTTTGTTATTAAATTCTTTTACCTTTTTTCGACGCTGAAGTATTGTCATCCACAACTTTTTGCTCAGACTGGGTCATATATAAATCGTATGCCTGAGATATGAACAAATCTTCTTGTGGCGCATCATTCATCCAAGCGTCTTCAATTTCTACAATAAACGACAATCACATTAAAATATCACTAAATAGGCCAATGCTTATTCATAATTATGAAACAAATCCTTAAATAGTTACTCGTACCTATATTTTTATGCATAATGAATGATTATTTTGCAAAATACCGGTAAATATAACCTCTAAACTATTTAACACAAACAATTACCTTCTTGAAAAGCATTTCCTCCTGGATCCAATGACTCTCCAACTTCCTTAGCACTCATATTCAAACTTTATCACCACAAACACTTAAGTAAACTACGATAAAAAGAAATAAACTTGAAAAACAAAACACTACAACCGGCCGGCGCACGAATCGTCCATCAAAGATGGCGACTAAGTCAGAGATGTGCGCGCGGAGTGCGTGTGAAACAAAAGATCAAGCGTCGATAATTGGTTTTAGCTGAAAATATTTATGTAGAAATATCACCAACGCTTCGGTGAAAAAAAACTATTTAAGCATAGTTGCTGTTACTTGTATTTAAATCTTAACGATACGATCTCTGATGTTGTGAAAAAAACAAATAAAGCTGCATAATCTCTTTTAATTGAATTAAAATCTGCACAACCGCGAAGGATTATGTTCTGTTAAAAGCAAGTAGAACTACTTAGTTTCTTTTAATGTGTAAGATTCTAAGTACTTTCCAATAATTCAGCAGTACCAGAACCATTTAAAGTATTTTAATTTGTATTAGTACCAATGCTACAGTATGTTCAGAGTGTAAGTAAATTGCAAATAAAATAAGATATGAAACGGAATGTGTTTTTGATCGCAAGGCTTACAAAAAATCGTACAGGTTTATGAGTTTAGCTGTTATTGAATGCAGATGTTACTTAAAAGCTTATAATATAATTGTTTTTTTGCCTATCTATCTCGGAAACTATGCATCGTATCGAAAAATCGGTTTTACCTGTAGATAGAGCTCAAAAAGTTGAGTAGCTTGGTGTAAATAACTTATTTTTGAAAAAAAGTGCAGATAATCGGTTTTACCAATAAAGGGACGATATATATAAAATTCAAAGTCCTGACTGACTGACTGATATATCAACGCACAGCCTAAACCACTGGTCCTAGAGACATAATTTAGAGGGTATATTCTTTGTGAAGAGTAGGTATCCACTAAGAAAGGGTTTTTTGAAATTCCGCCCCTAAGGGGGTAAAATAGGGGATGAAAGTTTGTATGAAAGTCCCTCAGATTCGAAGTTAGGGTCTTCAAATTTTGTGTTTAGGCTGAAGATTGAAAATTAATTTATACGTGTCTCAGCGTTTTTAATAATTCCACCCTCGAAGCGGAATGGAGTTGTTTTGTTTTCTTTTATTGTTGTAGAAAAATATGTCATTTGTTTCCTGTAGGCCACGCGGGCGGAGCTTGGGCAGAAGCTAGTAGTTCATAAACGTCTTACGTCTTACATACATCGTAATTAATAAACAAACATTCCTTGATGAGATTATACAGGTGATGTCTGTATCTATAAAGTATGTCAAATGATTTGAACAAATGTTTGATCTGATCCATCTTCACAGTCACAACTTTATTTTTTTAAGATTTTTTTGACAGGCTTGTGTTGGACCGTGGTAAGTGATGATGTGATCGAATGTGGTAAGCATATAAAAATAAAACGTAGGCCTGTATTATAGAACGAGATCAAAGCTCAGATCATGTATAAAGAATAGATATAGTCCAGTTGAATTATATAATCAATTTACATTAATTTACAATAATACATAATACGCAAATTTTGCTAGAAGTTGAATTCAGCAAAAAGTATTTTCTTAGGGTTCCGTAGATCGCCACCGGCTGCAAACTTGAAACTAAGTGTTTTTGTGTAGGCGGGTACTACCGTGCTATGATATTTTTCGCGATGTAATCCTACACCGAACACTCAATCCAGCTCATTGTAGGACCCAATCCCAATGCCTCTGCCACGGCATTCGACATTACTAAAATTAAGGTAACAGACTCAGATTCCTTTTGTTCTGTATCAGAGGTAACAGAGCAAACATAAAACAGAGGTATATAGAAACTTTCCACTAAACAGATACATTTTTCACTATTGGGACATAAAATAAAAAGAGTGTTACTTAAGTCTATTCTCACTCATGAAGAGTTATGCACTGTATTATGTCAAATTGAAGCAATATTAAATAGTAGGCCGCTCATGCCATTATCAAATAATGTAGATGATTACTCATGCATTACTCCTGGTCATTTTTTAATAGGGACTGCATTAAACACTTATCCAGAACCAAATCTTGTATTTAATAATGGTGCTGTAGGTTCTACAACACTATCTGTATTGGCCTCAATGTTGGACAAAAGTAAGTGAGGCTCAGGCGGCAGTAATACCTGGAATATAACATCGGCACCAATTAAACCGGCTCGAAGGACCATGAATTATTGTTAGCGGACTGTAGATTTACTGGATTTTTGATAATAAAACAGAGCAAATTTCTTAATACGTGGAGCACCATTTATTAACTTTTTTAAAGAGAGAAATTGACAGAACAAAGTGTTGCAAGTACTTAAAAATAGACAAGTAATGTTGGGTTGCCAACATATTGCCGGGGCACACAATTTCAAAAATACAAAATAAACTTATTAAAGGAATTTAATATTGTTGCAATAGCTGCTAGTTAACAATTAGTTTGTTTGACAATGCTTTTGCCAAAGCAATTAAAGTTTTCTTTAGATACAATATTAATTTGAAAGAAAAATGTACTTAATTAACATTTTTGTTTAAATGAAGTTACTATGTTATAAACTTAATCACTATTAATCATTACATTCTACAGGTAAAACACAGATTTTCATTACAGCTCTTCTGTGTATATCGTCCCCGTAGCGCGAGAATTAACTAAGTCTAAAAAGTGTGTTTTGAGATAATCGCGTTTGAAAGTTTGGAAAATTGAAATGGCCCTAACTTTTTACAGGAATTACAGATTTTCGAAATTCTTTTCTCGTTTTGAAGGAAATATTGTAAAGTTTTTGACTAAATAAAAATGGTGGGTAAAAAACCGTAACTTAATTAGGTATAAATAAAATAAACATTTAATGAATTTTACTCTACTTATCTATTGCCATAACTTCGAGTTAGTTAATCATCGACCTGAGTTAGTGATTTTTCTCACGGCAATAGGCTAATATTAAAGAAATTAACTTGAGTTAAGTAAACTAGAGCTTACCATTAGACACACAAGCTACGTTCGGTGAATATTACCTAACTTGTATCACATTACTGTAATTTAATTATAACTTATTATTTTAAAGGAAATTAAAATAAAACAAAGTCTTTTTCGTTTGCAAATACCTTTGCAGTTACCTATATTTAAAAATCTCCATTAATAATCACATAAATGAACGAAAATAGTAAAATCAACAAATCGATACCACAATTGAGCAATCAATACATAAATTAAATAAACCCTGATGCATAAAATTAATCAAATATAAAATACCAGGCAAGTGCAAGTCGGACTCGCACACATAAGGTTCCGTAAAGACGTATCTTGTATGGTGCCCCCCTTTAATTTGAAGTTTTATTTCATTTTTATTATTTATTGTTTAAGCGGCAATAGAAATACACATTCTGTGAAAAATTTAATTGTCTATCTATCATGGTTTATGAGATATAGCCCACTGAAGGTACGACGACGGACGGAACGGCCGACAGACAGCGTAGGCCTAGTAATAGGGTCCCGTTGGCACCGTTTATGTGCGGAAGCCTAATAAGACCATCAAACTTTAGCAGAGGGGTCCTATTCTTCTTCCTCGCCATCAGGCTCTGAAATCATCTCCACAAAATCATTACATGAAGGTAAAATTCGTACCATGGATGAAGCTCTTGGGGAATTACCCCCTTTGAGATAGTTTTTTATACTACCAAGGTGGCAAACAAGTGTATGACCAGTCTGAAGATAAGCAGTTATTCAAAAGATCTTTCTTTTTGCCTCGGATACCTCTGATAAACCTAAAAGTAAGCCTTAAAGATGGTATAGTTTGTAAAAAATCGTTTATTATGTTACGTTATCAGAAATAGACCGCAGTTAGTCAGATTCCTAAGTCTCGTGCCGCATTTTTATTAAAATATGCATTTCATATTCCTCTTTTGTTCTGGTCGATCAGCTCCATCATAGTGAGTGCTGATCATACACTCATTTTTCTTGCATTTCAATTAGCTGCCAAATATCTTCCTATAAATATTGTTAAGCGCTCGTGGTGTAGCATGATTAGCCGTTCTTAATCGATCGGCAAAGTTAAGCTACGTCTGTCTTGGTCGGTACCTGGATGGGTGACCGCCTAGTGGTATTTCAAATCGAGCGTTTCCGTGCTTCGGAAGGCACGTAAAGCCGTTGGTCCCGGTTATCACTTAATTGTGATAGTCGTTAAGCTAGTTGGATGCCTCCTAGGCGGCTTGAAAAATTCCAACAGTAGGTTGACCACTAGCCTACCTCCACCGATCCGCAGTGGGCCCGCGTGGTGGAGTATCTGCCCATTCCCTTTCACCCTGATTTGTGAAAGGAGGCCTGTGCTCAGCAGTGGGACATTATAGGCTGATGATGATGATGATGAAATATTGTTAGTTGCTCTTTATAAAGCTCCTAAATTTAAAGCTTAAGTTGTTGTTGTTATTGTAAGCTTGCTATCAAGGTATTATCTCTTAGATTTTTAAAGCTCCATCAACTTAACTTGAACAGGTGCTGCTTTTAGAGGCTGGTCTACTTAAGTTTGCTATTTACTTATTAAATATACACAATACAATCTAATTTGTAGTTTTTCCGCCGGGGCACGCAGTTGTTGTCAGTGCGATTAGAATGTAAATATTATTTTATGAATCTAAGCTTGTTTTGAAAAGAGTAATTGCTGAGTTTATTCCCGGCTCTTCTCATCAAATGCAACCTTCCGAACCGGTATAAGAGTATTAGAGTCAGATTATTCATAAGTCCCTGCGAAGGTCTATTTGAAATAAATATCCTTCGCTTGATTTGATTTGATTTATCACTTACGGCTTTCGAAAGATACTGGCACACCAGCCCTCTAAGTAAGCTTCCTTCATATGGAGTTCCTGGTGGCCTGTGCGATTGGATTTCCGATTTCCTGAGTTAACAGTCTATAGATAGACGGGTGCCTGTCGGACCTTTTGGCAATCAATCCCGGGTTCAGTTCTCTCTGCAACTTTATTTATGCTTCAGATTAACGATCTGTTGAGTACGACAGCACTGATGCACAAGATCCAATTGTTGCAAGAGGCCATGGTAGAGCGTTTGGACATGACCTTATAGGCAGCCTCCAATTAGGGCAAAGCCAATCTGGTAATTTTTAACTCCACCAAGAATTTACACCGCCAATGGAGTCCTTTCAAACAGCCTCTACAATTCAAAATATATCCTTGCCTTTAAGTGATCGGCTTGACCTTTACGGCCAAATTTAGCTTTAGCTATTCTATTGAGTCAAAGGCAGAAACAGCTGCTAGGATGCTGGTTATTCTGTCTAATTTCCTTTGGTACTTCATGCCTGAAAATTTGCTACAACTTTATCAAGCAAAGGTACGATCGTACATGGAGTACTGATGCCATCTCTGTGATGGATCCGCTAAGCACCAGCTTGACACCATTGATTTAAAAGATCGCCATGTCAAGAGACTCATCGGAGCCTTGACTATCGAAGAAATGTTGCTTGCCTAGAGATTTCTAGAGTCTAGCTAGAGGATATATTTTGGAGAATGTGCGCAGGAATTATTCAATCTTATTCCACCATCCCTTTTTTACACCGAACAACAAGACGCCGGGATTTTTTTTACCCGTACGTTGTTGACATACTAAAGCTACAGACGTAACGTTTTGCATCCTCATTTATTGCAGACACCAAGGGTGTGGAACTTGCTTCCGGCTTTGTTTCCTGACTCTTAAAATCTAGAGACTTTCAAGGTCAGAGTGAATAGGTTTCTTCTGGGTAAGCGTGCTCCATCTTAGGCATCTTAATCGTCCTTTATGGGTAAGTCAGTGGCCAAACGCAAGTCCATTTATTATATTGAATAAAAACTTGGCTCGACTGTATTCATAAAATGACTAATTGGTGTGGCGTCAAAAGAAACGCGTACGCACACTTCAACACATACGTGAAAAATGAAAGTCACCAACTGCCGCCTTCACGCCGCACTGCACACATAAAGTAACCAAGTCACGCGTGAAAAATACCTAAACTACTAAATCAACACCAAATTCTTGCAAATATTAACTAAAATAATATCATTACTATTTGAAACAGAAGCAATGTCACCCATTTTACTAGAATAAAAATAATTAAAACTGTGTAAGGGATTTTCGCATTTTTGTTTCTGTATGAATTATATTTCAATTGAGAAAGAGAAATCAACAAACCAAGTTAGTTAATTTTCGCATCCAAATGTTGAACCGAACTACTGATTTCCAAACTATCTAAATCTGTTTAGTGATTTATGAGAGCAAGGTATACAACAAAAAAAACAGGGAAAAACTAATTAATTGATTTTAATTCGTATTTATGTAATTTAATTTGAAATGTAAAATAACTAACTTAATTAGGTAATTTTCTCTTTACGTGATATTGTCCATAATCATAACTTAGTGAATTTTCGAATTTTATAACTCAAAAACTATGACACCTACAAAAATGAGAGTGAGACAGAAATAAAGAGCTTGAAAAGCTGATTCATATTATACAATAAAAAAAGAATTACTTAACTCGACTTAGTTAATTCTCGCGCTACGGGGACGATATGACCATTTGAAGTTTTTACTTCAACAACTCTGACCTTACCATCCTTACCTGGGAAGGTATTAACTATCCTGGCCAGAGACCAGTACAGTGGTGACAAATTATCATCTCTTAGGATTACTAATGTTCCTATGTTTACATTTGGTTGTACATCTTGCCACTTAGGGCGAAATTGTAACAGATTTAAATAATGTTTGCTCCAGACCTTCCAAAATGATATTTTCATTTCATTACAAATTTTCCAAAACTGTGATCTAGTGATCATGGTTACATTTGGTTCTGGATAAGTGTTTAATGCAGTCCCTATTAAAAAATGACCAGGAGTAATGCATGAGTAATCATCTACATTATTTGATAATGGCATGAGCGGCCTACTATTTAATATTGCTTCAATTTGACATAATACAGTGCATAACTCTTCATGAGTGAGAATAGACTTAAGTAACACTCTTTTTAAATGATATTTTACACTCTTTACACCAGCTTCTGCCAGTCCAGCAAAAACGGGTGAGTAGCAAGGCAAAAAATGAAAATTTATTCTTTTTTGTGAGGAAAACTGACAAACTTGCCTTTTGTGATTTTGATCATTAAACAATTTATACATTTCATTAAGTTGTTTGCATGCACACTTAAAGGTTGAAGCATTATCACTATAGATATCTGTAGGCAATCCTCGCCTAGAAATAAACCTATTTAGACAGGCAATGAATGTCTCCGTTCTCAAGTCCGAGGCCAGCTCCAAATGAATAGCTTTAGTAGTAAAGCATACGAATAGGCAAATATAGCCCTTTGTTATGACTGGCTTTCTTATCCTGGCTATTTTAAGTGGAATTGGACCTGCATAATCTAAGCCAACCTTTTGAAAAGGGCGACACACATTTACCCTATCAGGCGGTAATGATCCCATTAATTGCTTAGCAGATTCTGCCTTTAATCTAAAACAAATAGTACATTTATGCAATACCTTTTTTACTTGTCTAAGGCCATGTACAATCCAAAACTTTTGATTTATTGATGACAAAACCAACTTAGGGCCTGCATGGAGGCCTTTTAAATGTTCACTCAAAACAATTAAGTTCGTGACACGTGAATCCCGAGGCAATACAATAGGATGTTTCTGTGTATAAGGAATTGAGGCATTTTGCAACCTACCACCTACTCGAACTAGGCCCTTGTCATCAATAAACGGACAAAGAGGTTTTAAATTTCCTTTTACAATGGTTTTATTACATTTTAAAGTATGAATATCATCTGACAAATGAATTTGCTGTTCATATTTAACAATCATTGATAATGACTCATCCATTTCCTGAGTAGTGACATAATTAAGTTTGTTTTTGACCTTTGACCTTGCATTCTGACTGAAGCGTAAGATGTAAGCTAAAACTCTTATCATTTTGTTGATATCAGAAAATTTATCGAGAAAGTCTAAACACAAAGTTTGCTTATCAGAAGCAGTGCAAGCTAATGCGCTTAAGCATACAGAGTCGTCCTTAATTTCAGGCAAGTCTTGTGGTAAAGTTAAATTTAACTGTGGTTTGTACTCACATGAATGAAGAAACTCTGGGCCTTGCCACCACAACTGATGATCAGTCAGCTCGTGCGGCATGACTCCTCTGCTAAGGCAATCGGCAGGGTTCTCGTTCGAGCTAACATAGCACCATGTATATCGATTTGTGAGTTGACATATCACCTTTACTCGGTTTCCTACATATGCCCTTAGTGTATTTATGTTAGTTTTAAGCCAAGCCAATACAATTTGTGAGTCTGAATAAAGTATAATATCGTGTATATGTATTTTAACAGCTAAAGTGTCGTGAGCTCTACTTCCGAGCTTTGCAAGCAGCAAAGCAGCGTTGAGTTCCAGTCTAGGCACTGACAAGCTTTGATGAATAGGATTTACTCTCGATTTTGAACAAATCAAGGAAATCTTTACATGGCCAATAGAATCAACCATCCTAAGATACACACAACAACCATAAGCAGTAGTACTAGATGCGTCAGCAAACCCTATAATTTGTGTTAAATTGGCGTTGTGTAGGCATATGTGTCGCTGTATGTGCATGGGTTTCATTGTGAGCAAGCTATTATAGAAATCTTGCCATAGTTTAAGCAATTCACTATCTGGCAATGAGTCCCAATTTAGTTTAGCTAGCCATAAGCGTTGCATAATAACTTTAGCACCAACAACAATGGGTCCGGCAAGCCCCAATGGATCATAGAATTTACTTATAAAACTAAGAATTTCGCGCTTAGATTGCGGCATGCAGCTGGCAGTTGTTGGGCTTGATATTATTAATGAATCTGAATTAGTGTTGTAATTCATACCTAATGTTTTTAATGAAAAGTTATTTTTCTCAAAATCAACTTCATCAAAATGTTGTTGATTTTGTGGTATTTCTAGTAACAATTCTTTAGAGTTTGAAACCCATTTATGCAATTGAAAACTTCCATAATTTAATAGGCTACATAGTTGTCGTTTAGCTTCTACCAATTTTTCAGGAGAATTTTCACAATACAAAATGTCATCTACGTATGCTGAATTGTTTAAAATAAAAGCGGCTAAAGGGAGTTCATCTTTATATTGATCTGCTAAGAGTTTTAAACATCGCGTTGCCAGATAGGATGAACTCTTTAAACCATATGTAACTGTGTTTAGTTGTATACATTTAACACTTTCGTTTGGAGTGTCTCTCCAAAGAATATTCTGTAAAGACCTGTGTTTAGAGTGCAATAATATATTTCGAAACATGTTTTTTATGTCAGTTATAAAAAAATATTTATCAACTCTGAATAGCAACAAAATATCGACTAACTCTTTTTGTACTACAGGGCCATTAAGTAAGAGATCATTCAAAGAAGTTTTTGTGTTAGTCTTCATAGAACCGTCAAACACAGCTCTGCACTTTGTGGTTTTACGGTTTAATTTGAGTACTGGGTGATGGGGTAGAAAATATACCGGATCAGTATTCAAATTATATTGACTGATGTCAATGACCGTGCCATGACCTAATTTTAAATATTCATGAATGAACTCTTTGTAAAGTAAGTAAAGATTTAAATCTTTTTTAAATCTAGCTTCTAGGTTATGGAATCTTTTTAAGGCTAAGTGAAGTGAATCACCCAAAGATTGATTAATTGAATCTAATGGCAACTTTAAAGGTAGGACAACTTGAATTGTATTAGTTTTTGAATCAACCTGAACATTTTCACAAAATATCTTTTCACACAAGTCATGCTCCGAATGTGCTTCTTGGAATGTTTCAGGAACACTTTCAGTCTTCCAAAACTTAGAAATATTCTCACTTAAGTCGGAGTCACATTTATTGCAAAATAAAGATACTTGGCTTGGTTGTGTATTTTGTGTACATAATATGTTACCTGAGATTACATAACCAAATCTTGTATTTAATAATGGTGCTGTAGGTTCTACAACACTATCTGTATTGGCCTCAATGTTGGACAAAAGTAAGTGAGGCTCAGGCGGCAGTAATACCTGGAATACAACATCGGCACCAATTAAAATGTGTATATTACTTGGCTCATTGAACTTCTTGTCAGCAAGAGTAATGTTGGGAGGTAAGACTAATTTATTAAAGTCAAACTTCCTTTGTGGTAACGCGATGTTTAAAACTCTTAGCAGATCAATATAAAGATGAACTCCCTTTAGCCGCTTTTATTTTAAACAATTCAGCATACGTAGATGACATTTTGTATTGTGAAAATTCTCCTGAAAAATTGGTAGAAGCTAAACGACAACTATGTAGCCTATTAAATTATGGAAGTTTTCAATTGCATAAATGGGTTTCAAACTCTAAAGAATTGTTACTAGAAATACCACAAAATCAACAACATTTTGATGAAGTTGATTTTGAGAAAAATAACTTTTCATTAAAAACATTAGGTATGAATTACAACACTAATTCAGATTCATTAATAATATCAAGCCCAACAACTGCCAGCTGCATGCCGCAATCTAAGCGCGAAATTCTTAGTTTTATAAGTAAATTCTATGATCCATTGGGGCTTGCCGGACCCATTGTTGTTGGTGCTAAAGTTATTATGCAACGCTTATGGCTAGCTAAACTAAATTGGGACTCATTGCCAGATAGTGAATTGCTTAAACTATGGCAAGATTTCTATAATAGCTTGCTCACAATGAAACCCATGCACATACAGCGACACATATGCCTACACAACGCCAATTTAACACAAATTATAGGGTTTGCTGACGCATCTAGTACTACTGCTTATGGTTGTTGTGTGTATCTTAGGATGGTTGATTCTATTGGCCATGTAAAGATTTCCTTGATTTGTTCAAAATCGAGAGTAAATCCTATTCATCAAAGCTTGTCAGTGCCTAGACTGGAACTCAACGCTGCTTTGCTGCTTGCAAAGCTCGGAAGTAGAGCTCACGACACTTTAGCTGTTAAAATACATATACACGATATTATACTTTATTCAGACTCACAAATTGTATTGGCTTGGCTTAAAACTAACATAAATACACTAAGGGCATATGTAGGAAACCGAGTAAAGGTGATATGTCAACTCACAAATCGATATACATGGTGCTATGTTAGCTCGAACGAGAACCCTGCCGATTGCCTTAGCAGAGGAGTCATGCCGCACGAGCTGACTGATCATCAGTTGTGGTGGCAAGGCCCAGAGTTTCTTCATTCATGTGAGTACAAACCACAGTTAAATTTAACTTTACCACAAGACTTGCCTGAAATTAAGGACGACTCTGTATGCTTAAGCGCATTAGCTTGCACTGCTTCTGATAAGCAAACTTTGTGTTTAGACTTTCTCGATAAATTTTCTGATATCAACAAAATGATAAGAGTTTTAGCTTACATCTTACGCTTCAGTCAGAATGCAAGGTCAAAGGTCAAAAACAAACTTAATTATGTCACTACTCAGGAAATGGATGAGTCATTATCAATGATTGTTAAATATGAACAGCAAATTCATTTGTCAGATGATATTCATACTTTAAAATGTAATAAAACCATTGTAAAAGGAAATTTAAAACCTCTTTGTCCGTTTATTGATGACAAGGGCCTAGTTCGAGTAGGTGGTAGGTTGCAAAATGCCTCAATTCCTTATACACAGAAACATCCTATTGTATTGCCTCGGGATTCACGTGTCACGAACTTAATTGTTTTGAGTGAACATTTAAAAGGCCTCCATGCAGGCCCTAAGTTGGTTTTGTCATCAATAAATCAAAAGTTTTGGATTGTACATGGCCTTAGACAAGTAAAAAAGGTATTGCATAAATGTACTATTTGTTTTAGATTAAAGGCAGAATCTGCTAAGCAATTAATGGGATCATTACCGCCTGATAGGGTAAATGTGTGTCGCCCTTTTCAAAAGGTTGGCTTAGATTATGCAGGTCCAATTCCACTTAAAATAGCCAGGATAAGAAAGCCAGTCATAACAAAGGGCTATATTTGCCTATTCGTATGCTTTACTACTAAAGCTATTCATTTGGAGCTGGCCTCGGACTTGAGAACGGAGACATTCATTGCCTGTCTAAATAGGTTTATTTCTAGGCGAGGATTGCCTACAGATATCTATAGTGATAATGCTTCAACCTTTAAGTGTGCATGCAAACAACTTAATGAAATGTATAAATTGTTTAATGATCAAAATCACAAAAGGCAAGTTTGTCAGTTTTCCTCACAAAAAAGAATAAATTTTCATTTTTTGCCTTGCTACTCACCCGTTTTTGCTGGACTGGCAGAAGCTGGTGTAAAGAGTGTAAAATATCATTTAAAAAGAGTGTTACTTAAGTCTATTCTCACTCATGAAGAGTTATGCACTGTATTATGTCAAATTGAAGCAATATTAAATAGTAGGCCGCTCATGCCATTATCAAATAATGTAGATGATTACTCATGCATTACTCCTGGTCATTTTTTAATAGGGACTGCATTAAACACTTATCCAGAACCAAATGTAACCATGATCACTAGATCACAGTTTTGGAAAATTTGTAATGAAATGAAAATATCATTTTGGAAGGTCTGGAGCAAACATTATTTAAATCTGTTACAATTTCGCCCTAAGTGGCAAGATGTACAACCAAATGTAAACATAGGAACATTAGTAATCCTAAGAGATGATAATTTGTCACCACTGTACTGGTCTCTGGCCAGGATAGTTAATACCTTCCCAGGTAAGGATGGTAAGGTCAGAGTTGTTGAAGTAAAAACTTCAAATGGTCATATACACAGAAGAGCTGTAATGAAAATCTGTGTTTTACCTGTAGAATGTAATGATTAATAGTGATTAAGTTTATAACATAGTAACTTCATTTAAACAAAAATGTTAATTAAGTACATTTTTCTTTCAAATTAATATTGTATCTAAAGAAAACTTTAATTGCTTTGGCAAAAGCATTGTCAAACAAACTAATTGTTAACTAGCAGCTATTGCAACAATATTAAATTCCTTTAATAAGTTTATTTTGTATTTTTGAAATTGTGTGCCCCGGCAATATGTTGGCAACCCAACATTACTTGTCTATTTTTAAGTACTTGCAACACTTTGTTCTGTCAATTTCTCTCTTTAAAAAAGTTAATAAATGGTGCTCCACGTATTAAGAAATTTGCTCTGTTTTATTATCAAAAATCCAGTAAATCTACAGTCCGCTAACAATAATTCAAATGTTCCGTTCCATTACCCATACCTGTACCGCATATGAATAAATTATTAACTTCATAACATTTTGTTGTAACATCTATATATATAAAATTCAAAGTCCTGACTGACTGACTGATATATCAACGCACAGCCTAAACCACTGGTCCTAGAGACATAATTTAGAGGGTATATTCTTTGTGAAGAGTAGGTATCCACTAAGAAAGGGTTTTTTGAAATTCCGCCCCTAAGGGGGTAAAATAGGGGATGAAAGTTTGTATGAAAGTCCCTCAGATTCGAAGTTAGGGTCTTCAAATTTTGTGTTTAGGCTGAAGATTGAAAATTAATTTATACGTGTCTCAGCGTTTTTAATAATTCCACCCTCGAAGCGGAATGGAGTTGTTTTGTTTTCTTTTATTGTTGTAGAAAAATATGTCATTTGTTTCCTGTAGGCCACGCGGGCGGAGCTTGGGCAGAAGCTAGTAGTTCATAAACGTCTTACGTCTTACATACATCGTAATTAATAAACAAACATTCCTTGATGAGATTATACAGGTGATGTCTGTATCTATAAAGTATGTCAAATGATTTGAACAAATGTTTGATCTGATCCATCTTCACAGTCACAACTTTATTTTTTTAAGATTTTTTTGACAGGCTTGTGTTGGACCGTGGTAAGTGATGATGTGATCGAATGTGGTAAGCATATAAAAATAAAACGTAGGCCTGTATTATAGAACGAGATCAAAGCTCAGATCATGTATAAAGAATAGATATAGTCCAGTTGAATTATATAATCAATTTACATTAATTTACAATAATACATAATACGCAAATTTTGCTAGAAGTTGAATTCAGCAAAAAGTATTTTCTTAGGGTTCCGTAGATCGCCACCGGCTGCAAACTTGAAACTAAGTGTTTTTGTGTAGGCGGGTACTACCGTGCTATGATATTTTTCGCGATGTAATCCTACACCGAACACTCAATCCAGCTCATTGTAGGACCCAATCCCAATGCCTCTGCCACGGCATTCGACATTACTAAAATTAAGGTAACAGACTCAGATTCCTTTTGTTCTGTATCAGAGGTAACAGAGCAAACATAAAACAGAGGTATATAGAAACTTTCCACTAAACAGATACATTTTTCACTATTGGGACATAAAATAAATATCGTATCATCAAAAGTGAAAATAATAGTTTTGAACGTGAGTTTGATGGCCAAACTTGTTGTCGAGCTACCTTTTGTTGGAGGAAAGTTTCGTCTTATTGTTGCTGAAAACTCGTATACGTTACAAACTAAAAACTAAAAACCTAACATAATGCATGCCGTGCAAACTATTCCGTTGAGAATTTGCATAAATGCGACGACGAAAGTGATAAGTGGCAGAGTTTTATCTTAATTCCCGTTTTGCTTACCTTTTCTTTCACTTGGATGTTTGCTCGAGATACTTCTGCTATTTATGTGGACCTAAGTTTCAACATGGGTTTTATATTTCGAATAAACATTTTCAGTCAAAATTCTTGTGCTTTTTGTTACTATTTTACCATATTTATTTCTTGTTTTACCTACTACGAAAAGCAATTTCAGTTCTCTTAATGATTTATTAGAATTGTATTAAAAAACAGAATTAATTAATTCTTACGCTTCAAAAATCTTATATCAGCAAACAATGTTATTTATTCCCAACATAGCAATGTTTTCAAATCAGAAGACAAAAATAGCCTTCGAATAGCCTCGGTGTTGTTGGAAGGATCAAGGTATAAACTTAATTAAACTGATTCGGTTTGTTTACGACCTTAATTAACGGCGCAGCTTTCGCTCTCCTTTTGGTTTGTATTTGATGTCTTTGATTTTACGACTCTATTTTAGGATCACGAGGAAATAATATCTAGTGGAACAGACTAGTCAGAGTACCTATAGACGTCTTGGCAAGCGTAGTAGGAGCTACATAACTGTCATGAATGACCAAACTCGCTGGACATACTGCCTGCAAAGTACAATATTATTTTATTTTTATTCTTTGTTCCCATGAAATTCCCTACGTACAAATAATTCATACCCTAAAAATTACATTGTTCTTTTATAACTCTTAATCTAAACTGTCAACCCTGACCACAGAGCAATTTTCCGGCCCGGGCGGCCGTAGGTTGCAAGTTGCGTTAACAAAATATGGTAGGTACCTACGGACCTTTGACCCTGTCCAGTAAGGGACGAATTCGCCGCGAATCTCTCGCGCGAATGCATTACTTTACTACGCGCGTATGATATTTGCGCGATGTTTGTGGACCGTTTGCTTGTGACTTGTGTATTTGTGACCTCGCCGTACGCGCGTATTCGCGCGAGAGATTCGCGGCGAATTCGTCCTTTCTGGACAGGGTCTAGGGCGGATTTAGTAGCCGCTCTGGTCCCGTTCGTACCATATCCTGGCGAATTTGGTAAGCCCTCTGGTCCAGCCCATTACTAGTGAAATAATAAACATAAGAAAAATATGATAATATAGAAATGAGACTATCGCGTCCGATATTGGATTTGATCATAAATTATGTACGAAAGTTTATATAATGCAATAACTTAATTAAAATTGGAAGTAATATGAGTTTTTCAGGCGATGATAGCTCAGTGGTAGTAACGTTGGATACCGAAACAAAGGTTTCCGTTCGAATCCTACAGTGAGCTTGAGCTTTCGGTGAAGGAAAATACGTTGTAGTAACCATACTTATGGCTGGCTACCATACTCATGTTGAAAATCTGTTGCCAAGCACCTATCGGTGTGTTTCGATAGCTGTACTTGAGAGCCAGTTCCTCCAGACGGCTTTGGGTGCTTACCACCTTCGGCCACATCATCACTTACCATGGTTAGATTGTGGTCAAGCACAGGTCTATATACAGTCGAAATAAGGGCTGCCGGGTTTAACGCTCGCGAGTGTATTATGCAAGTTAATGCAAATACGAACAATATTGTTTGACAGATTGCGAATTAAATTAAAATTGCTACCAATAGCTTGCTTCACTTTTACAAATAATTATGTTGCACTGTTAGATCGTTTGTCATAGAGGAGACATAAATGCTAATTCAGTATGTGGTTATTTGTTTAGTCCAATTATTACATTTTACAGTTGCTGGTAATACCTATATTCAGTATTGAAAAAGAATAAATAATAATCTCCGCCTAGGTATATAATCAGATTGGCGCTTCATCTACATGATTATTGTGATTAGGTCCATCATCCTGATATGATGACCTAGACTATGTAGCATTTATATTTTATTGTTGAATTTTTTACACTTTCCGGTTTCATTTATTAACATTAGATGTATGAAAAATATATCATTATCTTGGGCTGGATAACTATTTTTATAAACTGCAGAGCACGACTTTGAATGTGATTTAATTACCTTCACTTTAGTCCATAAGTATACCTTAAAACATTGACATTACGTATCCCTCATTTCCTTCAAATGCAAAAGTACGTAAGTAAGCTACAGTAGATTATCTGCGTCAGGTTAGTAATATATAGGATTTTCAAGCCATTTATAATGGTCTAAATGCCGCCGCTCCGCGTTTGTAGAAACGCTCAACGAAAGCCTATCATTACAGTGCACAATTAGAAGCTATAAACATTCAGAAAACAGATGTGGTTTGGCCGTAGTCGTGGTTAGGCGCCACAACATGCGGCGTTGTGATGCCGGACCGCTAACAATTACGTAAATTAAAATAAATATTTTATATTAATAAGGGAACAATTTGTGTTGCCATAATCCAAATATATAGTAGCATTTTTGTAATAAAATGACGGCTTCCATACTTTTTATAAAAGGTATAGAACAGTTTTTGCCTTCTATAGTGACTGTAATTTTTGTTATGTCTATACTTGTCTAGTCATCCAATATACCAAATTTCAGCCCCTGTATATAGACAAATAACAAAATGTATACCTCTTGAATGGCTCTTATGATAATCCACGACAAGACAAAAACAAAAATATGAATGAAAACAATTTACATCGAAATGTATAGGTATCTCACTAAGATTGTTGCTGGAATCTATTGTAACGTTCATAAGTGCCTACAGGGCCTTTAAACTGAATAATCAAGTTCTTAGTTAGCTTTTCAAATTATACCTAGCAAACCTAATGCTATCTGAAGCTTTAAGCCCTATTGCCAGACCACTGACTAGACAAAGAGACTAATGAACCTTGGATGTTTCAGACTGTATGCAATGCCTTAGTTAATAAATTAATTGTACGAATGAAAATTGGGTAGCTAAGGAGAAGTAACTTACGGACGGAAGATTGTCTGCTATTTAGACCCCCTAGTACGTCCCTTGTTAGAAACCTTCCCTCTTCCGTCCACTGAATTAAACCGGCAGCAAGCAACTTTCAGACCACCAACTACAAATCCTCAAGCCGAGGTTCGAAGCCTTTAGCTAGTTGCCTCAATCTCGTCCAGTGACCAACATGAATGGATAGATAGCTCTTTATTTTACTATATCAGAAAGAAAAGAAAATATATATCAACAGAAAACATAACTCATAGATGTGGAATGAGCTCCCCGCCGTGGTTTTCCCAATGGAGCACAGCATAGGTTCTTCAAGAGGGGTGTGAATTTTTGCCGGGTCGGCAACGCGAGTGATACCCCTGGTGTTGCAAGCGTCCATAGGCTACGGTAACTGCTTACCACCAGCCGGGCCGTATGCTTGTTTGCCACCTTATATAAAAAATTAAGAAACTGTAAAATAGGCGGTCTGATCTCTAAGAAGCGATCCATCATCAAACAACCTTTTAGTTTAGGAATAGTCAATTTCATAAAGAAATGATTGAGCAATATTTATTATAGTAGAAGTACGACAGATTTCAAAGTACGAATGGACAAGATTAGAAAACATCGAATAAATGTTCTTTAAGTTAGTATGGACGATACATTGGCCAAAAAGCTGTGGATATAACTGCAAAGTTCGTAAATGTTATGTAAGAAGGGATAATAAATATACAAAGTCACAATCTTTTTAGAAGAAGTACGATTATTTGCGTCATCTATTCTTAGAAACACCCACGCTCTTATCATGTTGCCTGATATAATTTGCTGGTATTTTTGTCGCGGTCTTTTTAAAAAAATAATTTAGAAAGAAGAATAAAAAATGAAGATTCAAAATTGTATTGATGACATGCTCCAGGTTCCATTCTTTTAGTACCTACTATTATTGTTGAAGTAGGTACTGGCAGCGGAAAATAAGGAAAGAAAAGGCAAATCATAATTATGTGGATTAAAAAATATATATTCTCGAGTACCATTAATTAAGTTACATGACTTATTTTTTGCTTCTGGTCATATTTTGATACCGTAAAAGTTTTTTTTATCTGATTTAATGGGCCAAAGCCCATTAAATCAATTAATTAATTAAGCGACAAATCGCTTATGCGATTATGTCGCCTCGTAAAAGTGATATAACTTTGTTTACCTTTCGTCCAAAATATGTTGGATCACACTTTAACACTGTGCGTATTCAAACGTCATTAGATATAACAAAAGACCGGAGCGGAATGGCATCAGCTTCCTCAAAAAAATTAGTGGCAATTTTGGAGAAAATATTTTTTGATGCCATTATAAAAGTTATGTTTGAGCAGGACTAAGCGTATTTATTGTCCCTAGCGTACATATAGGTTTTTATTGTTTGACCTCACTGTGGTTGAGGCCAAAAAAGTATGTCTAAATACGATAACAATCCAAATATATAATTGAATGAATATATATGATTATGTCGAACTATCGCTAATTTCTTCGCTATACGCTGACAGCCTATCTACCTACAATTCACTATTTACGTATAGCACCAAGCTTTTATGTGAGTTCAACTTTTTTTGAATTAAATCGGATTTAGTTTGTAAACATTTTTGTCTGTCTGTTCCGGTTCATAGTTGATGTTATAAGGTACTCCGTACTAAGTTACTACATAGCTACATTTATTTATGAAAAATAATAAGTGTTCCACGCAAAAAAATCAAACCGTACGCGGGTGAAACCGCGGGGGTCTGCTAGTCAATAATAAAACAGTGAACAGATCAAGAATAAACATCAAATAAAGTACATTTTTATAGCACGACTTAAATTCAATTACTTACATGAACATATAAACGAATATCACTTCCAAAAACCCTAACATCTCTCGTCATAAGAACTAACTACACGGCTCTATTTAGTACCTATCGAGAGCTTAGGCTTGCTTGGGTGTGTAAGCAGAAAATGGACATAATCCTGGGCTGTGAAAACCCTTGGGGATTCGGCCAGTTATCACTTATCGGCGATCATGTAGTAAGGGATCACCCCTTAAACCGTCTGGGTTCAAAATGTCGAATGTTCTCTTTAAGCTTTACATGAAAATAATGTTGTTTGTGGAGGAAAACAAATATTTAAAAGTGGTAATAAAAATAATATATTGTACGGAGGTTAAGAAATTATCAATAGTAGCTCAGAGTAGATAAATACTACGTACAAATAGTAGGTATTATTGGACCAAAAATATTTAGTTTAACTTTATTTTATTTAATTTCTAAAACATACATTGATACAAGAAACATGGATAAAAATAACGTTATTTTGTACGTTTATAATTATAATTTTCCAAGAAGTAATATATTTATCGAAATTAAACTGAATTCGCATGTAATAGCTATTTATTGAGGGTCGTTTAGATCTAGGTTTTGATAAGCACTATTCCGACCTAGAATTGCGTGTATTACACATATATTTCAAGATTAGTGTTGGCCAATACACCAAAATTAAAGACAGTGACTAATGGTCTGTTTGACTGTACGTAACAGTACTAAAGGTAATCCAACGAGAGGAGATAACATATGTAAATAACCGACCTCTACTCAGTTACATTAAGATAGCAGGCGATCATTATCTCTCGCATGCAATAATGACGTCAGTTATAGTAGATTACAAATAGCATGAGTTCGGTGACACATGGTATTTTATTAGATTTCTCGATGGTTAATGTGAATTTAAAGAATAATAAAGGAATACTATGATAGAGCGAGGTTTCATGAAATATTGTGAGTACTATTTCATTGTAATCAAATGGAATTTAACTAGATTTTGGTAAGAAACGCTTGACCCTGACGACTCATCCTATGTGAAATAGAGAATAGTCGACGACAGCTGTCGTTGTGTGATTCGCAGTACACGAAAGCGTTCGATAAAGCAGCTATCAACATAATTTCTAATTTGTTTACATTCTTTATCTTGTCTCGTTGGCTTACCCATACAACAGTCCATTGACATGTACAAATTATAACCACTCGACCGAGTACGACAAATTTCTATTAAAGACCTTATTTAAAATTTTATCACAAACCATGTTCCTCATCGAGCCTTCAATTAAGCACAATTTAATGACAACGATTAATCACCCGGCTCTTTTGAAGCAGCTAGATACAAATTACACCTATTTATTATTACTCAATTTTTTCGTAGGTAGGCAATTCACCGCGCCCGTAAAGAATCACGAGGGTAGATAAAAGGGCCTTTTAAAACAAGCCGTCTGTCGCTTCGCAGAAATGAGGCAGAGCGTCTGCAATTACGTGGACAAATGACCCGAGATGAGCAAAACTCGCTTATAAAATATACTCTAGAAATACACACCGGGGGCATAAAGTACCCGGGGTTCCGCTTAGTATCCCTATGAGCTCCGTTTTTCACTTTTATGTAACTAGTTAATTTTGCCTGTTTAGTTGTTATGTTGGTGCTTATTTATCTCTTCTCGGAGTAATAACTGTATAACATTACATTCTACCTTGTATTATATTACAAGAATGTTTTCATTTAATTAATTAGGTTGATGATTAGTGAGTACTTTTAACCCGTTAACGGTTACGTTCCCTTGCTTTACCTACCTTCAGAAGTTACTTTTAACCAGTAAGACTGAACTGTAAACCGAGCCATAAGACGCCGAGATAATTTCCATCCACATATTGTCGACAGCCCACAAAGCTTCGCTTCTTCATTCCTTATGCGAACAGTAAAGCAGTGGAACCCTATTGCGGGGCGCGGGGTCTGTGTTTCCCGACACCTATAACCTAGATATCTTCAAGGCCAGATTGAATAGGTATTTTCTGGGTAAGTATGCTACATTTTCGGCCTCATCATGACTCCTCATGGGGTCAGTCGGAGGCAAAAGATAAGCCTATTTTACATAAACATAACTTCATCAAAAATACACATTAGCTAAAAGGTGTTGATTTCCCTGGTTTGTATCATACCTACATTCTTATTCGAAGCTATGTCAGGCAAATAACCGACTTAGGTCCCCAAGGCACGAAAGTCCTTCGCTCTTCACATAAATAACTGTAGGTGTCAATCAAACGGAGGCAGTCCCTGAAGACTCCTGGGCTTATACGTTGTTATAGGAACGATGTACTATCTGTTCATATTATGTGGTCAAAAGATTCAATTGTGAAGGGAATTTAATTTCTGTATTGAAAAAATACACTAACGTTCTTATATCTACCTAGTCACTAAGAAATGTGTATTATCCTACATTGCACTTCCTCATTACAAGTAGCTAAGCAAGCTTTTATGAAACAAAAGATATAATAAAGACTTAAATATCCGAAACCACAAAGAATTGTTGTTAAATACATTAATAATAATAATCATTAAACATTTTACTAAGTGTTCAATATAAATTATTTTCCACCGGTAGTACTTTGTAAGTTACGGCTGAAGTTTCTGAAAATGGATCACATTTTAGGGCCTCGTTCACCTTCCGAGTTTATCAATAATATACAGTTCCTTCGTGACTTTTAAAGTACGGAAACTTTCCGGTTACTTTCTTCACTGCTTATATAATGTTAAAACATTTCCTTTTAACCATAAGTAAGAAACCTAATGGTGCGTCCATGCTTGGCGAACCGAGCACGAGCCGAGCCTCGAACGAGCACACTGCGATCACGATAGCGTGGACGGGCTAGAGAGCCTCGAACGAGCGCGATTGACAGTTTTTTCACGTACACACGGCTACAGATCAAGCTATACATTTCCAGTATAAGCTGATCTCGCATGGTATAAGATTTCTGTACAATGGCAGGTCAGCTTATACTAGAAATGTATAGCTTGATCTGTTGCCGTGTGTACAAAGGGATTCGCATCGTGCTCGTTGTAGGCTCGTTGTAAGCTTGTTCGTGGCTCGGCTCGTGTTCGACTCGCGTAGCATGGACGCACCATAACATGTCGTGGACTAGCAGTAACATGAATAAATAATCAAAATGCATATCTCAGAAACATGTTTCGAATGCACGTCTCCATTTCAGAAAGCATCACTGCTTGAATGCAAGGAAATTGATAAAACCAGGTACGCGTTGAGAGCAGAAGTACATGCTGTTATCGAGTTTCGCTACGTTGAAGCCTCGCCACCAAGTGGCTCTTGAAACGAGCCGTTGGATATAGTTATCGACTATCGATATATATCTGTAGTCCAACCACATGCTATTTATTTTCCGTTCTATAATCAGTTACATACAATTAGTTTATTTTATCTGCCTTAGGGATTATAGGGATGTTTTCTGGGTTTCTGGTAAAATTCTAATAAGTCACTCGTCAGTAAGATTATCAGAAATAGGACACGTTTTTTTTTGTTTTGATCAAATCATTAAAAATTTACAAAAATAAAGCACGTCCATGGGTAAGGGAGCCCATGACGTCACTATTTTGTAAAAGTTTACTATGGCGTGACGTCACGTGGAACACACAATAACTTCGTCATTTTCTGTTTGATTGACAAAAGGAAAAATATGTGTCTCTTATTTTGTAATACATTGTTGTACATGATAAATAGGACACTAGCCTATTTCAAGACTTTGTGCGAGTTATATTTGATTAGTCCTTATAAATCTTAATTATTATAAATGCGAAAGTGAGATTGATTATTTGTATAGTTTTGACACTTTAAAACGGCATTTGTGGCTTTAAAATATCAAATCGTGATGTAATTAGGCACAGAGGTAGTCGTAGTACACAGCTATACATCAAGCTATAAACTTCCAGTATTGCTGATCTCGCATTGTATAGGGTTTCCGTACAATGTATAGCTTGATCTGTAGCCGTGCGTACGTAGGCGGGTGAAACCGCAGAGTAGAAAATCTATGGTAATAATGTGGATGTCATTGGAAGGTGGCATTTGAGGATTATGGCGTGTTTTTTTTTTTTTTTTATACCACTGTGGTGGCAAACTATCATACGGCCCGCCTGATGGTAAGCAGTTACCGTAGCCTATGGACGCTTGCAACACCAGGGGTATCACTCGCGCGTTGCCGACCCTAAAAATGTGTTATGAAAACACATCTCATACATAGGCTAAATAATAATGAAAATAACATATTCTGTTTCCAAATAAAAACAAACACTGAAATAAAATCCAATAACGCATTAGACAAATTAGATGTATCGAACCGAACTACTGTTTGCTTCTATCCAATACATACCAATTAAATGATTAACAGAGCGTGGGTTTCCGTGCCATATATGTGCCTATACTGCTGTGTGCATGAGCTAACTTTGCCGAAGTTAATGTACATTTTACTAATGACCAATTAAGTTAATAGTGTGCGGTAACAGTGAGTACTGTTTCGCATGACATGTACTTAAACTTTTGATCAATTTAGCTCGAGCAACCGGCTCCTAATTTGTAACTTGTGTCGTCTGTTACCTATTGGATATTGTTTAATAGCATTATTGGAAATACTTGAGAGTAGTGTAATATGTGTGTGAATAAGGGATAAAAACAATAATATTTTATCAAATATACCTTCGCGGGCACGTACCAAAGGCAAAAACTTTTATAAATGAGTTCACTCGCTATATGTCTATAAGTAGAATTTTTTGTTTAAGTTTTCTAACATTTTCAGTTAGTAATACTATTTAACTAGGAGTAATGATCGAAGCGCTCGTGGTGTAGCATGATAAGCCATTCATAATCGATAGGCAAGTTAAGCTACCACCGTCGTGGTCGGTACCTGGATGGGTGAACGCCTAGTGGTATTTCAAATCGAGCGTTTCCGTGCTTCGGAAGGCACGTAAAGCCGTTGGTCCCGGTTATCACTTAATTGTGATAGTCGTTAAGCTAGTTGGAGGCCTTCTAGACGGCTTGAAATCTCCAATAGTAGGTTAACCACTAGCCTACCTCCACCGATCCGCAGTGGGCACGCGTGGTGGAGTATCTGCCCATTCCCTTTCATCCTTATCTGTGAAAGGAGGCCTGTGCTCAGCATTGGGACCTTATAGGCTGATGATGATGATGATGAATGATCATTCAACATATTAATCTTCGAGTGTGAATCACATATAACCGTAACCTACCTATAGTCAGGTGACTATATTTAAAAATAGAAAAAAATAACAATAACATTTTTTTTTGTAACGAGCTAAAATCAATGAAAACAAATAACTTGCTTCATTTGGAAGCCAGCCAAATCTCTGTTGGCTTAGAGCGTAGCAGCCTAATTTAGTTTGAATGACACTAACGTGTTCTGTATCGGACACTGATTTGAATTACAATGAGTTTGTTAGTACATAACGTACATAACTCTATCAGTTTAAGCTGACATGTTCTGAAATATAATACATATACACGCCAGTATGATACAGTAAATGACGTTTATCATTTTCATTCAGCCGGATATTGATTTCACAGTGAAATAGTTATGTATTAATAGTTAAGCCGGCTTTTCACGATGGAATATAATATAATATAAATTACATCTTGAGATATAATATTTTATCGCTCGTTATACAATTCTGTATATTACATCCCAAACTATAATATTTTTTCGACAAAATGTATGACGAGCGATAAAATATTATATCTCAAGATGTAATATATATTATATTATATCCCTAAGTGAAAAGCTGGCTTTACTGCCGATATCTTCTGTTTACGGTATAGCGTCAATGAACACCGGCGACCTTAGTCACGCGCAGGTCAGCTCAGGCTGCGGTATTCTGTAAGATGGAGGTACTTCCCCAGTCGAGCTGCTCTTTGACCGATTAGCGCGACGCTCTAACTCTCTTCTCTTCTGTTTTGGTGCAACCGGCTGTTATTACGGCATTTTTTTTAAATTTTCAATTATCGATTTTCCAACGAAATTTATATAGACAGTTATTTTAGATATAAAATATTGATGGTGTTTTTGATCGGTCCCGGGACAAAGTAAACACTCGACTCCCATCATTCAATAAAGGGTAATGTACTGAGTAATTGATATTGCACCCTTACGAATGGATTTTACTCTTTTCTTGGGTAATTTCTTTTGTGTTCATTCGTATCAGATGATTATGATACAGTTAAAGTTGGCTATTTGATGGAAAACTTATGAAATATAGTGCATCCTAACTATAATCCTATCCTAACTATAAATGCGAAAGTGACTTTGTTTGTGTGTTACGCCATCACGCCTCAACTAATCAACAGATCATCATGAAATTTGGCATGCAGATAGCCTATGGTATGGAAAAGGACATAGGCTACATTTTATCCCGGGAACGCGGGTGAAACCGCGGGGGAGAGCTAGTAATCCATAAATAAGAAGTCAGATAAATAATTTAGGTACACACTTAAAAACAGTGTCTCGAAGAACAAAAAAATTATCTTCGATCGTCTTATATTATTATATGTCACCGTATTTTTGAAAACCGTTAGTTTATAATCTACCTAGCGAGATCATAAACTCCCCGATATATTGTGAACTGTATCATACTGCTTACAATATAACGTATTAATTTCCGATAGTTTATCATAATAACCAATAATTAATCATTTCCCTCCTCAATGTAATCCTCCCAACACCTGTGAACACGAACACACGGAATAAGTTTTTCAGCATTTTTAATAAAATAAAAATCGACAATGGCCCTTATTTCCGACAAGGTACCCTACATAGAAGTTACGTTAATAGGCTCAAACTTGAATCCTTTTTCATTTATCAAGGTACATAGAGTTACCGTAAGAGATTCGGTTATATAAGTGCTAGCTAGTGAGTGAGTTGAACAAGATCTCTTTCTTAAGAATTCCAATTTAGAATCAGGGTTGCTATAGAAGCGTTTCGACTACGAAACTGCTACCCGATTACTTTCACAGCTTCAAATCTTATTGGTATATTTGATATATTCACAAAATAGACAGACACATAACATAATTGACACAATATAAACGCTTGATTAGTTAGACACCATGCCATGTGGTTCAGATATTTTCTTCAAGTCAACTAACCGTAATTTATAATGCGTGATGAAGTTTCTTATATAACTCTATCTACTCACTCTGGTAACGGATTCGGAAATATAGGTTATCATTATTACATTATTGGCACCTTTTCAATCCGGCGACACGTAACGAATATCTGAAGGGCGTATTCAGGAAGTAAGAGATAGGAAACGATACAAGAGACCCAATTTGATCAAATTATTCCTACCCTTTATTATAAAGAACCTTTTCACACGTTCCATAAGAGCGACGAAAATAGATTCGTCAAAGCAAATAATTTTGGGACAAAGTAATCTTGGACATATGTCACGCGTGGCAGAGCTTGCGGGATAATCTTTGAAATATGAGATGTTAAGCTTTGAAGTATAACCTCGGGCAGGATAGCGAGGACAGTTTCTGCAGAAAAAACATTTTGTCAAAAAATGCCACAGGGTTTAAAGGTCATTTTTTATTAGATACATCGTATAGTTAGATATATTTTTACTCTATTTTTTTTAAATATTTTATAAAGAATACTAACTTTTCTACCTAAAGATGGGACACTCACACACAACACAACCCCCGCGAATTTATCGTCGCCCACTGTCATCACCGGTCACCTGCAACCATCGAACAATTATTCCGCCAATTTCCCACCACCTTTTCTGATTGGCTAATTCAAGGACACATGCGCTCTGATTGGCCAATTCAAGAACACACGATGCAGTGATTGGTCCTTAGTCCTTACTGTTAAAATCAGTAATAAATCACTGACTAGTTTCGGAATCGGATTGCTCGGTATTACTCTAAAGGGATTGTTTCTCGATGCCCGCAACGTAATGGCATGGAAATAAGCATGCTTCGCTCATCGACCAATAAGCTCTACCGCTCGCTTCGTATATGTGACCAAAGCGCTGGTAATTAAACTAGTTCTAGTTTCTATACATTTACTGGGATGTACTTCTACTCAGCCTTTCTGTCACAGACTGTACAAAGAAAATCTAAAAAAAATATATATATTTTAGTTATCAAAGTATTCTCGAATACATTTCTGCATGTATTATTTTGTTGTTCTTTATAGAGACTGCGAAGTTTTAGTTGATTATTACACAACATTTAATTAACCTTATCATTAACGGAATAATGAACAGTGCAGTTGAGTTATATCTTCATTAATCATAGTCTTATCAGTGGTAATATAACAGTGTATACCATAGAGATAGATGGTGTATACTAACTATTGTTATCGGAAGATTAAGGGATGTATCAACCGCAAATTCATTGATTTCCTTAGGGGATAATCGGACTAGGGATGAATAGTTTATCTTGTAACTTACTTTTCAACAGACTTGCTCGTAAAGTGATATTTATTGCACCGTTTTTAGTATCATAATAATGCAGCTTATTACGCACTAGTGATTTTTACTATACATTACTGCACAGTTTCTTACTTTCACACTTACTTTTCAACACACTTGCTCGTAAAGTAACATTTATTGCACCGTTTTTAGTATATATCATAATAATGCAGCTTATTACGCACTAGTGATTATTGCTTTACATTACCGCACAGTTTTATTATAGGTACCCATAATCCCGATTATGTTAAGTTTGTACCTCAATGCAATTGATATGTGTGTAGATGAAGCCTTCTTAATTTAAACGGGTAAAACAGATTGACAGAACATCGCTGTCAAAAAAAAAAACTTGCGCGCCATACTTGTTAACTTTCTCATTGTGTGGTTGATAATTATTCAAAAATCTACTTAGGAAGTCTGTTTTCCTCGCAAGTGTGTTGAAAAACATCATATGACGCGTGTGCATTGATCATTTCAGTATCGGCTCCCTTACCGCTTAATATCGCCTCGTCTGTAATGACCAACTTTGCACACATATTTATCATAATGATCTATTCTACATACCTAATTAGAACTTTTTTGTAGTACCTCAGAGTATATAAAAACTACGTGTAGTACTAAATAATGTTACATACATTTTTATATTGACAGCTAACAAAAACAAGATCCATAATAATCTTAAAAATTCACATTATTCGGGTACTTTTGAAAAGTGTAATACGCTAATCCTCATAATTTTGCCTCAAATCATTATATATTTGAGGTAAATTATTCAATTTAAAATATTAATATAATTCCATTATTCAAATAAAATACGAAGCGCTCGTGGTTTATCCATAGGGGTGACCACCTGGTGGTATTTTAACTCGAGAGTTTTCCGTGCTTCGGAAGGCACGTAAAGCCATTGGTCCCATTTGTCACTTAATTTTAGTTGGAGGCCTTTTAAGTGGCTTGAAAATTCCAACAGTACGTCAACTCCTCCTTGGCGGAGTATTTGCCCATTCCCTTTCACCCTCATTTGTGCTTGTGCTCAAGAGTGGGATATTATTTTCTGATATAACAATAAATAATATTCAATAACAAAAATCCTACGTAAATTATGCTAATTTACTCACTTAGCATAATTATTCTATATTTTTTATCAATTGCATTTGAATTGTGTAAACCAGTTTCAAAAAGGTTTATTTTATACACGTACGTTACGTCACGTAGCAGTGCGTTACGTGACGTAACGTACTGGATACCCAGGACCCTAACAAGATTATGTATACATATACAACCAACTTTTCCACAAAGTACAATCCATGATCCGCCATTAGTATCAGTTCCAATGTTAAAGTTGGCTGAGGGATTATTCTACTAACTAATTAGGCTCTTATTAGGCCCTTTGGGATACCACAACAGGAAAAGAGCCAGCTCTGTTCAGCGTAGTGAATCGTGGGAGATATTTTTTTTTTGTATTACTGGGGATTTAAAGTACAGTTAGCGAATTAATGTAGCTTCCATTTTGAATTTTGAACGAATATTTTTAGCGATTTCTTTATGCTTTTAAAAACCGAACATTGTTTTCTCATTAATAAATAACGGGAACTAATTTTTTTGAGCTGTTATTTAAATATTCGAGATGCTATTATGATCAGTTGAAAAACATATTGATCAGTTATTTAATTTAATGGCGGTTGATTAATTATTGCGACAGTAAAACATGGACAGTAATAAAAAATCAATTAGTCGGTTATTTTATCATACGATGTAAAATCTTAAAAAATAATTGAGCAGTCCAATAACTGAATGAGCGGTAAAAATGATGGAATGAGCGGTTCGATAAATAGTTCGGTAGATCATAGCGAGCGCTGGCAACCGAACTCAAATTCATTGAAAAGAAAGGTAAATGTTCGTTAGTTGGGCGGAGCTTATTAGCGCGGGTGGCGGAAGCGACCAATCACGTAATCGTTTAAATTACGAATAAAAGTTCCTATTATTATTATACAATTTGTTTTATTTAATTCCTGCAGGAAAGCAAATGTAATTTAATTTTTCATTACTATTTAAGTACTGTTTTTAGAGTTCCGTACCAAAAAGGTAAAAAAGATGGTATGGTGCGACTTCGTCCGTCTGTCCGTCCGTCCGTCACACCGCTATATCTCGAAAACTACTTTACCACCTCATTGTTTATAGCTTAGAATGAGATTTCTTACCGACAAATTCCGATTTATTACTGCCCACACGTAACCGCTCGTTCAATAATTTTTACCGACCATTTAATTATTTCCTGCTCAATTATATATTCACTGATCCATTTCATTATTTTTATTACTCATTTTTGTTTACTTTACTGCTTAGTTTTAACTGCTGAACTAGTTATTAAACGTGCCATTTATAATTTTTAACTTACCAAAACCGCTATTTACAACTGCCTCTTTAAATCAGTGCCATAAATAACCGACATTTGTAATTCAGGAACAAAAAAATTCTAATCTATTTTTTTGGCCATACTTTGCGCAAATTACGTAGTAACTTGAAATTGACGTAATTAATAAAAAAACACAAAAAATCTAAGCATAGACCTTCCTATTTAAATAACTTAAACCTAAATTATTTATTATTAAAGTAAGTAAGCACTGAAACAAAGTAAATAGCTTCGGACGATCCCATATCAAGTTATTTTAGTCACTTAAATATACCTGAGACATGTGGGATATATTTTTCCAGAATTCTGACAGGTGGATTTAATGTTAGACGGGAGAAGTCGTGTGAGAACGGCAGTGATTGATCTCAAGTCTAGACAGGCTTACTGAGAATTAGGATTACAGGGCAATTCGTATGGGCATACGTACCTAAGTAGTACGATTTATTTGATCTTAGGTAGCTTTAGTGGGTTGTACTAATATTCGGATCACATATCTTTCTTTGAAGTAATTTTGCTATCTCAGGTGGCTGATGTCAAACGCCGTGGTGGAGTTCGTGGGTTGCAATCCTACAGTAATGAGTATGAGCTTTCAGTGAAGGTAAAAGTCTTGAGCAAACCATAGCATATAGTGGCTCCCGAATCCGCTCCAAATCTGCCACCAATTTATTTCTTCGTATGTTCCGGCAACTGCACTTGAGAGGACTCGCGCCATGACGGTTTCGTCATTTACAAATTGACGGGCAGACGGACGAAGGGTTGTGTATTTTCCTTCTGGGGTACCGAACCCTAAAAACTTCAGATTATTGCGGCTTCAACCCGCATCCGACATTCATCACATGGAGTCACATCCAGACCACATTATAGTGGAACTTTTCCGAACTTAGTGATTAACCGTCACGTACATGATATACTTTGTTTGCAGCGGGGCCGGCCGCGTGCCGTGTCCGGCGTTTATGCTAATTGGCGGAGTTTCACACAAAGGGTCTCTGGGTTGGACCACGCAGTTGATCCCAGTTGTTTGTGTTTGGGCACCATGCCGCGCGTGACGATTAACCGGTTAGCCTCTTTCTACGAACAACTCTAATTGAACGAAATTTATAGAGTTAGCTTTAAACGTTATGGATGGTCGCTGTTACGAATTTTTAGAGATATAAATCAGGAGCAAGTTATCCGTGGGCTATTTTCATATATTATATGGAACTATCTTCCCGCCCAGCATTTTCACCCACGGTCCCCTCTTTTATCCCTTTCAGGGTTTCTCCTTTTAAATATAGCTAACGAACACTGACTAAAAATTTACAATACAGGCACATACAAGTTTACAGATTAAAGGATAAAGTGTCATTAGAATGCCACTTAAACTATTTATCAATGCATATCGAAATAACGATCTTGTGACTTCTAGACATGTTTTCTTTTTAATTTCACGCCTTAACCACTGAGCCGATCGCGATTAAATTCGGCAAGCAAATAGCTAGGTATAGAGACAGACATATGCTAATTTTTATCCCAGAAATGCGGGTGAAACCGCGGGGGACTGTTCTCTAGTTACAACGGATACGCATTAAGATATTATATACTATAACATTGGGTGACAGCACATCCAAATTAATATTATAAATGCGAAAGATTTTCACGACTTAACCGCTTAACTGATCGCGATTCAAGGCATGCATATAGAATATGGTATGGAGAAGGACATAGGTTACTTTTTATCTCAGGAACGAACGTGGGACATCTATGTAGTTGCTATATTATAATTCTTTGAAAATAATTTCAAAACAATCTTTTATTTTCTCAAACTGATCATTTTTTTGAAGGCTCAAAACGTACCTTTATTCCGCAGATAAGACTAGACAAAGCCTTTTTATATTCGTAGTACTTTTAAAAGCTTTGCCCTAAAATCTTTTTAAATGTGAGGTTTTGTGGAGCAAGCTTTAGAATAGAGCCTGCGCATGATGGCAGGAAATGAAATGGTAGAAAGTCGTCGTTTTTTGGCAGTGCCACTTTAAATTCAAAGCATTCCAGTTCAGTGATGTCCTGGGCGTGAATAAGTTCAGTGTTTCCAGGTGGGCTTGCACTTGAAATTCTTGTTCCAAAATCTACAGAAAGACACCAAAAAATATATTTTACTTATTTATCGTTCTTGTTTTCTTGGTGTTGTCGACCAAGATAAAACTTTTAGCTTCCCCCTCCCATAGCATAAATCTTATAAAATATAATGTAAAACAGGCGATTTTTCTGGGTTAATGACTTTTTTCTAATAAGTTTAACAATGAGAAAGTATTCAACCTACTACTCCTTCTTACATAAGTCTGACCACTTCTGGTCCGCAAGTACTCATACCCAATTAATCATCTACCCTGACTAGAGGAGCACTAATGGCATTCACACAGAGGCGTTTGTGCGACCAAATTGTTTGAGCCTTGGTATATATAGTCTGGAACAGATGGTGCCTAGACTTTATAGTGCGACTATGCAATTACTAGCCGTTGTAAAGCCGGGTGTATACTCTCTTGACTGAATGAGCGGTTATATGGTAGCGCCAGTTTGCTGCCTTTGGAATTTTGACGTTGAATGGTGAAGTATAAAGTTACTTTGTTAAATGAAATTAATACTAGATTATTAATAATAAGGATAGCATATTTAATTTAGTTTAAAAGTTAATGCATTTAAGATTCTGTATAATGTATGACCGGACGGTTTTTTTGTTGTTTATGTATTTAATCATCTTATCATTTGTATTTCAAAAAACAAACATTCTATTTTACTGTTTTTTTTATAGAATAAGAACCCGAATTTTCAGGAATTGAGTAGCTATTAATAAATATTTCAAGGAAAGCCCAAAAAAACCGACCACAAATTAATCGGGGAAAGGTTGGGCAGATGAAGATAAATTATTAAACATGACAAAGACAAATGGGAAGTGGCTAAATGTCACCTTTTCATTAAACGAGTGATCAATTGAAATACCACAGTGTCAGTTGGTCGTGAGCAGGACAGTCTCACAGCTGCTAATTAATAAGTAATTTCTCTTAATCCACCACTCGTCTTTATTCATCTCTCACAAATATATTTCTAATAATAAATTAATTATTGAGTGATGGAAGTGACATAAACCATTCATTCATTCCATAATTGTATACTTGACCTAATTTTAAAGTTATGGTACTAAATAAACACAGAGCAAGGAGTCTCGCGCGTCTATATAGAGACGAAAACAATGAAAAACTTTTGCCCCGTGAATTATGAAAATCCCATAACCGTGTGAACGGCCGTTAATCTAATATCGACTCTATACCCCAGCACTACGTGTCATCTGTTCATAAACGGACTCTATACCCCAGCACTATGTGTCATCTGTTGATAAACAGACTCTATACCCCAGCACTATGTGTCATCTGTTGATAAACGGTGCCCACAGATAACTACAGACAACAAAAAGTACCGTCATCATAAAAAGCTTAAATTGAATTAAAAATATTATTTTTAACAAAAACTTGTTTCATTACTCTGTATGTCTTAATTTTGTGTAAAAACCAACAAAATTAAGGAAATCAAATTTTAGAGCGTTTGTAGGTTACTCATAAATAAATATTAATAATAAAATTGAGAAATTAACTCGGTTTGTTACCTCTTCACGACTACACTTCTAAACTAAACCGATTGCTACGTTTGCCACGCAGCGTAGATAGCCTCCGAAGACAGAAACTAAACTAGCAATCGCTAATTATAAATTTACCAAACCAAGTTTTACCTATCACGCAAGTTTTTTTTTTAAATTAAATTCTGTTACATAATATTTTTAGCATAAAAGTTTCATGAGTATTATTTACTTCTCTTCATCCATGTAATTATCCAAAACATTGTTTTCTAATTAATCATTTCTGTAAAATTTTTGTTGTATTTGATAATTGAAATTGTTGGAAATTAATTTTAACAGTGGACTTTAATTATATTTTCGTATCGGGCATTGTTCTAAACTCGTTTTTTTTTATGATGTGGATTTTTTTTTAAATAATTTCAAATTTTTGACATATTAATTAGTTTAATATAAATATACAATGGAATAGGAATTGTAAAATTTGTAAAAATTATGTATATTACATATATTTTTTAACAATTAGTTTGAATTGATTGAGTTTAGGGTCGGCAACGCGCGAGTGACATCCCTGGTGCTTGTTTGCCACCTAAGTAGTATAAAAAAGTTAGTTTTATTAATGTATATAAGTATTTATGAGTAAATAAATTTATTAAATGGTGATTTTGATAATCTATTGATAGATTCATGGTTAGTAGTAGCATCTATAGGAGTTTTCTAATTTTAAGTGTATTTCGAACCGGGTGGTGGTAGATTCAACTGTAGGTACAACGTTCTTATGTGCCTTATCGGAGCCTAAACTGAACGACTTTTTGATTTTGAGTAGGTATATTGTAATCATCTGATAATCATCTTTTTTTTCATATGAGCCAACGGGAATAAATTTTTCTATTAAAAGCTGTCTAGGTTTAGGATAAGAGGATATTCAAATTTTTGACACTTACTGATCGATCATCGTATCCAAAGTATCTAGTACCTATTTATTAACGGTTTTGGAATCTTTGGAAAAAGAAATTCTGGACTGATGATAATCAACATAGTGAAACTGGCTAAGTTCCATGCCTTATAAAAAGATGCAAACAATTAGCTGAACATTGTAGTCACTCGGCAAGCTTTTCATTGTAATAAAACGCCTGTCTAAACTTTCCATCCTTCTTATGCCTCGCTGAAAGACCCTTATGGACTATATACGGGCCATATAGACGGGCCAGTTGGCGCAGTTGGTTAAGACGTGGGGTCTTAACCTATAGCGCCGCAGGTCGTGGGTTCGATTCCCACACAGGACATGCATTTGTGTGCATGAGCATGTCTGTATGTACTGAGTCTGGGTGTAATTATGTATATTAAGTATGTATTTACAAACAAAAAGTATAGTATAGTAGTTGGTATATGTATTATATCAGTTATCTGGTTTCCATAGTACAAGCTCTGCTTAGTTTGGGATCAGATGACCGTGTGTGAGGAATGTCCCAGGATATTATTTATTATTTTATTTATTTATTTATATTCTCGCGTACTATTGAACTTGCCAAGTTAGGGGTAAAATTCACCTGACCCTTACCGGTGAAAATTTCAAACCTTATTCCAAGAACTTGGCCTGATTAAACTTTAACTTATTACTCTAAGAAATATATTTCCATTTCTATAGATAAGTACCTACCTATATAAAATTGGAACCGACAGCGCTGCAAAGCGGCTGCCTAAAGTCATAACTTGGACGTATTGACATCCCACTTTGCTGAAGAGTGGCATATAGAAGAGGATGGCTAGATATGTGACACACTTATGACAAGGGCAGGTGTTGCTTGTGGCTCGTTAACTTGGAACTGAGTTTATTATATGATACCACCTAACTAAATAACCGTAGTATGTATACGGTAAACGGTATACGAGAAAGTATCAACATTGTTTTGTATGACACGGATGAAAGTAAGCTTCTAATTAAAATCATAAATATACTTCATATACGATTCTCCTTGTTAAGAGAACTGAACTGACTTCCTTCGTGGGAACCTACGACTTGCGGCGTGATAAGTAAAATCTTAACTGACCACGCCAACTGGCTCGTCAATAAAAAATATAATAATAGTTAAATTAACTACATTATTCGGATAAATAAAAAGAAACCCATCATGTCACATTCTCTTTGGAAATCAAAAGTAGTATACTTAACACTAGCTGTCCACTGCATTTCTTCTATGTACCTATTCCAGGGTCTAAAGTAACTATACAAAACTTCATGATAATCCGTTTAGGCGATGAGGAGCTAAGTAGTTACAATCGCGATTATATTACTGGTAGGATAAAATAATAAATAATAATAATAAATAAATATCCTGGGACATTCCTCACACACGGTCATCTGATCCCAAACTAAGCAGAGCTTGTACTATGGAAACCAGATAACTGATATAATACATATACTACTTTTTTTTTTTGTAAATACATACTTAATATACATAATTACACCCAGACTCAGGACATACAGACATGTTCATGCTCACAAATGCATGTCCTGTGTGGGGATTGAACCCACGACCAGCGGCGCAATAGGTGGAATCTTTACCAGAGTCTTAACCAACTGCGCCAACTGGCCCGTCAGGATGGATAGTATAGTATATTATAATAGTATATAGCTATTACCTATAACATAAACATGGCAGTATTGTACCACCCAAATCTGTGCGGAGGTATAACATTACGTAACTTTATCGTAATTTAAGGATGATTTATCTTGTGAATGCCATTTAGAATGACGGATTTAGCATATATGGGTGAAGGTTTACATACGTGTACCATTTCTGTAACACGAATTCACTTGTACGAATTTAATCTGAATGGGTACGTAGATTCTGGTCCGGAAATAATAGAGGCTCCCTTTGCACCCCTCGTAAATAGGTCTCGTGTCGAACATTCATTTGTGTTAACCTGAATTCATGGCTGTTTGCTGTCCGTTTGCGGCACTGTAACAGCCTTAATAGCATTAAATTTGATTTTGGTAATTCATTATGTTAAATAATTCAACTAATTAATGTGTACACTCGGAATAGAGAAAATAAAATATAAGCCCGTGTATTTGTCTTCGTCTCGATTCCAGGACCAATCAGCCTCATTGCTGCCGCTGCGGAGATCTCGTCAACGAGCTCAGCCACCATGGGCTTTCGTGCTCTCCAAGCGTGATGGCAATAGGCCGGATGGTATGTCACGTAGTGATTATGACTTTGATCCCGTGGAGGGTCGGCAACTCGCTGGTGTGGGATGCCACATGTGTTGATACACTCGCACCGTCTCAATAACCTAATGATGCTAGACTAATGGTGCTTCCATGCTTGGCGAACCGAGCACGAGCCGAGCCACGAACGAGCACACTGCGAGCACGTTTCGGGTAGCGTGGACGGGCTTGCGAGCCTCGAACGAGCATTCGTAGCGTGCTCGACTGCGCTCCGCCCGATTGTCAGTATTTGCACGAACACAGGGAACCGCATCGCGCTTGTCGTAGGCTCGTAAAGTACGTCCACGCTTGAAATCGCGAGGAACGAACGAATCCTGTTCGTTCGAGGCTCGGTTCGTGCTCGCTTCACGTAGCATTACGCACCATAATGTTGCAGGGGCACGCGGTCGGTGCGCAAAATTCAATAAAAAACCGGCCAAGTACGAGTCGGACTGGCACACGGAGGGTTCCGTACAATAATAATAATAATGCATGTAACCTTACTCAAATTGACTGTGAAATGATTAGTAGACACAAAATTTACCTAAATTTTCAACTTTACCCTATAGGTTTTCGACCCAAAACCTAACAAAACAATACATTCTAACAGTACTAAGCAATCATAGCTGCATGGCAAAGTGGCATATGACCACGGCTATCCTCTGAACATCTCTATGAATATGTATTAAATACATTTAAATATATATTGTGTAAGTTGTTTATTTAATAGACGATAAATATTGATTAGTGCGTACAGAACAATTTCAGATCAGAATATTTTCTTGTTTCATACTTTTTGGAGGCGTGATTTTGCAGTAGTTGGGTTTTAGATTTTGAACTTAGTTTTTATTAACTTCATTTAATTAATATTGTGAATAATATCTAATTAAATAAATTGCGGAATTTATGTAATTAAATAGCCTACGGATGTGTTATATATTTGGGTGTCCAATATTTCTCAAAATATAGGAACATACTCTCTTCTTTTATAAAAAAAATATTTTTTGATTAATTTTAAAATCATTGGTCGCATTTGCATTATTGCCATATTTATGGCAAGCTATGTAAAGTAACAAAATTATAAAAGACCAAGAAGGAGAAATAAATAAGTCGATTAAAAAGAGGTGCTTTATTTTAATATACAAAAAATCAGAAGGAAAAATGAAAAAATATTTGTAGTACAGGTATTTAAACTGTTTTAACATGTATTTTTCTAAAGAGAAAAAAAAAACAAAACAGAAAGCTCTCTCGAGATGGTTGTGGTGCCGGTAACCAGCGCTACAAATAGGGGTAATTTACATTAATTCCCAATATTTTGTTTCCTACTACTCGTCGGGGGCGGATTATGCAAAGTTCCTCGTGACCTGATTCTAAAACTACCAATACAATATACATGTTAGGTAAATAATGGTAAACGCCTCTGGTATAAGCTTTAACCTGAACTTCCTGAAATATTAAACGTCATGGTTATTACTCATTGATCAAAATGTTGCTTAATTTATCCACTCACTCATAGCATTACTGAAAACAAGATCAGTCGAATCTTAGCAACTCTCGATATCCTTGCAGAGCGAACTTCTAGCAGTAGCTGCCCTCTGCAAACATCGGACTACTTTTTCTCTTACTGAAATACTTATGGAGAGAGCGTTGACAGTTTCAGCCATAAAGATCTTTCTTGTAGCCCTTCAGCTCTGGTCGTTTGTTGCACACTGCCATCATCGACGTTATCCGCAATGCTTCTGCCCTCATCAACGAGCCGATGGCAACAGCCCCGACGGTTGAACGGTAATATCCTGACTCCAGGATATTACCGTCCACCCGTCAGAAGGAATGTCCTGGTATGCGACGTGTGTCGATAAACTAGTAACTTCAAACCCTTCATATAATATCTCCTGAGTATCAGACGCTCTATCTTCAATCTGGAAATTGCCTTCAATTTATGTTTAAGCTTGCACCTATGAAATTAAAAGTTGATGCTGATTGTTTTAATAATATTCAAAACTAACCAATGCCTGGCCTTTTTTTGCAACGCGTCTTTATTTTCTATGTCTGAAACCTTCTCCAGCTTGAGGCTGTGGGCATCAGTCTCGTGTTACCGACCCTTCCCCCTTCACCAATGAGCACTGGCGACCTTACTCAAGCACAGGAACACATCATAAAGTTATTTTGCTGTTAATTCTGTAAGGTGGAGGTACTTCCCTTGTTGAGCTGCTCTTTGAGCGAATAAACGCTACCTCTCTGATGAATTATATAGAATGCGTATGCGTCGTTACAAACAGAAACCCATAAATTTATATATAGAATATAATAAAAACAAGTCATCAAAATTGATCGAGACCCCCGGAGATCAGCGGGCGCATTTTCCGCCAACACATCAGCACATTGGCTATCCAAAGAGGAAACGCTGCCAGCCTTCTGGGAACCTTGCCGTTAATCGGAAGCAGCGGCAGGCTTGAGGAAATTTCTATATATATAGATTGTATTTTGTACATATTTGTTGTAAAAAGAGATTTATTTTCACAAAAAGAAGCATTCAATACAAAAGACGAATATCAAGACAATAAAATGTGGACTCTGTGCAAACGATCAGCCCCGGTTTTATCGCTACAAGTAACAATTTATGAGACTCTCTAGGCAATGGGTCCGATCAATGCGCGCCCTCAGGCACTTCGACATAGTTTTCATTGTGTCGTGTTTGTTAGTAAATTTCGTGAGGAAACTATTAGTATATTGGACTGTAACTTTGTTAGTGTTAATAAGATAGTATTGAGCTTCATGGTCGCAAAGTGTACAAGGGAAATAGGTTTATTTTGGTATCAGCTCAACATCAGCCTATAATGTCCCACTGCTGAGCATAGGCCTCCTTTCACAAATGAGGGTGAAAGGGAATGGGCAGATACTCCACCTAGCGTGCCCACTGCGGATTGGTGGAGGTAGGCTAGTGGTCAACCTACTGTTGGAATTTTTCAAGCCGCCTAGGAGGCTTACTAACTTAACGACTATCACAATTAAGCGATAACCGGGACCAACGGCTGTACGTGCCTTCCGAAGCATGGAAACGCTCGATTTGAAATACCACTAGGCGGTCACCCATCCAGGTACCGACCACGACAGACGTAGCTTATAAACGCTAAGCTCTACCTCTTTTAAAACAATAATAATACTACTACAACTTAATATTATTTATCTAATGAGTAATATTATTTCACCTGCAAGAATGTCCAATATATCTACAAAACAATATCGTTTGAATAATTAGGTATTGAATTTCTATAAACTACTAGCTGCCCGGCCTCGTTCACGTGATGCCCTATCCTACCCTACCCTACCCTACTTTTAAACCTTCCCTGGACTTCCACAAATATTTCTAAACCAAAATTAGCCAAATCGGTCCAGTCGTTCTCGAGTTTTAGCGACACTAACGAACAGCAATTCATTTTTATATATATAGATACCAATGCTAAATTCATTCAAGTATATTAGAGCGAAGCAAGTTAGTAATAAACTAAATTTTAATAACTAACTCTGTTAGGTAATTTTCCCACGACACACAAAGTTGTCATATTTCCAAATTATGTTTAATAAACATTTAAATATCCTTACATAAACATGCGAGACAATATTGATATTGCTATTTCGCTGAATATATTTCGATCGTAATTATTTTAACATTAAATTCGGAAATTTAGTAACTAATACATACAAGCTGATATGGGCACCTTGTTAACTTATTTATATTCATCATTCATAGACATTTTACGAGTACTTTGGAAATTGCTTTATTTAGGCTAGTTACTAACTCTTAATATCATTACTACTATGTGTCTATCTCTGCGCAAATGTATTTCTGTAAAATGGACTCTGCATTTGCGGTGGTACGTGACCAAAATGCGTACACGGTACATACATGCATGACGCGCCCTAGTCGTTCGGTTGCAGGCTTAGCTTACAATTTGCACCAACAAAAAGTAAGGAAGCATTTTGCATTTATACAATAATTTGTAGTTTATAAATAAAAAAAAGATTTTTTATAAATATAATAGGAATGTTTGTGCTGCCAGTATTGTCATTATTCTTAATCGACTTCAACAAGGAAGACGTTCTCAATTCAATGCTTTTTTTAAAGGTTTTGGAGAGTTTTTCTAATAATTGGAATCCTAACTAATATTATAAATGCGAAAGTGTGTTTGTTTGTTTATTTCTTTGTTACGCCTTCACGCCTTAGCTACTCAACAGATCACGATGAAATTTAGCATATAGCCTATAGTATGGAGAGGACATAGCCTACTTATTATACAGGGAACGCTGGTGAAACCGCGGGGGCAGAGGTACTATGTACAGTTATAGGTTTTTATTTTTATTGTTTATAGGCCTGTGCTTGACCACAATCTTACCATGGTAAGTGATGGTATCGGTAGTTCTGGAGATTACCTCCTAATACCAAACTTATTAACTTCACCTCTTTGTAATATTTGTATAGATTTCCTGTCTGAAAATATACTAAACTTTACAACGTATGCACTTGAAGTACCTATTTAGATACAAACGTGAAGTTACTGTTTGCAGTATACTTGAAACCAGATAACACATTTCATCGACATTTTTAATATCCGTGGAGCATCGGCACACATGAAATCTTATTTCCTTGGGTAGTTTTCTTTACATTTTACTGTGTGACAAACATAATAAAAGTGTAAGATTTTTCTTATTTCTCACGAGGGCTATGTAAATAAATTTCAATATGCTTGATGATATTGAATTTTGTGTTATTGTACGAATAAATAGAACACAAGACATCGGCTTAGTACAAAATACGTCTCAAGTTGAAGTGTCCAAGTGCCGTTGCTTGACGGCACTTGAACGGCTCCTGCCGGTGTGTTCGGACAGTTGTCAAGGCAAAAAATGGCAATTCCTAATGTTATTGCTAATCAGTGACAGTGAACACTCACCATTTTTATCTGTATATCTATACAGGCTTTCGGAAACCATTGAATTAATTTTCACGGGGTTCTCACAAATAAATAAAGTTGTGACACAATTATCTATAAACGAGTAAGGTCCTTTAACTGTCATTAAAATAGTACCTAATAAGTACAGTACCCGGCGATAAATATTATATGATATCTTTAGACAATTAGGCGTTAGTAATTAACGATGTAGTAAATGAACCGGGGTCCTTAAGTAGGCATTGTACCCGCATAATTTATTTCTCTTTAGAAATTATTCTGAACGTTTCGAATGGAAATCGAAATAAACATATTTACAAAAAGTATGTAAAAGAAAATTTTCTTGAGTCTGTCGCTGCTTGAATAGAATACAATAACTTTATTTATGCTAAATAAAATATTATCCAAATAAATAGTTATGATGGTAAATACATTACAAAACACTGTAAAGTATGTGTTTTCGTGTTTTAGAAAACGACATTGAGATAAAATAAAAAGATCACAAGGTGTTCTTCATTATAAAAAAAAAAAACTCGATGTTAATGTACCTGTAGTTTAAAACTACGACATGACATCTAGCATCTTTATTTCTATTTTTCCACAGATTTTCATAATATTTTCGACAATTCTGGAGCTAATAATTTTCCGCTCGAGAAAGCCTTATATTAAGGCCAAGTTGGACCCAGCTTACTGCTTGACTGTTATTAGTTAGACACGTTCAAACACTAATTCTATGCTCGGAGCTAGGGCTGCGAAATATTGCCCCACGTCAGGGTGGAGCTAAACGTCTGCACATATTTAAATTGAACCTGGGAGAAATAGAGGAAATATTAAAATTGTACCTATCCATCTATAAGCGTTAATGTATTAATTAAGTTAATTATTATTAATTAAGTTTTGTAATTCAAAATTAAAATTAATTCGCTGGAAGAAAAACGTCATGAGCAAATTGAAATAATGAAAAAAAAAAAAATTTAGGTAAGTAATCGTGCTAAGTTTTAAATTTATAAACCCAAGGATTTTTCATACAAACAAAATCCTGTCTTTTCATCCCCTTAGAGGTTGAATTTCCAACCCTTCTTATAAAGTTAAGTGCCTAAGTTATAAAAGGAACGTGTGCAAAATTTCAAGTTATAGCCCCAGCGGCTTAGGCACTGCTTATGTATAAATGATATAATCTGATATTTCCTACCTTTATACCTACACATTGCCAACCAACTCTACAATTTCACGTAAATAAAACAGGACCACGCTAATTAAATTCACCCCTAGTGAGAGGAAAGTCAAGTTAATTTACCTAATGGCGTCGAACGCTTGACTATACCTACCACTCGCACTTTATGTTTTTTTCACTTGACCTAAAATTTTTATTACAACGCGATTACGACCTACGGAATAAGAACTATATTCTGGATATATTCATGACTAGTTTTTACCTCGTGGTTTGACCCGAGGATTCTAATGTTTTCCCCGGAAAAAAAAAACATTATGTTATTCCAAATTATGATTGACCCGCGTGCCAAATTTCATCGCAATTGGATGCTCTGTTGAGGCGTTAAGAGGTAACAAACAAAAAAACAAACTCACTTTCATATTTAGTTTGTTAGTACCATTCATTTTTATAAATCGAAGAGAAAACTAAAAAGCACCCAGAATTTTCCACCACGAGCAGATATCTGTTCAGAATTTATTCTATTATCGTACGTTGACGAGCGTAAAATACCAATAGGGAAGTTAATTTGACAGGCTCCGTAAAGAATCGAGAGCAAACTCGAACATAGCCAACTCAATTAAAGTTTATGGTGTGAGCCTCCCGAAATTGTACGGCCGGGTATATTCAAAGCTTTTGTAATAAATAACGCGAGTTCTCGGTCCGAGTCAATTAGCGTCACTTGTTTAAAGGAGAGTAGCTTTTAAAAATATAGGTGCTGCCTAACTGCCCCTTAATTGCTATGAACTTTCGTCGGAAAATATTGAAAAACATTGTATAAACGAAGATAAAGTTTGTGTTTACGTAATTGGTTATTATATTTTTTATAATAATCGCTTTGGAATAATTCCTGTTGCTTTTTTGCTCATAAACAGTCATTTAGAGGTTATTTTTGTGCAGTATAATTTAGTATAGGTACCTAATGTAGAGATAAATTTTGACCGTGAAGATTTATTAAGACTTGCCTTATTATCGCATCGTCTAGTAACATTATCCGTTATAATAACCTACGGAATCCCTAGTGAAAAAAGCTAGTTATTTTTGAGGTGGTAGATATTTCCCTAGGAACCATTTTATTGTTACCAATCAACAATAAAGAGAATACCCAATATTTTGCACCTTTCCTACTCTCAAAATTCAAAATTCAAATTCAAAATCATTTATTCAAATAGACCTTCGCAGGCACTTATGAAAAGTCTGACTCTAATACTCTAATACCGGTTCGGAAGGTTGCATTTGCTGAGAAGAGCCGGCAATAAACTCAGCAATTACTCTTTTCAAAACAGGCTTAGATTCATTACATACTTAATATTTACATTCTAATCACACTGAAAACAATTGCGTGCCCCGGCGCGGCGGCAAAATTACAAAGTAGACTGAATAAATATTGAATAAGTAAATAAATAGCAAACTTAAGCAGACCAGCCCCCACAAGCAGCACCTGAAACCACTCTCCAATGAAATAATGAAAAGCTCTGTATTATATTATACTATGTGTCATATATTATCTGTAGGTATATCATATTTATCTCAGAATATCAAGCGTAGTTTTCAAAGTAAATAACACAATTTAAAAAAGTGTGGACTTACATTGCATATCTAATACTTAGCTCATATACAAAGTAAAGTCAAGTCGGAACGCGTGTAGATACCCAAAATAAGAATGATTGCGATGACAAGCCACCATGGCCATGTGTGCGTTACGTGAGGTCCCGCCTTAATAGAGATCATCGTAAGGGCTCCATAAATAATACCCTCCCAGAATGTTCAGGGTTTATTACGATTCGGACGGACAGACACCTTGCTTCACCCTGAAATAGGCTGGAGGGTAAGTTTCTCTTTGTTGATAATAGGTAAAGGGCGTTGAACTAAAACTTGTTATCTCACGTGTCATCTACTATAATAATACCTAATAGGTATTTAAAGGTAAAGTTTGTAGGAGGTAATATTCGTTCCTATGGATCCATTTCTGAAAAATCTTTGAGTATTAGGAAGCTATAATAAACCATAAGATAATAAGCTGTAAGCTAAAAGAAGCTATAATCCCCGAGTGCTAAGGCTGCTTTTCATACCTGGAGCGCGGGCGAACGCTATTTCTGAATAAAGATAAACTTTGATTCGATTTTTAAGTCAATACACAGAGTAAATCATAAATTAATAAATAAATAAAAACAACACAGTGAATGAATTAGGACTGTTTTCAATTATATATTTCATAGGTAATTTACGATTATTAGATTAATAAAACAAATATATTAGAATTCAATATATTCAAGTAATCCTTACTAATATTATAAACGTGAATGTTTGTATGTATGGATGTTTGTTACTCTAAGGCGTCATCCTAATTGGCGACGATCGTACGATCAAACGATGCGATCTCGTCGCACGATCGCGCTGATGTTCTTGTGCTCGCGCGATGACTTGCGAGCTTCAATTAGGACACTCTAAAGCGTTTCGTGTATTTAATCTCGTCGTGCGACGAAATCGCATCGTTTGATCGTACGATCGTCGCCAATTAGGACGACGCCTTTCACGCAAAAACTACTGAATGGATTTGGATGAAATTTGCCACACAGATAGAATATGTTCTGGATTAACACATAGGTTACTTTTTAACCCGGGAAAACATACGATCCCTCGGGAATGCGAGTGAAACCGCGCGGTACTGCTAGTATTCAATATATATGTCGGGAAATATAATACGTTGTCATTTATTTCGGTACTTATTCCATTTATTCGAATGGCAACATCGTGTTATGGACAGCTCATGATGTCAGTGTCAGTCAGTAGTGCGTTCGATTTTCGATTGAGGCTCGATTTGACACTCTTGCCTTCGAGACAGCGCCTGCGCCGGGTGCCAATAAAACAACATGGTGGACACCGACATCGAACATGTGGATTCTAATCCGTTGGAATCTGCGACATATATATTATTATTTTTTATAAATTCTAATCCATACTTGATTCAATCACGTAACCGAATTCAATCACAATTAGACTGGCCATTAAAGGATAATTCCGGTAGATTACAGGAATCAAAATCGTATGAATACTAAATATTGTACGAGTGCTCTTATATAATTTAACTGTAACAAAACCAATGTTTCAATCTATTTTTTTTTTCATTATTTTTCATCAGGCCGTAGGTACGCTTGTTTACAGACTTCATTGTATAATAAAGAAAAATATTAATTCGATTGAAAAATAAAAAGGTTAATATACCATAGAGTTAGAATATTATAGAGAGATAACGTTAACAACGTTACCTTGCGCGAAGCGTGAGCAGTTTACATATAGATGCATTCATAGATATATCGTACACTACGTGGTTCGTCGTCGGACAAAATGTCGACATGGATTCCTAGTAATTTGTTCTCGTTAAAAGTATCGATAAAAACGAGAAATTGTTATTCATTATTATGTATTTTAGTCGTTCAAACTATGGTACAGGTGCTACTATAGGTGCTGCTTGTGGGGGCTGGTCTGCTTTATTTACTTATTAAATATTTATTCAGTCTACTTTGTAATTTTGCCGCCGCGCCGGGACACGCAATTGTTTTCACTGCGATTAGAATGTAAATATTATGTAATGAAACTAAGCTTGTTTTGAAAAGAGTAATTGCTGAGTTTATTGCCGGCTCTTCTCAGCAAATGCAACCTTCCGAACCGGTGTTAGAGTATTAGAGTCAGACTTTTCATAAGTGCCTGCGAAGGTCTATTTGAATAAATGATTTTGATTTTTTTTTAATGTACGCGTACATCGTTTCAAGGCATTTAGACCGTACCAGTGCTCATAGACCACTCTAGAGTCACTCTATAATATTGTAACTCTATGGTTTTTTTTTCACTACACACAATCCAATTTTTCCATGTATATATACGTTATATAAAACCAAACACAAGTACATACGTAAATAAACGTTGAGATAAAGAAAACCCTTGCACTTTGCGCTCCAAGACGATACATTTATTGAATTTGTGTACCATTCACGAGGGAACATTTAATATAATACCTTCACGAGATTCTTTACTACACGTACATGTGCAATGAGTTTAAATTAATCTAGACTTAAACTTGGCTAAACCTCAGACTTCAATAGTTCGCTGAACTCTGTCTACCAAACTTACCTAATATGAAAATTACTCAGCATGGGAACTACACTGTATTTTGAGGTGAAATATGATATTTGTAGTTGTGCTTAGTTGTAGGAAATAAGGGGAAAATGTTTTTTTTAGATGCTTAGTGTAAGGTTTGCATAAGGCAAATGCTTGACAGGTAGACGTATAGTGGTATTTATACGAGGTGGTTACGACAATACGACATTAAATGAAACCACGTAAAGTACTACTCATGTATACGATCAACTTTTACTATGGGAAGAACTTCGAAATCGCAAAAAAACATTACAGCTTTTCATACATTTTGCCGAGGAGACATGTACCTTTTGTATGAAAAGCAGTATTTTTTTTGCGATTTTTAAGTTGGTCCCATAGTAAAAGTTGATCGTATACATGAGTACTTTACGTGGTTTTATTTAATTTCGTATTGGCGTATCCACCCCGTATAGTAATGGACTATATATCACCACCGAATGGTATGTAGTATATATATACCGTATCTGTGTATGTAGTATACCGCTACACTTAGACATTTTTTTCGCAATACCTGAGTAATTACAACACATGCCAGTATTGCCAGTATTGAGGAGCTCTTTTAAATTATTACGCAAACGTGAACGCAGCCGCAAATGAACAAATATCATGGAAAACTGTATGGCTTTCCGAACCAAATAACCCAGTGAAATTAAACAATATATCTTGAATATGGTTTCGTGAGTTCTAACCATATTTTTGCATCAAAATATTAAACCAAATGAAATATAGTATAGAGTGCACTCCGGTCTACGGCACAACAGTAAACCGCAATATTGCATTGAAAGCCAATAAGCAAGCGAGTCGACATATTTTATGCCCATGTCGTAGCCATTTTAAAAATTCTGCCATATTATTCAATATACATTATCCTCATTTATAATGCGGACAGAAAAGGAGTAGAATTTGCATCCGGCGTCTGTGTCCTGATTCCTATAACCTAGGGACATTCAAGGCTAGAGTGAATAGGATTTTTCTAGATATCCACTAAGCTTCGTAATAAGTCCTTTAGAGGCCAAAAATTAAGTTTATCCATCAAAGTTTCAAGGATAATTAAATGAAAATTACTACCTACCTACCCTTATTTATTACTTATTTATTATCTTTTCTCGAATGACTTCGTCGTTTTTAGAACCCTCATAACTTGGGTTTGAATTACAAAATTTCAATAACAGCTCTTATACTTAAATTTTATTGATATTTAAAAAACCCCATTTTCATCACTGACTCACTGATGATCATAAAAACTCTTAGGGAACATCCTGAAGTAATAAAAAGCTGAAAATTGGTGTGTAAGCTTAAATAAGTACACAAATAACAAAAAAGTCTAAAACTTGGAACTTTTACCCCCAGAAAAAAAATCATAAAAAAAAAACATAAGCAACATACAAAAAGAAGTGAAATCCCACCCACTACACTATACCTTATTCAAAATATGTGGCTTGGATAAGAACTATTGTATTACAGAAAATTAATTAAAAATGAATAATTTTTTTACCTTACGCCCATGTGACAGTAGCGAAACGGCCAAGTTTGTGAAGTTAGGGCTTGTAGAGTTAAGGCGTGTAGAGTTATAAGCTCTACATGAGATCTGATACTTTTTGACAGTGCGAGCTATAGTGTAAAAATTAATGAAAATGTTTTTGCTAGGATACATAATAATAAAATCAGATCAGATAGCATATGGTATTGGGAGGAAAAAGGCTACTTTATATCTTGGGAACGCGGGTGCAACCGCATGGGACAGCTAGTAATCGATACAAATATTTTTGCAAGCTAAAATATGACATATCAATCTAGTAGTATTGTATTACGACGGATTTTTCAATATGTCTACGACATGTTAATATAAAAGCATCAATACTAATTATAATATTAGTATCGGTTTTGATACGACAATAGCAAATGTGCGAATATTTAACGGTGGTCGTCAATCTATACATCTATACTAACATAATAAAGCGGTTATGTGTATATATGTTTGTTTTACGGGCTAATCTCTGGAACAACTCGTCGGATTTGAAGAATGCTTTCACTAATAGGAAGCTACATTATCTCTGAGTACTTTTTATCCCGGGAACGCGGGTGAAACCGTGGGTTACAGCTAGTTAATAATAATACGTGAAAAGGAAACATTGTACCCCCTTTATAAGTATATATATTGCACACGGAGGAGTGTGATTTGGCATGGTTAAAGTTAATATTGGGAACAAGTGTAGAAAGCTACGCAGCGACTAATGGGCGACCACTAGACTAGTATTAATAATTTTGCGAAAAATTACATCCTATACAAATGTAAAATATGTCGTTGCGACTGCGTCAACTGCGATTTCTCAGACTTAATTTCCCAGAGGACCATTTTTTTAGGATGGAGTTTAAACTTCCGCTTTATAAAAATTGTAACAGCATAATAAAAGTTACTGAAAAGCTCGAACCTTTCAAATGCATTCGGAGACTTCAAGGCCAGCCTAACTAGATGATGGTGAAAGGAAAAACTACCATGAGAAGTTTTTGTAAATTGCATTAGACATATCAATCCTACGGAATTGAAATATGGCCATTTTCCTCGTTAGTTGCGCTCGCTCGATACAATCACGTGTCCCAATATTTACGCTGATAAGCCGATCACATGGCCGTTTCTAGGAAAATCAAACTACATTGAGGTTGAAACCAGCATTGGATGGAATAATTAATGTATGGTTGTTTGTATTGGCAGTTAGAATGAAATTGTTGCGTGCAGCTGAAATGAGAATGCTAAAATGAATGTGTGAAGTGGCAAGATTATATACCTAAGATTGGAATATATATTTACAACAAATATATACAAATTACATGATTGGAATTTACTAAGATTGTATTTCTTTTTTTACTGCCACTGCTTCCAATTAACAGCAAGGTTGCCAGAAGGCCGGCAGCGTTTCCTCTTTGGATAACCAAGCTGATGTGTTGGCGGAAAATACTCGGCCCGTTGGTCTCCGGATGCCTGAATAAATTTTGAAGACAAAGTACGAGTAAAATGGCGAACTCCGGATCCCCATGGTCCCATGGACTCGGGCGCAAAAGACATAAAAAGATAATTTGGTCCAATCGAAAAAAAAATTAAATTTCAAAAAATAACTACAAAAAGATCTGTGTTTGAAATTGCGACACTTACTTATTTTTTTTAAATGAATCTTCTGTTGAAAACACATTAATATTATAGCTTTTGAAGTGACTACTATTATTCAAAATGAAAGTTGAATACCTAAGCAGGTATAAATTATATAAATTGTCTGGTTCCCAACGTAAAAGCTTTATTTGGTGTATGAAGAAATGTCCCAGGATATATATTTTTTTGGCATTTAGATCTCTTTAAGCCAATTTAGGTACCTAGAATATTTTGGAACCTTACCTACAATTCACAATCTTACATAGAGATAGTACTTACTAAAATTATAGCAGACAATATCATAGTAGTTCAGAAGTTTCCAGTGCTATTCTTCTGTGAAGAGGCCATTGTTTTAACCCCAATCCAATTTATCGACGCAAGAGACGAAGAAATGAATTGTAGAGCCGTTGTAATATTTTTCATTAAAGTAATAGATATCACGAGATTTTCATCAATAAATGGAGTCGGTAGGTTGGTATACAGAATGGATACGACATACGATAATGAAATTCATTTATTGTCGTATTGTCGTAACTGCATAATTTTGGCCTTTAATAGCTTGTGTTTTTATTTGATTGTCTGGTTTAAAGTGGGTTTAAACCAAATAATAATAAATAAATCAGGTTTTACCATAGACTTAGGATTTTGCTACGCAATTTTTTGGGCTTTACTTACTACTGAAATTACCGTATTCGAGATCGAGACGAGCAGTCTCTACGTAGATCATCATTTTCATTTTTAATCTAGGGAAATGTAATAACACTGTGTTAATAAATATCAATTGTATACTCATGCTTTGATAAAATGTTATACAGGCCGTAACATCTACCCTTATAATACCCTATTTAATGTTACCGTTTGTTTATATAATATTTTAAGTAAGTAAACGACCTAACGAGCAAGACTGCAAAACCTGGATCAACGGCGTCAGGTTGCAAGTTTGACGGTAGGTATTCTACGGATTGTTCCACGGAGAATAATCGTGTCCCTCCATCCCGTTCTTCTATCGGACCACTAGGCGTCAGGAGGGTCTCCGCCGCTTTTGTGCCGCTTAGTCGTCGACATTCCGTGTTGCAGTTCCAAGCGTTTCGCTTCCTCTTTCCTTATACGCACGGCCAAGTTGTGGAATGCCTTCCTGGACAACGTGTTTCCATACACTTATAGCATGACCAGATTGAACAGGCTTCTTATGGGTACGCGCGGTCCACCCTAGACTACATCTTCGCTTACCATCAGGCGGGATTGCGGTCAAGCGCAAACCCATTAAATATAAAAAAAAGTAGAGAATGCTCTATAAAAAACCTCTCGAACATACTTTGCTAATGACACAACACAGGAACTTACCAAGATAAATAGTTCTTTTTCTGTTATTAAAGGTATATACCGTGTTTAGTGGTTTTTTCTTCCTCTTGATGTGATCGATTCTCTTTTAGCTTCCTTTGGGGTTGCCAACATGTACGGTTTCAACACCGTACATTTTTCTGTGTATTCAGCAACCTACTTTTGTCGCCCGCTAACAATAGCATAAATACACCGATTCTTAACATTTTACTAGAGTGCATTATAACGTCTTACATCAACAACATCAAGAGGAACGAATCACCAAACAGTTACTGTACTGTGAATATAGTCAATATACCTTTGATACTTCACAAGTGGTTTCTCTGCGCACTCCAACAACAACTACAATACAAATGTACTGGGCTAACTACTACTAGGCCCGTACATTTAATGGTCCTTCGAGCATAAGTTTCTTGGTGTTTTTTGTGTCTCTCGAAACAGTAGCGAATCGGTTTGGCTGGCCTCCCAGAAGCGGGTCTCACCAGTCAAATTGAGAAGTCGCATATATTGTAATGAGAGTGCAAATGCACTGAGTAACGTAAAGCGACCACTTCAAATCTGAAGAATCTAGAATTCAACAACTTCGAATATCAAGAATTTCAAGGATTTGGGGGAAGAAGCTGTGGAAACTTCATAGTCTTCGGGTCGTGAACCAACGCACTTTTCTGAAGCTGTCACCGTCAACTGCGTGCCAGGATTCAGCGAACTACTCTAAAGCTGTCACCTACAACTACGTGACAAACTTTCAACAAACAATTAACTAACTTTAACTTACTTTGAAGCTGTCACCGACAACTGCGTGCCAGGATTCAGCTAACTACTCTGAAGCTGTCACCTACAACTACGTGACAAACTTTCAGCAAACAACTAACTAACTAAAACTATTTTGAAGCTGTCACCTACAACTACGTGATAAACTTTCAACAAACAACTAACTAACTAAAACTACTTTGAAGCTGTCACCGTCAACTGCGTGCCAGGATTCAACTAACTCCTTTGAAGCTGTCACCTACAACTACGTGATAAACTTTCAACAAACAACTAACTAACTAAAACTACTTTGAAGCTGTCACCGTCAACTGCGTGCCAGGATTCAACTAACTACTGTGAAGCTGTCACCATCAACTACGTGCCAGAATTCACAACCAGCTCGGCAGCTGTCACCAACTACTACGTGTCAGAATCGCCGATGCTACAACACTAACTTTACAGCTGTCACCGTGAACTACGTGCCAGACATACAACAAACAACTAACGAAAAGAAAGAAACTTTAACTAATACTATACAACATGGAACAACTAGCTCAACAGTCAGAATGTTTTACAAACATTAAATCTTTATGTACTAATTATAGTAAAGATGGCAGTAAAAGAAAAACGCTTGAATATTTGAATATACGACTGTCATCATTGGAAGAACAGTGGAACGACTTCCACCAGAGGCATACCATTCTAATAAAAGAGATTGATGACAAGAACATTGCTAATCATGAACAATACTTTAAGGAAGATGTATACGGAAAAACTAAGGAAATGTATGAAAAAACTAAAGCTGATATTATGCAGAAAATTTCATGTTTACAAGATCAGCAAAAGGCAGCTCAATTTGATTTAGCCGGAATACTCGAGGCAGGGAGTAAAGATCAAACAAAACTATTGCTGACAAAACAGGAATGCAACGCTAAAGCCATTGATAGAGCTATGTCAAAAATCGACATCTCTACTATTAGTCAAAAATGGGAAATGGAAGATCATCTTTCGATTTTAAAATCGAAATGGGATACATTCGATAAACTTCACTGGGAGCTCGATGCGTTACTTCAAGGTAATAATGAACATTATTACGAAATGTTCATCAACATCGAACAGAAGTATGACGAACTAAGAAACCAATTAAACAGCAAGATATGGTCAACAGTTCACTACCAAAATTCCGCTCCACGCATCCAAGTTCCAGAATTTTCAGGAAGCTATAATCAATGGATTTCTTTTAAAGATCTATTCCTGGAAACTATCCATAACAACCCGACAATCAACAAAGCACAGAAAATGCAGCATTTAAAAACCAAACTGAGAGGTGAAGCTGACCGACTGGTTAAACACTTAAATATCAGCGCAGATAACTATGCATCCTGTTGGGATATACTTACTCAAAGATATGACAATCGTCGTTTGCAATTTACGTCATTCATAAACACCATGCTGCAACTACCTAACATACAAAAACCTGATTCCTACAATTTGAAGAAAATGCATGATGTCATAATTGAATGCTTAAATGGGCTGTCAAACATCGGCCTAAACACATCAACTTGGGATCCAATTATTGTACATTTGATGTCCCAGAAACTAGACTCCTGCAGCTATAACGAATACATAAAGGAAGTACATGACAACAAAGAACTACCTGTTTTGAACGAGTTCATATTTTTTCTGGAAAGCAAATTTATTGCATATGAAACGATAAAAAACTCTAAAAAAGACATCCCCAACAACTCACAAAAGTCGCCCGTAACAAGCCATACAAACACTATGAGAAAATATAACAATTGGAGAAAACCTATCTATGACGAAAATAACCATGCCTCGAAAGCATATCATACTGCCTTCGGTCAATGTCCTCTTTGCGATGGATCACATGTTTTGATGCATTGTCCGAAGTTCATCGACTTAGATGCAACGCAGCGAAACAATACAGTTGCAAAACTAAAACTATGCAAAAACTGCTTATACAGCCACGGTAACTTTGAGTGCGCTTCGCATAAAACTTGCAGAGACTGTAATATGAAGCATCATACGCTATTACACAACAGTTCAATGAAAACTATGTCAACTGGCGACAATAAAAACAAATACTTGGGTCAACGACCATCTACAAGTTCCCATCATTTATCTACAGAGGAGAAAGAGGTTTTGTTGACAACGATACAGATACAAGTAAAATCCATTGATGGAAATTATGTTACATTGCGAGCTCTCTTAGATCAAGGTTCGCAAGTAAACTTAATAACTGAAAATGCGGCTCAATTACTGAGATTACCGCGCAATAAACTAAATGCAATGATATCTGGTATAGGATCAGTATCTGGCGAATGTAAGGGAAGCGTGGAACTAAACTGCAAATCGATCCACACTCATTACACATTTGATACTCATGCACTTATTATGAGAAAGTTAACCAACAAACTACCGAATGCTTCATTTGAAAAAACTAACTGGCCGCACATTGAAAACTTAAAACTTGCGGACCCAGACTTCAATATATCACGCCCTATAGACATACTTCTAGGGGCCGATATCTATGCAGAAATCATCCTGGACGGAGTCCTGAGAGGAGTCCAGCATTCCCCCATTGCTCAACAAACGCAATTGGGATGGATTTTATGTGGAAAGCTACAAACTTTCAACTGCCACATGACTTTAATCAATTTGAACGAATTAACTAAGTTCTGGGAAAACGAAAACGTAACACAAAGCAGTAAAGATATTCCCGAAAACGAGCTATGTGAAGATTTCTATAGCAAGAACGTTCAACGAAGTCTAGATGGGACATATACGGTGAAGATGCCCTTACAATCAGATTTTAGAGATTTACTGGGCAAATCTAAATCTATGGCTGTATCACAATTTCTTCAGCTGGAAAAGAGACTTGAAAGAAATAAAAAACTAGCCACAATGTACAAAGAGTTTATGAACGAATACATCGAATTACGTCACATGAAACTTGCATCTCCGATTACTTCACTAATGCCCGAATGTTATTTACCACACCATGGCGTCCTACGGGAAAACGCTACTACAACCAAACTCAGGGTTGTATTTAACGCATCCCAGAAAACTACAAGCGGAAGAAGTTTGAATACTTTACTAGAAAAAGGCCCTAATCTCCAGAGAGATATTCAAGCATTAATCTTAAAGTGGAGGACCTACAAATATGCCTTCACTGCCGATATAGAAAAAAATTTTCGGTGTATTTGGGTGTCTGAAGATCAACAGCAACTGCAAAAGATTATGTGGCGAGACTCACCACAAAAAAGACTACAGGAGTACCAACTTTGCACCATAACCTATGGAACTAAGTGCGCCCCTTGGTTAGCTATGCGAACTCTGAAACAACTAGCAATAGACGATGGTCACAAATACCCAGCTGCTGCTCACTCTCTTCAAAATGAGTTCTACGTGGATGACCTAATTAGTGGGCACAATCAAATGAAAGAGGCTAAGGAACTCCAAAGCTCACTAATAAACCTACTAAAAGGAGGTGGCATGAACTTACGCAAGTGGTCAAGCAACCACCCAGCCTTACTTGAGAACTTATCAAAAGATCAAATATCAATGAAAAATATATTTGATTTCAAGCACGAGGAATCTGTGAAAACTTTGGGCCTTGGCTGGAACCCAAATTTGGATACATTTATGTTTAACTGGAGCTTGGAAGAAAAATTAAAACCACTAACTAAAAGAGTATTGCTCTCTGAAATTTCAAAACTTTACGACCCTCTTGGTTGGATATCCCCAGTAACTATTACTGCTAAACTATTGTTCCAAAGGGTTTGGATGAGTAAACTTGAATGGGAGGAAAGACTACCGAATGACATCGAAAAAGAATGGTTAAAACTTAAAGGTGAACTCCCATGTGTACAAAACATTAAGCTCAGCAGATGGCTCGGCGGAACATCTCCAGTCATCGAGTTACTCTGCTTCTGTGATGCAAGTGAAAAAGCATATTCTTGCGTTGTTTACAGTCGTATTAAAAATAATGACGAATCGGTTATAAAACTTGTAGCCGCTAAAACAAGGGTTGCCCCATTGTCACAAAAAATAACTTTACCAAGACTTGAACTTTGTGGTGCTTTATTACTGTCACAACTCGTTGAAAAAATAAAGGCCACCTTAACTGAAAACAAGATAACAATAAAAGCATGGTGTGATTCTCAAGTAGTCCTGGCCTGGCTGAATGGAAACAATTCAAGATGGGAGATTTACTCAACTACTGATCCACCAAATGCATCTACAGACATTACACGGTGGAGCTAGACTTACACTAGCCCAAATCAGACAAAGATACTGGATCGTTGGCGGCAACAGAGCCGTTAAAACACAACTACGTCACTGTGTGCGATGTCAACGTTTCAAGCCACAAGAAAACTACCAACTGATGGGAGATCTGCCAAATCAGAGAACAACCCCTTCCCGACCATTTACACACACTGGAGTCGACTTTACTGGACATGTGGATGTCAAACTCAGCAAGGGTAGAGGAGTGAGAACCTCCAAAGGATACATCGCTATATTCGTGTGCATGGCAACGAAGGCTGTACACATTGAGCTTGCATCCGACTTAAGCACGGAAACATTTCTCAGTGCTTTTCAACGTATGTGCGCGAGACGTGGAATACCTAAACACGTCTATTCGGACTGCGGAACTAATTTCATCGGAGCTTCAAGGGTGCTACGCAATGAGTTCCAAGAATTCTCCCAACTACTAACAAAAGAATTCTTTGATGAAATTGGAAAATTAGAGATCGAATGGCACTTTAATGCTCCTGCGTGGCCAAGTGCAGGTGGTCTATGGGAGGCTGCAGTTAAGTCAATGAAGCACCATCTTCGACGGGTACTAGGAGATCAGAAACTTACATATGAAGAATTCTCAACCTTGCTAACCAAGATTGAAGCTTCTATGAACTCCAGACCCCTGTGCCCCCTTACTGAAGATCCCGAAGAATTTTATAACTACTTGACCCCAGGTCATTTCCTTACCGGTAGTCCAACGATGTCATTACCATTATCAGACTACAACGACGTCACGACTTTAGATTTACGTCGACGCTGGCAACTCACTGAACACATGCTGCATCAATTCTGGAAGAACTGGTCCAATGACTATCTTTGCCAACTACAGACACGTAGCAAATGGAACAAAGTCCAGAAAAATATTGAGGAGGGTGCCATAGTCCTGGTTAAAGAAAATAATCTGCCACCTGGAAAATGGGCTATGGGACGCGTAATCAAACTCCACCCTGGTCGCGATGGCAACGTCCGGGTAACAACTATAAAAACGCAAGCTGGTACTATCAAACGCCCCATAGTGAAACTGACACCTCTTCCCGTCGTGATAAACTAGATGCATACAATCATGGGATGGAATTACTTCATATTACTACAATCATATTCCACTTGTTTACATCAAATAACCCACATTCAACTTACATAACAGAAATAGTCCATGCGAAGCAAAAACTATTGGGTCATCGAACGTCCTCACTGACGCCGTGTGAAATAAACAGCGCACGATGCAAGGACGCTTGCAAATCAAATTACATACCTATATACAAACGACACTCGGTCAACAATTTACTGCGAACATTGTGCACTTGTCACTATAATGCAAAAATGACGTCACAATACAACTTCAGACATTATGTTACTTTACGGATACTTCAGAAACGCAAGCACAGCGCTTCCAACCTGAGGAACCAAGCAACAACGAGCAGCTCTATCAGCGAATGGAGCAACCGCATTGGGATCATACAGCGGCCCAAAAATGTTGCGTTTAATTTTAACTTACTTTATTTTTACTTTACTTATTACGTTTGCTTTGTGATGGTTTTTTCTTCCTCTTGATGTGATCGATTCTCTTTTAGCTTCCTTTGGGGTTGCCAACATGTACGGTTTCAACACCGTACATTTTTCTGTGTATTCAGCAACCTACTTTTGTCGCCCGCTAACAATAGCATAAATACACCGATTCTTAACATTTTACTAGAGTGCATTATAACGTCTTACATCAACAACATCAAGAGGAACGAATCACCAAACAGTTACTGTACTGTGAATATAGTCAATATACCTTTGATACTTCACAAGTGGTTTCTCTGCGCACTCCAACAACAACTACAATACAAATGTACTGGGCTAACTACTACTAGGCCCGTACAATGTTAATGATGATAAAATAAACAATCATCGTATTCCTTACATACATCATGTCGTAGTTAAGGGTAGGATGCCATTGTAGCATAGTATATAGCTTACCTTAAATTCAGCAAAATCCACGTTCTCTTTACCTTCAGAAAAAAATCTGAACCCAATACCTATTGTGAATGTAAATGAACACCCTTCTATCTGACTTCCAAACTATCGTTTTACAGGAAAAAATAGTGATAACAGAGATTGGATCGCTTGCCTATTTTCCCAGTCGGCCAGTCAATAGTCTATAAAAGGATTCAGGTCTATAAAAATACTGTAAGATAGACTCACATGGTTTGTTTTATAGCTCAACCTTGGCTAGACTGATGGTATTTACGATTTGCTAACTTGCAAGAATAGAGTTAATACGGGCACAATGATAATCATCATCATCATCATCATCATCATATCAGCCTATGGATGTCCACTTCTGAACATAGCCCCCATCATTGACTTCCACTTCGAACGGTTTTGGGCCGCTTGCATCCAGCGGTGCCCAGCGACTCTGACCAGGTCGTCGGCCTGGTTGGGAGGGCGTCCCGCTCGGCGCTTTGCAATGATGATAATGGATCTTTAAAATTATCCGGCACTGTATTAATTCGTTTCTGAATTCAAGCAGTCACCAGAGAGTGGATTTAACGCCCGCCGATTCGAATAAGATGAGCCGAATTTTGACTGCAAATCATCGTCCAATTTCCAATAACTAGGTACTTAAATGCTAAGAGATTTGCATTGCTTAGAATTTTCGTTGATAAATATAAAATGTCAATGACTAGCTGTATTTTTATCTGCAAAGAAAACAGGTCACGCGTTTTCAGAGCGTGAGGGATCACTGAAAACCAATCCTTGGTCGATTATTGGCAGTAAATGAGGCGGAAGAGGCTCGAAAGAGAATATCTTTCATCTCTAATTACGTTGTTTCCGATTGTAAATACTGTTTTGGTGTAAGGAAAATTTCCCTTACATTTTCCTTTCATCTAAATCATAATGTGACTGTAGAAAAATAGATTGTCGTGATTCTTGCCATTATTATTAGTACCGAAATAATAGCTTTCTATTAATATTTGATACTTGGCTTACACAATTATTTCGTCTAATGGCTTTTCTTTTTTGCCTTTGTATAGAATAACCAGAGCTGTCATAAAAAAAATTGCCTCTCATCGAAAATAATTATGTTCGTTACAAAAATAAGTTCACAATAAAACAAAAAAATAATACCTCATCGCAATACCTCACTATCTCATCTCAATTCTCACTAATGGATGGGTGGATGCATGTTTGGTACTCAATCACGCTTCATAACTGAACGGATTTGAATGGAATTTGACACGTTGATAGAATATGTTATTTTTAACCCGGGAAAGAAATATAACCCTCGGGTACACGCGTGAAAAATTGCGAAAAGCATAAATTATTAATAATTTCAAACTTACTACCCCTTCATGAACGCGTAGAGCTATTAAATTGAAATTCATATCAAATGCTCAAGTCCTTACGTACCTTTAAGCTGCAACAAAATCAAACTTCTATGTCGGAAAGAAAATCTCTAGAAGTCTTTTATAAAGAAACAGCAATTTAAGCCGCATATTTTGAAACTCGCAACTACTCGCATGGGAATCAAAACCTAAAGGATACTTCCAGTCGATCTAGAATCTTGAAATTTGGCATGAAGCAACGTTTTATAGCACACATAAAGGAAAAAATACGAAAACCTTTCATTTTTAGTTACATCACTTTTTTTTAATAATTATAAACTTATAACCCTTTTCCTCATGAACGCGTAGAGGTATCAAGTTGAAATTCAACAGCAGTAAGAATCAGCTTTCCACATTGTAATGTTATGGATTTCATTTAGCAATAAAAATACCATAACTTTTACTTATATACCTACAGGTTTGTACGGAACCCTCGGTGCGCGAATCCAACTCGCACTTGGCCGGTTTTTTGGAGATTAAACCATACAAACAGAGACTAGTCTTTCGCCCGGTACCCACTTAACGTCAAGTATTGGGACACCTGTATACTAAATGCATATGCATTTAGTACCTAAAAAAACATACAAACATAAATATCCACGATAAAAAACCTGTTATTTTGACATTACAAACAGACGCTTCAATATTATTTATTTGTATCATTGACCGTTTATTGGCACGTGAAAATAATACGAGTATATAGGCATTCTACGAAAATCATTCATACTATTTATTTAAGCGTAAAGCATGAAGTTCGCACACAATAGACGTTATTATTTCGTTGGTAGGGTCGAGGCATAACTACCATATGACGTCATAATGCTAGGGGAAAAGAAATCTCCCCTATATAATTATTGGTATTTTCGGAAGAATCTCAAGTCGCTGATGTGACATCGCAGGGGATTTACTTTGATATTATGGATGTATAAATTACTAGATAAGTCATATTTTCAGATATTAACTAGCATGGATTACTTAATAGTTCTAGTCTCATCCTAGCGAACCGCTCCGGCTTCGTATGGGTGCAATATGGATCAATGGAGTGATTTTCGTGCCTCTAGCGCCCCGCTCGGTCACGGTATCGCGAATAACTATTTCTTGGTAATTTTAAATCTGTGATATCTTTTAAAATATTAATGATAATGGTTTGCTGTAAAGAGCAAATTTTATATACATTACTTATAAAACGTTATATAAATAATATAGGGTCACATAAATTTAACGTCACTCTATTGTCATTGTCAAACAATTTGACATTATTTACGTGACCATTCAGTATATTAGTTAAATTGCGCTTTATGAGTAAGGGGGTTAATGTTCGTCATACATAACTTATTTAATCAGATAAGGATTAATATTATATTGCTCAAAATAACTTCGAAATAATAACACACAAAAAAAAATTCAATCGCAAAAAATCGGTTACCTTCTGTTGGTAATCCTTACGGATTTCCGTATATTTTTAAGATACAAAAATCAGCAGTATTTCATTTTTACTTATCTCTCAAGGTTTAGCGTTTTACGTAAGCCATGTCAATTTATTTTTCGGCGATTTGGTTGCAAAATATGTTTTTATTGTACAGAATATATACTTAATTCGGTTTTAATACATATTATATATAAACCTTCCTTGAAAATTATCTGTCTGCGATGGTGAAAATGGCATCAAAATCCGTTACGTGGTTTAGGTGGTTGTGCGTAGGAGTTAGCGGATAAACAGACAGACAGAGAGACAAATAGACGCGGTAAGCGATTTAGAGATACTATTAGATATTAGCGATACTATTTATGGATTATTAGATCAACCTGAATTACCTACTTACTACTAGTGGTTTCTTTAAGAACTACAACTCAGTACTTCATAGTTCCCGTTTAACTAAGTAAAGGTTTAAACGTTCAGATAAATATCTCATTCATAATAATGCTATTTGTCTTTTACATAGTGTCGTTTAATATTGTACTTAGGTATCTATAGATCTCTTTAAAATAAGGTTGTGTTTACAACTTATCAAAGAAGCGTCAAAGTTGATTATAATTTCGCAGAAAACATCAAAGCCAATCTTCCCAATAGTCTTGAAATAAATATGAGTTAAGTCGTATAACCTAATTTATAAAAATATTCGTACTTTAGCCCTTGTTTATACAAGGCCTAAAGTATCAGGATAATAACTTATACATCATAACACCTGTTATTATTTTTACATTAAAGCGGATTGTCTACTCATCGTGAACAGAATGCTTAGCTCATCTCAGTACTATAGGTACTTGGATTGTTTTATCATTCGTGCAAAACATACCTAGTTTGCCAAGCTGAAAAAAACCTTTAAATACAATTAGCTCACGGCCAATGAACTACAAACTATCAATTGATTAAGATACGGCTTTGGATAGTTTCACTCCACCAGAATCGCAGATACCTAATTTCCAGTGAGCGCTGCAGGCCGGCAACGTAGCATCCTGGTTATCGTCCGACTGCAATTTACACAATAGAGGGTCAGCTATACCACTTCCATATGCACACGTACCTCTATGTTCGGGTGTACTATTACCCAATACATTAGCTTTATTGATCGTTGTACGCGAACGCGCATACGAGGGATCTCTTTGATAATATCGTTTGATGTAGGTGCGAGGTAATTTACATCGCCCTTAGATGTACCGTCTATTGTTTATTATTCTTTTATGGAATACGGGTCATGTATGGTATAAAGGTAAAATGAATAATAAACCGAACCATAATACCACGGTAAAAATATATATTGGAACAACATTTTGCATCCTTATTTCTTAAGCGGACAGCAAAGGTGTGAAATCTTCTTTCGGCGACTAGTTTCACGTCAAATATTTTTAATGCTAGAATAATAAGCGTTTTTAGGTTTTAGGCTTGTAAAGGGTGATGACGTGGAAGAGGATAGAGCACACCATCGTCGGCCTCGTCATCACCTTTTACGAGCAGGTCTTAGTCGAAACCCAAGCCCATTTGAAATAGAAAAGCGTAGCTATACTATATGGATCTGTTTTTTAAGTACACTTTACTTAAGGAGCTTTGTAGAGATAAAAATAGGAAGGCATTCATTTATAACAGACTATAGATTCCAAGCATTGCGATGTTATGTTTTTCAGTATAAAAAGTACTTACCCTTGGTTCTATTCGAGGACATGATATAGCAGTGCGTCAGGTTTCATCAAAATCCGTTCAGGCATTTTATGATTATGCCACAAACATTCAAATGTATAATATTCAGTAGGAAGGATCTTCACGAACATCATTTCAATCGTAAATATTACAGCTGTTATAATATTCGTTACAAATGCGTACACTTGCGCACAGTCTAGAGCTGCTCCCACTATCTATTCTCACCAGGTTTATTTCACCACATTAGGTGGTCCGTACTATATCTTCATTTATGAACTACTTTTTTCCACTTTACCATCTATTTATCTATTTCCATTAAAATAAAGGGAATAATAATCACTGTATTAGAACAACTGATCTTCAGGTAGTAGATAAACATAAATATATACATAATAAATAACTATGTCGTACATACAACACTTTAAACACTCACTTTGTTCCAGACCACTCTCCTACTTTTAGATACCTAAATGTTAGTGTATCAGTTGTAAACTAGGCTACCTATTGTATTGAGTTAAACTTAGTTTTGGCAAACTTACGTGAAGTGCCAAAGTTACTTCAATGGAGCTAACAAAATCGAATATTTTAGAGTTTCATTTTGGGATATTATATAAGTAGGTACCTACTACGTAAAATAGCAAGAAACCTTTTTAAAAAAAACAATTAAGCCAAAAGAAATTCACATACAACGAACACAGTTACCTTATTATTTGTGTTCTTTTTAGCATACATTATAAAGATTGCATGCATATTATATATACAAAATAAAAAAGCATCTTATAATAAAACTGCAAACGAAAATAGGAACTTTTTTTATTTACATACCAAAATATTAACATCGTAAAGGGCTCATACCTACATACATAAAACGAGCAAATGGCAACTTGAGCAATACTTAAGTAATAATTATTATGCGCGATAATATGATTATTATGCTGAGTTTATTACATAAAATTATAACTAAAAATGTTGAGTCCTTTCGAGTAAATTCATCTTAACTTAGCTTTGAAAATGAAGGAGGAAATTAATGAAGACGACGCTTATATTACTGTAATTTTCGTTGTATTATTCGATGTCGTAGGGTATAAATTACATTTCCCCTTAAAATAAGTGACCCCATTGTTTGAGGGTGGCACGAGAACGATATTTATTTCTTCCCAATAATTTCTGGAAGATATTCTCCCATCATTTTCGCTAAAGTAATAATTGGAATGTCGTGACAAGTTATACGATGTACAATTATTAAAACATGAGTTCCTATACAAAGACGTGAGAAGGTTTAAATAATTCGTTGATACATAATTGTTTGCCTAAACCTATTAAGATGATGAATAGAATTAAATCTTAGATGGACTTGTACTTGAGTATTATGAAAGAAAGTAAATCAAGAGGGCATAAATAATGCTACTGAAAGTGAAGATATGATATCCCCTTTATTGTTTTCCCACCCAAGAGACTTTGACGGTAAGTCATAGGTCAACTAAAACGATACATCTCAGGTTTTCCAATGAATTAGAATTCATAATTTCCTTATAACGTTTTAGAAATCTCTATCTGATGAAATCTGGTTCAAACAATATTTAAGGACGTTAAAAAGATTTTTTATTACATTTATTTTGGCTTAGGTAGTTTCAGTTTATTTTATGAGTTCAAAAACTTAATTTATCTCCTGTAGCGCAGAATGTCTTAACATAATAAACTTACCTAAATTAATTATTAGTACTTAGTAAAATTTCATGGAAAGGAATTTAGTAGAAGTTGAAAGAGTTATTGAGCTCTTTGGATTATTCAATCAAAAATAACCTAAATTTGTACGAATTTTGCTTAACTTTTCTCACAATCCCTTTTCTAGCAAACGAATTGTGCATGGGGCCGAATTGTGTGCTTATGATCGACGCTACTAGCATGTGGGCCAATTTCAATGGAGATTCCGTCGTATTCCATAACGAAATTAGGTGTTAGTAATTTATATTTCAATTTGAACTCCTGTAAAAAAGGACCCACTATCTTATGATTACATTTACGCGCTAATTACTTAGTGACAACATACAAAAATATAAATTGTGACAACCGACTAATATATCACAATGGGCCCTGCATTCATTTTTGAAAACATTTACCTAATTTCTAATCACTAACATTACCTTGATCGATCAATTCATAATACTTGGTTTGGAATGTTAACAAATGCTATAAATTCAAATCATCCTCGGATTCACTATCACTGGAATCCTTCAAAGCCTTGTGGATTTCTTCTTCAACTTCCAAAGCACTATGCTGTTTATCACTTAAGGGTAATTTATTATAAGCGGTAACATTCGACCCGTAGTTACCGCCACAGCAGAATTTTTTGAACATACACGAGAGTACAATATACACCGATATAGAACTCACGATAAATAGAACAACGACCAGGCCAACATTAAGCTTATAGTTCCAACTAGCATTGCTCATTTGTGGTACAACCGTATTTGGATAACAATAGAATTTTGGTTCAGTATCAGTGGAATTGAAGAGTTGAGCATCCTCTAAACAAGATGAACATTGACTGTTGTTCGGGCCCGTGCACGTTGCACATGTGTAATGGCATACGAAACACTTAAGAGGAGAATTTGTGTCATTTGTAGCTGAAGGCTCCATGTCTAATGCTTCTAAAGCAACAGGTTTAGCCCCATCGGTATCATCGTTGCCTTGTCTTTTCATAATGACCCCTTCAGAAAAATAAGTAAGGTTACGTCTTCTTGAGCTTCGTGTTATTGCATTCTCGCTGGCGTATGTACCATCCGGACAATGCTCGTAGCACCGACCGTAGAACAAGTGCAAGCCCTTCGCGCATTCTAGTGAAAGAAAGAGAACAAAGATTTTTAATTACATAAATTAAAGTGTGATAGTCCGACACCACCCAGCACCTCTCTGAGCGTCCATGCAGCAATCTTCTGCTATCAGCCAAATGATGTTGATGCGCGGTCGAAACGATGGCACGATGTTCACAGGAGATAAAAGGTAGATAAGATTTGGAAATTCTAGGAAAAGGTTTAGAATCTTGTCACTGATCTCAAATAATTTTGTTCATATTATAGATAGTCTATCACGAATCTTAGGAAAACAAACAGACACTAACACGGGACATGCAAAAAAAAAGAAGAGACGTGCACAAAATTAAATGAAATCAGAGAAAATGAAAAGAAAATTACTTAAAATCGAATGGAATGTGATTGTTATAGAACAGAATAAGAAGATAGAAGATAAACATAGATCGTGTCATAGCCTAATGGAATGTGAGGTGTTATTACCTATCGAAGCGTGGGTAGCGAGTTCATTCTAGGACAAGCACGTACGAAGCAAAGCAACACATGCAATAAACAAAATTTGACGAAAATTATAATTTAAATAATGACATTTGTTTTCTTAAAATATGTACTAAACGATGCGACTAACTGCTATCATAAACTTGATAATCAGAGACAAGAATCATTGACGATCACAAAATGAAAATCTGTATGAATTTTGTAATAAAAGAGTGTTTTTATTATTATTTTTCTTTCACATTAGGTTCAATATATACAAATTATGCTTCAACATTTACATTATTAGATACATTTCATTGGGTTCTACTTAACGTCGATCGTAATAAACAATTTTACATTTCACACAACTAAACTGTTATAAAAATGAGCCATTTAAAGATTTCTTAAACATCGGACGATAGTCAATGTGATCAAAATGAGTTGAAAATAATTATAATCCTGAAAACGTAATCGTAACAACATTAGGATATACTGTTCCGTACGATGCATTACCTAATTAATTACATGTTATTTTTAACTACCAGTCGATGAGAAATCATGAACGTTCAGTCGTTTTCAATTTACAGTTTTGTGAGCAAATTTGTACAAGTCTCCAAATTTATTTATATTGATACATAACTACTCATTATTTACAATTATTTTATAATTATTTACTCTATGCTATATGGATTGGCAATCTCCGCTATGATCACAACCACAATATGCAATTATGTTTTATAAACTACGAATTACGTCCATAAACATGACAACTACACATTCTTTCAACATAATTTATTCACCTGAGCATTATCTCTATCACAGCTGTCTATAACTGTTAAAATATTATTTTTACTCGTACATATAGATGAATCTATCAATTTATTTTTAATTAAAAAAGAGTTGGAATTTGTGAAGAAATTGAAAGATAAAACTAATATGAATATGATTACTCGCCCCTCAGATTACAGAACAAAAGGCAGATAGAGCGCTTTTGTAGCCTCACTCCCGTGTTCCGCGCGCTCCATCTGCCTTGTTCTGTAATCTGTGACACAAAGCTACGAGAGAAGTGAATTAAAATAATTATATATTAATAGAATAAAAATCGTATACCGACCCCACGTGGACTTAAGGTTAAGACAGCTGTGATAGTCATTTTAAATGTTAATCATACTGCAGAGAATCAAGATAAATTATCTAACATTTAACCATGAAACTTATTTAACAGATATGTATGTATGTATGCCTGTCTCTATTTTAATAAAAGGTACGTAGAGGCGATTCATTATATTTCATTCTAAAAATGGTGTAATCAAAACATTTAGAAAAAAAAACACCGCCTTCACCACAATAAATTAAAATATATTCAGACAAAAAAAAATTACCTATATCTAAACATTTTCATTAATAAATAAATAAAAAAACTTTGAAACATGAAAATGTTACAAAAGATAAATGCGCTAACATTTGGTATCGTCTTTTAGAATGCTATTCAGTAAAAGAATAATTGAGTGAAAATAAAATGTTAAATTATGATACGCATTCTTTAGCCTGCATAAATGTTAACAAAGCTCGTAGCACTGACAGGAATGACTTATCATCGAAACAGTCCTCCATATCCAAGCTTTTACGTTATTAGTAACGGTAAATGGATCTAGCGTTTTAACAGAAAAAAAATATAAACACAATTTATTAAGAAACTGCTAAAACGTATGTATATTGTGAATAAAATATTTCAAATATATAAAAACATAATTCATTACGAATAAAATCTGCTATATTACTGACGTTTGTCTATTGTGAAATATAATTAAAAAATATTAACTGCCGCACAGCTGCTCTTTTTGAATCAGAGAAAGCTTCAATGAATGTGTATAAGTAGCTTATTCCAAAACAATTCATGAAAATCTATTTTAAGTACTACATTAAGTTTATATTACGATTCAAGGCTTCAAACACAATTCTAAAATGTCCACACGCTTCAATTAAAATTTTGTCTATTTTACGCTTTGCAAATAACCCGAGCAAATGGACGTTTATTAATTTCAGAATAGTAAATATACATACATCATTATTATAATGTAATTGCACTTGTTCACTAGCTCTTCATACACTCGAAATTTGCCAATTTATGATTCAGTACAAAAATGTAAATTACGCTGAACAATGGACATTATACAGAATGAGAAAGCAGTCTTTTAGAAAAACCCAACATTTGCATTAATATTTTTAATCTCGATCAAACTTCAAATCCTTTGTTCTAGCTATATATAATTCTGTTAATTTTATATGTAGGTATAAATAAGGAGTAAAGTTCAAAAGTTCCGTGATTCATTTATTTTGTTACCTAAGTAATTATATTTATAATCTTATGTTAATTAAATACAAAACTATTTTTATCTGAAGGTTACTTTATTGTTACACTTTACACATTACGTTAAAAGTTCGACTTATTACAAATTTTGATTTATTTTAATTATTTCCAATGCCGTTGAAACAATGGAAACTTCCGAACTTTACACCTGAACGGGTTCAATTTAATATTCAGCGGAACACTGCGAACTAACTCGGATACAATACTCCATTTCAGAAGACAGTAACTCTTAACTTTAAGTACGGCGGATGGCTGGGAAGGTACGAGCTGCGGGTATACCCTAACTAGTACAAATTACCCTATTTCTCATTGTGATCGGACAGTCAAGTAAACAAAACTATATAAAAAAGAAGTAAAAATATGATACGATTAACAGCTTGTACTTATTTTTAAATATAACCTGGTAAATTTAACTAAAATCACATGGCTCGTGGGCGACGAGTACTAGAGCACCAGAATCGGCGCGGGGGTGGCTCCTAGATGCCTTAAGCAGGGCGCGCGCGGCGGTCGCGAGCTGCCTTCAGCCGGCTGCGGCGCCACCGTTAATTCTAATCTTAGGCTAGCAGTTAGTGCACAATCGCGCTTTCTTATTCTAGGGCTAGGGGGCTGTCTGCTTTGCGCGGGTGCAGTTCGCAAGGCGTCGGCCGCCGGCAGTAGCAGGAGGAGCAACAGGCACAAACCTAAACACGCGTGCGGAGACTGCTGCGAGTGAGTGGCGCAACCCGCCACGCTCGCGTACTGACCCGCACTTCCCTCTTCACCAGCATTTGGGGGACTCTCCTCTCGAATCTAACGACAAAATATTCAGGTGACTTTTAACGTCTGAAATTAATATTCGATCTGTCCTTAATTTTGAGACTGTGGATTGATATTTGAAGTTACATTTCATATAACTAGTGTCAAAATATCAATTCACAATCTCAAAATAAAGTATAGATCGAATATTAATTTCGGGTGTAAAAGCATGGTATATAAATTAGTACACAAAGTTATTGTCTACTGTAAAACAATTTTCGTAATATTAATGGAACACCTACGACAGAAAGCTTTATTATAAGATGGAAGATAATTAAACGAACAATAACAGTCTAAAGTGGCACTGTAAAAGTCGTAAGTCAAGTTGAGCGCTAACTATTTTCACGGTTTCAATTAACTTGTTCTTGAAAAAATCATTAAATACGAGCTATTCGTTACCTTACTTGAATTTGTTTCTTTAGATGAAATAACAAAGAAAATAAAGTGCTATTAGATTTCAAAAGGAATATAAACGAAGACTAAACAAATTAACTACTGTTGTTAGAAATAAAGGCAGTTTTATTACAACATGGATTTTTCCATACCGTATTTTACCGTTTTTCTTGATTGTTTGTGAGCAGTTGAAATATCTAAGATGAATAAAAATATCATATGTTATATTCTGTACCGTATTATTAATAGCACGTACCATATAGATTTAAGCAAAATATCACTAAATCAGAGGCGTAGCTATCGTAGGGTCAGTGACGTGCTCTGGGGCCCTTAAGCTCAGGGGAGCCTCGGACCCTGACCACCCGATACCGAACTTGCGAAAATGGGTTCGAAGATTTGGCATACTTTTCGGCCACCATTGTGCTTTTTTGCAAACGGTTGAGTACTATGAAATCTATATAACGATTGGGGACACTCATATAAACGAAAAATTACGAGGGTGTCTATGTCCTAAAACGCCACGTTACACTGTTTAGTGCGAGCGTGATATATGAGTGTAAATCTGACCAGTTTTGATAGGGCCCCAATTTTTTTGCACCAGTGCCATTATTTACCTAGCTACGCCACTGCACTAAATATCATCCATCCATCCAAGACAAAAGTATTCATCAAAGACCTAAAAACAAATAAATTTTAAACTCAAACTTGCCACAGAAATTATGAAATTCAAAACGGAATACAATTGAATTATTCAATAAATTTGATATTCATATAATCAATTGACTTTTTTCAGTATTGTTTACAGGAGCCAATAAACGTATAATAAAAATACAATTGTACTGAAATGATTGGGACTGATATAAAAACCATTTGCATTTGCTTTTGTTTCCCATTCATCAATTTGGTATTATTAAGAGGACATTCCCGCGAGTCAGCTCCATATAAAACAAAGTATATTTGCTTTTTTTTTATATCAACGATTACAATTCAGTAAAATGTTGTATGTAAGCATCACCCGATAAAGTGTCCTCATCATCCATGTTTCAATATTATAAGAGGGCAAAACCTCGCAATGTTTTATCAAAATGTATTCATCTTTATCCTGCTGTTTCAAGGATAAATATAAAATTCTTGTGGATTTTTACTTGCCCCCTGGCAAAATAGCGAATTTCCAATTTACGAAAATATATATAAAAACAGCGTCACTCTTCACACACGGCTACTGATCCCAAACCACATAGGATTGTATAGGCATAGTAATTTGTGCCCAAACCACAGAGGATATAGTTAAATTAATCTGTGCCCAAACTAAGCAGAGCTTGTACTATGGAAACAATGTATTGTTACATTGTACTTGTGTACACTACATTATACTACTTTTTGTTTGTAATTTATACACCCAGACCCAGGACATGCAGACATGTTCTTGCACACAAATGCATGTCCTGGGTGGGAATCGAAACCACGATGAGGCGTGATAGGAGAAATCCGCCAACAGGGCCGTATTATATCTTGAGTATGTTTCAATTTATTAAATCAAAACATAGACTACGAAACATTAAAACATAATTGTCTACTGTTGCCGTAATATTTATTATTAATATTAAACAAGCGGGAACGGGTAATGTCCTCTTAATGACCGTCTGTTCGCTGTCTCTTGACATAACGACATTCATCAAATAACTATAGTCCTGTATACCTCAGGCTGTATGTTTGTCAAAGGCTTTGGAACATTTGATATTGTTGTAGAGCCGCTTTCAGCTTCCTTGCTAAGGGGTCATAGTTGAGTTACCGGGAAGGACAAGGCTGTGTTCTCGATTTCAAAAGGATGATAGAAAGTGTAGTCACCGGAAGATACCGGGTTTGATGTGTGATGCCCAAGGTAACGCCCGAAGTTAATATTCGATCTATCCTTTATTTTGAGATTATGGATTGATATTTTGACACTATTTATATGAAATGTTATGTCAAGTTAATATCAATCACAATCAATCCACAAATTCAAAATCTAGGTCGAATATTAATTTCAGGCTTAGATCTACTTGTTTAGAATAATCTGTCTTTGAAACAACTTCTGTAAAAGTATTTAGTATAGATCCTACAGAGTAGGTACAGACATTAAAATTACTTGTAATAAAATTAGTCTCATATTTCTTGCTTCTTCAAATAAATTCAGGATATTTTATTTGCCTTTCCTGGTGAAAAATGTTTCAACAAGTATACCGTAGTCGGTTATGTTAATAGGTAAAATATTTTCTCATAAAACACAATCAAATATAGACCCGTGCCATACCCTTGTTTCAAATGACAAAATATTCAAACAATGCGCAGCAAAAATCGCACAAAAGGCATTGTTATGTAGTGATGTAGATAGGTGCATTTTATTGGCCTACACAGCAATTCCACCAATCAACGATCGTTAACGTGGCAATCCGATTAACTGGAAAAATATAAAGTCGAACTTTCCAAACAAATTACAAATGTACAAGCGTAATCGGAACATAGCAGTTTTATATTTCCTGGAAATCTATGGATAGTGGCTTACTTTGGGCTTACTAAATGGGAAAGGGACTGGCGTTGTAGAATGAGATTACATCGATATCTGTTTGTATTACTTATGTCGGATGAACACATATCTTCTATACGTCTATCTAAACGAATTGGGTGACTAGATAAATTCTAAATTACTACATTTTATAAACGTTTTCATACTAAGGTACATTAATAGTCGTTACTATAAAAGATCTAAATTTATATTAATTGGTATAACTTCATCCTGTTAGAAAACAATCCTTCCAGATAAGATACCTAATGAAATTGCATGATTATCAAAAGCTTTACTGTATTCCCTATTCAACAACCTAATCTATATTCCTATGTTAATATAAATAAATTAACCCACCGTATGAGAGTCATGCCAGACGAGAGCGAGGTCGTCATCTATAGCATTCTGTCTCACTTCCTCAACCGATTCAGGATCGTTGACTCCACTCCAAGAAGTGACGCTGGCTCCATGATTCGCACCAAGAGAGTTACTCTCAGGAGATGCATCGTACTCTTGAGCTGGCGTCTCTGTTCCGTAGAATATGAGCTGCCATTGGGTCAACGGTCCAGCTGCATAAGTAAATTCAGTTATTGGAACGGCTTACTAAGAATTTAATTTTTTCTAGTTAGTTACATAAGGCATTATTCGAAGAATATGTAGGATAGTAGTATAACAGGATGATACTCAAGTTGATACCATCGATAGAAGAAAATAAAGATAAAGCAAAGACTTTCCAATGAAAATTTGGGAAACTGATTGTTAATGATGAAATTAATGTTTTAAATAATGGTGACGGCAGTGAGTTTGACCTTTATTTCAGAAAATAAGTAAATTTATAGGTAAGTACTAGCTGTAACACAAATTTATGTTTTCAAATCAGCCTTTTTGATATAAGAAGGCTATTTAGATACTGAAAATTATAAGCAAAAAAATCCAGAACGAAAATGTAGTTCGATCGGGGTAAAGTAGTAGTTAGCACATTTATAATGTAATTTAACATATTTATGAGATGATGTCATCAAAGGTTATAAGCACAAAAAGTCTAGAAAAGAACTGGTTCTCTGGTCCAAGTACTGCTTGCCGACTGAATAGTTCACGATGTATTATTTCAGCGAAAACATAAGCTCATTGTAGAATAGTAACATCGAAACCACTTTCCACGCAGAGTAAAATGTCACTTTCGAGTGCGCTTTAAATCCTACAAAACTTTTCCCGATCGACCACAGCAAATATGAAACACAAAATATAAAGGCAAATAATTCACACAAACAAAAAGTCACTGGCTACTACATGTTAATTACTTAATTGAAAACAAAATTCAATACAAAATGAAACTTTTTCATTAAATAAACTTCCGCTACGAAATAAAATTTAAACAATGCAAACACACGACATGCAAAGAGCGGCAGAGTCCGGAACAAAGGTAATTGACGTGCAGGCTCAAACTAGGCGGCGGCGGCCAAATAAAACGCTCTCAGCAAAACGAATCAACGGACACAACACATGCATAGTAGCCACTAAGTACCGTTGGCTTGCAGTGGCGCCGGGTATATTCGCTGGATTTTCGGATACTGCTCGAACAGGCTAGACATCTTGCGCCCTCTAGCGTCCGCCAGCGGGTCTGTTAAATCGCCTCGCAAATTGAGGCTCAAATCCGGCGCCGTCGACGTCGTCGCCCGCGTCGACGACATCTCGATTGGCGATCGCGTTGCTGGACGACTCTGTTTCGACTTTTGCGAATTCCTATTTGGATTCTTAGAATTCTTATTCTTTTTTCTCTTCACTAGCCCCACCGTATATGTAGGTACGATTGACACGGGTTTCCCCCGATTGTTTTTCCGGCCGGCCTGCACTACGACGGGTCTCGTCGCGTTACTCTTGTTCCGTATAATTGGATTCCGGAACGGTATTGGATCATTTTTAGCTGCAGGCGTGCTAGTTCCGTACAATGTTAAAGACCAGTCTTGCAATGTCGCACGACCTACAGTACCGAAATTAAATTTTCAATATGAAACTAAACTGTTAAAAGCAGCAAAAGTTCAAATTCCCAAAAATATATTATTTTCATTAGCATTGTAAAACAGTAAAGTTACCTTATATTAAGGGAGAAATTGAATTTGAGATAGCCCCGAGTACGGGCTTAAATTTCGAGGCCAGCGGGCTTAGCGACAGACCTTTGATAATAAGATTTGAGAAATGGTCCTAACTTTACGGAGTGAGCGTCTGTAGGTGTTAGTCACATAGGTCATTATTGGGAAACGTGGCGTGAATTATAGTGAGCTTACCCATATATCGGCCTTCATTGGAGACTTCTAGCTGCCAGACGCCGAGCGGGGACTCGCCCCACATATGCACAGACATGAAAGGCCACGAGTTGAAGCCCGCACGCGACGAGTCGTGCACCCTGCCGGAAAATTACCTGTCTAATTACACTGTACCCAAGAGGCACCCTAGTTAGATGCATCTTGTTTGCTCCTTAATAATGTTAAGAGCAAGTGTGCCTATAAAATATACCTGCACCGAAGCCCGTGGAGGAAAGTTAAGTAATTATACGAGGGAATAAATTAGTAGCACCCATTATTTGGTATGCATGCAGTTGGATTTATTGTCTCGTGTTTTGTGTGCTTACATTTGGATTTCCGTGTGTTTCTACAGGCATAATAATTTATCTTCTATTATGTGACAAATGTAGTTTATGTATGGATAAAAACATACATAAACATACCATACATAACATACATATATGTACTCCATAGATCTCATAAAAGTTATATCACGTACAAATATTTTAACAGTGCTCTCCGTAAATTATCCCGGCCATTTGTTTAGCTACAACGAACTATTTTGTTCGAAGTTCATCAAACAAAGACTCCTGTATGTTTGCTCCTGTAGATACATGCTACAAATCAAGCAAATATTTGACTGGCTTGAGTAGTCATGGTTAATTGTCCCGACAGGCTTGAGCCTTGATCTAGAGATTCAATAAACGCAACAGGTGGTTTAGTACACAACTTGACATAGGTACACAAATTCGTCACTATAATCAATGCCAGAGAGAATAGAATCGTCTAGAAATCAATTATCTTTTCATCTACAACATTATAGGCCTTCATAATTACTTACTATTTAAATGATCATGAATTTATCAACTATCTTCCTGTGTTTTCCAAATAATGAGACGATAAATCACGTACGTTTATAGGCGAGACAAATATTGATGAATTCCCTTTAATTTCAAAAATGTTCATAGTTACTCGTTAATTGACACATGTAGCTGGCTTCTTAAAAGAATCTGTTACTTATTTTACTTCAAATACCTGAGATACATACCTTGGTGCTAGCAGCGTAACTTTAGTTCCAGCAGGCGAAGTGAGAGCTATCCTCAAGTCCCCACGACGTGCTGCCGATAAGGACACGCGAGCCTGAACGTGCTCCAAATAGTTCACACCGGGACATGATCCTACGTCCAACTGTAATAAATGATGTTGTTCAAGCACTTGACTAAGAAGCTCATAATACGGTGTCACGTTATGAGTAATTATTTAATAAGAGCTAGCAAAAATAAAAACTATAATTAGCACGCAAATCGACGCCATTGTTCTTGTTTTTCTTAAATGGGAAATTTTCGCTGCTTTTTAGACCATGGATGTGGATGGGGAGAAACTTTTAGGATTATTAGTAGTCCGTTTCGGGAAAGGCGTATGACCATTATTGGAGTACAAAAGGGTGTTGTTGATAATGATATCGTTGACCCTTATGTAAGCTTGTATAAAGTAAAGGTATCTGCGGACTTTGTGTAGAATAATAAATTTACTTGCGTGTGGCCACAGAGGGATATCAGGGAAGGGTATGACTAGGCCAAGGAAACCTTTTTCACGAAAACTTTAATCTTCAGGTTGACTCAATAGTTTTGATTCCAATTAGAAGTCTGGGATTTCCACACACCAGGAAAAATCCATACATACCTACCCATGTTAAAGAATCGTTACATTACGATGTGTGCGAAAACCATATGTATTTATATAGAAAGGGTCTACATAGGTTGGTACATTTGCGGTCATGGATGTTTTATTTATGTGAGCGGACGCTTTTCTGACTCCATTAGCATAAATTGCACATTGTGGCGATATGCATAGTGAACTAGTTTTACGCAAGTTCATTTTAATCACAATAGTTTATATTTAGCTTCCATTCTGACTTCGATAATTTGAGTTGGCTATTTGGCCCTTTATTTCAATTGAATGATTTAGATTTGTAGAACACTTGAATAGCACTTCCTGGAGTTTGTTTATTTTTTACGTATGTAGCTGTGGGAAGCCCGTACCATTGCGACCCAACGGGTTTAGCTATATAAAGAAATCAGACACTAGAATATGATGTAGTTTAAAATATTTTACTATGTGAGCTATAGACCTTGCGAATCTCGATAATTATAATATCTATATACCGTTTTGAAATTACCAGTGTACCAACTGACCTGTAAGGTAACAGAAGACCTGGGAGGTACGGCTCTCTGAGGCCTCGGGGCTGCCAGCTCGCACCGCCTCTGAGCCGGAACTGTCCGCCACGAGCGAGCCAGCCGGACCATCCCTGATGCATCCAAGAGCCCGTAGCCGAATGAATGGGAGACGTTGCGCCCTACGCCATTTACGCGCCATTCACCACCGTTGCTGAGACGCTCTGGTCTTGCTGTTCGGACCACTGTTGATGGAATTTCAGTGGTTGGTCCAAATTTTGGATTAGGTGAGCACCGTATAGAGGATTATGCACAAAAACCATTATACTCATTGTGTTGCTGTACTTGCAAGGGATCACACTAGATTTGATTTAGTATTTGTAGATAAAGTAGTAGGTATACCATGTTTAAAATAGAGCGGCGACAAAAACCTATGAAATAATTACCCTCCCTGTTGAATTTGATATTTTTTTATAATTTTAATGATATCTAGTAAAAACAAAAAAGTTTAAACGAAATAACTAAACTAAACTATATAAATTTAACATCAGAACGAGATTAATATTAGTGTTAGTTTAGCGATTCGTTTGAATAAAACGCTAAGTAAATATTATACCAGACGAGATAATATTACGTTAAGGACTTATCTGGGTATAGGGCGCCGGTATAGTTTCTAGTACCTAATAAACTCGAATATGGAGAAGTGTTACTAATTTCCATACTGATAAAATATCTGTATTTATTTGCCTGTAATAATATTAAATAGTTCTTTAATCTAGCGTGTATTCTTAATTTGCGTTATGTCGGGGACCTATAAAATCAGTATCCTTTATGTTTACTTATCAAGTTATTAATATAGGAATTTCTATATCATTATGTTGAAATTAGTAATTATTGAAGGTCGAGATACTCAAAGTGCCTTACATTATTTATGTAAATGAACGCAAGAGTTCAGTATTTTTGAGCAATTTAAATTTAATATGATTTAATCATTAATATTGACGACCCTTTCGTCTTCAAAATCAGAGGATAAGTAATGCATATAGTATGATTTCTCCAAATACCAGAGAATTCTCTAAAATCTTATCAAGATTTCATTAGAATCGTTTGGCATGACTGAAGACCTTTTACATAATGAAAACTCGAATATAAAAGCTTTAAGATATTTTTCGCGACACACGCTTTCGTAAATTAGGTTCACATACGAGAATAAACGAAGTGAGAAATTCTTTTATGCACATTGCTCGGCTGTGACTTTGCTTTTAATATAAGTGAAAAACGTTGGAGTTTCCTTTGTCAATAAAATTCTTTGTAAAAGTGAAAATAAAATCATACATAATTATTTTCTGTGTCTTATATTTGAGCACGATCGCGCCTTTGTATGTGACGACGACGACGGCGACGTAGGTGAAGAAGGAAATAATATACTTAGTTTAGAAGAAAGAGTATTTAGGCTAGCTGCCTAAATTTAGCGGTTGATTTTAACGAGGGGATGATTGATAGCCAGTAGCGTAAAGTAGTTTCCTCACAATGTATTTTTTGACCGAAAGCTCAAGCATATATCATCGTCTTTAATAATATACCACTGATGAGCACATGCCTCCTTATACAAATGAGGGTGAAAGGAAATGGGCAAACAATTTACCAGGCATGACCACTGCGGATCAGTGGAGGTAGGCTAATAGCACAGATATCGAATCTGTGCTTAATAGTCAACCTACTGTTAGATATTTATTCATATTGGTTGGATCATATTATTATGGTAGAAGGATTGATTGATGTGGCAGGCAACACTGACCATAGGAGCTTATAAAAATGTGGGTATTTGTATTTGTAAGAGTTTTTTTTTATGACAAGCTCTCGAGCTACCACAGCTCAGTGCGATCGTTGTTTTACCCGGTTCTGTAACTTATTATAATTTAAGAAAAAAAAACAAATTATACACTTATTACTTATTACAAATTATACTAAGAGCTGTGGATTTTATTTGATTAATAAATAAATAAATAAGTCTAAGATTGTGAAGTGAAGTGATTATTTAATTAATTATAATATTATAACAGTAAACCTATCGGGGCCCATGAGCGAGTTTGTTGCGTCGCTTCTTCTCCTCATACGGGACGTTTCCGAAGCGATAGTATTACGTTGTTTCATTGCCTGCACTACGCCCACTGAATCCTGATACCACATAACTTTAAACATGGTGTTCGTATCGCTTGGCAGTCGCTGACGCTATTACTACTTTTGGAGTTTCTAAGCCACCTAGGAAAGCTCCAACTAGCTTAACGACTACCATAAGTAACCGATAACCAGGCCCAACGGCTTTACATGCCTCCGAAGCACGGAAAACGTTCGAATTGAAATACCACTGGGCGGCCATCCATCCAGGTAGCGACCTCATCGCCGGTAGCTTCACTTTGCCGATCGATTAGAAACGGCTTATTATGCTACGCTTCGATATACTATATCGAAGTATATCTTAATTTACAATTTCGTAGTTACCAGCCTGACATATAATTATAAGTTCTATACATAATTTAACTTTATCTACATCCGATATCTTATGTGAACCAAACGAATATCAACTACGTGCAGAACATATAAAAGGAAACACAGGACACCATAAATCAGTTTAACTACCACTAGATATCTCATGGAGGCCACACACGCCTCGATCTGCCTAGATTTGCAGCTTAGCAAATTTTACTGCTACAAATCACAAAACTCAAAGCAAAGCAGTATATAACTTGGAATAGTTTGCCAATGCTGGGTTGTAGAAACTTTAACGTTATAGTGATTACTTTAAGGCAGACAGGCTTTATCTTTTTTGAGGTAATTATTTCAATTTTAATTTAGACTGAAAAGTTCTAAAGTAACGAATGTATTTTAAAATATTAAGTCAATTAGTTAATACGTCGGGAAAAACCACAAAACACCTTGTTTTCGGTGGCACTGTTTACCTTTTTTGTTTTTTTTTTTATACCACTAAGGTGGCATAACCGTAGCCTATGGAAGCTTGCAACCCCAGGGGTATACCTTACTATATCTGATCAAAATCAATTTCAGTTTGGGCAACTGAAGTTGGTATTCTATAAACAAAGATGGCTCAGTTCTTAGCATCACCAAAATTTGACGTTATAAAATTGTGGCAAACAATCAGCTCCACAACCCAACCACACAGGCACTTCGACTTGAACCCAACATTGTTCAAACTATCTTAGGAATCTAGAACTTTCCACAATACTAAACATACCAATATGCTGCATATCCCTCCAAGTGAGATGTCTGTTGGCCTGCAGCGCTAGTGCGCAGATCCCGGCGGCGAGGGGCGCTGACGCAGATGTCCCTGTGTGGCCCGCAGTACACGAGTGGTGAAGATCTGTTGTTACCACCTGGCAAAAGGGTAAATATATAGTTGCTTTTAGTGGTGAATGATTACCTTGTAAAGAGAGGAAGGTATATTTTTCAAAGCTGATTGATCTGTCCGCTGATGAAAAAAGTGACATGGCAATTACTTCATCAAGAAAACGATAATTGGAAGGCATTACAAGGCAAAGGTTTTCCTACAATAAATATGAGAAGCATAGATACTTAATCCAGTCTGAATATTCTCATTCGTTTGCAGAATGTGCATCATCATGAAGCTATCCTTACTCTTAGTAGAAGAAACTACATATAGATAAGACCAACAGGAAAAAAGACTATACATTGGATGCAATTCGATGGGTTGGAATGCAATTTCCAGGAGCTGAATTATCCGATTTCATTACAAACGCTTTACTAATGCCTATTAGAATATGTTAATGGCCATTCTAAAGGATAGAGCGCGAAGATTTTATTTACATTTTATCGTAAATACTACATTCTCTTGGCAGAATAACTTACTTTATCAGTATGCGAGCAGTTGCTACAAAAGCTGTCTTTATAGTTATTTTATACTAGAATATGATCAGCATAAAAATATATCTGAATGCTAAAAAAGCCGTGACTATATTATGTAAAAATAGTTATTTTATTTCAAAGTAATTTGAATATAAGAATAAGTTTCCAACATACGTGTTCATCGAATCTCGCTTATCGATACTCTTTCGTATCGTAGTTTACCTATCACAAACAATTTTGTTTGACCCAAAAGTTTCTCTAACTTTGATTGAGTATACCCTTTTGTAGGATTGTGTGTAACGGATGAACAAAAGTTCAGCATCGCTATATAACCCATTTGAGTTACCGGCTTTATAAATTATATTCAAATGACATAATTTTATTTAGCCCATAGTCCAGTAGGTACTGCGCTAAAAGGGTAAAGGCTATTTTGTATAAAGATGGGAGGGCCATAACCACGTTAAGGATAAGTGAGGTTGATGAAGCTAAATGTAGGTAAAACATCTATGTCTAGAAGGTAAAGTTAAAATGAGCTAAGAATTTGTTTCTAGTTTCTATATTCGCTATAGCGTTTTACCTGAGGTAAAACTTGGAAAGAAACATGCATTTCCTCCAATAACTATTTACCTACGTAACACACAATTTACTCAAAAAGTCGACGACCGAAATAACACCTACAGATTTTCCGGTATATGAAAAAAATATCAAAATTGCAATTTAATACCACAGCAATATACTCATACTGTAAGTAAATATACAGTAATGTAATGGGATATAGATCCAGTTCTCGAGATTAATCTACATGCCCAACGCTGAGCGCCAGATTTCATTAACAATATTAATACGTTAGCGCATGCTGAAAACAATTACGTTCTGCATGTTACTGGGACAAAACCTAAGTGTTGTGTCATGGAAACTAATTAAACTGCTAAAGACAAAACAGAAAATGAAAATTGTTATCTTGGTATTTATTGTCAAACTCAATTAAAACTACAATACTATTTGAATATAATGCGAAATTGTGTTCGGTCTTTCAAACAACAACGGTACACGGATCGACTAGACTTATTGCATAGAGATAGTTAATGGGCCAAATGACGTAGGTATGGGAGTGAAGCCTCGGGTAAAACTAATTATCAATAAATTACAATCACATCTCTATGAATTTCACTAAATCTTTTGTTTAAGAATGTTTCACCTAACAACATGCTTATTCGAAGGCAAAAAATCAAAACACTATAAATAAAACTGGAAGAACATTTAAATAGAAAACCACCATTGCTTTAAGCTCCATAAATGTCACAGAGCCTTACATGAGTAACTGCAAGGCATATTAACATTACTTTTCAGGTGACAGCAGTAAAGTTATAGCAGTAATTATTGTCACTGATGCAACCAGGCAAAGTCTTGTTCTTTTACTTCGGCGACCAAAGTTTTAATAATTTCATTTACTGCATGAACCATAACGTCTTCCGTACAAAGGTTGCTATTCGAGCTAACAAATTGTGTTAAATTCTTTTTATAGAGAATATTTTTAAAGAGTTAGTTGACTTTGTTGCACTAGATACTAGAGAAAAAAAGTTATAGGATGACGGTAATTTAATAAGAAATTATTGTACGGAGAAAGTGTATTTAGAAATAAAAGTTATACTAAATATAAAGACCAAAGAAGACAGCTCAAAGATTAAATTGAACTTATATCTTTGAACCATTTTTAGGTTCATCACATTTCTATAAAGCTTAGTCTTTCGGAATAGTAGTAATATTTAACATAAATATTTCAGCTTTGTAGATTCAAAACTGTAGGTATACTTCAAGAAATGTTACCTCCTGACTGTGCTTTGTTCAAGATAAAAGTGAAAATACCGATCTTTTGTTCTAGACAGTAGCATCCTTCGGAAATAATTTATTAAATGTATCACAAAGTAACTTAAAATTATACTGAATATAAAAAATCAACATAGTAAATGGAGCCAAGAGGATTTTTACCGACGACGCGGCGTCATGAAAATTCAACTAAATTAAATTAAATCTAATTAGTAACTACACATTTATTTTTTAAGACAGCATCAAAAACCGTTACTACGGCGACGTAAGCTTTAATATTTGACAAGCTTTTATTTAGTTTCAACGGTCTGTCTGTAATCAAATCTTGAAAGTCAAATTTGACGCACTTGCCGGTTTCCCATTGAGCTGAAATGCATGCATAACATGTAAATCGGAAAACAATGCCATATATGAAATTATATGAAATTGGACCTGATCCGATGATGGAGCCAGAAGGTGGCCATGGGAATTCTGTAATAAAACGATGCAACCCCATCGAGTTTGATTCGTCTTGACAAGGACTCTGGTTTTTGGGGTTGGTAGACTATTATAGAAAAAAAGATGTATAAAAAGCTTTATTCTTTTGATAATTAACTGAATTTATAATAGGTTCTTTTTACTCAATAGTGCAAAACCGACAATGATGATGAAACCGAAAGAAGCTCATACATACCTGCTTTTCATTAATGGCTCCACTACTGTAAGTAGCTGCTAATGTGGAACTGCACATCTCTGAGTACCACGGGACTTCTCCTCTCTCCGTCGCTGAAGATATCGACAGCGTCCAAATAGAGTTGGTGTAGCCATCGCAGTTGCAATTGTCATGTTCACGACCGCCGTTGCCAGAGGCCCATACAAAAATGGACCCTTTGCCGTTACGACCCTGAGTAGAAAATTAAGTTGTTACATGAGTAAAACAGAGGAAATAAAATGCCCTAATACTTCGATTAATCATTAATTTTGTTATTATTACAATTAAACTCAGTCACATAAAAGACTTTTGATAAAATCAAGATCAATTAAATTTTATCCTAAGGTGTTTTAAGATTTCAATCAGTCATTGCGGTCGTTTACTATAGCCATCCTTATTATGATTAAAAGTTCTAGATATTAACCACTGTATTTGACTCTGCAAGCAGCACTGTATGGTTAGCCATTTAGGTCACTAATCATAATATATTTATCGATGAATAAGCTATCGAGTTAGGCAACAATGATTATTAATTTATAGCTATCTGAGAATGATTAGTTGCTTAATAGCCATTGACGCTGTAGGCCTCGTGGCGTCACAAAGACGTACACAATTCGATATAATAATAATAATTATTATTATCGAACTATTCTGGTGATTTCACGTAGAATTCAATGGTTAATCTTTATTGCCAGCTTCAACATATTTTCTCTTGCCTGTCCCATGTTCCCATAATAAGTGAGAATAATAATGTAAGTTTGCGTTGCAGAAAAGTAAACATATTCTGCTACGGGCCATCGTACTGCGTATCCAATTTCAAATAAAAACAGACGCAATAAAAGTCACCGACTAGGAAAAGGTTAAACGATATTTATTGTATAAACAAGAGTCCTCAAACGCTGTTTAGATTCGAAAAGGGAAACAACATTATGTAAATTTTATGCTCCGCGAACACTTGACCATATAGTGTAGGAAATAGAGAGAAAATAATTGCATCATTACAGAAATTGCTTTAGCCAAGTGTCGCCTCGCTGGTTGGCGCACACCCTTCACTAACTTAGTTACAAAGTCGGCAAAATCATAATATAAAAACAAAAAAGAACCTTACACCATGTCATACAAGGACCAATGTCATCTGTACGAAGGTACAGAGATGAATTAAAGTTGCGAATTTAACACACTGCTGTTGTGACTTTTTATTAAACCTGCGTACCGTGACTATAAATCCAGCGAGTTTTTCACCCCAACAATTTTATAACGGTACTCTATAATAATTAATATCAATGACAGTGTCAACATTGCTTAAGATTAATTGGAAACAGAAGCCGGTATCGGACATGTTAATCTACCCTATCTGTTTAAAATCTCCGCTATTTCAGCTATCTTAAAAAAAACAGTCGAACAATATCTTTTGATTATTTGGGTAACTTTGTCATCTATTATAATTTCTAATCAATTTTCTTTTTTCATTCAATAATAATCGAGATACCGCAAAGTCCAATTCATATGTTGAAGTTAACGCACGCGCACGCGTTTGTGTGAAAGGCCCTTAGTTCATGAAAAAACCATTATGATGTCGACTGCATCTAATTAATGTCACGCACAAAAGCGTCGCAGAGTTTCACTTTTTATTCATCTGCACAAGTGACTGTTGGTTTGTTGTACGTTTATTACATTTCATACTCGAATACTCGATAAATATTAGCACTCAAAACTCAGAAGGGGACTAACTCTCCAACGCCTGGCATGTTAAACTTCGATGGTTTTTAGATCTAAATATTTGTCCCAAGATTTGGGTTATTCTGATTGCTCAAAGAAATTCCTATAGTATTCTATTATTTTCAGACATTCATCACAATTTCAGTCTTACAAGAATAAGAAATATTCTTCAAAATATTTTGTGTTGCTCAAGACTGAAATCACACTAAGATATATAATGACGATGTATATATCCATCACAAAGATTAGAACAACCTTAGTAACTCCTTCAATGAAGGCCCTAGTAGCAAGTTCTCCCGGTCCGTCAACTGTCTTGCCATCATCATCAGGGCCCCAGGAAGCACTGTAGATGTCCACATGTTGAGGGTTAAGGCTCAGTGATCTCGCTTCAACTGCATCTGTGACGTCACCATCCAGCATTCGAACACCTGTCAATAAAGTCATATTATACATCATAATCTTCAGATGTGAAATAATTATTGATTATTTCTATCATAACACTTTTCCACTCATCTGTACCAAAAATAGGATAGTTTTTTGTTTGTTTTGACAGCGGGCCATAATGACTAAATATAAGATTTGAAAATAGAATAGGCGTTATGGCCCGCGGGTCATTCGCGTGTGGGCTATAATGACTAAAAAAAAAAATTGTCATCTCACCATGACAGTATGACGTTTGAATACTGTCCTTTGCTTTTTTGTGATTAAGAATAACGATGCAAATATTAAAGACTCGAGAGTGTACAGTAGAGGTCTTCGACAAATTGGGATTTTGCATACTGTTGCTTTACTGCTTTAGTGGTTTTACTGGAACGCCAACCCTTGTTATGCAGTAGTGCTAATAAAACTTGGCAGCAAGCCATAACTCCAAATTACGATGTCAAGGTTCAGTCTCGAATTGATTGCCTGAATAACATCAAAAGTAGGTTGAGATTACAAAGGACGGAAATCCTAAGTACCTACTTCTATGCTTGTAACTTTGAAAAACGTTATTACAACTAGATAACTTCGGAGATAAGTTTGTATACTTACCGTATTACTTAATCATTGTTTATTAGACTCAACCAAAAGATAAAGGTATTACTCTTAATTTTAGTACATTAAAATTTAAGCACATTTTGATCATTGACGCCTAAACTAGATGCACATAGCATCTGGTCTGATAAATGAACCGCGTTGTCTTATTTTATTCATAGATTTTATTTACAACAAATTACAATCTATATGTATATAGAAAATTTCCTCAAGACTGCCGTTGCTTCCGATGAAAGGCAAGGTTACCAGAAGGCTGGCAGCGTTTCCTCTTTGGATAGCCAAGCTGATGGGTTGGCGGAAAAAGCTCCCCGCCCGCTGGTCTCCGGAGGCCTCGATCAATTTTGATGACAAATTGCGAGCAAAACGGCGAGCTTGGAACCTCAACGGTCTTAATTATTTATGTTTATTATTAATAATTTTATTATTATTTGGCAGTCAGCTAAGCTACAGGTCGGTTAACGAAAGCTGGCACGTTCACAGTACTCATAAATTTGCAATCAGTCAAGTCTAATGGACGAATGCAAAAATAGACCACTCTATATTTATGAGCAGTAGCAAAAGCAAAACAATAACTGTCTCCTTCATACTCATAAGCTTGACTTTGCGCGAGAGAGACGGTGTAAATGTGTTGAAACGTGCCAGCTTTAGTTAACCGACCTATAATAAGATAATGTTTTTTTACTGTTCCAAAACTTATATCGTTTTACAACTTTTCAGTTCTAATAAATGTAGATAATTATGTTTTGTACGTAATATAGGTTATTTTAAACACAGTTAATAAATAATGCAACATCCTACAGTGTTTTTGTTTCACCACCAACACCATAATATTTTTGTTTCACAAATACAACACTATTATGTTTTCGTTTCACAGTGTAGAGTTCAAGGATAATAAGGATGTTTCCTGGGTAAAAAAACACTTGTTACTAAAAAGTGTACGCGGAACTTCAACATATCCTCGTATTATTTGTTTAATTAACAAAAGAAAAAATACGTGTCTAATATTTTTTGATAATGTATTTGTATATGACGGACTAAATAGATTTTTTCAGTAAAGTAGCCTATTTTGTCGTTTATTACCCATTCGTATACATTCCTAACAAGATATTCCTGCAAATTAAAATTTATGTGCACCTTTGCTTTAATAAAATTTATAATTCAGCAAGCCGAAAGGATTCCCTTTGAAAAACAGAAACATTGTAATTGCACAAGACAACCGTAAACCACAAAAACCGAGCCGCCCCTGTATATTTTGGGTTTCATTCTTGATTAAAAATGGAAACCTCGAAACCTTTTTTTTATACAACTAAAAGTTATATATTAGATAGAAGTCAAGAGTTCTAAAAAATATTTTATATACGAGTACACATAGATTTTATGAAACTTTTCCATGTTGTCTAGCACAGACAATCAGACCGCCAGAGCGGAAAATTTTCTATGATCACGATTTCGGAAATATCGAAAAATAAATAAATAAATATCCTGTGAAATCCTATAATATAAAAAGCTCAAGGAAATGTGAGGAATATAGCACATATCTAATGACAAGTCTTTCCTTAATAATTATTAACCAAGCGTCAGCATTTCACACGAAAATAATTAATTTTATTCTCTAAAGTTAATTAAATAGCTAATCAATCACCTAATTAGGTGATCCTGTCACTAAAACACACGTTTGCCAAAACTTGTAGCTGTCTTCATATTATTAAACAGTTACATAGAGGATTTTCCAAACAGCCTACAGCCTATCTAATAGTTTCATGACCTACGCTAATTTTCATAATATAGAGATGTGGCCGTTCGGACTATGTTTCGACGATAAACAAACTAAATATTTACATTAAATATACTGAAAATAATGTTTGTTGAATCTTTTTGCGAAAATTGTTTGTATTGCTCATTTGATATAAAAATAAAATTAATATAAAAAGTAATGGCGCTGAAAATAAAAACATGCATGCAGCAACACTCAACTCCAAATGACTGTTTCGTATCCACATTTTCTCAAGTATAGAGCTTTTTATATAATACTGTAACTTTTTCAGACGAAGAACTTTTTACGAGCAATCTGTTTTAATAGTTTCATTTTACATCGAAATAAGGTTGGGAATATTGCACTTGTTTGTTAACACTAGTTAACAAAATCATTGCGCACTACTTCATTTTACTTGTCTCTTTTAAGGGTTTCGTAGTCAAACAAGTGCCCTATTGTCCCATTATAATTTCGTCATGTCTTCTACTCGTAATATAAAGTTATATTATTATCATGGGTTTTCGTATTCCCTAAGCGCTGTAATATCACGACACACAGCTTTTAATGACAATACATGCGGCCGTTGCGGAAAATTCAAAATTCAAAAAAAACGCGTCGTTTGGACCAAATTATCTTTTTATGCCTTTTCTGTCAAACCAGGTAACATCCGGATCCGAAGCTCGCCGTTTTGCTCGCATTTTTTCATCAAAATTGATCGAGGTCTCCGTGGAACAGCGGGTGGAGAAAAGGTAAGTAGTTCCTTTGCGCTTTGCTTGACTCGCCTTGGTGCATCATTAATGTACTAATGATGCATCATCTGCTACTGAATTATTGATCTCAACTCGGCTACACGGTATATATACCACTAATAGTGTGGTCCTAATGTTGTATTTTTTGGAAGCAGTTTCATTATGTATCTGTCTTTCTTTTGAATTTCTGTCACTAATAATTTCCACTTAAGTTCCATAGTCTATCTGGCTTTATGGCATTCAGCTATGGTCCACAGCCAGCAAGTCAAACATTCAGCGCCTACAAAGAGTTCAAAATAGCATACTGCGAACTATCACAAGTGCACCCTGGTATGCACGTGTATCAGAAATCCATGATTACTTGGCTATGCCAACTGTCACAGAAGAAATTGAGCGCTATAAAAAAAGTCACAAAGAGCGCTTAATAAATCACCCTAACCCTCTTGCCAATGAACTGTTGTTAAGGGGTACAATAAAAAGACTTAAGCGGGCCGAAGTTCTCCCAGACTAAAGAGTAAAAGGCGATGGCCTTAACACTCTACAACATCATAATCACGCAACGAATCTGATTATAGCCAAGCGACTGATCGCAGATACAAAGTACAAGAAAAAAAAAAGTTCCATAGTCCAGTCTATTAATAAATAATAATAATAAATAAATATCTTGTGACATTTCTCACACACGGTCATCTGATCCCAAACTAAGCAGAGCTTGTACTATGGAAACCAGATAACTGATATAATACATATACTACTTTTTGTTTGTAAATACATACTTAATATACATAATTACACCCAGACTCAGGACATACAGACATGTTCATGCACACAAATGCATGTCCTGTGTGGGAATCGAACCCACGACCTGCGGCGCAATAGGTAGAATCTTGACCAGAGTCTTAACCAACTGCGCCAACGGGCCCGTCGACTACTTTTTCGTCTATTACTTTACATACAGCCTATGCATACAGCCTCTAAATATCCAATATCACAAAACATCGACTGTATTTTAAATGAATAATCTATATCTCGGAATTATTATAGTTAACAAGTACAAGTAAGCAAGTACACTATAATAAATGAGAAATTCTAATGGTGGTACATTACCTCCAACACTAGCACCGTACGCCACTCCAACAGCACAAAGCGAGTTGTTGGCAGTAGCTGCCACTTCACCAGCACATCTCGTGCCGTGACGATTGGAATCTATCATGTCGTATCTTGGCTGAGGGTCTGAATCATGTGAATTTACGTCGTATGAGGCCATTGGATCCTGTGCACAAAAAAAAAAAAACAATGTAAGCACTAGAACAGAAGCATCACGATCACGACGTACAATTCTATTGTTTATATTGGAAGTTGGCATAATAAACAAAGATGGCGGAAGGCTTATGTATGCGGTGTTGCCACCTGTAATTCTCGTGGTAGGAATAATAGTAGCCAATAAGTTCTGTGTTGTGATTATAATCTATAAATAGTATAAAAGTAAGAACCTAATGTTAATACTTAATCTATGTTTTAGTTAGTTTTATTTGCGTCGAATGGCGCGCGAGAATAAAATATTTATCATTTCATTTTTTTCATTTCAAAAACTCAAATAAATTGGTGGAGTGAAAGCGATTTCGAAATTTGGTGTTCCCTTATGTAAAAACTAGAAAAGAACTGATTGAATAGCTCCATAGATGCGCTTGGTGATTCAATTTAGAAATATATTGAATTTCAAAGGTTTATCCAAGCATATGTTTTGAATTTGATGTAGGTTCTCCGAAATGCAATCAGAAAATAGGTATTTTTTTGTCAATCCAAGAGAATTTTATTGCATTTGATTTTTCTTTTCTGTTTTGTCAAATAGCAGATCTTATTCTAAAGAAACTAGATAACTTATAACATACAGACCTCATTTATGTAAAAACATATAAGGAGGCACGTGAGCGTAATCCTCGCTTAGCAGGGGCCCTTACGCTCCTGGGAGCTGGGTTACATAAATCGTCTCAGCCTACATCCGCGACCCAATTACACATTTTTCCAAACGCCAACAGTGAAATTAAAGCCGTACGGGCGAGATGAATCGTGTAATTTGAAACTCCACAAGCTTTTGTTCAGCGCACAGATGTCACTCTAGGCCCTTTTATCGCGAAAGCGCGAATCCCTCCACGGATTACTTGTTCCAATTCTGATTTCATTGGTTTTTTTCCAAACGTGCCTTTTACCTGGGAATTATTTTGTTCTCTTCGATTTGGGGAAAAATAGTTATCCGTATAAATTGATAGTTTCGGCTTCAATTCAATTCAATCCTGGCTTATGATTAAATTGTCGCCTACAAGATCCTATAAAGTCATTAACAATACTAACATAACTACTTATTTTCCGGAAATCAGCCTTTGAAGCGTAACGAACCACCTCACCAGATTCTCTGTCATATTCGGTTTGAAAAGGAAGGGTGCACTTCCTATATCTATAGAAACTTCAGTAGCTTCGACCTTTTTAAGTCCTCCTAAATGGGTTCGAAGATATTTCGAACTACGTATGACCCGCAGTTTCACCTGAAATTATATCTAAAACATCTTTCATCCAAGCTGCCCTCCAATCTAGAGACTTCTATCATATTTATAGTATTAGAATGGATACTTACATAATTAGCAATTAAATCGGGATGATCAGTCTCGAGGCCGTCATCCAGGATGGTGACCACAACACCGCGGCCAGTGAAGCCTTCCCGCCACGCAGGGATAACATTCATGTCCAAGCCACCACCGCGGTTCTACGAACAAACATACTTAAGATTATCTTCAAATTGTATATTAGTGGTAGTATTGTGCCGGAAGACGAGCTTTAGCTTTTGGAAGAAAAACATTGTGAAGAATTAAAATTGTTTGAAGCTACCACAATACTCACGAATAAAATCTATCGCATTGTACCTACTGATGCAGTTGTAATTGAGAGACAGTTTCCTTCCTAGCTTTGTGTGCTTACGTCATAAACATCAACATCTACCTGCCCTGTTCCCAATCATTTGGGGTCGGCGTAATATGTTGTACACTTCTTGTATTCGGCTCTTCTTATTACTAATGGTCTGACAATTTTGGAACTTTTTAAAGCAGTTCAGAATCGTTAATTTTATAAGCAAATTAGAAGAAATAACTGAAATATACTATTTGCCGTGTGGCTCCCGGCATAGAATAGGGCCAACCCTTCTAATCCTGTGGGTGTCGTAAAAGGCGACTAAGGGAATACACCAGGGGACGGGCAGCAGCGTCCATCTGTGATACGTCATCACTACTGCGATCACCAACCCGCCTGCCAAGCGTGGTGATTACGGCAATACCCCTCAAATGATTTTTACAAAAACACAGCCACGGCCCCCAGTCCCCGGCGGCCCCGCTATCCCGGGCTACGGTAGCGGTCACGGTAACGGCGGGGCAGGGGGTGCTAAGAGTCTCCGGCAGAGATCCGGCTACCAACAACGACGACTGGACCTGGTAACATATAATGCACGGACTCTGAGGACCGACGAGAAGCTCATTGAGCTGGAGGAAGAAGTGGACAGGTTGCGCTGGGATATTATGGGTTTATCAGAGGTCCGAAGAGAGGGGGAGGACACGATAATCCTTAAATCCGGTAACCTGTTCTACTACCGAGAGGGTGATCACCTGTCACAGGGTGGTGTCGGGTTTATTGTCCGCAGGCCCCTCATCAAGAATATAGTGAGGATAGAGAGTGTCTCACCGAGAGTCGCATACCTGATACTCAGAATTACCAAACGGTATTCGCTGAAGGTCATCCAGGTATACGCTCCGACCTCATCACACCCAGATGATGAGATAGACACATTGTATGAGGATATCTCACGAGCCATACATGCCTCTAAAACTCACTATATGGTATTGATGGGGGACTTTAACGCGAAGCTAGGCATTAGGAATAGCGATGAGCTGAGAGTGGGGCAGTTTGGAATTGGGCAGAGGAACCCTAGGGGGCAACGGTTGGCCGACTTCATGGAGTTGGAGGGACTCTTTATGATGAACTCCTTCTTCAAAAAGCGGCCGCACAGGAAATGGACCTGGAGTAGCCCCGATGGATCCACCAAAAACGAGATAGACTTTATCTTGACGACAAAGCGGCAAATCTTCAGTGATGTCTCTGTGATCAACAGGGTTAAGACCGGCAGCGATCACCGGTTAGTAAGAGGCACACTGAACCTGAACATCCAGGTGGAGAGATGTCGTCTGGTAAAGTCTACGCTCCGACCCCAATCTGCATATATCCAAGATCCTGAAAGCTTTCAGCTCGAGCTTCATAATCGCTTCCAATGCCTAGATGATTGCGCGACGGTGGACGATACAAACAACAGGCTCGTGGAAACTGTCCATGCGGTAGGATCAAAGTTCTTTAAGACCCACCGCACGAATAGAACCCAAAAACTCTCGGATAAGACTCTCAAACTCATGAAGCGACGACGTGAAATGAAGTTGCAGTCTTCAGCTGATACAGCCGAATATCGGCAGCTAAATAGGCAGATCTCAAACGCAATGCGACACGATATACGCCTCTTTAATACTTCATGTATTGAAGAGGCAATAAAACAGAACAAAGGTTCTAAAGTGTTCGCAAGAGATTTGTCTATTGGTCAAAGCCAACTGACCAAGCTGAAGACCGATACCGGCAACATCATTACGTCAAAGCCTGAGATCTTGAGAGAAATCGAGAAGTTCTATGGACAGCTGTACACCTCGTCACAGAAACCAGATGCATTACCGGTAAGTGACGTAAGAGCCAAGTTGACCCGACATTACACCGAAGATATCCCGGATGTCAGCCTGTACGAGATTAGAATGGCTCTGAAACAGCTTAAAAACAACAAGGCGGCGGGTGAAGACGGAATTACAACAGAGCTTCTGAAAGCGGGTGGTAAACCGGTACTTGTAGTCCTTCAGAAGCTATTTAATTCCGTCATACACGAAGGTACAACGCCAGAAGTATGGAGTGGAAGCGTGGTGGTGCTCTTCTTCAAGAAAGGCGATAAGGCCCTATTGAAGAATTACCGCCCGATCTCCCTCCTAAGCCACGTTTATAAGCTGTTTTCGAGAGTCATTACGAATCGTCTCGCACGTAGGTTTGACGACTTCCAGCCTCCCGAACAAGCCGGTTTCCGTAAAGGCTTTAGTACCATAGACCACATACATACACTCCGCCAGATTATACAGAAGACTGAGGAGTATAATCGGCCATTATGCCTGGCGTATGTGGACTATGAGAAAGCCTTTGATTCAGTCGAGACATGGGCGGTGCTACAGAGTCTACAGCGATGCCAAATTGACTATCGCTATATCGAAGTGTTGAAGTGTTTGTACAGCAAAGCCACCATGTCAATCCGAGTCCAGGACGAGAGTACGGTACCAATCCAGTTGCAGAAGGGTGTAAGACAGGGTGACGTAATTTCCCCGAAACTCTTCACCACTGTAATGGAGGATGTATTCAAGCTCTTGGACTGGAAGGGATATGGCATCAACATCAATGGCGAACATATCACTCACCTTCGATTTGCCGATGATATAGTTATAATGGCGGAATCGCTGGAAGCTTTGAACATCATGCTCAATGACCTCAACAGAGTTTCCCAACAGGTAGGCCTAAAAATGAATATGGACAAGACAAAAATTATGTCAAATGTTCATATTCCGCCAATGCCGGTGATTGTTGGGAGCACTGTTCTCGAAGTTGTAGACGAGTATGTTTACCTCGGACAAATTGTCCAATTAGGTAGGTCCAACTTCGACAAAGAGGTTAATCGAAGAATCCAACTCGGCTGGGCAGCGTTCGGGAAGCTACGGCATATCTTCACGTCCAAAATACCTCAGAGTCTGAAGACAAAGGTCTTCAATCAGTGCGTGTTACCAGTGATGACATACGGGACAGAGACGTGGTCTTTCACTGCTGGCCGCATAAAAAAGCTCAGAGTCACTCAGCGAGCTATGGAACGAGCTATGCTCGGAATTTCTCTACGTGACAGGGTTCGAAATGAGGACATTCGTAGGAGAACAAAAACGACGGACATAGCTCGTAGAGTTAGTAAGCTGAAGTGGCAATGGGCAGGCCACATCGCTCGAAGAGCCGATAACCGATGGGGAAGGAAGGTTCTCGAGTGGCGACCACGTACTGGAAAGCGCCGAGCGGGACGACCTCCCACCAGGTGGACTGACGACCTGGTCAGAGTCGCTGGGCGCCGCTGGATGCAAGCGGCCCAGAACCGTTCGAAGTGGAAATCAATGGGGGAGGCCTATGTTCAGCAGTGGACATCCATGGGCTGATATGATGATGATGATGAACTGAAATATAATAAATCAAAGATTATTTAGTGAAATTATGTTATATTCTTTGGTAGAAATTGAATTACATTTGATCGCTTAATTTGCCTAATCTGAAATTTTAATCGATATAATTATTAATAATATTAAAGTGCTGGGCGGATTCCACGCCACGCCAACTTGAACGACATCATCCGTCGTGCTTTTACCACCGCCAACTGTGCCGCCATTTTAGAGCCTAGTGGCATACGTGACGTTGTTATAAGTCCCGACGGAATGAATCTTGTTCCTTGGAGGCTTTTGGTATGGGATGCCACATTTGTGGATACCCTTGCACCGTCTCAAAATAAGGCTGGCAGTTGCTGAATCAGCTGAAGGCGAGTACACTTCATAGTGGATACATCTTAACGCCTATTGGGCCCGAAACGTAGGGGCCGTGGGGACCGAGTGCCAAAAAAATTTATAAAGAAGTTGCAGTGCGTCTGGTTGAGGTGACACGTTCCCAAAGTGCTGGCTTATATATCTAACAGCAGCTTAGCTTGCCTGGATGGCAATGTTGCCAGTATTCTGGGAACGCTATCCACTGCATGGATTCAGAATAGTTTTATATTTAGAGATTAGGTTTAGTTTAGAGTAGTTTTTATTATTATGTCTACGATATTTTTTTAACACAGTGATGATAATGATTTTAATTATAAAATGATACTACTAATTAACAAAAATTACCCATTAAAAGTAATCCTTCATTAAAAAAACTATTTTAAAGTCTTGGCGCGTTAGTTCGGTTCACAATTTATGAGTTCCTATCGTGGAAATGATGTCTCGCAAACAAGTTTGCCTTATTCTGTTTACAATGCCACTCTTCAGGAAGCAATAACTGTGTCTCACCCTTTGAATCTACGGAAGCACATGCGCTGGAAGCCGATGTGAACTAAAATGGAGATCCCGTCGTTGATTCTTGACATATTTAAAACGGAACGTTTTACATGGATTTTGTTATTTTACAGTAAAGGAGTTGATCAAATCAATTTAATTTTTCATTAAAATAGTTTCTTTTACATTCAAAATAAAATTGTATTTCCATAACTGAGCAGAAATATTCAATAACGTTCAATCTTTTGATTATAAAAGTGTGAGCATGAAAAGTATTTTTCTTTTTCGTTTAAAGTGCTTCACAAAAATATATTTGTAAAGTTTGCAAACCGAAATGAAATATCATTCGCAATATTGATTCAGTGAACGGAAAGTTACTAGCCAGTATTGGTTGATAGATCAAATTAGTACTATGCCTATAAAATATTGCATATGATATAAATACACGAACAGGCTATGATTAAGTTTTTAGAAAATAACACACGACACGCGCCATCACTTAAATTTTCAACAGATTATTATGAAAGTATACGAAAATGATCATCAACTTTTGACCATGAATGTACCTAGGTACAATTTTGACTGTATATTGGACGGCTAATAGTACACACGTTGATCGACCATTCTATAAAATATGAAAAAAATTGCCTAGCTGAGTGTATATAGAACGAAACATGCTTTGTACAAACAAATTCCACCATATAAAAAAAATACTGTTGAACTATATGGTAACAATGTATCCGATATTGCATCTTCAGGATCAGCGTCTCTTGTCATAATTTGTCTTTATTACGAATAAAAAAACTAGCACAAATTGATACCAGAAAAGTTTACGTAAACGGTAAATTTATAACAAGCATCAAGGATATATTTTCCATTGTAGAATCACAGAAACATTTCCAGTCCCATTAACAGAGTCAAGAAACTTTGCAGAAACATTATCATTTAAGAAAATTTCCCTCGCGATATTTAAATAAAACTCGAATTTTTGGTTTTCACCTTGTCAATATTTTAAGAAAAGCGCTTTAAATTTTCACTAAAGAAAACTTCCCTTTGGGTTCAATGGAATTGCTAAAGGAAAGCAAAATGAGGCAAAATGAGTGTTTACACAGTGTAACTTTATAGCCACCAGTAAATTAAGCTTCCAATATTTACGCTTTAATTTAGTAATGAATAGTCTATGAAACAATCACAAATGTCGGGTCCTTCGGACTAATTGCGTTAATACCGTGTAGGGTCGTTGAAAAACATAATACCAATTAGATAAATGTGAAGCCCCTTTATGTTGGAATAAAATTTTGTTTCGATGGGTTTACTACAAACATTCTCTCTATTCTATAATAATGGTTGGTTTTAAGTACATAAAGCATAGAAGGCCGGTATTGTCAACATGATTTTGTTACATACCAAAATATTATTTTTATTCCTGAATTTGATAACTTTTATATAAATTTAATAGTATTTGAAATACTCAGAATCATTCCACGCAAAGTAAATGAAAATATTACTTACTAAGTACCACATATGAGGCCACTTGGGGTCGTTAAGTTGGAACTTGGCGTCAGCTGCTCGCGGCCGTCCCTTCACTCGAGACGGTTGCAGCTCTCGTTTTGATCCCGCATCGCGTTTCGACGCTGATGACGGCACGGGATCTGATGTCTTTGTTTCAGCTACACAAATAAAACAGAATTACTACTTGTGACTACCAGTAGTTGCAGAAACACGCAAAGTTTAGTAAATTTACCTAAATTTAGGTAAATGTTATTTAGGTCCTAAATAAGTATTAGAGCAAAGTGCAATCATAAATTCGTCTGTAAAGTTTACCGGCCTTATTACTCACTAGCTGTCCCCCGCGGTTTCACCCGCGGTTCCCGAGAAGGCTGTGCAAGATTTTTTACGGTATATTATTGTCATCTTTGAATTACGTCATGACACGTGCAAACGCATTCGTATAACGCGTTCAATATATACATTGAAATGGCTTTTTTATAGTTAGACTGCTAGTTTAAAATTCTCTATTAACTGTGCTTTTGAATAAAATCATAATAATCAGATTTTTCCTTAGAAGTATCCGTACGTCGTACGAATGGTCAGTTCGAGTCAAAATCTTATCGAAGAGAAACGATCCCATTGAGAGACAGCAAGGTTCTATTCATTTATCTTTTGTGGTCTAGAATTCTCAGACACTAATGCTCTCAACAGAAGAATAAAATCCACCCGTTCCGCAGTTTTCAGATCAAACAGCGGAGCTGGTTGCATAAGGTTTGCAGCTACAGTCGATTGATTGAAAGTCAAACGTAAAATCACGATCTATTTCTTTTGTTAAACTGTATTCTTTTGTACTGTCGACGCTGAATAGTGAACTCGCTATTCTTACTACAGCAATTGTAACATACAAATAGAACGGTTGCTTTCATATAATTTTTAATATCGAAAGCTGGCGTCGCTTCAATACAACGTTTATCTCCTAAACATTTTCTATATTTTCAGATACATTGTTCTTTCAGTATAAAGATATTTTATACAGGGCATTGTTTTCATCAAAAGGGTTTAAATTATTTTAATGTTAGTATATGTCTTTCAGAGTTCAGACGGATCTCTGAAAGGTTAGCGTGAAGATCGTTTCATTGTAATAATAACATTTGTTATGGGTAATTTCGAGCGAAATTTTCCCACACATTCAGCCTCCCAATAACATACGTATTATGTAAAATTTGGATCTATTCCACGATTATTACATGATATTTTATATGAATACATTTTACCTGTAGAGGAAAATGTTTGAAAATCCCTTTTCTTTCTGGAGAGTGCTCGCTGCTGGCGCGCCCATCGTACGCGTGTGTCTCCTTTTAATTTCTCGTGATGACTGTGTGCAGGAGTTATAGATCTTTTTGAGATCGAGTTGTGATGGAAGTGGTAGTGATTGTCGAATATCTGTGGAGAGAAAAAGATAAAGTTACAACGGACATAAGTAGAAAACATAAAATTATGAAGTTCTTAATCAAAAGTAATTGAGCGACATTTTCTACTTTATTATCATGTTTATAAAAAACAAAAGAAAACACAAAATGATATATAAACATGTAAATGAAATTAATTTAGGCATACTGAATTTTAATAATAGCCCAATTCCAATTCGCTGTGCGAAAGCAAATATTTCCTCCACTGAAGCGTGACCGTTTTAAATTACACTATTAACCACTCGTAGTCCTTACAAAACAAAAACGATTTTCCGCTCATAAACTTAAATGGCGAGTATTTGTTAGGTCGGTTTAACTTGGCTGAAATATTTTAATAATTTGATACCGATCGACGAATAATTTCAGACTTTTGGTATGTATGGAAAGGAAATATGAAAAATACTGGTCTAAGTTATCCGTATACTAAGCGCTCGTGGTGTAGCTTGATTAGCCGTTCTTAATCATCGGAAATGTTAAACAATAACCGGTGTGAACGGTATTCGGATGGGTGACCGCCTTGTGGTATTTCAACGTGCGGGTTCGTGCTTCGGAAGCACTTAAAGCCGTCACTTAATTCTGATAGTCGATAATATAGTTGGAGGCCTCAATTGGCGGCTGTGATTCCAACAGTAGGATGCCCACTAGACTAATTCCACCAATCCGCAGGGGCACGCGTGGTGGAGTATCTGCCCATTCCCTTTCACCCTCATTTGTGAAAGGAGCCCGTGCTCAGCATTGGGACATTATGGGCTGATGATGACTATGAGTTCGTTGTCCGTAGAAAACCAAGAAAATTACCTGAACCCATCGTTATAAAATTAGCACACATGGTATGGAAAAGCTACTTTTAATTCTAGGCCCTTAAAAACATGGGGATAGCCTAGTGTCATAATATGATTGACCGCGTAGCGACCCGATATGGAAAAAGAGTATTGAGTAGTTCGGTCAATATTCGAAAATAATTGACATATTTCACGGCTATTGAACCGTGATCACTGTGTTAAATTAAAACAATAATTAGGGCGTAAATTATTGGTATATTTATTCAAACAATTAAATACAGGACACATATATCTTTGGTGTGAGCAGCTTTAACTTATTATTTCGTGATTTTTATTTAGATTGAATTTAAATCAAATATATATATTCAAATATTCCTTCACAGTCATTTCCAACATATTTTATCCCTCTTTTTTACAGATGGATACTTTACAAAATGTAGAAAAGCTTTTGTAAATTACTGATATCGCATGGCTCAGGCAGTGTTTGAATGTTTCAAAATACTCGTGATAAGTACATAGTTTACGTTACTGTTTTGTGACTGACTCATACCGAGACTCGAGGCAAAACTTTCAGGGATTTTGAGAGCTTAGATACACGTCTCGTCGCGTCGTAAGATATATGTATTTATCACATATTATATGGTAACTATATAAAAGTGACTTTTTTGTATCTTCGCTAATTTACTGACATTGTTTTAACATTACAATAAGGTTTATCTGTTAAATAAGTGGCTATTCTGTACCAACAAGTTTTTTTTTGACATTCCTATCACTTTACAGAAATTTTAATAATGGGCAATTTATAATGTAGCTAATTAAGATACTGATGATAAGAAACTGTCTCGTTTTAGTCCCAACTAGCTATGACAAAAAGTATGCTTTTAACCCCCCGAGGTGCAAAATTTTCAAAATACATTCTTAGTGTGCGTTTCAACTCTAAAAAGATATATTAAATTCTTTAAAAATATACCTACATAAAACTTACAAAATTTTAAAAATAAAACGTCGAATAACTTATATCCTATAGATAATATGAGTACAGTCAAGTCGCCACAATTCTGCATATTTATAAAGAGAATAACTCGATGATTCTTGGTTTGATTAATCTTAGCATCATTATTTCATTAATATTAGGTACTTGCTTTTACGAAGCGCTCGTGGTGTAGCATGATAAGCCGTTTTTAATCGATCAGCACGTCGTGGTCGGTACCTGGATGGGTGACCGCCTAGTGGTATTTCAAATCGAGCATTTCCGTGCTTCGGAAGGCACGTAAAGCCGTTGGTCCCGGTTATCACTTAATTGTGATTGTCGATAAGCTAGTTGGAGGCCTTCTAGGCGGCTTGAAAACTCCAACAGTAGGTTGACCACTAGCCTACCTCCGCCGATCCGCAGTGGGCACGCGTAGTGCAGTATTTTCCCATTCCCTTTCACCCTGATTTGTGAAAAGAGGCCTGTGCTCAGCAGTGGGATATTATAGGCTGATGATGATGATGACTTGCTTTTACGATGCTTTTCTTCAATGCTCATGACGTGTGTGCGAAAATACGATAGATACACAAATAACTAAAGTTCTATGGTTATTTCATGAACAGATTAATACAAATATTCGGATTTCTATTCATAGGTAATATATACCTGCCATTGTTAAGCCAACTGCTATTTATTGAAGCATGATAATTGCAACAACTCTAAGATATAATTATGCACACGCACGCACATATATTTATCAGCAGAATATAACTGCTATCGTGCGCACTATTAAAACATTGAACAAACTATTTTCGTCGTCAATCGTTATGAGAAGGTATTTATAATTTATAGTAATATCCGATGGAAAACCTTTATAACTAATTCTTTCGGAACTGAATCGGATAGTTCGGATAAACATTTTGTACAAATTAATTACTGAAGATATATTTTTATAATAATTCTACATAATCACAAACCTAATAAAATGAAAAATCCGCAGATTTATATATTTTTTCGTCACAGTATAAGCACAGAGTTAATAATATACTAGGTAGGGTAAGAGCCCCGGTTGCGGACGCATTAAGGATTTTTCTGTATAAAAAAAATCGCCATTAATCAAAAATGGGTATCGTGTTTATTAGTTACACTAATAAAGCAGTTAATTTATTTATCTTTTAGGTTTTGTAAAGTTTGTATCGAGTTTTTTTTATTATTAATTTTTAAATATGAAAGGTGTAAAATCACTAATGATCCAGTTGTGGCCACGCTTTGGCTACCTAAGTTTCCGGCTAGAGGAATTCATTGACTGTCAAAATAACATCAAGTTTCTAAACATTCATTGAGTATGCTTCAATTAGAATCAAAGCAACGATTAAAAATTTTAGCAAGATATTTATCGATTATTTACCAAGGGTCGATAATGGTATCTCTTGCGAAATTAATGGAAATTATTATTTTTGCTTTTACAGTGTCACAAAGAAGTTCCTAGTAGTATTTATCTACTCTGAGCTATAACTTTCGGCGCCATTACAATTGTTCGTCAAAAGTAATCATCATCAAAGATCTTATTTACTATACCTAGACAATAAAAGAGTCAAGTTTCAACGCCTTATTATTGACTTTCAAAATTTCAAATGGCCACAACCGTGTTAGGTACTGGCCAAAACCGGGGCTGATAACCTATAAGTAAAAAAGGGCTATTACCATTTCTGTAGCCACAAGGTTGGCGCCACTAGCGAGTAAAGACCTATAGCTGTCCTTGAAAAAGTATTTTTCAGCGAGGCAGGGCCAAATTGATAATAACCAAATAAATAATATTGATTATGCCCATTGAATTATTACACACTCATTGTTGCGCAGTCACGTTTTGTTCCCACAAAAATGGTGGAAATTTCCTGATTTCGTTTCCGTAGGACAAAACTCGCCTAAAAGGTTGGTAGCAATTCGCAGGTATGTCTGCCATAATTAATCAGAAATGGAACAATCTTTACAACAATCATGAAATAGTGAAAAGCCGGGATGAAAATCTCGCACACAGTAAACGTTCAGTACATTTGACGTTTCTAGAGACCTCACTCTACACTAGCACTCCTTGCGGCGAATTAAAGCGCATTAGCCCCCATTGACAACGTGATACGCATACGCACTTACCGATTAATTTGCAAAACGGATATTACTTATATTCAATGGCAGTATCGATAGAGTTTTTTGCAAAACAAAAATATTTTTGAGAGAGGTAGAGCATAGCGTTTATTCGCTCAGCTCGACTAGGGAAGTACCTCCACCTTACAGAATACCGTAGCCAAATAACTTTATGTTGTATAAAGTTGTGTTCCTGCGCGTGAGTAAGGTCGTCAGACTCATAGTGGAGGGGGGAAAGGTCGGTAACGCGTGAGCAATGCTTCTTGTGTTGCAAGCGTCCATATGGCTACAGTAACCGCTTACCCTGAGGCGGGCCGTATGCTTGTTTACCGAAATAGTTGTATAAAAAAAAATTTTAACCAATTCATTGCCACTATCAATAATGCTCGCATAAATTATGTTCATTTGAACAAGAGACGACTTGCCTACTAATATAAATTTCAGTCTGATCTATCCATAATTATTCAATTATCTGTGCTCACACGTTAGAGCTGTCTGCATCGAACGAATGTTATGCTGAATAGAATAAAGAGGGCGTAAGGGAGTAGTCAAATAAGCCAATCTCTAATGGCCTATCCCCACGAGCGCGTTTTGATTCGCAGCGTTTGACGTTGCGATTACACAGCGATTTATATTAGCGAGCGACCTCATTTGCAATACGCCACGCTTACCACGAATGACGACGTGCTCGGCACTCCGTGAAACGCGTATTGTTCGTGTGAATGGGTTTCAGCTTTTCCAAAATGTGTTGTAGCAGCGTGTACGTCTATCGCTGCGATTTGAAACGCGCGTGTGTAGAGACTCTAGGTGAAGATAAAGCACGTGGCGTGGCAATCTGCCCAATATAAAACAGGATTCTAACTTTAACGATCGATATGATGGCGTGTCCCGCCAAATAAGACATTTAATGCAACTCGGAAATGGATAGAGGGATCAGCGAAGCAAATGCTTTTGTGATGTATCAAGACCACCATTTTTTCGATATTGGTGAATAAAAATCTGTGTGGAGATCCTTCACACTTCTCCAGTGTTTCAAAAGCTCTAGGATTTTTATTTGCAATCCGCGAATTATTCTATGATAGACTGACATCATTGGACGAGGTAGGAATGAGGAAACTGTCAAGTTATAGAATAAAGAGACGTATTCGTGGGTGAGATCAATAAGGGATATAGAAGACACAGTGACGAGTAAGGGTCACCGCTCACTACAACAGCACGGCTACGCCTCGGCACCTTTACAATTTAAAGGCCTACCTTGCCATGCAAGTAAGGCCTTTAAATCGTAAAAGTAAATTTTACAATGACTAGATAAAATGGTTGACGCCTCGCGGCCAGCGCGCTTGCCGCTACAAGCTCACTAGTCCTGCTGACCATACGCTTCCAGCGAGCGGTCCGCTCCTTTGCTGCGTTACGCCAGCTAGCGGTATCTTGCGGCGCCGCGCCGCCCGCGAGCTGCCACCTCGCAGGCGGCGCGGTGGCAGCTAGTGGTTGGATTGAGTTGAGGCGGTGCCGGACCGTTGCTGCGATGGAGCGGTGCTGATATAGTGAACGATGACCCTAAGAATCGACTATAGACTGAAGGTGGTGGTGGAAACTACAAAAATAATCCTGTTATACCAATTTGTTTCAGTTCTCCCCACAGTTTGTTTACTTGTGTCCCCTTACATTTTGGCAAAGATGTCATTCCAAATAACGATCACTGGAATGTTCATATAACTGCCATCTCTGCATTGCGGTGTAAGGCCGTAGGAATCACTATATACTATATTATTCAAATATATATGTAATTCTATAAAATATTATACCATCCCTCTTTAGTACCTACTGGAGATTATTATCTACATTTTGGTTGTTTATTATTATAGATCTAGGTATATTCTGAATAATTAAATTTTGTATCGTAGATTCTGTGTAATTGACATTGTATTAATATTCATACGCTATTACTGGCAGTTTTATAAGGAACTTATTACTATTTTACATCTGATTATTACACCTAAAACTATTGAATAAATTATTTGATTTGATTTGATCTAAGTCTTATGGAGACGTATATTTTAATTGGCTTGTTGTAAGTTCTTCATAATAATTTTCATTATTTTATACTTATCTGGGCAAGAAATATGGTTCTATGTTTTATGTTAGGTATATTTATAGATAGTGTGTATAAGCCTATATATTATATCTACATATTTATTAATAGTAGTAAATTATTATGTTTTTTTTATATCAAAAGCCTGTGCAACGTGACATGCAGACATATGTTCCAGCGGGGCGTTTTACATAATCACCTACTTTGTTGCAATAAGTTTCAATCATTTTCGAATTAAAGCCGGTTCAATATTGCTCATTGCAACAGTTACGTACAGTCGTAGTGCTATATTTATTCAGTAAATATATCATTATCCTTAATAGTTTAGATATACTAGACATTCACAAAAATGTACTTACTACTTACTACATAAAATAAAGAAGGCAAAATGTCCTTTTCTGTAAGCTTAAGCTGAATACGATTCATTTTAAAACAAGCTTTCGGTCAACGAGCTTGGCCTGTGTAAGGGCTTATTCCGACAGGAAGGAAGTGGTGCGAAAAAATCTAACGAACTTAACTTATTTTGATAATCTACTTTAAGTCCAAGAAGATATAGTTCAAAATTGCATGATGTTGTACAAAATTTTACAAAGATGTGCAACTTTAGACGAATTTCAAATGAATGGCACATTTAGACTCTAAATTCAGCGATATAAAGTTGAAAGTCTTTTAGTTTCTATCCGTATCGCTGCTGGCTCATTCATTCAGTGTGACCTACGCCTAGGAATGCTAGGGATCCTTATAGAGACTCGCCTCGGGCCATCCGCGTCCCGTATTTATGAACTCACGTGGAAAAAGGGATTTCATGCAGTAAGTCGATACAATATGCAGTGGCCTGAGTTTATACCTACATCTCGAGTAGGTACTAGGAAGTTAGCTTGAACTTGCTTTTTTATCTTAGGCTTAGGTTTTACTGTGAAGCATTTTATTATATTTCTTATCTTTTCCAAAGGTTGGATTGAAACGACAAAGCTTATCGTCAAACATTTAAAAGATTGACTTATTTCGTTTCAGTACTCAACTAATATGGCTTACCGATGTACCTGCGCGGAAGATACATTTTCAAAGCACGGGAAATGCTATTGGTCGGCAGCTGCCGCCATGTGTGCGGAGGGGCGTGACTTACGAGTGAGACGGAACTAACAGCTGCAGTGTATTATGAACCTTATTGTAGTCATCTAAGGTTGATTGTAAGTTTTAAGCATTCTTTCGTTAATTTTTGGGCCATACTTTCTTTTCTGTGCGAACGAAGATTCACGACGCGCCTTATTAGTTGGGTACTAGGTACTGTAATGGCTTATCGCTACACTCCCTTAAGTCTTTTTTCGTGGGAATATAATACTTCATTCAAATTCCTTTCACATTCCATTCTTCTGAACCTTGACACATATTGAGCCTGAAGCATAAAACAATATTTGTGTTTCGTGTAATAGCAAAAGTTTACCCTCTTCGCATTTCCTTATGTCGTGATAAAGGCGGCAAACCGTAGTTTCACACTATTGCACATTCCTCTCTCAAGGATGTCACGCCTTAAGGCAGATCGTGACCTGCCAACTTAGAAAAGGGAATGTGTGACAAATTACACGAACATTTAATGTAGCTAAAGTTTGCTCCTTACAGAAAATCAATATCATTTATATTATAAAGATATCACAGATTTAAAATTAGCAAGAAACAGTATATGCGATATCGTGAACGGACGGGCCGAGAGGGGCGCGGGCGCGTAAATCGCTTGACACCACATGACATTGCACCCGTGCGATGCCGGGGCGGGTCGCTAGTATTGTATAAATAGCGAATGTACCTATATTGTTTCGAGCTGACGACCTGTGTTTTTTTTGTCCGCATTTTATGTAGATATAATATTAAAATGCCAGACAGGTACACGCTTTGATAGGTATAATATAGACTGATGCTACGAGTAACTCATTACCGGTGCTCTGAGAATTCTGCGTGAGATATTTACAAAGCGTGTAACAGCTAGCTACAAGAGAGATAATAATACACTGACGAGCAATATAAAAAGCATCATGTAATATTTCCGAAACCACGCAAGATAGCTTATTGAAGTGAAAAGCAACATTCAAAAGTATAAAATAACGTATTAGAAAAACACCTAATTGACACGTAAAAAAGGAATTTAATGGGTCAAAGAAGGATAAAACAAAATAATTTAGACCAAAAAAATACAATACGACAAAATAATAAGAGAATAATAATAAAATTATAAAATAATGTTATTTAATGATAAAAAAAAACTTTTTCGTATGCCCACTTTAAGAGCTAATTGTATTTTTGTCCCAATAGCCCCAGTTTGTAGTTATACTTAACTATTTTTTGTTTTCATTTCGTGTTTTTTGAAGGTTACTTTCCACTTCAAGCTACCTCTTGCGTGGTTTCAAAATTATTTCACGATAAGTTAGTGTCTTTTTTTATATTGCTCGTCAGTGTAACCTTTGTTAGTGTTTATGTAGGTATCCTCGAGATTTATGAACAAATTCTTGCTCTATCTAAAACTAGAGCCATTCTATTTTTTTTCTTTTTGAAAGCTTTTAACAGAATACTTTGCATTTTAAAATCCTGAATATCAATCAACACAGAAAATGAGTTACATTTACATAGGGCAGGAGCCCCGGTTTTGGCCCGCTTGTGACCACTTGTAATTTCGTTGAAGCCTGACTCGTTTTTGTCTAAAGTAAATAAAATCTTTCATAATTATCGCTTTTGACGAGCAATTGTAGTGGCGCCGTAAGTGTATAGGAACTTTTTTGTGACACTATAAAAGCGAACATTTAGCGACCCAGGTAAATCGATAAAATATCTTGCTTTAATTTTAATTTGTTGCGTGGATTCATATTGAAGCATACTAAATGAATGTCTTGGAACTTGATTTTGATGTTTTTTTGACAGTCAATGAATTCTTCTAGCCGGAAAAATAGGTGGAAATGGGGGGCTACAACTCATCGAACAACTAACCCAAAGAAGCGCAATGATGTTCATTTTGCTTGCAATCTATTACGCCAATTTCCAACCATCGACAATGCGCTCTGATTGGTTAATTCAAGGACACATGCGCTATGATTGGTCAAGTCAAGAACACAATATGCAGTGATTGGTCTTTACTATTCAAAATAAGTGACAAATCACTGACTAGTTTCGGAATTGGATTACAGGTCTTAGTGAAAAACGCTGAAACGAACCATGAGCTGAATTTTGAAGAAAATAAAAGTGGCATTTATAAAAAAAAGTATTTTCGGAGATATGGATTTTTTTCAAAAAAATTTTTTTTCTTAATTCTGCTTCTACGTCACAATATGACAAAAAATTTGCCTGTATACCACGTGTAACGGCAGAGCGATATAATACTTTCAGAACATATATACTATATATATGTTCTGATAGCTTATGTGTTATCATAGTCAACTTAAAACTCCCGCAACTTCAACATTAACTCAAAAAAATACGTGAGTCAATATTTTTACAGATAATTCTTTACTCTACTTACTTCTACTTCTATACTACTCATCTACTTATATACCATACTCTTTATACGGTCAGCCGTTACACGTTATATACAATGAGAAACCGGCTGAGACGGCGAGGTGCGCACGCAATACATTAACCGCAGGAATTGAAATTGTCTGCACATGGTGGCACAGGTTCCTTATACCTATAACGCATCCACAAAAAAAGGCTTTTTAAAACTTTAATCCCGCGATCGCCTCCCCTAAACGTGACCCCCTTTTACTCACTTCGGGGAATCGCGGGGCGTAAAGTTTGCAACTTTAATTTACGGTGGCTCTAGCTACCATAATAATAACATATCGTATTTTTTCAGAGATGGCAACGTGCAAACCCTTGCTTGTCATAGGTTACGGTAAACGCTTACCAACAGGCGGAGCATTTGCTTGTATTAGATTAAAATATGCTATACCGTAAGACCCGGTTAAAACGGTTATTTCAAACATTAAAACAGTTTATTAGGCAAAACGACGTAGCTTACCTGCCTTCAATTAATTGGGATACCTACTTACAACCCCGAATCTGCTCACCTTCGGATCTTGTTAAGCAGTTTAGTTAGGATATACTACATGTTTAATGATGCCGTGAATTAATTAGCTCAAAGAATAGCCATAGAATATTTAAAGTATGAACTTTATAAAAACCTATTTAGGAGCTATTATAAAATGAATAGGCTGCAACTATAAAATATATGTATTATTAGTATATAAACTATTTACAGATGCACGCACAACTCATCTATCTATCGATCTAGAAAACTTGAAAAAGGCACCTACTAAGGAAGCGTTTTCAAAATTCCCAATGAGATAAAAGCTATGGACAGCATGAAAATCGCCACATAACCACGCTATTTCAAATCATAACAGAACTGAGTAAAGCATTAGGCTCAAGAGCTTAAATACCAAACATAATTTTTGATAGGATTTACCATTGCATAAATTCATAGAACAATTCGCTATTACGTCATACACTAAGTAGTCTGCAGTTCTACACAACACAAAGTTCCCGAGTGTTCTTGCCGCTATTGCAGAAAATAAATAGAAAGTGATCTCAGTTCTGTACCGTCTCTCGGAGGTAAATAGCCCGCGTCTCGTTGTCATGGCAACAGACGGGCAACCTCCACCCAAATTGGATCTCCCTTGCACCATAACAGTAAATACTCGCCCTCTTTGCCACTCCTGAATAGCCTGTGTGAAATGTGAGGCATGGGGTTTGATATTAAGACACGATTAGGTGCGGGGAACAAAAACTATTTATTGTAAAATGTTTGATTTTTGAAAGTTAATGAGGTAATCATGGCCTGAAAATGGCCCATTTAAAAGTATTTTCTTTTTACACAAATAATCATACAAACTTTTTTAATATTACTAGGATTTTATAAACTAGAATAGTTTTCTATTTGTTCACATGTTTCCTAATAGCCATCCGATTCAATAATCATATACATATAATAATAATACCTACATGTCCGTTGTGAGCATAATATCATACTATACCGCCTCGATATATTTATAGTATTAATTTTAACTCACATATAATAATAATACCTACATGTCCGTTGTGAGCATAATATCATACTATACCGCCTCGATATATTTATAGTATTAATTTTAACTCACACCTAAATTTTTACTCACTGGTTATACCTACTCCAGTCAGGCTTCGGCGAGCTCATTGGCGAAATTTTAAATTAAAACAAAGAACATTGTTGACCATATTATTATTTAAATTAATAATGATTAATTAATGTGCTTAATTCATATATTATTTTTTTTAGATTTTAGTTCTACATTTACAATACTTTTGAATTAAGAAGCCTCATTACGCGCCTTTCAAAAAATGTCAACGCATATTTTTAGTTATTTATTTGACACGCACTGACGCGGGTCGCAACGAAGTTCAGCCTGCCAGTCGTTAAATAAATCCTAAAGGTTTTTTTACACTTATTGCTGGTTATTCTTTGAATATATTTTTAAGCATCCTTGAATTTAACTAGATGTAGTCGTATAAAAAAAAGTACTTACAATTATTGTAGTTAAGTAATAAATATACCAATTTACAGCTTTGACTGCATTTTGAAGCTTTATTGTAGGTATTTATTCATTCATTAGTAGTTAAATGTCTAAAATGACTAATATTATTTAGGTGGTAAAATTCGTATTTCCGAAATTCCATTTACATTTTAATCAGGCCAGTGTATGAAAAGGAAACCAGAAATGGAAGCCTATGAATTAATTTTTATTAAAATTCCTCGTCTTATAATAATAACCATGGTAACTGACTCTTGAAAGAATTAATGTCTCCATATTCCCCGTTCCCACATAATATCTCTGATAAGAACTTTGTACTCGATGTAATAAGGTGTTTTACCATCCGGAGCATGAATTTTGCACAAAGTTAAGCGATAAATAACTTTATTTTCATATAAACATGTTTCCCTTTTCGTAACTTTGCGAGAGATAAACAAAAATATATAAATGGCGAACGAGTCAACTTAATTGGGGTTTATACTTTACTGACTTGGAAAGTAAGCTTTGAATAAGGGACGCCACAGATTGTGACAGATTTATTTAAAAAATTTGAGACAGTTTCTGAAACCTCATAACAATTTTAAGAGAGGTAGAGCGTAGTGTTTATTCTTTCAAAGAGCAGCTTAAATGGGTAACTTACAGTATATCGCAGCCAAATAACTTGATGTTAGAGGTAGAGAACAGGTAGCGTGTGAGGGATGCCGTGATCCATATGGCTACGGTTACCGCTTACCACCAGGCGGTCCTTACACACGGTCATCTGATCCCAAACTAAGCAGAGCGTGTACTATGGAAACCAGATAACTGAAATAAAACATATACTACTTTTTGTTTGTAAATACATACTTAATATACATAATTAAACCCAGACTCAGGACAATGCATGTCCTCTGTGGGAATCGAACCAACGACCTGCGGCGCGATAGATGGAATCTTAACCAGAGTCTTAACCAACAGCACCAGCTGGCCCGTAGGTATGCTAGTTTACTGATGTAGCAGTATAATACAAAAAAGTATTTTTGCTTTAGCTAGAGTAAACTGAGCATTATTTAAGGCAATATTGAAGCATATCTCTTTATTCCAAAAAATACTATAATTTAAAAAAACGTTAAAAACAAAATGCTATGCCATAGGTATGTCAGTAGTCAAACTCTCAATATAGTTTTAAATCAACGACCGTGTTGTTCGCCATGTAAACTCTGAACAATCGCTAATATATGGCCTCTACATTGAGAGGCAGTAAACACTGCGCCCAGCCAGAGGTATCGCAGTTTCATTCCTACGGGACCTTTGTTCTGTTACTGTTGTATCCCTACACGAAGAAGAATGGTTGTTGAAAAACTTTATGTTATAGTCGTACGAATATATTTCGCTTAGTAAAGTTTATTATTTATTTGTTTTTTTCTACAACTTCTATTTTATGTAGAAAACCCTTTCGAAAGCCGTTTTTATTCCGCATTATTTTTTGTTACAGTATTTTCTGAAATGACTTACGTACGTCACAATATTTTACTTTCCAAAAAGCTAATATCACGGCATTGATAAATGGAAGGTCAGCGAACTTGGTTACAATATAATCCTGTCTATAACTATTAAAATAATAATATAAAATAATAATATTGCGCAGCCTTCCTTTAGTACCCCAATAATTTTCACAGAAAAGTGACGGAGGTATTCAATAAAAGATGTCCGTCCTACCTCGAGTACATTTGTTGTGGGCCGAGTACAGCCAATGTACAGTAGGTATTGATGTCAAGAGGTCCCAGAAGAGATCTCCGTTTTACTACCTGGCATATATAAGCATGAAATACGAAAGGGATTATACGTGAAAAGTGTTGTATCTGCCAGTTTGTATTTAGAACATAAATACGTTTTCAAAGAAGATACCTATATAATTTTGCTAAAGTACGTATAACGAAAATCAACGAAAAGGTTTGCGATTGACAATAGATGTCATACCAAAGCTTATACCTATGTGTTATACTTTATAATTAGGTCTATGTTACAAAATCATATAAAAATATCAACTCTTCATACAAACAAACGCCATAAAAAGTTACCACGAAACCCACAATGCACGTAGTCATTCCCACCGATATAAGAACTGATTTCAACGACGAAATTCATTGGAAATAAGATCCGAGCAAACGCAATGTAGTGAAAACGTGCGCTATTGTGAAAGGCGAGGCTTTTACGGCTGCAACACCCGCGAGGTTCGCCCCCTCTACAAACCTCAGCTGATGGACCCCCCTTTGTACTGAAAGCAGACAGCGTGGCGCCCCTGCGCGGGTAATTTTGCTTCTGAAGTTGCGTTGCGTTTGTTTTATTGGAACGCATGTATTTGTAACCGAGCTTGTTTGTAAAGTCTCAAACGTTCACGTTACTTTCACATCTAGGTTTTTTTTTTCTCTTAAAGTATCATCAGTTTAGATGCGTCCACCAATTAAAGGCTTGCTGAGTGGATTTCCTCCACTACTTGCTTTTAAAGGGTCTCAACTTCTTAAATTTCGTTGAGCTTAATCTAGAGTAGGTTTTAATTATATTGTAAAAAACTTAGGTACCTAATTAACTAAGTAATGTTATAAAAGTGAAAAATAGTATATTTGATGAATTTTTTTACCCGGAGCTACTCCTCTGCTACAACAAACTAAGTACTGTAGTTGGTTCATGAAGATAAACAAAAGATAGAGGGTCAGCTGGGGACAGCTTATTGGTATAAAATATTGTGAAAATTCTAAACGAAACAAAGTTGTTCTACTTCTATGTGAAAATGAAATCTCCGTAATGTGAAACACTTCAAGACAGTTTGTTTGCTAACAGACCTAGAAAGTAGATCAACATACTGAATAATTTAAAGCTTTAGCATCATAATACTGTGGGAATAACATGAAATGTGTTCAAACATGTTATGGAAGCTTAAAACTACCAAAGAAGTATTTGTGACTGAATGCGGTCATAAAAGTGATTTAATTGTTTTTGGAGACTTAGATGATCGTAATAAAACCATAAAGAAACCATAACTGGATGAAACGAATGACGACTGTTGTGATACTTCTGCTTTAATTATTAAAGCAGAAGAAGAAGTATCAAACTGACAATTATGATCACCATAAATGTGGAGAAATATCGTAAAATATGTCAAGTTTTTATGCGGGAAATAAGTAAAATGAAAAAGTGTTTCAAATGTTTCGCGAATCTGAACAAGACGATTTAATAAACGAGCGAACTAGAACATCACAGACAGGTTGAAATGGTTTGCAGCGTGTTGATGACAAAAATACAGAAACAGTGTATTTGATGTACGATATTGAAAGAGAAGTATAAAAATATTTGTCTATTTATACCATAGTTCGTACCATTCATCCGATTTCGATGAAAATTTGGGGAGTTATAGAGAAATAAGGCGATACAAAGCACGCCGGGCATTCGAGCTATAAACCCAATGGTACTTTGCTAGTAGCAGTAAATTCATCGCATCAACAATATTTACTCCTACGATTAAATCTGGATCATGTTTCATAATATCAGACTACATATTACATAAATGAATTTCATGTAAAGCGATTAATATACGTACTGAGCAACTGTAATTTTGTAACTGATTAAGCTTCGTTTAAACGAGATAAGATGTGACATCGTCTTACGTAAGGTTATGTACAAGGGAAATCACTTTAATCCTTTGGATGATGCGCAGGTTTCTTGTGCTTACATTTTACATGGCGGGCTTATCTTATAAATGACGGATGTTACAACGTAGATAATATTTTAGTATATATTGAACATGATACTTACATCTCAGCTTACATCATTAGTGCTTGCACTAAACGGTTACTAAGATAAAATAAAGTAAATGGACCACGAAATTGGAATCCTGAGAATATCTTCGATAAATTAGGCTTCACTTTCAGTTTGTGTTCTGAGAAAGTTCTGAATCGTTATTAATTGAAAACTAATTTTGATCTCATTTGTAGGTCTTAGAGAATTATATTGGATTCTCAAAGATGTACGTACAAATTTACAAATAATACGATAACTTTAATCATCGTTAAATAGCAACTGCTAGAATAGGTTCGAAAATCAATTGAATGATTGTTTTTCGACTTGTGTGATTATTACTTGGCAGTAGGTTTATGTTTGTAGTTTAAGATATTTAAGTAATATAAAGCTGTTGATCAAAATAAAAATAAAAAGAAAAAAAAAACATACATAACATTTCTGTATATTCCAAACTAGAAACAGGTACCATTCTATCTAGGATATAATAATATTAGAGCCTGTATTGTTCGCACATGCCTGTGGGCAACTTTATGTAGTAAATAGATTATGTACCACAATTCCATTGTACCTATTATTAGGAAGCCAACGCTAATTCACACGAAGCATATTCATTTATTTCTTCCTAAAATAAATGAAGGTTTTATTCGTAACTTTACAAACATAGATTAGATAAAAATAAGACAATTTTCAATGAAAATCAGATTCCACGTAGCTTGCTTTTTACAAGCTTTTATTTAACTTGCCATTGCAAGTATTGCATTGCATAAGTATGTATTGCATTACAATACATAGGTACATACATTTATGTACCTATGTATTGTATGTAACTGTTTGTTCGGGTGGAATCTTGCAAGTCGAAGTTCACCCACTTCCAGTGGTCGGATTGACTTGATATTTGGTATACATGACGACATGCAAGTATAGTCACCAAAAAAAGCTTGTACAAAAATGTTTTTGGTAACAAAAACTTATTAGCAGTTCATTTTGTTATAAATCTTTAAAAAGAGATAATAAATCACGAGAAGACAAATCGACTTATTGCATTTATTAAAAAGCATCCTTCAAAATTCAGAAGGTGGTTAACTTTTGAATCTTGCCGGAATATATTACAAGGCTGAGTGCAGACTGGTGTAACTATATTAAAATTGTATGTACTCGTCCCGTGAACAACATTTCCCTTTATCAAAACACCGGCCAGATATAGAAACGTTTGCTGGAAGTTCTATGTAAATACAAACACCACCCCAAGCTCGTTTTGCTTTGAACGTTGCATTTTCCAACTCACATCACATAATAATATTTGTATATGAAAATAAACAGTTATTATTTACTTACTGTGTAAATAAGAGAATAAAATTGTATTGAAACCATCAAAATTAATATGTGAATAGAAATCTTTGGATTCCATTTTTGCAATATTGCGCGCACCGAGGTGTGTGCGTTTATATTGTACAAATGCAGAAAGCTAATATTTATACCCATATAATAATGCATTAGAAATACATTAAACTAATAAAAAATACTACACACACTTCTATACGTTTGACACACTCCCATGTCAAATTGAGAAGAATGTCAAACATAATCATAATGTCATAGCAATAGTTTTTTTAATAATATGAATACGTGAAGAGTTTAATCAAATAAAAAAAAAACTGGCGAATTTTGACCACCACGCGACGAGATCAGTAGTAATAATAAATACTGGGGTATATTGATTCCGACTTCACAAAAAAGAGGAGGTTCTCAATTCTTAAGCCCATCACAGACGTAGCTATAATATATTAATTTATATTATAGCTCCGCATATTAATATATATTATAGCTATGTCTGTGATGGGCTTAATGCATATATTATATTTTTCTGTAAAAAAAAACTGTCGTTATTTTATACTTTTAGTGGAAGCAAATTTTACCATAACATATCACCATAACACACACTCTTTAAGAGTTTACAATATTATCAATAACGGTGTCATTAAACTGCATATTATAAAAGCCGTTACGTCAATCTCTTCCAGTACCCGTTAGTTTTATGTCAGTGACATTGTATTTAGCACCTTGGCTACCAGCTGTACGTGGCTACCTTGTTAGAAGTATACCGTGCATGGACTGTTCCGGGAACATTTACATTCACTTACAAAAGATGTAGTACGTACGCTGTATAATTTGGCGAGAAATTAGTTTAATTTGCCGTGAATTTAGTATTGTTCTTATTTTAGATTAAATATTAATATTATGAGTAGATTTTCATATTTTATCTGATTTTACATAATAAATAAATATCCTGGGACATTCCTCACACACGGTCATCTGATCCCAAACTAAGCAAAGCTTGTACTATGGAAACCAGATAACTGATATAATACTTATACTACTTTTTGTTTGTAAATACATACTTAATATACATAATTACACCCAGACTCAAGACATACAGACATCTTCATGCACACAAATGCATGTCCTGTGTGGGAATCGAACCCACGACCTGCGGAACTGCACCAACTGGCCCGTCAAAAAAATATATTCCTACTTGAAATGTAATTAATCGACATAGCGTGAATAATAATATATGCTAATACTATCAGTAACACTACAGTGCAATAAATAATATGCTATATAGGTCTAGCAATAACATTCAAAATGTTAATGTACGCTCGTTTAGGAACCATTTATTTCACAGCCCGAAGTTAACTCCATTTGCGTATATCATTCACTGAAATATGCACATAAAAAGTATAAAAAACCTGCAAAATAATGGCTCCAAAATAAAACAGAGCACATTTGTTACTTTAACAGTAATTCCCTGTAGAATGGAGATACTAAATTCAATGAATTTATGAGAAAATTATTAGCATGCAGATGAGAATTGCTCCCATGAGATGATAATTAAGTTGACCGACCAATATGGTAAGTTCAAAGACAAATATCGACAGAGTTCAGGGACCTAGAAGGTTTTGTCACCAATTTGCTAACTAGTGTTGAGATGTCGACGTAGCTACACAACAACAGCTACATATTGTAGGCATTTCCAATATTATCTGTGCGAGTTTAATAAACCTTTGATACGTAGAATGTGTTGCCAGGTTGCGTAGCAAGGAGTTATGTGAGTTATTAATTAGGGAGATTAAGGCCTTAGTACCGTTGCTATTTGGATTGTTGGAATACAACTATTTACTTCAAATAGCGTAAATCACGTTCGAGCTTTGTAAAAGAAACAACACAAATAACCTAAAGAAGCGTAATGACGTCGATTTTGCTTGCAATCTATTCCGCCAATTTTCTACCATCGACAATGCGCTCTGATTGGCTAAGACAAGGACTCATGCACTCTGATTGGCCGAGTCAAGAACATACGATGTAGTTATTGGTCCTTACTGTTCAAAATCAATGAAAAATGACTGACTAGTTTCGGAATCGGATTGTTCGGTATCTACTCTAAGGGATTGTTCCTCGATGCCCTTAAGTTTTTTGTTTTTTTTATACCACTGAGGTGGCAAACAAGCATACGGCCCGCCTGATGGTAAGCAGTTACCGTAGCCTATGGACGCTTGCAACACCGTGGGTAAGTAAGTAAGTAAAGTAGGTAAGTAACTAAAAGGTGAGAAATCAGAATACAACAATCATCAATCAATCATTATTCAATTATTGGACTGACAAAAGCGACCTTCTGCATAAATGTATGATTCCTTAGTAGGTAGTAGCTTTTAATTATATTTCTAGGTAAGACATATATATGTATATTCAAACTATACTTCCATAATTAGCTAACCAATATGAAGCAATATTAATGAAAACAAAAAACCATTGACCCCAATGGAAATGAATCATAGCTGACCCGCGCGGTTTTACCCGCGTTCCTGAGATAAAAAGTATATAGGGCGTGGATACGACAATAAATGAAACCACATAAAGTAAAAATTGTTATATTTTTTTTGCGAATTCGAATTTGGTTCCGTAGTAAAAGTTAATCGTATTTATGAGTAGGTATCCCCGAGCGCTATATACGGTATATAGCGCTCAGGATAGTTCCTGTTAGTGGAAGAATTTTCAGTATCAGATCAGTAGTTCGAGAGATAACCTCCTACAAACAAATTTTAATAATTTCCGCTTTTTATTAGTCTATGCTAATAAAACTTACGTATAAATTCAGAATCATAATATGCTAATCCTCACATTCTCCTCCTACGAGTACGTTTGATATCATTAACATACAAATAAGATTTTGTTAACGTGCTAGTACTAGTTCAAAAATGTACGTGATTTTTATACAAAGTTAGCTACGAGCTGTTGTAGGCACTAATTCCGGGGCGTGACCATTATATTATATATTATAATCTAAGGGTCGAGGTCGAAAATTCTGAATGTTCATACTTTTACACGTTCTGCGGGCATGTGGCGCGCTATGGCGTATTAGGGCGCCATTTACTGAGTTTTATATAAGGACGTGTATTCATTGATGGATTGTGTGGACTAATACTCTTGCGCTTATGTTTATTCATGAGTTGACGATAGTATCTTTATGGGAATTTACACTGTTCGAAACAATACATACAATTGAAATGACAAATACTCGTAGGTATACATCTGTGGTATACATAGAATTCCAAATAGAAATCGGTAAATACAAAAGAGTTTTAAGTTTTCAGCATTATAATAAAAAAAACTGAATTAAAACCTTAATTCTAAAACGTACGAGCCGAGCACGATTCTAGTGGGATGAAATCCAAAATACGTTTAAATCTGTAAAGCTATGGACGTTCAATACCACTACGCTTTTGCTCCGTTCCATAAATTGAAAAGCTCTCCGTAGATCATATTCAATACGGGATTATCGTCTCTGATGGTCAGAGACACAACTTATCTGTGAATGCCTTTAGTATAACGATCGCTTTATGTACAACTTCTCGTATTGAGATATCCAACTTAAGGAGTACTAGTCGTACTCCTAAGCTTCTTAACTCGTACTTTATGCGAATAAATAAAGTTAGACTTGATCAGGGAAAGACATGCGGACAAAAAACTATTTCAAACTATCTTGTATTCATAGAGTCGCTTGAAGTCCGGGCCGGTCCTGTGCGAGCTTACAGTCAATATAAAAGATCTTTTATGTCAATTCAAATTTAGATTTTGATCGCAGACCAAACGATGAAAATAAATAAGCAATATTTAATACATGGGAATGTTTGTAGGAATGTTTCTCAATCGCTCCGTAAATTCTCACTTTTAATGAGAAAGTGTAAGCATCCTCAAAAATACGTGTGAAATTGCTAAGCGAAGATGTTTAATATAATGTAAAGTTAAATTTCCACGCTGAAAATTTTAAGCTGAACTGAATTTTGTGAAACAAAAGCTAGGTCAATTTTCACCTGTACTTAGTGAGAGTGAACCCTCCATAATAAGGCACTCAACGCCATTATGAAACTATGTAATTGATGTTAGCAAAGTTATGAAGTTCGGGTCGCTGTATAACTTGATATAAACGAAAGCAGAAGTGAAAATACTTGAACAAATAAAGTTGGTAACTCAATGAGTCTAATAACTACTTCTCTAACTACCTTTCTTGAGAACTCATGCTTGGATTAAGAAAATACTGATCTCAGTTTCATGGGATCAATTAAATAAGTTTACGTCCATCAAGAGGTATCTTTTAGCTCTACATATGGAGGAAAGTATGGGACTATCATTTAGAATATTATGAAATTGAATGAGCAAGTGGATTAAATACCTTATAGTGCCTTATACCAAGCGTTCTCAAATTAATAGCCTCACGAACCTCTTTAAAATTTCCAAGAATACTAATTGTATTAAAATGAGGTTTATTAATTATAAAGTAGAGACAAAAAGAGAGCGTTTTTATGTATTTTATGTCAATTTAAGGAGTATGTTTGGTCACGTTGCGGTTGACTGAAAATGAGACCTTGCCGCGCGTCGTGGCGTATGCGGAACTTTGACAAACCCGGCCTTATACCAATCACTTTAGCTATATCTCGCTATATTAAGGCTCACATTACGTGACGTGTATTATGACAGTCCGAATTGCGCGAAAGTAAACTTTAGATATTAGACATTAGACGTATTATCAACTGTCCAATCGAGCCATCTCAATAGATATTGTAGATTGACAATACGGGGGGTAGTTTAGCAAAAACAAACTTTAATATACACACACTTGGTAGAGATTGTCTCAGAACATTGGCCATATTGGTACAACTTTCAAGTGGGTATTATTTCTAAAATAAACATTTGTTCTTCTTAGAACTTGCTTTGTCTTTCTTATACTTTCTTTCATTATAAATTAACATTCTGTCTATAATAACAATTGTAATGGCACGCGCTAGCAAACATTTTCCGGACCCGACAAATAAATTACCCGAAAAATATAGACCCTCTTCATGTAGCATTATCGGACGTCACTGAAGTAATTTTTCCACGAAAGGAATCATTCGACCTTTCAACTTTTGCTTGGGAAAGTTTAGGAAATCATCAAGGTATAGTAGTAAATTCCTAAAATGTATCTTGAGATATTTCCAAAAGGAGTCAATCAATGTCATCATATCTACAGCGTTTTGGATTCAATTTATAGCTCTTTGATCTATGTCTAAATTGAGTGACTTAGGCTCACCTAAACTTGATCAATTAATAGGTATAGTTTTAATATCATAATTTTCCACCGCATTTATTTTAAATTTTATAACGCTTTTGCAAGCCGCCAGGATTTTTATTAAAGCAAATGAGATAGATATTGGCAACACCGTGCGATACGATGCATGAGGCTACGACCGTGGGCACGTCATTAAATGTGTACGCCACTTGCACCTACTAGTGGTTACCGTTGCTCACCTTTATAGCCTCTACTCACGTCTCAATTTTGCACTCAATATGAATGTGAACCAGTCCTTAGTGTATATAAAGATTGGGATGCTAAAGAAAATATTTTGACGACCATTTGAAGGCAAATGTCAATTTTACCTATATAATGAAAATATAACTCAGCGTTGCATCTTATGAAAATAAACTGAAAAAACTTCATGGATAAAGCCAACGGTAATTGTTTTCATGCCTTCTCCGCTTTTTAGGCTTTTTCCATCAATCGATTACAGATCTATACTTAGAGAAGTCAGAGGAATTCTCATTTAAATACGAAAGTGAGTCTGTCCGTCTATTTGATTCCTATCCACAACCGACTTGATGAAAATTGACAGAGGGATGACTGTACTTACATATTATCAAGGATATTCATATACTGTATACTCATATTATATAATGTAACGCCAATAAAACCACATATCACAGATAATTAACTGATATTTTTGTGCATAAACTGCATTTCTATAAAAAATTAAAAAATAATATAAGAAGTTAGTAAGATAAAAGAGTAATGAAACAATTTCTTACAAAACTTAACTCGAAGTTATTGAGAATGCTAACAAAAACAAAAGTATTGCGGAGAAGTTTGTTTTTCAACAAAAATGCATAAGAGGATCATTACGTGTATCAACTATGTTGCTTCAATTTTTTACATTAATAGATTAATTATTTATTACTAGATTGTAATTCTATTAAAATTTCATAGAAATCGAATCAAAAAAACCGTGTAAATATTTTATATGCCATAAAAGATTTATGCTTCACTGAAATTTGCTTTCAGAGTCATCTAAAAATATTTGACTTGCTTCATCCATTTGCCCACATCATGTACAAAACCTTTTTATTTCCAGATAAAAATTAACGTGATTGCATTTTACGGAAAATATACTTTATGAAAATGTAGGTACGACTTTCGTCTAATTCCATAGGAGATTTGTTTTATCAATTTACCGGTGTACCGATGACACAATACTTATAATCTGCCCCGCCAAGACGAGCCAAGCGAAGCGCAAAGGCACTACTTACCTACATTTTGTCGAAGCGCTTCGTCGTTTTTTTGAACCCTCATAACTTGGGTTGGAATTACACCAGATAAACAAAATTTTCAAGATATGTTGTCAATAGTGAACTTATCAAACATATTAAGTTTCATTAACCTAGCTCTTATACTTTATATTTTATTGATATCTAAAAAACCCCGATTTCGTCACTGACTCACTGATGATCATCAAAACTCTTAGGGTACTTCCTGAAGTCCTATAAAGCTGAAATTTGGTGAAAAAACTAAAAAAAAACTAATTTTTACTATTGTCTGGCTGGCTGGCTGGCTACCACCCTCAAGTAGCGAAACGTGGATGGAACCGTTTCGCTACTATAAGATACTGTTTCAAGGAACATCTGTTTAAAAATTAAAACATCGATGAGTGAAATGGTATCATAGTTGGGGATCCATTACTCATGTAGGGCATCTCTCCCTCCAACATCGAGACCAGTTCGCATTAGCGATCTGAGCTGTTCAGAACATTTCAGTACTGCTGTTTAGACACCCACTTGAAATGTGTTAACTATTAACATGAAACAACCACTCGTATCAAATGATAGTGCAAAACTATTTTATAATGCAAAACTATTTTAGAATGACATTATATTAAGTCTTAGTGGGTCTATAGGAGTAAGTTCAGTTGCTTTGACCTTCATAAATAAATAAAGGGCCTAAATTGAATAAATGGCTTTCACTTTGACTCAGTCCCACTGACAGTGGCTCTTGTCTAGGCCTATTGTTCCGTTTCATATTAGTTTTTTGGCGAGTAAAGTCACTTTTAAAATACGTCTAATTCATCATCACCATCATCAAAAACGACTTAACTCATAAATTATTCATATGCAAATCGGGCCTAAGACTCCGTTGGTAATACATGAGTGATGAACTTAATTATGGGGAATCAACGGTAGCACAAAACGCTGCAAGCACGCAGAGTTCTATAAATTCACTTTATTATCACAAATAGTCGTTATAAAGACGGTGTAAAGGAAACTCGATCACGCATTTCTCCAAGGGGAATTAAACCACAACCTCTCGATCTCAGTTCAGCACTCGATCAATCTTTTGCGGCACAGTATCAGAATTTTATTATTGAAGTGGCCTGTGAAGAGCGATCTTTGATATAAAATATTGTGAAGATATTATGAAGACAATGAGGTAATGGAAAAAAATATATGATAGTGTTGAAAGAGAAATGAGACCTAATAAGGAACATTCAATTATATCTTTAATCATAGCTAAATGAATCATTGCTTCTGACGCTCAAGGTTCTCTTCACTTTGAAAGGGGTATTGACTTTATAGGTCAACTATTGATTAGTGGACTGCATATGCCTCCAAATTTCCAGGCATGAAGGCTTTGCAATGTTTGCCTAAATCTATATGCAAATTTTAAACTATATATAAGCTTTAACAAAATAGGATAAAGATCAATTTACATTGCACTTCCATTACCTCCATACATGCATAATATTTACATAATATAAACTCAAGCTGGATATAGCATGGAGTAATCTTGTTATAAAAATAAATGGGAGTTAAACGAGATATTTTGATTAAACACCTGGGTCGCATTGTTTACGTAGTAAAAAATAAAATCTCATTATGGATTCTAACTTCGAAGTTAAGAATGGCAGGGACGGATTCCACTTTTTACAATCAAACTTTTATTGCTCTTAAATCTGAATCTGAATATCGCTGTCTTTCATTAAGATTAATTCATAAAGTCGGCCTTACTCAAACGGGCACAATTGCCAAACTTTTTGACAAGTAAAGCGCTTGAAATTAACGTTGTGCTATAAGTTCCATCCAGCCAAGTTTGCGTGAATTGTTTGTGAAATCGTGAAGCGTACGAGACGTGGCCTTGGCGACGGAAAAACCCGGACACATTTGATTTTATTAAGGAACATATTGGCACCATGAATAACTTCCCAAATAAGGCCTTCATTCAACCATTGTTGTAAAGGCTATGAAGATAGATATCGGTTTATTGCGACCTTTTTGGTTTTACGTTTACTCCTTAATGTTTACTCATCACGATCGTGATCAGGGGTTTGGAGGCGTTATGAGGAGTTGCTGTGGCAGTGGAAAGGAAAAGCGCAGTGTCATTGGGTACTACACCTCTGATCCCCTTCGTCGTTAAACTTAATAATTAATTACGATAACTGAATTAAATATTCCTCTACGTCTCTCCATATGCTCCATATTTGAGCCTTACTAAATGCCCAACCTATAAAAGGTAGTTAACTAATGACTGGGAGGAGGCTATAAATTCTGATCCAGGTTCACATGAGAAAATGTGCACGTTAAAACTTGCCACCGACTACATAATGCGAGGCTGTTATCGGAGCCTGTGTCCGCATGTTCTATAATAAATGGACAGCTTTATGCGTCCACTCGTTCTGAATTTAAAATTCAATAAATTTAACATTATGGCAATATTTTGTTTATAAAAAAATTGCATTTTAAGAGCGGTTCCTCGACTGACGAAGTACAGTCTACCTTAAGCCCATCAAACACGTAGCTATAATATATATTAATATGCCGAGCTATAATATAAATGCCAGTACAAGTTGGTGAAGTAACAGAAATATATATCATAGCTGCGTGTGCGGTCACTTAAAGATTCGTATTGAAAATATATCGTAATATGCTTTGCTATGATTCATATTAATATATATTATAGCTACGTCTGTGATGGGCTTTACAGAGTACCGCAGTCAAATAACTTTATGTTGTGTTCCTGCGCGTGAGTAAGGTGATTGGGGAGGCGGGAAAGGTCGCATGAGCGCTTGAGCAATGCGAGCGTGTGTTGCAAGCGTCCATGTATAATAATAAGTGAAGCATAAGCGGCTACCTATATATTTTGGCTAGGTATGGGCTCGAGCCAATATTCACGCAAATGCAGCCTAAGGTAACGTTTAAATATTCTATAAAATATTTTTCAATTTCTAGGAAGTTCTGCTAGCTCAGAAATATACGCTTTATTTCTCTTTGTTATATTTAAAGTTGCAATTTTAAAAAGTATCTAACTTTTTATATTTATTTTTAATCAATAACAGACTATCCATAACAGAGCAATACTGTTAAAAAGTTTCAACTTTTCAAGCATTTTAAAACCAATTTAATATGTTTCAATGGTTAAAAATAACAGGCACGTATTGTTGAATGCTGTTCAATTTTTCATTTCAAAACAGAAAACGGCATTCTTTTTCAGCTTTAAAAGCTATATAGATAAATCTAACTTTGCTGAAATTACGATTAAATTAACACACTTTACGGCGGCAATTTTATCCGGCCACATAAAATGCACAGCAATATCCGCAAGGATTCCCGCCACGCAGTAGGTATAACGCGGTATTCCGCACATGTGGTGCGGATAAAACCTACGTCGCGAAACGTCGCAATCTCTATCACGCCTCTATTTAATAGGTTTAGTGGTGCATCCCGCGGGACCCTGGCCGTCTTCCAGCGCCATGGACCGACTTGCACGAAGTTGCACAGATAATAAATCGTTAGACATCGTGCATAGTTTGTGAAGTGAATGTGATACGGTACGGTATCTACAAATTAGTACCGAACGTGTGAGAGAAATAAAATACGGCAGATAGTTTTCTTGAAATACTGTGCCTACTATACTGGGTGGAGATTTCGATATGGCATATTTTCGAAACCTATGTTGGATTAGTCATGCTTAACAACTTTTACTAAAGGACCAATACTGAATAATCAAAAAAAAAATTATTTTCATACATTATGATCGAGCAAGGTTGACATTTTGTAAGAAAAGTAAAAAAATTTTTTTTGAGAATTCACTATTCGTCCCACCCGTCAAAAACTTGTTCAGAATGACTAACACAACATAGGTTTCGAAAATATGCCATCTCGAAATCTCCACCTGTTATAATTAGAGTAAACGCGCCTGTAGTACTTGATGATATGATTCCATGGGTAGGATGCAATATGAAATAAATAAATAGGTTTAACGACCACGACTAAGAGTTTTTTAATAAGCATATTAATTGCAAGTAAATATATACTAGAAATTGAAGCATATGCTATAGCACCTCCTACCATTCCAAAAAGTGATATTTACTTACCCGTGCGCGATAAGTTGATACCCGAGTGGAATGTGACTCCCTCGCCTGCTTCCCCGTCACCCTGATAGCGCCCATATTGTACTTATAGCATGAAGCAATAATCCCGCTACACGTACAATACGGGAGCCATGCTTCAGTATACAAGCAGCTGTAGCGTAACCGCGCCAGATCTCAACTTATCGCGCACAGTACTTACTTATTTTTTATATTAAATTCTGCCTTATTGGGCTTAATAAAAATGATTAAATTCAATGATTTCAAAACTAAGGATAGGCCCACCGGAACATTTTGCATAAAACTTCATCATACAAGTTAACAGTACCGCCATTTGTTTAAAATCGATCGAACTACGAAGTGCCACGTTGCATAGGCGAACGATGTAACCTCGTTAAAAATAAACAATAAACGAACGAACTATTCTACGGACCGCAGACGACTGAGTCGCGTTGGCCCTAAACTGACTTTTTAGGGCCAGCGCGTTAGTGCCATTTCGTCGCGCGGTTGGCCCGGTCCTTACGCCAGTAATATATAAGTCAATGATTAAATTACTTTGTCAACAAACTAACCAAAATTCCTCCAATAAATAAACAGTGTTCCTAATAATGTTTCTTCAACACTTGTCTAACGGCTGCTCAAGACAATAGTTCTCTAACATCAACTAAAGAGTAAATATAAATACCGACGTGTCAACATTCATCATTGTTATGATAGTACACAGAGCATAAAAACACAAGGGTAACGTAGGATAAACAAAGGCACCGTGAGACGTTATATCCCTATAATATGGTTAAGGAGGGTAGAGTCTGTCACATGTGTCATAATTGTGTACAGGTGTTGCTTGGGTTTGCTACATTTACTTGCCTACGTAAACTTAAGTTATAGGGTGGTAGATGGTTCTGGTATATATATGAGAATATGGATATTGCTGAGACATTTTCGTTATATGGCTGTCATTGCATAAGACGCCCTGATGCCCTGCCCATAAAATAAAAAAAAAACAAATGTAATTTTTTCTAGGCAAGGAGAAATTTCACATAAAAATGTGTACAGTGCGACATGGATTAACGTGGTTGACATTTATGAAATACGAAATTATGCTAAAATGATTCTTCATCTTAGGTTCGTATTTTAGAATATCTATCAAAGCTCAAATGAAGTTTTAAATCGAGTCATATGATTGGAACATTGTGTTTATTTTCGAATAACACAATCTAATTTTGAGACATGACGCTTTGATTCTTTTTCTTCGGGCATTAGTTCACTACTAGCCACGTTAATTCATGTCACAATGTACTTTAATTAATACTAACACAAAGTTCTTAATCCAATAATAACTCTTTCAGGTTTCTTCCCACAGTTACATGTTACAACGCTCAAAGAAAGTTGTGTCCACTGGTTCAACTTAAGAGTGTTTAAAAGTAATTTAAACAATATTATAACTTAGTCGTGTCTAAGAGAGACCAACTCTTAACTTTTCCAGTTCGAGCTGGCTGGATTCCAAGCCCATATCGACCGGTGCGTCCAGTACGTCTCTCAACTGCAATGAATCTCAACTGAGGGCTGTGTTCAAGACGCAATTAGGAGACGGCAAATACTAAGATTACACTAGTCCTTTCGGAAAATATATATATACGTCTGGAATTGTACTTGAGAGTTTCTTAAGCGAGGTTTGAAACTTGTGCTCGTGTAGCCCAATGCAACTGTACTATAAAAGTAAATAACTTTCACAACACAATATTCATAAACACCTAACTGCATTGGAATTCGATCATGAGTTGATTATGTTCTTATCTAAGTGTTTTAAATTCGTGAATTTATAACTTTTGCGAACAATTTGATAGGAGAGTTATATATTTGTTCTGTTCTTATCAATTCCCGAGGAGATTTTCAATTTCAACTCTGTCGAGATAATGTTTAAATTGTATATTTACATATTTGTTCATTATAAAATCATTCTAACAGAATTTAATTTCGTTTCTAGACCCCAAACAATAATTAACAGTTAACAAATTTCGAGTTTACTATGTATTATCTAGTTATCTCCTTATCTAACGTCTTCTGTCATGTTGATCAAAGTCAAAGTCAAAGCCATTTATTCATTTAGGCCCTAGAAGGGCACATATGAAGGTCAAAGCTACTGAAGTTACCGCCAGTTCGTAAGTCGCCCTCAAATGAGAAGAACAGGAAAGAAATAACTCAGCAAGGTTACATTTTTTTAAATATTTTCTTTTTTTTTTTTACAATCTGGCTATATATTGGCTATTTTTTCCAAAACATTAGTATAAATACATACTTTTTATTTTACAAAATAAAATACACAATCATCAAAACGAATAAACATAAAAAAAAAACAAAAACAAAGCCAACATACAAAATAAATAAAAAATAATAACCTCCTAAGATCCTTTTCTTCTTCCAAAATTAATTCTACTTTTCGACGATACAGCCTCAGGATTTATGTCTTGTCTTATTTTCATGACTGAATTTAGAAAATAATAAAGACTAAGAACATTGAAGCTCATCTCAAAATCGGTTAACATTGTTGTAGATCAAACAATGAGCCTGTAGTAGTAGGGGCAATAATTGAACGGTTGGTAGCATTTCCAAGTAATTAACAACAGATAACGTTATCTTCTACTACGACGGGGTCAACGCCGTGGGCGCAACTCCAGGCGGTTAACGCGATCAACATAATTTATAATAAATGGATCGTTGACACTACGTTTGGTGATAATATTAACACTTGAGACCCGATCCGTTGAGCTTTCAATAAGATCGCTTCTTATTGTAATTATTAGGGATAAATAGAGCTTGTTATTATTAATCAGAATTACAGTTACTAATTATGTTCTAGTTCTCAATTTCTTTGCCTTAAAATTTTGGGATTCATCCTAAAGCTAGTAGAACTAAATATAGTTCTCGACATCTTGGATTTCTTAGTTCAGTGCTTATAGCATGAACTTATGAAAGCAACAGTTGCCATGGTTCATTCAGTCAACTCAATGAGAGCTAATCTACTCCGAATGTTTGTCAGACATCCTTTAAACTGTCAGACATTGTTTGACATTGACATGTTTGTCAGACATTGACCTGAAACCAAAGTTTGTAGACAACATCAAAGGCAGTAAACAATTTGTATTACCTATAATACATACTATAATATATACTTTATGCTTTTATATAAATGTTTAAACTAATACAAGCTGTCCCCCGCGGTTTCACCCGCGTTTTTGTCAGGGATAAAAAGAAGCTTATGTCAATCCCATGGAAAAAATGCATTTTCCAAGATTCTGGACGACTTTTCAATTTTTCTTTCATAATTACCTAATTCAGACTATTTTTGCTTTTTTTATTCGGGTCAATTGTATCTAATATTTTCAATTATTTTAATTAACGATGAAAGGTCACGTAATACCGCTGCAACATAACACAAATTAAAAAGTATTTTCACTAAAATCATTTTTTTTTTTTTTTTTACTGTGTATAGGCCTGTGTTTGACCACAATCTCACTATGGTAAGTGATGATGTGGTCGAAGGTGGTAAGCACACAAAGCCTAGAAGGAACTGGCTCTCAAGTGCAGCTGACGGAACACACCGATAGGTGCTTGGCGACAGATTTTCATCTTGAGGGTGGTTGCCAGCCAGACGGGTACTATAAAGTACCCTACCACCGTGCTATGGTTTCCTCACGATGTTTTCCTTCACCAAAAGCTCAAGCTCATTGTAGGATTCGAACCCGGGACCTTCGTCTCGGTATCCGACGTCACTACCACTGAGCTATCATCGCCTTAAAACTAAAAATTACTAAAAAACTTAAAATTAAACCTAATGTATTATCAAAAGCTAGTAGCTACGAAAATACAATTACATTCGTATTCACTAATGACTGTTTGGCTAACCCTGATATATAGGGTGGTAAAGCCTGTATTTTCCGAAAGTTATTTTCGTGTAGGTATTTGCTCCCATTAATCCAAAATATTATAAATTTCACTATTGTATTATTTGTTCTTATATAATTATTACACTCGAGAAATCCATTTTTTTATCTTTACCCGATTTATCCCCAAACTTGATAACCTCATTTGATAAACATTCAAATTACGTTTAAAGTCATGATGTTGATGGGTTATACCAATTTTTATTATTAAATCATGAGAGATATTATCCGTCTAAATATAAGGCAATCCGTGACGCTCCAAATCATTGAAACATTGGACTTTCACTTTTAGCACACAGGATTAGGGTGCATGTTCCAGCAATCATCCTCAGGATGACAAGGTAAGCCGGGAGTAAGTGACCCGGAAGCTTTTAAATTACGCCCGGTGAATATTTTATTTGGCACCGACCGAATGCCTCGATATTTCCATAGCCTGTAAATTATATATGAGTTTTTCCAACCATTTTCGAATCACTGGATTCATATAAAATGAAAAAAGACATACCGTATAGTAGTAGGGTTGTACACAAAACCGCATTCATTTATTTACCTGTAAAGAAATAAACATTCTAGTTAGAAATTTTACAATTTAAGAAGACATGTTTTTGAAGTTTCAATCATGAAAGATTTCATGTCAATTTAGTTGTGCTTAACGCAATTATGAGTACGTCTGTGATATGAATAGAAGATCCAAAAAAATTGTATAGGCACTATTGAATATTCTGTGGTATAGGTATAGTTAGAAATACCTAAGTCACTTCAGAAGTTTTTATCGACTTGATTGCTCTGTCATAATTTACGCTGGAAGGAGCTTTATTTTATTATTGGCAAATGAGTAAGTAACTTTCCCGGTAATGTGATATCTACTATAGTTAACTTTGAAAGTGATATATAATGGTGCGTCCATGCTTGGCGAACGAGCACACTGCGAGCACGATTCGCGTAGCTTGGATGGGCTTGCGAACGAGCATTCGTAGCGTGCTCGACTGCGCTCCGCCCGATTGTCAGTTTTTTCACGAACACAGGGATTCGCATCGCGCTCGTTGTAGGCTCGTTAAGTACTTCCACGCTTGAAATTGCGAGCAACGAATGAATCCTGTTCGTTCGAGGCTCGGCTCGTGCTCACTTCACGTAGCATGGACGCACCATAAGAGATCCCAAGATTTCAGAACAAATTAATTTTAGGGTTCCTGCTCGTTATCCGCGTCATCACATCACCACCTTGTGCCAACTTTTCATAGAACTAGGGACTAATTCACCAATATCTTGAAAGTGCAGGATTTACAACAGTGTCATTTCAGCTGCGGACGTAAACAACGATTCGCTAGGGGCGGGGTATTCCTCTACGATATATTGCTCTAGAATTTAATTAAGAACTCTTAGAGAAACATTTCGTTTATTTATAGATTTTTATTGCTATTCAATATTTTATTATTTTTAAGTATGACACTCTAATCACGCTAATTATAACTATGTTATCATTATATTTTTTTTATATTGTCATTATTATTTGCATGATAAATGCTTACTTTTAATTATTTGTCCATTAATAGATGAAGGTTTTTAATAATTGTAATTCATGTAAAAAGAAAAGTACAAATTTAGTTTATTTTAGCTAACTAATTTAAAAAAATATGTATTTTCATTGTTCTAATAAGGTTCAAAAACTTGGTAGGAACCAGGGTATATATGCATATCTTTTATGTAAATATTTGTGAACTTAATTATACCTACTGTGAAAACTGTCCTATCTTATCACATGAGTGTTGTATGTCTGGGTTTTACTAGACTTGGGTTTAACCAAATGGTTTAACCAGAAGGGTTTAACCAGGTTTTAAGATAGTCCCGATTCTTTTTTTTATAATGACGTTAGTAAGTAACGGATATATTTAAAACCCAGGGGGCCTACCACAAGCTCTTAAAACAAGGTTAAAATAACCTTATTTGTGTTTTGTCTTGTTTTGACGTTGGATGTCAAAAAGGGACAAAAGACAAATAAGGTTATTTTAACCTTGTTTTAAGAGCTTGCGGTAGGCCCCCAGGTTTTAGATATAATACCACCCGCCATAATTATTTTTAGATTAAAGTAATCTTGATAACTTCTTCTTATGCGTTGCTCTCTTGACTGAGTGATCGTGGTCGTCGTCATGACGTGTGATTTGTGACGCGCTTCACAACACGCCGTCATTCTTCCCTAAATGCTGGTCTTCTGGTGCAGTCATTGATGGGACCATCTATCGGGGCCTTAATTTGGTCGTTCCATCGCATGGGTGATCTTACACGCGCTCTGGTGCCCTCCACTTTACCCTTCGCTCTATGGAGAAATCTCCTCGCCGCGATACGTGTCCAAAGAAATTTAGGATGTGAGCCTGCACTACGGAGCATAGACGCTGCTTGATACCGAGTTCCTGTAGTATGGACTTATTTCTACAGAATTCTGTCTGAAACATGTAATGAATGAGTAATACATTTATTTTTCATTTTCCAAATGGTTCCTTTTAACATTATTGTCTGAGGCGGCTATTGAATAATGAAATGCTTGAGTTAGAGGCCATTAGGAAAATTATTAAAATCTCCAAGAATGAGAAAAACTTTTATTTCCAAAGTCAACATTATATCAGGAATAAAAACCGTAAACAACAACACGAATTTAGGAACACAATGAATTAACCTCGATACATATTTTTGTGCATCCACTTCTCGTAGAGAAATTGCTATATTTTCTGGGGGAAATGTACCGTTGGCTCGCAGACGGGACGAGCGTCCTATACTACATAATTATGGTTTATAAAATATATAGAAATAACTACGTTATCACTGATAGCAGCAAGTAAATTACATCAGTCCCATCCGAATATACTAAGCCTGTACTGTGTATCTACACTAATAACTAAATAGATGTTTCAAAGATTAACACCACCAAGTTTGCTTTATTTCCGGCAAGATTACTACCTTTATTCTATCACCTTAGTAATAAACTAATGCAATTTATTGGGAATCAGATTAACAAGCAACAAATAGTAACAAAGTAATATATGTCTCACATAGAAATCGTAATAACTGTCTAGAACTGCCTTGTACTCATATTTTTCATTAGATCGAGTATTATCGTTTCAGTGCATACTATTTGTACGTAGTATTTATCTACTCTGAGATACTATTGAACGTTTGTTATTAAAGAAAAATATGTCTAATGTATTGAGGAGTGAGGTGAAAATAAATACTTAAGTGGTTGTAAAAACCGACCGTTTTGCTAGAAGCGGAATAGCCTTATGATTGGTAGTTCCTAGCAGTTAGTAAAGCAGAGCATGTTAGTTTCGATGCAAGACTTAAATATGACTAACTCGGTCCCGTTTTGAGCTTGGTCTTCCATTTGGGTAACACTACTATATCGCAATATTAAGTCGGTAGTATAGCTCGCAGTGTGCTCGTTCGAGGCTCGGCTCGTGCTCGGTTCGCCAAGCATGGACGCACCATTAGATAAGGTAAAAAATTGTGGTCAAAGTGAATGAGATTATCTCATCTCTTAACCATTTAGATTTCAATGGATCAAAGCGAGAGCAGTGAGAAAATTCCTCTTGGATGCGGTTTATAAACGAAGCGGGGTGGCATGAGCGAGAAACTTTGAGAACGGCTTGCCGCAGCTTATTCGTCGAAATGACGATTCCGCCCGCCCCGTGCCGCCTGCGCCGTGGACACTAAACTTTGTGGAGCTGACGACCATGCTAAATGGGAATTTATATTGATGAAACTCTGTAAAGTTTGTGAAATTACTCCAAAATCCTATTGCATTTTAGTTCTATTGAATTCGATTGCGTTCGATCTCCAAACCTACATTTGTTTTTCTAAGAAATTCAGTTTCAATTGAAAAACACTTTTTTTTTTTAACAAAACCTTTTTATTATTTGCGTTTAACCAATTATCCGAGTGAAGACTTAGACGATTAATTTAATTAACTTTGCATTCAACAGGGACAGCTTAGCTCCAAATTAAATCTTCTGAATCCCATTTAAGTCTGTTTGAGGCTAGAGTAGGTACTATTGGTATTCATATCGTATCGTCAAAGTTTTGAATTCACATCTTGTGGCGATTGGCGATGTCCGGAACTAAACCAAATGAAGCAACTTGTGAACTGGATAACTTGCCCCGGAACGCTCTTGAGTAGGGTTGGAATAACTTAAATAGGCGACTAGCGGGTGAGCCATTCAAATTTAGTACTCAAAGCACCTACTACGAAAAACGAACTCACTTTCACGATGTACTCGAACTATTTTCAAATACAAATACCGTGCATTCGCCTAAGTTTTGTGTGTAAACAGACGAGATCGTAGTTCGTAGTAAAGTCAAAGTTCAATATTTAAGTTTCGTTAGTCAAACATGCAACAATTAGATGAATGGTAATTTTGTGTTTCCAGTTGCCGAGCAAGCATAACTTAGTCAGTATTTCGATTCTCAATAAACGCTGTGAATATTTAATTAGGTATATTACACAAATATCCGAAATCTACGTAGGTACTAGGTACCTAATTAAATTAGGTATATATAGTCCTCTTTTAGTCGACCTAGTAACAATTTTAAATTAACCATGAGGCAACCCTCACCGACAAAGATTATGGAGCAATAACAATGGATGAGCTTCACATAATGTCTCTTGAAAACAAAAATGCCTCACTTTTGACTGTGAGCTAACCAGGCGAAATAAATCTGAAACCCGTCGCACGAAATCAGGGGTTCCCAACTGTTAGCCTGTATAGGTACAGTCGAGGACATAAATATGTATACAATTAGTAAAATTCAACAACGGTTTCCTCTTAAACTACTGATTGAAATTATGAGATATTATAAAGGCAGAATCTTCTAACATATACTATTATGATTTGTGTAATAGCTTAAAACATAAATGTTAAACATGCGAGAAAATCGCTTTTGAATTTCAAAAAGTGTATACATATTTATGTCCTCGACTGTACACTCAACAGACCTGCCGATTTTTCTCTTGCAATTTTTTCGTCAGTTCATCAGTACAGCTAAACTTTTGGGACTTTATGGCTCAAATTTAATGGTACTACACTGAACATAAAGCAGTGAAATACGAAATGAGAGAAACAAGTTTCAAAAGTATTTCGAGAGAGTCGCTCTATCAATACTTGAGAAACAGAGAAACTTTGTAAAAGCAAAAGCGATAGTAAGCATTTCCTAACGTCAATACTACTTTCCTTGGTAAAAAATATATAATTATATTTAGTCCGATCAAAATATTGGATTTTTTATCATCGATTAAACAAATAATGGTGAAGATTGAAAAAAAAATTAGAGAAATTTGACATCACGCGGCACTTTAACGGGCTATACCTTCAGCGAAATGCTGAATAGCCCGTTAAAGTGTTTGATCGACGAAAAAAAAATGTGTCCAATATTTTTTGATAAACTAACTGACGGACTAAATATTTTTTTTAGGAAAGTTGCCAATTCATGCCATAGAGGTAGCCAGCAGTATCATTGTAGTGTAAAATTGAGTCGATGTACGTATAATACCTTCAGGACCATAAAGTTTATACCCCAATATTATTATTACGAATTCATTGACTTCAAACGTATTGTTTTCAGGACACTTTAGTAGGACATACAGTAGTGTTTTTATTATCAAATTCTCAAATCGAATAGGTAAGCAGATACTTATTTATAGAATTACTAAATATACATTTATATCTATGAAGGTAATTTCTATGTCTATTATATCTTGTGGTATACATTGACTACTTTGGCCACCAGTGCACTAAATAATAAATTAGATAGTTTATTTGTAACTTCCTACAATAGATACTCTAGTTCTAGTTAGCGTTTTGGGCGCACGCCCAGTTCATGTCTATGAAGGTGTATAATTCTATGCAACATATCAAACGTGTTAGACGCGCACATTATAACATAAAACTGTTTTTAACCGACTTCAAAAAAAGAAGGAGGTTCTCAATTCGGTTGTATGTTTTTTTTTTTTCTTTTTTTTTTTTTTATGTTTGTTACCTCATAACTCCGTCATTTATGAACCGATTTGGAAAATTCTTTTTTGTCTGGAAGGGTACACTTCCCGTTTGGTCCCATTGTCACCAGATCAGGATTTGATTACTTCTTAGTGTACTTTGAAGTCGGTTTAAGTTTTTTTGTAAAACAGTCCAATTATTAAAATGAGTCATCAGTGAATGCAGACCAAAAAAAATGTACCCACATAAACTGTTAGCAGAGGTGCAAATAATATACCTAGGTGCAGACATGGAGTTGGTTCCACAGCTGTTCACAGACATCAGAACCAAATTGGGTCACAGTAGAGCTGAACTAAGCGTTGCATAATTAATAGCGCCATCCATTCGCAATCTCTTAAGCCCCTTTCGGATATCGCTTACAATCGCTTTGTAGCATTAATTGCTAAATCTGTCAACACAATCAGTACAAATGTTTTTTTGCAGTAAGATTTGTTGTTTGTATCCCTATTGTTTCAGGTCAATTATCGGATCATTATTTATGATTATTTCAGTGACAGAATTATAGGAGAGTTTATCATCTAACAATAAGTGAAATATTGTCGTAAGTAAAGAAATAGCATTGGTATACAAAACGATGTAATTATGGCACATGTAAAGCAGGTAAATATTATAATCCCGATTTATAACATCAGCAAAAGATTTTTTTTTTAAATATTTTGTATTTCAGACACATTTTTTACAATCATTTCCGCCTGATGACTAAAAGATGTATGTTCAGCGATTGTCAGGTCTGAAACTGGGTCAGTACTCCCCTAGAGGTGAAGCATACTTAATTTCATTGCGCGCCCCCTAATCTCACGAAACGTTTGAAATATTCCTTTCCAACTCTAAATATGTCCTTAACTATTAGTAAACTAAAACATACTACAAAAATATAAGCCTTTTTATGCAACTTATTCAGAAATTAGGTATTTGGAACATTTATGTTTGCTAACCTCGTCCTCTATTTACTGTTTAAATATGTTTATAGTTAATTATTCAGCGGAAGCAACTTGTTAAATTAATTAATATACTCATATATATACATCTATAGAAACTGATACAATTGCAAAGAGCAGCTCAGCTGGGGAAATACCTCCACCTTACAGAATACCGCAGCTGAATAACTATATGTTGTGTTCCTGCGCGTGAGTAAAGTTACCAAAGCTCATTGGGGAGGAGGGAAGGGTCGGTAACGCGTGAGTGATGCCCGTGTTTTGCAAGCGTCAATATGGCTACGGGAACCACTTACCATCAGGCATTACCAATATTTTTTCCTTTGATGTTTTTTCATTTGCTTAATCATATAGCACTAGTATTACTGAAATAAAGCGCTGTGACAGATGGACGGAGTCGCAGCATAAGGTTTCCTTTTTCACCTTTTTGGTTCGGAACACTCACTAGAATTACGTGAGAGGAAATGCCCATGCTAAAAACTTTAAAAGTGCTTTACAACAAATCCAATATAAATGCTGGAAGTGTTATAGAATGTTGTTCTATAGGAAATCGACTACAAATCCTTGTACTGGTGGCGATGGTAAAAGTTTAAATTGAGTTTAACACCAATGACGTCATTCTTGTCAGGTAGCCGCAACCGTACCAACAGGACAAACAAGAGTGGACCGATACAAAGTTTATTCATCACACTGTTGAAAGTTTCTACGATAAATAGGTTTTTATATGGAGCTTAAACTAAGTATTACTATTATTATTATATTTTGTAAAAAAATTGTCTTTGTGTAGGTACAAATCATAATCGTTTTAATTAACCTTTTGACAATGATGATTCTAATCTCTTATGAAACAAAGTAGATACGCCAAATAGGTATATGCTCAGATTATATCAAGAACATTCTCAGTAAATATAATTATGTACCTATAAAAAGGCAATATAAATTTAAAGAAAGTAGCTGATGAACTGGCTATTTTGATAGGTTGGCATCATTATAATATAATATTAAATGTTAATAGTCATAGCTAGTTTATAACTAACCATGATATAAGAGGAACGTGTGTATTTTTAACCGACTTCAAAAAAAGGAGGAGGTTCTCAATTCGGTTGTATGTTTTTTTTTTTTTTATGTTTGTTACCTCATAACTCCGTCATTTATTAACCGATTTGGAAAATTCTTTTTTTGTCTGGAAGGGTACACTTCCCGTTTGGTCCCATCAGATCAGGATTTGATAACTTCTTAGTGTACTTTGAAGTCGGTTTAAGTTTTTTGTAAAACAGTCCAGTTATTTCATTTGTTTTTAATTACGTTATTTAATGTCTGAGTCGAATGGCGCGCAAGAATAAAATGTTTTTCTTTATTTTTCTATAGTCCGAAAGATTTTGCGTGGTTAATTAGAACTTTACTGCATTAAAAGCTGTTTATTGGCCATAGAAACACAAAGAAAGTGCGTTAACTTTTAGAGGAAATAGTAGTTTATTTGCACCGTAATTACCCAAGAAACTAGAAGAGTTCAGCATTTGTACTAGTTAAACAACTTTACAGAGCAATACGTAGTTAAACGACTCGAGAAACCACATACAGACTTTATTTCACCAGAGGATTTCCGCAAAAACACAGTAACTTTTTCTATCCTGACCATTATTACCTTTGGAAAAGGTGCAGACAATTTTAGAAAACAACAGGGCAGGCAACCAAATTAATTAATTACGTGATAAGCTATCTTTATCTTGCAAAATCTAAAATTCCCTCTGGAAAGCGAGACGAATGCTTAAAGTGCCATATTCATAGCTTCTAGGAATTCTTATGTATAATGCAGCAGTATAATGTCTCACAGGTATTTGTTCAATGAATCGATCAATTAATGAGTCATTCCATTAGACATTGCTTTCATACTTGATGATAATTCGAGCATCCAAGTTTTTTTTGTGTTTAAAAAAAAAATACAAGTGTAATCCTCCAATATACTAATGTATACAAAATATCAAGTCAATCCGACCACTGGAAGTGGGTGAAATTCGACTTGAAAGATTCCACTTCCACCCGAACCAACATAGTTAGGTACATACATACATTGCAAGTAAAATAAAAGCTTGTAACGACGAATTTGTTATATGTAGTCAACTGCAATGGCAATTTTACTGGTTTCTTCTACTACTACTAGTTAAATAATAGAGAAAGGTTTTTTTTAATCTCTCAAAAATGAGTTTCATTCAAGACTATCGATGCATATTAATTTTAGTAGGAGAGCTCTTTAGAAATTCAAGGAATTCTTGTTACCGTAGTCACGGAATACTTTAACTGGACGATATGAAAACCAACCGATAAAAAGTATTGGAAACTTTATCGTACCAATGAGCCTGAATATGAATAGAATTAAACCATCACAGTAACTGGAATCGAATCGATAATACCAATAATATTCAAAGGAATTTAAAGGTGTAAAAGACGGATTTTAAACCGTTTACTGACCATTTTCCTCATCAAAAGTAATAAACAAGCAAAAAACAACAACGTTAAAAGGCACGCGCACAAAAAAGTCTTTGACTGAAGCTATAAAAATCTAACGAAAACAAACGTCATCGCCAAAAATACGGATGCTCCAAAAGCTCCGTGAACCCATCTCACATTCCAAGAAATGACTCCACCTGACATAATCAGATTTACAATATGTAGTTAGTTAAAGAAAACCCTACACATGGCCATAAGCATAACATACAACAAACGTGTTCAAATAATGCAGTTAACATTCAAAGCTTATGTTTATTTAGGTATTCACATTTTGAGATAATCGCCTAGCGTCGTATGTTTGTTTAACAAAGTGGAACATCTGTTCGCGTCACAAATATGAGCACAATGCATCTGTAATCACAAACACTCGAAAATGTAACTACTGAGATCATTTGTGTTTCTTGTATATTCCAATTGAAGTTCTGAACTAACTGGACTTTTTGGTCGTTACCCTTTGACTTAGTTTGCCACTGCGCGAACTTACGCAACCCAGTGTCTTTTTAGTTCTTAACCAGAATAAAGAACCATGTTATTTGACTTTACTAACAATAATAAACAGATATATGAATATCGATATAATTTCCCAAGATTATATTTTAGGCTTTTCTAGGAAAGGGCGTTATTACTCGTACATATTTTTTTTGTGATTTTAGTTTATAATTATAACTTAACTTTTACGTTTACAAGATTTTGCGAATAAAAATATACGAAAGCATTTTCATCTTTCAAAAGTGGCTAGTTGGCACGAACAGAACGTTACAAAGAGCAGTGACGTCTTTTAGTATTAGAGGCCAAGACCCACTTTACAACGAGCGGGTTAAGCTTTGAGAAGGTTTTCAAGTGTTGTCGTGACTATTTACTACGTCAAAATTTGGTTTTCTTTCACATTTTTGTTGATGTATTACATTATCTATACTACCATCTATAAAGTATAAGATGGAATTAAAAATTCTTAGCTATTCGAGGACTAGTGTAGTTATATCGTGCGAATATTTAAAACGAGGGATTAAGTACCCGTAGAGTAAATAAGCAGATAAATATAGATCGATCTATGGATGAGTAAGCATTACGGCCAACGATTTAGCATAAACTCTCCTCCTGCGACCCAATTCCTAACTGATTTAAAACAATAACAAAGGATTTGAACATTCTCAGCACACCTCTGTTTACTTAATGAGATTGAAATTGTAAAGAGCACTCTTGTAAAACACAAAAGAGTCAGACTCGGTGAATAAAGTTAAAGTCAAGTCAGATTCGTGTCGATCTACAAAACCAAAGGCTTCTTCGAGGCTTCCTTCAAGTTTTAGCCAGTTTGAGTTTGGAGCTAAATTCATTAACGAAAGGACTCACTACCATCTCTCTACAAATTACTTCGTATTTTTATTCACTGTTATTGCTTTTCAGACATCCAGAAATTGTAATGACTGTTTCGTTTCCCAGAAACTTCATTCGAAGTTAATTAGCGTTGTATGCATATTTCTGTTTGATGTAAAATTGGTACATGATGTAAATGTGAAGTTTTTCTCTTAATTTTAATTATTTTTTCATTCCTTTATCAAATAACTTTACGTTCTGAGTTATAAGTTTTACTCAGAAAATCATTTTAATATCTTAGTTAGTAATACATTTTTCGTAAACTCACATTTTATCTTGATAAAATATTCCAGTTCAAAGCCGCATAATTTCTTAAATCTTCTGTAGGCTTAGTTCTCTACATCCTCAACTTATAGAAGCTTACAAATGCCTCGCAGCGTATGAGGATCAACGAATCTATTCAAAGACTTTTGAAGCAATCCTATTTGCATATATAATATATAACCTCCGAAATAAAAGGTATCACTGTCCCAGAGGATCGGGACCAAATAGGATTAAAAGAACAAATCCTTTGCGGTGATATGAATAATAGAAATGGTCAGTATCCATTTGAATTTTATACGGCAAAAAAATTTCAAGTCTATGGAGTGCTTTAGACCGATTTGTGGATAAAGTTAATAATTGAAAACTTCTTGCCTGTGTTATTGGAAAACTTGGATGGGTTCACAATTCTGCTGATAGTGAACTAAACCTTACCCAATGCACTGAAGCTTTTGCTTCTTAAATCCAAGGGCTGATTGTGGGGAAACTTGTTTGTTTTCTGAAGTAGCAACCGCCATTTAATATAAATTCGGGATTATGATTTTTGAGATTATTTTTAGCATTAAATTTTTCGCGAGATATAAACTATCCCTGCCTGTGTTTTGGGCAAAGAAAATAAAGCCTATAATAATGTAGGTATCTACTAGGGGATGAGTGGTAATGAGAACACTTTACAATGATTCCATGGATAAGTAACGTTGTGTTATAGATTAAACTCCAAGTTTTGTTCCCAGAACAAACACCATCAGTTTTAACATCTCAGCGAAATAAGGGTCGTTTGCTACATCATTGTGACTATCAAGATATATAGATACGTGGTTATTATGTATAACTCAGGGAACTCACTACATTATTGTAAAAGTTTTCTACTAAAACTTTTATACAATCGGCCATTTTCGTGGAAAACAAAAGGAAATAAAAACTTTGGCTGGTTATTATTAGGTAGTAAATACAAAAGATGAATATATTAATAAAAGGAAGTAATAATATGAAAAAAGTCAAAATCTAACGCTTGTATTCATAAAATGAATTGCTCCTTCATGTATTTAGTAACGTTATTCGTAGTAGGTAGGTATTACGTCCTGTTCATTCGAACACGACATGTTACTTGTTAGAAAGGGATTACAATATCTCTATATCCTTATGAAGACTTGACAGCTTTTGCATGAAAACAAGGATAATAAATGGACTTATTACTCTATCCAGATATAGGTAACAGGAAAACAAGTAGAAAAGTCAAGTATACATGATTATTGGTAAAACACTAAAAACCTCTCAGGACTGTTTATTATTAACATCATAAACAACAACTGTTGTTCTAAGACTTTTAATATTTCATACATAAAAATATTCTTATTCAACCCTCTAAATGTTACGAACTCTACGCATAGCAAAAGACTGTGTGACAGCACGGGAAGCGTAGGTACAACAAAATACAGAATTGAAATATGTTAAATAAAACAACGAAATCTAAAAAGTCTATTTTTGGTGACTGTACTACGTTTTGTATAAGTCATAGAACAAAAGTTGTTGTTTATGATGTTAGTTATACAATATACATTCCTGCAAGGTTATTAGTGTTTTACCTATAACCCTGTATAGCAGGTATTTTACGATATCAGCCTATTGCTATTATAGTCTCTATGATAGAAAGGCTTATGATAGTATAGCCATCACAATATAAGAGGCCAGAATGGATAAAGCATGACCAATATAAAAATAACGGAGATACCTCTAGTGAGACCCTGCCTCGGGCCGTATTAAATAAGCACCTGACACACACATTTCATGATCTGAAATTAACTTTTTTTTCTCGGGGCCCTTTCTCAGGGTGATTTACGTCACGGAGCCGTTTTCCTGCTGGGTCGGTGGAAACTGTAATTGAGAGTCTAATCCGAGATGGGATCTCGTCGCACCCCCTGTATATGCCCGTTACAATTGCATGTTCTTTGGAATTCGAAATATTTTGTCGATAAATTAAGATTATAATGGAAGTCAAAAATACAATCTATATATTATTTTAAGATTTCTATTTTATCATAAGAAAATGTTTGCTATACCAAAAATACCCATTAAATAATTTATTTTGTTGGCTCAAGTATGTGTGTATCTTTGTGTATAATGTATATTAATGTTTATGTTGTTTTTTTTTAATTGACCGTGAGTGAGGAATTTCCCAGGATATTTATTTATTTAGGGAAGTCATCAGATATTTCAGAAACGCGGGTAAACAGTGGGGCAGAAGCTAGTGGTGTTCTATTCAACCAAATCCCACCATGATCAAAACAAAAACAAACTCACCACCAACTAACGGTAATCGACTATTTTCACCCATACCGGGATTTCTAAGTTATATCTGAAAAAAGCAATCGAGTAACTATCGCCTGCGGGATTGCCGGCACGCACGGTCCATACAAATATTTATTTTGTCGTGGCGAGACCCTCCCGAAACAAAATTAAGGCTATAAAGTAGAGAGCGGGGCAGGGGAAGAAAGCGAGGGTGCTTCGACGTGTAATGAAAAATTTCACCCCACACTTGCACCTCACGGGCGATTTAAAAAAAAATATTTTCCTCCGCGAATATTGTTTACCGCTTTTTGGGGAGTGGTGTTTACGCTAAGGTTTATAAATTAATTTCATTTGTTTGTGAGAAAACAGTGCAATGTTCTCGTTTATTTTTTATCGTGTTGTCTCAGGAGGATGAATTATTGTGCTCACCCTAAACATATTTATTTTATTTTATTTCAAGCATGATGAACCCTTATTATGATTGTATTATAGGTATTTATCATAACAAAAACAAAACACATTACTGTCTACATAGAGGATTATTACAGTTATTATTGGTATTAGACTAATTAAGCTCTTTTGGCTTCATGTAGATAATGTAAATAATTAATAATTAATAAATAAAAATAAATATCCTGGACATTCCTCACCGGTCATCTGATCCCAAACTAAGCAGAGCTTGTACTATGGAAACCAGATAACTGATATAATACATATACTACTTTTTGTTTGTAAATATATACTAATATACATAATTACACCCAGACTCAGGACATACAGACATGTTCATGCACACAAATGCATGTCCTGTGCGGGAATCGAACCCACGACCTGCGGCGCGATAGGTGGAATCTTTACCAGACTCTTAACCAACTGCGCCAACTAGCCCGTCAATAAATAATGAACTAAGCTTCTCAAGACTTGCAATAAAAAATCTGAATAAATTGTACCGGTATTCTACAAAGGAAATGGCAGCCCTGGGTTCGGTCAACGCACCACAGTTATTTATAACATTGGAGACATCTCGCGTATATCGTATATCAAACCAGTGGACATCCCCGATCTTTCGTCACTGGGTATAAAGTAACGACACACTTTAAAGCCGTTTATACACTGTTTATTTCAACCTTCACGATTAAATTACCCTCTCGTCAGTTCGTACGGGGTGTTTGTTTAAACAGATTCCATTTTCAAATTGAAATTCCAATTGGAAGCATTCCCGGCGCTGATAAATTAAATGACGAGAACTAAACCGTTTTCTCTCGGAATTATAAAGGAGGTTTTAAAACTATTATTTTATAAAATAAAGTCGGGATCAACTGGTTTAATTCTTATAGACGTTTGTTTTTTATGTTTTAGATTTATACGAAGAAAACGGTAAACAAGCTTGATATTAAGTGGTTACCGCAGTCATATGGACGCTTGCAACACACGAGGTACCCTTCCCCCCACCCTTACCCACGCGCAGGAACAAAAATTTGTTTTATAAATCAATACTGTTCCACATTTTTATAATATCTTCATAGGTTCTTTATTTTTGGCAACTGTTGAAATAACAATTTGTCAAAACACGCGTGATGTTTTGATATTCTAAAAACATTTTCTTTGTCTGATTTATAATGTTTACGGAATAAAAAGTGGAATAGTGTGTATATGTACTAATTTATTAGGTAATAAATGTTATTCTCACAAAATTGTTTAATTGCCAATATGTCAATACCAAAGTTAACGTTACGTTTACATTTCAAACGTCATACTTTTTTATCAGTAAGTTAAACGTTAAAAAGCCATTGACATAACATAAAAAGTATTTTAAAATAAATCAACAGTTAATAATATTTCACCCAATTTCACCCAACTGAATTCTTTTTTCGAAATTTAAAAAGTTTTTAACAAGTTAGACAGTTTTAAATCTAAACATTTCTTATTTGAACTTTTCTGAAGTTAATATCGTGTGAACTGCCCCGATATGTTATCATATGAATGTGTGCATCGCAATCTCTGTACATTAATTGCGCCCGTGTCATTTGCTGACTAATGTCTTGTCACAGTACTTGATGTAGCATTTACAATATTTCCCTCCGGAATCCAAAGGAAATGATTTTTTCTTATTAGATTTTGCAGGTCCATTATAGTATTTTATTGATTATACCTTTCAGGTATAGTAATTTAATGTTACCTACACTACATTGTAAAGCTTATTTTTTATCTGGAGGATATTTATATATTTTATATTTTATATTTAAACAAAAATTGTTCAGTGATTGTGACACCATTGTCTTTTTACAGGGCCTAAATTTGATTTCTTCCAAAGTTTGGCTTCTTAGCGATAAGACTGCATATTGCACGGTAACTTAAGTTTTCCTTGTAGGTATATTTTCTTTAGTTTTTCATTCTGGTGTACAATAATAGCCGCATAAATGCAGCGATAGCCGTGCTAAATTAAAATTGTCCACCCTTTTAAGCATATTTGACCAACCAATAAGAAAACGGGTCGAACTCGTGCGCAGCGACATTTCCGTTAGTCACAATGATAAATGATTAGCAAACAAGCAGATAACCTCAAACAGAGTATGCACCTACACAAACACTCTTCAAACTGTTTCACATGTATTCAATTTGCGTAAATAGAGCTGTGAGTGGTCCTAGTGCGGTTACATGTCGATAAATTATGTATCGATAGTGCATATGTTTACAGTTTAACAGGTTAAGACTTGAGTTATAAACAATCTCAATTTATATAATTAACTAGCTGTCCTCCACGGTTTCACCCGCGTTCCCGGGACATAAAGTAGTCGATCCTTCTCCATACAATGGCTATCTGCATACCAAATTTCATGATGATCCGTAGAGGCGTAAAGGCGTAACAAACAAATTCACTTTCGCATTTATAATATAAGGGATTTGAAATACTGTAGAAGCTTTGCGAATATGCCACCCACGGATGAATTGTAGGTTTCGAAGATAACGAATACAGATAATATTATATCATCATCATCATCATCTGCCTGCCCTGTCTCAATCATTTGGGGTCGGCGCAATATGTACGCTACTTCCATTCGTCTCTTCTATCCGTCATATCAGCATCCACTCCTTTCTTACCCATAATATTATATTAAAATATATCTAGATAAATAAGGATAACTATGACACTACATAGGCTACCTTTTATCCTGGGAACGCGGGTGAAGCCGCGGGGGACAGCTAGTAATATTATAAATGCAAAAGTGAGTTTCTTTGTTTGTTACGCCTTCACGCCTCAACTACTCAATGGATCATCATGAAATTTGGCATGAAGATAGCCTATGGTATGGAGAAGGACATATGCTACTTTTTATCCCGGGAACGCTGGTGAAAGCGCGGGGGCTAGTTGTTAATAAAACGTTGTCCTAAAAGATACTGTAAATTTGACTGAAAACTATGTAAACTGTAACTGATATAGTAATATTATCGTAATAGTTTATCGACATCGCAATAACAGCACTAAAACATCGACTTACATACAAGACCGTATCTTTTCCTACCTGTTGACACCGACCTGAGACAGTGAAATGGGTAAATCTAATTTAAGCATGTAAAGTTCATACTGAGGCACTTCGCTACATTCATTGTTGCCATCGTAACTTTATTGCCCTTATCATCTTATCATTTTGTAGGTAAGTTCAGAATTCTAGCAAAGATAGCGTTTGTTTTTAGGGTTACCGTACCTCAAAAGGAAAAAACGGGAAATTATATTGTTTTTCGTCGTCTTATATTGGTTTTCACTTTGTTGTCCGTCTGTCAAGAGTTTCTGTCCCTAGAACGGGTTGATACCTCTACCCGTTGGTGCTGTTAAAATTAAAGTTTCTATCTAAGTCAATACAAACAAAATTGTTGGTTACGCCTTCACGCCTGTACTACTCAACGGATCACCATGTCTGGCATGCAGATAACCTATGCTAAAACGTATACCCCCTTATTACGTGAGATGGTTTAAAGCAAGTCTAGCAAAACCCAGATTTTAAATATTTCAGTCATTTTCTAACGTCATAATACAAAAAGAGCCGGAACTATCTTAAAACCTGGGTTTTACTAGAGTTGCCTTAAACCATAAGTATCATGTAATACGACAAAAATAGGTACTCTTTATAACAAGTGAAGGTAAGTCCCGTTGATCAAGAATCATGAAAGCAAGGTCTAACTCACATCCGAAAATCGGTATGTTGCATATATGTACTAATAATAGTATTACCATTGCATTACATTTGCATGGGCGTGGTTCTTACTCGCACTTGGCTGAGGTTTTTTTTGAGAATTTCCCCTAGAAACGAATAGACTCTACATAATACCAGCAATTTCTTCAATGGTATAATTCTAAGTCTTATTGTGTGGTCATACCTACAATTCCTGTCAGCTAATGAGCATAATCTCTCTCAGGAGATCGGTAATTCCATGCTCCAATCTAATATATCTTCATTATATATTTACTAATCTCCCTCGAGGGTAACGCCCTTATTACGTTGAGCAAACGGTTTGGCCCTTACTTACAAACGGAAATAAACTAAAAGAGTATATCGCAAAAACAGTGTCACAATACAATAAAAATAGTTTTTGGGAAATCGCGATTTAGTTTTTCTCTCCATTTCTACTCCTTTTAAATTTTTCTAGGAGAGAATACTAGATAAATTATGATATATTTAAGAAGACTATTTAATGCTCTATTATATTCTTCTGTAAATAAAAATCTAAATATATTTTTTCTATTTATTTTTTACTTTTGAAATTCCTATATGTGTCACTTTTTTACCCAATACCGATTTAATTATTTCAGTAGTACAGTTATATTACATGTTATAACACTTTTCTACCCATATGGACCCCGGTATCAACCAACGCTAAAGCAAGAAAAGTGTCATTTCACATGATGTGACTATCTTATTGGCGAAATTATGAGAATAACTTACCGTAATAGGGTCTTTACATGGGTAAGGACAGTACTACACACACTAGATGCATGTACGCTCTGTATCTACATTTATGTGACACTTTTAACGCTGCAAAAGGAAGGAAAAGCTCCGTGAAAAAGGGTATAAAATGCCATATCTCAGCGAGCAATCACAGTATTAATTATGACAATTTTTTTGCAGATAAAGATTGTGATTTCCTTTCTTATGGCACACTTATCTCAATTTCGTATTATCATGTGTTGTGACACTGTTTTTGCCGATGTGCGATATTATTTTAGCACTGACTAAGGATTGTTTTTAGTCTAAGTTCATTAAAGCCCGACGTGCGTTAGAAAACCTCATAGGTTTTTTTTTTTCTTTATGTTGTGTTTCTGCGCGTGAGTAAGGTCGCCAGAGCTCATTGGGGAGGGAGGAAGGGTCGGTAACGTGTGAGTGATGCCTCGTGTGGTACAAGCGTCCATATAGCTTCGGTAACCGCTTACCGGTGCGCTTGTTAACCGACTTCTTTGTATAAAAAAACAACTTTAATCCAAGTGCTAACAAAAAGTGCACGAAAACTATTAACTTACGCCAGCTCTTCTAATATTGAAAGTATAATCGACATTCCTTCGGACCATCGATTACACGAACAATGCGAGATGACTCGACGTTATTGGACCGAATAACTCGCGATAGTTTCGCACACCCTGTATGTGATATGGCATTTAATTAATACGCTGTAGAAGAGACACTAGGTTCTGATATGTATTGTTTTGAGTTTCATTGTCATGTTATGTGAATAACGTAACATGTATCTGCGAGAGATAACATCCCACGTGAAAAAAATCGCCAAAGATAAAAATTATGGAGTTTAATTAATACGCAAATTGCGTTTATACCAAAGAAAGGGATGCATGTAACTTCAAGAAAATTTTGTTGATTACAATAAACGACAAATAGAAACATGTGTTCAAGAATGTTTAGTAATAGATTATTTTGATGTTTAATTTGAATTATTTTGTGTGTGACACACTTATTTAATGTAGGTGCAACGTTTTTAATCATAATTTCTCACTAATGGTGTCGCAATGCAATAGATATCTTATCTTGCTGTCATTGCACAATCATTCCCTGATAATACTAAGATAACGGTGTCTACAGCGATTGCATGCAAATTTAATAAAATTTTGTTCCAATATTATATAATAAAACCTTCAATCAATAAAATACTTCAACGTACTTATACTATTCTTATTGTGCATTCTATTAAATGTTTAATGATAGCAAAATACGTTACAAAAAATAATAATAATTTTTAACGTATAATTACAGTAAATAAAGTCAACATAAAATCACAACGATATCAGTATTGCGATACAGCAAGGAAATGCTGCCAGCACCTTTGGAAACATGCCGAAGCGAGGGAAACTAATTTAAAAAGAATATTTTTATAATCTATTTTAATTTTAAATTACCTTATTAGTTATGTGATGAATTTACTAAAACCTACAAAATTACATAAAATTATGTTCAGAGTTATTTGGAAAGTTGATATCGCAACCATAGCAATTAGCAGTCCCTTGGGGATTCAACTGCATTCCTTGGGTACAATATTGCCTGTGTCTCTATCAATACTATAGGGTAGGTACTTGTGTGCCTTTCATAAGAAGTTACAAACAAACAAATAAAAAATCTCACATTTCCAATCTTAGTACGAAGTAGGATATTGAGCTATTGATCTTTCGCACGATAATATAATATTTAACATACCGCCCTCGAATAAACTCTAGAATTAGAATAGCGCAGGGAATGCATAAATTCCCTTAATTTGTTTGGTGTTCAGTAGGGAATTTACCTACGTGATTTTCATTTTTACAAGCTTTTTATTAACTTGCAATGTACATGTAGGTACATATGTAACTTTGCTCGGGTGGAATCTTGCAACTCTTGCAAGTCGAATTTTACTCACTTTCAGTCGTTGGATTGACTTGATATTTAGTATACATTAGTAGAAGACAATGTAAGTACAGTCACCAAAAAATGCTTGTATAGTTTACATAACTTATTCATTTAAAAGTAGTTCCATGTATTTTATTTTTACATCATGTAATTTTAGGACGCACGTGAGCCAAAGGAGTTGACATAAACTTCCGTATAAAAAGCTATAATGAACGAAAATACAATTTATAGTGGCAACTAGAAAGCTAAAGCGAAAATAAAATTAAACCAATTAACTTCCATCACGCACTCTTAAGAGTTTGCACTCAAAATATGAAGGGAAAGTTTCTTTCAATGACGAACTTGGTCCCATTATAAAAAGAGGGAAATAAACTAATTAATTACCATTTCCTACTTCATTTCTGAGAATTCCAATAGGAAATCATCGGGAGAGTTCTAGAGAAACTTGTACCAGTTGTTATAACTGGGTAGTAAGCAACATGTCGTTGGAACCTGTATCATAGTTTTACTATTATCTGCAGTATTTTAATACTCGTATACCTACTGCGAAAAATTATAAGTTTTATTGATGATATTTTCTTCACCTATATGAAGGTTGAACATTGATCCTAGGACATTATTATTAAGTTAATATTATTAAATGTGTATTAGAAAAGGACCGTTTTGAGAAGGGTCTAAGTCCTATAATAATCAACGAAATGATAAAACTGATCTAATCAACAACGAACAAATCTAATCAAAGTTATTTTCATTGCCGATTCTTCTTCATCTTTATCAAACGAAAAGTAAAGTAATTCAGTGTAAATATATCACTATAACAAGTCTAAGCAATATTCGTTTCAGTACTCAAAGTTATATTACTTCAGTAAAGCTATTAACTGAACTTAAATGACTGCTCCAAGCATTATGCATGGAAACTTTCTTTAATTGCACGTACTTGGATAAAGACAGTTAATCATAATTAACGTTAACAGTCTCCCCATCAACGTCTTCGGAGAGTTTCCAAAAGATTTAGCAGAACTACTTTTTTTTTCAAAAAATATACAATAGGGATTAATATGAAGTCAGTCTCAACACAAAGGTTAATAATAAATGGAATGACTTCTCGCTCGACGCGACCTCCGCGGTTTTACTCGCGATCCAGACATCCTATATCCTTCTCCATATTATAGGCTATAATAATATGCATGCAGATTAAAAGATTAGTTAGGATTAAGAACTAAGCTAGAAAATTTATGAAATCGCAAGTAAAAAAAAAACTAGCTATACTTAGTCTCATTTTACATTCCGTGGAATAAAACGACATATGAATATAGTCCTAAGTCAATAGTAGCCTTACTGGATCGAGGCGTAACATGGAATTCCATATCTTTACCATTAAATATTTGTATATCCTTTTTTGACTCCACTATGGTCTGCTAAGCTATCTAATTGCCCTCAAAGAAAATATTTTGAAGCATATAATATTTCACTATAAAAATAGTCTAGGTACAATAATTAATCTGCCAAGTATTTAGGACAAAAGAAACAATAAAGTGGCCCATTATAACTCATTGTTTCGCCATTGGGTGGGGGCCCACTCAGGGGAGGGTAACAATAAGCTCTCATACTAAGGGTGAACGATAACTGATCGTTTTCTTATTTATTGTTCCGCTAAAAAACGATTTGAACCTCTTATTTCCCGGCAAAATGTCAGCAATTTCCGTTCTAGACCTGCCTCTAAAACAAATTTGCTCTATTCCACCGTCACGTCAGATAAACCGTTAACTTGTACAACGATAATATCTTATGAAACGGATTTTTATTGCACTGCATTTCATACGATGTAAAAATAGATATTTTTTAGCAAATTCCCAATTATCGATAGAAAACGACGTCAATACCAAGAATTCAATTCATAGAACAAGTATTCCCAAAAGCAGTCGAAAATGAAAAAGGAGCAGCGACGATTTTTCAAATTAAGAAATCGTGTGGTGTTGTGACGGGCTCTCTAATGACCCTTGTGCAAGAGAGAGTTCTTGCGGGAATAACCAGGAATTTACCGCGTTTACTTCTAAACAACGCTTGTGACTTGAGAACAAATCAACTGGCTTGATACTTGAGCTAAAGACGGGGCAGAGTATGCTTTTAAGCGCGTTTTGCTTTTGCTGAATTTAGGTACGGTAATAAACAGAGCTTGAAACTAGCGTGTTTAGTTTTGTGAAGTTTATTTATTTAAGAAAGTTAACACCTTATCTGAAGTAAAATGTGCGAGTTAAATCAAACAACACTCTATAAAATATGTACCTTACAGTAAAGATTCAATATAAACTTAATAACCTTAAAAACTTTTACATGGCGATAAACAAATAAAATAAAGGTCATTTTTAGTTTTAGTACAAACCTTTTAACACACCAGGACAAAAACTGCCATCTAACCAGCTTTGCAATTTTTTTTTTATTTTTTTCCATTTATTGGAACAGAAACAATTTATCAATAACTAAGCTTTGCATCGAGCGAGAGGAATCAATGTAGTATAAAATATTAAAAAAAAATATAAATTACACCCTCGCTCACCCTCTTAGATCCGATATTTGGGAGGCTACTTAGTTTATTCTTAATTAAAAATATTTCGAAGTTTATCGAAATCCTTTACAAATAAACCTAAAGCGTATTACAATACGGCCTGCCACAAACACTCTAAGGAATTTGAGATTGAGTGCCGCTTGCGAGAAATGCATACCACAAAATTTCTTGAGCGTACAGATTTGCCTAAGTTCATATTCATCAACAACGCCAAGGCAAAATCTTATGCTAACTAAAGCGTTAGAGGTTTATTTTCCTAACTTGAAACACCGTTAAAATATAAGATAAGAGCTATTTTTAGATGAAGTAGTTCCATACCTCTACCCAAATTTATGAAATAAATGTGTATCCCTTATAACCCTGGTTACCTTATCGATACTCCTTTCGGTACGCAGGACCAGAAAACTCTCGTGTATTATGTCTTTTTATTGTTAGAAATAACTTAATACGGCTTTAAGTCTCAACGGATAGTTCACATACAAAGTAAACATGAAGTGAGGCGAAGCAATTGCGAATTATAACCCTCTGCAATGGTGCTGTTTATTTTCATTAAAGATGGTCTCAGGAAACAGAGGTCTGTTCTCACCCTCGGTTCACAGCCATAGGGGAAATGCGAATTACGACATCGTCGATTCCCCACAAATTGCAATTATCTCGCAAGGGATAATTTAACTTCTTTGTGTTCCGAACAATTTTCGTTTTCCCATTATTGTTATTATATGATATAGAAATTAATGCATAGTTTACCATTAAAACAATTGACAAGAAAAAATATATAGAAGCGAAAACAGAAGCAAATCTTAATATATAAAACTAGCTTTAGCCCGCGACTTCGTCCGCGTAGATTATTTCTTTTTTCTAGATATGATTCAGATTGTAACAATATAGAGCTTTGTTCATGGCTATAGCCCGCCACTACGTGTGATATTTGACAAAAGTTCAGGAAGATTGAGAGCTTACATGCGAGCATTTTTAAGAGAGGTAGAGCATAGCGTTTATTCGCTCAAAGAGCAGCTCGACTGGGGAAGTACCTCCACCTTACAGAATACCGCAGCCAAATAACTTTATGTTGTGTAAAGTTGTGTTCCTGCGCGTGAGTAAGGTTGCCAGAGCTCATACGGGAGGGGATAGGTCGATAACGCGTGAGCGATGCTTCGTGTGTTGCTAGCGTCTATATGGCTACGGTAACCGCTTACCATCAGGCGGGCCTTATGCTTGTTTATCGACTAAGTTGTATAACAAAAAAAGAAAAAAAAAAAAACTGAAACAGTCCTGCCGCAAATAAACTCTAGCAAATTTCGGAGTTCTTCCCTATGATTTATTAATAGCCATCGGGAAGCAAACGTCGATAAGGAATTGTAATCTTTTAAATACCAAACGGAAGGTGCTTTGGGATCAATGGTATACGCGGCACGAGACTGTTTCTCCTCTGGCAGAACCAGTTAATATTTTGGCCTCAATAACATTGCGGCGGAGAACTGTTGCTTGTAGTCAAGTTCTACAGCACAATTTTGGAGGCCGTATATTTCTAATCAATATGACAGGAGCAGGTACATGCATGAAACGGATTACCCGGCGGATTAAGAGAGTTAAAAAATTTAATAGGATAATTAACCGACTCATCCATATCGACCATGGTGGCAACATTTCATTGATCGCAGCAGGTTGGTCATTTTTGGGAGTCATAATGGGTCTCTCGCGCATAACCACTCTATCGGTTTGTGTTCATAGTAACATCAATCAGTATACATTTCATCTATACCTAACTTGGTATGTGTACCATCTATTTGTGGGAAGTTTATGTTCCCGATTTGAAGAAGAAGATCTGAAAATCTACCGGCAGAAATATGCATACATACACTGTCCGATTAGCTGAAGAAGAAATATGTTTTTTTGGGAGGTATCGAGATCGGGATTATTTATCTAAAATTACGCCATGACCTATCCACAAATTCCTCAACCATTTCATGACAGCTGAGATATTTGCTCATGGCACACGGACAGACAGACGAATACACCTACACTGGCGTGCATAAAAGTTAGGCCACCTTGCAGGATGCCCTTATTTTTTTTGTGTCATGAACGAATTTTTTAAAAGGGCATTTTTTGAATTGTTTCCTAAGTTTTACATAAAATAAAATGCATTACATGTTAATCGAGTCTTTATTTTGACTTTTAGGCGCAATAAATGGAAATATGATGAAAATCGTAAACAATTGTTTGTTTTTTTTGTTAACTTTTGGACAAATTTCACTGCACTAGTAGGAGGTATTGCCTCCTCTGGCTTTGATCACACACCATTCTATTGCTCATTGACTGTATCAGCGTTCTTATTGTTGTCTGTGGAATATTTTCCCACTCTTCGACAAGAGCGGTTTTCAGCTGCGCCAAATTTACCGGTGCTGGTTCCAGTCGTCTTACCCGCCGCTTGAGCTCATCCCATAGATGTTCTATTGGGTTAAGGTCTGGGCTACGTGCTGGCCAGTCCAGAAACTGTAATCCAACCTCATTTACGTACTCTCTGACGCACAACGCAGTATGGGGGCGAGCATTATCGTGTATTAAAGTGAAACCATCGCCAATAAATCCTGCATATGGCATTACATGTTCATCGAGAATGTCCAAGATATACGACGAAGCAGTGACAGAACCTTGCAGAATCACCAGCTCAGTACGGGCTTCAAAACATATTCCTCTCCAGAACAAAACTGACCCACCTCCAAAGCTTACCCTTTCAGATATGGCACATTGTGCATACTGATCCCCTGGGCGGCGGTATACTCTTTTACGACCATCAGCTCCATAAATGCACATTCGTGACTCATCAGAAAAGAGTACCTGACTCCATTGTTCCAATGTCCAGTATCGGTGCTCACGCGTAAATTGTAACCTTGCTATTCTGTGAGCTGGGGTAAGTTTAGGGCCGGTTGCAGGTCTGTAGGGTTTCAAATCACGTTCTTTAAGCCTTCTTCTTACTGTCCATTCACTAACATTAACTTTTCTACCATTTCTCAGCATTTGCTGAACTTCAACAGCAGAACGGTGACGACTTCTTAAGCTCGCTGAAACAATAAACCGATCATCTCTCTCTGTTGTCTTTCTTCTACGGCCAGATCCCGATCGACTGATGTAGCAGCCTGTCTATAGGTATCTTTAATACACATACTGGACTGTGGAACGACTAACTTCATATGTGCGAGTCACATTTCGCTGGCTCATTCCGGTTTCCAGTAGCGTGATGATTGGAACAACTTCTGCTTCTCGAAGATCCATTTTGATTAGCTAAAATTTTAACGTAGACACTACAGCACTAACACCAGTCAAAAAACAGTGGATGTTTTTGTTTTCCACTACGTTACGTTACTTTGAAGATAATGGGCTAATAATGAGAAAACAAAAAAATATCGTAAAGAACCCTTTTCAAATGAAATCCAAGTTTTTTTTTTACCCTTTGCCATAGACAAACACGGCAACCTTGTTTTTTTTAACTTGTCATTAGTAAAAACCAAAAAAATAAAATAAACAGTCCTTACGATCAAATTTTAAGGGTGGCCTAACTTTTATGCACGCCAGTGTATATCCACAAGTTCCTCAATAATTTCCAGACAGCTGAGATGTTTCTGTCTGTCTGTCAGTCTGAGGAGAGAATTTGCCTCCTTATGTGTGTACCGCTTGTACAACGGACAGTTCTCTGAAGAATTGTTTGACTTGATGCCCACGGGCTACCTTCTACCATCGCAACTCTCGCCATCGACGGGGAGTCCATACTCATATATTGCAACCGAAATGGTTTCTACTGTGCGGTTTCAAAGGAGTTTTCTAGCGCGTAAACTCAGGCTGTGGAATGAGCTCCCCGCCATGGCGCCAGGGTAAGAAGATATTTCTGTATGGTCGGCAACGCACGAGTGATACATACGGTGACCGCTTACCATCAGGCCGGCCGTATGCTTGTTTGACACCTTAGTATTAAATTTAAATAATAATAATAATTTAAAAATTACCCGTAGAAGACAGACAGACAGACGGATCGACACGCGCGGAGATCTATCCAAAAGTTCCTCAACCAGACAGCTGAGAATTTTTCTCGTGGCAGACAGACAGATAGATGGGCGGCAGTAGGCTTCTTAATAACATGATACACGTGTACATTATTTTACTTGAATACAAAATTATGTGAATGAACAGCTTAAATACTTAAATTTCATCCCCCTTTACGAATTTCAACCCTTAAAGGGTTCAAGGGTTGAAATTCGAAAAACGAAAAGTTGCGTTAGTTTCCAACCATAAGCCGAGAATATAGTGATTTTTACTCCGAAAATAAAGAACTTCAAATACAAAATTTAATCCCCCTTTTCACTCATTAATGGATCAAATTCCAACAACACTGATATTCTTTGCGTTAGTTTCCAAATTTTAATTATATTCCACACATACACAACTTCATCCCTTTTTTACCCCTTCGGGGTCGGAATTATCGAAAACGCTGAGGCACATATAAATTAATTTTCAATCATCAGCCTAAACACAAAATTTGAAGGTCCTAGCTTCCAAACTGATGGACTTTCATACAAACTCGCATCCCCTATTTTACCCCCATAGAGGTGTAATATTGAAAATTCTTCGTTAGTGGATACCTACACTGTATAATTATAAATTTAGTGATGTTTACTATGGAAATGAAAGATTTTCGTATACAACTTAATCCCCCTTTTCCCTCTTCGGGGGTGGAATTATCAATTCGCTGTGACAACTTTACTTTAATTTTCAATCGTCAGCCTAAACACAAAATTTGAAGATCCTAACTTCAAAACTGACGGAGTTCCATACAAAATTTCAAGTCCTATTTTACCCACTTAGGGGTGGAATTTCCAAAAATCCTTCTTTACTGGATACCTACACTGTATAATAATAAATTTAGTGAAGTTTATCGTGAAATTGAAGGCCTTGTATACCCAACTTCGTTCCCCTTTTTCCCCTTTCGGGGGTGGAATTATCATAAATGCTGAGATAACTTTACATTAATTTTCAATCATCAGCCAAAACACAAAATTTGAAGATCCTAACTTCAAAACTGACGGACTTGCATACAAACTTTCATCCCTTATTTTACCCCCTTAGGGGTGGAATTTCCAAAAAAATCTTCCTTAGTGGATGCCTACACCGTATAAAAATACATTTAGTGAAGTTTACTTTCAAATTGAAGGACTTGCATACACAACTTCATCCCCCATTTCCTCCCTTCGGTGGTAGAATTATCACAATCGCTGAGATAACTATACATTGATTTTCAATCGTCAGCCTAAACACAAAATTTGAAGATCCTAACTTCAAAACTGACGGACTTGCATACAAACTTTCATCCCTTATTTAACCCCCTTAGGGGTGGAATTTCCAAAAATCCTTCCTTAGTGGATGCCTACACCGTATAATAATACATTTAGTGAAGTTTACTTTCAAATTGAAGGACTTGCATTAACAACTTCATCCCCCTTTTCCTCCCTTCGGTGGTGGAATTATCACAAACGCTGAGATAACTATACATTAATTTTCATTCGTCAGCCTATACACAAAATTTGAAGATCCTGACTTCAAAACTGATGGACTTGCATACAAACTTTCATCCCCTATTTTACCCTCTTAGGGGTGGAATTTCCAAAAATCCTTCCTTAGTGGATGCCTCCACTGTACAAGGTATCTGTGTGCAAAATTTCAAATCTCTAGTTCCAGCGGTTTGGGCTGTGCGTTGATATATCAACAATCAGTTTATCATCTTAATATATAAAATTTGTATGCAAGTCCATCAGTTTTGAAGTCAGGATCTTCAAATTTTGTGTATAGGCTGACGAATGAAAATTAATGTAAAGTTGTCTCAGCGTTTGTGATAATTCCAGCCCCGAAGAGAGAAAATGGGAGATGAAGTTGGGTATGCAAGGCCTTCAATTCCACGATAAACTTCACTAATTTTATTATTATACAGTGTAGGTATCCAGTAAGGAAGGATTTTTGGAAATTCCATCCCTAAGCGGGTAAAATAGGGGATGAAAGTTTGTATGTAAGTCCGTCAGTTATGCAGTTAGGTTCTTCAAATTTTGTGTTTAGGCTGACCATTGAAAATTAATATAAAGTTATCTCAGCGTTTATGATAATTCCACCCCCGAAGTAACAGCTCTCCGCCGCAATGTTATTGAGGGCAAAATATTAACTGGTTCTGCCAGAGGAGAAACGATATGCTCGCATGTAAGCCCAATCTACCTGAACTTTTGTCAAATATCACACGTAGTGGCGGGCAATAGCCATGAACAAAGCTCTATATTGTTACAATGATTCATATCCAGAAAAAATAAATAATCTACGCTGACGAAGTCGCGGGCTAAAGCTAGTAATGTATAAGACGTAAACGTAAATCTCAGCAATCAACAACAATACCAATTATTATAGTCCAACTGACAAGCGAATCGAGAGCTAATAATAATACAGTATCAAAAGTTCCAACTATAATTAACAGTTCAGAGGAAGCAATCACTACAGGGAACTAATAAACTTGTCCTATAGAAGCTACAAGACAAATGAAAGTTGTAAAGGTCAAGCCATACGAGCGGAGAATTATAAACAACAGCCCCTCGACACGGTGGAACTTGAGAAACTTGCTGAGTTCGACTCATTTAGTCCGTGATAAGTACAGAGTGTAATGAAGTATTATGAGAGACGGCTATTAATACTGGGTAAAGAATTGTAGATCCACAAAAGTTCTTGAGTTGAGGTAATCGGATTAAATGGTCTTATAGCGTTGGACTTAACGAAGATTCAGAAGTTTCAACGGCTTAGTAAAATTAGGTCTTATTTTTACTGGAGTCGTTTCACTATTTTTCTTATATTATATGTTCGAACACAGTAAGCCTTGCTAGGTTGTAGGACGTTATTTTTTTGGCGAGAATATTTTTTTAGTACAGTGATTGTAACCAAGACAGTAGTTATGGTATTTTTTGGATGTAAATAATAGGTATGAAATAAAAAAGCTTGTCATAGGTATATTACTAAAAAGTAAAATAAACCCAAATACGTGAAATGCGAACTGTAAAGATAGTAACAAGAATATTTCGTGGAACCTATAAAATTCATGCTATGAAATATTATACAGGTTTACGTCCAACTTGATGTCTAAATTACGAATTTTACAGAGACGAAAGTACATAAACTTTAAGTACACTACCCTCAGAAGGGTCAGTCGGGTAAAAATACAAAACTTTATCTGAATGAAAGTTACCTTAAAGTACCGTTTCAAAAAGTCACGTGGTCAGTTCAGAGGTGCAACTTGAGTCTGGCTCTCAAAAGCTTAGACTTACTACGCCATTTCATTGCAACAAAATCAATTTGGTGTAAGACCCAACTAATGCCGAACTTAAGCGTCTGCGATTGTACAAGTTTTGTACAACATAAGCTGATTGAGGAGTTTTCTTCGGAACACTAACACCTATATAAACAGTCAGCATAAACTTGGTGCTAGTTCATAAGATAAACTTTATAGCTGACAATTGACTATCTGAGATTGTTCTAATAACTTTTAGACATGATTTATTCATTTTAGCCAATGATATTAAGAGATTTTCTCAGCAGAGATACCCTATTTTTCAGTTATTTATTTTGTAATGTACATAGAAATAAATATACCTAGAAAGAACGTCGCCATACTACACGAATATACAAAACAGGCCAACTTGTATAGGCTGCTGCGCGTAACAGCTACGTTTTACACTCCCTCTGCGTCATTCTACTTGTCATAATGACGTTCATAATGATAGTAGTTGTTAAAATATTCCAATTAAAATCGGGAGAAATTTAAATATTGATCATTATTTTGCATTTTTATTTAATTAAGCCTCTAACAGTTAGAGCCTATTTTTATCGCCGCGTGCACAGCTGCGACACTCTATCTGGATGTATCCTTAATCAAAGGGTAGATAAATCATTTACTAGATAATACTCAAAAGCATCTGCTGCCGAACTATGAAAAATATTCTTGTATTCCGTCAAGATAGCGCATAATCCAACCCAAAGGTAACCTCAATAATGATATCATTGTCATTCAACAATATCTACTTGGCTTATACATTGACAAAATCAAAACAGTGACTTTAAAACCATAAAGAATGTTTAAAACCTATTGTCATTCATCACTTACAAAGAACTCCGGAAGCCCCGATGATAAAAAAAATTGACACAAAATTGTTTTATCACCCAAAATGAACCTTTTAACAGCGTATGCTGCAATTATTACTCAGGTATCCCAACATATTGGAGCAATTAAACATATCCTGGCCATTTAGCTAGATCACAACAATATGGTCCTGGTAATTGGTGTGAATTAAGCTCATTAGTTTGTTATCCAACTGAGCTGTTCTCTCAATTGGACGTACAGCGTAGAATATCATATAACACCCACGTAAAACAGTAATCAAGCTCTGGATGCGCGTTTCATTAGATTTATTGGTGCTTTGTACTGACATGGAATCGATTGAGTTTGCCGATATTCGAGTACCTTTTATCTAAACTCTATTTTAATGGTGGAGTTTTGCTGAGTTACCTAATACATTGATTTTGGTCAGTTCTTTGTCAGCAGTAAAAAAGGTATTGTTGTAAGAAATAAATGTATTTCTTTCTTTCTTTTTAGTAACATAACCTTTCGAACATTTTTATTTTTAAATGTCTGCCTGTGTCGTCCTCTTTTTTTCTGTAACTAAAATATTGTTGTTTATTTATTAAAAAGCATACTTTCAGTTGCCCGAAGAAGTAAGTCAAAAATAATTATAGCTATAATTAACGGAAAAAAATATAAACGTTTTAGACATATGACGCACTAATTAAGTTTTAGCAGACTAAATATTGATATTTTTCAATTAGAAAAAAATATATTTATTGCATAGAAAATAATAACAATTGAACAGCAGTAATCGCTTCTGAACTTCTGAATATCCAACTCGAGTCAATACAATTGAAAGCCTCGCAGAATACTTGTGGGTTTCACTACAAAGAAATTAATACTGCCTCTAATATCTCGAACCAGCGTAGCTAAGCACATAACCGTTCAAAGCGTTATACGATCACCATGAATTATGTTCTAATTGAGACAAGTCTATTTTTTTTCGAACTTATTTTTTGCATAAACATAAGAAGAATGATAAAACATCAATTAATATTTGCTTTTAATAAAGTAAATAATTACATTGCATCATCATATTTTTTTTATACAACTTATTCGATAAACAAGCATACGGCCCGCCTGATGGTAAGCGGTTACCGTTGCCATATAGACGCTTGCAACACACGAAGCATCGCTCACGCGTTATCGATCTATCCCCCCTCCCCTATGATTTCTGGCGACCTTACTCACGCGCAGGAACACAACTCTACACAACATAAAGTTATTTGGCTGCGGCATTCTGTAAGGTGGAGGTACTTCCCCAGTCGAGCTGCTCTTTGAGCGAATAAACGCTATGCTCTACCTCTCTTAAAATAATAAATATTATTTACGGGAAATCATTAAGCTAGTTGCGTTCAGTAAATACGATTAGTAATTTAATATATTCATTGTGGTTATTTATGTGGAGAATGTTTTTTGATCACAATATCATCATAGTAACTTACTATGTGGCCGAAGGTGGTAAGTATGCAAGGCCTAGAACAGTAGGTAGTAGATGCTTGGCGATAGGTTCTCAACATGAGAATAGAACCCGCCCAGATGTGAATTCTTTATATTTACCTACATCGAAAGCATATTGGGAGGATTCGAAGCCACGATCACCACCACGGCATTTGACGTCACTACCACTGAGCTACCATAGCCTTAAAATCTTGCAATATTATCTGTATTCATTTCAGAATGATTTTGGGTAACTTGATGATTAATTATATTGATGGCCTAAATTCAGGTCAGTGTAAATTTGTAGTGCAATGTTAATATTGGTTAAACTAGGCACAATCAAACTAATGCCATTACTACTAAAATCAGAGCAGTTGAAGCTTTTAGTGGGTAAGATCATACTTTTGGAGTTGTTTACCTAATCTTACATCTAATGTCCCGTTTAAAAAATAACGACCTGCTTATTTCTGGCTCTAAAGTGATTATCAATTATAATGAATGCATCCTACATGTATCTCTAAAATCCCAAATATTTCAGACGATATGTTGACCCTATGAATCTGTGGAGAGTTAAGACAGAGTCGAGTACTCTCAAGATCGCTCGCGAAGGATTTAACGATGCCGAGCTTACGGTTAAGCTTTATTCCAACACGTTTCAACTATAGACTTCAAACATAAGAGTATGTTATGTAAAAGCTCTGTTGTGAAATTTTGCCATGTTGACTTAGAAGCCTTAACAGTGAACACAAACAAGTTATCGACATTTTTTTTATTTAAATATATTATATATATTATTATTTATTATATATTTTTCCAGGGAAGGCAAGACAAAGAAGTCACACGACGTACAAACAATGCCTGGAAGAGCTATTGGTCTATGAAGGAGCTAATGACGGGTAAATTGCCAATAGCGCTCAAACGGAAACTCATGGACATGTGCATTTTGCCTATTCTTACCTACGGCGCTCAAACTTGGTCCTTGACAGAACAGCAGAGGTCCGCCCTCGGAGTTTGCCAGCGTGCCATGGAGCGTAGTATATTGGGAGTCAAACTTACAGACCGCATAAAAAACACTATACTACGATCCAAAACACAAATCGCTGATGTGTCTTTTAAGGCGGCTAAGTTGAAGTGGGACTGGGCTGGACACGTGTGCCGCATGCCGAATGATATGTGGGCGAAAATTACCACAGAGTGGACCCCACAAAATGTTAAGCGGTGCCGTGGCAGACCTCGCCGGAGATGGCGGGACGAATTAGACAATTTCAAAAATAACTGGTTCAGCGTTGCAGCCGACCGAGAAGTATGGAAAAAGGAAAGGGAGGCTTTTGCCCAGCAGTGGGACAGTATAGGCTAATAATAATAATAATAATATAGACTTATTTAACATTATAATTATAACTCAATGATATGTCAAAATATTTATGTTGCTTCGGTTTTTGTTTTTTAGTAAATTATATGGATATATATGGATTAAAAACCTGCATACTTTAATGTTATGAAGTAAACAAATTATTTTTACAATTTAATAAAACTTTATGATACAGAATTCTTTAATTTATTGACGAGTGTGAATGTAGAAAATATCATAAATAAACAATGACAAAGTTGTTCGCCAAGCCCGAGCACAGCCCGAGCCACTATTTACAAGGTCAAATCACAGTAAACTTGGAACTTAAACAGTAACTTCACTTTATATCTTAACTAATCTTAAGTCCTAAGTATCCTAACTTCCTAACTAATACTAGGTATAAATGCAAAAATGTGTTTGTTTGTTTATTTATTTGTTAGTTTGTTACACCATCACGCCTAAAATACTCAATGGATCATTTAAATTTGGCATGCAGATAGCCTATAATATGGATCCTTCTCCATATCATAGGCTACTTTTTATCCCGGGAACGCGGGTGAAACCGCGGGGGACAGCTAGTCTACATTAATTACAAACGTTATTATTGTTGTTATATACGGTATATGTAACCCGATTTATTTATTCCTTTGTATTTACTACTTAAGGCAAATTAAGTTTGTTGTTATTATGTTGCAAGAATCTATAAGATACGGTGACCGCTTACCATCAGGCGGTTTGCTTATTTTCTACCTTAGTAGTATACAAAACTACAGGGAATCAGTTGTTAGGTACATTTTCATTGAACTAGAAATTATTACGTATATTTTTTTTACCACCGTGCTAAGCTTTCATTAAAAGCTCAAGCCCATCAGGATTCGAATCCGGGATCTTCGTCTCGACTTTCGACGTCACTACACATATCCACATTGCTCAGCAATGGAATTCAAGTGATAGATTAGATATCCATCAAACTGTTTGTGCAGTTTAAAGCAGCTTATTAAATGTCACTTTTGCAAGTTGAGTTACTACTTTTATGCAATATGAACTGTGTTCATACGGAACTTGCGCATTTCCAACAAGTAACATTCAAGTACCTGATCACCTTCGTAAAGATCACTTACATTTAAAATATCAGGAGCAGGAAGATTATTATAGCACTTGTTCTGATGTCCTTTATAAAATACACTTGTTCATACCTGAAACAAAAGATCCTTATTTATTAAGATTCGTTAGTGAGTTCCGTGTTTTCAGTATAACAACTCAACTTAGCTTATTAAAGTTGATTTGTTACGAAGATCAAGATGTTGGGTGTTGTGAGAGTTCAAGATATTTTCTTTTGTTTAAAACGGGGTTAAAAGCAAGTTTTCTTGATTGAAGCTCTTGTTTGGAAAAGTAAATGTTTAACAACATAAGTTTTGAACAGACAAAAAATTTGTTTTTTTCTTGTTTTGATCATACACGGAAATAATAATTGTTACAGAATAAGTTTGATTATTTAATAATTAGAGAAGTTAATTTTAGTTTTTTTTTATTCTTAAAAAAGTGAAGAAGTATATGTCATGATAATTCAATTGGGAGATATGGCAGTTAATCAATAGGAAAAAATATCATACAGGCATTTTCAAAGAATATTCCAAGAAGTAGATGAAATAGTAAAAAGTTTGCTCGCAAAGAAATCTCAATTTTACATACTACGCGGGTCACATTTTTCTCTACACTATTACAAATATGTTACGTAAAAAAATCCAAAAGCTGGACATCGTAAAACGCTTAGTTTTCTGTCGCACGGTTATTATTACGTATTGATACATATTACAAGACAGAAAAATTAATGTATCGTCAAATGTTCAAAGAAAAGACATTTACATTTAAAGATATTTCATAAAAATAAAATAGTATCATGATATAAATATCGTTAAATCGAGCACACATTTTTCAGCTGTAATTATGGCTTTGCTTGGTGAAAATCATGGTGGTCTTCTGTCAAAATGTATTGAACTTTTAAGATATCCGCCATATTTTTTGGTAAATCAAATAAAAGTATCAATAGCTTTATTAACTCTCGTGTTAGGTATTATTTAAAAACAACTCTTATAATAACTTTTTAGGGTTCCGTAGCCAAATGGCAAAAAACGGAACCCTTATAGATTCGTCATGTCTGTCTGTCTGTCTGTCTGTCTGTCCGTGTATGTCACAGCCATTTATTTCCGAAACTATAAGAACTATAATGTTGAAACTTGGTAAGTAGATGTATTCTGTGAACCGCATTAAGATTTTTACACAAAAATAGAAAAAAAAAACAATAAATTTTGGGGGTTCCCCATACTTAGAACTGAAACTCAAATTTTTTTTTTTCATCAAACCCATAAGTGTGGGGTGTCTATGGACAGGTCTTCAAAAATGATATTGAGGTTTCTAATATCATTTTTTTCTAAACTGAATAGTTTGCGCGAGAGACACTTCCAAAGTGGTAAAATGTGTGTCCCCCCCCCTGTAACTTCTAAAATAAGAGAATGATAAATCTATAAAAAATATATGATGTACATTACGGTGCAAACTTCCACTGAAAATTGGTTTGAACGAGATCTAGTAAGTAGTTTTTTTTTAATAGGTCATAAATTGAAATTAATATCAAATACTCAGGTCTATACTACCATTTACTTATATACCTACAGGTTTGTACGGAACCCTCGGTGCGCGAGTCTGACTCGCACTTGGCCGGTTTTTTTATTCTATGGTATTTTTTTCTATTTAACATTTTCAATAATTGAATATCATTTTTCTATGGCAAACATGCCAAGAGTTCGAAACTCGAATGGAACAACGAAATAGAACAAAATTGTGTAAACAAACGACTGCGTTGAAACTTGTACAATAGAATCGTGTACGTTCCCAATTTGGACAAATATTGGATCAAATGTTTAATTAAAATTCTAAGAACTTCCAAACTATAGCCGTAGGTTATATACCGAATTTGAAATTGAAAGAACTAGTAGGGAAAAATCATGCAACGTTGCTTTTAAACTTAAAAATACTTTTAAAGAAATATTTTTGTCGAAATTAAATGACACAGAATGAAAAACAAGTAAATTATAATTAAAACCTTTCATAAAACAATACGAAATAGAGATGATTTATTTCCTACATAATTCCAATAATACCAATATAAATCATTCTAAATGAGAAATATTACTCTATTTAAACTCACAAGGTATTTTCCTGTTTTGTCATTTGTTTACAAATAAAATTATACTTTACTGCTTCATTATTACAGTCACGTTTCCCTTAAATGAGTTGCGGATTACATGCGTAACAAAAATGAATTGCGGTATTAGGTGAACCAAAGAAAACATAATGTAATAAAATATGGGTAATACACATTAGATGTAGGTTCTTTAAAAAAACGAAATATTTTAGTAAATTATTGGAATTTGGTATTAGCTTAACATGACGATTTGCTATTTTAAAGTAGATATTGCATTCAATATCCTGGGACGTTCCTCACACACGGTCATCTGATCCCAAACTAAGCAGAGCTTGTACTATGGAAACCAGATAACTGATATATTACATATACTACTTTTTGTTTGTAATTACATACTTAATATACATAATTACACCCAGACTCAGGACATACAGACATGTTCATGCACACAAATGCATATCCTATGTGGGAATCGAACCCACGACCTGCAGCGCTTTAGATTAAGACTCCACGTCTTAACGAACTAACTCAATAAAGTAACCCGAATGGATCAAATGAAAGAATCGTCATTTCACTTTGCCTCCAATTTATATTAACAAGTACTTCGTATTGTCACTTGTTTCATTATTTTTTATTTCTAACAATAGCTGTTAATTCAAATGCGTTCTTGTAGTCTAGAAAAACTGAAAGTTTACTATACCCTTTCCTACGTCGCTTCTATTGAGTTATCTTTTTGGATCTACATACAGATAGCTACTGAATTTCTTTGTGTAGATACTTACTTTGTTCCTTAACAGAATCCTTTATTTTAGCCTAGTTGTAGGTATAACCACTTTGTCCTTATTTCAAATATTCAAACTTTTTGGTATTTTAGGAAAGTTAAGTATGTTTTTCGACCATGGTTTAAATTTTCATGAATGCGTTCTTGTCGTCTAGAAAAATTTAAAGTTTATCATACCCTTTCTTACGGCACTTCTGTTGTATATTTGTGGATCAACATACAGATAGCTGCTGGATTTCTTTGTAGGTACTTGCTTTGTTCCTTAACAGAATCCTTTATTTTAGCCTAGTTTTCAGTGGGTATATCCAATTTGTCTTTATTTCAAATATTCAAACTATTTCGTTGTTTTTAGAAAAGTTAAGTATGTTTTTGGAACATGGTTTAGATTTTCATGTCTTTGGTGACACGGTCTTTCATATAATGGATTTGTATTTATAAGAATATCTATGACATATTGAGATATATTTAAGAAAAATCTCTTGTGTACAATATATTGAATGATAAATAAGCTACAGATGACTCGAAATACAAATCCAAATCGTCAGAAAAGGATCAAATTACCAAAGTAATTTAGAAATGACTTTGAAAATCGTACTGGCGCAGAAATAACTCACTTGGCATCCACTTACAAAAGACCCTTCAGTTAACACTCCAATAAACAGAAAATGTCTTAGACACAACTTCATTCACGCGTAACTATGTTATATTAACTGATTTCAGGGAATTCACAGTGACAACCTTATTCCCCAGTAATAAAATTTACTTTTCTATAACAGCTTTATATATAACGTTATTACATAAGAATGTCTAATCGAAAGAAAAAGATAATATTATTATGGAATCTACAAACAATGATCACATTATGATTTGATTACTCAATAATTCTCTTGTTGAAGATATGCATTTTATAAACTTAATTATTATCTAATCGTAACATAATAACAAATAGATAAAGGAATCATTCGCATTGCAATGACAACAAATTCAAACATATCATGCAATGAACATTTAAGTACTTAATCAGGTGATTTTCCTTCACGCTTGTATAGAAAAGCATACGGATAGAACACGAATTAGGTATGCTTCATTCAATTTATTTTCAACTTCTGTGCCCTATAAAAATCCTCCAGAATTTTTGTTTGACCACAATCTAACCGTGGAAAGTGAACTTACAAACTAATTACAATAACTATCATAATATGTAAATCAATACGTTCGTGTTTTATATAGTAACTTCCACAAAAAGAAAAAAAACACCACCTGTATACATACACACTGTACACATACAAGTTGTACACACTAATATTGATATGGATGATAAGGAAATTGTTTTTATTTTTAAACGTTCGCAGTTTTAGTGATCTCACTCGGCTATTGTGTATGTGGATTTGTTCGCTAACATTTTTTTTGTGCGTGTCATGTCATATTTTATGAGTATTTTGGATGGTTATCAATAAATTATTATTGTTATTACATAGAAACAAGCAAAAGAGTTAAACTATTTAGACAATACATTACTGAAACATTCATCTTAACTTTATCAATCATGTCATATAGAAAATGCATTTTAAACAATTAAAAACGATCAGAAACGAAAGTAATTTTAATTGAACAACTGCTCTGACGATAGATAAATACTGTTTGAAATCACAGAACCTTTTCCAGTATTTTGAAACCAATTTGATGATGAAGAACATTGCGAGATTGCAGACAGCGAAATTGCTTAGCAATTACTTGTTTAAACATTATTTGTAAGGAATAAGCTGGCCTATTACCTACAGTTTTAGACTTTCCCAGAAATACAAATTCTTGAATATAAAAAAATATAATCTTACGGCCTATATTGTTATTTTTCATTTACAAGGCTCTAATGTCTGAAGGGGCAGGATATGGAGCATTTTTCTTTTCTAAAATCTCATTGTAGGTCTGATTTAAGAGAATGTAATTTAGTAATGGAATAGACAACCGCTTTTAGTTCCAATCCAACAAATGAATTGCCAACTTAAGCACCTCTAGAAGCTAAGAGGAGCATTGTAGACATACATAAATCAACAGAGGAGACGTACTTGAAGTAAGCAAGTCACTTAACATTAGCAACCTTACACTAGACAAATGGAATTAACCTGCACTGCAAACGTTTAAGACGTTTAGTTGAAAAATTATTTACACCTTCTTGATTTTATTTCGTATTATAATCAAATCAATCTTCTTTACAAGTAATCCGATAGAAAATTCAAGACTGTGATAGTTAATGTTTCTGAAAGGCCTCAGATTTTTATAACTTATCTCTTTTTTTTGTATAAATATCCTATCATTTAAATCGTGATTACATTCAGCCGTTGGCTTATATTTCCACTTAAAGCAGACCAGAATGAAATTCCTGTATACATTACCGTATATAAAGCTTCTCATAAAATCCCCTCAAAAAGTTTTTCCTTAAACGGAGTGAGCTACTTATGGAAGCCACGATAATCGTAAATTATAATTCCTTTTCACGTATAGAAACACGGATTCCGTCTTCCGGGGCCCGCGAATGGATATATCGTCTGAACCAACCATGTTGGCGTGTTATTCACCAATACATCTTCCTCGATAAAAAGAGTAGCTCGGCCAAATTTATAGCTCAGCGCAAGTCGCCCCATTCACACTCACAATGTAGCAGGCGTCCTTAATAATAAGGATACATTTATTTCTATTGCTATCTTTTGAATCATTTAAGACGTGGTATCGATCCGCTCTGAAATGGTAGTTGTGCGAACATTATTTTCAAATGGAATTTGATACTATTAAAATCAAGATGATTAAATAAGCAGGTAAATATACCAATATAATTTAAACGTCAATCCAAAATAGCGACAATATCGAAATACCGAAACCGTTTATTTTAATGGAAAATATAGCATATGGTTTCCGAGAGATGTCGTCGCTTACTCCAAAGTATACAGTGTTGCGACAAAGTCTGTACCTAGGGACTTGCCGACGACAAAGACCAATGTTGTCATGGGAATAAAAGATACGCAAAGATAATATAACTTGAGACAAGATGTAATAGAATGAATATCGTTTGTTATAATAGGTAGTGAAGATAAGACATACCTGAAAATAAGAATTTTGTTAAGAATAAGTACGTGTACATCCGATGTTATAGATTTTTGTGGGCTAGATACAGCACATCTATAAATTAATGGAGAAGATCCGTATAATCCGTACTCATTACAAAATGTCTACAGCAACACACTAAAGAGGTAAAAATCGATATAAAACTCTTCTGTAGCTAATTACTATTGAAAAAGTTGCAAATCCAAACTCAAGTTGAAAGAAGTTTACTGTTCAGCATTTCAGCTGTAGAGAGACAGGGGATGGTTTTTATGAAACAAAATAACAATACAATGAAACAAAAGACGTAATATCGAGCAATTTCATCATGAATTGATGGTTGCGATTATTACCCACATCGAGTATATTGTTATGACAGTATCGCGCAAAACAAACGGACACGACGTGAAAATGAAGTTGATTTACATATTAATTGAAAAATACAACTGAGTTTACATTTTGGAGCCACATAATACGCTTTTTGGTTTCTGTTTACTCATACTGGATTGATTAGTTTACTTTGTGAGGTGCTAATAAACGGGACCGCGTTTATCTTTATGCTTTTATTTACTGGTGTGATAGTATTTCACATTACAACGGCTGGAGCAGAATAAACTAGTAGCAAATTCGTTTCAGATTGAAACTTTAAAGCAAGTACGGCAATCTGGTATTGGCCATCGGATCTACTGGGATTTCACGAGTAAATAAAAGCTGTGGGTAAACTCAATGTCGATAGTGTACTCTACACAAAAAGGATGAATCACACAAAAAGCGGGATTTAAGGACTTACGCAAAATTAGGCAATAAAATCTCCCAATATCCCTTGGCTATCCCTTTGTCAACCCTTTATCCGTAGTAATTAAACTGGGTGACATGTTAACAATTCACGATTATAATTTTAAGATAGAGTATGTATTTCAGATAAGTAGTTAGACACAGGGTAATTGATGATATGTATATCCATGGGTAGTAATTTTGTAGAAGGAACTTTTAACTGAAATAGCAAATTCACCCGCATAACCCTATATTAAAATGACATAAAGCTAACAAAATGATGTAATGTAAACATGTAAACGAGAGTAAGTCATAGGTACTTCACGCATCCCTTCTAATTGACAATCTCCTGAATATTGTCATGCAAATTCGGCACGCTTAACATTACATAATTATAATTTTCGACTAGCTCATAACGGTTCAAAGGATCCCGTTAAATGTAATGTACACGAGTAAATTTTCAAATTTCTTGGCCTACTTGTACTTTGTTCTTTTTTTAAATTGTTGTAACAGTTGATAGTTTAGTTTAGTACATATTGTCAGTGGCAAGACTCTTTATTGGTGCGTATCCTTAAATGGTTTTGACTCTTAAGAGTTTTTTATTTTTTACCTAATATTCCTTCTGCTTTTTGTGAACTAGCAATCATGTGCGGATAAAATACAAGAGCTAGATTCACTTCATAATCTAATGCTTAAAAATATTTCGAAGAAGAATCTAGTACTTGTCCTTACTTTAATGTTAAATTTGAATCTGACCTTCCTAGAGCACAACCTTAAAGACTAGGTATGTTTATTAGGAGAGCACAACATTGACGTGTTTGTTGCAGCCAAACACCGCTTTATATGCAACATAGGCATTGTCTACACTATTGTTTGTATTGCCAAACCGTAACATAGCTTCATCTACGATAGGTCCTAATATAAACAATGGTTGTGTACTTACAAACAAATCGCTTATCTATCACACTATACCTATTTCTGTTTTCTATTTTAAATACTTTAACTTTATTTATTCTTCTTTAATGCTCCCGTTCCCTCAGGCACGTCTAAGTTGTTTTTAGGGTTCCGTAGCCAAATGGCAAAAAACGGAACCCTAATAGATTCGTCATGTATTAACATTTTTAATAGTCTCCCTGAACACATAAAAACATTGCCTCTAAATAAGTTTCAAGTTCAGATCCGAAAATGGCTTCTGTTCAATAATTTTTATTCCATTGCTGAATACATTGCACATTGCAAGAAAAATAGGAAGTAGACATTCACATTTTAGATTAATTCATTGACATATTATTATTTAATCCAATTAACATGTTGTAATTAGTAAATTGTAGGATATTATTATTAAATTTGTATTTTGTAAATTTTTGCATGTCTATATGACGGCTTATGTGACCACTCTGTATTATTTTTAAGATCCACATGTACACATATTAGCAAATAAATGATGATGATGATGATTATGATGATTAAGGTCCGCGCGGACTTTAACAAAACAATTGGTATTTTACAACCGCGAGCCAGTGAGGTAAACTGCGCGTGAAAAAAACTAGCATTGTTATACTTTTTTCACTAGACTGTCTCTCTTGGCATCACATTTTCTTTTATGTCAATACACTGACTAGTCTGATGGTCCACCTGATGGTAAATGGCTACTGTCGCCTATGGACATTATAATACCAGGGGGATTGCTTTGTGTTCACATTCTACGAAAATATTAACTATTTTGAAAATCTGTAAAAAAAACTACTAGATACTATTATTGAGAAGATTTTTATTAGACGATTTATTGAAGATTGGATTAAAATCTGTATAGGTATGTTATATGAAATCAATGTTTATCTGTTTCGCATTCACCCGATTGCGATGAAAGGTGAGTTGTAGTGCGCAGGCCGGGGGCTACATGTGAACTCGACACTGGGCCGGGCTTGAAATACTGGTAATGTGACGGCACTGTCTACTCTTTGGTCAGGAGGTCTGGGAGGATTGACCTAGGTTCAAATGCGGTCGACCAACTAGTTAATATTGATGAGAGGGTTTCTCTCATGATGTTGTTCAGGCTCTGTAAACCATTTGGGTAGTTTTCAGAAGCTCAATACCGATAAACACATAAAATTCTACATCAAAGGTAATGAGAACAAAGCGAAATTCTTGCTTCGAAACAAGTTCTGATTATTAAAAATTCCAATCATTGAAATTTGCGCTTAGTTAGCAATACCGAAATCCGATATTGTCTACCAAATTAATGAACTTGAGTGCCGACGCTGACGAAGAATAAACGAGAAGGCTCACAACATTTCTTTTTATAATAATCGTTAGAAAGAGATTTATTTTACTGCGTCAGCTGAACATACGGTCCTTCTATTCGTCATAGGCTAGCTAGGCTTTGAGGTTAGAACACTTTCAATCAAGAATCCACGAAAAATTTAAGATCGTAGGTACTAATAAAATTTATTTTGACGATAAGTTTCTTTTGACAGGTTGTGTAGTGTGTTCAGCCCTTCTTAGATAGTAGATATTTTATACTAATTCTCTGGGGACAATTATTGGACTCCAAGTTGTGTAGTGGGTTCATTGTATATTCGTTGACATGTAAATTGTAATTACCGAATTAGGTACAGTTCAATTCAGTCGATGTTAACATCAATAGGGATTAAATTATTTCCATTCATAGCTAAATATATAAAATAATGTTTATATATTTATCTGTTTGTAACGTATGTACCTACCATAAATAAGATTGCAATGTAATTTTAGGAAGTTGTGCGTAGCCGGGAAAGGAAGAAGGACGTCAAAGAACGGTGGGCATATTTAAAACTATCAGGTTTTTTTTATGTCAAACCAATTATGAACATTAAAATATGATGAATGCAAGATTTATGAATATAAAAATCACAGTTAAATAGGATTCAGTGCAATTTTTGTATTTTAATATTAGTAATTTTTATAGTGAACTTAAGCGGAAGAAGAAGAAGCGGAGAATTCAACAACGATTTGAAGGTATTTTAAAAGTACATTATGATACATGTGTGCAAAGTTGGTTATTAACACTCGAAGCGGTATTATTAAAAGTGAGACGAGAGTGTAATAATCAATGCACATGCGTGTCATACGACGTTTTTCAATACACTTGCGAGGAAAAAAACACTAAAATGTATTTTTTTAAGTAGATTTTTAGATAATAATCAACCACACAATGAGAACGTTAACAAATATGACGCGCAAGCTTCTTTTTTTTTTTACAGCTGTGAGCTGTCAATCTATTTTACCCGTTTAAATTAAGAATGTTTGGTCTAAACACATATCACTTGCAGTGAGGTACAAACTTATGATAATCGGAATTATACCTATCATTAAACTATGCGGCAATGTAAAGTAAAAAGCACTAGTTCGTAATAAGCTGCATTAAGATACTAAAAACGGTGCAATAAATGTCAATTTACGAGCGAGTGTGTTGAAAAATATTTAATAAAATAATCTGTGAAGTTATGACATAACTGCTACCAACTCTACTCCGAAATTTCAACATTCCAAAAAAATTGGTATTATTGTGACTATATTAATGTTATAAATAAGAAAATAAATAAAAAATCAACCGAGAACTTTTTGCTTGTACGGATATAAATATTTAATTTTAGATACTGGTATTGGTACGTCACTCAAAACACAACAAAAGTGCGCCGTTTAAATTTTGCAATGGAAAGACGTGTGTGCTAAATTCTACATGCCAAACTGGGTACCAAATATATAACTTGACGTAATACAAATGCTACAATACCGTCTGTTAAAGTCGCCTTAGCTTCCATCTGCCTTTATGTACAGTTGCGCAAGGCCTTCAGATTGTCAATTACACAATTAGCTTTTGTTGCCGATTGTATCCAATCTTCACGTCTCAAACAGTGGATTGTCGTACTGGCGTACTGCATTGACGCTACATTATGCACCAAAATGCTTATATAACTACATATAAAATTTTAATAAAGTTAATTTGTTTGTATACTGTTCATATACTAAGTATTAGAAATATGAGTCTATACCTAATGCAATTTTGATTAAACCGTTTTACAACATCGACGGGCCAGTTGGCGCAGTTGGTTAAGATTCACCTTACGCGCCGCAGGTCGTGGGTTCGATTCCCACACAGGACATACATTTGTGTGCATGAACATGTCTGTATGTCCTGAGTACCTACCGCAGAGGGTCTCTGACGCTTCGTAAGGGGTTGCCAGGACTAGTGTGCCGTCTTTTATGACCTAGCGGTTGGTGAAGGTGGCCACTATAGAAAATCTCAGTAGATTAATGGGGGGTTTGTATGTCCTGAGTCTGTGTGTAATTATGTATATTAAGTATGTATTTACAAACAAAAAGTAGTATATTATTAATTATATCAGTTATCTGGTTTCCATAGTACAAGCTCTGCTTAGTTTCGAATCAGATGACCGGGTGTGAAGAATGTTATTGATAACAGTATTTGATTGGTATGTGAAATCATTAATTAGTAACAAATAGCTACATTGTTGGCAGAGTCGATTACAATAAACAGTAGGTATATAGAAAATGATAATTTTATAGTGAAAACATATTATATTCAACCACAAATATTAATCTCAGTGGAATAGAGTAAATAATGGAATATTCAGATAAAATTTATTGGTTTTGATTAGTTAGGATAACAACAACAAACTGCGAAACAATATCAATTAATTGTGAAAACTTAAACAGTGAATGCAGTGATCGATATTCGATTCGCAAGCGGTTAGATCAGATTACAGTTAATTAGTACTAACTAAATTGAGGCAGCCCTGTAATGGACAAAGTATTTCCATCGTCCATTGTGCGAGAGCGCGAGATTGGAGCTAGCGGTTTGCATCCGGACGCACACAATAGCGTTTTCGATTAGTATCGCGATGCGATATGTGGACTGTAGAGTAGGACAGAGCCACGCGACGCGTTCATTATACATCCTGGACGTGATGTTACCCTGGTACCTGTCCGAAACCACCGAAGCTGATAATACAAATTCGTGTTTAGCAACATCCGATAACGTTTCGATTGAATTCCAACCGTTGGTAATTCGTCTTTGTAATGCGTATCCATTTCATTAACAGGGCTGTTCAATTGGTGAATAGGGATTCTGTTTTGAAAAGAAAATTAACATTTATCTTCTTGGGCTAAGTGTACCTATAAAAAAGCATTCCAGAACCCGATAAGATATTTTTAATCAAAAATATCAAGCACGACAGTATAGGAATATATTTTCTTCAAGACGACGATGTCGTAAATAAATTTCCGACACCCCCGAGTAAGAAGAAAGTTAAATTTGTATCATGATCACGAGGTTGAAGCTCGAGTTAAAACGTCTCAGTCTATCGGAACCGCAATAAACTGAAATGCCATCCTCCAATAAAAGTTTTGCTCGTATCTGCAAACATTTGGGGAAATAGCTTCTGTTTCTCGCATCACGTATCGAAATAAATTCCATGGTATTTACTAACCCGATAAATCTAAATTGAAAATATTAATACGATATTAATCTTTGGAGCGGAAATAATATCCACCACGCATTAATGAAACCTTTAATCAATTTTATGACGGTCTATTGTACACGTGTATTTATAACGTTGTGTAAAAAATGGAACATGTATTTCTTGATAACAGCTAATCCCATACAAATTGCTGCTGATCCTGTTTCAAATCGCACTAAACTAATTTTAATTACATCTCTTTCTTAAGAACATTATTGAAAAAGGATACAAAATATATTTACGAGTAAAGAGAGTTTACCTATTGTGATGAGGACTAAATTCACACTGAAATCAGGCAATGGGACTAATATTTTTATCCTTTTCTAAGTTCTTTACTGATAAAGAACTTAAGAAAAGGACATTAACAACTAGAAGAGTATGACTAAATTAGTTTTTAATGTTTGTAATTACCTAACAGAAATTAGCATATAGCTAGATGCTAATTTTTCTATCTAGCTAATGTTTGTGATAAAGTACCCCAAAGTGCTAAGTAAGCATACAAAGCCTGTAGACAATCTAGTGCAGTTGCTAGAACACATCCTTTTAGAAATTATAGTTAATTCTTTAATTATTATTATATCTAAGAATTATTTGATTTTGAATTCTGGATAATACTAGATGTTCTCGGGAAATTGTTAAACACCTATACATTCACGTGCCATTCTACTTAATTGTGCTCTTTTGAAATTGGTAGAAAATTAAAGCAATTTTTTTAAAAGGGAAGGATGTGAATATACTGGAGAGACTTGAAAAAAGCTCTTGTACCAATGTGAGGTAATGAAACCACCTAACTACCTACGTGCTTCCAACAAGACGCCTGTGGTAGGTCATACATACCGCTAAAGGACACGCTTTGGTTCTCACGCGAGTGGCTCGTGCATATTTTCACTACCATTTGTCCAGAAGCAGTAAGTGTTCAGTAAAAAGAAAACCATCAATAAATCTATTCTGAGAAAATAACTGTAGCTTTTGAAATAAAGTATAGAACGCCTATGAGCTCACCGCCATAAAGAACTAAGTTATAATGAGGATAAAACTAATTGCCTTTATGATTCAATTCAGGAACGCACTACGGACACAATTATTCGTACAGTATTCAATTAAACACAAACACTACGACTGAGGACCTACTTGGCACCATATCAACCATGCATTCGCATTCCAACGCCTCTGTTTACACACAAGTGAATATAAATGTGCCAAAACTTCCAAGCGACAGTTTTGATGCAAAAGTTTTGTCAAAATTAAAGCGAAAATATAAAATAAGGTTAAAGATGTATGTGAATGTGTGCAGTTTGTTGAAAAATTCCTTGTCATATACAAAAATATTTTTTTGAGTTCAGTAACTCCTTCGCAATCTAAATATTTTGGTAACCCATATTTGAGATGAAGATTTCATGAAGCGCTCGTGGTGTAGCATGATTAGCCGTTCTTAATCGAACGGCAAGTTAAGCTACCACCGTCGTGGTCAGTACCTGGATGGGTGACCGCCTAGTGGTATTTCAAATCGAGCGTTTCCGTACTTCGGAAGGCACATAAAGCCGTTGGTCCCGGTTATCACTTAATTGTGATAGTCGTTAAGCTAGTTGGAGGTCTTTTAGGCGGCTTGAAAACTCCAACAGTAGGTTGACCACGAGCCTACCTCCACCGATCCGCAGTGGGCACGCGTGGTGGAGTATCCTGACCATTCCCTTTCACCCTGATTTGTGAAAGGAGGCCTTTGTTCAGCAGTGGGACATTATAGGCTGCTGATGATGATATTTGAGCGCAGTACCTAAGCATCATGAATCTGGATAAAAAAATTGAAGGTATGTTTACGAGATTTTAATGTAATATCAGAATTAATAAAAGCATCCGACTTCGATTCAACTCACTTTCGACTTATGTTATTTGATTTGACTGTACCTACAGTTTATGACATTATGTCATAATGCAAATTGCAAAGTAATAAATCGGATCGTGATCACTTTAAAACAACTGCGCTAACACGTGGTCGCCATAACGTTATCAAAATGCCAGCCCATGCAGTAATATATTCAGCGTGAGACTAGACGTGGTCATCTGGAACACGTATATTAAAAGCGTATTCACCCTTTGAAGCATTTAAACTGCCAACTAAACTCTCTTTTCTCTATCACACGAAAATATTTTTGGAAAATCATCTTTTTCTGTAGCTAAAAGGTGTAGAAATTAAAGAAGTGACTTTATAGTGCAACTGAGAAAAGTTGCTTGGCGATAGATTTTCAATTAAGAGAGCCAGCCAAGTGAGACAGATACTACAATGAACTACTGCGATAGATACTGTGGCTTTAGTTTCCCTAACCAGTAGGAGCATCATTAAATTATTTAATATCTACATAGGCCTTCATATAGTTAATACTCTACTTCTTTTGATTTCAAATGGTTTAGGGGTTTTTTCATCGAAAAGTCATCTTTCGGGGGGTTAAAAGCCCATATAATTTAATATACAGAACATTTCATATAGAATTTATAGAATAGAATATAGAATCGAATATAACTAATATTATAAATGCGAATGTGAGTTTGTTTGTTACTCTTACGCCTAAACCACTGTACCGATCTCGATGAAAATAGGCATTCAGATAACCTATGGTATGGAGAAGCCAGCATAGAATAAAGTATCACTTCACATCAAACGCAGCTTTTCATCTATTTAACAGCCTTTTATTTATATTATCTACAAATAAACTTTTATGGAGTTTCCTTTTCTTGTGAAAGCAGTCCCTTAGCAACATATATGTACACACGGCTACGGCCTACGACTACGGCTAGAAATGTATAGCTTGATCGGTAGCCGTGTGTACATTCATTTATTTACCTTTATATGAGCCCCTAAATCATCCGAACAACTTAGATGAACACAAAATATTTCAACTTTTAAAAGGATTGCAGGACGAACATTCGTCACAAATAAATACCTTCGAGAAAGCAAGTCCTCATTTATTAGCAAACTTGGCTTGAGATTACATCTGTTTGAGCATTGTTTCAGACTTTTAGACGGAGTTTGAATGAACGAGTTTCTTGTATTGCTAAGTACAGTCGTTTTACTGTAGATATATAATTAAAATTAAATTTTGTATCAGAAGGAATAATTTCAAATAATTCTTGACACTGGGTTTAAATTTAATTTTGAATACAGAACACAGTTTTGAAGTATTTATTAGGTACCGAGATGGTTTGGTACTTCTGTACTGTACTAGTATCTTGTCCGGATATTTAATTAAAAGCAGTGAGTATTTAAGAAGATAGCAGTGAATCGCAATTCTATAAGTGTGAGGATTAATTAAGGTAAAATAATTTGACAGCAAACTGTCATTCAAATTCACTGAGCCTATTAATTTTGAATTACTATTTAAATCTATAATTAAGACAGTGTATAGTCAAAAATTAGGCACGTTTAATAACAACGATTTAATTATCTCTCACTCTAAATTTAGACATTCCTGTACTTACTTCTATACTTCATCAATAATAGATGGGAGGTTTAGGCTACATTTTAAGCTATATCCACATGTATCTCAATCATGCGACGAGCGTAGGAGCTTACGACACAGTGTGTGGGCGTGTCATGTGTACAGCGGCCCTTAAAACATCGTCATCCCATATTTACGTGTTTAGTTCACTTATGCGGGACGAAATGGCCGATCAGAAATGCCCCGATACAAGAATACATAACCAATAAACCGCCCTATTTGTGGTTGAGCAGAATCGCTGTTTAACTCTTTCCAACGGTTTACAGCGGCCATAAAAGTAGTAAATTTACAGTCTTACTATTAAAATCTATTCTTGTATTACTGTAGGTTCGAGCAAAGGTTGAATAAAGTTAGAAATGTGAACAACCGATGGTGTTACAGTATAAAGATAACGCGTGAACAGTAAATCAAGTTTGGCTTACGCGCGCTCTTAAAAGACATCAACGGCTGACAGCGGGTTGACAAACAAAACAATGTAAGATTTACGGGTTACTACAAAAACAAACTCACATTTATTTTATGTTTATGGACCACTGTTATAATAACCTTCGTTTTTTTTACATATTTTTTTTGTCAACTCGGTGGTATTTAGTTGAGTTGATGTACTGTTCTAAATGAAAGCAAAAGGTACCGTTAACGCTTAACGCTGGTTTGGAAATAGACATGTCACACATAAAATAGCTGGAAACACTTCATTAGCTACCATAATGAACAAAATGTTTTATAAACAAACTTGTGTGATACACATCAAAAGCGAGCTTCCATTCCAAAGTTCAAAGCTACCGCTGTAATTTGAATTCTGTTTGGATGTAAGTAAAGCGTGTTTATTAAATTTATTTTATTAACGTTGACTGGCTATGTTTTTTTCACTTTAAAGATATGATTTATAAATATTTTTATATGCAATTTAAATGTTTTTGGCTTTTCTTATTTCGTTAAAGTTAGGGATAAAATGGCATCATATCATCTTCAGCATTATCATCTGGGCATAAATAAAATTAATGACAGTCAAAGGATTGGTAATTTATAGTATTCTAGTATCAGAACTAAGTAATTCACTTTCAATAACAATCTACAATACAATGTCCAGAACTAAACCAATTTTAAAATAAACCTCAATATCGTCAGACTCAGACCAATTGTAATAAAACCAAAAAAATATGTTGGCGCAGTTGAAGTACAACTTCTCGTAGAAAAAGCTGGGTCTTCTCTCCCCCATTATTCACGTATCGGTCGGCCAATATATAACTCAGAGCTTGAACACCTGTTCTTCTATTACAAACAAGGTTCGCATGATCGAGATTCATACTGAATTGGATACCGTCGCGACACTAGATGGATTACAATCCGTTAGTGCGTGTGCTACCTGGCTGGTGTTGACAAATGCTTCGTCTTATTTGTATCTGTGTTCGTTAATTAATGGATTAATATATTTACGCTGCCTTTTATGATTTTAGGTAGTTTTTATTATCATCATCCTATCCCACATTCGCTTGCCCGTCAACGCTCCACCCACGCTTGGCTTGTGTGCGGTCTTCTCGCCTTATTGATTGTTTTGAAAAGAGTAATTGCTGAGTAGTTTATTTCCGGCTCTTCTCAGCAAATGCAACCTTCCGAACCGGTATTAGAGCAGACTTTTCATAAGTGCCTGCGAAGGTCTATTTGAATAAAAGATTTTGAATTGATTCTGCAACAGATATATTGTGGTCTGCGTACTGCTATTTCAACTTGCAAAGTAAAAGAGCATTCTCGAGTCGAGGGGCGTGAGCGTGATTTGAGCATTGCTCTATGCAGTGCCCCCTGAAAGACTTTAAACTTGGGAATCAGGGTAACTGTTAAAAATCTCAAGGTATAGTTCAAAGATCTTTGTTTCGAGACTTTGAAGTATTTCTAAGAAATGCTATCAGATTTAAGATAAAATATAATTTGCCTTTTAAGCATCTTACCAGTATAATTGCATCTAAAATAATCTTTAAACGTAATGGCGGTCTACTTTTCATCTATTGGTTGAATTCCGGGAAATTCTTTCTTTATTCCTTCTTTTATTTATTCCCTAAACTACTAAAGGAATATCTCTGAATTTTAAATCTAGGTTCACCGGTTTAGGCTGATTGTTTAGTCTGTCAATCAGTGTTAGAGAAGTAGATATTCTGTTCAGGATAAAGGTACGGCTAGTTTCCAACAACTAAGTTAACCCACCTACGAAACTATTGACACGTTTCAGGTAAACGTGTAAAATAGCATGAAATTCTGTTTGAATAAACGTTAGGTCCTTTGTTACCATTTTGTAATACTGCATGTGCTAGTGACGTAACGATATATTGCCTATGTCGCCGACCGACAACCGACAACATGTCGTCACAGACTGCCGAATAAGAAAAATCGAATTTTAAAGCAATGCATTGATATTTTTGTAAATTTTTAGTATCAAATTTATGTTGTATATTTACTCTCCAAACAAATCAAATGATTCAGAATTTGAGATTGAAAACTGGATGCTATATTTATTTAATTAAAGGCAGGTTTAATTTGACCTAACTCACAATGGTAATTATATTACTTTTAGTGTTTTATGACCTTTACTTACTTGTCAATGTCGACACGGCATATTCATTCAAGTGAAGTACTAAGTAACTTACCTGAAACAATAATAAAAGAATTGTACAATACAACAATATAATACAATAAGTTGTCAAAATATTTATATAATCCTAGACAAAATTGCAATTTGGTTCTATTGTTTAAAAACACGCTTGTCATTACTGTTTTTCAACTAAATTTCATCATGGTACTGTGTATTACGTAAATTGCATCATATATATAGTAGGTCCCTACGTAATACGGATATTTCTTATTTATCCCACAAAACACGCCAAAATACTATATTCATAAAGCAGTACTAATATAAAGCAGTACTAAAACCAAGTAATCTTCTTAGCAATTTTATGCCCCAGCTTGACTAATGAAATAGACTCGAGAGATGATTGCATTGGGTCACAAAAAGACGAATTGCTCCATGTCACACTTTGATCTTTAAATCAAAGAGTTACGTGCTACATTTGCCTGACAACAGTACAGGGCATTGATCTATTTAGCTGAGCGAGAAGGTTTTTTGGCCTAATTGCGATGACTCAATTTTCCAGAGTAGGTAACAATTTAAGCAATGGTTGTTAAATATTTGATTTAATTGTAAACGTAGATGGTTGCTAAGTCAGGAATATTTGTTGTTCAGTCTACAATGTACCCGTATCGAAATTTAAATGACGCTTCAATTATTTCATAAGCATACTACAAAGGCCGATAAAATGACAAAATTGTATGCTTGAAATAAACACATAAAATATTAACAATTATTATTCTCGGGGTTTTTATAAGCATTATTCCGTAACCAAAGGGTGCCAAACAGACCCTATTACTAAGCCTCCGCTATCCGTCCGTCGGTCTGTCTGTCAATGGGCTGTATCTCATGAACCGTTAATAGGTAGACAGCTGAAATTATAATATAATACGTATTTCTATGGCCGCTATAACAACAAATAATAAAAATTAAATAAAATAAAACAAATATTTATTTAAATGATATTTTTGGAGTTTTTTTTCATAGTATCGGAATCCTCTGTGGTGCGAATCCGACTCGCACTAATTATTATTTAAAATAGATAATTCAAATTCAAATTCAAAATCATTTATTCAAATAGACCTTCGCAGGCACTCATGAAAAGTCTGACTCTAATACTCTAATACCGGTTCGGAAGGTTGCATTTGCTGAGAAGAGCCGGCAATAAACTCAGCAATTACTCTTTTCAAAACAAGCTTAGATTCATTACATAATATTTACATTCTAATCGCAGTGAAAACAATAAATATTTGATAAGTAAATAAATAGCAAACTTAAGCAGACCAGCCCCCACAAGCAGCACCTGTTCACAAGTATGACGCGTGTGGCAGCCATCGCCCTCCTCGCCTAATAAAAAAAAGACATGGTACTCTTTCCTACACTTTGCGACATCAATAGCTACATACCTATACTTGTACGTAGTATTTATATACTCTGAGCCTATACCTATATCATGTTTGAATACAACCTTTACGTGTTACATTCCTGAAATGTACACGAATTTAGCATTATCGTACCATTGTATTAGTTACTAATTCCTACAAATACTAAAGATCATCAAATATTAACACTAAGCACAAAATCACCTACATCTCCCTACATCTTAGTACCTATATCAGTCTATTACAGTAAATTTACGAGTAATTATACTAACTAAAAGCAACTTACGAAGCTGTCTGACTAGGCATTCATCAGAACCTATACATACATATTAGGTTTATACCCTTAAGGAGTAAGTAAGTGATGAAGATATCGCTGGCCCCGGGCAATAAAGCGGTAATATAAAAAACCGAATTTTACAGGAGAAATAAAAGAAGCTAATTTGTTTATAGTGCAGCGTACAGTGATCCAACACAGGCGTTCAAAATGTCAAATGAAAGCTAATTTTTTTACCAATATAACCTTTTAAAAATAATTGTAATGGTATAAATATTTAATGAAATAACTGAAAAAAATTATAATACAAATTATGGACGATACTGTTTCAATTGCAACATCATTAATGACTTTATAAACACACCGACCACTGAGATTCAAGAATGTAAGAAAATAATACGACGTAATTTCCACTTTAGATCTCGAGCGTACCAGCCGATTACCACCTTCTTCAGGGAAATTTTGTAGCCAAATCTTAGCTGTATCATCCACTATCGCTATTTTAGAATCCTATCAATGAAACATATTTTTATGTAACCATTGTAACAGACCGACCTTATAATGTGATTTGTTTTTATTTTTAACCATTTTTGACGGTATATATTTTTTTTTTATGTTTCTACTACCTAATTTTTGTTTAATTAAATTTTAAATGTATACCTTCGACTTTGAACCCCGACTGAAACGGTCTGACGCCATTGTTTGCATATTGCTTGTTCGGGAGGCTGGAAGTCGTCAAACCTACGTGCGAGACGATTCGTAATGACTCTCGAAAACAGCTTATAAACGTGGCTTAGGAGGGATATCGGGCGGTAGTTCTTCAATAGGGCCTTATCGCCTTTCTTGAAGAAGAGCACCACCAAGCTTCCGCTCCATATTTCTGGCGTTGTAGATTCGTGTATGACGGAATTAAAAAGCTTCTGAAGGACTACAAGTACCGGTTTTCCACCCGCTTTCAGGAGCTCTGTTGTAATTCCGTCTTTACCCGCTGCCTTGTTGTTTTTAAGCTGTTTCAGAGCCATTCTAATCTCGTAAAGGCTGACGTCTGGGATATCTTCGGTGTAGTGCCGGGTCAACTTGGCTCTTGCGTCACTAACCGGAATTGGATCTGGTTTCTGTGACGAGGTGTACAGCTGTCCATAGAACTTCTCGATCTCTCTTAAGATCTCCAGCTTTGACGTGATGATGCTGCCGGTGTCGGTCTTCAGCTTGGTCAGTTGACTTTGACCAATAGACAAGTCTCTTGCGAACACTTTGGAACCTTTGTTCCGCTTTATTGCCTCTTCGATACATGATGTATTAAAGAGGCGCAAATCGTGTCGCATTGCGTTTGAGACCTGCCTATTTAGCAGCCGATATTCGGCTGTATCAGCTGAAGACTGCAACTTCATTTCACGTCGTCGCTTCATGAGTTTGAGAGTTTCATCCGAGAGTTTTTGGGTTCTATTCGTGCGGCGGGTCTTAAAGAATTTAGATCCTACCGCATGGACAGTTTCCACGAGCCTCTTGTTTGTATCGTCCACCGTCACGCAATCATCCAGGCATTGGAAGCGATTATGAAGTTCAAGCTGAAAGCTGTCAGGGGGTATTTGGGAGGCAGGAGTTAAATCCGCCAAATATCACGTCAAGCGAGTAATTGCAAAGTCACTTAACGTTTGAAGAGATCTTAACTTTTTTGCACAAATGGAGGCCATACTAAATAGTCATCGTTTGTGCCCCCTTCCTTCCTCTCCTAACGACCTCCTTTCTCTTTCTCCAGGGCACTTTCTCATAGGAAGACCGTTGTTCAGTTCAGTTCAGTTTCTCAACAGGTAGGCCTCAAAATGAATATGGACAAGACAAAAATTATGTCTAATGTTCATATTCCGCCAATGCCGGTGATTGTTGGGAGCACTGTTCTCGAAGTTGTAGACGAGTATGTTTACCTAGGACAAATTGTCCAACTAGGTAGGTCCAACTTCGATAAAGAGGTCAATCGAAGAGTCCAACTCGGCTGGGCAGCGTTCGGGAAGCTACGGCATATCTTCACGTCCAGAATACCTCAGAGTCTGAAGACAAAGGTCTACAATCAGTGCGTGTTACCAGTGATGACATACGGGACAGAGACGTGGTCTTTTACTGCTGGCCGCATAAATAAGCTCAGAGTCACTCAGCGAGCTATGGAAAGAGCTATGCTCGGAATTTCTCTACGTGACAGGATCCGCAATGAGGAAATTCGTAGGAAAACGAAAACGACGGACATAGCTCGTAGAGTTAGTAAGCTGAAGTGGCAATGGGCAGGCCACATCGCTCGAAGAGCCGATAACCGCTGGGGAAGAAAGGTTCTCGAGTGGCGACCACGTACTGGAAAGCGCCGAGCGGGACGCCCTCCTACCAGGTGGACCGACGACCTGGTCAGAGTCGCTGGGCACCGCTGGATGCAAGCGGCCCAAAACCGTTCGAAGTGGAAGTCAATGGGGGAGGCCTATGTTCAGCAGTGGACATCCATAGGCTGATATGATGACTTACCGTCGACCATGGATAACATTCTTCTTGCTCGAGATTTTGCTGGTAATTGTCTTGCCATTTTAAACAAAACACAATTTTTAGATCTAAGGATTATTAAGTTTAGTATTCTCGTAAAATATTCAAAACCACTAAATCGCAATAAAGAACATTATTAGCGTAAGACATCGCACGCTGTACTAACACCGCCAGCCGAATTGAGTTATTATTTGTATCCTTTGATTAAGGATTCAAAGGATACATCCAGATAGAGTGTCGCAGCTGTGCCCGCGTCGATAAAAATAGCCTCTAACTGTTAGGGCCTAAATCAAATAAAAATAAATAAAATTGCAAAATAATGTGTAATATTTAAATTTCTCCCGATTTTAATCGGAATATTTCAACAACTACTATCATTATGAACGTCACTATGACAAGCAGAATGACGCAGAGGGAGCGTAAAACGTAGCTGTTACGCGCAGCAGCCTATTAAAGTTGGCCTGTTTTATATATTCGTGTAGTATGGCGACGTTCTTTCTAGGTATATTTATTTCTATGTTTGTATCAATTGTTTACCTTGCTAGAAAGCATGCGGTAATCATTTATGCGTAGGAGTGAAAGGGATGGCGTTTAGCGTAACGCGACAGTACGGCGCCGGGGTTGCAATACATTTCCGGGAAGAAAGGCGTAATAGCTTGTACAGAATAAAATCTCTTGTGATTACTTCGTATTAAGTGTTTACAGTTTATTGATATAATACGTTTATTTCCAAAAAACGCGGTTAAATTTATTACTGTTATTCTTTGTTTAGAAATTTAGTGTAAAGATGTTCACCGGTTTTTTGTGTAATGTTTCTTAGAGTAATGCAATAATACATAACTTAGTCGTAAGAGAATTTTCCATGCAATAAAGCTGTTATTGTAATTTACTCTAGTGAAATATTATTTTAAAAAACTGAAAAAAATAAGAGTGATAGATTGATACTCAGAGAAGCTAAAAATCAAATAACATTAAAAAGGGCGTAACCGGTGTTTACCGCTATATTGCCCGGGGCCAGCGATATATTAGCTTTTAATTGAAGACATATTAGACACACTTCGACCTTTAACTAAGACAAAAGGCTAAGTAAGAACATTTGTCTAATAATAAGGGATCGCAATCGTCTTTGCAAATAGTTTTTATTTGCAAACTTTATATGACTAAACTACAAATAAGAGTGATATGACCATGTGAATATGATCTTTGGAAACTACCCCTTACTTTTAGATTTATTGCCATTGGCATTTACAGATTTCGAAAAAAAAATACAGTCAGCAAGAAAACGGCTATTTACGAAAAAAATAAAACTAAATCGATCCTGACTCCGACGAGGTTCATGAGGCTTTACGGACCCAAGCTTGGTTAGGGTACTAGAAAAGTCACAAATCGAAAAAATCTTTTCCCATACATTTTCTTTTTCTTTTTTTTTTTTTCAAATTCTGTGAATGCCGATACCCATAACACAAAAAGTTAAGATGGTCTCCTACGACCATATTAGCGTGCTTTAATTAAAGAAGTTTGCTCTAACTGACCCGTCTCAAAATGTGTATACATTCCTGTATACATTCAGCAGTGAATAGGTTCTATGCCTTAAAACCCTACTATTAACAAGGATTAAATCCTCTACAAAAAAATACTTTGGTTCAAATAAACGTGGTTAAAACTTTCCAAACTAAATAAAAGGGAATCTACAAAGAATTTAATTATTGAAGGATATTCTTCAATAATTTTACATACAAATTGATAAAAACGATTTAAGAGATCGACTCTCAATCTCTTTAAAGTCTCAATAGAGGTGATGACAAGCGCATTCATCAACAATGTGAATAATAACAAAATTACTGAGTCATAGAAAGGCGATCAAAGCATTCAAGCAAGGTGGCCCGGGGCTAAATGCCATACAAAAAGTATAAAAACTCTCAGAGAAGTTGTAAGGACATCGTTCATCATTTACGTCTGGGGACCAACAACAACTGGGCAGGCACGAAAACATGGAATGGGTTAGTCCACTGGATTTTATATATACATTCGAACAATGTTACTTATTGCTGGCATTGAGGTTTTCAAGGATAAAGATATCGTTCATTGCAAAAATATGATTTCCGAAATTATGGACTTCATAAATGTTAGTTTATAAATGACGGGCCAGTTGGCGCAGTTGGTTAAGACGTGGAGTCTTAACCTATAGCGCCGCAGGTCGTGGGTCCGATTCCCACACAGGACATGCATTTGTGTGCATACAAAAAGTACTATATGTATTATATCAAGAGATCGCTTCTTAGCGATAAGACCGCCCATTGTACAGTAATTAATTTTAAGTACTTTTGTTATGATGTTGTTTTTGTTTTTTGGTGTACAATAAAGAGTTATCTATCTATCTATCTATATCAGTTATCTGGTTTCCATAGTACAAGCTCTGCTTAGTTTGGAATCAGATGACCGTGTGTGAGGAATGTCCCAAGATATATATATATATATAAATGTACTTTTTAATTTGTCTATTTTCAGTTTTTGTGTAAATAATTGAGTTCCAAAAGTTCTCATCTATTTAAAACATGTAAATATACATTCTTGCATAGACTACGGAGAGGTCATATTTATATGTAAATTAAAGAAGGAAAAGGACGGACTGAAACACACCTGTGCCACTGACCTACATAAAGACTAGACCTTTTTTACCTTTTACTTGGTATTCTCAGTTTGAGGGATACCGAATAGCAGTGTAGTGTCCATTTTACACAGATGGAACGAAACGGTGAAATTCTGCGATTCGCTAATCGTTTACTCAGCTGCTACCTGAACTTAACCCACATTTACTAACTCTGTTATGTCCAAAACAGCCCAAAAATAGAGCAGAAAATTACTTCAACGAATCATTAAGCAAATAAGTATTCAATGAATCAGAACATTTCAATATTTTTTAACTGCCAAAGCGAATATCTTTGGTTTAGACATGTGTCGGTGACGCATGGATGGGCCAATGTTCTCGGAAGGATGAACAATAAAAACCGCATAAAATGTGAATGCGGGCAATGTCTATTGTCTGGTACAGCGACTTCCACCATTTCACAGGTGGTCTTGTAAATCCGCAATAAGCGCCGCCGGCGCCCCACCCCGTACATTGATATGTCACCACACAACACTCGGAATCTGTCAGAGTACAACAGTTAAAGAATATTGCATTCGGGGAGATATTCGTGAAAACTTTACACTTTCGATATTGATATGTATCTATAGTATGTTTTGAATAGTGTGTATTCAAAGGGTTGAGAGAAAAGACGATATCAATATGCAATTGTATATTTGCGGTTGCAAATTAACATCACTTGATTTAGTAGAGCACTTTAAAATTGATTATAAATCGAGCTTTGGCACGGACAAATCGACAGGTAAACGTTTGTTTGTGCTATCGAATCTGCCGGGCATTGAAACAACAAATGTTTGTGCATTACTTTTGTTTGTACGGTTCAGTAGGTTAATAATAAATATTTACCCATTTATCAGTTTATAAATAACCAATGAATGATCAAATATTGCCTACATTATCATTTATTGGTACATATTTTACAAACTGTTATTGAAGTGAAAACTTCTTTAGCGGCGTTGTGCACTGTTTTTGCAATGGGTATAAATCGAAAATTCGTAAGACGGAGAGAGAGTTGTAGCAAATTAGACTGTATTTATACTGGGGTTATGTTCAAATTCTTATAATATTCTCTAGCTAGCCGAAAGGTAGCTACCATATTTGTTCCCATTTTAAGTTAATAAAAAAATCTTATTCAAAAGTATTATATGTGTACATGTATCTTGAACTAGCTTTCCGCTTCGCGAGTTCACTCGCGATCACCTATTTCACCCCCAAGGGGTTGAAATTTGGAAAACCCCTTGTATAAAAACACTATGTGAAAAATGTCTAGTTTCAAAAATGCACAACGTTATTATTAAAGTTTTCACTTCTGCCGGCACTCCCGGAGTGCGACCCGCTGTTTTTTTTATAACTGTATTGTTTACTGTATTTTGGACCAATTAATAATTATCACTAATGCATATAATCACTGTAGGTGTATTGCCTTGCCCTTCTTTCAAAGACCTTGACTATCAATCCTGCTTATAATGTCATTTAAATACCAACTACTATCAAAACACGATTGTAGCAATGCACGCGAACCTTATCGATCACAAACCAAACTAATTGATACATACAACGGACGGTTTCGCATAGTACCCGCGCGTCATAACTAACTCGGGATTAATCGGTCCCTTGTAAGTTAGGGAACTCTAATACCCGCTGAGCCGACGATTAGCGGGTGAGCAACCGATATTCGGAGCAGGTAGACCGCCAACCAGGAATCTATGCCACTGCTTGATTTGTTAGACCCTCTAAAGTAAATTCATGGACCTGTTTAACTAACCGTTTTATTTGACTGGATCTTTTGTATGTGATAATACGCTCCAGTGACTTTAGGAATAAATTAATTAACTAAGACATAATAAGCGATATATTATTATTATTATTTATGAAAACCAGCTGTTTTAAGGAATATAATAATGTTAGTAGTCATTTCAAAATATACAAACGAGGAAAAAAGATATATAAAATTTAAATTAAAATACCAGGCGATTACAATAACAATAAAATTCTCAGTATCAGCACGTATCAGACTGAGACTGTACATTATTTGAGTCATATAGTTGATTAACTATATGACTATTACTAACATGATTATGTTAAACTTGGTTAAACCAAAACAAAACCAAGTAGGTACCTACTTAAAGTTGCAGATATCGTTGATTTGAACCAATAAAAAATATGAAGCATTTTGAGCATCTCCGAAATCCAAAGCAAATGGGATGTCTTCTAATTAGTCATGCCGGTTCCAACAGCGAATTAACAACCGTGCTCCAATCAGAGGAGCCAAGCCATGCCGAGGCTAATTCCACGGACGCGCTTCGAATGCCTTATCTCTGTATTGCGATAAGAAATTTTGCCATCAGAACCCAAACGAAACCCTCAAAAAAACACTTTTTGCTCCCTTTCTTTTTCTTGAAAGGTAAATCACCAGGGACGGTTCCGTTGTTTGAGAAAATAGGGTTTAACTAAATTAAACGATTAAAATTATCATTTTAGTTACACAAACCTTTTAGATTTTTTTTTATTAGCTGAAACGGTTTGTCTTTTTATTTGATATCTTTGATTTGACTGATATATTTTAACGTATTGAATTAAATTTTATTCATGTACTTAATCATCGAAAAGGATTGGCGCTGAATATTAAAGAAACAAGTTTTTTTTTGTCGGGATATAGTTTTTCGTACCTAAATTAGATGGTCCAAAAGATAACAATGATATAGGCATACCGCAGAACTGAGTAGGGACCTGCGGTAGAGGAACGCTGCGGGACGATGTGTTTTCATTACGGCTTACTACTAAACTAAAATGAAAACAATTCTGTCTGATACGTCACATAGCGCCATCCGATCCAAACTACAGGCATAGCGATGCCTGTAGTTAGATAAATGGTCTTCTTGCAATAATTCCCTTACTTACATTCAAGGCCTGATCTTCAAGAGCCTTTGAAACGTGTTATCTTCCTGTTAATTTGAAATGACAGCAGGTTTTGTATACCCTTATCAGAGGAATAGGTTATGCAAGGTTTATCCAGTGATCGGAAAATCGGTCCTTTGGATAGGTTGTTACATTTAGAATACATTTATCTTTGAACTCTATTTGAATGGAATAAAGAGTATTATTATATTTATTTTTTGCTTACTCTGAACCGATCATATGAAACGCATAGTTAACGTTACGTTTATTGAAATTCGATCTTGACGATTGCTAAAAAACAAATGTGTTCCAAAGGTTCGAACTAACACTTAGGAAAGTATGGTAACATTTGTGTATTTTACGTTTCGGAGGAAGTTTTTGGTTGGAAGAGCTGTTTCTCGTTTGAAGGAGCCACATTACCCTGCCAAGGTTTGTCCCCTCGTCCTTTGACTCATACTGAGAGCACTTCGTTAGTTCACAGCGATACGTACAGTGTTATGATCCTGCACGTCTCAGGTTGTCTTCAAGTGACTCTTTTAAGAAGAAAAACGACAGAAATGAACGGAACGTAGGCGGAGGATGCAAACCGTAAGCTCGAGAGCATACCCTCTACACAGCTGCCACAGTTAAAATAACTAGAACAGTAATTAACTAAAACATATTGCTAAAAAGTAATAGGCACTGTATTCCAGAACTAAACCTATTTTTAAGCTAGGTAGGTTCTTTATTGCTTTATTGTATGGGATTGACCTACTTAAATAACTGCTTTTGTTCATATATACAATTAAACTACTAATTTGATTATTTTTACTGTGGTCCGCGTCGTTTCCTCACCGAAGTAGGTTGAGCCGCTCAAATCACCGCAGACTTGAATCGGTCCGCCTCGGCTAAGGATTATACTACAAGTAAATATTTATTTAGCCGTTTCTAGTCTTTTGTTGAGTTTTATGGAAAATTTATTCGCCACTCATTTTCCATGCACGTTAGACATAGACTGTGAGAGTGGTCTAATCTACATATTTCAGAAACAGGTATGTATGAAAACAGAAACATTGTCTGTCTGTACAAAGCAAGGAATGTTGGTGCTACGCTTGATTTCAAATAAATACTCGACTGTGTACTAACTAATAATGGTAAGCAGATAACTACCACAGTAACTACGTAATTAAAAATAGTTTCATATTTCATTTGACTCATTAATAATTAATAACTCGGTTGAGTTTAATTTTGCAAATACACTTTTTTTATTAAATTATTAAAATCATTATTAAATTAGGTAGGTACTATAATTTATTATACAAATCACAAAAAAAAAAAACTTTAAGTACTTATTTTTTAATTTTCACCATAAAAGATACGATAGATTGAAGTATAAACACGACTCGGGAGGAAAGATTTGGAGGGTAAAGAATTAATACCATCTAATCCAATTTCGATACATTTAAATTAGAATCTAAGATGAGCTTTTCCATCCACCCAACTTTTAGACTTGTTGAATTTGAACTTATTCAAATCCACAAATCTATTTTAAATCTTACAGACTTTATTACAGGAACGTAAACCTCTACGGACGAGATAATTGGTAATTTGCTTTCGATTGCTATACTATAATGTATTATGGTGTTTTTTTTTAAACAAGCAAACGTATGGCCCGCCTGATGGTAAGCGGTTACCGTAGCCATATGGACGCATGCAACCCACGAGGCATCACTCACGCGTAGGAACTTAGGCATTCTGTAGTGAAGGTATTTCCCCACTCTATAGCATAGCTGCTCTTTGAGCGAATAAACGCTATGCTCTACCTCTCTCTGGTAGGTATTACGTTTTTTTTTATAAAGCTAATGGTTTATAACAAAAGTAGTAGGTGGTAGAGCACAGTTATGGAACGGTTAAAAAAAGTTTATTAGCAGAGACAGACACTATCAAATATGGATCTTTTCACACGACATTCTTGTCTGTCTCATGCTGGCAGAGTAAAAACAGTTAGAAATAAAAACAATAGGCAGACTTGGTTCAAGTATAGCCTGGTTTTGTTACTGTGTGAATGAATCGCTTTCAATGTAGTAGCTGGGTGCGTTGCTTTTATTAGAACACTTTTACTTTTATTTACTTAACTTGTAAACTACGTTTTTCTAAATACTCAACACTACCTACTATTGTAATATACTATTGTACCCTTGCAATAGAGTAATGGTAAATGGAAAAAATACAGTGTAAATTTCAGGCATCTAATAATGAACCCAAAGAAGCGCAATGACGTTCATTTTGGTTGAAATGTATTCCGCCAATTTCCCACCGCCGACAATGCGCTCTGATTGGTTAAGTCAAGGACACATGCGCTCTGATTGGCCAAGTAACAAACACACAATGCAGCGAGTGGTCCTTACTGTTTAAATTCAGTGACAAATCACTGACTAGTTTCGGAATTTGGTTGTTCAGTATTACTACTCTAAAGGGATATTTCCTCGATGATTTCAGAATACAAAAGAACCTTATAAAGCGAAATACACTTCACCTGCGTGAAGCGTAACGTCAATACAATACAATATGTACAATTAACGTGTAATAAATGATGATCTAAGTCTAAACTATGAACTAAATGAGTGGCCACTCTATCATTTGGTTTGAGCTGTCTATCGTCTAACGTTTAACGACATCAATAATGCCATTAGCAAATTAGCGCGCTAATACCCGGCCATATCTGAGTAGGTACTATGTTAAATAACTCGCTACCTAATTAATGGCATTACACGTAGGTGAAGCCGTAGCATAATCAATAAAAATCGGAATGTATGTAATTGACATTTTGGAGCGTATATTCGACTAGATGGAAATAATTCTAATTCTAATAATAATAATGGTACAGAGCTTTTGTATGAAAAGTATGGCGGATTGACTGCTCTTAAAGGTCGTTTTTATATCTAAATATCTAACGTCACACGTTTCTCACTAATTATAATGTTGGTTATCCGTATGTGTACTCTGATGAGAAACACTAATGTATGAAGTCTTCTTGCATTCTGTAAATACTATCAAAGAGATATAATAAAAATTCTAAATCTTCCTCTGGTGGCTTATAATGTATCCTGTAAAGGTCATCTACATTATTTATAACATTAATTATTTGCCTTGTCCATGCCAATCTATTTTATTATGTCTATAAATAAAGATTGGCTAAATGGTCATGGTAGTGTTGTAAATCAACGTGTTTAAGTTGCATAATTAAGTTTTATATTCATAACTATTAGAGATTCATTATTAGCAATTGAAAACCGATGCTTATTCCTCTATCTGACCTTCCTTGGTAAGACTTTATCGATAGCGATTAAAAGGCTATGCGGTAACGCCCTAAGCTCTTTAATATTTCCTTTGAGGTTTCCACAATGAACGCACCTAGCCTACAACTAGATAATCACTGTATATGTATACCAGCTTCTCTAACCTTTCTGTCAGCTCGTTGTGGATGGGATGAGCCTTTCCTCTCCGCATTTTGTGCAAATACAAGAGTACTTGGCACGCATTAATAATTGATTGCAATTAAGTGCTGGAATAATTTTATTGCTCGGCTAATAAAAATGTTTGTAAAAAAAAACAATTCATTTGTGATATAGTTTTGTTATGATGTGTTTTTTACACTTAACACAATAGGCTACTTTCCTGAAGAAATCTATTTAGTCCGTCATTGCATTATCAAAAAATATTAGACACGTATTTTTTCTTTTGTCAATTAAACAAAAAAAATACGAGGATATGGTTTGTTGAAGTTCCGCGTGACGTCACGGTGTGGTACAGTGACGTCACGAGACCACACTCCCGAACTTAGTCGCGCTTTATCTTTGCCAGTTGTTAATGATTTGGTAAAGCAAAAAATACGTGTCCAATATTTTTTGATAATCTAACTGACGGACTAATTAGTTTTTGTTTTTACATCAACAACATCAACATACCTATTAGTGGTACTTAATGTTTAATTTATGATTACATTACATACTGAAAGTAACTAAATTATTAGTCTACTTATTAGAAAAAATAACTCTGGGCATTTATCAGTAAGCAAATAAAAATGCTTAGTGACAATATTTTTTGATCACGCGTTTGTCACTACAAAAATCATTTGAAGCATTATCTGAAGCGCCGCAAATATGCTACCCTTGGTGATGGATACATATTTGCGGCGTTTGGGGTTGAAACGCTGGGCCCGTGGGGGCCAGACGCTCACCATTTGTTTAACGAGGTCTCACATCGTCTAGTTGAGACCTCACGTGACAAGAAGGCTGGCGTTTATCTAGGCCAACGAATAAGCATTGCCATCCAACGTGGCAATGCCGCCAGCCTTCTTGGTACGTTTGCACAGGGCAGCGATTTGGGACAAGTTTTCTATTTGTAATTTTTAATTTTAGTTAATTTTTAATTTAGATTTAAGTTTTTATTGATCGTGTATATAGTTTCTTGTTTTCTAAAAATAAATATTACCCATTTATTTCATAGATACATATTACGTAGGTAGGTATATACATTATACATATCTCGCTCGTATGAATTTGTGCTAAATATTTTATTAACATACAAAGCTACAAAGCTTCGGCTTCGTCAAATACATATTCATCTATTTAATTGGTTTCAAAGCAAAAGTTGCTATTCCATTGATCTATTTCAAAGAGTTCCCTTTCGCTTCCGCTCTGTTAAACAATCAAACTAAGATTAGCAATTGATACAATACAATATCGACTTAAATCCTTCTGATTTAGAACAGTTCATCCAATGCATATTATGAAATCCTTTGAGCTATGGTCTAACTAATATAAATGCTTGTTTGTTTCGATTTCTACAATCAATTACTCAATGAAATTCAACATGAAATGAAATTTAATTAGGTTAATAAAATAGTGCTACTTCGTAAATCTAATCACTTGTCGACAAGGGATTTACAAAAATAAACCTAAATGTATGTATGTATAATTAATTTCATCAGATCAGACTCTATTGTTATCCATTGTCTCAGAGTAGGACCAACTGTGTAAACAATGATTAATTGGTAGCTAAATGGGACAGTTTAAATTAATTTCAAATAGCACTTACTGACCACTCATGTTTTCATTATTATTATATGTTAACGTCGCAGTAGGAATGATCTCATATGGTTTTGAATACTTAGAGGAAAACTCAGAAATAAGACCAGCAGTGTATGAAATAGGAAAGATCCGTTCGGGATTCATTTTTCATTTATAATTCATTTATTGGCATACAACATTACAGCTTATTTTTGAATTCATAGATGATTATTTTACTAGACAGAAAATAATTTTCCCATTACGTGTACGATAGGTATATCATCCTTTAGTCTAGACTACATAAAGTTAATTTTAATAGCATTAAATTTATACACAGCGAGAGCCATTTATAGGGCCATGTATTCATTTGCATTGCCATCTTTAAATAGGTCTCATTTAATCTTTTAATTTTGGCAATATGTTCAGCTTTCAAAATCTTGATTACAATGAACGTACTGCCTCCATCTGTTTCTGTCACTTATAATCCTTGTACCGTCGTACAGTGTCTAATTGCTGTTCTCTTTTATATTAATGTAAATGTCTCCAGCGAAACATTTCCATTTAATGAAATTAGAAGGAATTCGAGAACAATATATCGCTTGATTAATGATGGGTAATTTTTTTTCTGTACAGGCAATTCTGCCTACAGAACCGACCTATAAGTATAACCAGTGTATTGCTGCATTCATTCATACATGTTATAATTAATTGACCAATTATTTTACAGAATGTCTTAGCACCTATCCACTTTTCATTATAACTAAGTGGGTTATACGAAAACAGCTCTAGCCAGCCTCAGCCAAACCGACCTGGCTAGCTGTTTTTGTATAGTCGTAGGGCTGGTCAACATACATACATACATAAAAACTAATAATAGTATGTGGACACTAGGTTATGTGATAATAATATTTTTACAAGTGATGCTCTACTCGATTCCATATTTTACAGTCTTTTGTTTTACGTTGTATATAGAGAATTTCTGATAACCCATTTAACCTTATAGTACCTTCAGGTTATTCATGCCACAAATACATTATAAGTGGTAACCCAAGTATTCAGCTGCTAATCAAAGATAGGTTATTACTAACCAGTGAATATCTGAGCTTCTCATGTTCAGAATTAATTATCAAGGCGCTGTGCGAAGACACTTTTCGCACATTTGAGGGGGTGAAGCAGCGGTGAAGACGGCGCTCAATTCGGGGCGCCCCGCGTACTACCCGCGCAGTCCGCCGGCGTCCGTATTCTGTCGGAATCCTTATTCTGATTGTTATAGATTCCGGAAATTTCAATTTATGCTTTTGATTGTCTAAATACCTATTACGCATTATAAGAACGATACTTGTGTCTTATTTATAAGAAAGGTCATACATTTTATGTCTTGTGTCTAGGTTTGAATAAAATAAGTAGTTACTTAGTATAAAATAGTATCACTTCGCAATGCAAAAATCTACTTACATAAATAATTGCAAAATAGGTACATAATATGTGTTTGCACAACAAAGTCATAAAATTACATTTATGTTGTTCGAAATAGGGCATGCAATATCGGAAAGTTTTCAATTCCGGAAATGAGTTCCGATACCAGAGAACTAGTTTCAGAATTAGCACCTTGTGAACGGTTTTTCGTTTCTAGATGATTTGGAATAAGAACAGAAAAAACTAGCAAAACTATTGCCGATATATATTTTTGAGGGGTTGGAGCCATGGTTCCGTGTTTAATATTTAATATAAGTCCGGAAAAGCTAAATACCTATATGATATAAATTATTAATTATAATAAAAATTTATGGATATCAGAATTACGATACGGAATTGAAATATGTGAAAAATAGCTGTTCCGGGATAAAAAGTAGCCTATAATACTCGGGGATAATGTAGCTTCCTATTAGTGAGAGTTTTTCGAATCCGACTGGTAGTTCTAGTTATTGGCCCGTTTTAACAAACAAACAAAAAATATCTTCCACTTTTAGGACATGAAAATTAGTCCGGGATTCCGGATAATGTGAACTATTAGATATGTATCTCAACAATATTGCAATGGTTTTAAACCCCGGTTGTGAAATTCAATATTGGACTATGCGTTCATTCCGGAACCAATTTCAGAATTAGTTACGGAATTGAGTTTTAAAATAAAACACGAACTATTAGATATGTATCTCAACAATATTGCAATGGTTTTAAACCCTGGTTGTGAAATTCAATATTGGACTATGCGTTCATTCCGGAACCAATTTCAGAATTAGTTACGGAATTGAGTTTTAAAATAAAACACCTTTATTCAATAAACTTGTTATAATCATCAAGAAATTACAGATGTATGTACTTATCCCTATATTTTGTAAAAATTTAGAAAAAAATTAGAAATTAACCTAAAAAGCCTCCTGCGAAAAGGCACCGAAGAAGGAGCGTTTCAACCATGTTGGCCGGATCGGAAAAAAGCTATCATGTTACCCATCTGGGAGTAAAGCTTTCTGGACCCTTGCCAAATCGGTCGCGACGCGACCAATTTCTGCCGCCCGTCGCTGCCGCCATTGCTGAAGCCTGATGGATCACTAGCTTACACTGCTGTGATAAGGCCAATTTGTTCGCCTCTCTATTCGCGGAGAATTCATGTCTAGACGCTGGTTTACAAACAACACCCCCACTACCCACTTGCAACTGCCAAATGCCGGACATCCGTATCCGACAAAAAGAGGTTGTAAAGGTACTACGCGCTCTAGACGTGAATAAAGCCAGTGGTCCCGACGGCATTCCAGCCATTGTCCTGCGCAATTGTGCGCCCGAATTGTCTCCTGTCTTGACACGCCTGTTTCGCCTCTCACTTCGAATGGGTTATATTCCGAAAGTCTGGAAGCTTGCTAACGTGCAACCTGTGCCTAAGAAGGGCAGCCGTGCCGATCCTACAAACTATCGACCGATTGCGATCACCTCCATACTCTGCAAGACTATGGAGCGTGTATTGAATCGGAGGCTCCTGGCATACCTTTAAGATAAAGAACTCCTCAGCGACCGACAGTATAGTTTCCGCCAAAAACGGTCTACTGGGGATCTTCTTGTACCACACATCTTTGAAGAGAAGCCATTGAGAGACACGGGGAAGCAATTGCCGTTTCCCTCGATATTTCTAAGGCTTTAGATAGGGTCTGGCACACCAGCCTTCTAAGCAAGCTTCCTTCATATGGAAATTCTGATGGCCTGTGCGCTTGGATTTCCGATTTCCTGAGTGAACGATATATACGAGTTGTCATAGACGGGTGCTCGTCGGACCTCTTGGCAAATAATGCCGGAGTTCCTCAGGGATCAGTTCTCTCTGGAAACTTATTTCTGCTGCATATCAACGATCTGTTAAAACCCGGTATCTTTGGGTACGCATACGACATCACTGTTGCAGAGAGATACATTTCCAGCGCACGAGCCACTAGTGACGAGATCCAATTGTTTCGAGAGGCCATGGTTGAGTGTTTGAACGTGACCTTACAGGCAGTCTCTGATTGGGGCAGAGCCAATCTGGTCACGTTTAACGCCTCCAAGACACAGGCGTGTCTTTTCACTGCCAAACGGAGTCCTTACCATCAGGCTCCTACTTTCCAAAATATATCCTTGCCAATATGCGATCGGCTTGATCTCCTAGGCATAACATTAACAGCCAAAATAAACTTTGGCTGTTCTATTGAGTCGAAGGCAGAAACAGCTGCCAGAAAGCTGGGTATCCTCTCTAAGGTTAAGCGGTACCTCACGCCTGGGCAGTTGCTCCGACTTTATAAAGCACAAGTCCGGCCATGCATGGAGTACTGCTGCCATCTTTGGGATGGATCAGCTAAGTACCAGCTTGAGGCCCTCGACTCAATAGACCGCCAAGCCAGGAGACTCATCGGGAGAAAGACAGCTCAGGAGAATCATCAAATGGAAAAGCATTGCGAAAGCTGTAACCCTCGTCAAGAAGAACATTGGCGTTGAAGACTCCAGAAAGCTGGGTATCCTCTCTAAGGTTAAGCGGTACTTCACGCCTGGGCAGTTGCTCCAACTTTATAAAGCACAAGTCCGGTCATGCATGGAGTACTGCTGCCATCTTTGGAATGGATCAGCTAAGTACCAGCTTGAGGCCCTCGACTCAATAGACTGCCGAGCCAGGAGACTCATCGGGAGAAAGATAGCTCAGGAGAATCATCAAATGGAAAAGCATTGCGAAAGCTGTAACCCTCGTCAAGAAGAACATTGGCGTTGAAGACTCACCATGTACAGTATCTATTATTGCTACCTCGACTACTCTGACAATCGTGCTAGACTGAGCAGATAATATTTTCAATCCAACTTTATAACGAACTAGTTGCCCCCCGAGGTTACACCGATTATTCCGATATTGAAATTCAATATCGGAAATCAATATAGGAATTGAAAACCTTCCGATATTACATGCCCTCATAGATAGATATGTGCAGTTTATAAGGAATATTTGCAATGAAAATTCCGATAAAATTAATTCGGAAATCAATATAGGAATTGAAAACCTTCCGATATTACATGCCCTCATAGATAGATATGTGCAGTTTATAAGGAATATTTGCAATGAAAATTTCGATAAAATTAATTCGGAAATCAATATCGGAATTGAAAACCTTCTGATATTACATGCCCTAAAGTATATACACTTCTTTGTGCCTTTATAAATTTTTCTGATTTATTTTCAAGTCACAAAAATATAATTCCTAGCGGTATTTTTGCAAAATAAAGAAAATTAGAAAACTACACGGAAGTAATACATAGAACGAATTTTCGGTATTTTTCCAATTCCAGAATAAAAAAAAATACGAAAAAAAAAGAATTGATACAAAGAAATGAATGTGAGTTACTAATTTTCTGATAACATTTATAATAAAACGTAGGTACTACCCGTTCGCGTTGAGGCCCACGTTCATCTGCCCGCTTCCCCTGTACTTCCCCGATAGCGCTCGTTTTGTACGCGTGGCTACAGATCAAGCTATATATTTCCAATATAAGCTGAACTCTTATTGTACGGAATTCCTATACAATGCGAGATCAGCTTATACTGGAAATGTATCGCTTGATATGTAGCCGTGTGTACTACAAGTCTACAACACGTGCGCTACAGCGCGACTGTGACTGTGACTCGGGTCTCAATTTATCGCGCACTGGTAGTACGTAACCTAAAAGCTTTTTTAATTATTTTAAAAGCACCTACTCTAATCTTTGATAAATCATAATTTTATTTTTATTTTTCACACAACACTTTTTACAACATAATTGAATTAAAAAGTTGTTTTCTCTTCTTATTTATCTTATTGCCCATATTGAATCACACACAATTTAACTATATAGCTATAAAATAAAGCGGTTCCCACGGAACCCTAAATGGTCATAATTTTTTTGACGGATCCCCAATTTGATAAATAACAAAAGTGATTGTACCTTGTCATTTGAATATTTTCATGTTTCAATTGAAAAGAAAGATCAAATTATAAATAAATAATAATATTACCTACTTATAATAATTTATAAGTACTATAAAACATTTATATTTTAGTTATGACTTTTTTCTACGAATGTTTTAACTCTCGGACGAAACGCGGCAATAAAAAATCAAATATCTATAATGATTACTATCAATACGCACAAAAATGGTGTATCGAAGTGTTATGAAAGCAAGTTCAACCGCTCGGCGAGAAATCTGGCATAGGTCCGACCTCCACAAGCGCTCCAGCGCGACTGAGTGGGCCACCGCTGACCGCGAGACGATGAATTTTATAGGTATTTTGGATTTGTGTAAAAGTAAAGAAATAAAATTAAAAAAACAAAACGTAGTGCGATAGATCATATTATGACTATTATTTTAGTATAATTTTCTTCTGAAAATTCTGATTATTATAGCCATAAAACGCAATAAAAGTAATAAAAAGGGGTAACTTTACGATTTTTTTCTATCTAGTAAAATTATTGCAATCGTGTTTTGGAGCTCGCTGGACCTTAGGAAATATTGTCAACTTTCACATATATTTTTTCCGAACTAGAACTATTGCATTTTCTTTACGTAAAACCGAATCAAACAAACGCATTTTTGCTAATCTATGAACACACGGCGCCTTAATGTAATCTCAACAGATTGACGGGATTCCATTTCTAAATACCTATCTAAATATCTTGAATAATATAGCTATCTTAGCATCTATAAAAAAAAAAGTAGAACAGAAGAAAATAAAGGACAGAATATTTGATCCGTTCCGATACTGAGCAGTTATAATATTTCAAGTATTTAAATCATTAATTATTTTGTTGAATTCATGGATGAATACACTTAATAAGACACACACACTTAAACACAATAAAGACACTTTAATACTGTTTTCAAGGTAAACTAATATTATCTAACACAAAGTGTAACATAAATAAATGTCTACATACTAATTGCAATATCACTGAAGCTCATTAGCTTCTCTCTAACTCCCTTGCTTCATCGAAATCTGATTTTGATCATATTTTCCCATAATCTAATTTAAGTCAGCTTATTCAGCATAAGTATAATTTTAATCTCCTAAATATTCACCTATTACTAAATTCATTTCGCTTCTACTTTCAACTAATATTTCAATAACCCCTTGAAATTGCGCGATTAATCAAATAATTACTAGAAGCATCAGTAACAATAGACCATTGTCATCACTAATTACCTATTTAGCTCCAGTCCAATTTGCCAATTCCTGAAACAACGGCTAATAAGAGTCAACAGTATGGTAGGTATCCAATAAATTAAACCTCACAGTCTCCGCTGCGAGATCATAGAAGGCAGATAATTAAATGTCATAGAGGCGTGGCGCATATGAACATTTATCACTTCCTCAGGAACGCTGGCATCCACATCCATTCTATCTAACTTCATATTAGTCTCACTTGAACCGATTATAATATCTATAATGTTGTAAACGTATCGATATCACATCTTTTTCTATTCTCAAAATAGATTTTCCTATTTACAGTACCAATCGTTCAATACATCTGTGGACTGTTTTTGAGCAACAAGTTTTAAAAATATCTGTCAGTCACCCACATCCACTTTGGTATCTCTACTTTTTCAACGTATTTCAAAAGATACATTTGTGTTATCTTTTCGAGGTCATAGTTCGACCTATTTCGATGAGATGACCAATCTTTGAGCATTATTGTTATTGTTGCAAATGATAAAAGAAAATAAACAAATATAAAGTATTAACTCTAAAGGTCAGATATCACATAAATGGCAAAGGCTTTGAATACAAATAGCAGAGTATTATCTAAATTGTATCTATAGATGCTATGGCTAGTGCACTATCTAAACACGAAGCAGTAGCATAGCAATGTACAGTAATATATTCATACATATCGTCACCCCGACAGACTAAACTCTGAATCTTATTGTACACGACAAAGCTGTAGTTAAGCTGTGCATTGAATACTATTAGTATGATATACTAACTACCTAGTACATAGATATCTATATTATATAGAGTATCTACTCAAGGAGAATGTTGAATGCGTCTGCTACTATACTAATATATTCCGTACTACAGAGGCGTGTTTGAATACAAACTTAAGGAACTAAAGTTTAAAATGCTAACACATTCATAAAGTTATTAAAAAGATATACAGAGAAAGATACACATAGATAAATCTAAAGGAGAACGACAATACAAGAGCATTTTCTAAATAAAAGGAATTCTATAAATCTACCTCAACATATTTATGACTTTTATGAGTTTAATTGGTGAGAAGGAAATTTGACTTTTGATATTAGTTAGCAAATCACAAGATTATACCTGGGAATAATAATACCAATGACACAAATATAAGATAGATATAAAATCACAGATTAGATGTTTTTTCATGATATCTCAGTAGAAGATAATAGGTACTAGGTGTAAACGACAGTTTTAAAGATACGGCAATAATTAAAATCCATTTTATAATAAAGAGAATTATGGCTTTAGATGGTTTTACAATAACGGAAATAAAGTGTCATGAAAATGCGAACCAATATTATAGGCTACTATATATAGTAATATTATAGGAAGTGTAGGCTTAGATAGGAGAATAATACACGAAGATCCTGATAAATTTATAATACTAAATTTGCATGGTAAGTCTACAATTAGATAAAAATAGATGTGGGCTATAAAAATAAACATTTTGACGAAGCCCAGCAATAGCTACATAGTTAATCTGCTGATTGCATTCAAATACACAATCAACTAATGGCAAAGTATCCTTTTAGAACTCAGATCCAACGTAGAGCTTATTGACCTACGCAGAGCCGGATTAGTACTAAGATTAACTACACAGACGGACAGATCCCATATAGCAATTAAGAAAGGGTTAGATTGCTCTATTAAATATATGGGTTTGCTAAAACACCATAAATTCATGTGACAATATAATTGCTTGGGTGGTTTTGTTTGTTTACTAGAACTCTAATACATAAATCACAAGATTTTTTTTGAAATATGGAATTATTCGTTTAAGAAAATATTTTTAATAAATTATAATCAAAAGTTACAACTTTTTTCTAAGTTTAGACGCGATGTTTAGATTTTAGTGTGTGTTTCCTTTTTTTAATGTTTGTTTTTTTTTTCATGTATGAGGTTAAGGTAACACAAGCCTCTTCACAAAAAAACTATCAATTTGCATCATTATTACTGACTGACATAGGTACTTAGGCAAAAAGTTCTCTGTCAATATAATTATGCCCGAATGGTCTACATACTTCGCCAAGGCTAGGTAATACTTTTCCTCCCTTGTCTCGACTATTCGGCTTAAAAAGTATTTACTGGTGGATGTATCTGCATAATCTGTTTTGTCAGACAACCGCCCGAAACTCTGTCCTTTTAGTCCCTTTCAAAGTCCCGAGGCTCACACATCACTTGTACCTATTTTTCTACCTAACTTAGTAAGGCCCCATTATTTGTGTATCTTTTATTTTTCTGTGTACTATTTCTGTGAATTGAATCTTTTGATGTTATACAAATATTTGTCACATTGGCCTTTTTAAAATATTTTTTTTGAGATGTTGGTAGAGTAGTACCGACCGATCCAATTCCACAACTAGTAAATAAATAAATAACATATCCTGAGACATTCCTCATACACGGTCATCTGATCCCAAACTAAGCAGAGCTTGTACTATGGAAACTGGATAACTGATATAATACATACTAATATACCACTTTTTGTTTGTAAATACATACTTAATATACATAATTACACCCAGACTCAGAGCATACTAACATGTTCATGCACACAAATGCATGTCCTGTGTGGGAATCGAACCGACCTGCGGCGCGATAGGTGGAATCTTAACCAGAGTCTTAACCAACCGCGCCAGCTGGCCCGCCAAGTAAGTGCATACCGTGATACCAATCACTGCATCTAAATGTTTAGTGTGTCCTTGACTTAGCGAATTAGAATGTATGTGTTCTTGACTAAGATAATCAGAGCGCATTATTAGTGGCGGAAACGGCGGAATAGATTTAAAAAAAAAAAAAAAAAGTACAACTTTCAACTCTATCCACCAAATTACATGAGATGATTTTAAGCTCTTATCGTTATAATGACGTTGGAAAATGACAGATATATTTCAAAACTGGGCTTAACTAGACTTGGTTTAAACCAACTCAGGTTCTCACAGTACTAGACTCGAGTTTACTAACAAGAATTCTCACAAAAATGTAAAATATATGTCATCGCGAACTACGAGTCACATTAATTCTCTTTATTTTCAGTCGTGTTGTTGAAATATTTAAATCTGTAAATCACAGCGCATGTTTCTAGTTTCATATGAGAGTATACTAAGTTGCTCTCATAGGTTTTTTTATTATACTAAACAGGTTTTAAATTTTACTGTAGCATGTTTTTTATTAGAATTTTAATTGAGTTGTGTAGTATGCGTTGTTTGTGTTCCTTTAAATAATAAGACTTTATGCCTTAATCAGATTTTTTTTTTATGTAAAAAGAAGTCATAATGTATATTTTGATTCTCTTCGCTATATTATGCAGTTTTTAATTTAATCTTAAAGTTTCGTAGAGCGGAAGTTAAAGAGGAACTTTTTGCTAAGAATAACAAACTTAATAGCTCACCGTAACATAATATTAATACACAAGTTTATCTGGAATGAAAATGCCGAGCGGAGTTAAATCTGGTGCAGCGTCAGTAACGTTGATTTATTAGATGACAGACGGTACCAGCACAGTAATTATATTCGTCGCTCTCACTGGTAAGAGTCAGTGTTCGGAGTCCGAGCACGGATAATTAATTAACTATAGATACCACAGGTTAATAGACAATGAGCCAGGGAACACGTGTGTGTGAAGTGCGAGCGACATCGAATGCCGCACGTGTCCGCCGCACTGTCATTGAGAACTTAACTCAATCCTAATTAACCACATCCGATGTAGTGCACATGTTAAACTACAATAGCTACCTGTCCAAACTTTACCAATGGCTTAATGAGATTCCTGAATCATGCATTAGTCATGAAAAATCTGTCTGTGCATAGAGAATTTAGGTGGCAACATAGATTATTTTACCTGGCATTTTATGTGAACGATTTCATTTGTCTTCAATTTTTTTAATATGAACCCTTTATATTTCCGAGTCACGTATTTTTAAGAGATATAACGTAACGACATGTAACGAGCCTGAGGTTTTATTATCAGATGCTCGAAAGAATTTCGATCTATTAAAACCATCAATATTTTATATTGTGCATGTTAGAAGCCATCTCGAGTATGCCAGCCAAATTTGGAATCCTCAGTAATTAGTTTATAGAGATCGTATAGAAGCGATTCAAAAACGATTCCTACGTTATATCTCCTTCAAGAGGAATATAAAAGAAGATAACTATGAATCTCGATGTCGCAGGTTTCATATCCTACCCTTAGCAACATTTTCGACGTAACGTAGTTGATATTCTCTTACTCTCACGAATAGTCCAAGGCAATATCAACTGTCCTGTTATCCTATTTAAGTTTTCATTGTCTGTTCCAGCGCGGTCCCGACGTAATTGGCCTCTCTTGTGTGCTCCCAAGGTCTCCACCAGGTATCGACAAAACTCTTATATCGTGAGAGTGATATTGTCATTGACTATTTCACGATAGTTTAAATAAAATTAAGATTTCATTTTCTAGTTTGTTTTTGACCCTAAATAACTGTGTCCATTTGTACATACCTTAACTAAACTATTTATCATTATATCGTGTAATTCTAATGTTTCTTTTGTGGTAAATTAAGTACATGGTTCTTGTGAATTTCAATTTTTTGTTTTGTTTTTGTAATTTCCGTACTCTGCATCTGCACCCTTACTAGCAAGTTCTAAATTAATCAAATTAACCATGCTATCTGAGGAAACTTTTAAATGGCTTATGTATAACTATGTATCTCATTATTGTAATATTAGCTGTACCTACGTTTTCCTAAATAAAATTCCAAAATAAAATAAATAGTATACTTATTACGACAAAATCTGTGGTGTAATACAAAAATGGCATATAGGTACTATACATTTTGCGCGGGAGACCAAAAATAAAACATATTTAAGTAGTCATCATCATCAACATAGTAAAGAACATTAGGGCTGCGGCTATAGTGAAAGAAGCATCGAATTTAGACTATAGAGGAAATCTTTGCATTCAGTTTATTCATAGCAATGTAGCTCATTACTATTTGCGGTGGCTTTAGTGGGCAGATATCCGATATCCTGCTAAAATAGCATTGGGATGGAAATGTCAGTCACATAAATATATAATTGTGTTTGATAAACTTCTAAATATATGAACATATCCGACGTTTTTGAATAATGATAATTGACGACAGGTCTAGCTCGGTAAACTATTCTAGATTTGTCAACATACATATTGATATCACACAATTTAAAGGTTTCATTACGTGTAGCTCTAGCCAGTGTGAATATTTCCAGATAACTTTTCCGAACGTAGTGTTCGTAGAAGTTTTCACCAGTCCAACTGTCTAATTCCAACAAAACTCCTTTTAAGTCGTCGTGAATAATTCCTTGCTTTTAAGTCAAGGCCTGAACAAACGTTCCACAGGGTTTTGAAAGAAAGAAAGAAAGAAAAAACATTTATTTATACCACCAGAACGCACAGAATACAAAAAATAGGTACATACAAAAAAAAAGTAACAATAATATTAAAGAATAAAACAGTAGAAACAAACAATAATAATAATAATCTGTGCGTCGCGGAGTAAAAAAAGGCCCCGACTCAGTATAAAGTTGTGGGAACTACCCACAACACTGGTATTCTGCTGGTGTTTTGGGAGCTGAAATGCATCCATATCTGAGGCGAGCAGTCCTTGTTATTATATTACTCTTTTGTCCAACAGTCCGCGCCAACTCCCGTTCGTTTATCTGCCATAACACTGTGTTTTACACATAATTGAATTTCTAGCTCTAATAATTTGAACCGATTCAATTTGGCTTAAATAACTTCCATATTTCAATTTGTTATGTTCCATTTGTTAGAAGATTATTTAAGTAAAATTACTTATTGAATAAGATACTATTATTATTTCATTCTCTAGGCTAGCTTGAAAGATACACGATATTTTAATTGCGTAAGTATCGACAATCGCTCAACAAAAATACCTATCAAAGGCTCTCAAGATTCTCTTTTACTTATTATGCTATTCGATGAAATCTATATAATCAATAAATTAATCCCGATCTCACCAGAGAACAATCGCTTATGGTGGAAGTCCACTCTTAACTTTGGTCCAAAGTTTAATTAATTTTCTATCAGAAAATATGCAGGCTGCGTGTTTTAATTAATGCTTGCACGTACAAGTTCTTCTATAATGTACTGCCTTTGCTTTGTGTAATGTAAAATAAACCTTTCGCTTAATATGCTGTTATTTAAAGAAAATTAAGTATATTATTATGTGAGCTTCACCTGGTAATTTGGAGTATCTTTTCTATACATAATACGCGTCCAGTCTCTTGCTTAATTGTTATTTATTATAAGCTTTCTCGCATTTTTATCTTCAGATATTGTTACTCAAATAAAAATGCCAATACTTATCCAGATGCCATGCTAAATCGATAGGCATTAAAAATATATCAAGGGCAGCTGATAGATAGTCTTGAAATAGGGTAAAGATTTTTTTTTATGGTAATGTCTTCTACCTACGATTCATAATTGTAGTATTGAAAAATGTTGCACGAAATCCCGCCAAAAGTAAGCCAAGAGAGTCGAGCTTATGGATAAAAAAATGTAAATATTCAGTCAGAAAGCTGCTTTCTAGATTATTGGAAATCATTTGACAGTAGATTTTTATTAAGTATATTGGGTCCGAAAACGAATAATGAATTTGACTGTAGGAAACATTGCTTGTTTTTAACTACTAAAGTATAAACAATAATTATTAACAACAAATATGTACAAAATACAATCTATATTTACAAAATATAATCTATATATAGAAAATTTCCTCAAGCCTGCCGCTGCTTCCGATTAACGGCAAGGTTCCCAGAAGGCTGGCAGCGTTTCCTCTTTGGATAGCCAAGCTGACGCGTTGGCGGAAAATGCTCCCCGCCCGCTGGTCTCCGGAGGTCTCGATAAATTTTGAAGACAAGGTGCGAGCAAAACGGCGAGCTTCTGACCCCCATGGTCCCAAGGTCTCGACCGCAAAAGGCATAAAAATATAATTGGGTCCACTACTAAATATATTATATTTTATATTCTAATATAATTTAACACAGAGAAGTCAGTGATAATAAATCGGATAAAAATAAAGTCCCAGAGGCGACCGAAAAAAGCAAAAAACAGCAAGACGGCCACAGCGGACCAAAGCAAATAAAAGAGATGGAGGCAGATTGTTTCAAATGGACTTATTATTATGTCGGTGTGCGACCACCGCGAGCGCACGAGCGCGCGGTTGTGTTCCATGCACTAATCCTTCAAAAAAAACCTTTTTCTCTATATGTTTTTTACTCATTGAGAATGTTGTTCTAATCGATTATAAAAAGCTGCAGGATAGTTGTTCTTTGTACTCACATTAACTATTCTTATTGCAAACAAAATTGCACTTGCAAATATTTCAAAATGACAGAAATAACATTAACGAAGATATCACCGTCTACCCTGCAGTTTCCAAAATTAATTTGTTCGTCTGCAAAAGTTATGGTGAATGCCAAAAAACAGACAGGCATCTCAAAAACCTATCAAAATATTCGCAATATTCGCTAAGAATACCAATTCTCGTGAGAAATCAAAAAGAAACAAAACCGTGCGAGCAGATATATTTATAAAGACATTTGATTTTCTTGTAGTCATACAAAGTGAAGATTAAGTCCCTAGTCTCCCCTTACTGATTACCTTTGTAATGTTGTATGATTGGACATCCGTTGGAGCCTTGAAGGCTAATAATTTCTGTGCCCGACAAACGACGACCTTCATTAGGACAACGGCAGGTACAAGTTTTTTTAACTCGCTCCAATGTCCGACCACCTTATTATCTGTCGTAATCGCCCCTCTAACATCGTTACATGTACGTCCATAGCTTTTTATTGCTCGAGTTAGTCCGATGATTATATCGTAAAGTTGTGTGATAGAAAAATAATGCTTTTTTTCTTTGTTTAGTACCTATTGTTCACTGAATTTGTATTTAGCTATACCTAACATTATTCCAAAATATTAAATCAATTTTACTTCAGAAAGTTTTAGTCAAATTAAATAGCCTTCAAATTCAAATCCATCAATTTATTACAAATTGGTTGCCAGGTAGTAAACGGTTTTAATTTCTTCGATCCTATAATCCAAGCTTAACGTAGGACGATTTTCATATTTTCTTAAATCTATGTAATAAATAAATAAATAAATATACAATTTATTCATGCTCTCTCAATATTTCAACAATAATAAATTAAGAAAAGCTATCGAATGTCGACAACAATCAGCCGAATCGCAAACTCAATATACTCAACATTAGAAATCTGAAAGCCAATATCGAAAATTTAATTTAAACCACTGGAATGGTTTCTGCGACCGGACAAACAATCCTAACAAACTCCCGCCGCCGGTAAAGCAAGCAATTCAAATACAAGCACTCACTTAATTTACCAAATTTCAATAGTTTAACGAGGAGTTTCAACGAACTCAAAAGTCATTACAACTTTGGGGACGATGTCTTTGAAATTCAAAGCAATAACTAATAAAGGTGGAAAAGGAGAGTTGTAATATTTTATGTTGATTCATTTATGGGTATTAGATGTGTTGCGAGTTCTAGTACCTATTTCTTAAAAAGTTTAATACCGTAGAAATTTTATAATTTATTAGATGTAAATATTGTTATCATTTTATGCGGATATTTAAACCAGTCGCTTACAGCAAGAATATTTTTAAATATGTAGAGTGCAGCGAAGCTCGTCGATAAAAGCGCGATCATTGAAGCTTGAATATCCATTATGCAGAGTATTTTCAATAATATCTATAGGCAAAACTTCACACAATAATGAGAAGTAGCTTACATTTTTGCACAGTCCAATCTTAAACCATAAAAAACTATAGAAAAGAACATGAAAAAGCTTTATTGATACCTTTGAATCGACTGCTCGGAAAGATTGGCATGGAAGGTTTCCATTTACGTCCCAAATCCCGAGTCCCGAATGAAAACTCGTTTGCATAATATAAGGACAAGCCTAGTATCGAGACTAAACGCAAATAAATGGTTCCCTCAAGTTAAGATGACAATTTACCGGGTCAACGGAGCTAAGATAAATTTGAGACCAGACCTTCCTGAATGCAAAGTCCGTCCTTCACTTTTTCGATTTATTATAATAGATTAGAAAAATTATAGTAAATAATTCTATCGAAGGAAAACAAACTAGAAAATAATGGGCCTTCTCCAAATAATTTATTTTAATATTTACAGAGCTATACGTATAAAATGTCTCTGTGAGATACATTTGGAAAGATACGAGCATCTACTGTTCAAATATTATACTTAATATAAAATAAACTCGCAAGTTATTTTGTTTAGCAAGATTTTGTTTTTAGTTCTACGGTTGAGTTATGTGGTTTCTTTTTCTTTTATGCTGAGATAATAATTCGTTTGTCAGACAAATTGCGGTCTAGACAAAGTTGGAATTCGCAATAAGTACTTATTTACTACGACTACGAACATAAAATGAGATACAAACTCCTGAGATTCTTCAAATATCATACCTAAATCTTTAGATCACTCTGTGAAGGTACAGAAAGGTATTATGAAAAGGACTTCAGGTAGGTACTTCAACCATGCTTTGACAGGTGATTTATAATAATGATAGAGACTATCAGATGATGAAAATGCCATGATACAGTAAAATTTATATTAATAGCATAATGGAAAGGTTATGAGTCCCAGCTGTCTTTATATTAACAAAGTTTCACCTAAAAATCGTTCAAGATCATACATTTTTCGAGAATAAGTTTTAATACTTTCAAACTCTTAAGCCTTTTCTTTACGAAAGATTTCAAATACATCATTCTTAAATGCAATATCTTTTCATTTCGCAGGCATGGAATTCAGATTTAATATTGTAACTGAGGTAGTAAATTACATAATAACAATCACTCGATCGTTGATCCCCAAAACATTTGGTTCTCAATCCTAACATTAGTTACCTGAGAATCCAATTTAGGGCTATTTCCAAAATTAATAGGTTCGGCGGGACTTTTATTAGAAATGTATAATTACATGAATTTTAGATTGGCTATTTCAATCGAATCAAAGTCATTATCAGAGTTGATAAGCAATAAATTTAAATTCAATTCATAAAGGAAAGACTCCCAAATACCCCGATCCTGCTGTCCGCATTAAATTTTAACACCATTAATCTAAATCGAAGGCCAAACCTATCTGATAGGGTGTACCCACATCAATGTTAGTCTTAATAGATTCTCTACTCTAGAGACATTGGTGTTGATTCTGTTGTTTACAACTAAACTAATTTTAGTCTCATTATGTCTCATGAGAATCTCATGAATGTCTCAAGAACATAAGAAAAGGATGTAAGAAATTTAGTCCTGTCAAATTAGTCCAATACTAGTTTTCAAAAATCAAGGTCTAAATACCCACAAATGAAGACGGCAAAGACTAATTTGACGGCTTTAAATGAATATGTTCTATCCTTTTTCAATAATGTTAGTAAGAAAGATGTGATGTGACTAAAATTAGTTTAGTGCGATTTACAACAGAATTGGCACCATTGTCCGGCTAGAAACATGACATATGGAGCTATTTTGTATCATTGTATGTACACAGCGATAAAAATAAACGCGTATTTTAAGGGCTGGCAATACTTTAATTAATCAGTTTGAAATTCGAACAGAAAAATTATGTACAGTTACAGTTATTAAGACTTTTTGGCGGGAACTGACTGATAATGCGGACTATGTAAAAGTTAACGTGCTGACTTTATGAAACTGTGACTGTGAAATTGCGACTGAAGGACTTTGTATCCAAGGTCATGAGAAAAAACTAAAAAAAAAACAGTTTGAAATTCGACCAGAATCAGCGTAACTAGCACCTGTCAAGTTATTAATTGGACTGGTAAAATTTCACTTCAAAACCTATATTTTTGTTTTTAAATCAATAAGCCTACGTTTTATTTGAATATTCCTGCAACGAATAAGTTTATTTATATATTTTCAGAGTTCAGATATTTTGATCATTTTCAGTAGGTACGAAACTTTTTATAAAAGTTTAACGTATTTATAAAAAATAGTAACTTCATAATTTATTACGATAACAGCCATAACTTTACGAAATTCCATTAACTGCTTCAACCGAAGGTCTCAACTTAAAACTGATAGAAACGAGCCCTGGAGACAAAATGTGTTAGGTATTAATTTTGGTAACCCTATTTACTTGGTGCGTGGTTACTTTAACTTGCTACAATAGAAATACACGTTTCTACGAAACTTCAGATTGGTTATGGTATCTTACGTCATCCGTCTCGGTGCAGTTACTTCTTAGTGGCGTAAATGCTATCGGTCCGAGACTGCGGCGCCGGTACCGGCAGACTGTGTTTGTGCCTGGTCGGAGATAAAGCTACGGACACACAAACGCCCCACCTCAAGTCAACCCCCTTATGCCCTCAGGCTAGGGAGAGCGTTTAAGCCGAGGACGATTGCCCCTTACAAAAGGCAGCCGCGGAGCCCACCCGCGCCCTCGCCCCGCATTCGACTGCAGAATGAATTCGAAAGAAAACGAAATCTCATTCCGTACCGGCGCTCATTGTTTGAGATTCTTTCACAATTGCTTTTCCAATTTTACAATCCTCTTCAACTACGTATTCCTAGTTAGGAAGGCGATTTGTCAGCTGTCCTTGCAAACGTCTAGGTATAGTTAATTAATCGCTGTTAAACATGCAGTCCATCTTAATACAAACTGATATAACATACAATTATAAATAATGGTTATCGTTTTATGTGACTCATAATCATAACATTAATCGATAATTGCCTCTCACAGCGTGGTGATTAAGAATTTGCGATAGGTGTACAATAGGTGCGTTTAGTCATCCTTAGATCAATTTGATGCTTTAGGAATATTAACGAAGCAACCTTCAGAAATTCCTTGTGCCAAAAAAGAGCAAATTGTGTTGTGTAAGCTTTTTAAAATAAAGGTATTTCTAAAAAAATAAGGCACTGAAGTCAGGTACACTACATACGCCAATACAAAAGAACACATTTTCTCATACATAATTTTCGTCAATTCATGTGCGTTTGATAACAGACAGGTACAGAGCGTTACAAAGCTAATAACATTTTGGGAATAACAACGCCTGACAGCTAAGACTATTGAGTTTTTGATTTTTCGCTAAGTCCAAATTAATCTGGTATTTAATTAAAATTCGACGGATCGACGGTCGTGGAAGCTGTATCCCATCCCATCTAGGACAAATATTTCCGTGCATAATACATGCTCTATTATTATGAACGTACAGCTCTGCTCAGTTTGGGATCAATGACAATGTTTTTTCTTAAATTATTATTAGTTAATTAGCCCTTAAAAACGTCATCAAAAAAATATGGCTGCCTTTAAATCTCCGCCAAAATTCTCTCAGTTTAATATCAATCAATCCTGATTCAATATTCATCATCTGTCGAAAGAAGGCCAACTCATGAGACAGAAGTCCTTTCACGGTGGTTGGTTTAAGCCATGTTTGAGCTTTATTGATAGGTACACCAATCTACGAAGCCGCGACGGTTGGCAGTTCATCTTCAAAATTTTGTTCCATCAAAATAGTAGTTAATTTATTACCTCGGACGGTACCAACTACCGACGGAAAGACTCCCGCATCCCGCATGTGGTTAATTTTATTTTTATTTATCAATCAACGCTACACGGCAGTGACGTTTGCATCCTAATTATCCTAAAACAAACCATTGGAGCCGGTGTGAATGACTCTCACAATAATGGCGGCACATTGCTGTGGTTTTGGTTGGATATGACAGAGTCGTTTGGCGACGCGTTGGTCGGCGCCAACGCATTTTGGCAACCGGCCGACAATTTTTGATGAGTGCACGTCCTGTCCTGTGTGACGGCGAGAGCGGAAACTAACGCGGCGGGACGGAACAAAGAGTTGACTTTATAAAAAAAGCTAGTTTTTGAAACAATGAAGTTATTTCAGATGATGAAGTGAATAGTTTTAGTACACAGTGATAGCAGTTCTGACGGTAAATTTGTTTTTTAATTGGCATCAAATTCCATAGCAGGGAATCAGGTCAATAGGTCAAATATGTATTTTTAGATTGTAATAACTCCCTAGTGCTGTAGATTTCTATAATCTGCTACGAATAATCTGCCTTATTCCGAATGGAAGATGATATTCAATTCGGAAGACTACCCGATCGGTTCGGTCAGGAAGTGTCAAAGGTTTGTCAATCGGAATCGAGTGCGGACCCTAGCAGCTCTGAATAACCCCGAATACGAATCTAAATGTTGTGTGTAAACGAACCCAAACCATATATGTAATTTAGATTTTATTACACATTTGCCCAATTCAATTGGCACAAGTTCAATTGAATAATTTATTAGCATAAATAGTCGTGCAGTATACAGGACAGTTTGATCATATATTTTCCTATGTTTTATATTATTAGGCAAATTAAAAGTCATATTTTTAAACTAATGTTGGGTTTGTCAAACTGGACAACTTTTAGTATGAGACTTCTGAATATGCGAAATAAAAAACTAAGTTTCAAAATGTATTTTAAAAAAATACGGTAATATTTCACTGCGTGCGTCTATAAACGAAAATTGAAAACAATGGTAAGTAGAAGATAGTAAATTTATTTACAACAAATATGCACAAAATGCAATCTATATGTATATAGAAAATTTCCTCAAGCCAGAAGCAATGGTAAGTTATGTAATAAGTATTAAGATTTTTAGCTATGTGCTATCTGCTGTTGGGAGCTGGGAGCGCTCGTAGTGTAGCATTATTAGCCGTTCTTAATCGATCGGCAAAGTTAAGCTACGTCTGTCGTGGTCGGTACATGGATGGGTGACCGCCTAGTGGTATTTTAAATCGAGCGTTTCCGTGCTTCGGAAGGCACGTAAAGCCGTTGGTCCCGGTTATCACTTAATTGTGATAGTCGTTATGCTAGTTGGAGGCCTTCTAGGTGGCTTGAAAAATTCCAACAGTAGGTTGACCACTAGTCTACCTCCACCAACCCGCAGTGGGCACGCGTGGTGGTATCGCCCAGTCCCTTTCACCCTCATTTGTGAAAGGAGGCCTGTGCTCAGCAGTGGGTCATTATAGGCTAATGATGATGTGCTATCATATACAGTTGTATTTTATAGAAGTAATACATATGTATCCTTGTAAAACGATATTTGTTGTTGCTATGAGTGTAAACATGACCTGTTAGTTATAACAATTTCAAACATGGTGCTTGTGGGGTACAAGCGGACGGTGTGATTTCGGACATCCGGTTGATTTTATATGTAGGTATTGGGGGCGTTTGTTTTATTCGACTTTTAAATTACATTTTTTTTTTTACTTTGAGTGAGAGGGTCAAACCTCCTGCCAAAAAAAGAAAGAAAGAAAGTCAAATAGTCTGCAATGCAATGGTCGGAGTAAAACATCATTTCAGACATAAATCCGATGATGGAACGTAGAATGGGATATCTTTTAGCGTCACACAGAGTATATAATATACCCAAAAGTACCTTAGAAGATCGTGTAAAGAAGATCAAAGGTGGACAAACCACAGTGTATTTATTCACTCTTTGAATCTATAAAACGTGTTTCCGGTTTGACCCATAGGTATGGGGTGAATTCTGATTTATAATTTTTTATTCAAATTGTTCTATTTTCTCACACATTTGTATGCCTAAGTAAAGCCTAAGGTATACTTAAACATTAACCCCCTTATTAATAAATAATATAGCAATACCTAGGATTTAATTATATCCGTCACTTTCTAAGGTCATATAAACGAAAAGGGCTATCTTAATACCTGGGTGTTACAAGACTGTCTTACACCTTATTTATTAATAAGGGGGTTATGATATTGATTTACTCAATAAATAACATCGTGCTTTATTTATTGTGACTTCATCTTAACTATCCGGAATCTTTCCCCTACTAATGTTGGACAAAAAATACCCCACTATGCAGATTCCAAAAAATCGCTATCAGCTCTTGCTATCGCTTAAGCTCCCGCTTATAATAATACAGTAAACTCAAGCCTTTTACAAGACTTTACAAAATAACTAGGAATTACGTCGACAGTCCACCCACACGTGACTGCCTGCAGTACCATTACAAAACCATGTATCCACTTGTTCGCGAAGTCACTCCGTTATCGCTTGACACTTTATTGTGATAACAAAATTGTTTCCGAACTCCTAAATGCTGATTAATGTAAACAACTTAACTCCGAGCTATGTTACATAAGTTCGTGCTGCTTTGTTTTTAAAGGAACTGTTATCATTTGACGCGAGCCATGTTGCATGAATTTCAACGACATACTTCGAATCAACAACCTAGCAACAGAAATGTATTGCATAACAGTTACGATTGGGACCAATTCACTATTGCGTCTGCCTTGACCTACTTTGATTTGCTATATCATTTCTTCCTCCTTAAAATAATGACCAATATTGTAACCGACATGAAAACCCCACTCAAAGAGATATGGAGGTTAATAAGTAATACTCACGGGGACAGAAAGGTAATACTGTGATTTCCATATATTTTTCCTTACTCTTTCTTTGGAAATCAAAAGTATATATTTGTTGAAACGCAGACTCTACCAGCATACATTGCCGTTAGTGATATTTCATCTGGCAACTGGACAATGAAGACAGAGTTAAAACACTAGCTTATTTGCAGCTTAAATAAAGCCACATCTCAACACCCTGTTTAAATTCACCCAAAACAGTATCATTGTAGTAATTAAGTGTATACGTTGAAAATTTTACACGGTACTGAAATATTATTTAGTCGAGCATTTTGTTTCTAAACCAAACGATGTCACGTGACCAGGCTATTTCTAGCTAATTTAATTCATCAGCTTATATCAGGCCACGCCAGTCAATTGCAAAAGTTAATCACTTTTAACATTTCTCAAATGAGTGCTTTCAACACATATCATCTCAATGGAAATTCTTGAATGGAATTCTTTGAATGTTTTGCATTCTGGGGGCTAAACAGGAAGCTAAAGCAATATTGCTACGCAATTAATTTTTTCGAATTGTCTGCAGATTCTAAGTGATTCCAATATTTTTTGTAAAATAGTTTCTCATTATATACAATTCAATTCATTAAAACGCTGCCAGCCTTCTGGGAACCTTGCCGTTAATCGGAAGCAGCGGCAGGCTTGAGGAAATTTTCTATATATAGATTATATTTTGTACATATTTGTTGTTAATAAACCACAATATTAGCACCTCTACGATTAGCCCAGATACTTATTGGTCAATTCATTAAATGATTTGGAATTGATGAATTGCATAAGATCGGCTAAATGAATTGCGTTAGCAATATTGCTTAGCTTCCTTTTTAGGGGGCCCGATATTTTATGATCTTTTAGGCTTTAAAAAGTACCAAATATGTGTTTTTGTTGTGTTAAATTATCAAAACTCAGTATCATATAAAAGCTAAAACATCTGAAACAGACATGAGAAGCGATTTGAATACTCATTATGGTGTGCGTGATGGATGACAATTTTATTGTAGCTACAGTTTGTAATAAGTTAAAAGCTTTCAATTCATTAGTAACATTTGGTATGATAATATAAATAAATGATACTTATATAGATAGCTGCTATTCAGCTTAAATTGGAATTTAAAAGTTTTTATTACCTATATTAACAAACATTAAATGCCATTCAATCAAAGCTAAAAATAGGTTCTTATTCAATAGTCGTCAAAGTGTCAATGAGAAAAGTGTATAAGCAAATAATTATTGTAATGTACTTCCCCACATTTTACTGTATCGTGATTTCTGTCATTAATATGCTCTTCAGCTTTATGTGCAAAGATAAATCTACACGGAAAATTTATTCGGTTGTTTACTAATAAAACGTCATATTAAGAAATAGATAATGGTGCCGATTCTGTTGTAAATCGCACTAAACTAATTTTAGTCACATCTCATCTCTTTCTTACGAACATTATTGAAAAAGGATAGAACATGTTTCAAGTTGTCAAATTAATCTTTGCCGTCTTATTTTGCGTGTATTTAGGCGTAACCGCGATAGATGGCGACTAAATTTAAATTGAAAACGAGCATTGGACTAATTTGACAGGACTAAATTTCTTACATCCTTTTCTTATGTTCTGTGTTAGAAAGAGACATAGCGAGATTAAAATTAGTTTAGTTGTAAACAACAGAATCAGGGCCATTAGCACATACTTAAATATAATTATTGTTTCATGAACCAAAATTAATAGACACCAATAAAGTAATCTGATTTATTGCAGACAGTAAAAACTAGTTAACAGCGTGATTATTTTAGTACAGGCTAGCTCTTAGAATATGCAATAAAGCGACAAATAGCTTATATAACTTCAATGAACTGTGTCCTTATTTTGAAGATAAAGTAAATTCAACTAAAAGTATATTTTTATGATATAACAAAATGTAGGGTAAATAATATCGAAAAAACAATGTCATACTTCAGTATCGAAATTCTAGTTACCATGAGTCATAGGCAAGATAACAATTTATTTTAAAATGGTCTGCCAGACAACCACTATTCAAACAATAGTATCATCAGCGCTTATTCAATTCCTGACATATCCTTTTCTTTTATAGAAAAAAGATTTTAACCAGTAATTTTGCTCTATACCCAAGTTCAATTATATATAATGCCAGTACTTACTAAAATACTTAACGATCCTTGCATGATTACCCAAGCAGAGAGTCATCAACAAAAACGACCAGCTTCTACCAAATCACAAAGGCATTCTTTACAAATCCAAGTATCGTCATTATTTTAAGATTCATTTTCGCAAGAGCTTTCGTATGACGTCACGAGGTTCGAACATTTATCTCTGAACATGACGTCACCCAGTACTGGTGTCTTGTCGTACCATTTTGTTATCGGATACATGGAACTGATGGCTCGAGTGACAGCAGCCTTTTGTGTACTCGGTAGCTTCAAAGCATCTATTCACCGCCCTCACGTTGTAGTCGTATTTCTATTACAATTATTGAAGCGACTACTATGGAACATCCCCTTTGAACTATGTCGAATCCAGATATTTTGAGTAGTGGAGGATTACTTAAGCAATATCTTCGTCCGAAAGTATATTAAAATTGAAACCGCAGTAACATTAAATGCACCCAATATATTTCGAGGCGATCTTCTTACAAAAATAGAACGGTAAGTAAAAGAAATCCCGTTGTCACTTGAAATAAATAACTCTGCTCTCATAAATTTCCTGTTTATTTTTGTCCCCCTATTTCATTAGCGAGTGCTTTCTAAATTTGGTGTTGTTGGAGATTTAAGAATCAATATTTTTACATCGCATGAACAAACAGACACTTTTCCAATTTTATTTGCGTGTGTCCATTTGTTACAAATATATTGGTACGAACGAACACAGTCCTAAAACGGTACCTCAGTGAAATTTCCAGACTACATTGTACAATTAATTTGCACGTTTAGTGAGACAAAGTGTTTATGAAGTCGTTGAAAGCACATGAATTGTTCTAAGTGGGCGGTGATGCTAAATGAAACGTTTCCTGAAATCAGTTGTGTTGTGGCATACATGAGTTTGCATTTCCCTCAAAATATCCGACTATTTTTATCTCAGTGCAGTGTTAACGATGCGGTTCACTTGTTATGTGATATCTGTGTGTGCACAAGCATCACTTTGTTTGTAATTTTAATACAATCACGCATTACAGAAAAAGCTTTCGCCGCAGTAAATATATTGACTATATTGTTGTACATTTTCAAAGCACCCAATTTCTCGGTCAATGTCAATCAATCCATTGAGTCGTTTTACTCGTTGATATGGTTTTAATTGTTTTACAAAACAATGCCACCATTGATTTTGGATTCAATGTAAATCGTTCAAGGCTATCGCTAACTTGTAACCTGGCAATGACCGCTTTAACAGGAATACTGGGTCGCAGCAAATATCCGGTTGTAAAAGGTACCTAGTCGACAAGGAAACAAAATCTAGGTATAACTTTTAACTACAATAAATAATTGTTTAATAATAGCATATAGATAATTAAAATACAAATAGCAAAACAGGAAAAGTCAAGATAAAAATCTACCACATTCTCGACTTCCAACAACCCAACAACAAAACAAGTTAAGATATTAATTAGCATACATTACATACTCGTAGCAAATATACGTAACATTATCCAAAATACCATCTGATTCTGGAATTCGACAGATGAAAATTTTGTACTAAAAGCATTCTTGGTGCTCGGGGTAACGAATAAATTATGTATACGAAGTAAATAGTTCTATAAATTACTAAGTTCTACCAATAAATTGAATCGACGAAAAATAAATTTTAGCAATAAACTTGACTCAGATGTCAACAAGCTGAAACTCACTACAAATTGACAGCAATATGGAAATCCATCAGAATTATTGATAAGCCAACTAAGTTCCAAATGAATTCTTACCTCGCCAAGATTGATGAAACCATGGTCCATTGCGACGGCATCGGCTGCATCTTTCCCGGCCGGGACGTGGACGGCCCATGTAGGCGTGTAATGCGCATACACAGCCTCCAGCAAAGACAAAATTGACACCAGGACGGTCGCCAATACCAAGGCACCACGCGCCATCGCACGCACGCACACACACTCACCGGCTAGTACTTGTCAGCATTGCACACACTATTTCAAGAGTTTTGTTTGCTTTACTTTAGTCTCAAATTGGGAATGGAAATATTATGCTAGACGAGTAACGTAGAGGTTGGTGCTAATTGTCATACGTCCATGTCTGATCTTGACGTACTGATCTGTTCCAGAGGAAATATTGAATTAGCACAATTCAGTAAAGAGTAGTGCATGTTCAAATTAAGCTTTATGAACAATTTGGACTCGAATGTTGGCTAATTAACTAGTTTTTGGTGTAGATCAGAAAGATTTCGATGTGGGCTGCATAATTTTAAATCATGAAGAAATAATTTATTATTGACGATTGTTTTTATAACATGCAATTCGTTGAAAAATTAGGATAATTTGGACATAATTAATTTGCGTTGCAGATAAAAGTGGTATTGTGGCTAATGTCCATCATGAAAATTACCAATTAATCGGAAATTGGTTTCCTGCAAATTAAAACTTCGACGAGCGTGCGGCAATACTTCCACAATAAGTAGGTCAAGTATATATGAAGGACATTGTCGGAGAACTCGACAGAGGGTTGTCTGTTATATCGCTCTTTATTATCGTATCACCGAACAACCATTAATCACGCTGCGTTCTACCGATATATTCAACCTACTTCTGTCCAATGTTGATTCTCGCCTTTTTTCGGGATAAACAAGATATGGATCATTTCCGCGCTTCCAGAATGAAATTTCCTATTTCTTATTTCACTATCCACATTTCGTCCTGTTTTATTGTTGTTTTGTATCGAAATAGGATACTCTATATAGTCTCTGCCAATTGCAATACTTGTCGATTTTCTGATTTATTCTACAACTTGTGAGCAGTAGAAAACTAAAATTCTAACATAGCACTGATTTAAAATTTATGCAATTAGAGCTGCAACGCTTTTGTTGAATATTCATCAGGCAATCTATGAAAACATTTGTTTATTATGAGTAAATAAATAATTAAATCAGTGCTTATATCAAACTTGTTTGTATTCTTGAACTTGATTTCTTTGTTGAAATATTACTTTGGCCATTTAAATATTTTATGGAACGATATTTGCAAGTTTTATCATAATTACGGTACTTTAACTTTAAATTTCAGTTTTTTGATGGAAAGTATTATTTGTTACTGTAGATAATGTGTCTATGAGCTATTGATTAATACAAACATAGTGCAACACAATTCGTAAATTTTTTGCAGCATTGTTTGATAAATGAAATACCTACTTACATAAAATATCTATCACACAAGAAACATCTAAGTGTGGAATGAAATTGTTTACGTTATTGTTGATAACCTCGTTTGACACAGAAGATATTAAATCGTTCGTGGTGCATGCTCTTAGAACGATGTAGTGAGATGATGTCAGATAAGTTTAATGTTTATATATTATTTTGCAGACAGTTAACTGGTTAGCTATTGTTTTACTTCTACGTTAGTTACTATCGCTAGTCGATTGTCAGTAAAGTTGTAATTAACTATTCAAATGTTCCACTACTGAATTTTGTATTTAGGACACAGAAAAAGTTAAATTATTCGAATTTCAAATTATCAATTTGCACTAAAGGAAATAATGGTTATCAAATCAAAATTAAATTCAGTTTTTACTGACATCAATATATTTTGTTTTTCACTTGCTTTGCAAAATGCTTCACAAAACGAAAAAAGTGGGCCAAACACTTACAGTGATACGTTCACCTGAGTTGTAGAGTCTGATATTTACAGTTAGCTCGGAAATTATTTATCAAGCAATCGCATACCATGCTAGCTCGTAATTTGCATAGTTATTTGGTTGAAAATAATACTCGATACACATAAAACAATCGAACTACGAGGAAAAGACGTCCGTTTTATCTTATCAGGGTCCATTGGATCGCAGTGTAAACATTTATTTGTGTGACTAATCACCGACGCGATATTTCGCGTGCAGCCCACGTTGAAAAGCGGATGCTTCATCGATGGAATCCGATGGGAAGGACCAAGATTCCGTGGCACTTAGACAATAGTGGCCGGTGAGAGTCGGCGCCGCTGTGACGAGCGTTCACCTCTCGCATCCCGCCTCCCTGTTATCACTTTACGGTTTTCTAATCGCGTTTTTATGACAAATTTCTCACGTTTATGAAGGCAGCAACGACCACTACGTTACACGGCAATGCACTACAGTCATTATAGGACACGGCACAACTGTCAAATGGCGCGTGAATAATCCAACGGCACAACGCGAAGCACACCCGTCACGTTCGCGCACGTGATGCTGACTGGTTCGTTTGCTTACCTACTTTACTTTGCTCTCCGCCGCTCGACGCGAATGGAGCCCGAGACGATAATCGGTTTGCCAGATGCGGCAGATTTACCCAAATATAGGGAATATTTCAGATTTATAACTTTATAGTTTTTGAATTATTTTCCTAAAAACGATTAGCATATACCTCTACATTAATTTAAATGATCCAATATTGTGAAAAATATGATAAATGTAAAAAAAAATTATAAGAAATAGAAACCGAAGATATTATGTATAAACTTCAGTATGACTGACTATGTAATAGGCAGTTAGCTTTTTTAGAGAACTTAACACTTAATTCTATAGACACAGGCCTGTCGCATTTTTCGCAATGTATGGAAGCGCCATATCAACGGTCCCGCGAGGCCGCGACCTGAGAGTTGGCGAATAACTCGGCCAAAGGATTAGCATTGACTCGACACGTATCGTAGCAGACAATGCCGCCAGCAGCGTTCTGGGCACACTACCAACTGGCAGCGATTTGGAGCTAGCCTGTGAGTGGCTTCTCTGTGATCGGCTTTCTCGGGATTTTTTGGATAATTGTTAAATTTGTAAGTACTGAAAGTAAATAATTAACATCGTTTTTTCTGACGTGCCAGTTAGCGCTGTTGGTTAAGATTCCACCAATCGGGCCACAGGTAGTGGGTTCGATTCCCACACAGGACATGTATTTGTGTGCATGAACATGTCTATGTCCTGAGTCTGTAATTATGAATATTAAATATGTATTACAAACAAAAAGTAGTATATGAATTATATCAGTTATCTGGTTTCCATAGTGCAAGCTATGCTTAGTTTCGGAATGTCCGTGTGTGAGGAATTTCCCAGGATATATTTATATCATTGCATTTGACTAAGGTGCGGAGTTTGTGAAGTTAGGGCTTGTAGTCCAAATATGGTCTCGTCTTGGCAACATTTTAAATGAAAATGTTATTAGTGGGATTTCACTTATTTTTGTAAGTGAAAAATATATTATAAAGGATATTACATACATTAAGCATTGGTTTTATAACGAAGAACTTTATCATTATTTGGAATGTCTGCACGAACTAAAATAAAATGGTATCATTGACATAATAATGAAAGGCTCTAAATAATAAACTATGGCATCTTTATGGAATTTATTAATTTCAATTTATTCATTTGCTTCATGTAGTGTTTAAGGTGTTACAATAAGGTTAGTCCACAACGTTAGCCCTGCAAGGGCATTGCAACATTAGGTTTTAGCGCCGCGCGTGGAGGGGCGATCAGGTACGCGTTCAACTCGAGAGCCCGCCCCCCTCTACAGCGCAGATGGCGACCACCGTGGGGTTTTAGCCGGTACAAGTCCGGCATAACCTGGCCCCTACCCCCGGGGCGGACGGGTATCCTATGAGGATTTCCCCACGAAGAAAAAAAGGGTACTTATAGGTTAGTAGGACACCACGCGAACGAAGCGTGGTGGAACGAAAGAGCCAAAACTCTAAATTTTCAAAATTTCCCATGATTTAAAGAGCCAATTTTTTTTGTGGCTCTTTTTAATGTCTGGTTTTTATTATTTTATTCATACAAGACAAACGCTTGGACACACGAATATGTCAACTCGAAGATCGTCAGCACTCCAAATGGATCGATTGCATGATTTTAAAGGGTTTTGATAAAATTATTATTTTTTGCGTATGGATCTGAAGAGCCGCAACTTTACATCGAAAGAGCCGCATGCGGCTCGCGAGTCGTAGGTTGCAGACCCCTGTCCTATGTCACAACTCTCCTCGGTCTCCCCTATACTAAACTTAAATAAAAGTAGCGTCAACATTATAGTTTTTTTATACATTAAAAGTTTACCTATCCTTAGTTTCCCTTAACTTAATCCCCTTCTCTTATTTATACAGGGTTAGATACTATGTTCCTATATAGTCCTACATTTTACAGACGTCAGTAATCCCTATTTCTGTAGTAAATCCCAATTCTCCTATATCTACAGGACTGTGAGTGGTTTTGGTCGTATATCCACCTATGTATTAGTGTGTAAACGTGGGCTGAATATTTTATTGAAGTTTCGGTCAAGTACGCATCGAACCAGACTCTCCAACGGATCCGTAGGTACTTTGTTTAATGCAATTTAAGGTATTTTTTGCATACCACTAAGGCAGCAAACAAGCATACGGCCACAGTTTTACTAACATACGGTCCACCTGATGGTAAGCGGTTACCGTAGCCTAAACAACTGGCGCGTTACCGACCCTAGTATTATTTGTAAAATATTTCTTTTAAACATGCGTTTATTCGCTTGATGATTCAGACTCCAATTAATTTAGAAATTTTATAGGTGCTGTAAATATTTTTCTACACGACTGCCCAAAAAAGGAGTGTAATGTTTTCAGGGTTCGTATGTATGTGAATTTATTTATTCGACCATAACTTTTAAATGCCTGAACAGATTTGGATGTATGGATTGGGTATCGTTAGAATCCTTAAATCATCCTGAGTGAACTTTTTGTGGCCATACAATATATTACCCAATGATAAAAACAATACTAAAAAGTAATTTGTGTTTATGTGTATATTTTTATTTTTTTGTTTTTGGTTTTTGTCTTTTACTTACTATTATAATTTTCGTAAATTGTCTCTCCTACGTTCCGAGTTTCCTTCTTTAAAGGACACTTCAAGTATACTTTCGGCCTTCGCGTTATTACAGGCTTTGCCTAGTGTGAAGGTCAAAGTCATAAGAAAAACCTTCAGCATTAGGCATATTTTTGTGTATATTTTAAATGTGTATTGGTGCATGTTACGGAAATAAATAAATTTTCATTTATCATTTTCAATACTGAATTTCCAACTTGCGGAATCCTACAATAACCCGACGTTTGTGTTTGATTTGTGAAAACAGAATACTTTCCCAACTATGCCTGTAGGGTGTGAAAGCCTGTAGATACCTACAATAAGTAACTTTACGTTATGTAACAAGAATCCGCTAAATCCGGAATAAAATAAAAATTCTACCTGTTCAGGTTCTGCACGTTCAACTGATGGGAATAAGGTTAACACGAATTGTTTGTCTGCGCTGCGACATGCGCTGCACCAGATAAAATTGCCTGTATTTTAGTCATTCTTTATCAAAGAAAATCGAATTCTATTTCATAAGCTAGAGGGATAATAATGTAGTTTTGTTGGTACTATAGTAATGAAAGTACGTTTTGAAAATAATGTACCTGACGCCTTCTAAATTGTGGCTGCTTCATAGACGTTTGTCACGACATTGGCGTACATTACCTACTTTAGTGTAATTGTGATGTTTTTCCTTCGATTTCGTAGCGTTCTTGTTTTTATGAGACATGAAAAACCTGAAATTCTTACCCAACCTCTTCGAATACTCCCGATTACATGTAAACTGCATATTGTCACGTGCCAAATAAGATTATGATAACCATTATTAAGTTAGATATAAAAATATTTAAGGAAAATAATTAAAAATATATCTAAAATAAATGATCTTCTCAATTATACATGGTACTCATGAGTAAGATATATTATCTTTACTTTACGACAAAACTTACCATCAAAACGATCACAATAGAGCCATAAAAAGGTTAAGACAACCAATAAAAGATTGATCAAATCGCTCCTTAATTAAACCTGCGTTCCAGTCTTGCTGATATCAATATGTCAACAAGAGATGAAATAAACAAGCTCCTAAAATCACATCGTCGTGGCAACGACCTTCGATGTATCATTTACTCGAAAATGCTTCCAAAAAACCATAATAAAAACGTCCCGCAACCATCACCGAGGAACCAAACGTACCGATGTTATTTTGTTTTACACACCGTTAATGCCGTTAGGCCGACCACAGATGTCCCAAATGAGGAGTTATTGCATTCTCTATTTACGTTTGAATGAAAAGATATGAGGTTTTTAATCATTTTTACATAACTTTATTTTGAAACCAAACAAAGAGTGGTTTGTATTGAAGCAGAGTTTTTTTCATAATTATGGTCTTATTCTTACGAAATTACTTACTTACAGGCAGAGATATCTAATATACAATATTATAATTGTACGTTGATCTATTAATTGCTAGATTGACCTTTTTTCTGAAATCGTATAATTTAGATTTATAATCTGGAAAAAATATTCCTTGAGTGGAGTAGGAGTACACATCGAAAGGGCTTTTCAAAATTCTGCTCCTAAAGGGTTAAAAATGTGAACGTGCATTACCGCGGGCAGAAAGCTTGTTTTTCATATACTTACCTAATAAAGAAAGAAAGACATTTATTTATTCTCACACTAGCTGTCCCCCGCGGTTTCATCCACGTTCCCTAGAGATCGCATGTTTTTCCGGGATAAAAAGTAAGTACCTAGTAAAATAATACTTAGGGATAAAGTAGCTTTCTATTTATAGTGAAATAATTTTTCGTATGTGATAAATGATTAGCCCGTTTAAACTCTTCCGCTTTATTATATTAGTATAGATAGATTAGAG